>BSBK01006870.1:2500-1297500 GCA_027943335.1 Chamaecyparis obtusa | reverse complement strand
AACCCTTATAAATTTGATTTGAATCACCTACAATATTGTAGTTGATGAACCTTCTAAGAGACATTCTTTATGCTCATCATCTAATCCTTTTGTTTAATGAAGGGTTTTCATTATTGTTGAGTATGCCAAGAAGAAATTTGTTTTTGATGTCATTGATGAGGTTGTGAAAGATGATAGGTATGTTGTGAGGGAGGGGCTAATCTTCCATAAAAACATAATCATTTTGGTGTCTAAATCTAAGATCAAGGAGAAGATTTGGAGTACCTACCTTAATAATACTCCAAAAAGAGGACATCAAGGGTATTATAAGAATGCAAGTAGGTCCATAAGAGGTCTTAATGGAAAGGATTGAAGAAGGATGTTCATAAGCATATTACTGTTACCAAATTTCACTCTACTTGTTCTAATTGGTAGGGTTGTTACTAGCCCTTATTTTCTAGTGAAAGAGGTTCATTTTGATTCATTGAATTGTTGTTATAATTGATTATTTTCAATTATCAGATTATTTCCTAAATTGATGGTTCATTTTTTGGTTTCATATTAAAAGAGTTTCAAAAGTTTCTTTGTTGTCTTAACTATCAATTAATCATATTTCTTTCAAATATAAATGTTGGAGTTTAAACAGAAAAGAAATATTTATTCATTTCAAACAACATAAGTATAGTAGTGAAATGATCTACACAAGCAATGGTTGCTATCAAAACTATGAATTGGAAGTGCATTTTTAAGATATATAAAAGCTCTTTTTATAAAGAGATGTACAATTATGAAAAAATGCATTTTATCATGTAGCCACACAACCCATGGCTTAGGCTAATGCAAGTATGAATCTGAATATTAAATGCATAAATTAAAGCTATTTTACAATTCTTATAAATGGAAGAAGTACAGGAAATAGGAGGATAGGGTTAGACACCCCATTGCCTGGTATTTTTGTTCAAGGTTGTTATTTTCTTCAATCTGGGTCCCACATCTAAAGTTCTCCTACAAAATGAGAGAGAAAGAGGTGGGGTTAGTTCATGTGAACTGACAAATGAAGGAACTAAACCTATCAATCTATGTCATCTATTTCCATACATTTACAAAATGTAAAATCAGAATATAATTAGGAAGAGCCATTACATCACTGGAACAACTTTACATCTTAACAATGTTTGTGTTATGTATAGATACAGGTATGAAGGTTTGGGGAAATTACTGAGGGGACATACATAAATTACAGGTATGAGACTTTCCAGTTGAACCAATGTAGCTAATTGAAGGTACTAAGAGATCATAGAAGGGACATGTATAAAATACAGGCATGAAACCTTCTGATCAAATTAGGAAGAGGCGAAGACTGAAGGTTTGAGGAGATTTTTGAAGGGACATACACAAGTTTCAAGTATGAAACCTTTCGATCAAATCATTGGAGCTAACTGAAAACTGGTTGTTAAAGGGACGTGACATTTTGTCATGAAACCTTTCAGCATCATAGAACTATCATTTCTTGCTACAAGAAGGGCCTAATCAAACATTAATTGCTACAGGAGCTTATCACATCTTACGAGTATTTTAGACTACTACAAAAAGGAAGAAATAGTAAAAATGTGTTATTAAGATACGACCAGCATCAAGGGAAAATACACAATGAAGTTCCCCATCTTTTTCTAGAATTTTACTATGGGATCACAAATGCAAGTGAGAATGAAAATATGTAAGAAAACTAGAAAAGAATATATTGAGGCCATTTTCAATGAGGTATGCCATCCTTACAAAATATCGAATTGCTAGTGTATGTTTATCAAGAAAAGAACAACAAGTTTTATATCAGATATCAAAATAGTACACTTTTCAAAACAACCATGATCAACCAAGAAGTAGTATGTTGTATTTGTATCAATCATAACTTTTGAGAAGCTACAGCATAAATACTAATAGTATATATAGCTAAAATGGAAGATATAACAATAGAAGCATGTTCAAAATTTGTGAAAGTGATAAGCATATCAAGCATTGGATCTATCAATGTAAAATAGAGCATAAAGTGCATGATGATTTGAAAACAAGAACTTCAACTAACATCACAATCATAATAAGAGAAAGAGGACCAGTCATATAAGACACCATGTTAAGTTGAGGTTATTAATTTAAATATAGGAGTAACTTCAATAATATCATTCATTAAATGCAATGGAGCAGCAGTACCAGCTTATGAGAATAATAAGGATACCAATTGCTTCATTAAATTCAATATAAAATGACATGTATCCTCCAGCTCTATAGTTTGACATCTACCTATGAGGTAAGTACAGAAGCTAAATTGATATGATCAACACTAGCAAGCTCATCTTGAAGCATATCTACAGAATTCCTCTTTACAAAGGTTTCAAATAGAATAGCTAAAGGAGAGGAGAAGATGAATGTTGAAGAATTTGGAGATGTGCCGATGAAAGGAAATAACATGTAAGATATGCCAAAGAGAGATTACGGTTGAGCAGTACAAATGACAGTGACAACATAAATGAAGACAATCAAAGGTGCATAGTCAGAGACAAATGAAATTGGGTTACATTGATAAAAGAAATAGTAATGAAAAGTAGAAAAGTAGAGGTATGAACCATGTTCATAGCAGATTTTACAGTAAAGAAAAGGTCATATTTCTCCTTTTTTTTTAAGTTTTATTTATAGCCAAAACTATCATGCTTATTGTTGTCATGGTAAGGATGAGAGTAGCTTTCAAAACATAACAATATACTTTAAGTTCTAAGAAGTGGTAGTCCCCTAGTAAAAAATGATAGTCCTACAAGGACAGTCATAGCATCAAAATGCATACAAAACTCCTTAGTCAAGAGGCAAATGAAGACAAGGAATGTAGTAAAAGTAGTGCATATGTGTATAGATCAAACTTGCTTCAATGGCTTCCGCATTGTATGACAAGACTTGATATACGCATGAGTCAAAGGCGAAAAAAAGGGTAGTCATAGTGAGGATATTCATATTATGACAATAATGTCAAGGAGTATAAGAATGCATGTTGTTAGGAATAAGGTGTCTCAACCTTGGATAATTCCTATTCTTATTATTTGTTTTGTAAAATTTATTTCTTGCAAATAATGTAATTAAGTGTGAGTGTACATGTCCAATTGGCATGTTGATGTGTCACTCCACTTGATGTGTCGATATCTTGAATTGTGTGTAAGGAGATCATAGCTAAAATGGTTATGATGGATTCCTATGATGCATAAGAGCTATGTCTAGAAGAATCAATGATGGGTGAAGACATGTGGAAACTGATAAAGTTGAGTGCTATACACTCTTCCCCAATCATGGGGTTCAGGGCATTGCCTGAAAAAAAATTTCAGGTTCCTATTTTCTCAGAGAATGGTAAAACCATAATACGGCTATCTTTGGAAGTTTCCCTAAAAAGGGAAGCGCATGATATAAGCATTTTTTAGGGGTTGCGAAGATAGGAGAAGAAAGTGTATTGTTGGAATGTTTTATGCTACCGTGATTTGTCTTCAAGAGTTGGAAAAATCTTCTGAAAGAACTTGCATTGCAAGTGTATTGTAAACTATAATAGTTTTGATTAATACACTATGCAGGTTTTGGAGTGCTAGGGTTTTTACCGAAAGGTTTCCCCGGGGTAAATCATTGTGTCATTCTTTATTTTCTATATGCATGGTATATGGCTGTAATATCATTGTTAAAGTAGTTAACGAATCTGAAATTGTAAGGATTTAAAAGAATTTGCACAATACTTTCCTTTAGAGATTAGTGTAGGAAGCTGTTTCCGCACCTGAGTTTCCTTACAAGTGGTATCAGAGCCTAATCAACTTTTGATCCTAGTTGTTGGGTAGGGTTTTTTGAGCTAATCTCAAGTTGAGTGGGAGTTTTGTGTAGAGCATTCTGAATCTTATTTGTAGATTGAGATGGTGAGTTCCTCATACAGTAGAATGGAGGTGGAGAAATTTAATGGCACTAATTTTGAGTTGTGGAAACTCAAGATGGAAGACATGCTTGAAGATCACGATCTATGGGAGGCTACTTCACTTGATGTAAAACCTACAGTGATATCTCAAGTGGATTGGGAGATCAAGGAATAGAAGGCTAAAGGTCTCATCAGACTCTATCTAGCAGATGTCATTCTTCTGAATGTTCTTGATGAGACTACTACAAATTCTTTGTGGAAATGGCTTGGGTTTGTGTATCAGGCCAAATCTTTGGTGAATAAGTTGTTCCTAAGTGTTGCCCCACTTTTCATCCTATACCCATGCTATCAAAGTAGAATATTTTGATGTCACAGTCAAGTCTGGTCATGGTTGAGTCTAGGTCTAAGTCTTTCATAGGTAGGTTATTCTTGTCGGGTTCCCTTTCTCTTGCCCTCTCATCTCTAAACCAAGTGGGTGTTTTCAAAGTCTTGTCATGATGGGTGGGTGATAGACCCCAACCTGACAAGGATAATGTGCTCTTACTGGTGATCTTTCTCAGGCAGAATGGCAATTGGAGGCCATGATTTTTAGACACTCATAAGGAATCAGGAAAGATTCTTCATTTGGATAATGCAGTGATAGAGCTAGTATTGGCTATTCAAAGAAGTTCATCTCATATGTCAATAAGTAGAGAATCCATCTCTCTGTATAAGTAATCTTTGCAAATCATAGTCCAAGACTGTTACAATGTTTCTAACCTTCAATGATGACAGAGTCAATTAAAGATTATGTTTTGCACAATTTAGAGGCATGGGTCATTTCTCTGATACTTCACGATCCTAATAGTGAAAATGACACTCAATCTGGTGTTGAAATGAAAAAGATATGGCCCTTCTCAGTGAATTATATTGGATATGATTCCAGTATCGAGGGTAATCAAACCTTTATCAATAAGAATAAAGTGGCACAGACCAACACTACTGAATGGATGATACAGAAAGAAACAGGGGAAGTCAAAATTGCAAGTCCTGAGCATGAAGACTTAGTTCCGCGAAAAATGGAAACAGAGAGTTCATGGTAGGTGTCTTCTTTGTTGGAAGATGAACTCATATACTAAGATAGAGTGGTCCCATGATCTCAAGAGGTTAAAAAATGTTATGCGATCATGCGACAATGGGCACTCGGGCCAGTGAATACGCTCTACTAGGACCCACATACGCCAACAGCGTAAATGCGACAACGTAAGCTGAGCAGGGAAAGATCCTACATCTAACAGAGGGAATATGTTCACAAAGAATCTTGGAGGTCTATGTGAAGAAGCGATGGTTGTTGATCTTTCAATGGTGGGCCCGGTAAGTTTCTCGCAGTCATTAGGTCAGAGAAGGAATAAAGTACATTTAGCGGTTAGGGAAGATGACCATGCGGTTTCACGACTAATAAATAGTTAAGAGATAATGTAAGCTGGGCAAGTTCATTTTGAGTAGTCACATGATCGCAAGAGTTTAAAACATGCTATGCGATCATGCAAGATGCGAACACGTGTCTCTCGATGGGTCTGAAAGAATTGTTTGTGGTAGAAAGGTTTAAAGATCCTCGATCGACAGTTCCCGCTTTGCTGGGATGATAGGGAAGATTCTAAGCGGAAAAGCGGTCGCATGATCACAAGAGTTTAAAACATGCTATGCGATCATGCGAGATGTGAACATGTGTCTCGCGGTGGGGCCAAGAAAAGTTTCTCTCCAGTTATAAGATACCAAATTGATGGCTTCCGCTTAGCATATATGGAGTCAGAGATTCTTAGAGGGATAGCAGGATCATGACAGGTGTAAAGTGGTGGGTCCAAAGGCATCCATACCATGCGGCTTTCTAAAGGAAAATCAACGGTCCCCACTTTTATGTTATGGTGCAGAAAAGTCATAGAGGCAATGCGGTAGGTGTGTGGTCGCATGATCACATGACTAAGAAAAATGCCATGCGATCATGTGAAAATGTAAGTTATGGCTCATTGCAATATCAAAGGCAATTGGTTTTTCTTTCCTTGCTATAAAATGAATTTGACTTGCATGTTCAGTGCACTCCAGTTTAGCATGAATAACAAAGAGCAAAAAGCTTAGAAAAGGGGACTGATTTTATAAGGAAATTACATAGTAACGGTAGGTTCAATCAAAAGATTACTACTATGGTGTGAATAGTTTGTCTTCTCCCAAATGATGGTAGAGGAGAAATTTGATATAGTGGATCGGGTTTCTCAATCGAATCAATTGGATATAACTTCAGTATTGAAGGTGATCAAATCTTTGTCAATAAGATTGAAGTGGCAGTAAAGCAATCTTAAAGCCATTAATTACAAACTATTGAAGCTTCTATGCATCCAAAAGTAAGATAAATTGTTGGTATCACTGCGAGAAAGGAATAATATATCTTCGAGTGACTTAGAAGAAGGAATAAATACATTGTACCAGCCATCACAAACAAAGGAATAACAGTTCAAATATGTTAAGCACAGTATTTTATTGAATATTTTCATGGTGATAAGACACGGCTCACTATTGATTCAAATTGTCACCAGAATTATTTATCTTCTATGAGGTTGACTTCTTATGAAACAAGGACAGAGAAGAGGTCTAATACATTGAGATGGTTGAACATTCATAAATGGTGAACATGTCACTCTGATCAAGGGAGTCAAATAGTTTGTGTTATATCAAATTCTCTTCAATAACACAGAAAAAGGATGATGGTAATAATATTTCTTTCATAGATATAAGTTGGCAACTGTTCATATGACATCTTCCATTCTATGACGATCAATTTTGATATTTTAAATTGTATTGATCCAATGAAGATCTGTTTAGTTCACCTTATCAAGCCGAATCAGATAAAAGGAAAAAGTCTTATCTATTCCTCTTTGTTGTGATGTTGAAACACCTATTTTTAGTCTTTTCAAATTCTGGAATTTGAAACACTTTGTATTCTCATGAATGCTATGTATTGTAAAACTCTATATATACTGTTAAAGAAGTTAATACAAGGGTCGGAAAATTTTTGGTGTGAAGCTAGTTGTGGAGTCAATCAAGTTTAGTGCCATTATTTTACTATCCACTTTCATTATCTGTATCTGATGTTGGATTCATTGTGTTGAATTGAAGATGGGGAAATAAACAAAGTTTTGTTTTGTTGTTTTCAAGTTAGCCAATCAGTAGGATAATCAGAGAATTATAACTGGTTGTAGAATTGCATCAGCTACTTCATTTGCATTTCATAATTTGCATGATCATTCTTCAATTGCATTTCATAGTTTGCATTTTTTCATAATGTTGTGTTGGGAAATTCATAAGATTGTGAAGATCATCAGCATAGCATCTTTGCATTTAAATCCTACCTGAGATTTCACTTGCCTGGGTGGAACTTAGTTTCCTCTACTATTCTCTAGTTAAGAACATACTTGCAGTAGGGATTAGAATTGAAACAAAATTCATTGAATATTTTTCACATAGGGAGCTGTACCTCAATTCAGAGGGAAACTAGATATTCTCAGAAATAGTTTCCCAACTGTTGAGTAAAGTTGTTCTTTGATATAAATTGGGCAAATAAAAGGAGTATAAAAAGAAGAACAATCTGTTTACCAACACTAAGAAATAAGTTGTATTCTTTAAGAATGGAGGAAGGTGGATCAGTAACTGATCATCTCAACGCATTCAATTTATTGATTGCATAGTTGGCATCATTCGGTGCCAAGATCGAGGAGGAGGATCATTGTATGACCCTACTTTGTTCCTTGTCAGATTCATGGGACCATCTTGTGATGGCTCTCAGAAGTACTATAGTCACATTCTATATGGATGATGTGGTGTCTTCACTGCTATCTGAGGAGATGGGAAGAAAGACTTCGAATTCATCTAAGGAAGCCCTTGTTGTTCACGGGAGATCCAATGACAGAGGAAAGTAGAATGACAACAAGTAAAAGAAGGGTAGATCCAAATCCTGTGGGAGTTCTAAGACTCCTGGAAAGCCCAAGGTGAAATGTTGGAACTATGATAAAACTAGGCACTTCCGGAAACTGAAGAAGAAGAAGAAAGGCTTAGATTCAGCTTCTAAAAAATCTCAAGAAGATCGAGATGCTTTTATTGTAGCTTTGACAACCCATGCATCTGATGATGTGTGGTTGGTAGACTCAGGTGCTTCTTTTCACATGACCTCTCATCAAAACTGGTTCTCAAAATATGAAGAGTTCAATGGTGGAAAGGTGTACTTGGGTGATGACTCTCACCTAAAGATAGTTGGATGCGGAAGGGTCACTATCAAATTTTCTGATGGATGAGTAAAGGGAATCAATGGATTTATGCACATTCCAGGTTTGGCACAAAACCTATTATCTATAAGTATGCTAAATGATGTAGGTGTGCAAGTTGTCTTTTCGAAAGAAGGATGCAAGATGATGAGAGGATTGATAGTGCTTGCGAGGGGTACTAGGAGAGGTATCATATTTCAGCTAGATGCATGTATTCCTCTATGTAATAGTTCTTCATCCTTACCATCTGAACGAGCAGTGAAGAAGTCTATGGTTATTGGTTCCGATGGAAGTGCAAACACTTTGGAAGGTAAGCTTCCTGCAGAAAAGACAATGTTGTGGCATATGAGATTTAGCCACATTGGTGAAAAGGGTCTCAGAACCCTAAAAAATAAAAACCTTGTTGAGGGGTTAAATGATTGCAATCTCGAGTTCAACTTTTGTGAACACTGTGTCTATGGTAAACAAAATCATGTTCAGTTTTACTCTAGTTCTCACAAATCTTCTAATGTTTTGGATCTTATTCATTTTGATGTATTTGGTCCTGTAAAAGTTCCTTCAATCTCCAAGTGTGTATTTTTTATATCTTTCATAGATGATTACAGTAGGACTTGGATTTATTTCCTTAAAAGTAAGACACAAGTCTTTAGTCGATTCAAAGAATTTAAAGCTCTTGTAGAGAATCAGACTAGTAAGAAGATTAAGTGTGTGAGAACTGACAATGGTGGTGAGTTTTTCTCAGCAGAGTTTGAATAGTTCTCTAAAGAACAAGGTATCAAGAGGCATAAGACAACTCCTTATACCCCATAGAAAAATGGAGTTGTAGAGAGAATGAATAGGACACTGATGGAGAAGGCTAGGAGTATGCTTAGTGGAGCAAGTTTAGAACAAAGGTTTTGGGCTGAAGCTATGGCCACTCCTTGCTATCTGGTTAACAAATCTCCTACATCAGCTCTTGTTGGTAAGACACCCATGGAGGTGTGGTTTGGTAAGAAGCCTTCAATTAGACATCTTCATGTTTTTGGTTGTGAAGCTTATGCACATGTTCCAAAGGAGAAAAGATCTAAGTTGGAAAACAAAGCTGTCAAATGTATTTTCATCAGATACAGTGTTGGTGTGAAAGGATACAAGCTTTGGTATCCTATGACTAGTAAGGTGTTGTATAGTAGAAATGTCATTTTTAGAGAGCTAGCATCTTCTCCTATTGTGCTACAACCAAATGAAAAATAAAAGGAAAAAGATGTTGTTCAATTGCCTCCTACCCCTGAGAAGACTAAACAGAGAGACCATGTTGGGCCTAATGATGAGGAGAGCTCTAGCAGCTCTGATAGTTCAAAAGAAGAGGAAGAACAACCTCAACCTTAGCCCTTGAGGAGATCCATGAGAGAAAGAAAGCAACTAGAAAGGTTTGGTTATTCTATGTTAAATTTTAGTTGTGCCTTTTCTTTGATTACTAACACTAATGAGCCTAGATCTGTGAAAGAGGCTTTGGGCATGGAAGATAAAAGTTCCTAGATTGAGGCTATAGATGATGAGATGGCTTCATTGGAGAAAAACAAAAGTTGGGACCTTATACCTTTGCCTAAAGGGAGAAAATCTATTGGCTGTAAATGGGTGTTCAAGAAGAAATTCTATGTAGATGGTAGTGTTGAAAGGTACAAAGCTAGATTGGTTGCAAAGGGGTATTCACAGGTAGAGGGAATAGATTATGGTGAAATATTCTCTCTTGTTGCAAAGTTGACATCCATTAGATTTATGTTATCTCTTGCTACATCATATGATTTAGAGATAGAACAGATGGATTGTGAAGATAGCTTTCCTTCATGGTGATTTGGAGGAAGAGATTTATATGTCATAGCCTGAGCACTACATTGTTAAAGGTAAAGAATCCTTAGTTTGCAGATTAAAGCAATCTCTATATGGTTTGAAGCAATCTCCTAGGATGTGGTACCTTAAGTTTGATGCCTTTGTGTTGTCAATTGGATTTGTAAGATTGAAATCAGATCATTGTGTTTATTTCAGAGTTAAAAATGATCGCCTTCTTATTGTTGTATTATATGTTGATGATATGTTGTTGTTTGGGAAGGGTAAGGGTATGATTTCTGATTTTAAATCTCATGCTTGTAAGGAAGCCGTTTGGCTTAGGAGATTGTGTTCTGATGGTGGTGTCGATGCAGAATAGATTACCATTTTTTGTGACAGTCAGAGCGCTATTTGCCTCGTGAAGAATCCAACTTTTCATGCCAGAACGAAGCACATTGATGTGCAGTTTCACTTTGTGAGAGATATGGTGGAAGATGGAAAGGTAAATTTGGAGAAGGTAGATATTGTGAAGAATGTTGCAGATGCATTAACAAAACCATTGGGCACTGAGAAGTTTAGATGGTGTTCAGAGTCTATGGGCCTTTTGGCCTATAGTGGTTAGTTCCTGTTATGTTCTTGTTTCTCTTACAAGGTGTTTGACAAGTGGGAGAATGTTAGGAATAAGGTGTCTCAACCTTGGATAATTCCTATTCTTATTATTTGTTTTGTAAAATGTATTTCTTGAAAATAACATAATTAAGTGTGAGTGTACATGTCCAATTGGCATGTTGATGTGTCACTCCACTTGATGTGTTGACATCTTGAATTGTGTGTAAGGAGATCATGGCTAAAATGGTTATGACGGATTCCTATGACGCATAAGAGCTATGTGTGGAAGAATCAATGACGGGTGAAGACATGTGGCAACTGATAAAGTTGAGTATTGTACACTCTTTGCCAATCATGGGGTTTGGGGCATCGCCTGAAAAAAAAAATTGGGTTCCTATTTTCTCAGAGAATGGTAAAACCCTAATACGGCTATCTTTGGAAGTTTCCCTAAAAAGGGAAGTGCATGATATAAGCATTTTTTAGGCATTGCAAAGATAGGAGAAGAAATTATATTGTTGGAAATTTTATGCTGTCATGATTTGTCTTCAAGAGTTGGAAAAATCTTCTGAAAGAACTTGCATTGCAAGTGTATTGTAAACTGTAATAGTTTTGATTAATACACTGTGCAGGTTTTGGAGTACTAGGGTTTTTACCAAAAGGTTTCCCTAGGGTAAATCATTTTGTCATTCTTTATTTTCTATATGCATGGTATATGGTTGTAATATCATTGTTAAAGTAGTTAACAAACCTGAAATTGTAAGGATTTAAAAGAATTTTCACAATACTTTTCTTTAGAGATTAGTGTAGGAAGTTGTTTCTGCACCTGAGTTTCCTTACACATGTAACAGTCCTGGATAGCCCATAAGGTTACAAGAATTCACCTGAATGCAATATCATGCATAGGCTTCACAAAGGATTATGCACAATTGACTATCACCAAGGGTCTGAAAGTAAAAGACAGTCAAATGAATAGAGCCATATGTGTATAGAATCTGAGCTCGAAGTGAATGAAGCAGCACTTGTCTATTTTTTAGAACAAATCACATCACAATTTTATAAAGATAGAGTTAACTGTATGCAAAAGGAACCTTCAACAGGAACATGTAAATGGAGCTTTGGCTAAGAAGAAGTTAGAAGATGTTAAGAAAAAGAGAAGAACAGTATGCTAGGAACTGTATAGTCAAGACAAAATATAACAGGGTGACAGTGAATCATCAAATAATTTCAAAAACCTAGAGTACTAATTTTAAAATTTACAAAGGAGCACATATCCTCATATCCGACCCTCATAGTTTCTATATGTTTTTAGAGGATCTTGAGCAGTTTGGGGTAGTTTTGAGTGATTTTTCAGTTGAAGATAGCTTGGTGGAGTTAGATGAGCACATAGACTTCAGTTTCTAGCAGTTTAGCTCCTAATTTTATGGGTTTTTCTCATGCATCTGACCCTTGGAGATCTGTAGACTATATTATTGTTTCCTGACCTCATTCGAAGGACCTTCTTTTTGGCTCACATGTTTTGGCAGATTGCATACCTGTGAGAAAATTGTAAGGGCATTTTGTAGCTGAGATTTTCCAGCATTGATTATATTGATACAGCGGTTCCTTTTCATTGATTTGGGTGCAATAGTGTGGATTCTCTTTCTTTTATATGGTGGTATCCTTCATTCAAGCTATATTCCTTGTTGCATATTCAAATCTTGATACGTGTTATTACAGGTCTTTATTTGTGTCCTAATTCTTTTGTAGAAAATTGGTGAAGCCTAGTTTCCCTTTCAAAGTAAAAGATTCTAGGTCCTTGCATAGAATCATTTTTGTAATTGCATGTTAGTCTGAGTATTGAGAGCCATCAATATCTTCTATGATTTGTGTTGATTTAATTAAAGTTATACACAAATTATTTGGTGTATCACCTCATTCAGTTTTTAGGTATTCATACTTTTCTCATCCCTTTACCCCCACATATACATTTAGTTTTAAGTGATCACTATTTAGGAACCAGCATATCTTCCAGAGATTCTTCTCTCATTTTAGGACAGCCCACCACCCAAGAGAGTTTCCATGTTTCAACAAGATAGCTAGATTTCATATCAAAGCTAAAGGCGCAATCCTAATTGACAACAATTTTTGGCACACCTGATGGAACACAAACTACTTCTCAGTTCCCTAAATTATAATTTTTTATTGTTATTTTGGTGTGAACAATAGTATCCCAGCCTTTTTGAAGGCATTTTGTAGCACCTGGTGACTTTGCTAGGGAGGTTTATTGAAGATTTAGTTGAAGATTTAAGTGTTTATTTTAATGAGAAGAACTCCAACAAGATCAAACAAAGAGGGTTTTGTCTACCAGGAATTGCAGTCGGGTAGAAGAGGAAGGACACCATGAGATTCAAGAGGTAGATCTTCTTTATTTGGTTCTAATTTTTCATCATTTGATAATCCTATTTTTGAAGATCAAGCTGCAAATTCAGACGAACTTGAGGTAATTATTGAGGATATCAGTTTTCCTGAAGATTTAAGTGTTCCCAATAATTCTAGATCAGAATTACCAATTTTTGAAGAATTACCAAGGGATATTTTGTTTCTAGAGCATCTACAAGTGGTAATACAGCAACTCCTCAAAGTTTGAAAACATATCAAAGGAACGTAATTCACCATACTTAGCCTTATGTAACACCTGTAATTCAGGAACAAGTACCACCAGTTCATCAGATGGCCCAAAATTTTCCATTTGTAGCTTTTAATGCTGGTAGCCCTTTACAAATTGCTACTCATCATGATATTCCACCAACAGCACTAAATGGTTTGCCTTATTTTACTGGTGAAAATCTTGTTTCAGCGATTGAGCATATTAAGGATGTAGCCACCCTTTGTGGATTACATCAAGTGACACATGATGATGTGGCATTGAAATTACTAGCAACCTTTCTTAAAGGTAAAGCATTAATTTGGTTTAGAGGTTTACCAGTTAATTCTATTGCTACATGGGATGATTTGGGAACTGTCTTGATTAGAAAATTTGAAGATAAGTTTGATAATCTTTCATTGGTTGAGTAGTTGACTATGATTAAAAGACATCCTAATGAACATATTCTTATCTCTACTTGAGCATTATGGATTTTCATTAGTATCAAATGAGTTTAGTTGATAATCATAAATAAGTCATTTGGTCAAACATATAAAGTCTTCACACTGAGCATATTCAAGGCAGAACTTAAAGCTATCAGAATATAGGTTTAACTGAGCATGTTTACCGAGTGTCAAAAATTATCGAGTACTAAGCTAGTAATCACCAAGCATTCTACACACGGATCATCAATTATTCACCAAATAGTGAATGCAGTGATTACCGAGTTATTCAAGGAATGGCATAGTAATCAACAATGGCACATATCTCTATGCAAATGGTTTACAGTGATCTATAAATGGTTTACCAAGATTGATACATATTTAATATGGATGTAATCATTTACTTTTGTGATGATTCCTATATAACATTTAGATCTAGGTTATTTTTTTACATCGTTGATCTTAGGTTTTCTAAGATCTTGTAACCCTAATTAGGTCAAATTAGTTTGATATATAATTGTAAAAGATGTCATTTTGACTATAAATATATATATATATATATATATATATATATATATATATATATATATATATATATATATATATATATATATATATATATATATATATATATATATATATATATATATATATATATATATATATATATATATATATATATATATATATATATATATATATATATATATATATATATATATATATATATAGTGAGGCCTCACCCTGACCCATCATAGCATTTTTTATCATTCTCTTTTTGATACTTCATGATTTGATACATTGATACACTTTTTGATTATCCTGACAGAGACTCGAGATATTATGTTTGATGATGATGATTATATTGTATGGATTACATTTTGATGTGGACTAGGACCTAGGATATAATGTTGATTTTGATTATACATGCGTATATATGTGAATTGATGAGAAGATTCAATCATGATTAGATGTGATTATTTCATGGATTATACTATATATTAGAAAGTAGCATGGATGATATGTCATGATGATTTATGGAATTTCTATGTTTAAACATTACTGAGTGAAAATTGTAATTAGGAATTGAATTCTGCATAATGATTAATGTTGAGTTGTATATGTACATTTACATGTGATTTTATTACCTTGGACTATTGATGCTCGAATTTAGTGTTAAGGAAAGAGAACCATGGAACTATTCAGAGAATCGGGGCTAAACACATGTAAATTGAGTAAGACAAGGTTTAATCTGATAAGAGATTTAAACCTCGTTGTAATGTGATCTTGTTGTAAACATGATTTGTATGTGTGTTAATAGTTTGGATTCATATTGTTAATTGGACATGTCATTGTGAATGTGATGTGTGTTTCATGGTGTCACTTGACACTTGTATTATACATGTGGAGGATGACATGTCAAATTAGGGCTTGGGAAGAACCACCTAACCTTACAGGATATTATTTTAGTCTCACTTGCATGTAGATGTCTTGTAGGGATCACATCAAGTTGGAACTCGGATTTGGACTTTAGGGGTACTTTAGAGGGGTCAAAAGTGACCCTAGGGTGTAGTTTTGGCCTAAATTAGCTAACCCTAGGTAGGTACCTTGGGTTGGGGGATAGTTTTCACCTATGGGAAAGCCTATATCATCATTATGGACCTCCAAAAAAACCTACTTTTCAAAAGTGGCGAAAATGGAGGTGGCCACATGCATACTAACATGTCCCACACTCCTTGCTAAACCCACAATTAAGAGGGGAGACAAGAGGGAAGACCAAGGACTTGGTATCATGTCTCATTTAATGCTAGTTGTTGAGTACATTTTAGAGGCCTTCTTAGGGGGATGGGAGAGACTTAGTGGGTTTTCACCCACTCTCTAATTTTAGAGACAATTAGGGTTAGAGAAAGGAAAAAGGAGAAAGGATAAGGAGCTCTTCTCAACTCTCTTTCCATTTTGCTTGGACCAAGGTTGGTGCATTCCTTGCCATGGAGAAATGCTTATGCATTTTAGTTTTGTATGTTATTGTTTGATGATCTTGTAAATCTTATACGGAGATCTTATATGTAAATTTGCATAGTGTTCTTGTATGTAGATTTTGTTATTGTTGAGTTGGGATGGGAATTGCATTTGGGATTTGTATCATTCGTTATTTCTTTAGTTTTGGGAGTTTTATTCATGGGAGTTTAAGGCATTACTCACCCTTTGGGGAAGGGAAGAAGTGGCCTTGGGTGAAGAGATTAGTTGGGCTCTCCATTGTAGTGAGAGTCTCTTCTCTTGGAGAAGAGGGATAATTTCATGGGGTATGGGCTCCATGAAGCCATTTGTATTCTTGAATTTTGAGGATGTTAATAAGGAAAGATTGTGTATGGAAATTTGATAATGTAGCCTTGAAAGGCAATGAAATACTCATGTTGAGAAATTGTAAATGCAATGGCATTCTCCTCCTTGGAAAAGCCCACCTTCACCCTACTTCAATGAGTTTGGAAAACTCATTTGTGAAGCCTTGAAAGCAATTTATTTTTTGTTTGTGCATATATGTTGTTGTGAGCATTTTGTTGTGTATACATGTTTAGCCTTGGTTCTCCAAGCTCGAGGGTGGTCTCCTTGAGACCTTGGTTGGGAGGTGAGCTTCCCATGGTTCTCCTCTTTTATTTGCAAGTCTTGAAGCCAAGATTCTTGTGGAAAAAAAAAAAGCTTTGGAGAGTTTTCTATTTTGGTGTGTTTGTGAAAGTAAACTTATAATGTTGCATTGTTGATCCCTTGTAATGAGGATCATCTCATGTTGATTGTTGTAATGTATATTTAAAATCTACATCAAGTTCTATGTGAAAATGCTCTTATTCATTATGAAATAGCTTCATTGAGGAAATGAATATTGTATGTTATTCATTTGAATGTATAGTACTTTCTATCATGAAAATGTGTAATTGTAATATTGAGAGGTTACCATAATGTAAAATGGAGAATCCTTATTCTCATGTCTCTTGTATCCTATTTTGTGGAATAATCAAGTTAGTCTTTCATTGTAGAATAATATTCAAGTTGAAATCAATTTAAGATGAAGAAATTTATGTTGCATTCCCTTATGGTTGTTCTCCTTTGTTAAATAAAGATCTTAGTAGTACTCTCTAAATGGAAACTTTCAATTAGATATTATATGTGTAGTAAATTTCATGTTGAAAAAGATAGTAAGTTTTAAAGTTTATGAGTTTTAGTTATTGAATCATGAAATTGAATCTATGTTAAAGTTACAATATGACCCTCCAAATTCTAGAGAAAATTCATTATAGTTGTATACATTTCAATAATACATCTCTTAATATTTGACAAAAAGTATCTAAGTGAGCAAACAAAAATCAAACAAAAGAAAAGAAAACATGAACAAAGCAAAAAGAGAAAATGTCACTTTATAGAATTTAGAGAGGAAAATTCTCTCTGGAAAATGTATGAGGGAAGGAATTATTTCTCTTTTACCATAGAGAATATTCCCCTCCCAAGATTCCCTTCCTAAGTATAGGTTAGTATACTAACCCCTAATGTAACCCTTGTTAGTGATTAACTCCAAAATTAATAAAAGGAGTATATAATATAACTTATCCTATAAACTCAAAAATACATTAGGCCCCACACCCACTTCACCTCCTTCATGCATTGACATACCCACTTGGTTTGGGTTATCAAAAAAAACTATATAATATAAAATAAGGGAACCACTTGCAGCAAAAAAAAAGGGCTTCTCGTGCCTTCTTTAAAAAAATATATATTATTATATTACATTCAAAAAAAAAGTTATTAAAAGAAAGTTCTTTTAAAAAAAAAATTGTTTGAATTGGGGGGGACCCGCGGGCCCCACTACCCTGGGGCCCCGACCCCCTGCGTAGACCCTGCTGTGACAGGGAGTACCCCTGCCATAGAGAGTACTCTCTGCCACGGCGGTGCCATGATAGGAGTACTCTGTCGCGACAGGGTACTCTCTGCGTGGCAGAGTGGGTCCCGTCGCCATCCCCTCGGGGACGTAAAACATGAGGTTGTGCATTTTTTTTAGTTTGGTTTTATTTTATTTTTTTTAATTTATTTTATTAATATATTATATTTATTAATAAATATAATTATTAATTTATTAATAAGTTATATTTATTAATAAAAATATTTATTAATTTATAAATATGTTACATTTATTAATAAATATATTTATTAATTTATTAATATGTGATATTAATAAATATATTTATTAATTTATTAATATGTGATATTAATAAATATATTTATTAATTTATTAATATGTGATATTAATAAATATATTTATTAATCAATTAATATATAATTTCTTTATATATTATATTTTGGGATAGTTTAATTAGGTCTTTCAACAATAGAAATTAGTTGAATTTAATTGATTTGTTAGTCAATAAATTAAGTTAATTCTTTATTTATTTTTTTTATCGGTAAAAGGCCAAAGCCCTAAAGATTTTTTATTAATATAAATAAAATTTACAGCGTGACCCCACTTGCTGCAGGCGCTGGTAGGAAAGAGCGGGGTAGAGAAAACCTCCAACCTTGCCCGAGAGCATAGGTCCTGTACTTATACAAAAAATTACGTGGGCATACCCACGACTCGACAATCGTCGAGATTTGTTAAAATACATAGTTCCTATGGGCATACCCATGGTTTAAATGTATCGCTGCTATTCTATAAATACAATTTTTCCATGGGCATTCCCACTGCTCGAGAAAATCGAGGATTAACGTTACAATTCTTATAATGCTATTTTTGAAGGTACAGCTACATATTTCATACAATTGGATCATTAATTTGTAGAGTTTTGATCTAGGATCTTCTGTGATAGTACGATTTGGTAGTTTACTCGGTATTATCCATCAAATGTATAATCTTCCTGCTTTTGTTCTTCGAATGTAATAAGTGTCTGTCTTCCATATGTTTCTAATACCTGAAAAGCAAGACAAAGAAAAACTTCCATCTCCACTGGTTAACCGACATTACAATAACAATTTCTTCAATTTGCACTTAGTCAGTTATTTAAGTAATTTGGATTCCTAATAATAAGGACTAGGAGTCCCATCCAATTACCTACAACAAAGAGAATTATTAAACAAGGAAGATAGTTCTAAGATTACATAGCTAATTGTGCTTTAGACCATATTACCTAGTATCCATAAGGAGCCTATTCACAATGTAATTGCTCGATACCTTAATAAAAGAACAGAAAACCCAATAATAGTTATGTTCTAACATAATTTACCTCTTACGCCTATCAAAAAAGAGAGATGTCTACCTTATATAGAATTGTGAACATTTTAGTTTACACAACAATCATAAAAATCCTTTCTGTAAAGCAGAGAGCTGGAGGTCCCACTATTCTGGGGAAACCAATGAAAAATATATCTAAAAAGCTAACATAGACCAAAGGAGCTAAGGATAGATTATGATGAAAGAAGATTAAAGTTGGATATATATATATATATATATATATATATAACAAGTAGTGCTGGCATGCCAGTCTATTATCCGAACTTCTCAAAAAACCAAGCCTATATACATATAAATATATATTTACTGCTACTAGTATATAAATATATTTATATGTATATAATGTCAATTTCCTAAACTATTCATTTATGAGAAATAGCCAAAGGGATAGCACGTCCAGTATTATAACAGGACTCTCCTGCTAAAGGATATAAGGCCTCCAACCTGAGCGAAGCTGCTTTAATACCAACAGTTGGGAAAAACAACCTGCCTTTTCACTATTAATATTACTTAGATTTTAGTTTTGCAGCCTGAGAACAATCCTAAACCATGCCTTTCAGCATGCTCGCTGTAAAGATCTCTCAGTGTCTATATATATATATATATATATATATATATATATATATATATAGGCCTAAAGATATGAGATAGTCCCTTATGTTTGAGTCTCTTTTTTACAGAGGGAACCCTTCCTAGAACTAAAGGATCATTAGAAAAATTGCTATAGTTGCTGGCATTTGGTTATATCTAAAACTCGAGACAATATAAGTTTGGATTATACAGTATATATGAATTAATATATGTATAATTATATATATATAAAAACTCATATATATACATTGAGAATGCCTTGTTCTAAGATACAATGCACATGGCATCTCTGCCTGGAAACAATTGTAGATAGAGATTCCTTTTCTATCATATGGAGAAAAATATACTTTATTTAAGAGTACTGACTATATAGATTTGTTGGCCTTTTTTTATGAAGATGACTCTTCCCTGCAGATTAGAAGCATTGATTCCTGCTACTCAGTTCCATTCTTATATATACTATAGCAAGGATCTCTCCAAAGAGGGCAGAACTTGTGAGTCTTGGGTTTAAACATCCTTAATAGTCTATAGAGTCCACCAAGGGAAGAGCACTAAGTAGAGGAGTTTGGGAAGAGAGAGGAATTTGTGGGTAGTTATAGTATTGGATCACTAAGTACTATTAGTTATAAGTTGTCATTATGCTAAAAGAAGTCTGAGATCTCAGTAAGGAAACCTAGAAAATAGGGCACCCTCCAAGCACTTAGACTGCCTAGGCTAGAACATTTCACTGGAACTTTAAATCCTGTTGAATGCTCCTTTTGTCTACTCTCAGTTGAGTGTACTTTTAGTTCCATTGGTCATTTGTGGACATCAATTATACATACTCTCTAGGAAATCAATGAGGCCTTAAAGGACTTTTGTATTGTTTAACTATGTGAGGAAAGAGAAGTCTGGTGTTGTTGGTATTATGCATTCTTAAAGCATCAGCTCAATCAAGTCCGCTTAGTGAGAATTTTTATGCCAATTCAAGTCCCAATGTTGAAAGCATTGTAAAAAATGTTGTTAGTCAGAAATTCAGCCAGACATTTGTGACTGTTCCTAGCACACTTAGGCTTATCTTTCATGACTACTTCGTTGAGGTAATGTGTCCCCAGAAACCCAAATTTCCATTTTTTGAAATTGAGTTATCTTCTTTCAGTCAATTATGATGTGTCCCAAGAAACCCAAATTTTTAGTTTTTGAAATTAGATATTGTGTCCCAAAAAAACCCAAATTATCAGTTTTGGATATTGGATATTGCTTGTAACAGAGTTGGCTTAAGTTGGTGTAATAGGAAGTATTGCTTATATTAATTGGTGATGAATTAATGAGAAATTAGCATTTAACATGTTGTGCTAGGGTATGAATGCCAAGAATTTAGTAATGTGAAATGGTTTAGTGCCTATTTTGTGTGTGACACGGATGTGATGCCTCTGTGATCATCCAATCTACTGCAAACAATCAGGCAGAGAAGGACTTTTAGGACAACTTGTCCCTGGCTGGAGATGAGTTTGATACTGTAGTCGAAGCAAAGCAAGCTATAGAGAATGTGTGTCCTGACACTGTGTCTTGTGCTGATATTCTAGCCCTTGCTACCAAAGATGTTGTAAAGCTGGTGAGTAAACCTTGTCAATATGTAAAAGTAGACTCCTAAGGAGTTTTGAGGCCTGCAGCTGTAAAAGGGGATTAGCTATCAACACACTACTATAACCAATTTGTTTTAATTGGATCATGAACATGGAACCTCAAAAAAGTTCCAGTCTTTCTCATAGGATGGAATTGAGTGAATTTGGAAAGTATCACTATATATACTATAAAGTTCAATTTAACTTGCTAGGCAAAGAACACCCATAAGAGGGGTTTTATTTCTGATGAAAATTGTGCAAAATTATCAGGCATGTATGCAATTTCATTTTATATGATAGTGTGCTAACATTATAAATGGACAGACATTTCTTGTGTTGAATTGCTGCCACCATGGAAATCCATCCTTAGGACACCATGCTAGGCATTATAAATGCCTGTAAAGTTCAAGAATCAAACTTATTTCCTTTAAAACACTTGATTATCTATTTCACAAATTTATCAATGTCTTCAACAGATGTCTGTTAGTGTTCAAGTAGATAAACTTTTGATTCTTGTGGTATGTGCAGGCTGGAGGCCCAACGTATAGTGTGGAGCTGGGGAGAAGAGATGGGCTCATATCTCAAGCATCTAGAGTCGATGGAAACCTACCCAAGGCTTCATTCAACCTCGATCGGTTGGTCTCTCTCTTCCAAAGCAAGGGCTTATCTCAGACAAAAATGATTGCTCTATCTGAAGACTATAGCTCTGTCACTCTTAATGTAAAAAGTTAAGAGCTTTGTTTCCATACTTGGATCCATCGAGAGATGGAAAGGCTCGCCTGTTCAAACAAATCAAATGATCTTTCTAGGCTACTCTAATTTATGCAATATGTCACTAGTCTGTCAACTATTTATGCAGAGAGATGAAGTAGATGATAGGTCCTGAACACTTCCTATAATTATAAACATCGATGGTACTGTATGCTGGTCATGATGAGTGTGTGGAGTATTAGCCATCATTCGAGAAGGTTGGCACCTGGTTACTATAAGAGGTAAGAATATGTTTAAGTATAACAGAGATACTTCAAAGATCAAGATATCTCAGAAGCTAACCTGCTGAAATGAGCATTGGACTCCACTTGCTATAGTGATAATATCTGTTGTTCATTACCAACTCCGACTTCTTCATTCCTTTATTGGTAATGATTCTTATCTAGTACCAAGGAGACGTGTTCATTTTGAGAAGCTTTAGAAATTATTACAACAAGTAGTTCGTAGTAGATGTTCAAGCCTTGATAGCCAAGATAAATGAATGAGGAAATCCATTTGTTATAAGAAGAATTGATACTGATCTACTCCCTAAATGATAACCATCTATGTTGAGTTAAGATGAGGGAAAAGGTACAATGATTGTCTGAACGAAGAGAAAAACCTTAGTTATATATCTTGTAATAATGTTATAATCCCTTCACAACCACGGGTTACCGATAGCCTGTCTTCGATCTATAGAGTGTGTCACAATGATCTATAATTATAAATGAGCCTATCAACTTAAGAAGATGCAACCATCTAAATGATGAGTTGTTAATGCTGAAACAAGGTATGATTACGGGCTGCCTGAGGAAGTATGACTGGAAATCTTGTATACCTTTATAATTTATATGTAAAGTATACCAATAATCTAGTGAAATATGACTTTTGTTAATTCTAAGTTCTATTTTAGGGATTAAAGTAATTAATAAGTGGACCTCTTGATTTATAGTCCAGTATTAAGGTAGTAATTTAACTAAATGAGCCTCGGTGGAGAGGTGTGAATTTGTTTAGAGTTGTTATTCCATCTGCACCTAAATTTTCTAGTTTATCATCCTCAGAGTTACCTTCTTTGTAAGTGTGTTTGATCTCATAATTGGGGATACTGTCTAATATTAGGATTATCTCCTCTATTTTAGCATTAAGAGTCCAATTAGGAGTCTTCCTAGATCGAATAGCATTGATTATAATCTAAGAATCACCTTCAATAATAAGTTTGGATATATTAAGATCTTTACATAGATTTAAGCCTGCTAAAGTTGCTTTGCATTCAGCCATATTGTTAGTGGTAGGGTTGATGGGACGAGAGAAGCTAGCTATAGTTTCACCATTCCAATTTTTGATAATTCCCTCGATACCTGCATTTCTTGGGTTTCCCCTAGATGCCCCATTAAAGTTCAATTTGTACCAGCCCTCATCTGGAGGAGTCCATTTGCAATTTGCATGATCTATCTTAGTTTTATTTCCTCCTTTCCCATAAAGGGGTGGTACCCGCAGGTTGGGCCACGTCAATCTAATTTTGTTGTCCCAACTTTTGAAAGATTCCTCATAATAGGCTAGGTCCCTCAGGGAGGAGTTAATTAATTCCGTGATTGATATTTCTATTTTATTTATGAGTGACCTCCATTCTAGTTTTTTCCCAGTAAATATTCTTTTGTTCCGTTCTTTCCAGATTTCCTAGACTAAAATGGAGGGGGCTATAGTCCAAATATCTTTGTAGAGGTTATCCTTGTATAGGGTTGGCCAAGACTTAAGAGTACTCAAAAGATCCATATGAAATGTGGATTGCCATCCAAGACATTTTCGTAGCCAATTCCAGCATTGCTGTGTGAATTCACAACTGAGGAGAAGGTGATTAACATCCTCAATGTGCTTTTCATAGAGAGTGCAATGGGATGGCCCTTCAAACCCCAGTTTGGTAATTCTATCCGCAGTGAGGATCTTCCTTTGCATGGCTGCCCAAAGGAACATCCTGGCTTTGGGGAGACAAGTTCTATTCCAAAAAAAGGTCCAAGGGCATATCTAAATCAACCATCTATTTCTCAGCTAGTATAGTCTTATAGCCTTCTTTGACTGAATATTCTCCATTATTCGATCCAGCCCAAATCAGCTTATCAGGTCTATTTTTGAGAATGACTTCTCTATTCTTAATAATAGTGGCAAGTCTTTGGCTTTCTAGACAAGAGAATGTGTTAGAATTTATGAATTTAGAAGGAAGATCCAAATCTGGGCTGAGATAGTTAGAAAGATACAGTCCAATCTTGTTTTTGCATTCTATTATAAAATTAGGGGAAAAATCTAGAGAAATAAAGGGGGGAAAGCCTACCCAAGAGTCATCCCAGAATAAAGCTCTCTCCCCATTACCTACGTCCCAAGAAAGAAATTTATTTATGATTCCTCTTGAATCCTTCATAAAGTTCCACATCCTAGATCCTTTAACGTGAGATTGGACTCTGAAGATGTTGATAGGATCTACATTTGGTATATATTTATTTAATAAAATAAAAGCCCATTTGCAGTTAGATTCCTTTTATAATCTACAAATCAGCTTGGCACCTAAGGCTTTGTTTTTCCATAAAAGGTTTTTAATACCCAAACCTCCTTTAGAGATAGGTTTACAAAGGGATTCCCAGGCTTTCTCTTCTGAGGAGCCTTGCCAGTAGAACTCCCTAAGTACTTTGTCTAGATTATTTTTAACGTTGACCAGGAGAGGAAGAATAGACATCTGATATGTGGGGATGGCTGAGAGTACTGACTTGATCATTATGGTTATGCCAGCCTTTGTAAGCCACCTACCTTTCCATGTGCTCCTTTTGTTCTAGATTTTAACGAGCACTTGCTGCCAGAGTTTGGAGGAAAGGATACCTTTGTCAATTTCAATTCCTAGATATTTATAGGGAAACTTCCCAAGATTATAACCAAACACTTTACAAATTTCCTTTTCCAATGACAGAGCAGTATTTGATTAGTTAGTCTAACTAAAATTTATTAACACATTAGTTAATAGTTAATTAATATGTTTTAATAGATGACTTTAATTAATTTCATTTGCATATGGAATTATTATGCTTTAATAATTAGATAAGAGAGTTCTATTTAATTAAAAGTTTTAATTTGGTGTAATGTGAAATTGAGCTTAATTTAAACTTATAATTTTATCTAAAGGATTTATTAATTGAAAAAAATCAGCGAATTAAGTAAGCTTAACTGATAAAAAAATTAGAGTCTAGTTTTTGCTATTGCATAAATTGGGATTCAATATGTAATTTGAACTGCATTCCCCTTCGAGGGAGTTTAGCTAATTAATTTTATATGTAATTAAGTTGGGTTAAGGTATAGTTCAATAATGAATCCCAAATAAGAAATTTTCTATGAACTTAGTCTAATGGATTAGTTTTCCTATGAAATCTAGTTGCACTTTCCGAGCATAGATTCACATGATCAACATGATGCGTAGATGAAGTCATATCCTCATAGGGAAGACGTTTGTGCATTTTAATTTTATGACATCTAGTTATGGACTTAGCTAAACTAATCGACTTGTTTCTCCCTCTATTTAAAAAAAAATTGTTGGATTTTTGTTGGTAAATTTTGGGCATGACATTTGGTATCAGAGCCAAGTTTCAACATTGGAACCTAAAACCCATTATGTTTCCACTTACCTAAACTTAACCTATTATGGATGCATGTCGTCACAAGAGTTGGCCAATGAGGCAGGGGTCATAGAGCTGCACATGTTAGTGCAAGACAGGGGGTGGACCACCACCACCACCTCTGCCACCTTAGAACCCTAACTAGGATATTATGGACATCCTTCATAATCTGATTGGGGTAATTCAGTAGAGACTACCACCCATAGTCCCTTAGCCAGAGAAGAAGATTCCCAAAAGGGAAGCACAGATCCCAGGAGGTAATAGAGCAGTTGGCAGAGAGAGGAGTAGGAGCCCTCCACCCAGGCTTGTTGAGGGTTGTGGTGATCATGAGGGTGAGCTAGTTCATCAGCTAGAGGTACCACTCAAGCATGAGATATGAGTCAGAGAGAGACCCCCTAGAGATGTTGGAGATGAGATCCGATAGTTAATACAACTCCAGCCACCCTTGTTTTTAGGATCCACTGACGGTTCAATAGCAGAGGCTTGGTTATAGAGTTTATAGTGATGCTTTGGATTACACCCTTATGGGAGTAATCTAAAGGCATGACTTGTAGTTCATCTCCTATTGGAGAAAGCCTCCACTTGGTGGCAGTAGCAGGAGTCCATTGGAGGAGTAGATATTGACACACTCACTTGGGAGTCTTTTGTGGCCCGTTTCTGAGAGAGATACGTCTCTGAGAACTTCAGATAGAGACATATAGAGGAGTTCCATGACCTCCAACAAAGAGGTCTCACAGTGGCCTAGTATGAGAGTCAGTTTCTTAAGCTCCTTCCATACGTAGATTATATGAAGGATGAGAAACTGTGTATTCATCATCTCATTAAGGGACTTAATATGTCTCTTCAAGGAATAGTATGCCTAGCCTTTCCTACCACATTCAGAGAGGTAGTTGAGATGGCACTGGTAGCCAAGGATATCTGTACTAGACAAGATTCTCGAGATCGGTCTCAGCACTGAAACCCTTCATCCCAATAGTTAGGACAACAGAGATTCTCTTGGAAGGGGAAACAGAACTATTCAGTACGATCCTTTAAGGGTCAATAGTCTCAGCAGCAGGGATCTCAATAGGATTCTAGAGAGAGACATTCACAGGGTTATCACGGCTCTAAGCCCATACAGTGGCAGTCTCGGGGCCCTAAACAAGATTAGAGGACACAAACCCCTCAAACACAGTCAATTAGGACTCAGTAGTCCTCTAGGGGTAGATATAATGGTTCTAGTAGGACCAGAGGGTCATAGCAGCCTAGGACATGGGGAGTATAGATTCAAACCCAAGGGTCATGTTACACTTGTGGTGGTATGGTTCATATAGTGAGAGAGTGCCCACAAGGATAGTCAGCTAGTGGTCAGAGAGGGGCTACCTCAGAGCTTACAGTTGGAGATATGGGTAGGTCCCATAGAGTATTTGCAGCGATTGATAACCGCTAGGCTGAGCACCAAGCCACAGTCATATAGGCCACAGGTATGATTCAGGGTATCAATGTTTCTATCTTGTTTGATTCAGGAGCCACAGACTCCTTTATATCTCCCTATGTAGTGGAGCATTGTGGGCTGGTGGTAGTTAGACATGATGTCGGTTGGGAGGTCAAGTTAGCCTCAAGAGCTAGGGTTTATGTTAGTTCCTTAGTTCGCAATTTCTAGATTCAAATCGGAGACTTGACCACGATGTTTGATCTCCGTATCACCCCTCTAGGTTCTTATGATGTGGTCCTTGTCATGGATTGGCTATATGCCCACAACACCAAGATGGATTATCGACGGAAGAGGGTTGAGTGCATTGATGATCATGGTACTTCTATGGTGATAGTTTGGGTACAGAGACTTGTATCCCTTCACATGATTTCCACTATGCATCTTAGGCAGTGCACACAGAGGGGATATCAATTATTCATCATCGCCATTAGTGATAGAGAGGAGGATTTAGAGGGGGAGCCTTCACTCGAGGATTATCCTATCCTTCAGGAGTTTGCAGATGTATTTCCTACTGAGCTACCTAGTATGCCTCCACCTAGGGCAGTTGATTTTCATATAGACCTTGTGCCCAGAGCTGAGCCTGTATTTAGAGAACCTTATAGGATGACCACACATGAGCTCAATGAGCTCAAAATTTAGTTAGAAGAGCTCTTGGAGAAAGGGCATATTTGACCTAGTGTTTCACCTTGGGGTGCACCAGTGATTTTTGTGAAGAAGGATGGATCACTTAGATTGTCCATTGATTATCGACAGTTGAATAAAGTAACAATTAAGAACTGATACCCACTCCCCATGATCAATCATTTGTTTGATCAACTGCAGGGTGCCCGAGTGTTCTTGAAGATAGATTTGAAGTCGAGATACTATCAGTTGTGGATAGTGGAGAGTGATATCCACAAGATTGCTTTCCATATGAGGTATGGTCACTATGAGTTCACAGTAGTGCCATTTGGCCTCATGAATGCTCTAGTTTTGTCCATGAACCTCATGAACAGAGTATTTCATACATTCTAGGATAAGTTTGTGGTAGTGTTCCTTGATGACATTCTGATATATTACCGCAATGAGGAGGAGCATGAGGAGCATATGAGAAGAGTTTTGCAGGGCTTGAGAGAGAATCAATTATATGATAGCTTGTCAAAGTGTGCCTTCTTTAGACCCGAGGTGCATTATCTTGTTCATGTTATATCCGGTGATGGGATCTTTGTAGACCCATTGAAGATTAGAGCCATTATGGATTGGCTAGCACCCACCATTGTCACTGAGGTCAGGAGTTTGATGGGCCTAGTAGGTTATTACAGACGCTTTGTGGCAGGATTTTCTAGAGTAGCTCATCCCATCACTTCCCTTTAGAGAAAGGGGAAGAATTATGAGTGGATAGAGAAGTGTGAGAGAGCTTTCCAAGAGCTCAAGAGAGCCCTCACTAGTGCACAGATCTTAGCAGTGCCAGATCCTTTAGCAGACTTTGTTGTATGCATTGATGCTTCATTGGATGGTTTAGGAGCAATCCTTATGCAAGATGGTTGACACAATTTCAGCAATGTTGGTCCAGAAGAATGATGAAAAATAGGAGCAACCAGTTGCCTTTTTCAGCAAAGGTATGGATGACTATGAGAAAAGGTACACTTTTGTTGAAAAACATGTACTTTTTGTTATTAAAGCTTTGAAGAAGTTTAAGCATTTAATTGCCAGAAATAAAGTGCATTTAATGGTTGCACATCCTAGCATCAAAGAGTTTTTGTTAAACAAGGATGTTAATGAAAAGAGGGTTGGTTGGATAACAAGGGTTATGGAGTATGATGTACAGATTTATGTGACTAAACTGATTAGAGGCAAGGGCCTTTGTGCTCAAGTGGTGGAAGAGGAAGAATAGTTTGAAGTTTCTAAAGAATCTAAAAATTTACAAGGTGATACTGTATTGTTGAATAATCCTGCAACTTGGTTGACAGATATGACCAGATTCTTGCAAACTGGGCAATGCCCAAGTAATCTTGATAAGGCAAAAAGGAGATACTTTAGGTTACAATCTATTCCCTATGTTCTTATTGATGGTGTTCTATATAGAAAAGACTATTCTGGGATATTTCTTAAGTGTATTAATTAACTAGATCAAGGCAGAATTTTATCTGAGTTTCATGATGGATCTTGTGGAGGACATTTCAGTCCTAAAACTACAGCCTGGAAAATACTAAGGGTAGGCTATTATTGGCCTGATTTATTTAAGGATGCTCATGTTTGGGCTAGAAAATGTCAGAAATGTGCATTATTTGTAGGTAAACAAAGGCTGGCAGCATTGCCATTAAAACCAATTGTGGTTGATCAGCCATTTGCTAAGTGGGGTATGGACTTTATTGGTCCTATCAATCCTAATTCTAGTGCAGGTCATAAATGGATTTTGACTGTTACTAATTACTTCACAAGATGGACTGAAGCAATTGCATTAAAAGAGGCTACTGGACATGTTGTGTTAAAGTTTTATGAAGATATTACAACCAGGTTTGGAGTTCCTCAATCCATTATTTCAGACAATGCTATGGCTTTTATTGGTTTAGCTATTACAGAATGGGATGTGAAGAACGAGATTTATTTAAATACTTCTTCTAACTATTATCCTTAGGGTAATGGTCTTGTAGAATTTACAAACAAAAATCTAATTAGAATTATCAAAAAGACTCTGCAGGAGAACAAGAGGGACTGGCATTCTAAATTGAAGGCAACCTTGTGGCTGGATAGGATTACACCTAAACAGGTAATTGGGAATTCCCCTTATGTCTTGGTTTATAGTAAAGATGCCATATTGTCAATTTCCACTAAATTTCCAGTCTTGCAGTTGGCTGATTAGATGCTATTATTTGGAGAAGAAGATCCCCTTAAACTAAGGTATGTTGATTTGTTACAGCTTGAAGAGGAAAGGAGAAAAGCATTGGACACAATGGAACTTAAGCAAGCACAAACTAAAAGATCTTTTGATAGGAAAGCTAAGTTCAGAGAATTTAAGGAAGGAGATTTAGTACTCAAGTGGGATGTACTAAAGAGCAGGCCAGGGCAACATGATAAATTGGATCATTTCTAGTCAGGCCCTTTTGTTATAACAGCCTGTAAGGAAAACAATGTTTTTTAGTTGTCCACAACTGAAGGGGAAGAATTGTAGATTCCAGTTAATGGAATACACCTCAAGCTTTGCTTTGAGGGTTAGGTTATTTTCAGTTTTTCAATTTCAATAAGTGTTGTCCAAGCATTAGTTCATTAGGTTGCATTTGAGTCTAGTTTAGATGCATTTTCATTTCAATAAAGGTTGCATTCATGGTTCAGTTTTCCTAAATTATGTTTCCCTATGATAAGTCTACAAGTCATGTCTAGTAGGCAGACATCTAGTAGAAGTCACCAAAAATGTTAATAAAAAATACAGCATACAATATAATAAGCATTAGTAGGAAAAGGTTGCATTTGTTTGTCTAATTAACACTACCTTGCAAGTTTTGTTAGTTTACATGTCATTATTGCATTCATTCTAGATGTCATCATTGTACTCTAAGTATTGATCAAGTATTTCAAAATTCAAAATTCATGAATGATCATTACATTGTGCATTCAAACTGAATGTAGTATACAAATGTCCTTTCTTGTTTCATATTTCAATTCACTAGTTAGAGTACATTGCAAAATTGAAAGAAAAGATTGAATTATGGAATAGGGGTCCCATGCATTGCCTTGTCTTTTCTTTGAGTTAGCTGGTTGTCTGCTAGGTCTCTACATTTAGGTCTTCATCTTCCGGGTCTCCATCTGCATCTAAGTCTTTAGGGTTCATATCTGCATGAGAAAGAAAAATATGGTTAGATCCTATTGGATCTAAGCAATACATTAGAAAAAAATAACATATTATAGCAATCAAGTTTTCAATACTGCATATCAATCTGGAAAATTAAATGTAATAAGGAAATGTACACTGACACTCACTGCAAGGTAGTGTTAAAGGGACTTGTTTCTGACATGAAACCTTTTACTACTAATGATTATTGTGGTGTATGTTGTCCTTTTGTTAACCAGGAGTCTGAATTAAAGGGACTTAGTATGTTTCAAACTAAGAAACCTTTTTCAAATTATGTACTTCATAATAATGTTATTTGAAAGCTTACTAGATTATTTTGCAGATAACAGCTGACTGGTTCTCACTTTCAGTCATTATCAAAGATGCAAATCAAGTTGGTTTCCCATGATAAGAAAGCTACAAGAAGTGCCAGTGATTGCTAATTTTCAAAGTTCAAGTTACAAATGATGCTGCATAAATATTGGTTATATGTCCTTACTGTTTCAAAAGTACATTTTCAAGATATAAACATATTTGTTGCTGAATACAAAAGAGTGCTTCAAGATTAAGCCATAAAATGATAAAATGTTTACAGTTTGTTTTTATTGAGTGTCACGAACCCATGTTCAAACCTCATTATTTAACATTCTGGTGTTTTTGAGTGTCACAAGCCCATGCTTGAACTTCATTAATAGTGAACAAACATTTTCATCTTGTAGTACTTATCATATTAAGTGCAGATTCAGCATCAATAAGAATTGTATACAGTGGACAAAGCTACAAGAGCAAGCTGAACAGAAAGTGTAAAATATGTATAAACTAGAACAAAGTATGTACAGCTGACAGTTGAACATCATAAAGGAGAAATCAACTTATCTTTTGTGGAAATAATAATGGTTATATGTTGAGCATCTCTCAGTCATAATCACCTACTAAGGTTTGCGAAGGTTATGAGTGAAAGATGTGTTAGTTTTATTTATAACTGATTACATCTTTAACATTTTTCACTCATAACCTTGCAACTTTAGTCAGTCATTAGAGGTGTTTCATGGTTTCCTGAAGAAACTATTCATCATTACCAAGCTCATAGTATATGGTTTGCAAAGGAATGAGTTCACCAGTTCATCAAATTCATAGCTGTTGATTACACAAGTTCTTTTCATGTCAGCAGAATGAAACAATTTGGATGCTATGTGCTATAATCACAGTGATGTACAAACTATGGAAAATCTGTTAAATCAAGTTCTAGTAATTCCTAAGAGCTTCATGTTTTATGAAGAGTGTTTTCATGTAGCCATTCTGAAAAGAACAGTTATCTATTTATCTTCAAAATCCCTAGTCAAGATTTTGGGCTTCATATGTTATCACAAAATATGCTGAGGAAGATACTGAATTTGATAAAGTTGCAGTTGACAGTAATTCAAAATTCTATGAAACTGGGAAGTATGTTGCCAGTATGTAATCAGAATTATCACAAGCTTCATGTACAGTAGAAGATGTCATTTATCTACCAGTTAAGGGCTTGAGCTAAAAAGGATAAGCCAAATCTTCAGAAATATCAATTTTCAATGCTTACTGTCAAGGAGTTCATATTATTTTCTAAAAATGAGCTTAGTATTTTGGCATATGAGAAAAAAGAACAACAGTCATGTCAACTTCAAATAATACCCACAAGCTACATACTGGATTTCCAGTTATTAATAGGTATGAATAGTGATTTTCTTTGATAATTTAAAAAAAAACCCGTGACTGTTACTGGTTCACAATATGAAGATTATGATTTTAGGCCAATCACAAGTGGTTGAAATGTATTCACAGTTGTTCATAAAAGTTCTTTGAATAGTTTTGGGTTCATGAGATTCTAACCCATGTGTGGTTTGTAAAGAAATGAACTAATAGTAGAGCTCGAGTATGAAATGTTTGCAGCTTGCAAATACAAAGAACAATTCAAAATATATATAAGTAACAGATCTAAAGACATGATGCCATGAACAAGTTAATACTAGTCTCTTGACTGATGACACAGTGTTTTAATAAAGCTTGTGGCTTATAAGATGATGTGAAACATTATATGTGCTCGCTGTTATACAAATCAAAAGAGAACTTTGTGTGTATCCGAGTTTGTGTATGGTAAAGTTACAAGCTACAACTTGAGTGTTGAATATTCAGCTAAGAGTAAACACTAGTCATTTGACTGTTAATACAAAGATATAACTGTAAATCATAACCGTGACTGCATTATCAAAGGAATAATCATATTTTAAGCAACAGTTAACACAAGGAAAGCCCAAGGCTTATGTTGTAGGTTATGATTTCATGTTATTCACTGCAAGAGATAAACAGAGATTTCTATAAATGAACTTACAGTTCGGTCAAACTTGAGCTTGTTTTCAATGCCGAGTTCCCCAGTATGAGATACACATCAGTCAATAATAGCCAATGATCTCCAGTGCAATAGAGGGTTCAAATCTAGTAGTGGTCGAGTTCATTCACAGTCAAATGCTGAGTTCCTTTAGTTTTCAAACTCTTTCCTGTGTGTTAGGGTTTCTTTCCCCTAAATCTTCTTTGTGAAGAATAAGATAAAATCAAGTTCCGTGATCAAATAAACCTCATAAAAATTAGAATCTGCCAAGTAGAAAATGCCTTTAATGTTTATGCAGATGTCAGTTCCAACAGAGCCTCGAAAAATGCTCATAGTGCCACCTTGCATTTTGCTCTCCTCAATTTATGTATTGTTGCAAGTGGATTGAAAGTTGTCGACTTTTCCACTTTGTAAGTAGTTCATACTTAGATTTTTTATCTAAGTTAGGAATGAGGAGCATATTTTAATATTAGTTTTTTTTTCTAATATTAAAATTAATAATAATTTTGGCAATTATTTTTGTAAAAGGATTTAATTCCTTAATATTAGCCAAAATTTAGGGGCATTTAGACTAAGTTCTTATAGGCTTAGTTTTAGTAAATCTTTGGCACATTTTTGGGCTAAGATTGGGCATTTTTGGTAGGTTTGATTTTCTGATTGGAGACTGGAGCTAGATATAAAATTGATTTTTGATAATCAATTTAGGGTTACAAATTTTGGAGAGAGGGCATATAGTGAACATTTTGTTCCTAAGTGCTTTGAAGGCCATTTTGTAATCATTTTTATCAGTTTTTGGAGGGAATGAACTAGATATTTTGACTCATATTTGGTGAAATTGTTTTGATGTTGGATCCTATTTTCATCTTTTCTCACAAGTGTTAAATCATTCATTGTCTAAAGGAAGTGAATAATTCCTGTTCCTTCTTAAGATAATCAATTTCTCCAAGACCTTGTGTGTGAAATGTATGTTTGTTAATTATCCAAGCTGTTTGTGGTAAAACCCTAATAGCATGCCTTTATTAACCTATACGTTGAGCAGAGATTCATAGTGTTAAAATCATCATTTATGAGTCAGGATTGATGTTTCATCTTTTTGCAAAGTCTGAAATATTCATTGGTGTATCACCCTAATCTTTTAGTTATAGTATTCTTTTCCCTTTTCCCAACAAATTGCAGATCAGGAAGAGTGATATTCCATATTTCATAGGAACCAGCCTACAATCCAGAGATTCCTCTTCATTCATAGTCCACCCACAGCTAGGAGAGGTTTCCATTATCAGGATAGAATTGTTGTTTTGCCTTAATACATGATTTAGGGTAACAATTCTAAGCTTGAACAAGGCACTAGGCTCAATTTTAGTACAGCGTATCACCCTCAGACAGATGGTCAAACTGAGAGAGTTAATCAGGTATTGGAGAATATGTTGCACATGTATGTGATGGACCATCAGGTCAAGTGGGAGGAATACCTACATCTGGTCAAGTTTTCCTATAATTGTGGGCATCATTCTTCTATAGGTATGCCACCATATCAGGCTTTGTATGGTAGACCATGCAGGACACCACTGAGTTGGGACAAGATCAAGGATAGGGTATTTATTGGACCTTAGTTGGTCAAGGATATGGAGCAGCAGGTCATTTTGATTAGACAACATCTTAGAGAGGCTTAGGATAGACAAAAGAAGTATGCAGATGCGAAGAGGGTTGATCATGAGTATATGGTTGGAGATAGGGTTTTCTTGAGAGTGTGCCCGCACAAGAGTCCAATCCATTTTGGAAAGGGCTCTAAGTTAGCATCTCGCTTTGTTGGACCCTTCGAGATCTTGGAGAGGATAGGACCAGTCACCTACCATCTGGCTTTGCCACCCAGCCTATCACGCATCCACAATGTGTTCCATGTATCTGTGTTACAGAAATATGTTTATGACGAGTCTCACATTATAGATTGGGATGCCTTGTAGGTGGAGTCAGGCGGACAGTTAGCCTTGGAGCCCATATGCATTTTAGCCTAATGGACCCTCGTACTTCGAGGCAGAGAGCTGGACCAGGTTAGGGTTCAGTGGGATTGTTATGATGAGGTCACGGCTTCATGGGAGGATGTAGCATAGATGAGATCACAGTACCCATACCTTTTTGATGAACTCCAAGAGGAAGTTCATGCCTAGAGGGGGAGGATGTGAAGCCTCACCCCAACCCATCTAACATTTTTCATCATTCTCTTTTTTATACTTCATGATATGATACATTGATACATTTTTTTATTATCCTGACAGAGACTTGAGATATTATGTTTGATGATGATGATTACATTGTATGGATTACATTTTGATGTGGACTAGGACCTAGGCTATAATGTTGATTTTGATTATACATGCTTATATATATATGAATTGATGAGAAGATTCAATCATGATTAGATGTGATTATTTCATGGATTATACTCTATATTAGAAAGTAGCATGGACGATATGTCATGATGATTTATGGAATTTCTATGTTTAAACATTACTGAGTGAAAATTGTAATTAGGAATTGAATTTTTCATAATGATTAATGTTGAGTTGTATATGTACATTTACATGTGATTTTATTACCTTGGACTACTGATGCTCGAGTTTAGTGTGCAGGAAAGAGAACCATGGAATTATTCAGAGAATCAGGGATAAACACATGTAAATTGAGTAAGCCAAGGTTTAATCTGATAAGAGATTTAGACCTCGTTGTAATGTGATCTTGTTGTAAATGTGATTTGTACGTGTGTTAATAGTTTGGATTCATATTGTTAATTAGTCATGTCATTGTGAATGTCATGTGTATTTCATGGTGTCACTTGACACTTGTATTGTACATGTGGAGGATGACATGTCAAATTAGGGCTTGGGAAGAACCACCTAACCTTATAGGATATTATTTTAGTCCCACTTGCATGTAGATGTCTTGTATGGATCACATCAAGTTGGAACTCGGATTTGGACTTTAGGGGTACTTTAGAGGGGTCAAAAGTGACCCTAGGGTGTAGTTTTGGCCTAAATTAGCTAACCCTAGGTAGGCACCTTGGGTTGGGGGATAGTTTTCACCTATGGGAAATCCTAGATCATCATTATGGACCTCCAAAAAAACCTACTTTTCAAAAGTGGCGAAAATGAAGGTGGCCACATGCATACTAATGTGTCCCACACTCCTTGCTAAACCGACAATTAAGACGGGAGACAAGAGGGAAGACCAAGGACTTGGTGTCATGTCTCATTTAATGATAGTTGTTGAGTACATTTTAGAGGCCTTTTTAGAGGGATGGGAGAGACTTAGTGGGTTTTCACCCACTCTCTAATTTTAGAGACAATTAGGGTTAGAGAAAGGAAAAAGGAGAAAGGATAAGGAGCTCTTCTCAACTATCTCTTGCCATTTTTCTTGGACCAAGGTTGGTGGATTCCTTTCCATGGAGAAATGCTTATGCATTTTAGTTTTGTATGTTATTGTTTGATGATCTTGTAAATCTTGTATGGAGATCTTATATGTAAATTTTCATAGTGTTCTTGTATGTAGATTTTGTTATTGTTGAGTTGGGTTGGAAATTGCATTTGGGATTTGTATCATTCCTTATTTCTTTGGTTTTGGGAGTTTTTTTCATGGGAGTTGAAGGCATTACTCACCCTTTGGGGAAGGGAAGAAGTAGCCTTGGGTGAAGGGGTTACTTGGGCTCTCCATTGTAGTGAGAGTCTCTTCTCTTGAAGAAGAGGGATAATTTCATGGGGTATGGGCTCCATGAAGCCATTTGTATTCTTGCATCTTGAAGATGTTAATAAGGAAAGCTTGTGTATGGAAATTTGATAATGTAGCCTTGAAAGGCAATGAAATACTCATGTTGAGAAATTGTAAATACAATGACATTCTCCTCCTTGGAAAAGCCCACCTTCACCCTACTTCAATGAGTTTGGAAAACTCATTTGTGAAGCCTTGGATGGGAGTTATTTTTTGTTTGTGCATAGATGTTGTTGTAGGCATTTTGTTGTGTATACATGTTTAGCCTTGGTCCTCCAAGCTCAGAGGTGGTCTCCTTGAGACCTTGGTTGGGAGGTGAGCTTCCCATGGTTCTCCTCTTTTATTTGCAGGTCTTGAAGCCAAGATGCTTGTGGAAAAAAAAAGCTTTGGAGAGTTTTCTATTTTGGTGTGTTTGTGATAGCAAACTTATAATGTTGCATTGTTGATCCCTTGTAATGAGGATCATCTCATGTTGATTGTTGTAATGTACATTTGAAATCTACATCAAGTTGTGTGTGAAAATTCTCTTATTCATTATGAAATAGCTTCATTGAGGAAATGAATATTGTATGTTATTCATTTGAATGTATAGTACTTTCTATCATGAAAATGTGTAATTGTAATATTGAGAGGTTACCATAATGTAAAATGGAGAATCTTTATTCTCATGTCTCTTGTATCCTATTTTGTGGAATAATCAAGTTAGTCTTTCATTGTAGAATAATATTCAAGTTGAAATCAATTTAGGATGAATGAATTTATGTTACATTCCCTTATGCTTGTTCTCCTTTGTTAAAAAAAGATCTTAGTAGTACTCTCTCAATGGAAACTTTCAATTAGATATTATGTGTATAGTAAATTTCATGTTGAAAAAGATAGTAAGTTTTAAAGTTTATGAGTTTTAGTTATTGAATCATGAAATTGAATCTATGTTAAAGTTACAATATGACCCTCCAAATTCCAGAGAAAATTCATTAGAGTTGTATACATTTCAATAATACACCTCTTAATATTTGACAAAAAGTATCTAAGTGAGCAAACAAAAATCAAACAAAAGAAAAGAAAACATGAACAAAGCAAAAAGAGAAAATGTCAATTTCTAGAATTTAGAGAGAAAAATGCTCTCTGGAAAATGTATGAGGGAAGGAATTATTTCTCTTTTACCATAGAGAATATTCCCCTCCCAAGATTCCCTTCCTAAGTATAGGTTAGTATACTAACCCCTAATGTAACCCTTGTTAGTGATTAACTCCAAAATTAATAAAAGGAGTATATAATATAACTTATCCTTTAAACTCAAAAATACATTAGGCCCCACACCCACTTCACCCCCTTCATGATTTGACATGCCCACTTAGTTTGGGTTAACAAAAAAAACTATATAATATAAAATAAGGGAACCACTTGCAGCAAAAAAAAAGGGCTTCTCATGCCTTCTTTAAAAAAATATATATTATTATATTACATTCAAAAAAAAAGTTATTAAAAGAAAGTTCTTTTTGAAAAAAAAATTATAAAAAAAAAATTGTTTGAATTGGGGGGGACTCGCGGGCCCCACTACCCTTGGGCCCTGACCCCCTGCATAGACCTTGTCGTGACAGGAGTGCCCCTGCCATGGCAGAGTACTCTCTACCATAGCAGTGCCGTGACAGGAGTACTCTGTCATGGCAGGGTACTCTCTGTCACGGCAGGGTACTCTCTGTCGCGACATGGTGGGTCTAGTCGCCGTCCCCTCAGGACGTAAAACATGAGGTTGCGCAAATTTTTAGTTTGGTTTTATTTTATTTTTTGATTTATTTTATTAATAAATATAATTATTAATTTATTAATAAGTTATATTTATTAATAAATATATTTATTAATTTATAAATATGTTACATTTATTAATAAATATATTTATTAATTTATTAATATGTGATATTAATCAATTAATATATAATTTCTTTATATATTATGTTTTGGGATAGCTTAATTAGGTCCTTCAACAATAGAAATTAGTTGGATTTAATTGATTTGTTAGTCAATAAATTAATTTAATTCTTTATTTGATTAGTTAGTCTAACTAAAATTTATTAACATATTAGTTAATAGTTAATTAATATGTTTTAATAGATGACTTTAATTAATTTCATTTGCATATGGAATTATTATGCTTTAATAATTAGATAAGAGAGTTCTATTTAATTAAAAGTGTTAATTTGGTGTAATGTGAAATTGAGCTTAATTTAAACTTATAATTTTATCTAAAGGATTTATTAATTGATAAAAATTAGCGAATTAAGTAGGCTTAACTGATAAAAAAATTAGAGTCTAGTTTTTGCTATCGTATAAATCGGGATTCAATATGTAATTTGAACTACATTCCCCTTCAAGGGAGTTTAGATAATTAATTTTATGCGTAATTAAGTCGGGTTAAGGTATAGTTGGATAATGAATCCCAAATAAGAAATTTTCTATGAACTTAGTCTAATGGATTAGTTTTCCTATGAAATCTAGTTGCACTTTTCGAGCATAGATTCACATGATCAACATGATGCGTAGACGAAGTCATGTCCTCATAGGGAAGACATTTGTGCATTTTAATTTTATGACATCTGGTTATGGACTTAGCTAAACTAATTGACTTGTTTCTCCCTCTGTTTAAAAAAAAAATTGTTGCATTTTTGTTGTTAAATTTTGGGCATGACATAGATATATATATAATGAAGCAGCAACTGCACATAGGGACATCAGAGATCAGACAAGGGATTTTCTTTACAGAAAGTTTATCAGAGACAGTATTAGTTTTATCAGAAACATACGAGGCTACAGAGCAAGACAGAAGGTTGTATTCAGCACATTGAGGTGATATTCATTTGATATTTCATAGATCTGAATCAGACAAGCATAAGTTGTCATTTTACAGATATCCTACTATTAGCAATTTAACCATTGTAGCAGATTTTAAATCTCTTAATAGAGTAGACTTATCCATCTTATGTAAATCTCTTAACTGAGGGCACACATAATTTGTGTTATTAAAATCCTTTAACAAGGTAGATCTAGTCGATCTTTTTTTACTCCTAACAGGGTAAGATCATCAAAATTGATCAACAATTATAGCCTTAACCAGCATACTTTATTTTCTGCAGTAGTGAAGAATTTCTGGGTGTCATCCCCATCGCAGTTTTTACCTTCTAACAAGGGATTCTGCCTAACCAAAATATCTGAGTCATGAGTACTTATTTTCATGAATGATTTATTGTTTTGTTTACATCCACTTTACATTTCCACGTTATATGAATGTATGTTGCAAACAATGAAATCAGTCAGTTAGTTAAGAACTACTATTGCATATTGTTAAGTGTTGAAAGTTTTTGAGGGTACTGATTCACCCCTCCCCTCTCAATACTTTAATCTTTCCAATCCTAACACATATTTCATATTTTAATTTATGTTTTCAATGAACTTGGTACAGAATTCCATTATGTATTAAACCTTCTAATGATTATGTATTTTTATTCTATTTGAAGGCTTTTAACTGTGATATTTCAATGATGATTCAGTCCATGAGTGGAAATACTTTGTCAAACGTATTTGACATTGTTGTTAGAGCTGAGAAAAGCTTGATACAACCTGGTAAGTTACCTCCTAGGCCTCCAATGCCTTATTTTGCAAAAGTATAGCTAGTTGTACCAGTTGTTGTACCACCAATAGATGTGGTTCCACCATTACCAACATTACCAGCATTTAATATGCAGGTTGCAATAGAAGAACATGTTGTTACAGCTCCTTTTAGAGAGCTAAAATAGAAGAATTTAGAATTGAAGGACAAAAGTGACACTATGATGAGGACTTTGCAAAGTTATGACAATGAAATTACAAACTTGAAGAGGAAACAAGGCCAATACAATTGGCCTCAAGCTTCTTATCAACAGAATAGGAAATTTAATCAAGCTTTTGATTCAAACCAACTGCGCCAAGCTCAAGGACAACAAAGAAACTATAATCAGAGGACTGGTCAACCTTATAACTATTCTACTCCTAGTACTTCTAAGGAGCTGGTAGTTATTCCTCATAACAATTATACATGAGAGGAGGAGTGGTGTAATACTTGTAATGTCAGACACTTTTGGCTTGATTGTTCTCACATGCTTGAAGCTAGGAGGCAAGCTGTTTTAAAGGGACAATCAATAAATGTTCAGGGAGAAGCTCAGGATGACCAAATGCAGTCGCAAGGTAATTGAGATGTTACTTTGATGAATTTTAATGCTGATGAGACTGTTTTAGCAGCTAATTTTGATCAAAATCAAGTATGGAAGCCTTTAGCAATAGGTACGAAGTCAAAAACTAAGGCTGCAATTGATCAACAACAACTTGTTGTTATGCCACAACAGCAAGTCATAAAAGGCAAACAACAACAAATTCAAGCTCAAGAAGCAACTTTGCAGCCATCACAACCAGCAAAAGAGCTTGTTGTTCCAAAATAGCAGCAGAAGGTTAGTGCCCCTTATTTTAATATTGTTGAGCATTGCAATCACTTGCATTATTTGATTATGCTTTGAAACAACAAACTCGTAAGGTTCTAATAGCTACAAATGCAATTTCAACCCAACAACCACCCAAGTTATTAAAACCACCACCTTTTTATATCATTGTTATAATAGGACATCTAGTACATAAATGTATGATTGATTCAGGTGCCTCAAGTTCGGTTATGCCAAAGAAGATTGTATATCAGCTAGGCCTTGAGTATGAGCCAATTGAAAAAGGTGTAGTTCAACTAGATAGGAGAACAGTTGATACTGTTGGAGTCATAAGGAACCTAGATCTGACTATGCATGTTTGTCCTAGTTTTTCAGTTCCTATGGATGTTTACATAATAGATTTGCCTCCTAATTTCTCTATTTGTCTATCACAAGATTTCACTTCCAAAATAGGAGGGTATTTATCTATAGTTTGGTCTCACATGCTTTTTCGCACTAGATATGGTACTAAGGTAACTATTCCTTCAGAACCTATTACAAAATTTTGTATTGAGCAACATGTTAGTGGTACTAAAAATGGAACAAAAACTATATTATTTGATCAAGAGAAAATCGATGGAATTCATGAGTCTCAAACACAAATAGATCAGATTCCTGACATATTATTAGATGCATGGGCTACAAAAAATGTTAAAATTTCTAATGAACAGATTGAAGAGCCAAGTTTGGACAATTATCTCATTCATGAGATTACTGATTTCATGCCAAGTTTCATAAAAGGTATAGATTTGGATTTAGAACAGAAATCTAATGCTATTTGGAAATTATTTTTTGATGATTCACGCAGCAAAATAGGTGCAAGAGGAGGTTGTATGCTGATTTCACCAGCAAATGAGAGGTATTATGTATCTTTTAGATTTATTTTCAATTGTACTAATAACGTTGTTGAATATGAGGCACTTGTGCATGGATTAAAGTGGGCTATCAAAAAAGGTATCAGTTGTTTACAAGTTTTTGGTGATTCAGAACTCATTGTTAATCAAGTTAGAAATATCCATACAACTAAAAATGATTTGTTGAAAAGTTATAAGCATGTTGTATGGAATTTAATTGAAAAGTTTGAAGTTTTTAACTTGCAATCTATACCTAGAAATTAGAATAAACATATTGATAGACTTGGTGTAGTGGGTGAACAATATGACATTCCAACTGAAATCAACAAAGCTAAAGGGTTGAATTATGTTAAAGTGATTGTTAGGCTTGTTGTTCCTAATAATGCTGATAGTTGGCAGCTTTTTGAATCTGACCAACAAATTGTTAATTTTTTAAGAGAAGAGGTTGAATTTGCACAGTCAAGCCAGCAAAAATTACAAGACCAATATGAGGACCAAATTATTCAGTTAAGGACAAATAATTTGCCCAAGGGTCTTGTGACCTTACAATAAATCTTTAATACTAATGATCAGCTAAAGAAAGATAAATCCAGCTTGCAGATTAAAGAGGAACACTACGAAGAAATTGTAGTTGTAAAAGATAAGGTATTGAAAATTGGGAAGGTATGTACTCTTGAAGAGTGTCAAACATTTCTTAGCTTATGCAATGAATGTCATGATATTATTGCTTGGAGTTATTCATATTTGAAAGGATTTGATCCTAGTATTTCACATCATACTATTGAGTTAGAACTAGGAGCAAAACCAGTTAGGAAAAAATAGAGGCCAATAAATCTTAAGTTAGAGCCTCTTATGATTAAAGAATTAAATAAGCTGGTTGAGAGCAATATTATATCCCCAATGAAGCATACTTCTTGGGTATCCAATTTGGTTCCAGTTAGAAAGAAAAATGAAGAAATCCTATTGTGTGTTGATTTATGTGATTTAAATAGAGATTCATTGAAGGATAAACATCCTTTGACTTCAATGACGCAGATTTTGCAGGTTATTTCAGGATCTGAACGGTATTCACTAATTGATGGTTTTTTTAGTTATAACCAGATTTTGGTAAAGGAAGAGGACAAGTTTAAGACAACATTTACTACCAAATAGGGAGTTGTGGCTTATAGAAGATGTCATTTGGTTTTTCCAATGCAGGTGCAACATTTCAAAAGGCTATGGATAAGGCTTTCATGAATTTAATGTACAAGTTTGTACTTATTTATCTTGATGATATTATTGTTTTCTCAAAGAATGCCTCAGATCATTTCCAGCATTTAAGGGTCATCTTTGAAAGATGCAGGGAGTATGGTATTTTTTTAAATCCCAAGAAAAGTGTATTTGTTGTTCATGAAGGTAAATTGTTGGGATTTATTATTTCTAAAGAGGGTATTACCATTGAACTTGAAAGAGTAAGTGCAATTTTAGCCCTACCACTTCTAGCTCATAAAAAAGGACTCCAAAGTTTTTTAGGAAGGATTAATTTTGTGAGGAGATTTATTCAAGATATTGTTGAATTATTGATGTCATTTACAGCTATGCTTAGGAAAAACATGGTTTAAAGCTCGACAAAGGAAGGTAAGCGTAGTTGTGAGTTGATTAAAGAAGCATTGGTTGCTGCCCCTACTTTGTTAAATCCTAATTTCTCAAAAGATTTCATTGTATATGCTTATGGAAACATTGATAGCATTGTTGCTATGTTAGTTCAGAAAAATGATGAAGATTTTGAGAAACCATTAGAATTTTTTAGTCAAGGTCTTAAGGATTATGAATTTGTTGTCCTCAATTTTGAGTTCGCAAAATTATGGCAACCCTACTAATTTTTCTTGTCAATTTGTAGGAGTATCCTCTATGTTTTGAACGTTTTGATGAAGTGATGTAAAAAAAAGTGATTCATTATCCCTGAAAAGCTCTTATAAACACATGTTCATGCATTCTTTTCGTTCTTCCCATCTATTTTTTTATCTTGTTTTTCCCTCGAGTCGAAAGCCCTTTGAAATACGCTCGTTTCGAGCTAACTTAGACGTCAAACGGAGTTATATAGCTCCAGTTATGACAAAAAAGGTGAGGTTTTTCGGGTTGACTACATATTCTTTAAAAATCCATTAAAGGTGGGGTTTTTGAAGTCAATTGCACGTAATTGAATTACATTTGATATAATTAATGGATTTTATAATTCATTTTCAAATTTCAACTCATTCTGAGTTGATTTGAATATAGTTTTTAATATTTTCATAAAATTAGTTTTTAAATAAACTAATTTTGTTAAAATACTATAATTATATTAAATTAATTCAGGATAAAAAGACTTAAATCTTTTACGGTGTGATTTTTATTTCTTACTGCATATTATCCTTGTGCAAATCACATTAAAGATCTCATTTTTAAGTCTTTCCTATTAAATACGTTAATTTTATCAATGACTACATGTGTTTTCATTACATGTGTAGTTGAACTTCTGAAAAGCGTATTTAATATTTAATCAAGTGTTGTTTTAGGATGCAATTGCATATCAAATAACATATTTAAACTTCCCAGGTGGCTTTTTCTCCATAAAAGTCATATTTATAAGCATATGTATATGTTTTTCAAAAGAACGTATTCATTTCTTTATTGTTTCTCTTCCCTTGGTGTTAAATTTTAAATGTATTACATGTGTTCTCTACATGTTAATACATTAAAAATAGATATTCTTCCTTTTTACGTGATTTTCAATAGCTATTACATATGCTTATGGTATGTGTAATAACTATATGAAAAAGACATTTTTAATGATCTTCCCTATACGTTTATTTTTGAAGTCTTTGCATTGCAAACCCAACATTAAAATCAACATTTTTAACCTCTATGTAAAGGCATTGATTTTGGGAGCCATTACATACCAAGGAAGGTGTTGATTTTAGAATCTAAAACATATGCTATCCTTCCCCTTTTTAACGTTTTTATATGTATATGTATTGGCGTTGATTCTTGTTGTTATTACATATGTTTTGGAATCGATCTTATGCATGTATGTAATACCTTTTAAAATTAACATTTTAATATATATGCAAAGGGCATTGATTTTAGAGGCCATAACATATATGTGTATTAAACGTCAATTTCTCTTACCATTGCATTTTCAAAACGGCATTCTTAATATCCAAGCATAGGCGTCGATTTTTATTGCTCTTACATATGTTTTCAAATCTTTTTGCATGTGTAAAGGGTTTTGAAAATAGCATTTTTAAACTCCTAGCAAAGGACGTTGATTTCCAACATAAATACATATGCATTCAAACCTCAAACAACATATGTAATAGACTTTAAAATCAGCATTTTTAATAACATCCTTTGGGCGTCGATTTTTAGCATGATTGCATATGTGTAAATCATATTACAAATGACATTTTCAGTGATCTTTCCCAAGGACGTCAATTTTTGTGAGTATTGCATATGTTGTTTGTAATGCACAGCACATGTATTTTGATAAAAACAGTCCACTTCTTGATCATTTTTCTTCAAAAACGCCTCATGTTTGGAAGATTTGAGCATCTAAAATCATTCACTTAGCTCTAGAACTGATTTTGATGAGTTTTTTATTCTTTTTATTGAGTTATTTTATCATTTTTGGTCAGATTTATGCCCTAGATGTTGTTTTTCTTTCTCATTGCATGTGCAAGAGAAAAGGTCAAACGGTTGCTATTTCTTTGCAATTTTCTTCTCAATCTTTCCCATTTGGCCGTATAATATCATTGACTATCCAATTTTGAAGGAGAGAGACTAGGAAAATGGATTATTTATACTCTTTCTATCTAATCTTTTCTAAATCTGGGAATCAATTGGATTTTGTCTTGGAGATTGAGGTAAATTTTCCTTCTTCCTTCTCTTGTTTCTCTTCCAAATTTGCTTATTCTACATGTAAAGTTTGCAATTTAAATTTACATGTAATAGCATATATGTTTCTTCAATCTCTTTTTCATCAAAATTCCAAAGATGCATGTGCAAGAACTTCATCTTTCCTGTACATGCAGTTGGGATTAAAAATCCCGTCCTATGAAGAAGAAAAGATAAATGCAAGTCCCTTATGTGCTATTTTCCAAATTCACTTGCATCAAACCGATGTCCCTACCATCACCATATGACGTCAAACTCATAATGGTGGTTAATTTGACACTTTTCCATGAAATGGCATCCCTCCATTCACTCATTATCCATTCACCTCTTCGTTGTCCTAAAGTTTTCCAGCCATATGTCGTGTCCATAGTCTTCCAAAATCCATATTTGTACATCAAAGGTCGTGCAGTGGACCTATCCATGCTTCATTTTCTCACCTAATGCTTGTTGTCCATTCATATATAATACCCTCTAAAAAACCCATTTTTGGTTTTTCTCATAACACCAGAAAAGGAAGAAGAAAAGGCCCAAAGTATTGAAAGGGAGAATCAAGAAAGTTTGAAACGTGAGAGGCAAAACTAAAAGAATGATCTAAGATGGTGTTGCCTTACTATGCTAACTATCCATTTGTGCAACCAGGCTTGCATCTAAATGTAAGGCAGGAAGATATCATTTCAGACTTAGGAGCTTTCATTTGGAATCACAGAGAAGATGACACACACTATTCAGTTTCTCAGGCCATCTTGGAGGAAGAGGAGGAAGTTGGTATTGAATTTGAAAGACAAAGACAAAGAATTGAAAGGAGGCTTAGAGAATGATTGGAACGTGAGCAAAGAGAAAGGATACAAAGAGAAAGCGAAGCCCATAGGAGAGCTCAAAGGCCACCCTTAAGAGAAATTCAACTTCGAGGGAATCAAATGAATCAAAATTAGAACACAAGCTGGATAAGAAGATTGGATCTTTCTCCCCAGAAAGGTTTGAAAGACTACAATCAGAAAGAATTCTTTCAAGGCAGAGATGGAAAGAAACAAATGTGCTTCTCAAGAGACAACCAAGGATGCAGGTTCCTGTTCCAGATCAAGATGCTTTCACCAAACTAGAGCATATCAACCATTACACATCATGTAGCAGCATGAAGACAAACGAAGGATGATGTAATAGGTGTCATGTCTTGTCAGGCACTTAGAATGTTTTCATCATGTCTTTGTAATTTGTATTTGACATATGTAATTGCATGTGATAGTATCACATGCAAAGCTGTAACATGTAATCAGGTTGCAAGTGCATTAGGCATGCAACTTTAAAAAATTCAAAATTAGTTAGTTAGTTAGGGAATAAGTCAAGGTGGTTAAGGATTTTCCTCTTTTCTCTCCACCTTTCTCTCTCCTCTTTTCCAATATAAAGGAGGGAGCTCATTGTAAATAATCATCTTTTGGCAAGGCAAGAAAATTCTGCCAATTTGTATTGTGCACTCTAAGACTTTATGCTTGGATGTAAATCAAATTGCTTTCAATAAAAGAGGCAGATTGTTTTGAGACTTTGTGCCAATTCAAACTGTTATGTGACGACATTTTCTTGAGTTGATTGTGAGTTTTTATGCTTTGATTCAACAGGGATTTGGATTCAATTGCACAGACTTTGAGCTGCCTGTTGCATTCAAAGCCAATTTGAACTTTTGAAGACTTTGTGCTGCAAAAGGACAAATTGTGATAGATAGTAGTGGCTGCAATTACTTAGAGCTGAAAACTTTGGGCTTCAGTTGTAAGTGTTTTTATTAAATTTGAGAGTATCCAGTAAGAGACTTTGTGCCTTACTGGTTATTCTGCTTGAATCCTCACGAGACAAGCACAAAGACTTTGGGTTCCTATTTTTGTTTCACAAAATATAAAAAGAAAGTTGCTACCCCTGGTATTGTTCTTATGTCAATTCCAAGGTCACCGGTATTACGGTAGCAATAAGGCACTTTTTGTTAACGTGGAAAGTAGTAGTTCAATGCAAATCATTCCTGAAAAAAAAGGAATTGATTGAGAGAACCACCCTTTTTATAATTTCAGTTAAGTTCCTGTTGAAGCCACCTACGGTAAGAAGGGAGCCTTCCCTATTGCTGAGAGGAGAGAGAAATCTCATGAGACGTTGTCTAAAGTTACAATTTTGTAAGGTGTAGTCCTAGCGGCTTACAAAATTTTTAGCCAACAGAATTGCATTATCTATTTGTTGAAAAATGTGTACTTGTTGTAATAAGAAGTTTGAAGAAGTTCAGACACATGCTTTCGAACAATAAGATCAAATTAATGGTTGCACATCCTTCTATTAAAGATTTCTTGTTGAATAAAGATTTTAATACTAAAAGAGTTAGCTGGATTACCAAGGCAATGGAGTATGACATTGAAATCAAGGTCACCAAACTGGTAATAGGTAAGGGATTGTGTGAACAACTTGTTGGAAATGGAGATAACAATCCAAAAGTTGATTCTGATGTTGTTTTAGCTTTACAAGATGATGAACAACTTGTTGTTCCTGATTCTCAGAATGATTGGGTAGATGATATTATCATCTTCTTGCAAACAGGATGTTGTCCTGAAGGTTTGGAAAGGTCAAAACAAAAGTATTACAGATTGTAGTCCATTCCTTACTATTTATTAAATGATATATTGTTTAAGAAGGATTTACAAGGTGTTTTGCTAAGATGCATTAAACCAAATCAAGTTGATCATATTTTAATCAGTTTCATGAAGGGCCAGCTGGAGGCCATTTCTCACCTAGAGCTACAGCTCTTAAGGTGATGAAAACAGGATATTATTGGCCAACTGTGTTTAAAGATGCACATTTATGGGTAAGAAAATGCAAAGAATGTGCAATTTTTGCTGGAAAATAAAATTTAGCACCATTTCCTTTGCAATCTATTCAAGTGGACCAACCATTTATGAAATGGGGAGTTGACTTTATTGGCGTCATTAACCTACCTTCAAGTGCAGGTCATAAGTGAGTATTAACAGCCACTGATTATTTCACAAAGTGGACTGAAGCAGTTGCTCTTAAAGATGCAAATGAAACTATTGTTTTGAATTTTTATAATGATTTAATTTACAGATTTGGTGTACTAGATTCAATCATTTCAGATAATGCACTTGCATTTACAAGAAGTAAAATAGATGAATGGGTTGTTAAAAAAGGTGTATATCTGAATACTTCATCAAATTATTACCCACATGGTAATGGGTAAGCTGAATCTACCAACAAGAACATGATTTGGATTATAAAGAAGACCTTAGAAGATAATCAGCGTTCTTGGCATTAAAAGTTGAAATTAGCACTTTGGGCTGATAGAATAACTCCTAAAAGGTCAACTAATATGTCTCCTTACATGTTGGTTTATGATAAAGAAGCTAGATTACCTGTTTCAGTTCAGTTTCCATCACTTTATTTTATGTATCAGTTGGATATGCTTGAAGGGGAACCTATGATAGTAAGGTTGGCTCAACTAAATGAGTTAGAAGAGAAGAGGAGAGATGCATTGTTAAAAATTGAGCTTCATCAAGCTCAAATGAAGAGATCATTTTATAAGAAGGCATCTCCCAATAATTTTCATTCAGGAGACATTGTGTTAAGATGGGATGAATTGAAAAGTAGACCTGGAACGCATTCGAAATTTGATGCTATGTGGGCTGGCCTATATATCATAATAGTCAGCACGCCACACAATGTCTTTCATTTGTCTACACTTGAAGGAGAAAAGTTAGCAATTCTAGTGAATGGGATCAACCTCAAGCATTGCTTTTGAGGTGAGTTAATTTGAATAAGTTCTTTGCACATAGTTAGTTTTCTTCAAATAGTTGTTGTTAGTTGTTTTGAAACGACAAAGAAGCATGTTGTTGTAGCACATCATAATGGCATGGATGAGCACCCAACATATAGAGAATGAGTCGCAACTCGCTACTCTACATCATAGGAGATCACACATCTCACCATCATAAGCCATAGCAGTATGTTTATATGTTGTTCATGTTAGTGTTAGTTTGACCAGATCAAAGAAAAATATTTCTGAAATGCAAGAAGACAATGTGAACAAGCGTCCATCAAACAGAGCATGGAATTACTCCGTTGTCCTATCTCATGACAATTGGTTCACACAACCCTCTTGGAGTGTAGAAATGGTATTTTTTAATCTAGTTATTTGTTGTTTCATTTGTTCCTCTAAGTGCTTTCTGCACATGTTTCAGTTTAGTTGTCAATTGGTAGTTTTCTGAAAGCTGCAAGATTGATACTTCATAGAAAAAATATTTAGAAATGTACACATTAATCATAATGTGAAACATTGGATATTCCAAGGTTTTGAATTACGTACAATGTTCACACTTCAACACAGGTTATCCATGACATAACCTATCTTACAGTTTTCAGACAAAAAGAAAAAATTTCAGGAGAGGAACACTTGAGATAATACAGTAAAATGGACTCAAATTTGTTTTCAAGATTCTTATAAACTGTTTAGAAACCAATAGCGGTATCCCATCAGCATCATCATACAGATGTATACCTCATAACATGTTACATTGCATGAGAAAATAGTCACTCACAGAACTAGTATAGAAATAATATGATGGTGGTGAAGATATACAGGTACAGGTTTCCTAAATAGCTTGCAAGAGGTTTCTTTTGGTTTTAGTTTCAGTTTTCAGTTGGAGTGGTGTGTTTCAGTTTTTAAAGTTTTCTAAGTTTTTCTAGAGATTGAGAAGGAAAAGTTTTTTTTTTCTAAGTTGAAGACTCTGTGCCCAATGGACATGCAAGAAGCTACTGGTCTGTTTTTGTTTAGCATACAAACACCCCTGAGAGGTCGCCAAAAATGTTACCAATTTTCACCCTACTTGTTCTAATTGCCAAGGATGTTACCAGCCTTTATTTTATGGTGAAAAAGGTTCATTTTGATTCATTAAATTGCTTTTATAATTAATTATTTTTAATTATCAGATTATTTCTTAAATTGTTGGTTCATTTTTTGGTTTCATATTAAAAGAGTTTCAAAAGTTTCTTTGTTGTCTTAACTATCAAGAAATCATATTTCTTTCAAATATAAATGTTGGAGTTCAAACAGAAAGGAAATATTTATTCATTTCAGACAACAGTGAAATGATCCACACAAGCAGTGGTTGCTATCAAAACTATGAATTGGAAGTGCATTTTTAAGATATATAAAAGCTCTTTTTATAAAGAGATGCAAATATGAAAAAATGCATTTTATCATGCAGTCACACAACTTGTGGCTTAGGCTAATGCAAGCATGCATCTGAATATTAAATACAGAAATTAAAGCTATTTTACAATTCTTATAAATGGGAGAAATACAAGAAATAGGAGGATAGGGTTAGGCCCCCCATTGCATTGTATTTTTGTTGAAGGTTGTTATTTGCTTCAATCTAGGGCCCACATCCGAAGTTGTCCTACAAAAAGAGAGAGAAAGAGGTGGGGTCAGTCATGTGAACTGAGCAATGGAGGAACTAAACCTATTAATCTATGTCATCTATTTTCATGCATTTACAAAATGTAAAATCAGAATACAATTAAGAAGAGCTATTGGAAGGAATGATTACATCACTGAAACTACTTTACTTCTTAACAATATTTGTGTTATGTGCAGATATAGGTATGAAGGTTTGGGGAGACTGTTGAGGGGACATGCATAAATTACAGGTATGAGACCTTCTAGTTGAACCAATGTAGCTGATTGAAGGCACTGAGGAGATCATAGAAGGGACATGTATAAAATATAGGCACAAAACCTTCTGATCAAATCAGGAAGAGGCGAAGATTGAAAGTTTGAGGAGATTGTTGAAGGGACATACACAAGTTTCAATTATGAAACCTTTCAATCAAATCATTGGAGTTGACTAAAGATTGGTTGTTAAAGGGACATGACATTTTGTCATGAAACCTTTTAACCTCGTAGCACTATCATTTCTTGCTACGAGAAGGGCCTAATCAAACATTAATTTCTACAGGATCTTATCACATCTCACGAGTATTTCAGATTACTACAGAAAGGAAGAAACGGTAAAAAAATGTTATTAAGATACAACCAACATCAAGGGAAAATACACAAATGAAGTTCCCCATCTTTTTCAGAATTTTACTATGGGATCACAAATGCAAGTGAATGCAAATATGTAAGGAAGAAGTAGTATACAAACAAGAAGTTCAACAAACATCACAATCATAATAAGAACAAGAGGACCAGTCATATAAGACACCCTGTTAAGCTGAGGCTATTGATTTGAATATAGGAGTAACTTTAATAATTTCATTTATTAAATGCAATGGAGTAGCAGTACCATCTTATGAGAATACTAAGGATACCAACTACTTCATTAAATTCAATATAAAATGACATGTATCCTCTAGCTCTTTAGTTTGACATCTACCTATGAGGTAAGTACAGAAATTGAATTGATATGCTCAACACTAGCAAGCTCAGCTTGAAGCATATCTACAGAAATCCTCTTTACAAAGGTTTCATATAGAACAACTAGAGGAGAGGAGAAGATAAATGTTGAAGAATTTGGAGATGTGCTAATGAAAGCAAATAACATGTAGGATATGCCAAAGAGAGATGACAGTTGAGTAGCACAATTGACAGTGACAACATAGATGAAGACAATCAAAGGTGCATAGTCAGAGATACATGAAATTGGGTTACACTGATCAAAGAAATAGTAATGAAAAGAAGAAAAGTAGAGGTATGAACCATGATCATAGCAGATTGTATAGTAAAGCAAATGTCATATTTCTCCTTTTTTTTAAGTTATATTTATAGCCAAAATTGTCACGCTTATTATTGGCATGGTGAGGATGTGAGGAGCTTTCAATACATAACAATATACTTTAAGTTCTGAGAAGTGGTAGTCCCCTAGTCAAAAATGATAGTCCTACAAGGACAGTCATAGCATAAAAATGCATACAACGGTCCTTAGTCAAGAGGCAAATGAAGACAAGGAATGTAGTAAAAGTAGTGCATACGTGTATAGATCAAACTTGCTTCAATGGCTTCCGCATTGTATGACAAGATTTAATATATGCATGAGTCAAAGGAGGAAAAAAAGGCCATCATAGTGAGGATAGTCATATTATGACAATAATGTCAAGGAGTATAAGAATGCATGTAACAGTCCTGGATAGCCTGTAAGGTTACAAGCATTCACCTGAATGCAATATCATGCACAGGCTTCACAAGGGATAATGCACACTTGACCGTCACTGAGGGTCTGAAAGTAAAATACAATCAAATGAATAGAGCCATATGTGTATAGAATCTGAGCTCGAAGTGAACAAAGTAGCACTTGTGTATTTCTGAGAACAAATCACATCACAATTTTATAAAGATAGAGTTAACTGTATGTAAAAGGAACCTTTAGCAGGAACATGTAAAGGGAGCTTTGATTGAGCAAAAGTTAGAAGACTTTAAGAAAAAGAGAAGAACAATATGCTAGCAACTGTATAGTCAAGACAAAATATAACAGGGTGACAGTGAATCATCAAATAATTTCAAAAACCTAGAGTACTAATTTTAAATTTGTAAAGGAGCATAGAAGGGTTTAATTTTTTCTAAGTATTCTCTCTTGGTTATTTGTTGTTAACAAAGCCGTAGCTATGAGGAGTGACAAAGCAAGCTAATAAACCAAATTTGTGGAATAAACAAAATATCATAAGAAATATAGTTATTTCTTAGTTATGGCATGAAGAGCTGCTACAAAATCTTCATCTCTTTAAAATTTTCAAAAAGAACCTACTGTATGTGCAATTTTCTCTAAGTTTTTCTTTTCAAGAAAGAATATGTGATTGTTTGTACAGGATTGAAACCACAGCCATAAGGAGTGATAGAAAATGAAACATGAAAGAGCCAAGCTAAGAAATAAACCTAGAACCATAAATAAGCATGCTGCATTCTCTTTAGAAATTTGTATTTTATGGCTAAGTGCAGTAAATATATAAAAAACAGCCTACCCATTAAAGCCACGATAGTGTGAAACCTCAACAAAATGAAGCAAATACGCAATAGTCCAAACCCCAGAGGAGGCATCAACCAGTAGTATCATAACAATAGTATGGCTGGAGGAGATAACAACAGCGATTTGTATCACGAAGCTTCAAACCCTCATGATGGCGGCTGGAAGAGAAGTTAACAGCTCCAAATCCTTGAGTGAAATGGTGGTTAAAGAGCTTCATCATTTGAAGCACTAAAAAATAGCAAATTTCAAACAAACATCTCAAAGAATCACAGCAAGAAGTAACAGAGCTTCAAACCCTAGAGGGTCGACAGAGAACCAAAAGCATGTCGGTAGAGGTAGCATAAGAGAATGATAAATGATATGATTTAGGGTTATCTACCCTATGTATCGTGTGCTTTGCCTTGTTTCTTTTTAGTCTTTTATCCCTTAGAGTTATTTCATAAGACTTAGGTTAAGTAGAAAACGTATTTAATATTAGACTTAAGAAACATAAATTAATGAATATTGTTTATGGTATTCATTAGTTTATGTTTTTTAATTTTATTGTTAATAAGTTTTCTTTAAGTAAGAGTTTAAAAAAAAATAAGATTATATTCTTATTAAAAAATGATAATTATTATTAAAGATAATAAAATATAATTTAAACAATATCATTTTTAAATGATATTGGTTAAATTACGTATTTCATTATTTTTAATTATATCTATTATCTTTTAATATTAATATAATCTTGTTTTTTTCTTTTTTTCTTTTTTTTGTTTTTGTTGAAGAGTTCTTCCAATTATTTACTTAATATTTGAATACAAATCTCAACTTACCTAATTTAAAATAAATAGTGTAAGATCTATGTTTTAATTAAAAGTATATCACGATTTGTATTTAAATATTAGGTAAATGAGTTGAAGTCTTTTATTTATTTGTTAAGTATTACTTCATTATACTTCAATATATTTAATAGTTTGAATAAATGAGTCAATTATTTGTTCCAAAGGATTAAATATATTAAAATATATTCTATTAATAATTGACAAATAAATAAAAGATTAGTCTTAGGGGGTCTTTTCTAGTTGCATTATTTGTGAATAATAATGATAGTTTGTCAATATTATAAGGCAAATATTATTAATTATTCAAGTGCAGTTAGGAGGTCTTTTTAGGAGTTAATCTTAGGTGATGGCATGCTTGTCTAGGGATAGACTATCAGTTGGTTGCTCGTTCTATGCTCACTCAGGGGAGAGTTTTCAAGTTCATGATCAGTTATGGGGCAGTTTAGGCCTATTTTTAGCACTTTGGAGGTATTTTGTAGATAGTTATTAGTTCATCATCGTTGGGGAGCCATTTCCAGTTGTTTGGTCACGATTTCTTGGAGTTATACCCCTATTTCGGTGGGATTTATCCTCATATCCGACCTTCACAATTTCTGCATGTTTTTAGAGGATCTTGAGCAGTTTTGGGGTAGTTTTGAGTGATTTTTCAGTTGAAGATAGCTTGGTGGAGTTAGAGGAGCACTTAGACTTCAGTTTCTGGCAGTTTAGCTCTTGATTTTATAGGTTTTTCTCATGCATTCAACCCTTGGAGATCTATAGCCTATATTATTATTATTTGACCTCATTTGAAGGACCTTCTTTTTGGCTCACATGTTTTGGCAGATTGCATACTTGTGAGAAAATTGTAAGGGCATTTTGTAGCAGAGATTTTTCAGCATTGATTATATTGATACAATGGTTCTTTCTCATTGATTTGGGTGCAATATTGTGGATTTTCTTACTTTTATGTTGTGTTATCCTTCATTCAAGCTATATTCCTTGTTGCATATTCAAATATTGATACTTGTTATTATAGGTCTTTGCTTGTGTCCTAACTCTTTTGAAAAAAATTGGTGAAGCCTAGTTTCCCTTTCAAAGCAAAAGATTTCAAGTCCTTACATAGAATCATTTTTGTAATTGCATGTTTGTCTAAGTATTGAGAGTCATCAGTATCTTATGTGATTCGTGTTGATTCAATTAAAGTTACATACAAATTATTTGGTGTATCACCTCATTCAATTTTTAGGTATTCTTATTTTCCTCATCCCTTTACCCCCACATATACATTTAGTTTTAGGTGATCACTGTTTAGGAACTGGCCTATCTTCCAGAGATTCTTCTCTCGTTTTAGGACAACCCACCACTCGAGAGAGTTTCCATGTTTTAACAGGATAGCTATATTTCATATCAAAGCTAAAGGCACAATCCTAATTGACAACAATAACCACAGGGACTTCACTTAGTGACCCCAAATCATAGCACGTGTGTTCGTGGCATACTAAAGAGTCACCCTATTTTTTAAAAATATTGCCCCAAACTCCTTTTTTGTCACCCCCCTCCAATACCCACCCATTACCCTACACACTTGTTTTCCTATATAAACCCCTACCCCCCACCCTAAAAAAACCCCTCCCCCCTATTTAGGCAATATATTGCCCCTTTGTTTGCCCATTTTAAACCCCTCAATATGAACGCACATGATATTGTATTGCCCTTTCAGTGAAGACCTTGTGCATATTACACACTACATGATTTTCCAATGGAACAAAGGATAATAACTCTTTCCAATAGGTTTGCTTCAACAACTACCAATTCCTAAGAAGAAAGCAAAGAGCTTATCCATAGAATTTGTTACAAGTCTACCCAACATATATATAAAAATATTGATTGTATATATGGTGTGGCTGATAGATTGAAAAAGTGTGCATATTTAATTATTGTTACTTCAGATTTCAAGTAACCTCATTCTTTAAGGAGATATTTAGACACATGGCTTGCCTATAAGAATTGTCAATGACAAAGGTAGCATATTTCTCAATTCCATTTGGAAAGAGTTATTTCACTTGATAGAAACAAAGCTCACACTGATTACCAGGTTCCATCTCCAAATTGATGAACAAATTGAGATAGAAAATAAATGGTTTGATGGGTACATGAGAAACTGTATTTCAAACCAACTTGTTGCATGGATCAAATGGTTTCACTTGGTTGAAAACTATTAAAATACCTCACACCATGTGTATTGGGATGAAATCTTATAGGGCTCTTTACAGTTAACATGCACTATCTTACACTAATATATTGCTTTTAGATAGCATGACACCAATAGTAGGTGATTTGATGGATCACATTCAAGAGGTTTTAAGAACTCTAAAGGATAATTTGTAGTGAGCACATAACTAGTAAAAGACATGCAAATCAAAAAAAGAATAGAGAGGTCCTTTAAGGTAGGAGATTTTGTTTTCCTAAGATTGTAACCAATAAGTGCACTTCTATTAAGAAGAGATGAGTTGAAAAGATTAAACTTCTACATAATGAACCATACAAAATTGTGAAGTGATGAAATGGCCTATGAGTTGTAGCTACCATAGGATAATAGGATCCACAATGTCTTTCATGTTTCATATTTGAAGAAAGCCCTTGGTTAGCACATTACACCCTCAAAGGAATTTCCACCCTTAGATAATGAGGGAAATTCAATTTTGTCCCCAAACGAAGTGATGGACACTCATGTCGAACTCCTAAAGAACAAGAGCATCACAAAATAACTAGTTGTGGAGAAACCTACTAGTTCAAGATGTCACATGGGAAGGTCGTAGATTATCAAGCATCCTAATTTGCATTGCTTGAGGACAAGCAATCTTGGGTAGGGAGGACTTGTCATATCCTTTTTTCTAATAATAGATAACAGATTGTCTTCCCGAGGTGATGTTGAAGTTCAAGGATCAGAGGTGCCACTTGACACATGCTAGAGGATTGCCAAAGAGAAAGGATCGAAGTTGCTATCAACACATACTAGAAAGCTATCAAGGTTGAGCAACAAATTTGCTTCCTAACATGTGCCAAGAGTTGTGTGTTGAGGATCAAACATCAAGGGTACCTCCCAACACATACCAAGGATCAATTAGATGGCAAGGTTCCTATAAGGCATGTAAGGCCAACCTATAATGTGATGTGTAGAATTCAAATTTGGGCCTTGATTACATTTTGGATCTAAGATGACTAGTCTAGTCTTTTGTGTGAAGAGAATAAAACTTGTAAAGTATTTCAATTGTGGGTATCCATGTTATAGCATTTTATCTTTTAGATATTTTGTGTTAAATATTTTTATGTGGATGAGAACCCATAGGAGACATTGGATCCAATGGACAAGCTTTTTGGCGACTGGAATTGAAGGATGAAATCTCTTTGGTTCTTGAGGGCATTCTCACCCAAGGAATGCATTTTACAGCTTCAAAGTTTGTCATATAGTTTAGTCCTTTGCTAAGTACACCATTTGTTGCATATTTGTAATTGTTCTTTGCTTCTATCATAATGATTGTCATATCAGTCCCATTTGTTGCTATGGAGATTGAGAAAGAATGGATGTTGATGCCACTTTGCATCTAATCAATTAATTGTTTGCCAAATCAAACTTTGTGACGATTCAAAGAGGAAGTTTTAATCACAACTACTAAAGGATTAGGTATGTCCATTTATGATAAAGATTCATGACCATTTTTTGTTGTTGAATTGAGGATTCAAGCGCTTGGATAAGGATGACATTATTGATTATTGATCTTTCCAAGAACTTTAATCAGGTAGAGATAAGCTTGGAGATTATTTGATAGACCATGTTACAAAGTGCAATTGGTCTATATTGCTCTACTCATGTGCAATTTTGGTAGCAAGACAAATTTCATGTCATTTACTTGAATGATTATTCATATGTTTCTCAATTGGACTAATTACAAAAACGTTTGATAAACAAAGTTTGCTAAGGTTCAAGAGAGGAAGTTCCAGTCACAATTGTTAAAGGATTTATACATGTTCTTTTTAAAAAATATTCCTAACCATTTTTTGTTGTCTAATAGAGGGTAAAAGCTCTTGGATTATGAGGACATTGTCTATTAGTCTACAAAGGAGCTTATGTCAAGCTCCAATTAGCCTGGAGATGAACTGATAGATCATAATACAAAGAGCTATTTTTCTATATCGATCTATGCATGTGCAATTTTCTTTAGTAAGGCAAGCTTTGTGTCATTTGCTTTAATGATGATTTATGTGTTTCTGTATTCTTCAAGCACTTGAATCAAATCCTTTTTATCCAAAGCTTTATCAGGGTAAAAAGAGCTTTGTATCTATCTAGAACTAGAGCTTTAATAGAGCTGAATGAAAAAATAATTGTTTAAAGCTCCCACTGCCTGTTGTAAACAGCCGAATTGTTGTGCCAAACATGCCAGTTGTTTAAGATCTTACCACTAATTGCTCTAACCAGGTAATCATTTTCTTTCTAGCTATTTTCTTCTTTTGTTTAACTGAGTGTAAAAGTTCTTGGATTGCAATGATGTTATCCATTATTTGTCTTCAAAGGTTTAAGGCTGATGTTATTTATCAAATGATTTTGTGAATTAGAGGCTTTAGTTGGGCTGCAATTATCTTGGAGGGATCTTACAGGCTGCATGACAGAGATATTGGTCTGCATTGCTCCATTTTCAATGCATTTGCAATTTTTGGTATTACGGAAAGCCTGGTGGCATTGACTTGCACGAGGATTTTAATTGTTCACCAATTCTTCTACCACCTGAATCAGATCATATTTGACTATTGCCAAAAGATTAGCTAAACAGAGCGAAGAATATATCTGGCCTTGTAGTTTTAATAAGGTGGAAAAAGAAAATTATATTTTTAAGCTTCCACTCACAAATTGCTTCGGCAACTTACATTTTCTTCATTTGAAATGAAACTAGGGTGTCTTTGGAGCAAGATTTCTAAGCTTTCAACTGATTCATCCAAGCTCTTGTCAGGATTAAAGATCACCCTAAGGTATTATGTTTAATGGTTTACCATCACTTAAGGAGTTGTGAGATTTTGTCCATCATTAGTGCTGATTTCTGCATGGAATTTGATATGATGCCTACTCATCACAAACTTGTGGAAAAATACCTACCTCTTTCGAGAAGCCAAACCTCTTCAGCCCTATAATTTCAACAGGTTTCTCTTATTTATGTTAAAGTTAGCTTTTCTATCAGAGAGGTTGTTATGCATCATCTTCCTTGAGTACAATGCCTTCAATTAGTTCACTTCTCAGCAGCAAGAATTATCTCCAACATCTTATCAATCATTAGCCTCATCAGTACTTCAATGCTGAATACAGGTACTAGAAGTCAAACAATTTGTAGCATGTCATTACCAAACAAGTTTACCCCCCAGTGTGCCTGTTTCTCCTTTGCATGAACTTCTATGAGCCCCACTTTTCTGTGCTTATTTGAGTCTTCTAAATCGAGAGGAGAGCTGCATCCAATTTATTTCTCAGAAAAAATACAGTTTTACAGATTATCAATACCTCAATAATGTGAACTAGTTTACGATGTTTTAGATTTACTTTATTTTTTTTAAAGCTTTTGAACACAACCACCAGGTTGCCAGAGGATGATTGATTGGTTTCTTTTCGAATTTTTTGGGAATATTCCAGCATAAAGAATATTTGGTTGTTTAAGATGTATCAGATTTGCTTTACTTTTTAAAATCTTTGAGCACAACCACCAAGTCGCCAGAGAGGGTGATTGATTGGTTTCCTTCATAATTTTTGGTTGTTCAAGGCATTTTTTATTGATTTCTTTTCTAATTTTTGCATTTCTTGGATTTAATTTTAGAATGTTCTAGCATAAAGAAGTTTTGGTTGTTTTAAGGCATTTATTTCAGAGCTATTGACTTTCTGTCTCACAGGTTGAGCTTTAGCTGTAATGTAATGTTATATCTTAATATTATGCATTTATTTCTATGGTACATTGATCTTCCTTTATGACAATTACATCAACTTTTCTAACAATTGCAAATTATTTTGATGATATTAACACATTCTTCTACATAAAAATTAACATTACTAGGTCGATAAAAATCCAAATTTATTATGGAACCATCCTGAAAATCTAAGGTTTTTGGTTTTTCAAAGTCAATCTGATGGATGATTTCAACTATTTAACTTTTATCACCACCTCAAAATAGGCAATAAAATAAAAAAAGGGAATGGATTAAAGGTCCAATTTGAATGAAAATTATCATGTGCATACGAATTGCCCATTATAGCATAAATTTTTTATTTGCAAACGATGACTTGGATGCTACTCTCCTGCTATGACCCAAATAAAATGTAAACATGTCCCAATCTAACTAGTGAATATATTATCAGTTCTCAAAAATCAGAATTAAAAAGTTTAGTGTTACATGTCATAGATTGGTTAGAACTGCAAACTGGTCGTAGAAATGCTTTTGCAAAGACTCCAAAATGGTGAGCACATTCATACACTAATTTTTTATTAATTGTAGCATAATATGTACAATGTTTATGGTTGGTCCTGAAGAGCCTCTGGAATATCAGATAAAATTTAGCAATCAAAATCAAGAAATAAAAAGACAGATTATGATCAGTAATAACTGAGGAAATAAATATCACATTTTGCTGCCTTCATTTTTTCCTGATGATGGATTGTGGAGTGTGATCTGAAGCATTGATTCAAAAACATACGTAGAGTTTACTCCAAATGGTCTACAATCTCATTAATATGACCAGTAAAGATCTGGTATTCTAATTATCATAAATTACTCAACTCAGATGTTTGTGGAGATCTTCAGCTGTCTTTGAAGTACAAGATGTTGTATTGCTACTAGGGAAAGGGGTAGGAGTTTGAGGTGGTGAAGAAAGTGCCTCAGTAATATTTATCCAATGCGATTTCCCTTGATGTCCAAAGGAAGGTATAGAAAGACTACGTGTCATAAGTCCAGGTGGCGGTGGAGGAAGTGGCGAAGCAGGCTGTGAAATCATCAGCCCTGGCACCTTACTAGGTAAAGATTCTTTTGTTCTCTTGGCTACTAAGGGTGCTGAGTGAGTTATGAAACTTGCAAGTTTTGATGAATTTCCAGAATCAATGGGTGGTCTTGGAAGCTCATGCAACATGTTTACATGAGAGGGAGATAGATTAGAAGGGGAAATACTAGGAGAAAGTTTTGCATAATCATATGTACAAGCTTTGGGGGAATGAGGTGCAGACTTAGATGATCTTTCTGCACGAGGAAATGGAAGTGTTTTGAGACTCTTTACGTTACACCATACTTTCCCTATCAAAGAACCTGAATTATGACTTTTGTGGTTTTGTAGATCAGATGTAACTATTGTCTCCAATTTTAAGATAGGTATCCTTTCAACTGAAGATGGAAGAGGCATTGGCATTCCCAAAGTTGTTGTGTTTGATCTAGAGTCATATGTATTACAAATATTCAATCCACTTTTTGAGAAAGGGATTTTTTTATGTGTATCGTAACTTTTCAATTGCCCTGAGGTAGGAATCTGACATTGAAAGTTCAAAACCCCACCTATGCCTCCTTTTTTCACTTCAATATTGCTGTTATTCGCACCTCCTTCAACAGGTATGTTCCAAGCACCATCTGGAGTTGGAAGGGTGTGAGGCTGCACAAGTTTTTGAAATGATGTTTGCAACTGCCTCCCTTGGGTTTTCTCAATTCCCTGTCTAAATGCCTCTTTATTCCGAATAAATACCTGCAAACACCAAAGAGCTTGCACACTCAAAACTCCATTTGAAAAGAATAAATCTTGTATCTCAAATCAATCACAAATATCAAACAATAAGAAAACAATATGTATCTGTGTTGGTAGGAGAGGGTGTGTGTGTGCATTCAAAAAAAAAAATTCTAAAAGATAATTGAAATACTTGAATTTAGAAGTTGAACTAAAGGTTTATTGGTTTCATTAAGGAGATTTTTTTTCCTCAATAAAATTGTAAAAGAATGGGGATTTTCATAGGATATGTCAGTGTTGCTCCAATGTGTTCTTCTGATGTGTTTGTATTTGATACTTGGAGATATGGGTACAGTGAAGAAGAGAAGGGGCTTAATGGAGGGTTATTCAATGGAAAACAATAATGATAACAGCAACTTGAATTTGGGAGGAAAACAATAATAAGCATCACTTGATTGTTGGGCTGGAAAATAATTTTAATCTCAATCATGCAACAAAGAACATGTCGTCCTCCAAGTATTGCAGCTATTTTGACATTTATAATAATCAATTGTACTACTAGATACATCATAACAAGATGTTTAGTTGTAAAATTTGATGTAAATTAGGTGTTTCTGTAAGTTTCCTAGACAGAGAGACACAAGGACACATGGATGTAGTTTCAAGTGTGACAAAAATGTTAGTATTTGTGGCCTTTTCAGTAAGATCAAAATACTGGAAATGATAATAAATAATCACATCTCATAATGGTTGCATTAAACCCTAAAGAAACCTTATTGAATTGTCCTAGAAGGGACGACTTGCATATGAATGTTCATGTTTATTTGGCAAGTAAGGACGACTTGCATATTAAATTTAATAATGACAAGGAGGGACGACTTGGTGTTAATATAAACAGCATTTGTTAAAAGCCGACTTGCTTATGCAAGTCGGCTACCTTGCATAGATGAGATATCGCCCCCCTTTCTACATATAAATAAGGTAATGGTGTGAGTTAAGGAAGTATCAAAAACATAACATACTTCCTTAATTTCGCACATTAGCAACAGTAAGCAGCAGTCACTTATACATACTAATCTGATCCAAAATAAATATATTTCATACTAAATATTGCAGCAGACTTGGAGCAAATTATAGCAGACCTAGGGCAGACTTGAGGAGTGATCTAGAGCAGACTTGAGGAGCAATTTATTGCAGTCCTAAGGAGCGATCTAGAGCAGACTTGAGGAGTAAGATATAGCAGACATAAAGGCACAATTCATGGCAGATTTGAAGGGCAAATCTGAAGCAGACTTAAAAGGTTGAATTATATCAACTTGAAGGCATCAACAAGGAGATTCTACAGCATAACCAGATATTATCTATTCCTTCTTTTATCTATATTTTGTTAGGGCCTAAATCTTAGTTTTGAAAGATCATCTATAGTTTGAATTTTCCTTTCAAAGTCTGAAAATATTAACAAAAAAAATCTTGAACTTGAAGGATGGTAGGGGATTGCATTTTATATAAGTTTAAAACATCTTTCAAAATTTGTGTAATTATTATATCTCTAACCGAAAGAGGAATGCCCTATAAGAAGGGAAAATTTTGCATACAATGGTTAACCAACTGAATTTAAAGCACCATGTTACCTTCCACATGTATTTTTACATTGAAAAATACTAGTAAGTCATACATTCCTATATTGACATTAGAACTGAGGGAGAGGGGAAGGTGGGGGATTAGGGCTCAAAGAAGAGAGGAGTAAGGTCTTCTACCAAAATATCAAATAACTTCAAACTTTTCAATTAATGGAAAATAAAACATGATAAGAATTGCTTGATTATTGATGAGATGATGACAAAATTTTACAGTAAAATAGGATATCATTCCTAAAGCTGCACAAAAGGCAAAAAGATTTCTATTATGAAGAACATGATATTTTCCAAGAATGGCACTTTGTGATATTTGTCATGAATAATTTATTAGATTAATGAGCTATATGTTAATAACAACAATAGTTTGTTGTAATGATGTTTTGAATGTTAGGCATATAGTTGATTATTCACTTTCTATAACACGTAGGTTGGGCTTATGATTTGTTCCTGTGATTAAATATCAAAGCAACTTAATGTAATTTTACAAATTGTGTGATAAATCTTATACAGCATCAGAGCCTAGTTGATTACTGAACCTATTATATTGTTGAGCCTAGTTGATTAGTGAACCTATTATATTGTTGAGCCTAGTCCATTAATTTGAGAGGGAGACCATCCGTGGCATGAGGGCACCAAAAGAAAGAGAGTGAGGAATAGACATTTGGCATAGAAATCACAACTGTTGTGATTTGTGTGTGTTCGCATTGATAGGTTGTGTGAGAATAGATTTACTATCATTTCTCAGTATTATGACCTTATTCAAGCTATGTTGAAGGAGGCAAGACCAAATCAACATTTTAAGGACTGTGACAAAAGGTGTAAGGAAGCTTTAATGCTTCTGAAGTTGTCTATTAGAGTTGCATTAATCCCTAACGTTTGAAATGCCACCAATCAAGCTGTGTTTGGAAGAATCTCCAAACCATTACCCAAATGTTGAAGGCTGGTCAAGCCTTGTCTTTGAAGAACATGTTTTCTTCTAAGTTTAAAATGGATCAATCCATCCTAGAATACTTGCTGCTTTTGAGGTGGTCTTTTATACTTGAAATTATTGTTTTCTACCAAGCTCAATTCAGGTAAGTCTATCTTAAAGCATCTCCTTCAAATGATGGATCTTAAGGATTAACTCACCACAATAAACAAACAGGTGGATGAGGATGATATGATGATTTTGATCATCGATAGCCTGCCATCCTCCTTGATTCATTTGTGGAGTCACTTAACCTACTAGCTGAAAGTCAAACTCTAACTAGTGAAAATATCAGCACATACTTTTTTCTCGAAAAGAACACAAACATAGATTGATGAATCTACTTTTGGAAATTTGGAGAGTGCACTTGCTGCAGAATACAAGAAGTAAACCCAATATTTTTTCCTCCTACTTCCACTTCGCAACCACAAAGAAGAGTGAAGTTGTATCATTATCATATATATGGACATGTCAAAAAGGAAAACCAAAAACGACAATGACATATCCCACAATAAGAAGTCATGTGTTGATGCTAACACAGTGGTTGTTAAAGCAGACCATGATCCCAAAGAAGAATATGTTTCATCACATCCTCACACAATAACGCTGATATCAATTATTGCTTCTTTAATTTTGGTGCATCCAAACTAGGAGAATTCTCAAGCACAAAGATTTCAATCATGTAATACTATGTTCCTATTCTTCTATATCTTCAAAAAAGATATTACATTTTTATATGACTTTCACTGCCTATATTATACGATGATTGGTATACCTCCTACAATCACTCCTTTATGTATATGATTTGTTAGTACAAACTTATCAACCACAACCAATTAACAAACAATTATTACAATGACACACTAAAAACTTATAGGAACGATGTAATTTTCATAACGCCCTCTTTAATTTTCCAACAAAAATAGGTGGACTAACAATGGATGAACATGTTCAGTAGTTCATCAAAGACACAATGTCTGAGTAGGGATATACACATCTATTCGTGATGAACAATGGTGTAATTCCCCTTACTATGCTTCTTAAACAAGATTGACCTTACTGAACTTTATCCAAGGATAGAGACAAACACATCTACCCATGAACCAAGAATAGGAGCAAACACTATATCATACAACAAACTTGGATAGAGACAAACACATCTATCCATCCTCAATTATGATCAAGGACACACAACTGCTCATAACAATTATGATTAGGGACAAACACATCCAATCCAATCACTCAAGATATTTGATTGGGGACAAACACATCCAATCAAAACATATAAATTTGAGGAACATGTCCTTGTTGCATAGGCAACCATACTTATAGAGATAGCTACTGCTACTAAACAATATGAGATAGCTACCACTACTACCTAGAAACTGACCACTGCTTTAGTCATTATGGAAAAAATTGTTGTCACTAATACAATTTTCCAGTCTCATTGCTAGTGACTAACGAGAGGAAGTTGGTAATCCTCCAACTTTCTATGCCTCCATCCTTCAATCGGTTTTCTACTTAACAAATTTGACTTTGACACTTAGTTTTAAATGTACCTCCTCAAGATTGACATCATGTATAAGCAATATTGCATTCAATTATGATTAGAACAATTTTTATTTTTATAATTTCTGACACATTTGGATTTTGACAAACTTCAACTACATACAATATTCTTATTAGACATTTTAAGTATCTTGATTGACTTTTCTTGGGAAAATTGCAATTTATTGCATTTAAACCCAAAAACAAATGTGACTTCTACAAATGTTTGGTATATCAAACTGGTATTGACATTTAATCGAACATTTGGTAAAAAACCAAAACAAATGGGTAAATGATCATCATACCATAAAATGGTTCTCATCAGTTATGGATCGTAATATTGCTTTCAAGATTCAACTGTGTAGTTTTCAAGTCAACTCATTGACCCATAGTTCATGAATAGCAGTTCACAAGAACCTATCTCTCGTGAGAATGAATGAAACACTTAACACTCATTGCATCTAGGTGATGCTCACCAAGGTGAAGCATCAAGCCTTCCTAGGAGGTCACCCCTCCCAATATTGCTCCAACTCAAGCATGCTTAACCATGGAGCTTCCTTCGAGGTTAAGCCCACTTAGCTTCCCACCCCATTTCAAAACCTTTAGCAAGTGTTGTTGAACAAGACGAATAACTGAGGGGGTCTAAATCAATTATTATCAAGCAATTTCCTTAATCTTTGTTAAACCGGTGAATACTTAGAGTAGTTAGAAACTTATGACAAATATGAACATGAAAGAACAAAAAGATCAACACAATGAACACTAGAATTTACATGGAACCCCAAGATGGGAAAAACCATGAAGAAGCCAATTCTCATGAAATGAACACCGGTTAAGGTGAAACAAATTAAGGTGATTTTTACAAAGGCTCATTGTCGGTTTGCTCTTTGTTGGTAAGCTCACTGTCAGTTGGGCTAACTACCCAGAAATTAGAAAAATGCTAACTATCAGTACAAATAGGCTCACTACCAGAATATAAGAAATGAAAATGAATCCACCACTGAAGTCACTCCAATTATCAGCAACACAAAAATGATATAACGGTCAACTACCAGTTGCACCAACTTGCATATACATCAATACACAAATCTTCCCTTGTCAAATTCATATTCACTTCGCATATTACTCGCATACAAGCATACCACATCAAATAGAATCATCGTTGTCTTATACCATGCCATGCCAACAACTAGGTCAACCTAATGCAATTTGAAATAGGTCACACCAAAGCATTCCCGCGGTGACAAGGAATAAAATGTGGACCACCTCGCTCAATACCACACGCCTCGCTCATAATAGCACACTACATCATCATTGATATCTTTGGAACCAATGGATAGGATCTATATGTCACAAGGCAAATACTTGGACCGAAGCATAATGTCCACTTTCCAGATAGGACCGGACCCAAACAAATGAACCACATTATGTTGCAAGATAAATGGGACCAACATCAACACAACTAAAGATAAATCTTTAAGGCACATCATCCGAAGCACTATCTACTGGATCACCAAAGCATCCAATCCACATCATCCTGAGCACTGTCTACCGAATATGTTGAGATCAATGACAACAATGATAGCATGAACATCACATTCTAACAATTGTGCCTTATGAACCTGTTGTCCTCAATTTTGACATCACAAAATTGTGGCAACCCTACCCAATTTTCTTATAAATTCATAGGTATATCCTCTACATTTTCGATGTTTTGGATAATGCGCTATAAAGACAATTCGTCATTCTTGAAATGTCCTTTATTTTGCATGCTTCATGCATCCTTTTGGAGGGTTTCCGTCAAGTTAATCACCTTATCGCTTGTCGGGACAAGTTTTTCTTCTCTGATTGCAAGCGCTTGATTTTTGGCAATCTTCAAGTCCTTTTCTTTGTTTTTCCCTTTCTTGTTAGTAGTTTTTAATCTTGTTTTTCCCTTAAGTCAATAGCCCTTAGAATTTTGCTCGTTTCGAGCTAACTTAGGCCTCAAACAGAGTTGTCTAGCTCAAGTTATAAAGGAAAAGGTGGGGTTTTTCAAGGCGACTGCATATTTTATTTAAAAATCCTCCAAAAGTGGGTTTTTTATTGTCAATTGCACGGAATAAAATTATTTTTAATATCTAAAATGGATTTTGACATCCATTTTTAAATTTCAACTCATTTTGAGTTGATTTGACCATAGTTTTTAATGATTTTATGAAAATTGGTTTTTTCTAATCTATTTTCATGTTACTTCATTAAAAATTATAGTTATATATTAAATTTAATTAAATTAAATCACTTAAGATCAAAAAAGTGGGGTTTTTGTTCTTCATTGCATATCATCAACATGCAAATCACTTTTTAAAAATCCACTTTATGAATTTAAGTCATTTAAGCATTAAATACATTGTTTTTATATGCAACTGCATATGTAAAACATATAAAAGTGGCTTTTTCTAAGCCAAAAACATGTTTTATAAAAATATGCAGTTGTCCTCCAAAAGAGCGTATTTAATTCTCTTGTAGTGTGTTTTTCATACGCAATTGCATATACTTGAGTTTTAAATAATGCATTTCAATGTTATGTTTTACAACTTAAGTGAAAAGGTGGCTTTTTCAAGCCTAATTACATGTGCAATTGATATCTAAAAGTACGTATGCACAACTTAAGTGAAAAAATGGCTTTTTCCAAACCAAATACATGTCTTTTGAAATATGTATTTGCACTCAAAAAGTGTGTATTTAATCACTTAAGTTGTAGAGTGTTATTTTTATATGCAAATGCATATATAAAACAACGTTTTTAAGACCATTGAAGCTAAAATACATGTTATTGACTCCAAAAAGTGCATTTTTACTCATTTTTGCTTATATTTTCATTAAAAAGCAAGAAGTGGCGATTTTTGAGAGGAAAACATGTGTTTTTTACTTCAAAAAACCCACTTATTTTGGGGGTTTTTGAGAAAAACGGGATTTTGAAGCCAAAAATCACAAGATTCATGGTCAAAACTCAATCATTTTTGCTTCCCATAGGGTCGTTTTTGCATTAAATCTTCCAAGGATCATTCTTGGCTACTCAAAAATGAAGATTTGAAAGGATTTGTTCACAAAAACAGCCCATTTAGGGCATGTTTTTGGGCGTTTTTGCTCAAAAACGACCCATTTTTTGCCATTTTTCTTCATCAAATCCATACGTTTTCCTTCCAAGGTGAGTTCTTGGGTATTGTTTATCATTTGCACCTTGTCTATCATTCTATTTAAGTTGCATTTGATGCCCTAGATGTCATTTTTAATTGTCATTACATGTGCATTTGAAATAGTCAATTTTTGTTGCTATTCTCTTGCATTTTGTTTCTCTAACTTCCCACACTTGGCAAGCAATGGATCTTGACTCAAAAATGCATTCATTTTGCAAGGATTGAGTCAAGATTCAAAATCTATTTAACTCTCATTCATACAATCATTCTAAATCCAAAAATCTCTTCATTTTATTTTCAGATTTTACATAAGAGACTAAAGAAACTTCTTCCTTTGCTTTTTGTGGAAAAGAGGTAAAATTTCTTGTGAATTTCATAGGGCAAAGTTGTATATATGTGTTCTTTCATTTTTGTTTGCAAATCTCTTCATTTCATTTCAGATTTGCATTTGTTTTGTATATAATTTGTGCTCCTTCTATCTTCCGTCTAAATTCTCCAAGTTGCATATGCAAGTGCTTCATCTTGCTTGCATATGCAGTCGGGATTAAAAACCCCGTTCTTGAATGAAATTATCAAAGAAAGTGAGCTCATTTATCATGTGCTTTTGCATCCAAAAACCCCACTTTCATGCGTACACGCACTCCATCCGCACTTGTTAAATCGCTGCCATGTGACTTAAAATTCATGATGGTGGTTGCTTGCATATGCTTGCGCATTTACTTATAATGAAAACACAATATCTCATTATAAGTGGATGTCTTTCCATTCAATTTCATGCATTTTCCATATATTATCCTTGCTGTCCTCGTATGCTTTCACATTCCAAAAACCCATTTTTGGGTTTTTCACCATAAAAACACTTGTTTTTGAGCTCAAACATTTGCATCCATTCGCTGTCCCACAAATTTCCAACTATCTCCATATGCTCACAATACCCCAGGCTCACTCTTTTGCATCAAAAAGCACACAATGGATCTATCTCATGAAGATGTTCTCACCTTTTGGGAATTTCATGTCACATGCTACATGATTGGAGATTCAAAGAAGGATTTTTGGCTTCAAAAGTTTGTGATTGTATTGTTTCCAGAAACAATGCGAGTTCTACCCAAGACGGTGTCTCCTCGTCAAGAAAATGCAAGCTAAAAGCTCACCTCCAAGCATTCACATACAGTTTTTTTCGCTTTCCCAAAAGCTGCAAATGGACCTCTAAACCTCGTTTGCGGATGACAAGTGCTCTCCAAAATGGCATGTAATGGGATTTAAAAATCTCATTTACAAGAGAGAAATCATCCCATGCTAAGTGCAAAGAGTTGAAGACTGGAATGATGCGGGCATTGAATGCTTTCGGGAAGAGATACTTTCTAAGGAAATGACCATAATGAACACTCAACACAACAATCAAGGATGCATATTCTTGTTCCAGATCAAGATGATTTCACCAAACCAGAGCATATCAAACATCAAGCATCCTGTAGCAGCATGAAGACAAACGAAGGATGATGTAATAGGTGTCGTGTCTTGTCAGGCACTTAAAATAATTTCATCATGTCTTTGTAATTTGTATTTGACATATGTAATTGCATGTGATAGTATCACGTGTAAAGTTGTAACATGTAATCAAGTTGCAAGTGCATTAGGCATGCAACTTTGAATAAGTCAAAATTAGTTAGTTAGTTAGGGAATAAGTCAAGGTGGTTAAGGGTTTTACCCTTTTCTCTCCACCTTTCTCTCTCCTCTTTTCCTATATAAAGGAGGGAGCTCATTGTAAATAATCATCTTTTGGCAAGGCAAGAAAATTCTGGCAATTTGTATTGTGCACTCTAAGACTTTGTGTTTGGATGTAAATCAGATTGCTTTCAATAAAAGAGGCAGATTGTTTTGAGACTTTGTGTCAATTCAAACTGTTATGTGACGACATTTTCTTGAGTTGATTGTGAGTTTTTATGCTTTGATTCAAGAGGGATTTGGATTCAATTGCGCAGACTTTGAGCTGTCTGTTGCATTCAGAGCCAATTTGAACTTTTGAAGACTTTGTGCTGCAGAAGGACAAATTGTGATAGATAGTAGTGGCTGCAATTACTTAGAGCTGAAGACTTTGGGCTTCAGTTGTAAGTGTTTTTATTAAATTTGAGAGTATCCAACAAGAGACTTTGTGCCTTACTAGTTATTCTGCTTGAATCCTCACGAGACAAGCACAGGAGACTTTGGGTTCCTATTTTTGTTTCACAAAATATAAAAAGAAAGTTGCTGCTCCTGCTATTGTTCTTATGTCAACTCCAGGGTCACCAGTATTATCGTAGCAATAAGGCACTTTTTGTTAAGTTGGAAAGTTGTAGTTGTATGCAAATCATTCCTGAAAAAAGAGGAATTGATTAAGAGGACCGCCCTTTTTGTAATTTCAATTAAGTTCCTATTGAAACCACCTACAGTAAGAAGGGAGCCTCCCCTATTGCTGAGAGGAGAGATTTATCTCATGAGACGTTGCCTAAAGTTACAATTTTGTAAGGTGTAGTCTTAGCAGTTTACAAAAATTTTAGCCAACAAAACCATTAATTATAGAGCCCCTTTAGTCATCAATTGATAAGTAGGAGATATTTTCTACATCAAGTCAAATTGTGATATTGCTATCACGATTCAAATGTGTAGTTTTTGAGTCAAACTCATTGACCCATAGTTCATGAAAAGCAGTTCACAAGAACCCATTCTCAATTCATGAACTATGTGACAATGAGTTTGACTTGAAAAATACACAATTGAATTCTGATAGCAATATCACAAATTGACTTGCTGCGGAAAATATCTCCTACTTATTAGGTTATGGATCGTTCATCAAATATCCTATTTATACCCATTAAATAGTGTCCCTAATTTTTGACTTGTAAAATTAGGGATAACCCATTGAAATTTTAGTGTTTTAAGGCTCTAAACATGTTTTTTGAGGCATTTCTTCATCTCCTAGGAATCTATTGACAAATCCAATCCTTGGCCTCTGTTTTCGTTAAGTTTCAGTGTCCAAAAGTTGGCTTTTATTTCCATTTTTGGTTTTAGAATCTGTATTGCAACTTTGTCTTTAATGTCTGATTTCTGGTATGTAATTGCAAGTAATTGTCAATACAAGTAAAATAGAGATAGCTACCACTACTACCTAAGACCTGATCACTGCTTTAGTCATTATGGAAAAAATTGTTTTATCACTAATACAATTTTCCAGTCTCATCGCTAGTGACTAACGAGAGAAAGTTGGTAATCCTCCAACTTTCTATGCCTCCATCCTTCAATAGGTTTTCTACTTAGCAAATTTGACTTTGACACTTAGTTTTAAATGTCCTCCCTCAAGATTGACATCACGTACAAGCAATATTGCATCCAATTATCATTAGGACAATTTTTATTTTTCTAATTTCTGACACATTTGGATTTTGACAAACTTCAACTACATACAATATTCTTATTAGACATTTTAAGTATCTTGATTGACTTTTCTGGGGAAAATTGCAATTTATTGCATTTAAACCCAAACACACGTGACTTCTACAAATGTTTGGTATATCAAACTGGTATTGACATTTAATCGAACATTTGGTAAAAAACCAAAACAAATGGGTAAATGATCTTCATACCATAAAATGGTTCTCATAGGTTATGGATCGTAATATTGCTTTCAAGATTCAATTGTGTAGTTTTCAAGTCAACTCATTGACCCATAGTTCATGAATAGCAGTTCACAAGAACCTATCTCTCATGAGAATGAATGAAACACTTAGCACTCATTGCACTAGGTGGCGCACTCATTGCATCTAGGTGATGCTCACCAAGGTGAAGCATCAAGCCTTCCTAGGAGATCACCCCTCCAAATATTGCTCCAACTCAAGCATGCTTAACCATGGAGCTTCCTCCGAGGTTAAGCCCACTTAGCTTCCCACCCCATTTTCAAAACCTTTAGCAAGTGTTGTTGTTGAACAAGACAAATAACTGAGGGGTCTGAATCAATTATTATCAAGTAATTTCCTTAATCTTTGTTAAACCGGTGAATACTTAGAGCAGTCAGAAACTTATGACAAATATGAACATGAAAGAACAAAAAGATCAACACAATGAACACCAGAATTTACGTGGAACCCCAAGATGGGAAAAACCATGAAGAAGTTAATTCTCATGAAATGAACACCGGTTAAGGTGACACAAATTAAGGTGATTTTTACAAAGGCTCATTGTCGGTTTGCTCTCTGTTGGTAAGCTCATTGTCAGTTGGGCTAACTACCTAGAAATTAGAAAAATGCTAACTGTCAATACAAATAGGCTCACTACCAGAATATAAGAAATGAAAATGAATCCACCACTGAAGTCACTCCAATAATCAGCAACACAAAAATGATATAACGGTCAGCTACCAGTTGCACCAACTTGCATATACAACAATACACAAAACTTCCCTTGTCAGATTCATATTCACTTCGCATATTACTCGCATACAAGCATACCACATCAAATAGAATCATTGTTGTCTTATACCATGCCATGCCAACAACTAGGTCGACCTAATGCAATTTGAAATAGGTCACACCAAAGTATTCTTGCGGTGACAAGGAATGAAATGTGGACCACCCTGCTCAATACCACACGCCTCGCTCATAGTAGCATGCTACATCATCATTGAGATCTTCGGAACCAATGGATAGGATCTATATGTTACAACACAAATACTTGGACCGAAGCATAATGTTCACTTTCTAGATAGGACCAGACCCAAACAAATGAACCACATTATGTTGCAAGATAAATGGGACCAGCACCGACACAACTAAAGATAAATCTTTAAGGCACATCATCCGAAGCACTGTCTACTGGATCCACATCATCTTGAGCATTGTCTACCGAATATGTTGAGATCAATGACAACAATGATAGCATCAACATCACATTCTAACAATTGTGCCTTATGAACCATTAATTATGGAGCCCCTTTAGCTCATCAATTGATAAGTAGGAGATATTTTCTACATGAAGTCAAATTGTGATATTGCTATCACGATTCAAATGTGTAGTTTTCGAGTCAAACTCATTGACCCATAGTTCATGAAAAGCAATTCACAAGAACCCATTCTCAATTCATGAACTATGTGACAATGAGTTTGACTAGGAAAATACACAGTTGAATTTTGATAGCAATATCACAAATTGACTTGCTGCGGAAAATATCTCCTACTAATTAGGTTATGGATCTTTCATCAAATATCCTATTTATACCCATTAAATAGTGTCTAATTTTTTACTTGTAAACTTAGGGATAACCCATTGAAATTTTAGTGTTTTAAGGCTCTAAACATGTTTTTTGAGGCATTTCTTCATCTCCTAGGATCTATTGACAAATCCAATCCTTGGCCTTTGTTGTTAAGTTTCAGTGTCCAAAACTTGGCTTTTATTTCAATTTCAGGTTTTCGAATCTGTATTGCAAGTTTGTCTTTAATGTCGGATCTCTGGCATGTAATTGCAAGTAATTGTCATTACAAGTAAAATAGAAGTCCCTAACTTGTAATGGCCTTCTCAAGTTTGGCTTACTATTTTGTATTTTCGTTGTGTTTTGAAGTTGAGTTACTTTTGGTTTAAGTAAAATTCGGGTTTCGAAGCTACCATTGCAAGTAAAACTATTACAAGTTATGAGCTTGCATTATATTTTTCAAAAACTTTAACTTATTTTATAGGACCTAAAATGCACTTTATTGCCTTTTTGTTAAGTCAAATACTTGTAAATTGGCTTATAAAGCCCGAAATACAAGTTGCCTCCCTTTTTATAACTTACAAATCACACATGTAAGTTGTAACGAGAATCCTGAAATTGCAAATTACATGGTTTTTAAAACATTTTATAAAGACTTGTAAAATGATATAAGAAACCTGAAATACCTTTTTAGTTTGTTTCACCATGTTCTAAAGTATGAATATCTTATTTTCAAGCCAGTATTGCAAGTTTTTAACATTTTAAAAAGACTTGTATTATGCTTCTCAAGACCCGATATATGCTTTTTTTGTGTGTTTTATGGATTGTGTTTTAAGAAATACAGGTGTTGAGGCTTGCACTTGGCATCATGAAACCCGATAGTTATGTTACTTGTATCTTACAGGCTTCTTTGTGAAATATACAAGTTAGAAATACATGAAAAGGACTTGTAGTGTGTACGGAAAATCGATGAAAAATTTTGCAGTCATTTTTGCCTGAAACGTGCCTTTTTAACTGAAACTAAACCCGTCTTTCTCTGAGACGCATTCATTGTCTCAGTAGTTGATTAGAAACAGACTTAAAAGTCCCCTCAAATGTTTTTGGAGGCATTTAAAATCATGTGAGCACTTTCTAGAGGTCATTTTTAATGATTTGGTTCTCGTTTTTTTCATTTGTAATTTGTAGTGTTTTTGAGACACATTCTCACCAAATTAGCTTTTTCTTTCATCGTGTTAGGGTTTCCTGTATACGTTTATGTATTGTAGTGGTTTTATTTCTGTTGTTTTCCTTCATTTCTTTCTGTGTTTGAATTTATTCTTCTTTCTAGGGCACGTGTTTTGCCATGAGGTTTATTCATTCCCAAGCCATGGTAAAGTATTCAATACAGAATGGACAGTGATGTATTCAAAGTAAATAAACAGTGACCAAAATGCTATAAGCAAAAGACAATGAGTTGTGACTGATGGAGATGTAAAAGAGCCTTCAAATAGTCATCAAAAGATTGTTAATAAGGTTACTTGCAATCATGTGAAGTACAGAACAACAATGGCAAATGGACAATGTGACAATGATAAAGAGAATAACAAACCAATCATGTACAATATCAGTATGAAGGCTTTGAAGTCTGCTATGACAATGTAAAAACAGAGAATACATATAAACACCTCAAGACAAAAGGGATAGAGATCTCCATGGAAAGGAGAGAAATTGTAGAGTGGTTAACAAGTTGTCATGCCAATGAACAATATATGGTTCAAATCAAAAAAACAATCAATATAAAAGTCAAAGTGACTATTTCAGTATCAAGGATAATGGTCAAGGATCAATGACGGATTTTTCATCATCACAGAGGGGTAAAGGAATTGAAAAGGAAACAACATTTTGATGGATCAAAGATCTTGAATAATAGTGCTTGCATCTAGCAAAGTAATGCATTAATATTTTCAATAAGTGATAGAGTCTGTTATGATGGACAAAGAATGTTCTATGTAAAGACAGTCTCTTAAGGGTCTCCATTTGGTCACAAGATCACAAGGGAAACCGGGGATCACAATATTGCAGGGCAATGGCTTCAAGGTTGATGAAGACAAATGGATTAGTGGAAAGACGTTGACATCCAAACAGAAATGCTCCCATACTCCTAGTTTTTTTCAACCTCAACTATGCAGAAAGAACTTCCCCTAAAGAACCGGTACTACAGCAGGAGATGGAAGAATGTTTTTCCATATTGAACATAAAAATATAAGAAGGTTCTTCCCACTTGTAATATGTTCCTCAGGAACCAAATAAACAATAAAGATCATTCTAATATCATAATAATGCAACAGCAGCATATTGCCATTCCTTTGTCAAGTTTCCAACCAAGTTGACAATTGAAATCCAAGAATATAGCTAGATAAGTATTTAATAGTTGATGAGTATATGCAAAATCACATCTGATTAGTCAAATGAATGTTATTAACCAAATTCATAATTTCTTTTGACTTATAATGAATAGGCAAAGGCCAAATTCATATGCCATAGAAATCTATCAAACCTTTCTAGCATTTCTTGTATTAGTTAATAATATTTCTGTTGGGTGGATATTTTGCAAACCAACAGTTTGAAGGATCAGTTGCAAAATAGTAGTTCCAACCACTGCATGTGAGACACAGTCTCTCCTATTTCTAAGGGAAGGCTCCCCCTTCTTATTGCTACTTGAGTCAAGAGAACACTTATCTACTTTTATTTACACTAAGTTAAAACAGGGCGTTACATTCATCCTGTTCTCTTATTTCATAATAGATGCTACCTTCACAACGCAATCCTTATATGACAGTGCTATTTACTTGCAAAGTATCAGTTGGAGCAATAACCTCGATAAACAAAAGATTAGACGTAAGAATAGCCTTTAGCGAACTAGCAACTTTTAGTAACCTAGGAGTTCACGAAAGATCAAAGTCTTTCCATGACTCCCTATGAGATTTCAAGAATGAAACACATGTACAACTCAAAGTCTCCAACATGCATTTCACCTTGCATGCACAAACGCAAAAAAAGGAGCAACACAAAGTTTGCAAGCTATTTCCTTGCTTGAGCATCTTATGCTAGTCTCTGACATGATAAGCAGCTCAAAGTCTGCAAGACCAAATCTGAAACCAAATTATAACTCTAAACGCAAAATGCAGCTCAAAGTCTACAAGATTGAATTCATATCTCTTGAATGAAAGCACAAAACTCACAATCAATTCCAGAAAATGTTGTCACATGGCAAATTGAATTGGCTCAAATTATCAAAATAACCTGCCTCTTTCATTAAAAGCAATATGCTTTACATCTAAGATCAAAGTCTTAGAGTGCATATACAAACTAAAAGTCTTCTTGCATTGCCAAAAGATAAATTTACAATGAGCTCCCTCTCTTATTTATATGTGAGAGGCTGAGAGAAAAAGGTGCGAGAAGTCCAACTAATTATGACTTTTTCCACAACTATGACTTACTCCAAATTGCAGGCCTAATGTAACTTGAGTTGCAATTTTTTTACATGTAATTACAAGTTAAAACTTTTCATGTGATATGATCACCTGCAATTACATCTTTTCATTTTACATGTAATTTGTCAAAAAGAAAGTACAAGTGCATAATTGAAAACTATTCTAAGTGTTCGAAGACACAGCTCTATTTACATCATCCTTTGTTAAATCTTTATGCTGCTACAGGATTCTACATGATTGAAATACTCAGGTTTGGTGGAAGCATCTTGAACCAAAACAGGAACTTGCATCCTTGATTGTTCTACATCACAATGGCCTTTGTCAGGAAACCATCTTTTCAACGTTTCATGCCCACTTCAGTCTTGAAAGCATTCTATGCTCTCAATCATTCTTTCACTTCTCCACCTCCTTGTATGGCTCCATCATGTTGTTGTTCTTGCTTTGTGTTATTCTCCAGTCTTGGAGTCTGCTAGCAAAATAAGGCCCGTGCCTTGATTTGTTGATTGGGTAGGTCATGTGTGCAAACAGGACCGTCAAGGGAAGAAATAAAGAGATGCCCAAAAATGGGATCACAAGTGAATTCCAGACATTGGGAAGTGCATTGCAATTTGCGAAGAACATGGGTATTTCATTTGCAAATGGGAAGATATTATTGCACTCTACATCTACAAGGGAAGTACTTGCACTTGTAAGTGGGTCTCAGAGACCTGATGTCAAGTGATTTTAAATGCATTTAAGACTGCATTCAGATTTTGGAAGCTCAAGTGCAAGTTTTGGGAAGAACCTTATATTTTACAAGTGTAAAATATGCCTTACAAGGCCAAATTCGGGTCTTGGAAGGTCTATTACAAATTTGGGAGCCTTAAATGTGGTCAAAAAAGGCCTCAAAACACTCAAATAGCCCATAAAGCCCCCTTAACAACCAAGAATAAGTCTCAATTCGAAACTTCCTAAATACCCTTCTCCATCCCCTAAATCTGCTCCAAGATGCCTAGATATGGGTCAAACAGCTCCTAGATGCTCTCTCCTTGTTGGAAGACTAAATCCAACTTCCCTAATTGCTCTTAAGTTCATTGAAGTCCATTAACTAAGCCAAAAGACTTAGTCACTTCCTCACATGTTTAATAACATCCCTTATTTGTATATTTAAAACATAATGAATGTTAGAGTTTATAACACACTCTAAATTCATTTGTTTAACAATGGATTTTATGCAAAATAAAGAAAAATACCACTTTTAATCATTACATTTTAAATTAATAAATATTATGTTGAAGAGATTCAACACATAATTATTAACTAAAACATACATATCGAATAGGAAATAAGAGTAAAGGACATAAAATAATATTATTTCTAATAAATACCCATAAACAAAAATGTTTATTAAAATCAAGTACTAAAAATAAATATTACTTTACCCTAACTTACCCTACTCCTACCCACTAAATTACTCAACACTTGATTAAGGCATTTTTAAAAACCCCATGACCTAGGTAAAAACATTGACATAAGGCATAACAGGAACCCGCGAGGCATGAATTGGTTAACATGAAATATCAAAAGCTCACAAAAAATAAAAGCTTCACTAAGAAGCTTCTAGGGTATATCTTACCCTAACTCGGTCTTTTCTCATTCATTTGCATTTCATTTTGAGACAAAGATTGAACTTCTGCTCTGCCTGTGAGCGCCGCCAAGAATAAGGGTTTATGCACTTGTTGTTTTGCCTTTCATGAGTCGCCATGATTGAGAGATTTCTGGAAGCTTTACTGTTTTGCCTGAGCATGGTTTGATATCCTCTAGAGAATTTTTTGAGTATTTTTGATAAAGCCTTTGAGAAAACTCCTTTTGGAAGTTGCTTTGCGGTTTCTGAGTTCATATCCAAGGTATGATTGTAATCTTCTTTCTCTTGGTGCTAACATTTCAATGGGTTGAAGCTTCTCTGCAAGTTCTTTTATCTTTCTCCTTAGACCAGTTGTCTTTGTCTTTAAGCTTTCAGATCCTGCTAAATCAATTGAATTAAGTTGAAATAATGTGACTTCATCATAAACAATATCATGTGCACTGCTTTCAATACTCGGAGTAAAAAAATGTGTGGCTCTGACTGCTAAACAGATTGAAATTGTTTGATGCCACATGGCAGTGCTCTTCTCCTGCCGCAATGAATGATAATGCACAGGAAGGGGATAGTATAAGTTCATCTTTTATGCCCTCAACATAAATTCCCTGAGCATCCTCTCTCACCCTCAAATTATGTCCTGTTGGATCCAGCAAGTCATTAATAATCTCATCATAAACTTTAAGATAGGATACACGGAAGAGGAACAGTTTACTAGGTGTATCTTGAATAAAGCTGAAAACATCCTTAATTACCAATGGTGTGATGCCAGGAGATCTTTGATCACTCTGCCATACTGTGATATCTCTGTATTTTTTGCAACATTGGTATCATATTGTCTGTTACTCTTAATATGTATTATATTGTTTGAACTGTCATTTGAGGCTGAGTGACACACTATAAATTAAGTCATTCCTGTGGACATGAAAGCTTATGCACTGTTCTTGACATTTTAACATGACTGTCCATTTACCATGTTGAATACCCCCATTGACTCTTCTTGTACACAATCGTGTAGCTGCAAGGGGATTTACTGTCTCATTCCATTGTTCTTTTGATTTTCCTCAATCTAGCAATGCAATAATATGTCATCATCTTCCATTGATGCTTCTCTTTAGATTTAACTATTCTTTCATTGTAGCATAAGATGTTGGCATTAAGTGATGGTAACCGGTAAGCTTACTACCGGTACATGTAAATTAAAGTATTGTCATTGATTGGCAAAAGAGGAAAGATGAAAGAGGTGCTTCATCATCTCAATCTAAGGTCTAAAGATCTAAAGAGAACACCAGTGGTGGATCGGTATGTAAAGAGACTGGTTTGGCAACTGGTGATACTATTCAAGAAAGAAGAGACTATATCTGCTCATCAAAAGAAACCAGTCACTAAGCAAAATGCATCGGCAGCCAAGGAAAGGATTCAACCGAGGACCGGGATACAACCAGTGTCAACTACGCAACCGAGGAAAAGGTGCAACCGGTAAGAAGAAGAAGGAAAAGTGACAGGTCAAAGTTCTTACTTGTTCACAACATCCGGATCTCAACCGATCAAGTGAAGACTTCAGTATGATAAGAAGAACCAGAGAAGTCATAGTCAACTATCTGTTTAAACCAACTCTTTGACCGGGAATTACTGCACTAAATCCGGAAGACTTTGAGTTAACATAGTGATTGGTTTGAGGCGCGTTTAAAGGTTTTAAAGCTGAAATCTGTGGCTTTAAAACAAGGAGTTATCTCATGCGAAGGAAAGATGCTTGACACGCATCTATTGTTTTCTTCATAAAGCAGTTAAAGCAAGGGCATGCATCGGATGTTTCCTCAAAAAACTAATACTCTTCTGGGTGATGAATCCGAACGAGATCTGTAATTAGGTCATGCATAAGAAGCACAGTTAGGGCAAGAACTCTATATATTCTTATGCCTGTCTAGAATATAGTTTGCCTTCATTATGTCGAAGAAAAGAGTGAACCTGTACGCTGAAGAAGCTAGGGTGAATAGAAAAGAGAAGAAGAGAGAGAAGAGTGTGCAGAGAAGCACAACAGTAAAGGAGAACACACCTGCGGTGACCGGTGATGTTTCTCAGTTGAGTATAACAGAGATCTTATCAGGCTATGCAAAGCCATTTGTAAAAGGTCAAAACCCTCTATTGTTTTCTAATCATTACAATAGCTAAATCTCAATATTTTGGGTGGACTTTAACAGGTCCCTTGTATCAAATCCCTTAACCGGATGACATTTTGTAAGGTGTTCTAAGTCCTCTAACAAGGCAGGCACTAACCGGCCTTATTGTAACAAATCCCTTAACCAGATCACATCTAATAGTGCGTTGTAATCCTTTAACAGGGAAGGCTCCTAACAGAGCACACTTCAGAAGAGTGCAGAATTTGTGAGGTTTCATCACACCGTGGTTTTCACCCAAATTGGGTTTCCACATGATAAATCTGGTGTCACTGTGTGACTGATTGCTTGATGTTATTTTATGCTTGAATCTATTTAGCTTACAGTTATAAGTATACTTCATCAGATTTATTTAAAATAAGTTTTATAGGTGTTGATTCACCCCTCCCCTCTCAGCACCGATTGGGACTGTCATAAGATTGATTTCATAATGATACCTATGTTCTTCTGACACTATTTATTACATGTTGCTCTATTGATCTGATCCATTAATGTCATTGTCCCATTACTATGGCAGCATGTTCTTACAACCTACATGACTGCTGCTCATATATGTTATTGATCTCTCTAAACTTTTTCCATATTTATCAATGCTTTAAGCATACCTTAAATAGATCAAATATACTATTATGACATTCTTGCATCTTTCATCCCCCCTTTTTCATTATTTCTTTCTAATGAACACAATAGCATTGTAAACTCTTAATATTGCTGAATTGAACACATGCTACCATTTTGTTCATTTGTTATCCTGTAGCACGTTGGGCTCAACCCTTGTGGGAGCCACATTTTACCCCACGTGCTACATGATAACACCTATAACTGCACATGAAGCAAACAAGTTAGAAATAAATCATTGCTCTTTCAATTTGGCAGTGATATATGTTTGTGCGAGCAAATTGATAGGGTAGGGTACAGTCATTGCTTAGAACAATAGTTCTAACCCATTGCATTTCATCTTTTTTAGGACAGCAAGAAGCACAGACTCCAAAGCTCAGAGACTCAAAGAATCAAGGCTAAACTGTTAAATTATAATGTCGATTTGATTGATTTATATAATTAATGAATTATATGATCATGCTTAGTCGACTATATATATATATATATATATATATATATATATATATATATATATATATATATATATATATATATATATATATATATATATATATATATATTATTATCATAGGCGACTGTAGTTCATATTAAATCGGACCTTATTAAATATCTGTCATATTCATTGCAATCGACTCAGTCGATATCGACAGTAATATTGGTAATGTTACGATAACTAGTATTTGGTAGTTATCGTAACACATTTAATAATGTGTTACGATCACTGTCGAATGATAGTTATACATAACTATTGTTAACCGAACGTAATGCTAAGTAGTGTATTATGATACGCTGCGTTTGTATACGGATGGACTGCAGTATCAAAAGGGCATCGCTGTGTGAGACATGGCCCTACGTGGCTTAAGCCACATAGGGTCATGTCTTGTAAGCCACGTAGGGCCATGTCTTTACACAAAACATGAGTCTTCACAATGTATTTAATGGTATTTGTATGTGCTGGGAAAGTAATCAATCACAGTGGCATTTCTTCTCCTCTACAACATACTTAATTATAATTCAGTAAATACATAATTACACTTGCACAGATAATATATTACAGCACAATAAAGAGTATTAGTTTTTCTCTATCTAAGATCTTACATTCCTAACATGGTATCAGAGCCTTACTAGAGAAAAATCATTAAAAACTAATTCTGAATTCTTTCAAGATCCATTATAAACAAAAGAGAAATTATAATGGCCAGCAGCATTAAAGTAGAAGACAAACTCGAAGGTGCTTCAAACTTCTTCTCATGGAAAATACGAATTCTTACATTGCTTCAAGAACTTGAGTTAGATTGTTGAGGAAGATAAAAAGATGCCGGAAGATGAACCAGAAAAATCTACTTGGAAAAGACGTAACAACAAAGCAAAGAAGATCATAATTGATGTTTTTAAAGATCATATCCTCCCCTCCATAGCGAGACTCAAAACCGCCTATGAAGTATTCAAAACTATTCAAGTAACATTTGAGATTAATAACACAAGTAGATTACTTACTCTCAAACAACAACTTTTGAATCTAAAAATGGACAAAGGGGAAACTATCACATCTTACTCTCTTCGAATTCCCGAATTAAGAGATCAACTCTCCACTATTGGAAATAATATTGATGACATACAGTTAACATTAATAGCCATTAGAGGATTACCCATCACATGGGAATCTTTTATTCAATGTATAACTGGACATTCTTCTCTACCCAAGTTTGACCAACTCAAGAATGACTGCACTCAAGAGGAATCCCAGTTAATATCAAGAGGGATCGGGCCTACCAAAGGAAATGAGATTCAAGCACTACATACTCATTCAAACTTCAAAGGCAATAAGCGGAAGTTTAAACATAAGAAAGGAAACTCTAACATAAGCCACGTAGGAAACTCTAATAAAAGTCACAAAAACCGAGACTTCTCCAAAGTACAGTGCTATAAATGTGATAAGCTTGGACATACACATAGATTCTATCCAGAGAGGAAGAAAATTCAAGTAGCATTAGCTAAAGTCAAAGGCGCAGAAACATCCTTATTTTTCTTGGCATTATCAAGTAAAGTAAACTCAAGCAAAAACACTTGGATAATCGATAGCGGAGCATCTCGGCATATAACAGGATTCAAAGATCAATTTGAAACCCCAAAGGAAGATTCCTCTAAAGAAGTTACAACTGGAGACAATTCCACTTATCCAGCAAAAAGAATTGGGACCTGCTCAATCAATTTGAAATCAGGGGCAACTCTACTATTGAAAGATGTTCTCGTTGTACTAGGCATAAGAAGGAACTTAGTCTCTATTTCAAGCTTAGCCGTTCAAGGCTATCGAGTCACATTCAAAGAAAATAAAGTATTAATATGGACAAAGAACACCAATATTAAAAATGTTATTTCCTTAGGGTATAGAGATGGAAGCCTATACAAAGTAGGAAATAGTCTCAAATCAGTTCTATGTCATTTAGTATCAAACCCTAATGAACTCTAGAACAGAAGATTAGGTCATCTTGGATTTAGCACCCTTCCCTCCCTTAAGAAAATTACTACAGGGATACCAAATTTAAATTCAAATCATATAAGTACTTGTAAAGGGTGTGGTCTAGGAAAAAATATATAAAGATCCTTTCCCTCTAGTGAACATAAAACCAAAGTTGTATTAGAACTCATTCACACAGATTTGTATGGACCTATGTCAACTCTCTCACTAGGAGGTTTTTCATACTATGTGATCTTCATTGACGAGTACTCTAGAAAAACTTGGATTTATTTTCTTAAACTAAAAGAATCAAATGAAGTATTGCTAAAATTCAAGGAATTAAAAGCATTAGTTGAAAACCAAACTAGGAAAAAAATAAAAATTCTAAGATCAGACAACGAAGGTGAATATATTTCTGAAAACTTTAAAGAATTTTGCATTTCTGTTCGGATTAAGAGGGAGTACACAGTACCTTATAATCCTCAACAGAACGGAGTAGCAAAAAGAAAAAATAGAACTATTATGGAAGCTGCCAAGGCTATGATGCATGATCAAAATCTTCATACCTCTTTTTGGGCCGAAGCATCTAATACTGTTGTATACATTCAAAACAGATGTCCTCACTCCATTCTAAAAAACATCACACCTGAAGAAGCCTTTACAGGAAAGAAACCAGATCTAAGTCATCTTAGAATCTTCGGATGTCCTATATATGTTCACATTCCTAAAGAGAAGAGAACCAAACTAGATCCCTCTGGAAAGAAAGGAATATTTGTTGGTTACAGTGAAACTACTAAAGGATACAAGGTATACATACCAGGACAGAAATCCATTGAAATTAGCAGAGATATCAAATTTGAAGAAGACATTGCTCTGAAAGTTTCTACACTCGCAGGAGAAGAATCAAATGAGAATCAGAGGGAGAATACTATAGAAAATGATGAAATTGAGAATCAGAGGGAGAATGCCTTTCAAGATGATGAGAACCAAAGAGAGAACATAATAGAAAACAATGAACTTCCTTCATCTTACCTTGAAGATGTCGAAATTCCTAACAGCAAGAAAAGACCATTATGGGCAAGAAAAATGATTGAGGTAAAAGATGTTGAACCAGATGAAATATCTAAAGAAAGTAAAAGGACAAGAAATCAGAAGTGCTATCTTGCACTTATGGCAAAACTTACAAAATCTGAACCATCTAATGTTAAAGAAGCCCTAGCATGTCAAGCCTGGAAAGATGCGATGATTGAAGAATACCAATCTATTGTAAAAAATGATGTTTGGGAAGTACTGCCTAGACCTAAAGGAAAAACAGTCATCTCCTCTAGATGGCTATTCAAAATCAAATATGCTTCTGATGGTAGTATTGAAAAACATAAAGCCAGATTTGTTGCCAAGGGTTTTTCTCAAAAGGCCGGAATTGACTACGAAGAAACCTTTGCTCCAGTTGCTCGATACACTTTTGTAAGAACTATTATAGCCATTGCAGCATCCAAAGGGTGGAAGATACATCAAATGGATGTAAAGACAGCATTTTTAAATGGTGTTATTGAAGAAGAAGTATACATAGAACAACTAGAAGGTTTCATCACCCATGACAATAATTATGTTTGCAAATTGAAGAAAGCACTTTACGGTCTTAAGCAAGCTCCCAGGGCTTGGTATGAACTAATCGACAATTATCTCTCCAAGTTAGGATACTCCAAGAATGAAGCCGATCCAAATATATACTTCAAAATATTCAAAGGTGAAATGGTAATTATAGTTCTTTCTGTTGATGACTTATTAATAACTAGAGAAGATCATCTTATTGCTAAATGCAAACAAGAACTCATAAATGAATTTGACATGAAGGATCTAGGGTTGTTACACTACTTCTTAGCCTTAGAAGTGTTACAAGAAGAAAACCATATTTTTCTAAATCAAAGAAAATACACTATGGACATTTTGACAAGATTTGGCATGGAGTGTAAACCTTTAACCACTCTGATGGAAACAAATCTTCATAAACTCAAAGATGAAGCAACAAATTCAGAGCCTACAGATCCTTCATATTAAAGACAACTAATTGGATCACTTATGTTCTTGGTAAACACTCATCCTGATATTTGCTATGCTACTAATGTTTTAAGTCATTTCATGTGTGAACCTAAGAAGATCCACTTAACAGCTGCTAAACATATACTAAGATACTTGTGTGGAACAATTGAATTGGGCCTAAAATATGAGAATGTTGAGATACAACTTCAAGAGTTCACTAACTTCGATTGGGCTGGAAATTCAATTGATCGTAAAAGTACTACAGGATGTTGCTTTAGTCTTGGATCAGCAATGATTTCGTGGTTCAGTAGAAAACTATCAGTTGTTGCTCAAAGCTCTATTGAAGCAGAATATATGGCCGCTTCTATGGGAGCTCGAGAAGCAATATGGCTAAGGAAGTTACTATTTGGATTGTTTGGCAAACCTCTAAAACCTATAGTAATTTATTGTGACAATCAAAGTTGCATTAAGCTTTCTGTAAATCCAGTTTTTCACAATCACTCCAAACATAGAAATTCCTTATCACTACATAAGAGACATGGTGGACAGAGATATTATCAAACTCGTCTACATCAGTACTGAAGAACAAAATGCTGATATTTTTACCAAGCCTCTTGCAAAGTTGAAAATCGAGTACTTCAAAAAGAAACTTGGTATGATTAAGTTGTGATTAAATTTCTGAGATTCCATCTCATAAATATGTAAATTAATGTATTCGTGAATAAATAAAATATTGCAATATTGTGTATTTTGGAAAGATGACGATCTTTCATGTGTGTGAGGTCACTATTGTAAGGTGACGATCTACAATAGCTTGACTTAATTAAGTTATCATTTAATCCAGTTCCGAATTTAGTCAGGGATTATGACTAGTGCTTCAAGTTTTGATCTGAATTGTGCTGGATATCTTGACACCTATACTTATCACTAAATCCAATTCTGAATTGAGTCGGAGATTGTGATAAAATTCTTCTATCGGGTTGAGTACATTAAACTTGTACTCCCGATCATGTCGGCAACTCTGATATAGAATGATTAAGTGTTATTCTAAAATCCAATTCCAAATTGAGTTGGGGATTTCAATAACACTCACATCATGTGATTATCAATCCTCTCTCACTAAGGAGTGTTAAATTATAGTGTCGATTTGATTGATTTATATAATTAATGAATTATATTATCATGCTTAGTCGACTATATATATATATATATTATCATTATTATCATAGTCGACTGCAGTTCATATTAAATCGGGCCTTATTAGATATCTGTCATATTCATTGCAATCGACTCAGTCGATATTGACAGTAATATTGGTAATGTTACGATAACTAGTATTCGGTAGTTATCGTAACACATTTAATAATGTGTTACGATAACTATCGAATGATAGTTATACGTAACTATTGTTAATCGAACATAATGCTAAGCAGTGTATTATGATACGCTGTGTTTGAATACGGGTGGACTGCCATATCGAAAGGGCATGTCTTTACACAAAACATGACTATTCACAATATATTTAATGGTATTCGTATGTGCTGGGAAAGTAATCAATCACAGTGGCATTTCTTCTCCTCTGCAACATACTTAATTATAATTCAGTAAATACATAATTACACTTGCACAGATAATATATTACAGCCCAATAAAGAGTATTCGTTTTTCTCTATCTAAGATCTTACATTCCTAACATCAACATCCAAAAGACTTCCTTCCATTCCCGCCAGTCATTCAGGCAATGGTTGGCCTCCGCCTTATTTCTCTACTTATACATTGTTTCAATTCATATTCATATATAATTTTCAAATTGAAAATTCAATGAATTATGTCTTAGCTAGTTTCACGGCTTGTGTGAAGCACATAGCATTTGATGAATAAAAATTACATTTTCAGAAAAGAGTTTGGTTAAAATATGATTTTCAGTTCAGCTTGTCTTCTCTTTTCTTTATATGCATCATATCACTGAATGTATTGCAGTTTTTGGCAAAGTATAAAATGAGATTAGTTTTGAATGTACCTTCTCCTTGGCAAACAAAAGTTTTACCTGATTGAGCCTATAGGGTGAAAAATTAGGTAACAAGAAGATCAGATTTTGAATAGCATATCGCAAGTGTGATAAACTTAAAATTACAAGTTTAAATAAACCTTTTTACTTGCATTTTGGGTTACAAGACCCTACTTACAAGTAACGTTAAATCTTTTTAAACTTGCAATTCACTTTTCGAAAAAGAACATAAAGGTATCACTAGTAATCATGAACTTGCAATAATAGTTGTGAAACCCAAAATCACTAAGACAAAAACAACTAAATCATTAAAACACTAGGACACTTATCAAATCAGAGCTTGAGAAAGCAATTTCAAATGCCAGTAATATGAACTTTGCATTTCACTTGTAATAACAATTACTTGGAATTACAAGCCAGAGATCCGATTTTAAAGAACTTGCAATGCAACCTTTGAAACTCAAAATTGAAAGAAAGACAAACTTTTAAACAATGAAACTTGATGGAAACAGAGGCAAAGAACTGGATTTGTCAATGGATTCCCAGGAGATGGAGAAATACCTTGAAAAACGTGTCTAGAGCCTTAAAACATTAAAATTTTGATATGTTATCCCTATTTTTAATAAATCAAAAATTAGGGACAATACTTTATTTCATTTATTATTTTTTCAGCAAGCTACAAAACAAGTTCTTTGAAATGTTGTAATGTCCCCTCCTTAGGCAGTTCAGTCTTCATTAGAGGTTGGCCTAAAATCAAGGTTCCAGTAGGTCAGCAGAGTGGATAGGGAACCCAACCAAGGTTTGTGGAGTCTAGCAGGGGGCTTTACGAGCTATTCCAAGCGTTTGGAGGCAGTATCCTATTTTTTAGGAGGATCCCTATATTTTAGGAGGAACTTGGGAGATGGCACATTATGCATTCTAAAACATTCCAAATGGTCTGAGGCAGTTTTCTTATTTTTTGGAGGGGGTCCTAATTTTTAGGAGGGAGCTGACAGATGGCCTGTTGTATTTGAACATCACTCAAGGACCTGGTGCATCATCAGTTTCCAGTTGGAAAGGTCAGGTGATGAGTTCCAGAAATAAAAAATAAACTATTAAAGTTAAAATAAAAAAATTAAGCATTTTTATAACTGACTTTATAATAATTTTAATAGTGTTTTAAAAGAGGGCCATCATGTAGTGACATTCCTAGGGGGATATAAGTTGTTTCAAAGACAACTTAATAAACTAAAAGAAAGGGGTCATGAGAGGGATCGACCAGCCATAATAGGGAAGACAAAACATTTTTTATTTAATATATGCAAACCCTAAAAAGGGCGTAGCTATTGGAGGAATAAAGGAAAAACTTTAAAGTTTTTTATTGGAATTATTTGGGCTTCTTGTGAAGAGTAAGAGTTTCAGCAAAAAATTCAAACTTTGAGAACTAAAACTCTCATAGGATGGAATGCTTACAAGAGATATCACTCAAGGGCATTTATATGGATTTCTACAAATAGAAGGTTGCAGGAGGATTATATTTCTTAAATTGCATCAGAAATTTGTGGTTGAGTTTTCATTGTTATTGCAAGAAAAAGCAGATCTGTGATACTGGAGATATTCTACATCAGCAACACCCACATTCTCAGTTAGCCACACCCTCCTGGTACTAATTGCCATTCTCCAGATTTATGACCAGGTCTCGGAACAGCTTCAGATAAGAACATTTTCAAAGCAGTACCTTCCTGGGAGTAAAGTTGCAACATTTCATAATTGTATTTGGTTGGTTTTGTGGGTTGTGGAAGTGTAGATTTGAAAGAGAGTTCAGATCATCAGCAAAACCCTCGGCTGGTGAATGTCTAGTTTCATGAGGTGATTTTGGCCTATAGTAAGCAAATCAGATATGTACTAAAAGGAACTGGTATGTACTGGTAGCCCATCTAAATAAAGTTCAGAACTTCATCCTCAATTTGAATATGTTTTCTGTTCAGTTGATTTCCAGCATTTAGCTTTACTGTTTTGTTTTAAGTTCAAAGACTATCAAAAATTCAAAAAAACAGAAAAATTGCAAAACACCCAAAAACTCAGAAAACTTTTTTTTTTTTTTAAAAAATCAGAATTTCAGAAAGTTCAGAGAGTTCAAGAAAAAAATCAGAATCTTGCAATCTCAGATCAAGGGTGGCCATTACAAATGTCAACAGGTCCCTTGGCTTTGGCATTCTAGAATCTATATCAAAGATTTGTTGCTGCACACTAGGATATAATGATTATAATTAAGTTAGATCATTTGGGAGAAGGAAGCGTGTAAGTTGTTTTAACTCTTAGTTTAAGAATAATTTGTTGCTAAAGCAAGCTACAAAATGTAGTTTTTTATCCTCAACTGAAGCAGAATATAATCCAGTCATTCTAAAAAGTTGTGAGGCAATATGATTAGAAAGTTAATGGTTGATCTTCAAATTGAGCAAATAGCATCAATCTCACTTTTCGTCAATAACTAGTGTTCTCGAGATGGTGTAAAACTCAATGCACGATGCCAAAACCAAGCATATTGAAGTTCATTATCATTACATCCACGAGTTTGTTGATAATAAAGATTTTTGCCTCCAATTATGTCCTTCCAAAGCAATCAACTAACATAACAACTAAACCACTCGGTAAAGATTAGTTTGTCAAGTTACATGAAACACCTAGAATTGTATGTCATTTAACTTCAGAGATTAAAGTTGATACTAGATTTAATAGCTATTAAATTAATAACATTAACAATATTTATCATATGGGTGCTTTGTATGTTAGGCATACAGTTTGATTTTTCACTTTCTATAGCATGTAGGTTGTTGATCCATGGTGAGGTTGTTCCACACATTTAGGTGTATGTTAGTGTACCTTTCTATATGAAGAAATTATCTTGGATGCTATAAGGATACAATGTTTATTGTTAATATATTATATACTATATGATAACATCTTTGTAAAGTAACTTAAGTCATAAGCTCAAAGTGGTTGTTAAACATTAAATTTTAAAAGAGCAATCATTAAGTACAGAGGATCGTGTAGGACGAGAATAATATACAGTGTATGCAAAAGGAAAACATAAGTTGTACTTCACACTTTGTCAAAAAAGTTGTTAGCCTACTTTCAGGTTTTATTTGGGTTGAAATTTTGGAGCATTAAAGTGGAGATAACACCATCTCACAAGCTCAGGGATAACACCATCTTGTTTTAATATCCTTACTCTCTAAGGGAATGTTTATTTCATTATTGCATTGTCACTCCAAATATTAATTTTATTATATTTTTAATGTGTTTAATTTTGTTGTGACAGTTTTCCAGCTTAGCCTTCCAAAGAGCTGGTTGACAACGCAAATTTGTTTCAGAAAAGTATTGCATAGACAGAAATGGCATAGACAGAATTGCTTGACCTGAAAAGAATTTTCAGAGTTTGTAGATTCATCAAGTTCACAATTACTCTCTTGGAAGGAAAAACTTGCTCCACCATCATCATCTAAGTCACTCAACTGGTGGTCAATGTGCTGTTCCTTAGCAATTTCGTTAAAATGAGGCTCAAGTGCTTCTAGAGAAGTGAGTCCCTTTCTGAATAATTGCAACTGCTCCAAGAAAAAAACTTGATTCAAAATTTGCAACTGTGAAATTTCCAAGGTATGACAAAAAGAGTGTGTATATTATACAGATATAAGTGCAAGAAACCTGTGATGTATGGTGGCGTGCAGTCTGTGTTAGAAGAGTACGTGATTGCCCCTGCTTTAGTGACATCAAGCGACAAACAAGGAATGTTGCTTGTTCATTATACTCATCTTTAGTTACTTTCAATTGCTGAACAGGAAAAACATCTGCTTTACTGTTCCTAGACTTTCCTTTTGCCTTCTGCACCCTCATATGTTCATATACTTCCCTGTGGCCCATTGGACAAATGTCACTTTCATCCATGCAATATACACTACAAATATAAGAGAGGAAGTAACAAACTATGGAAACCGTTATCCTCACCTTTTCTGATCACACTGACATCTTAATTCCTGCAAAATCATGAAAGCGCAATAAAAATATGAACAGATAAATTGAAATTTATGTTCATAATCCTGTCAGATCTTTTTACTTTTTGATAAAAAAATTAGAATATTATATTAAAGGGGAACCATATGACCAAAAATTGTTCAAGCATGGAATCAATCCAAAATAGCAGTAAACCCATTAACTGGCAGTAGATTTACATCAGAAAAGCACAGAAAAGAGTTTACTAAAAGATACCAGATATAAGGAAACTTTTCAAAAGCTTGGAGACAATTTTTCTGACCACAAAAACCTAAACTCTTTTGGGAGAAGATTTTCTTTTCGAATATCTCAGTCTTGTGTATTGGGTCAACTTGACATGCTAAAAACAGATTTATATATTCTCTACCAAGGTGCACTTGGCTCCAATAAGAAGATCCACCCATTTCCTTCAGCTTGAGAATTTGTCATGACCAGTATTCATAATTTGAACTGCTTCACATTAGTACTGAGTATGGTAATAAACATAGCATCTGATGTCAGCTTGCAAAGTATTCTGCTGACATACATCAGGAAGCCTATGTTTAGCCTTTTCATTAGAGAGAATTTGCCCAATTGTATCAGTATAGCTTTGTAGCTGTAGATAGTTTTGTGTAAGGAGCAAATTATATTCAATTTGATGATTGATGCACTCCTCCAAGATAACAGGACGTCACACTTTTTCAAATCATCATACTCAAGCCACTCAAAGAGTAGGGGGCAAATAGAAGTTGTCAGTGACAAGAATACTAGTGTACGCATCAAATTATGAATTCAAAAGTCTCACATTAGGTATTAGAAAGAATTTACCATTTAACTAAAACTCAAGTTGACAACACTCTAAATCGTAGGAGCTTGATTTGTGGTAAAAATAATTAACAAAATAAAAAATATATATAGTATATACTATAAACATGTATGATATTGCAAAGTAGAAGAATCTCTATTGAAACCAAGAGTAAATTACAAGATTGCAATCTCTAAGGAGAAATGTAAAGCTACAAAATTCTGATTAATATATTTCTCTGATAATTCATTTACAGCTACTTTTAGCATGAAATGAACAATCCATAAATAGGAAATGTAAGGTTCACTTGGAATCTAAAAATGCATTAACAAGAGTTCACCCAAAAAGTTGAAAGGGCTTTTTGTGGCATGAAACTCATAAAACTATTAAATCAGTTTTTTGGAAAGCTCACAATTTCCTATCTTTTGCTCTTCAGAGTTTGGGCACCTTTGAAGTGCTTTTCAGGATCAAAAATTGTTGGCCAAAATGTATGTTTTTGCTACCATTTGGTGACTAAGCTTTCCAAAACATTAATTGGTTATGACTTCCAGTCAACAATGAAGAAGTTGCTCCCACAACATAACGACAGACTAAAGTTCCAGCACTCTATCAAAAGATCATCCTAAACTGTCACTTAGATCAATTGAGCCTCATTGGGAAACAATAACTCCCATTGATCTTAGTTCCAAATTATTAAATAGAAGAGTGATTTTCATCCACTTTCACAAGCTAATGGATACAAAATTAAAGTTTGCTGAATATCAAAATGCCATCAACCAATATGTGTCCATGGTAGGTTGAGATGACTTGAGATGTTTCCAAATCCCTTAACCATATTTCCAAAATCTCTAATTACTGTATCTCATTTCCTTCAACAACTTGGAACTAATTATTATAATGTGATTTTCAAAACTTTCAAATGAATTTGATGGATAATATACAATTGAAACCTAGAAAAGCTTACAATACTCTTATCCATAGATTGCAAACTCAGCGAGTCATCAAGTAATCACACTTTCTTTCTTGCACAAGTACTCAAAAGGAAAAACCAAAGGAATTTTTGCCAAATGTTTTTCAGTGACTCATAGAAAAAGGCTCATTGTGGACAAAGACACCCACCAGATGTGGAAAAAATGCAGTGATGATGTTGAAAACACACAAAAAAATGTTTTTAAAACCCTCATTTGTCCGTTTTCAACACAGCAGCAAGCAAGCAAACATTCTAGAGTAGATTGGGAAGAATTTTAAGGGATTTGAAGAATAATTTTTTGGAATTTTGAATTTGCATCAAGCTAGTTCATTTTTTTTCTTCTTTTTTGAAGCATAAAAATTTGTAAATCATTTTTCAATTTTTCAGCATGTAAAATTTACAAATTTTATTGGATTGAATTGATTGAATTGATTCCTTCTCCACGAGCAATCTACATCCATATTAAGCGGAGACATGGGAGCCTCATCGGACACAGGTGCAGATTCTAGTATTGGAGGAGGAGATGTTGGAGTCTCATCAAGTGCTGGTGTTGATTCCAGTACCATAGGAATTACCTCTATGTTTTCAGGATGAGATACCTCAAGAGTGACATCATCTCACAGTTCATCTTCACTATTTGTTAGATGAATTGTCTTACGTTCTACTACTTCTTTTTCTACTACAACAACTGTCTCAAGCATTTTGATTGTGGCTTTGCCCCCTTTAATTGTGAATTTTGGAATCCCTGTAACTTCTGATATCGAAGCTCCATCCTTAGCTTTTCCCCTTATTTCTGATTTTAGCCCAATTGGACCAGCAGCATCAAAGTCATTCCCCTGCTTAATTTTGATGCACTTAAGACCTCTTTTCTTTAGCCATATATTTGTGTTGGCTAAGATAGGCTGAAATCTATCCCAGATAGATGTACTTTCTTACAATGACCAGGAAGGCAGCAAAATAGGAAGGCTCTCAGCTCGATGCTTGTGGTACTCAGGATCTAGGATGTCATCATCATCCTCAACACTATCAAGAATCTGAGCTAGATTGAACTCTACAATCTGCTTCAGGGTTAGTTTGTAGTAGTCCATCTTCATGATCTCCACCTCGGTGCGCATGTTGATCTAGATGTCTTCAAGGCGATGAATGTGTACAAAGCTTCTTTTCATTTTATCATTCATGCCTCGGTAATCAAAATAGCTTCTAGACATGAACTTCTTGAGGGTGATTTCTTGAAGTTCAGTCTCCATGCATTTAGCCTTAGGAACATTGGTCAAGACATATCACCCAATCTGAAGCAGGTTTTGTGAGGAAATCCCCACCCCAGGCCTGTGTAGAGTAGACCGGTACACTTGGACAGCCATGAGCTGTCTTGCAAGTTTCATACAAATAATCATGTCAGTGGGGTAACGAGGAAGTGTGTAAGGCTCAGCCTAGATATAGCCAACCCTCATGTAAGTGAAAGTTGGAAACTGGAGAAACAAGCAACCATATTCATTCACTTTCTGCCATGCTTGATCAGACACACGTTTCTTTGGAAGATCTTTGTCAAACAGGCACATGAAATGCCCAAAGTAGACATCTTGGACTCTTTTGTAATGAACCCAACTTGGCCTCAGGGTTAACTGCTCATAATATTCCCAGACTAGCACTAATGATCTGTCACCCTTGCTTGAGAGACCAAAAAAGGATCCCAAGGAAGTTGCAATGTAAACCAAGTATGAATTCATGTAGAAAGTGAGGGTATTAGTGACTTGAGATAGCTACTCACAAAGTGTATCACCGACCAATTCACCCCAAAAGATCTTCTGGTTAGACCTCAAAATCAAAGAGATGAATTTATACATCCAAGGTTCAAAGACATTGGACTCTCTGAGGCCCATGATCTTCCTGAGTAAGGTGATCAAATCATTCATCTCCTCACAAAATTCTGACCTGTGGATCGCCCTTGGTCATTTTGACAAAGAGGCTCTTTTGCTCAATAACCAGTTTTCATTTATGTACTTTATACAATCATGTTTCCCCTCATCCCATCTCTTCAAAGCCTTTTCCTTGGTCATATTAATGGAAACTGGAACAAGTGGGACTTTGAAGATTCTGTCAAAAGTATCTGGGTCTAGACTGATAATGGTGTTTCCATCACCATCCCTAATGGTCCTGGATTCATGATCAAAGTGTTGCACACATGCCATCACAAACTTTGGTTCTTGGGCAGCCACTTGGAATGTGGAAACAGGATGAATATGACTTTGGATAACAGGAGCCATATCTTCCTTTGTAGACATTTCTACCCTTCTGAGAAATTCAGCCATGTCAAGATGCCCAAGTTCCATGTCTCTGATCTCATCAACATAAGAGGCCACCTCAGAAGGTGAGATAGAGCTCTGGTATTTGTCATACTGATACTTCATTTTTTTCTTGCCTTTCGGAGAGACTGGCTCTTCCGACATAGCAAGAACACCTATGGATAAAGCTACAACATGAAAAATCTCATAACGTAAGAACATCTTCATGTGGCACAGATGAATCCATAAGACACTATTAGAGGCTCAATCACTACATATCTAGAAGCGTATGTGTATTGGACATAAATGGAATGTCTTTGAGCAATTGGAAATGAGAGAAACTGGATGAAATCAGCTTTTAAAGTGGGAGAAAAGCTGAAAACAAGGTTTTTTTGGAGCACTACAGGTGGATGGAATGCAAGCGTTTGGTATGGAAATGAGATGCACAAGCATATATATACAATTGGGAGACTTTTTACTCATGAGTGTGGTTTTTAATTCCCATTACAAGTCATTTGGAAGGAATTTGCTGCCCGCAAACGGGTTTTCAAAGCCCACTTGCAGGTTGGAAAGAGACTTCAAATGCGTTTGGAAATTACTTGCAAGTGGGATTTTTAATTCCAATTACAAGTAGGGGAATAACTCAGCTCCTTTTTGGCAAGATAAGCTTACAGACAGGGTTTTTAATCCTCTCTGCAAGTAGGTAAAATACGCATGCTTGGAGATTTCTCTTTGTGGGAAGAACTTGTATTGCAATTTGGAGAAGAACTTGCATTGTTTCGAAAAACAACTCTCATACAAAGACTCTACAAATCTGAAAATTATTTATAAAACATATATACAAAACAAGAAATAAAACAAACAAAAGAAATAAGCCCTAGGCGTCTTGCATAAAGAGGAGGAAAGAACTTCACACAAAACTTCTTGAAAACAAAGAACAAAACAAAACAAAACATACCTTCTTGAGAATCAAATGCAATGAGGAAGAAGTCTTGAATCTTGAGAAAATTCCCAAATCTTTGATGGTTCGGATATGGGAAAAGATCCCCAAGTTTCAGCTATATAGACAAATAATATTGACCAAATCCTCACAAAAAAATGCATTTTGAGTCCTGCATAATTTCTTGACAAATGGCCAAGTATGAGAATTAAAACACAAAAAGATAGGAACCTCCAAGACTCGTTCAAATCATCAAAACGTGGTTTGAGCTTGCATTGCAAATCGACTTGCATTAGAGGAGAAAAATGGCACCCTAGATAGCACGCAGTTTGTATTGAGCAATGCAAGCTACAAAAATTCAAAGCTGCCTTAGGACGAGCTTTTGCATAGATGTTGCAAGTTTAAAATGAGTTCCTTCTCTTCAAAACCGTGTGCTATGCCCTAGATGTTGGCATAAAGCTTAGTTGTCATCATTGGCAAACATCAAACACACCAATACTACACACACACACCGGTACTCATGTTAGGACAACAGTGGTGAACCGGTAGACTTACTAAGTAAACAGTGTATCTTAACCGATCTATACCGATCTAGTCTTGTCCACCCGTCTAGCCAGACACCATAGGATGCAAATGACTTAACAGGTTGCACACCGGTTTGCGTTCCCAATTGCAAATTTACCAGTCAGTGCTTTATAACCCGACCCGGATTATGCGGAGCATTTTTCAAATGAACTGGAGTTAGCTTTTTCAGATGAACGGGAGTTAGCTTTATTCTCTGCGAGCATTTCGGGGTAAACTAAAGATCTGTTTGCAAGCTTTTTGATGAAGAGTTTTGCATGCGAAATTTTTGGAAAAGTTACAGCTTGGCGGCACCGTTTGGTGTAATTATAATAAGATAATTTCTTATAAATATAGGTCATTGTGCATTAGATGTATTGTTGAAAATCAAGAGCAGAGAGCGAGCAGAGCAGAAGAACAAAGTCTTCTAAGAAGGGATACAGTCACGAAGAGTGAAAGAGAGAGAGAGATTCAACAACCAAGTAGAGGAAGGAGTGAACAAGTATGATCTGAATCGACAGATAAAGTGTCAAAAGAAGATCATTGCTTTTCTTGAGTGAAGCACATTTAAATCCCTTAATCAGGGTGACCCCTAACAGGTTCTGTTGTATAAATCCCTTCACTAAGTGACATCTTTGTTGATGTTTTTAAGTCCTATGACAAGGCGACTCCTAACAGAGTCAAGATCTTAACCGATCTCTTTTTAAATCCCTTAACTGGGTAGCATTCTAACCAGTGCTTTGTAAGCCTTTAACCAGGTAGCTTTATTACTGTTGCAGTAGAGTTTCGTGAGTTCTGTCCCACTGTGGTTTTTTCCTTCTAACTGAGGGTTTCCACATACATATCTTGTGTTGACCTGTGCATTTGATTTCTTTTTATAATTGTTCAAGCATTCTTTTATTTTCAGTATTAACAGAAATAATAGACAGAGAAAAGAATACAAGAAATTGAATTTACTGATTCACCTCCCCCCCCCCTCTCAATAACCGATTAGGATTAACAATTGGTATCAAATCCTAGTTCTCAAGTAAAGAAAGCTTAACCACTTGAAAAAAGATCATGGAGGGTTACGGGTATCAGAAGCAGTTGGAAGAAGCAAATGAAATGATTACTTCTCTTGAAAATAGACTGAAAAGATCTCTTGCCAAGAGAAAAGATTTGGCTTTACAACTGAGTGAAAGTCAAGAAACAATTGAAGAACTCTCTAGATAGAGTGGTTCTAATGAAGCAAAAGAAGCGGTCTCTGATCTCATGGACAAAAATTCGAATCTGACTGATCAAATCTCCAATTTGAAAAGAGAACAGGAAGGTCATGCTCTAAGGATGACCGAACTCATCGAAGCAAGCAGAAAAGTTGAGAATGAGAAGAATAGTGCCAAAGAAGCACTGCTGACTACTGAGAGAGCAAGAAACCTAGCTGAAGATGAATTAAGAGAGAGTGATGCTCTCATACTGCAACTGCATGCAGACATGCAGAGCATAAATCAGGAGAATGCAATCATGCATGAACATTTGCATGATAAAGATGAGGCATGCAAAGAAATGGCTGCTGAAGTTGAAAAACTTAAGAACAGCTGAAAACTCTTGAGGAGAGGAATGAGAAACTCAGTAAGTACAATGAGAGTTTTGAGAAGCTTGATGAGCAACTAAAAGCTCAAAGAAAGCACAAAGATCCCACATGACTTGGGTACATTGGTCAAAGCAACAAGAAGGACAAGAAGAAACAAACTGGAGACAAAGGTAAAAGAATCTTCAAACCCTCTTGCAAACATTGTGGCAAACCGGGTCATATGTCAAATGACTGCAGGAATGCACCGGTGAAACCTTTCACCACTAACAGTTACTGGAGTAACTATTATAAGTATGGTCACAGGACCTTTGAATGCAGGTCACAATCTAACAGTGTGTCCAGTGGAAGCAGGGGAAGCTTTAAAGGTTATTGCTATGCATGCAATAAATTTGGACACAAGGCTGAAGAATGCAGGTCTAAAACCATGGCATTCAAATCTCCACCGAGACCGGTATTCCATAACAGAAATGCTAACCGGGGCACATCTATGTGTGCTACTTGTGGACCATCAGGGCATAGGAACATTGAATGCCACTCACCCATGGACAAAGAAACAAGGGTCAATCCATGGAGAGGAACCGATATGACTTGTTACAACTGTAACAAGATTAGGCATCTAGCCAAAGACTGTAGGAACCAGCCAATGAACAAAGGGAAAGGCCCAGCTAAACCGGTCAAGAGGAATGTGACTCCCAATCAAAAGGGAAACACCACTGAAGAGACCAACAAGGAAGTAAAGAAGACTTGGTCCAAAAAAGGGACAAAGACCTCTAAAGGAGAGAAATCAGAGACAAAGTCATCATCCACCGATGATGATATCTCTTCAGCAAATTAAGCAAAAAGGGCTTAAGGGGGAACAGGTAGCAACGCTACTATCCCCGGAGTAACTAGTGAGATATATTCTCACTCAGTCAATGATTGAAACTGGGAAGGATACACCAATCTAACACCAGAACCGGTCAAATGGAGAAGTTGACGTATCACGATCGATGTTTCAACCAAGGTTGGTGTAGTAAACAGGTAAAAGGTCGGTGAACTAGATGATAAAGGTAAGGTTAGGTAAGGGTAATTAATACAGTAACCGTTAACAAATGTTATCGTTTGCTAATTACCGTTACAACCTAAGTATATAAAAGGGAAAGCCGATTACTCATTTCACTTTACATTGCATTTTGTGATTATTGTTTTATAAGCTTGAGTAATCTTTCTTGCTGTAATTCACGATCTTTGCATTACTTACTCCGCGAATTTGTCAAGAGCTTTCTGTGTATTTCCGGTTCTAGAGAAATGGCATCATCATCATCTGTTGTGAGCCTAATCGATATCAATTAACACAACCGAACTGTGTATGATATCATGGCAATGCAAAACAGAGCGAATGATATGGCTAGTGCCCTATCATCGATTCCCGACGGGGTGTTGTTGACTGAAGATGTAACCGCTTTCATCCACAGCAAACAAGAGGAATTGGGTGAAACATTCATCCAAAGAAAATACCTAGGGCTCTGTGAAGATGGAAAGCTACAGGCGAAATACGTGAAATTGGAGGCAGCCGGATTGATCAATGGGGTAAAATACCCAACTGTGTTTCGACCCGACTGGATTCGGTTGGTACTTAGCAAAGTACACGATCCAAGAATGTGGTTAGCAAAAGACGTTATTACTCCAATAACCAAGGAAGATTTGCATAGAGTAACCAGGTTCAACGCCACAAGGGAAGCTCTTACCCTTGAGGACAATTGCTAACGTAGACTCACCAAGTCGAAATACGATAGTCATATGATGACGATGACCGACATTGAAGACGACGGTGTCTAATTTGCTGTTGTTGTCATTGGTTACAAGGTTTACCAGTCAAGCAATCTCAATTGTATGCCAAGTGGTGCAATTCATGCAACGCACAGGATTTTACACGACAATGCTCAGTATGACATATGCACCATGCTAAGGAGACAGATTTTTGAGAGCTTGAAGAAGCTCGGTATGGTAAAGAAGAAATTTATGAAATATGGGACACTGTTGGTATGTCTCTTTTTCTACTACCAAAATTTCTTTCTAGGAGTAGGTAAGGTTACCTGGTTAACAGACAGACCGGTAATGGTCCAAATAGGTGAAATGGTAAACAGTCTGGGAAACCGGTTGTAATGTCCCCAAATTGATAGAGAATAAATTAATTAATTAATTGGTCCCAATTTAAAAGATATTATTAAGGACCTTAAATCAATTAACACAGGGGCCCATTTTTATTATTGTTGTCCGTAGGTGTTTGTCGCGTCGGCATTCTTTTGTAAACCCTCGGGAGTTTCTCCGAAGTGGTATTTATGACCGGCATGTAGGTAGTTGTTGGTATGCATCTTGGAATATTTTATTTGTCTTTGCGAATTCCAGTTGGAGTTTTGTTGTCCGCCATTTCGGAGGTGAAAGATCCTCCCTATATGGTTTGTTGCAGTTTCGGTGGTTCACAGCCACCCTAGTCTGTCGTTGTAAATATCACTCCGATATTTCACTGTGCCAAATCTGTTGTGTTTTGTTTGTTTCGGATCTGGCAACTCTAAAACACCATCTTTGTATTCATCTGCGAAATCTATTTGCATCTTTGGCATTAATACAACTTGTGGTATCGTGGATACTTGACATTCATTGTTCTGGTGTCTGTAGCACTATTATTATTAAATCTAAATTACTTCTGACGTCATTGGTGTTTTGGCAACCATCTACCTGGCATTTGTTTCTGTGCTATCACTATTGAATATAATTTTATCTGGCTTGTGCGAATCTTCATCTCCATGTAATAATCTCTTGTGTGAATCTTCTGCCATTAATCATCTTTGGCAATATTACCCACGAAGTCATCAATTTTGAAACCATGCTGAAGACAGAATTATTCCCATAATAGTCGTACGATACCGTACAGTCGGAACATAGCTTGGCACATAGCCATACGGTAGATAGGAGACAACATCCGTACGGTGTGTACGGTAAACAAGGCTATCGTACGGAAACTAATCGAGCTTGTCGTGTGTGGAGCAAAGGCAGGCGTACGGACAACTACCGTACGAAGTGGCCAGACCAAAACTTCACCATACGAACAGAGTGGACTGGTGTACGATAGTAGACCAAACACCAACAATCTGATTTGCTCTATCACACAAAAGTTTTTTTGTGGACCGTACGGAGGTTGAGGGGATGCATAACCACCTTTGAGACATTACAATGGTATCAGAGTTGGTGATCTTGCCAGCCTGTTGGGATGATTCGAGAGATTTTGGGATTCGAATCACACCATGGCGCCCAACAATGATGGACAGTGGTAGTTGAAGGCACTACAAAAGATTGGCAAAGAGCTCAGCGAGGGTGTTGATCTTCCATTAGATATATTGGAGGTATGTTTGTGTAAGGTGGACTAATTACCTTCAAGATTTTTACAAAGGCTTTTGAGACACCGTGATAAGGAAATGAAGTTGGCAACTGCAGCATGTCTCAGTGAGATCTTGAGAATTTGGGCTCCTAGAGAACCGTATGATGACAACACCATGACAAAGATTTTGCATTTGATCGTTGACAGCTTTCAAAGCCTTGATGACTTCAGTGGTGACCCTTTTGGCAAGAGATCTACAATATTGGAGAATTGTGCAAATGTCAAAATAAGTAACCTCCTCTTAAATCTAGAGTTGCAAGACTTGATCCATGATATGTTTCATCACTTCTTGGTCTCAATCAAGGAGTGTCATGATACTAAGGTTTCGGTTGCTATGGAGAGCCTTATGATTTCTTGCATTGAAGAGATAGATGAAATATCCCAACCTATCATATCTATGTTGTGGGTTGTTCGTAATCAAGAATGTGTCCCTTCTATGGCAGCGTGTAGATTGGTCAGTAATGTATTCAAGCATTGTGAAGAAAAATTAATATCTCATTTGCACAAGTGGAAAAAAGTAGATGACGACAATGAGGGTGAAGGCACGGGATTGTTGTGCAAGGTTGAAGGTATTATAATTAACAAAGATAGATGTCATACACAAATGCTTAGAAGAGTTGAGGATGCAAAGATACCAAAGATTAAATACCACAATATGCTAATAAATTATACGAACGGGGACGACTATACTATGCAGTGGCCGATATATACATATAGTACATATACCAGAGAACCAGCAGTTTGTAAACGGCATATGTATATTGTTAGATATATATATATATACAGCCTTTTAATATTATACAGATTTGAGAAGAGAGTGCATAGAAAATTTATGGAGATCATTCATTATTAAAAGATATACCAATATACGAGGAGTATGAAGAATAGAAGATAGGTTATACAAACACCAGCATATTCGAGAAGGATATGATAGAAGATATATGAAGATCATTCAACGAGAAGTAATCAAGACAAGAATATGCGAGCATATGTATTAAGGTTAACATAGTCGAACAAGGCAATCAAACGAAGAACACCCAAAACATATACGGTAGACACCAAAAATAAAGCTCCATATCGTTTTCCATTGCCAACTCAAGAGGCAGCGTTAAAGATCCCTGTGACTCGTTTTGGCTATCTGGTGCATTCATATAGGTTTCACGTGCCTTAGAGGACATTTTCAGTCATTACTAGAATACTACTATTTCATTTGGTGTGTTTATACAAGCCTGCGATCTGTTACAGCGGCACATTGGCAGGAAGAACATACATCAAAGGAAGATCGACAATTCAAATATAGATTAGCTGATTGCATTACGGGAAGGATATGTACCAGACTATTGAAAAAATTCCAAGCCAACTCCTGTATATATTGTTCGAAGATCTATAATACTTACCAGACCTAAAAACAACTATCAATTGCAAAATAGGCATCGTGTTGAGTACTGTAGAAGAAATCTTGGCTACGGAAGACATTATCAGATCGTAGTTTGTTATCAAATAACTGCCAATCATTATATACTGCAGCAACAATCAAAAACCTCCATGATACAGCAGTCAATAATAGATATCGAAAGTTTTTTTATGCAATGAAAGGTGTATCAAAGGATATATTGATACAGCAGCAGAGTCTATTGAAGATTAAAGAATTATCGAAAGACAATATATAATATTATCAGCGTCAAACAAAATACTTAGAAGACTATATTCCTTCTATCACCATAGATTCAGGAATCATGGGTGCTACGCAGTGACAGAATAATACAGGCGGGCAAATGTGAAGATCTTCTGCAAGCTGGTACTAATTTCAACACGCTGGTATCCGCACATCATAACGCCATAGAAGCTATGGATGTTGCAGAGTACCTAATGGATGAACCAGATGAAGAAAAGGAGTCTGTTGGGGTTATCAAAGAAGAAGATTCAAAACCTTGTGAAATCAGCGATAAAAAAATATATATATATATATATTATTATCAAAGCGGCAGAGAGTATTTTATTGAAGAATGAAGACTTTATATTCTTTATCGAAGGTTAATATATTATTCAAAAGAATCTTAAAATATTAAAGCAGTCAATAATTTATATTGATCATTGTTAACAAGGATATTAACTTATCTTAAGTTAATATTATTAGTTTATTAAGGAGGATTAAACAAAAGTTAATAAGAGACACCTTTTCATTATTGAAAAGTCATGTCTTTATAAAGAGTCACAATGTTTTAAAAATATGAGGATATATATATATTCAATCATTTTGGAAAATTAAAATGAACAAGTCAGCAATGTAATAAGAAGAAAGTAATAAAAAGGAAAAGAGTGAAGATCAGCAAATAAAAGAAGAAGAAATGAAAAAAAGAGGAGCAGAGAAAGAATAAGAAAATAGAGAAAAATTAATATTCATACTTTCAGATTGTTATTATGAATACATTATTCAAAAAGGGAAGAAAGGATATTTAGCTGACTTAGAGAACTAATAATGTCCATCATCAGTTGAAGATAGCAACATCGTCAAGGTGGAAAGAAAATTTATAAAGAGTGAGTTGGTGCTCAGAAACCGGACGGGGAGTTGGTGCTCAGAATCCGGACAGGGAGTTGGTGCTTCCAGTAGGTCGGTGCCTGCAAAGTGTGGGAGTTGGTGCTTCCAGTGAGTCGGTGCTCATAAACATAGGGGTTGGAGCCTCTAGTAGGTTGGTGCCTACAAAAACATTGTAAAAGAACAATATTATATATAAAAGCATATTATTTTGTGGTTTTCTCCCATATTGGGTTTCCACGTAAAATCTGTGTTCATGTGCATAATTGTTCATTTGTGAATTTAAAGGTACATTTGAATAAAAGTTTTAAATTGTTAATATACTGATTCACCCCCCCCCCCCCCTCTCAGTATATTCGTGTGCTCTTCATGATGCACTACACGAGGAGGGTGAAGGCATGATTACAGGGTTGCTCCAGGAAGATCTGTTAAATCTTGCTACTACACCTACATATGGAGAAGTTGTTTGCATGGATCTTGCCAAGACAATCTGGACAGATCAAGGTGATGTAAGCTGTGTCACTACTCCGTTTCATGAGCTAGGCCTTCAGTTCATTGAGTATGGAGCCCTTCCTTATGTGCAGCAAGCTGTATTTGTTGCACAGGCTATGACCATTGTCGGGACTTTGTCTGCCACCAAGGTTCTCTTTATCGCAGTCACTGTCGAGGGTCTCTCTGTCACCATCGTCATCGAGATTCTCTCCGTCGCCCTTGCGGTCGAGGTTCTCTTTGTCGTCATCGTCGTCGCCGCCACCGAGGTTTTCTCTGTCGCTGTCGCCACCAAGGTTCTGTCTGTCAGCATCGTCGCCGAGATTCTCTCTGTCGCCGTTGCAGCCGAGGTTCTCTCCGTTGTCGTTGCCATCGGGGTTCTCTTTTTCGTCATCGCAATCGAGGTTCTCTTTGTCACCGTCACCGTCACCGTCGAGGTTCTCTCTGTCGCCGTCACCATCGAGGTTCTCTCTGTCGCCGTCAAGAACATTATAGCCCCCTTTGCATCGAGATACCCTTCGGGCCAAGATTGCCTTTGGGTCGAGATTGTCTTCGGGTCAAGATTGTCTTCGGGTCGAGATTTCCTTCAGGCCGAGATTGCCTTCAGATCAAGATTCCCTTCAGGCCGAGATCCCCTTCGGGCCGAAATTGCCTTCGGACCTAGATCCCCTTCGAGCAAAGATTGCCTTCAAATCGAGATTCCCTTCAGGTTGGGATTGCCTTCAGGTCGAGATTCTCTTCAAGCCAAGATTGCATTCGCATTGAGATCCCTTTGGGCCGAGATTGCCTTCGGGACGAGATCCCCTTCAAGTTGAGATTGCCTTCAGATCGAGATTCTCTTAGAGCCGAGATTGCCTTCGGATCGAGATCCCCTTCGGGCTGATATTGCCTTCGAATCGAGGTTCCCTTCGGGTGGAGATTGCCTTCAGGTGGAGATTGCCTTCGGGTTGAGATTCCCTTCAAGCAGAGATTGCCTTCGGATCGAAATCCCCTTCAGATCGAGATTGCCTTCAAGTCGAGATCCCCTTCGAGCTGAGATTGCCTTCGGGTCGAGATTCCCTTTGGGCCGAGACTGCTTTCGAATCAAGATCCCCTTTGAGCCGAGATTGCCTTCATGAGATCATTGAGGGAAGATAGAAATCTTCTATTGCAAAAGAGAAAGAGCTAAGGATAAGAGCATGTTATTCCAAACTCGTTACTGAGAAGGGGGGGGGGGGGGTTGAATCAGTAAATACTATTTCTATTTCCAATTAAAACTTGTATAAAGATTCTTGCAAGATAAACAAAATGTAAATAACCATTCACAAACAGAAATAGAAATACTCAGATCAACACATCATATGTACATGGAAACCCTCGGTTAGAAGGAAAAAACCATGGTGAGACAGAGCTCACAACTCCACTACTGCAGTAATAAAGGTGCCCGGTTAAGAGCTTACAAAGCACTTGTGAGAGTGCTACCCAGTAAAGGGATTTGGTAGAAGACTAGTTAAGATCTTGACTCTGTTAGGAGCCACCTTGTTAAAGGATTTTCAACATCAATCAAGATGCTACCCGGTTAAAGGATTTATACAAAGAACTTGTTAGGGTTCATCCTGATAGAGGCATTTGATTATGCTTTCACAGTATAAATGCAATGATCTTAATTGACACTCTCTGTCTGATTAGATCATACCTGTTGATCTTCCTGTTTTGTCTGGTTGTTGATCCTCTCTGTTTTTCATCTCTGTGACTGTAGCTCTTCACTCAGAAGATATCTCTCTCCTGCTCTGTATTTTCAACAACACTAAATTCATGTCCTATAGCCTGTATATATAAGAAATTAATCTTATTAAAACCTAACTCATAGAACCGCCAACCTGTAAACTCAACCATAAATCATGCAGCAAAAAGCTTTGCGAGATGATCTTGAGTTTACCTTGAAACATCCGCGTAGAAATAAAACTAACTCCTGTTAAAAAGCTAACTCCAATTCTAAACATTGGATGCTCCGCATATTCCGGTTTTAACTTAAACAGCTCCACATACACTGGTGCGGATTGACGTGTTGTTGACCGATATTAATCTTATACCCGGTTCATTCCTTGTATGCACTATAAGACCGGTACTATGTACTATGTTCGGTCTACCGGTGCATATACTCTATTTTAGTCTACCGGTGCCTATAAAGTAAACTGAGTGATCTACCGGTGTACCTTATACCAGTGGGAATGGTGTTTGCATCTATCTTCACTAATGGCAACTTAAATTTGCTAACAGGGCACTGCTGGAAGTGCAAAACCATTTGAGCCTGCCAGAGGCAACCAATCAAGCAGATCTGTATAAACAAATCTTTAACATCAGGAAAAGGATTAGTCAAGTCCTAATAGGAGAAGTTGATGTAGTTCATGATGGAGTTGCAATCTGGACAACCGTTTTGAAGCAGCAACATCAAGCTGAAGCCGAACGTCAAAAGACCTCAGTGCAACCAGAAAAGGACACCGGTAGAGGGAAAGACATTCTAGGAGTTGAGGCACCGATCCAATCCAAGCCTGCAACTAAACCGGTCATCGTAGACATCACTGAAGACACTAGTGGTGATATTACTCCACCATCTATCCTTGCATCTCTAGAAAAAGGTAAAGCTAAAACCCTTACTGTTGATGACATAGTTGATGAGATACTGGATTTTGGAAAAGTTCGCAATGCTGCTAAGTACTTCAATGCTTTAGGCACTGATGATAAAGATAAAATTGAAATTGCTCTGTTAGAGAACTTTCTTGATTTCAACCAGGGACCTAAGGACTACAAGCCCCTCTTCGCAGCTAAACTAAACAAAAGGCTAATGAAAAAATGGAGAGCTAGTTTAGCAAAGAACAATAAAATTTTAAGGGAGGTTCTAGAAAAGGTTGAACTAGGTCTTAATGAAGATGCAATCAAGATTTTGTTGGAAGCAGAAGCACTAAATATGGATATAAGAGACAGGTGGTCAAAATTATAAATGGTCAAGAGAAAGAAGTGTATGAAGAAACAGTCCAACTATGGAAGAATTATGACTTCAAAACTCTACAAAAGGGGCAAGAGAAAATAGCATCAGAAAAAGTGTCTATTGAAACACCTAAGTCAATAGGTCCTCAGGACACTTCTCAGAGTGAACAAGCAAAGGAAATGGTTCCACCTGAACAATTCACAACTGGTGAACAAGTCAAAACCGGTGATCAGGATACAAGCAGTAAGGACAATACTAGTGATCACGATAACACCGGTGAGCAGTTCACAACCAGTGAACAAGTCAATATCGGTGAAGAGACTCCAACAGGTGTAAAAGATACACCGCTCAGACCAATGGAACGAGATATAGGGGAGTCATCAGCTAAGATGACTGAAGAAAAGGAAATTGAGAAAGTCGAGACAGTCAAGAGTGATCAACAGGTTGTCGAGAAACAACCGGAAGAAGAGCATCAACTAGAAGAAGAAGAACCAAAAGAGGAACAACAAGGAGAGCCTCAACAAGTAGAAATGGAGGAAGTAGAGAAGTTAGCTGAAGAAGAGTCTGTACAGGACATCAAACAGAAGCAACCAGTAGATGTACCAAGTGCTTCATCATCAAAGAGAAAGCTATCTTTTGCAACAAACCCTAAATCCAAGAGAGGGAAAGTTAGCACTTCTCCAAAAGATGACACTGTGGTTGACATAAGCAAAATGTCAACAAGACAGTTGAAGCAGCTCATTAAGAGAAAAAAGGACATGGTTCTAACTAGTGTGAAAAATATTCTGTACAATTTTGCACCTAACGCTGACATAGATGATGAGGAACCCATAATTGATCAACTGGAAATACTGGCACAAGCAATTGGAGAAGACATTGCAAATCTAGAAACAGTAGTCATTGATCATTATGAACAGAAAAGAATAACTATTCTTTATAACAAGATTGAAGAACTCAAAGCCATTGTGGCTACCAGCACTGGTGAACTAAAGCAACAGGTACAAGATGTTGGAAGGTTAATTACAAAAACTTCAAACTTTGAAGATTTTGTAAAAGATGTAACAGAAAGAACCAAAAGGACTACAAAAGAGCTAAAGGAGACTACATCGAAGTTCGATGCAAAGACCTCTTCTGCAACAGCATATAGTCGTGAGCTAACCTATTTAGCTCTCACATTGAGAAAGGCACCAAAAGAAAACACAAAGAGAATCCAAGATCTCATTGGATTTCAGCTATTCATAGCGCCCACTTTTGATCTGATGCAGAAAACAGCAAATGATGTTGATATACTTCTTAATGAGCCTGACTATAAGACAATTGAGGACATGGAGAACCTAATTGTCTCTCTATAAGCTATGAAGTATACCTTAGATCAAGTCATAGCTGCTTGGAAACCTTTCCTAGTTTCTGCCAGAAAGATCTACAAGGATAACTTCAACAAGCTCCAATTATGAAGAATTCACACCCTTTGTCCCTTGAAGACAAAAAGGGGAAGATTACTTTCAGGAGATTGGTAGAGAAAGGGGAAGTATCAGTAGTATCAAGTATCAGATGATAGAATGATATTTGTTGTCCTCAATTTTGACATCACAAAATTGTGGCAACCCTACGCAATTTTCTTATGTATTTGTAGGTGTATCCTCTACGTTTTCGATGTTTTGGATAATGCATTATAAGGATAATTCGTCATCCCTGAAATGTTCTTTATTTTGCATATTTCATGCATCCTTTTTTAGGGTTCCCATCAAGTTAATCACCTTATCGCTTGTCAAGATGAGTTTTTCTTCTCTGACTGCAAGCGCTTGATTTTTGGCAATCTTCAAGTCCTTTTCTTCATTTTTCTCTTTTTGTCTGTCAGGTGCGATTGAGACTGAATGGCATTTCATCATTGAGTGCACCGCTTATGATGACATCTGGGCTCAGTACGAAATCAGTTTGGGAGCAAACAGCATGCACAACCTATTCGAGGAAGATAAGTGTTAAGGCTAAGAATTTGCACCCTGTTAAACTATACAAGTTTAACAATCCTGCCTAACATGGGATTCATTTCTGCATGTGGAAAATGCGTATCTAGAAATGAAACCTTCAGATTCTAGGCCGGTTCCTATTGGATAATCACTGGCTATTGCATAAAACCACTTCACACTTATGGGAAAAGAGATAGAATTTGCTGAAAATGAACCTAAGATTTTAACTTAAACTAAAGAACCAGGTGATACACCAAATGTGACAGGAATACTAAGAAAATAATGGCTTTCTTTTAAGAAAAACTTATAATTTCTATCACTGACAATGAAGCACTCCTATTCTATATAGGTATGCATAAATATTTCACAATAAGGTCCTTAAACAAATTAGCAAGGAAGAGGAATTCTTCACATGAAAACCAAATTTATCTTAGGCACAAATTGCAACCTGCATACAACATACACTCCTGCAACAAGGTAATAGCTGAGACAAAAGAAAATAAGGAATTATTAAATCACTTATAACTCTCATCAATCATGTACTTGACACATAACCACAGGAAGAAAGAAGGCTTGGATTTGATAGAAAACTGCTCCAAAATGCTGCCAATATTTATTAGTCTCCAAAAGAGTTACAAATTTTTTGCATGAAAACTGCCAAGGACAAAGAAAATGTCACAAGAGCCTCTCTCTGCATAATCAGAACTGAATACAATAATGAGTGCTCAATACACTAAATACACAACTCTCAACCACCAAGGGTCGGATGCTGAAAAATAGCCTCCAAAACAAGACCTAGAAACCCATAAAATGAAGCTTATCCACTAAAAAGACTCCACTAAGTCATAAAGTAACCTATGACTCATCTTTAACTGCCCCTAAAAAGCTCCAAATGGCCATAAAGACCCTTCAACTGACATGAAAAGGTCAAAATCCGACCCAAGATCCCTAGAAGAACTCCAACCTCCCTAAATCGGCTCAACAAGCTCCTATATCTGCTCTAGATGTTCAGAGACTTTCTCAACCCCCTAAAATCCCTCCTTATGTCTCCAGTTTACATCACATGATTAAGTCAAAGAGACTTTAGACTACAAGACAAAGTCTTAAGGGATACAAACACTACTATTTCTCCATCTTAAACCGTCAGAATACTAATATATATGAAATGACTTATAAGATATATCAATCCATAAATATTAGTTACAAAAAATGACAAAATACATTAATAACTTATTAATTGATATAATGAAGTAAACCAATTAATAAATATTAATGTATTATGTATAAGAAACATTAACGGTATAAGGCCTAAAACAACCCTTAACAAACTTATCACATAGTAAATGTTATGATGCTAAACAACATATAAAATCCATCTGCATTGACCACGGATTTCAAATTCTTATGCAAAATGAATAAGGCATAATATATCTTCGTTCAACCCTAAAAAAAACATTTGCCTTTTGCATTATGCATTTTCTTTGTCTTGAGCATAGGGTTTGAAACCCTCATCCGCCGCCATAGCTGTTGATCTAGAGATTTGAGGTGCCGCCATTGTTGATCTGCAGAAACTTATTGTGATTTTCTTGGTTCGAGCTTTGCAATGGTAAGATTTAACATTACTCTTTTTTGAATTCGTGACTGGGTTTCTTTCAACGGCATAGCTGGGAAAAGATTTTGTATTTTCTTGCAACACTAAACTCAATACTTCTCTGGAACTTCACGGCTGCAAAAAATTCTTCAATACATCTTCTATGTGAGTTATCTGCTCATGCATTTGGGTTCCGAGCTATTAGATTTTAATAAGTTTTAAAACATGGGTATTTTCTGTTCGGAAACTTGATGCTTTTCCCGTTTTCTTCATTTCACTGCAGACTTTCGCGCTGTCTTTCTCCTTTTCTAATGCTTCTTGCAAATCATTCTTCTCGTTCTCCAATATTTCTTTGTGACATTCCATCTCTCCCTTGTTCAACCTTAAAGATCTTTCAGAAGAAACCCTAAGTGCTAAGTTCCCTGTTTCTTCACATACTTTGCTCCGTGTTTGCCACAAAAATCCTGCATTTTGTTCCGAGTTTTTTGCCACAAAGATGGAAGGGGCTGATGAATTCTCCTTCAGGTAATCGCAAAAGAAGGGCGCATCCTTAGCAACTTTACTATGGTTCAGCAAATTACGATTCTTCTTTGCCTGTCAATTGTACGAATCTGTATAGGTTGAATGCTTGGAACTCCTGCCATTTTTCCCACAGCCTTATCAGCTTTCTCTCCATACCAGCCACAAAAAAAATTTGTAATGCCTTTTTATTTTCAGCCTTTGCTAGGCTCATGAAAATTTTCAGGACATTATCATGCAATTCTTCAAAATCTGGGTCTAGCAAATCCACCAAAATTGTCATGGGAATTTTATTCAGTATTTTATTCGCCATATCTACTTTTCCAAATTCAGCTACTCTTGCCAACACTACAGCAACATCTGTCTGGACCACTGGACTGTTGCAGGTTTCTAAAAGTTCTGTCAGCTTCTCAATGATTCACACATTTTCAAGGCTTTCCATGTATTGAATATAATCATCTTCGCTAAAGAAATTGGTCATTATTACATTTGACTGCTTCCTTATTGAAACTATTGATGCTTTTTTCCTTTTGAAAAGATTTTTAAAATCTCTGACGGATATATTTAAAAAAAATATACCTCTTGCTTCAGACATGAGGATTTCTTTCATGTCATTTGATGTTGACAGCGCTTGATCATCTTTCTATAGCATGATGTTCATATTTGTTGATCCTCCCCCCATTGTCAATGGCATTTTCCGTAGCAGCATCTATACCTTTGTATTTTGCAGTATCTATTTTGTCATTTCCTTTGTACTCAATGCTTATATTTATTCCTGTAGCAGCAAGAATGAACTTGATTTCTCCATCAATTAGTATGTACTTGTAATTAGCTTGAGATTTGATCTTTATACATTTATGCTCCCGTGAATAGATGAGGAAAAACTCATAGCTACAAGCACATCCTGAAGCTTTGCACTGTTGATTGCATTTGACACTTGATTATTTGTCTTTTGTCTCTCAATGGCATGCTGGGCTCAAACCCTTGTGGGAGCCACATTTGCATCCACATGCCATTGATAGACCCTGTTTCTACACATGAAGCAAACACATTAATAAAACCCTACTCTTTATATTAGAGCAGTGATTATTTCATTTTGTCTCTCTCATCAGTGCAAAGCAGGGAAAGATAGGATGTGATAAATGATGTGATGTAGGATAGCCTTTTATTGCTTAGATCCATTGGATCTAACACCAACATTTTACTCTTCTACAAGAAACAGGAATTGCTCAAGATTGCGAGGACCAGGAGGATGCCAGTAAAGCAACACAAGCAACTTATAACCAATCAAAGCATTCAAAGGCAATGACTGGTTATCCCTACACTTAGCTCATTTGATTCTATCTTTTCCTGCTTTTGATATATAAGAAGACGAAATGCTAAACTCACGGCTTGTGTGAGGCTTTGGATTTTATTTTAGTACATGTATATATGTATTCCAAATGTATAAACTCAGAAATGTATTCATCATTTAATATAAATGAAATGTTTCTCTCATTGCATAATGTACTTTCATTTTGGATGTTTGATAAATGAAATAAAAGATCAAAAATTACATCCTTAGGCCAAAATTGCATGGGTAGGGAAATTTTGGATAACAATAAGATCAACCAAACCGCTAGTTTGATTGTCAAGATTCACAACAGGAGGTCCGACTTAGAAAAGAATTTGGAGTTAGCTTGCGACTGTGATCCGGTGGTCCCTTAGGCTGTTTGGTCTCGTGGACGTCATTAAAATCATTCATTCTTAAGTCAATAGCCTTTTGAAATACGCTCGTTTCGAGCTATCTTAGACATCAAACGGAGTTGTATAACTCAAGTTATGATGCAAAAGGTGGGGTTTTTCAAGCTGACTGCATGTTCTATGAGAAATCCTTCAAAAGTGGGTTTTTTATGGTCGATTGCAAGAATTAAAATTATATTTAATATATAAAATGGATTTTGATGTCTATTTTTAAATTTCAACTCATTTCGAGTTGATTTAACTATAGTTTTTAATGTTTTTGTGAAAATTAGCTCTTAAGTGATCTAATTTCATGTTACTTTATTAATACTATAGTTATATATTAAATTTAATTAAAATTAAATCACTTAAGTTCATAAGAGTGGGGTTTTTGTTCTTCATTGCATATCATCCACATGCAAATAACATTTCAAAACCCACTTTGTGAATTTCAGTCATTTAAGCATTAAATACGTTGTTTTTATATGCAATTGCATATGTTTGTATGTTTGTATAAATGAAAAACATATAAAAGTGGCTTTTTCTGAGCCAAAAACATGCAATTGTCCTCCAAAAGAGCGTATTTAATCCTTTTCAAGTGTTGTTTTTATATGCAGAGACATGTCTAAACTGCGTATTTAAAGACAAGTCATGAAGTGGCTTTTTCTAAATGAAAAACATATCTTTTCAATGTGTAATTGCACTTGAAAAGTGTGTTTTTAATGGAAATTCATGAGAATATACTAGGGTGTTGATTTTTAAGCCACTTGCATGTTTTTCTTAACATGTTTAAAGTGCATTTTTAACCCAGCACTTAAGGGCGTCGATTTTGGAGGCATTTGCATGTCTTTAAACATGCATTTGCATCTTAAAAATGCGTTTTAACTTCCCTTTGGCTGTGTTTATTTGAAGTAGCGATTTTTGAGAGGAAAACATGTGTTTTTTAATTCAAAAAACCCACTTATTTTGGGGGTTTTTGAGAAAAACGAAATTTTGAGGCAATAAATCACTTGGAAAATGGTCAAAACTAAACCGTTTTTGCTTCTTATAGGGTCAATTTTGCACTAAATTTCCCAAGGATCATTCTAAGATCATCAAATTTTATTTTAAAAAATGTTTTACTCAAAAAAACAGCCCATTTAGGGCACGTTTTTAGGCGTTTTTGCTCAAAAAGGGCCCATTTTTTGCCATTTTTCTTCATCAAAATCAAATCTTTTGCTTCTAAGATGAGTTCTTGGGCATTACATTTCATTTGGAGTCTGTTTATCATTATTTCTAAGTTGTTTTTGATGCCCTAAGTGCCGTTTTTGGTTGTCATTACATGTGCATTGGAAATGGTCAAAATGGTTGCTATTTCCTTGCATTTAATCTCTCTTTTCTTCCCACTTGGTTGTGAATGCATGTTGACTCTCCAAAATTGAAGGAAAAAGACTAGGAAAGAGATTTATATATAGTTTTTAAAACTCATCTTTCCTAAATCCGAAAATCCATTGGATTCATTTCAGATTTTGCCCAAGATTTGGAAAGATTTCTTCTTGAGGATTGAAGTAATTTCTTCCTTAAGTCTTTTTCCTAATTTCTTCCCAAGGTATCTTGTTTACATGTAAACTTTCATTTTTAGATTTACATGTGTTTGAATTCATGATCCTTCTACTTCTGTCTTTCATTCTTAAGTTGCATATGCAAGAATCTTTACTTGCTTGTATATGCAATCAAGATTAAAAACCTCGTTCTTGAAAGAAATCGTCAAAGAAAGCAAGCTCATTGATATGCACATGCAAATCCATTTCAAAAACCCACTTTCATGCATTATATGCACCTTATCCATACTTGTCTTACCGCTGCCACGACTTTAACTTCATGACTATAGTTGCTTTTCGAACCACTTATAATGGAAATACAGATCCTCATTATAAGTAAACGCCACATCATACATCTTTCAAGCATTCTTCCATTCATAATGCTTGTTGTTCATATGTGCAATCACCTTCAAAAAAACCCGCTTTTGGGTTTTCTCACCATATAAGTGACCATTTTGAGCTCAAACCCATCCACCGTTTCGCTGTCCCAAAATTTCCAGCCATTTTCCTTGTTCATAACATCCCAAAACTCATATTTGTGCATCAAAAAGTGTGCAATGGATCCATCTAATGAAGATGTTCTCAACTTGCGGAATTTTCATGTCACGTACTACATGGTTGGAGATTCAAAGAAGGAATTTAGGCTTTAAGAATTTGTGATTGTATTGTTTTCAAAAACAATGCAAGTTCCTCCCAAGAAGAAGAAGGCTCTTCTCCGTCATGTAAATGCAAGCTAAGAGCCCACCTCCAAGAGTTTACATACAGTTTTCTTGCTTTTTCAAAAGCTGCAAATGGACCTCTAAACTTTGTTTGTGGGTGACAAGTACTTTCAAAATGACATGTAATGGGATTTAAAAACCCCATTTACGAGAGATAAATCTTCCCATGCCAGTGCAAAGAGTTGAAGACTGGAACAATGACGACATAGAAAGTTTTCAAGACTGATTTCAAGCAGGCGATTTGTTGATGTCATTGTTGGCATTAACCGATAAGGATGTAACCGATACATGGCAAAGAGGTATTGTCATTGATTGGAAAAGAGGTGTTGTCATTTATGACTAGGGATGCCAACAGTGTTCAATTAGGAACCAAGGACAGGTGCAGATGACAAGCAAGTACAGCTAACAATAATAAGCGCAAGGAGAGACTAGTTTGGAGACCGGTGACACATAGTGAGCAAGAGGAGGCACTGTCTCTATTACTGATAAAGCTCTAACTGATCATCAGAGCAACCGATAACCAAGGAAGGTGCAACCGGTAATCAAGGTTTCAGTACTATGACCAATAAAGTGTATAACCGGAACCAACGATCCAACCGGTATAGATAGAGAAAGGAATGGTGACAAGTGAAGATTTTTCCCTGTGCACAACCTAGGGATATAAACCAATCAATGAAGATATCATCAAGACTGATGAACTGCGGAAAGACTCAGTCGACAAACACTTGTGTGACTCTTTGACTGGGATTTGTTGCACAAAATCTGGACGACCTTGTGTTATCAAGAAGATCGGTGAAAGGCGCAATTGAAGGTTTTAAAGCCGAAGTTTGTGGCATTAAAACATGAAGAAATCTCTAGTAAAGGAAAACTTACGGCATGCATCTGTCGTTTCCTCTATAAAGCCAAAAAAGCACATGGCATGCATCAGATGTTTCCTCAATGAACTAAGACTCCACTAGGTGATGGATCCGAAGGAGATTTTTATACACGTTGTGCATGTAAAAAGCGGAAAGGGCAAGAACTATACATTCTTCAGCCTGTGAAGAGTATTGTTTGCCTTCATTCTACCAAAGAAAAAGAGTGAACCTGTACGCTAAGAGAAGCTACAAAAGGTGAAGAGAAGAAGAAAAGAAGAGTGTGCAAGGAAGCACAACAGCCAAAGGAGAGCATACCTGTGGTGACTGGTGATGACTCTCAATTGAGAAGCACAGTGATCTTATCAGGCTCAGCAAAGCCATTTCTAAAAGATCAAACCCTCTATTTCTCTTTGACAATTGCAATAGCAAAATCTCAGTATTTTGTACTAAATCCCTTAACTGGGTGACATCTGTGTAGGATGTTCTAAGTCCTCTAATTAGGCAGGTTCTAACAAGCCTTATTTCCTAAATACCTGAACCGGGTCACATCTAACAGTGCATTTGTAATCTTTTAACATGGAAGGGCCCTTACAGGGCGCACTTCAGAAAAGTGCAAAATTTGTGAGGTTTCCTCACACCATGGTTTTCTCTCGATTTGGGTTTCCACGTGATAAATCTGGTGTTGCTTATTGTTTGATTGTGTGATAGCTATTTCTATGATAGAATCTATTCTGCTTACAATTTTAGTTAGATTATGTCAGATTTGTTTCTTAAGTTTTATTGAGTGTTGATTCACCCCTCCCCTCTCAGCACCGATTGGGACCATCAGCCATCAATACATAACAGTCAAGGATGTAGGTTCTTGTTCCAGATCGAGATGCTTTCACCAAACTAGAGCATATTAAGCATCGGGCATCCTGTAGAAGCATGAAGACCAACAATGGATGATGTAATAGGTGTTGTGTCAGGCACTTAGAATATTTTCATCATGCCTTTGTAATTTGTATTTGACATATTACAAGTAAAAAAAAAGATGTAATTGCATGTGATAGTATCACCTGCAAAGATGTAACATGTAATCAAGTTGCAAGTGCATTAGGCATGCAACTTAGAATAAGTCAAAATTAGTTAGTTAGTTAGGGAATAAGTCAAGGTGGTTAACGGTTTTCCCCTTCTTTCTCCATCTTTCTCTCCACTCTTTTCCTATATAAAGGAGGGAGATCATCGTAAATAATCATCTTTTGGCAAGGCAAGAAAATTCTGTCAATTTGTATTGTGCACTCTAAGACTTTGTGCTTAGATATAGATCAAATTGCTTTCAATAAAAGAGGCAAATTGTTTTGAGACTTTGTGCCAATTCAAACTATTATGTGACGACATTTTCTTGAGTTGATTGTGAGTTTTAATGCTTTGATTCAAGAGGGATTTGGAATCAATTGCGAGGATTGAGCTGCCTGTTGCATTTAGAGCCAATTTGAACTTTTGAAGACTTTGTGCTGCAGAAGGACAAATTGTGATAGATAGTAGTGGCTGCAATTACTTAAAGCTGAAGACTTTGGGCTTCAGTTGTAAATGTTTTTATTAACTTTGAGAGTATCCAGTAAGAGACTTTGTGCCTTACTAGTTATTCTGCTTGAATCCTCATGAGACAAGCACAGGAGACTTTTGGTTCCTGTTTTTGTTTTACAAAATATAAAAAAGAAAGCTGCTGCCCTTGGTATTGTTCTTATGTCAACTCCAAGGTCACCAGTATTATCATAGCAATAAGGCACTTTTTGTTAAGTTAAAAAGTAGTAGTTATACGCAAATCATTCTTGAAAAAAGAGGAATTGATTAAGAGAACCGCCTGTTTTGTAATTTCAGTTAAGTTCTTGTTGAAGCTACCTACAGTAAGAAGGGAACCTCCCCTATTGCTGAGAGGAGAGAGAAATCTCATGAGACGTTTCCTAAAGTTACAATTTTGTAAGGTGTAGTCTTAGCGGCTTACAAAATTTTTAGCCAACAATATTCTACAGGGAGTTTATGTGTTGATGTGTTTTGCCACCAATGCCAAAGGGGAAGATTGTTGGCATAAAGCTTAGTTGTCATCATTGGCAAACACCAAACACACCGGTACTCATTTTAGAACAACAGTGGTGAGCCAGTAGACTTACTAAGTAAACAATGTACCTTAACCGATCACATCTATACCGGTCCGGTCTTGTCCAACCGGTCTAGCCAAACACCATAGGATGCAGATGACTTAACATGTTGCACACTAGTTTGCGTTCCCAATTGCAAATTTACTGGTCAGTGCTTTATAATCCGATCCGGATTATGCAGAGCGTTTTTCAGATGAACTGGAGTTAGCTTTATTCTCTACGAGCCTTTCGAGGTAAACTAAAGATCTGTTTGGAAGCTTTTTGATCAAGAGTTCTGCATGCGAGATTTTTGGTAGAGTTATAGCTTGGAGGCACCGTTTGGTGTAATTATAATAAGATAATTTCTTATAAATATAGGTCATTGTGCATTAGAAGATGTATTGTTGAAAATCAAGACCAGAGAGCGAGCAGAGCAGAAGAGCAGAGTCTTTTAAGAACGGATACAGTCACGAAGAGTGAAAGAGAGAAAGATTTAACAGCCAAGCAAAGGAAGGAGTGAACAGGTATGATCTGAATCAACAGATAAAGTGTCAAAAGAAGATCATTGTTTTTCTTGTGTGAAGCACATTTAAATCCCTTAATCAAGGTGAACCCTAATAGGTTTTGTTGTATAAATCTCTTCGTCGAGTGACATCTTTGTTGATGTTTTTAAGTCCTATGACAAGGTGACTCCTGACAGGGTCAAGGTCTTAACCTATCTCTTTTTAAATCTCTTAACTGGGTAGCATTCTAACCAATGCTTTGTAAGCCTTCAACCGGGCAGCTTTATTACTGCAGTAGTGGAGTTTCGTAGGTTTTGTCCCATCGTGGTTTTTTCCTTCTAACCGAGGGTTTCCACGTACATATTTTGTGTTGACCTATGCATTTGATTTCTGTTTATGATTGTTCAAGCATTCTTTTATTTTCAGTATTAACAGAAATAATAAACTAAGAAAAGAATACAAGAAATTGAATTTACTGATTCACCCTCCCCTCTCAGTAACCAGTTAGGATTAACACTAGACAAGCTTTGTAATGGATGCTGCAAGTTTAAAACAATTTCTTCCTCATAAAAATGAATGCCTTTTCCCTAAACGGGCTTTTGAGATGACATTAGAAGCTGAGAATGCTTGTAAATGAGCGGCAACGGACTTTAGAGAGATATTACATGCCAAAACGATGTACAAAGCAGCAACTTCAAACCACATAACGCAAATTTGAATGATCATTACATATAATCAGGCTTTATACATGCATTTGCAACACGTTTCATGATCTAGAATCAGCGTCTTTAATGAAAAACGGGCTTTTTGATTCCAAATACATGTGTAATGTCTTTAAAAATTGCCTTCAAACACCATCAACGGACTTTTTGAGGCACGTTACAACTCTAAACATTGCCCCAAGTAATGACACGGTTTGTGAGCCATATTACAAGTATGGAAGTAACTTGTATTTGCATTGAAAAAGTGTGTTGATACAAAAACAATGCTTGACTTGGAAGTATAGAAAAGATTTTTATTAAGGAATGCAAATAAAAGATAAAAACAACAAACTCCTTGCAATTCCCTTTAAAAACGACGTCATAGGTGGAGTTTGAAAATGCCCTTACAAGTATTATGCATTGAAGTTATAATAATATTTGCAATCGGGCTTAAAAACCCGTCTACAATCTAAACTTGCATTAAAATACACTTGTAATGCCCTTTTGTTTTGAATGAAGTTATGCAATTGAGCTTAAAAAGCCCACTTACAAGTATTTCATTTAAAAAGTAAATAAAAATGTAATGGTGGGTTTTTGTATCTCCACTACAAATACTTTTCAAAATAATAGGTAATGACTCACAAAAAGCCTGTACTTCATGACTTAAGAGGCCTTGGTGGGCTTTTGTTTCTACATCACAGGCCTTTAAACAAAGAACAAGAACTTGCAGTCAGGCTTAAACACCCCACCTGCAGGTTACTTAATTCCTTATTATCTCTTAAAATATAGCTCTGATTTAGGCCTACGATAGCTCGAAATGAGCGGAATTTGAAAAGCAACAAATCTAGGACAAAAACAAAATTGAAAACAAACAAAACAACCAAAAAAATCGAAAAAGGACTTGAAGGTTACAAAAAATCGAGTACCTACAATCAGGGAAGAAAAACCCATCATAGCAAGAAAGACAAAGAAAAACTCGACGAAAACCTTCAAAAATGGCATTAGAAAGATGAAAGACTTAGGATAATTCAAGGGATAACTGATTGCCTTCATAAAACATCATTTGGAACACCAAACTTAGAGAATCCGACTACGAATTAACAAAAAATTGCATAGGGTTGTCCAATTTTGTAAATTCAAAATTAAAGACAACAACTAGCTCTAACTGGGGAACGTACCTCGTTTGTCCTTAGAAACAATGAGGAATGTAGAATCCAGATCTCTAAGTGCCTTCATCTACTCCATTGGGCTATAGAGTCAGACAATCGAAAAAGAAAAGACTCAAAATCCTAAAAACTCTAAAAAGACTCAAAAGACTTGGGCATTAAGTACGATGGTACTTATCAAGAGATTATTTGAAAATGCACACTAAATGGAAGTGTAGAAGGAGTTCCATCATGATAAGCCAACAAGAAACTGTTCTCTCCTGATATCCGGTGGATTCTGAAGGGGCCTCGCCAAAGAGAGTCAAACTTGCCGAGCATTCCCTTTGGTACTCGCCTTTTATCCCAGAGTAGTACACGATCACCAACTTGGAATTCCCTCTATTTGGCCTTCTTGTCAAAGAGCGCCTTGACTTGTTGATGTGTTGCAAGTTAATCCACTACTTGTGTTCTTTGTTCCACCAACTGGTGAATAAACATTATTCTTTTATCCAAGGAATTCTTACAAGTTCCATCTTCGACAGCCTTAGCTAACTTGAGAGCGGGAAGCTCCAAAGGTATGGGAATCTGTGCATTCAAACCATAAAGCAGCTGAAATGGCGACTTGCCGATAGCTCTCTTTGGTGTGATTCTATCCACCCACAAAGCGTCAAACAATGCTTTGTGCCAGGATCTCTGATTTTCATCCACCAGCTTGTGAATGATAGTAACCAGATTCTTATTGCTCGATTCAGCCTGACCATTACCTTGTGGGTAGTAATCAAATGAATGAGACAAGGTAACTCCATGTTCAAAACAAAACTATGTGATCTCTGATGAGGAGAAAGTTGTAACATTGTTTGTCACAATCTTATTGGGTGCACTAAAGCGAGAAATTATATTCTCCTTCAAGAATGAGCACACCACTGATGACGTTGCATGCTTCACGGGAACTGCCTCCACCCACTTGGTGAAGTAATCTGTTGCAGTCAAGACATATGTATGTCTTGCACTGGATGATGGATTGATCGTGCCAATGAAGTCAAGGCCCCACTGCTGAAATGGTTCCTCGATCACTACTGGCTTTAGGGCTAATGCTGCAAGCTTTTGCTCTCCAACAAATTGCTGGCAACGATCACACTTCGCACCCAATTGCATGATAATGGCAGACATAGTGTGTTCAAAAGCATAGTTGTACATTATGAAATCCTTCGTATAGTCTGGGCAAACTAACACGAGCGCTTGCACTATTGCTTCTTTGATCTCCTTGAAGGTCGCTTTTCCTTTAGCACTCCAACGAAAAACCATTGCTCCTTCCATCATATCTGAGATATCACAAGTTTTCTCTGCAAAGTCTAGAACAAATCTTCGCAGGAAATTCACCTTTCTGAAGAAAGAATGAATGGTAGTCTTGCTGGTAGGAAATGAAAGACTTTGAATCGACCCATTCAAGATCAATCTTTATTCCTTCCTTAGACACAATGAGGCCAAGGAGCTTGTCTTCTGTAACCCCAAAAATGAATTTCTTGGGATTAAGGGAAATTCCATGTCGGCGACATCTTTCCAACACCTGGCAGATGATATAGATGATCTTGCCTCTGCTTGGAGAAAACAGTGAGAGCATCAACATAAATCACAATGAATTCATCTTTGGTGTCGTGAAATGCCAAGTCCATAGCTCGCTGGAAAGTGGCACTTGCATTTATCAATCCGAAGGGCATCCTGTTGTAAGCAAGCATACCCCATGGACTTGTAAACGTTGTCTTGTATTGATTGTCCTCCCTGACTTCAATCTGGTTGTAGCCAGAAAAACCATCCAACATAGACAACATCTGAGAACCAGTCGCGGTCTACAAAACATGTTCCATGATTGGTAGTGAATAGTTATCCTTCAATAAACCCTGATCCAGATTGTGAAAATTCACACAAATACGGATTTCACCACTCTTCTTACGCACTGGAATGATGTTGGCTACCCATGTAGAATGTTGACTAGGAAGGATTATCCTGGCATCCAACACCTAAATTTCTGACAGAATGGTGCCAAAGAGCTTTAGATTGTATTGTCGTTGCTTCTGAATGGAGCAGCGCCTATCTTGAGAGGAATGTCCTGTTATACCATATTTGGCTGGAATGACTTTAGGTCATCGTATTAATATGGCAACACATCCATGTATATGTAAGAGACCAATGAATTGGGCTCTTTCTTCTGGCGTACAACACTTACCAATATTTACAAACTTCAGATCAGCAACTGAACCAAGATTTTATTTTTCATATTCCATGGTAGAACTTGATCTAGCCTCTTGTTGATTTTTGACAGAACGATCATGTTTGTCAAACAATCATTCCAACGAGACCAAACTGCAAGGGATCTTATTTCCCTTGAGCTGTATGAACTCCTCGCCTGTCTAAGGATCCTTATCCAAAATGTTTTCCTAAGGAGGCGAACTACTACCCTCAAAGTGCAATTCATCAAAATTATCCCTCGTCTCCAGAAAATTGATAATCTGATGATCATCATTGAAAACTTGCCAATGATCTGAGTTGTCAGGAATGCTTGGGCAATATACCATTTCAATAGTATACTTATCCTACTCAAAACTCTTGTGAGGAATGAAGAGCGTCATCGAGGCTACAAGAGAATCAGCTTTATCATTGAATTCCCTTAGAACCATAGAAATGTTGAAAGAATCGAATGCCTCAATACAGTCCCATACAAAACTTCTATAGTGCTTGAGCCTCTTGTTCCTCATTTGATATTGATTCTGAACTTGGCACACCACAATCTCAGCATATCAAATAAGGAACAAGAGGCTCAAGCACTATAGAAGTTTAGTATGGGACTGTATTGAGGCATTTGATTCTAAACTTGGCACACCACAAGCTCAGCATCACCTTGAGCATGCAAATTTAGGATTCCTCTTTTATGTGTGGTTTCAATACCTAGCAACAAGGCTTGATATTCAACAGTGTTGTTAGTGTTATCGAACTGCGGCTTGAAAGAGTAGGGAAACATTTCTCCTTGTGGAGAAATCAAGATGACCCCGACACCACAATCGGTTGATGCACAACTACCATCAAAATCCAACATCCAGACATCATTAGAGCTTCAAGTACTTACAACATCAAATGGTTGGGAAGAACTTTCAACAACATTAATGTCCATGGTGGGAAGCATAGATTTTTCAACCATCATAGAAGATGTTGTACAAGTGGCATCGGTCGCTTGATCCTCAATTGCATCAACAAATCTATCATTATCAAAGATACAAGATGACACGGATGCATCAGAAGGCCAATCCTCAGCAAATTCTAAAATTTCATCAATATGAAGATAATAAATCCCCATTCCAGTTGATTCAAACAAAATCTGTGCATGAGGATCATCGGACTTGATGACCGTGTACTTGGTTTCTCTTTCTATAAGAAGCTTCTACATGATACCTTTAATGGGTGTCCATGCTTCAGACATATCCATCTTAAGTTCTCCGCCTACATCCTTAGAGAAGTTACGACCAAGTAACATTCCATAGCAAGCAGGAATGTCTGCAACCAAGACAATCATTTTGATCTTCTTTTCAGGAAAGGAGGCGAATGCAAACTGTGTGTCCTTGATTTGCCCCTGAAGAGGCACTTGCTTATTCTCCATCGAATAGAGATTTCCAAACGTCTCCGTCAAGGTAAGACCCAATGCATCAGCAACTTTAGCTAGCATAACATTATCAAAGGCACTGAAATCTATAATGTAGCTGCTAAGCTTGAAACCATTAATGAGCAAAGAAATATAGAAAGGTTCTATTTTTCCAAGAATAGATAATGGGATAGTAACTAGGTTATTGGGCAAACTTTTAGGTTCCGGGGCTGCAGATTGAGTTTGGGTAGGTTGAGATTTTTTGACAAATTTGGTAAACCTTTCCAACTGATTTGGATATGCTTGTAGGTATTCCACCTCAGACATTTGGATTTTAGTCTTCTTAGCATGGTCAATGATATCAAAAGCTTGGAAGGACCTTGTTAAGGAAGAAGAAATATTTTCAACCTGAGGCTTTGGATTTGACAAACTGGACTTGGGCATACTAGACGAAACAGGAGGAAGAGTAGGCATACTTGGTAATGCACTACATCCTTGGGAAGGGTAGGTAGTAGCGTTCCCCATTTTGCAAGGGTGATAGGCATTTGCACATCAACTTTTTCTTTAGCAACTTCTTATTTTTGTCAAGCCAACTGCATTTAGGAACGCGTCATAACTACATAGGCATGACGATAGCTCGAAACGAGCAGAATTTGAAAAGCAACAAATCTAGGACAAAAACAAAACCGAGAACAAACAAATCAACCAAGAAAAATTGAAAAGGACTTGAAGGTTACCAAAAATCGATTACCTGCAATCAAGGAAGAAAAACTCGTCATAGGAAGAAAGATAAAGAAAATCTCGATAGAAACCTTCAAAAACGGAATTCGAAAGATGTAAGACTAAGGATAATTCAAGGGATAGGTAATTGCCTTTGTAAAACATCATTTAGAACACCAAACTTAGAGAATTCGACTACGAATTAATGAAAAATTGCGTAGGGTTGTCCAATTTTGTGAATTCAAAATTGAGGACAACAGGTTTAAACTAAGCAAATGCAAGCCATTCAATTGGAATTAAATCACCTGAAAGCCATGACTCCACTTGTAAATATGTAATGATGGGACCAATAACAAGGACTATAATTTGTACCTGGTGCTCAAAGAAGCAATTTCAAGTCATCTCTATCATCCCAAAAAGAGGTGAAACAAAATATGATGGCACTTCTTACATCATTGGATGAAAAGAAATAGGAGAGGGCCAAGGTACAAGCAACCATTGCTCCTAATTTGCCATCAAAATCCAATGTAGATACGACAAGCATTGGTGGCTTTCGTCATGGTCCACGCATACGTAGCACATCCACTTCATCAAGCTCAATTGCCATGGTTTTTGGTACCTAAAAATATACGAGCGCAACCTTCATTGGAAGCTACAAGGTATTAAAAAACAAGATGCACAAGGAAGTAGTTAAAGCATGCACAAATTTTTGGTATTACAACCATCCCTTCAATGTAGCAAGGAGTCATGTTGATGTGAGTTTTATGCCACTACAACATGAAGAATTGAATACTTAGTATTCCAAACGAAACACCAAAAATCTCCAACTCTCTCTTGAATAAGGAAGCTCATATGCTAAACAATGTATATGGATTGTGTGATCAAATGAGACAACCCCAAGGTTCCTTCTAGTTGTGAACTTAGTTTAGTTTTGTGATGTGATATGTTGGTTATCATAAAGGGACTTACGCGATTCATTCAATGGATATCAACTACTTCATTTTCTTCCAACCAAACAAACTACAAAGAAAAAGGAGTTAGAAAGCTATTTTACTTCTAGAATGCGAGAAATGATAAATGCCTTTGTGACTCTACTAGACCTAGTTTAGTCATCAACATCAACCAAGCTAGTGTGATCTCCTAAGGTAGATGTAAAATGTTCAAACTATTACCATTCCATTAACACCATCCATTGATGCATGTCAATGTGCAAGAAATAATCGAAGTGAAGCTCATAAACATGTCATTTGACCACACATGGCAAACTTACAATCAGCATGTAGCTAGTGGTTTGGTCTAAGCGAGTTCACCAAAGATGCATCCAAAATATCTTCCATTCAACTAAACACTTTCTAATCAACGTGAAATAAAATCCTACTTTAAGTGAGGAAATCTAGAAACCATGCAATACTCTAAAGCAACACAAGTAATCTACCATGAAGACCAACAATGAATTACCAATTACTTGGATAGCATTATCGCAACAATTTCTCTAAGTCTCTCTCTACTCTACTCTAAAACTGATCTAATGAGTTACAAATGAGAAGGCTTGGCCTTTTATAGTAGTTCCTAGTACAATGAGTGGCTAGGATTGATCTGAGATCAACGGCCAAGATTAATCTACATAACCCTAATTACGATTTCCAACTACAAACATTTAATGCTGGCCAATTACAAAAAGGCACCACCCTTTGGGCCAATAAGAAAATTACAATGCTTTGAGAGCCAATGAGAAAATAGATTAGGTAAAGACATGATATGGACTCCACATGTACACTTGGCATAATAAGTTGTAAGCAAATTAGTATTTCATCATTTCAAAATTTATTTCTGCCCGATGCCTTTTCTCAGGGTGTAGTGTTGCATTTATGTTGGCCTTTGAGGTGTACTTTGCCTCTAATGGATGGAAATCCGATCCATTGGACCTAAAGGGGCACTTAATCAAAAAGATGAAAACAAATCCTTTTGAGATGTTGCGGAAAAACCTATGACTATTTTGAACTCTACCTTTTTTTGTGGCAAGTCTTCTTTGTGACTCTAAAGGAGATGATCGAGAGGAGCATGAAAAGGTAAGCTCCCCTCCTTGCAACCCAAAGAAACTTTCCATTTCGACTAACCCCAATATGATAAAGGTTTTAAATGAAGAAAAGAACGGGCTCAAAAACATTGCTATCTTTATGGTCGCAGTGGATAGTAACGAAATCCCCACTAGGAAGTTCTTAGATGAATGCATCGTTTAAAAAATTAGGCATTCTTTTCTTTTTGTGCAATGGTTCAAAAAGGTTTACTTATTTTGTTCTTTAAAGACTCTAAAATGCAAGAAATTGTTACTAAAAAGCAATATTGGAATACAAGCAATTGCACTTTCAGAGCCCTAAAATGGTCTCCTAAAGCCATTAATGATGAAATATTGGCACTGTTGTGCCCTTAATGGATATCTCCTCCCATATTATGGGCACTCATCCCCAACTGCTCTCCTCTTTTGGAAAAGTACTCATAATGGACAAGGCTAGGTAACTCTACCAAGTGTAGATGCAAGGGTTTTAATTTCTCTTAAACCTTGTGTTGAAATGCATGGATTCATTGAGATTAATCTTTGATGACTCTTCCTTTTCTTGTGACATTGAAATCTTCAGAGGGCTAAATGCATGTTACTTGTGTCAAAAAGAGGGACATATAAGGAAAAATTGCCAGTATCCTTAATAGACTTGGTAAAAACAATGTTTCTCAAAAACCTAATGGACCTCTTCAAGAAATGGCTTGACCAAGCATGTCATGCCCAGTAACCTAGATCCAGCGAATCCTAGCCTCAAAACCCATGGCTCTATTAGTGGTGTGCCTCCAGCTAATATGACCACCAATCTTGATTGTCTTTTGGGGTGCTCCCTCTTAGTTTAGTGTCGAGCAGGTGATTAACCAATCCTTGTGATGTCTGGTGACCCTAGTTTAATGCATGGCTCTAGTAGAGAATTGCAAATTGTTAACCCTATCTCTTTTAATTTTGATTTGGCTTTCTCTCCAAGCAGCCTTCCCTTTTGTGAGTCCTTGGGCTTGAATGCCCTAAGGCTTCACTTACTATTTATTCTTCTATCTTAAATTCCAGTAGCCAATTGATTGCCCCCGATACCTCTTGGGAGGCTAACAATAACATGGTCCTTTCTTTGAAGCCCAAGAAGCCCAGAAGGAAGAATGCTCAACATATCATGGTTGGTAAGATCACGAAAAACCATAGTTCCATGGGTACTCGTACATATACCCCTAGGACGCGTACCGGGTACTGGTGTGTGTATCCTATACCGAGTACTCAATCAGGTACCCAATGGAGAGCATCATAGCTAAGGACCTTGATTAAGATTTCTGATTTTTGTTTCAGTTTTTTGTTTGTGTATCGGCTTGCTGTTTAACAAGTTTATTTCAATATGTAATCGCTAATCAATTTGAAACTTTGATACAATGATTGTATGACATTTCAATTTGTGTACTTAATCTTCAAAGTTAATTTGACAGTAAAATTTATCACTGTTCATGTTTTGAAAACTCAGTGTCATTATATTTTCAGATTTTATATAAAATATTAAATTTTATAAAAAAAACTTGACATACCCAAAGTACCCCCATCTCCTATTTTGTAAAAATAGTCATACCCATACCTGTACCTGTCTCTGAAGTACCCAAGTACCCCTGTCTCCATGCAAACTTGTGGAAAACCCTGCCCTGAGTAAGGAAAAATCTAAAGATAATAATGAATGTGCTAGATCTGTTTAAGGAATATAAATTAAACATTAACAATCTCAGTTCAAGTGATAATTTTGCCTTGAATGCTATTAAACCTATCATTAACCATGAATCTGAATCGTTGGTTAGAACCATTGTTTGAGAAAGTGAAAGCAAGAAGAAAATTTCTAGGAGTCTGCAAAAGCCTAGTGATTTGACAACTTCCACTCTGCCATAGGTGGGAATAAAGCTAACTAATGGTTTTAAAACTCTGTTCCAGATGTAAATGAACAACCTGTAGATTTGATTGTAAGCAGCAAGGAAGAAGAGACCAAAGAGCATAGTCCAGTCATAACTACCCCTGAGATTGTAAGCTGATTGCAATTATATTGTCCCATGTGTCCTCAATTCGTATCAATCAATCAAGATAAATAAAAACAAGATGCATGTTTCTTACACATAGTTTCCATCATCTAAATATGTTCTCCATTTCAGAAAAGTTCTTCCAAGTCCAGCATTACACTAATACATCACGCTGTTCTTGGTGAATAGAAGAGCTTTCCTTGCTATCTGCTCTCTAATAAATTTGTAATGCAGCTTCGGCAATTATTTGTTCTAAAGTGTGAGGAAACTCAATTATAGGAACATGGGCTGCATCCTGTCCCAGTACCTACAAATTTTAGTGACTGAATTTATATATGATATAGAAATCTCCTGAATTACTCATGTAACCTAAATGGATTGACCTCCCCATCTTCATCCTTGTTCCAGAACCCCTACGTCTCCTGGTAACTATGGAACTTTGTTCACTCATTACATATTCAAAATCATTCACATTATTATTCGGAATACAGATGTCTCATAGATTGTGACTGCCTTCCATGCAACTCCTAGGATCCACACATAACCTAGCTGTTTTAGGTTTACTACATTTTGTATGCTTAAAAGTATTTAGTGTGTAATGTTCATTACTTTTCAATATTTTTATAATCTAGGGTTTTTTCACCTAGAATTTCATTATTGTGACTAAATGTAACTTTTCAGTAGCAATAAACTAATACTGTCATTTGTGGCCACTCATATGATCTATATTTCACTTTGATAATTGGTATTACGAAATTCTAAGAACTTTTTGGGTAGAATTTTAGTGCACCAGTTATAATCCATCAGACTAGTATAATTCTGTCTCTTTAACTGGACCTCAAGAAAATCTTATTGATGTATCTTGCCTTATTAGCCTTTATTACTGGCATGTGAAAATCCTCACCTTCTTTTCACACAGGCAATAGTTATTGCTATTTTTTGTAAAGATAGAGAATAGGAAACAGAAATTATTATATGTGAAATTATTTTTAATACATGCCTTTTCTTTAACTAAAAATGGTAAAAATCAAAATTTTGTTCATGATTTAACATATTGATAAGAAAGTTTGCCCCTACTACCTTCAAGAAGTGTTAATCAAGGCATTGTGCTTCTAGCTGCATAAGTTTAACACTCTCTAGGCTAATAGCAGGAATCAGTAGTAGTAAGGACGTGGAGATTTCATGCAAGAAGCCCCTAGGCATTAAGGACGTTATAGCTTGATTTTTAACATTCATGTTAAGAATGCAGTGATGAGAATTAAATGCCCACAATAATTCAAGTCATAGGACTTTGCTTGTCAAGTCTACTAAGATGTTGACAAACCTCCACATATTGAAGTTCATTCAAAATTGACTCTGATGGAGCAGTTATTGTCTGAGAAATATGAGCACGCTGCAGAGTCAAAGCCACACAATGAGTTTGTATTTATCATGAAAATCTACAGCAGCAAATGAGAAAAAACTGAGGTAAAATTCTTAGATAAAACTATTTACGATCATGTAATTTCATGGCTTACATAATGGTCAAACAACTTATGGAGGTCATACTGGACTTCTCCTAGCATTTTTAAAATTCCTCCTGGACACACCAACCCAGATTAGAATATGAATAAACATAAATCGTATTAAAGTATCAAAAAAACTTCATTAAGGAATCACTGAACAGGTAGCCACTAAAAACACAATGAACGTGATTTCAATTTTGATACTAACACATTAGAAGCTTACCACCCCCCACTTTGACATCCAGTGCACTTATCTCAAGAAGACATTGAGCCATGTCATGCAGCGCCTGTGACAATTCTGCAGGGCAAATCAGTTGCTTTACCTTATTAGCTATAGATATCTATTGAATAATTTCAACCACAAAAACTAAATATTTTTCGAAAATGTTGATGATGGATCATAGAGTGTCATCTGAAACAATCACGTCAAAAATTACTAAAGTTTTTTATCCAAAAGTTTTTCAAAGACAAAGTATATCAATAAAAATTTGTGGAACAAGAGAGAAAAAGAATGGATTTTATTAATGCCATTGGAATACAGACAATAATCTTTGAAACATACATTATTATGTCCATTGTGGAAACAAAAATAGAGATTTCTAAATATTCAAAGGTGGTATTATCCATAGATGGACTACTCGCAAAGTACTCAGCGAGTTACAAAAACTCACTGAGTGTTTTTGCGTGACAAGTTTTTATCACTTATACTAGCACCAAAAACTCGGCGAGTCAGTCTTTAAAACTTGGCCGCAGTTTTATAATAGTGCTTAAAGGCAAACAAACATCCCAAATGATTTTATTTCTTCACTTGTATTTTGCTGAAAGAAGGAAAGTACTATTGCAAACTGATTTCCATCAATTTGAAGCAGATTTGAGGTGGTTTTTGAAGAAAAATCAGATTCTCAGGTAGGTTTTCTAATTTTCCTTCTATGTTTTTTGAAAATATTTTATTTATTTTTTGTGGCATCTAGATGAATAGAAAACCATTCCTAAGTAGTTAAAAATGATTTTGAGTCATTGGAACAAGATTTAACACTATAGATAATGTATAGAAATCCACACCTCAAATGGGCGAAGATCCTTACAAAGAAATATCTGAGCAATTTTGAACCGATCAACATATTCAGGGAGAAATCACAACCTAGAGGATCAAGAATTTGGAACTTCATGATGGATTGTAGATCCACCATCCAGGATAGACTAACATGGAACCTGGGGAAGGGGGAAGAAGCTCTTTTCTGGCAAGACTCTTGGGGAGGATATGATGCTTTGGAGAAGGATGGTAATTTGACCCAATTACGGTTGACTCTTGAAGAAAAATGGGGGAAAAGAGTTAAAGATTATGTGGCCTTTGAGGATAAGGGGAGGGGCTGGAAATGGAAGGATTTTAAGGACATGAACCTTCCACCTGAGGAAGTGGAGGATCTAAAAAGAACCTTATTGAACAAGAAAGTTACTTTCAATTTTGGCAAGGACAATTGATGTTGGATGGTAGCAAATGCGGGGAATACAACTCAAAGGAAGGGTATAATTTTCTTAGGTCTCTCCAGATGAGCACAAAGGATGCCCTCCCTACAACATTATGTTGGAATAAAGCATGTTTGCTTAAGGAAGGATTTTTTACTTGGTTAGTTTTAAATAGGAAGGTCCTAACCGCAGAAAAAAATTAAGAAAATGGGATACCAAGGCCCAAGTAGATGTCCTTTATGCGAAAATGAGGAAGAATCCATTGACCACCTATTTTTGCAGTGCCCATATTCGAGTCAATGCTGGAAATGGCTCTGTTCACAATTGGGTTGGGCATCAGCTTTTCCAAGAGCTATAACAGATATGCTACTTGCTTGGCCTCTCCTTAGGAAGGATAGATTTATAGCTCTTTATGGATATCTACACCCTCCATAGTCTTGTGGGAATTATGGAAGGAACGCAACCGAAGAATTTTCCAAGAAAGGAAAATGAATGTAGAACAACTTCTAAATAAAATCGAGTCTTTTGTCATTGAACTCACCAATAGCCGAGTTATGAATAAACAAAAAAAAGAAGCTATGATGTCTCATTGGGATGAAAAAATGAGAGGTAAGTGGATAGGTCTAAAATTACCCCCCTTTCTGGGGTTAGGGGGGGAATCCTCTAAAAGCAAGCGAGAGATATGTAAATAGCAACCACCCAAGAAGGACTAGTTTAAACTCCATTTTAATGGACCTTCAAGAGGGAATCCGGGGAAAGTGGGCATTGGTTGCTGTATCCATAACTCAGAGGGCATGGAGATACCAAAATTGCAAGATCTATAGGAACAGAGACTAAATATTGGGCAGAATTAATGGCTTTGGTAGAAGGGCTACAACTGTGTAGGACTCTTGGTTGCAAGAATTTAGAGATTGAAGGAGATTCTGCTATTATAATAAATACTTTAAGGAAAGGATCCCTCACTAATTGGAGACTTGATTCAATTTTATTAAGGGCCCTCTCACTTTGCCAGACCTTTGACAAGATCACAATCAATCATATCTACCGAGAGGGTAATCAAAGGGCTGACAAATTAGCAAATATAGGAATACAGGAAGGACGAACATTAGAAGTCTAATTTTTAATATGAGGACATCATTTGATTCAAGTGATCTTACTTCCCACAATACACCTAAAATACACTTTGGGTCCTTGATCTTAAGTCATCCAATGGACACTTGTTGTGCAAACACATCATCCTCCACATTTCCCATTGGACGAAGCCTTCTATTGAGGAATAACACGTGTCTCAATTCCAAAGAGAGTATGCCGAAAAAATTATTAGTACCAACAATACGCCCAAAATTAACTTTGGGTCGTTGATCTAAAATCATCCAACAAATGACGATATCGATTGTTCGAGCAAATGCAACTTGCTTTGTAGACATGTCATCTTCCACATTTCCAATTGGACAAAACCTACTCTTGAGGAATAACATGTGTCCCGATACCGAAGAGTGTATGTCGAAAAAGATATTAGTACCAACTAAACGCCTGAAATACACTTTGGGTCGTAGATCTGAAGTCATCCAACAATCAATGAAGACGGTTATGAGTTCAAGATGAAACTTGATGTGCAGACACGTCATCCTCCAAAATTCCAATCGGACGTACTCTACTTGTGAGGTATGATACGTGTCTAATTCCAGAGAGAGTAAGCTGAAAAGGGTGCGAGTACCACCAAAATGCCCGAAATGCATTTTGGACTATTGATCTGAAGACAAGATCACGTGGCAACTTGGCATCAAACAAACAATCTCAACCGTAGATAGAAGCCAATTCATCAATTTTTTACGAGATTAAGCTCCTACTTTAAATCAGGATCTCGACGATATGTCCTCCTTTTGCTTCTCCAGAAAAATTTAGATGATTGAGATGAGCCGGTCATGAACTTACCTTTAGAAAATCGGGATGTGCCTCACCGCGATTTTATTTCCAACTTGGTGCACCTTGAGCATCAATTTTCCGAATTTATTCTTAGCCTTTTCTTCGGAAAAAGCACTAAGCAAATGTTATTCCTGACTAAACAATTCTCCAAACATCCTTTTTCTGAATGGAAAGACCCCTTTTCGGAATTTCGGAAAGCGAACTAGTCAGATGTTGTTCCCGATTGGCTACTAGTTTTCGAAAATCCCAATACTTGGAGACGAGGGAACAAATGTGAAGTTTTAACACTTAGGACAGCTAGGGATGGGAAAGAAGGTTTAGAGTTAGGTGAAGTATTAGTATATTGGATACTTGTAGAGTCAGGGTTACAATAAGGGTTAGAGATAGTTTAACATTGTGCTAAGGATCAGGACATAAGGTTTCGCACCTCTTTGGCTATTGACTGATGATAGCTGAAACTAGCCGAAGCGAAGTTCAAAGTGTCTTCTTTCGGAAACTCCAGAAAAGAACTACTTAGCATTGTTTTCTGAATTTCGTACTCCTTACACCCATCGAACGTTGGAAGTTTTCAACTTCCTAAGTGAATCCCCATTCCTCCTAGTCCACTTTTTTGAATCTTTGGACTCTGACGTCGGGTAGTGCAAAACCTAGCTACCTTCTTTTCACCAGTCGGAAAAGAGCTTACCTTGATTTGATCCTGTCGATGGACAGCCTTGAAGGGGTGTTTCTGAATGTCACCTTCCTTACTTCGTAACTTCGACTTTCGGATTTCACACCTCATTCTCTCCTTTTTCGACAGGATGTCAATACACGGTCGATGTCTTTCGATCAGGACGTATGAGGTGACTGGGCCGCTAATGTAAGGGTATAAGTGGGTGGGTCCCCGCGTCATTTGTCAGTGACTACCAACAACCGTCGAATGCAGCATAGATCAATGGCCCAAGGAGTATTTCGGGCCAATTAGAGGAATAATCGCCTCTTTTGAAAATGCGCAGCAAAAAGTAGGCATGTGTCATGATTAAACACTCGACAAAGTATAATTAGTTCAAATCTTACTTTTCAAACATCCATTTGTATGCGTGACCTTACTCTTGTTCTTTTAACATTGGATTTCAAGGTAGTAGCTGGAGAAGACATTCCCCATAAAACCTGATGGTAGCCAATGGAAATGTTTCCGACGGGTTGCCAGTAATTGATTTTAAATAAATAAATTAATGTCTAAGTCACTAAGGGTCCCTAAATATTACAAAGCATGGTTATGGTATGATGTTAAATTCAGTACTTATAAAATGTATTTTGGTTTGACATAAGGTTCTCAGTTAGGTCATTTATGGAAGCGAACTAACCTGTGGACATGAATGAAGGACAGATGTAGAAATGAGTTAGGAAAATTATTTTTAATCAAGTTCTTTATTTATGATTTATCAAATTTAAATCTAGGATTTTTTGAAGTGTCTACAGATCCAACAACCAATAGGGATTACCATTGGTAATTATTTGTTTTTATACATGTAAAGTTTAGATTTTTCTAACGAGAATAGCAAGCACGCAGAGGTTTGGATTGTGTACTATTCAGGTTTAATTGGCTACTTTACCGACAATAGCCAAACCTTGCCGATAACTTAAACTCTTTTAGTCTTTCCTTCGGAGTTTCGGAAAGAGCACTACTTCCCTTCACCGGCGGTGTCTTCTCTCTTCTTCCTCTTCTGACGAACTTGATGACTTTATTATTGCAAAAGTAAGTGGGGTCCACGACACCCATCATCAATTGTTAACAGTTGTTGGATGAACTTCAGATCAAGGGCCCACGGAGCATTTCGGGTCGATTTGAGGAATAACCTCCTCCTTTTGAAAAAGTTCTCCGGAAAGAAGATGTGTGTCTTGAGTGGGACCCTCAGCATCCGTCATCGACTATCAACAACCACAGGATGAGCATAAGATCCACGGCCAAGATGTATTTCGGGCTAAATTGAGAAAGGACCTCCTCCTTTTGGAAGTGTTCTCCGGAAAGAGGACGCGTGTCCAGAGTGGGGCCCTCACCATTCGTCATCAACTAACAAACACCGCAAGATGATCATGAGATCTATGGCCCACAATGCATTTCGGGCCGAATTTTGGAAAACACCTTCTCCTTAAGAATGTGCAGTGAAATGAGAACACGTGGCATGAGTTACTTTTCATTTCGGATTTAAACTGTTAGCCCCCAATTTATTTTGCGCGCCCGTACCCTTGTGCTTTTAAGAGGGATTTCGGGTTGGTTAGAGTTGTCATCTCTCGAGGATTCCGATGGTAAGCCCGAGTGACAGTTACTTGTTGGGATGCCAGTAAATAATAATTAAAGCTAATTAAATAAATAAATTAAAATTAAAATTAATATTGATATTGTGGCCTTTTATATTGTCAAGTAGAGGATGTAGTGTTAAACTTATTATTATCTTTAAAAAAAAATTGGTGTATTTTTCGATGTGTTTTGCCCTGTAAGTTTTGGGCATGACAGTGTATCATTTTGTGTACTAACCGCTAATGAAAAGTTTGGTGGTAGTATTTTTTTTTTGTTTGTCCTTGATCCTCTCAGAAACAGGTGAGGTCTGACAAGAACAAAGACAATAGGACATCGTGGAAATGCTTGGGTCCCCGTAGAGCTCTGTCGAGCAAATTGAATGAAGTTATAATGTTAGATCGAGTCCTTTTAGATCTTATTCTCTACCGGTTTATGTATTATTGAATTGTAATGGAATAAGACTTGGTTAGGACACTTGTCCTAACATGGTGGCATTTCAGGACTGCAAGGTCCCGAGCTAGACCAGAGATTTTCTTCTCCATTCTTTCCTACCGATGCCCGCACTGAATGGAGACTTTGTATTTTACTATTTGATATAAATAAAATCATTTGGCTACGGCCGTTTACCTATCAAAGAAAAAAAATTAACACTATTTTTGACAAGTTTTGTTGAATCTTTCACTATTTTTTTTAAGAATCTCTAGTTTTAAAAAAAATCAAACCCTAATAGTTTTTTTTATTTTTATAACTTTGAATGATGTCTAAAATTATTTAAACTAACTTAGATAGTTTGCTAAATTGTTTAACTAAAATATTAATTTTGTCTTTTCACTTTGTACGTGTAGGTTAACGATTAACCATTAATTCAGTATGACAGCTTTATAGAATGATTGACCATTAGAACCATCCCATCTGGATATATAGGCACCTGTCCTAAAGGTGCTACAGATAGGACTTGGAGGTATGCCTATGAATGACCAGACCCTGGGACGGCAATTTACGTTAAATGTGAAAAAGTAATTCATGGAGGCATTAACCGCCTCAAATACCACCTTCCAAACATTAACAAGCATGATGCTAGGAGATGTAATAAAACCACAGAAGAAATGAAAAGAGACATTAAAAATTGCAAAGGGCGAGGGAAAAACCAGCTATGAGAGCAGCCATAGCTGAATCACAAGGTGCTCAATTGACATTAAAGAAGAAGAAGCAAGACTTGAGGGCATAGTGGGCTCTCGTCGTGGCCCACGTATCCGCAAACTTGGCAACCCCTCGGCCACCACTTATGCTTCCTCTAATAGACTACCTACTACATCACCATCAAGGACACAACCTATAGGTAGTTATTTTGTGCCCAAGAACACACCTGGACCACAACCACCATTAGAGACCAATGGATGGAATAGGCAGGCACATGAGAAAACAAACATTGCATGTGCTGAATATTAGTACTTCAACAACATCCCATCGAATGTGGCAGAGAGTCCTTATTGGCTAAATTTGGTCACCGCAATGACAATTTCAGGAAAAGGGTACAAGGCCCCTTTTCGCAAGGATTTGGGTGGGAGGTTAGTAAATAGTCCACTTGATTTCATTTTTAATTATTTTTCTTGTTTATTAAATAAAAATTGTGTACTAAGACCTAATTTCACTTTGTTCTTGTAGGTTGCTCACAAATGCAGCTGATAGAGAAAAAGAAGTGGTGGACCAAAGAAAAAAATGGAGAAAATACAGTTGCACCATTCTTTCCGATGGGTGGACAAATGGCAAAAACCACACCATTATTAATTTTTCGGTTTCTTGCAAGGGCAATGTGGTGTTCTTGAAATCAGTTGATACCTCCAATAAAGTGAAAAATGCAAAAACATTGGTCAGAATGTTGGAGCACATTGTCATAGAGCTGGGAGTAGAGAACGTGGTGCAAATCATCACAGATAATGCACCAACATATGTGCAAGCAGGTAAAATCCTCCAAGAAAGGCACCCCTCTTTTTTGGACACCTTGTGCAGTACATGTCCTTGACCTTCTTTTGGAGGACGTAAGAAAACTTGATTGGGTGACTCCAATTGTGGAAGATGCAAGGAGGATCACAAAATATATTTACAATCACCCTTGGGTTCTACATTTGATGAGAGAGCACTCAAGGGAGAGATTTGGTGAGATCCGATGTCACAAGGTTTGCAATGATTTTCTTGTCGTTGCAAAGCATTCTCAGTGCATTGACTTCTTTAACACAAATGTTTGTGAGTCAAGCATGGCTAGACTCACCTTATGCAAAAAAGGTTGAAGGAGAGGGTGTCACATGCATAGTCTTCAACAACCATTTTGCACAAAAGGCTGTAAAGATTGTGAAGGTAACTTCAAAAATTGAATTTTTAATTATTCTTGATTCAAGTCTCTCATTATTAATTTGTAACTTCATTAATTAATCTTTTTGTAATTTGTATTTTTCAATTGTAGGTGCCCGAGCCCTTGGTTAGAGTTTTACGCTTGGTAGGTGGGGATCAAACCCCAATGGGGTATATTTATGAGGTCATGGATAGGGCCAAGGAGTCTATAAAAGATTACAAGGGGAATAGACTCAAATTTGATCCCATCTGAAAAATTATTGATAGGAGGTGGAACAATCAGCGCCACCAACCCATTCATCCAATAGGGTACTTCCTCAACCCTCGTTTTAAGTTCGAGGATTCTTACTTGGATCCTAATGGAGAGGTCATGGAGGGCCTCACTACACGCATTCAAAGGATGATTCCTAAGGTTGAGCAGAGAGACCTTGTTATGGCCAAACTCCAAAACTATGAGGAAGGAAGGGGTAAGCTATTCTCTTCAGAGCTGCCAAGGAGAGTAAGAACTACTCAAACCCCAAGTATAACATTTGCCATTTGGATTTTGGAGTCTAAAGTAATCGATAAATTAATAAAATATGTTTGGCTTTTCTCTTTGCTTTCTAACTTTTTAATATTTTATTTTGCAGATGCTTGGTGGCAAATTTGGGGTGGAAATACCACAAGTCTCAAAAAATTTGCCCTTGGAATCCTATGTTAGCCTTGTAGTTCATCCACTTGTGAGCACAATTGGAGCTTGTTTGATGTCATCCACGCAAAGAAGAACAAATTAGCTCAAAAACGCCTTAATGACCTTGTCTTTGTGCAATATAATCTTTAGTTGTGCATAAGGAAGGCAAAGGAAGCATCAATGGGTCCAATTGATTTGGATGATATAGATCCTTACAGTGATTGGACATCACAGGACCAGCCTCCATTGTTTACAGAGGATAACCTCAATGATTTGGAGAGATAGGCTGTGGAGGAGGTGGAGGTAGATTTGGTTTCACACTGGATAACATTGAGGGGGATGAGTGGATTAGAAGTCACTGTCAGTGCCAGGAGAAGCTAGAGGCAGAGCTACATCCAGCATGGAGGATGATCCACAGACCGAATCATTCATACCGAGCAAGGAGGCACAGTCACGCCCAGTACAGACTTCTAGGACTAGACCCTCTAGTTCTATCTCTCCCTTAATTTTTACTAGAGTTGGGAAGAGCAAGATGTAATTGTAATGATGTATTTAGTTTTAGTTTTACAGAAACTATTTACTATTTCTTCACGAAACCCACTCAAAATTGGTGCATACTCTATTTATACAATGCCAAAAGCGAAGAATATGGAGTATGAACTTCAAAAAATCACTTTGAAGAAGTTCATGGCTAGGAGTTACTTTGACTAGCGAGGGCTCAACGACAAAATGAGTAGACAATTTGAGCATGTGTATCATCTCGAGGATATATGGGTTGACCTGCGCACAGAGGTGGATGTATGAAAGATGGACTATTGTCGGTTAACCACCAAACAGATTGTTGACTTCAACCTTGCAGAAATCCCTCCTGGGGTTGAAGATGATAATGATATTCTTGATCCAGATTACACCAAGAATCATGTTGAGAACTTGCCCAATTCATCTCCATCTTGGTTAGGTAAAGAAAACACTTCAGTGTGGGATTGATTTCAGTCCATCCTCACCAATACCAACATTTGGCTAAAAAAGAGAGGTCTTAAGGGCATTAAGATAAAATCAGGAAAAGATTTGGATCATGGTGGCCCAGTTGGTCAGAGGTCAGGAATCAAAGATAAAACCAAAGATGGTGCATCCTCCTCAATAGCAAAACTTGTAGTTCTTATCATTCCAAAGCTTACCATCAAAGGAGGCAAAGTTACCAGAAGAGTTCCTGAAGTAAAAGTTGCAGACCTGAAAAGATCCAAGTAGTTTCCAATGATGATGAGATGCCAGATTTATCTAAGGTATCTCCACCTATAATATCTCTTCTTGTGGACACTTTAGTTACAACAGTACTCCCTGACTCTACACCTGTGTCAGATGAATCTCTTGATTCACCCTTAGGCATGGTTGTGGATGTATTTTCTACAGAGAAGACTCCTCCTATGGACTCAATCATGGTGACGCCCGCTTCGCCTATTTCATCAGTAGCTTATGTAGTTACATCCGAGGAACAGTACCATAGTTTTGAGAGAGTGTTTGATGCATACTCTATGACTATTCCTTTCATGGCCAAATCATCCATGACAGTGCTAGATACCACCTAAATATAGTTGGAGCAGTTTATGTCATAAATCACTCATAGCAGTCCCACACCCATCGCAATCTTAACACAGGCTCCTCCTCTTGTTGTTACAGTTGCACAGGCAAATCCAGTTACCACATTAACTATTACATCTGCACCAGGTTCTTCTTCTTTTTCATTCTCTTTGCCTTCATGGCTAAGTGCCATAACCTATAAGAGGAAGAAAGAAGAAATTCCACTAGAGGACTTTGATCTCAAGCGGGTTTCCAAGCCTGGAGCTCCAAAGAATAAAAGGCCAAAACAATGTCAAGGGTTGTAGTTAGAAACAATGAAAACAAGTATGATGAGATTGTTCAACCCTTAGTTGACAAACCTGTAGGGGAAAGGCAGCTTTCTGATTACAGATACACTAGAGTGGAGCTTGGCAAGCAGACACGCTTGGGTTGTCAATAGGATGCAGTCGCACAACTTACACAAAGAAATGATAATTTATGGGAAAAGAACAAATTAAAGGAGGAGAATGCACGTCTTCTCGAAACCATTGAGATGATGTACAATTCTCAAAATGTTGCTCCCATTTCGGTGTCATGCCCTGAGGACTATGAGCAGTGCTAGAAGAAAGCTAAAGCAATTGATGACTGGTGTGATCAATTAGAAGCACAGGGTATGCAAGTTATCAATGATTCATTCAAGGTCTTGAGGCATATACGCTTGACTATCAATGAGATAAGAGAGAATATCACATCCTTCCATCAGTAGCTGAAAGTCTTGAATGAAGATCTGAGCGTTTAGAGAACCATGCAAGAACTCAATCTTAATGAGTTATGTCAATATGGAGTCATTTCTTCTATTGATGCATATTTTGAATCTTTAGATTTGATGATCAACAAAGAAAGGGTTCTCAACAAGTTGGTTACTGAATTATAATCAGTAGTGGATTCATGGAATGAACAAGAGTGTTAAATTAAAGAAGAGTTCAATAAATTATCCTGTAAAATATTCTCAGAGGAGGATGAGCTAATTAATGAAGAAGTTGTAATGGAAAAGTTTGTGGAGATAATTTGCCTACAGCTTGGGGCAAATGATTTCAGTTTCAACACTATTGACCAACTCACAAGCTATAAAACATCCTTGAATCTTCTCTAGAGTAAAGTGACCAGTTATACAAAGTCACACATCCTGCCTAAGGTAGTTGCAATTGCTCAACATATAGGTGCACCTGATCCGGTTGTTATACATGAGTCTCTTCATAAGTTTGGGGCTTATGTGAACACCCTCTGAAGCTGATTTTCAAGTGTCAAGGACACTTTCTCTTTTTCTATGTTAAGCATTATGTAATTGACAGACTGTGTGAAAAGCATGTAAGAGTTGTAAATACAGGAAAACATGTACCTATATAATTGTTTCATACAATCAAGTTGTAAGTGCATTAGGCATTACAACATTGAATAAGTCATAAGTTAGTTAGTTAGTTGTTGGATATGTCAAAGTGGTTGAGAGTTTCCCCTTTTCTCTCCACTTTTCTCTCTCCTCTTTTCCTATATAAAGGAGGGAGCTCATTGTAAATAATCACCTTTTGTTTTAGGCAAGAAAGCTATGCTGGAGAAGCTTGTGTGGTGAAAACTTTGTGTTTCATTGTGCAAATTTTCAGAAGTGAATAAAAGGAGCAAGATTTTCCAAAGTTTGTGTTGCAAGTCTTATGATTGAATGATGTTTTTGTTAACTCCAGAAATTGCACCCTCTCCTAAGCACCGAAACACTTGGGATTTTTGGAGAACATGGGATCAATCAGAGATTGTGGGTATCCTATGACCTAATTGAACCTCCGGATTCTAGGCCGGTTCCTATTTTGATATAACACCTAAAGATCTCGACACTGCAACTAAATGGATGGAAAAGGGACAGGAATTATCATGAACTTAAAAACAAAACAACTCAATAATTTAAAAGGTGATATACCAAGATATTGAAAGGAGTTCACACTTCCCTTAACACAGATTGAACCCACCAACAATTTATAAAATGATACAATCCCTGATAAAACCTTCAACAAATAAGTATTTCAAAGGAAGATCTGTGATTAGAACAATATTAAAAGGATGTTAATCACAGTTAATATATCCAAAAAAATAACACAACCCTTGACCTGTGAAGAATAATTTTAATCGCAAAGATGCTAAAATGAGACAAACTTAAAAGGTTTCAGATGAGAAACACAGAAAAGAACATCAATCACCAATGTGCACACAAATATGACATCAAAAATAGATCCCAAAATGTTATATATAAGCTCTCAAAGGCTCTAAAAATGCATACTCTGAATCTGCTACAATCAATGGAAGCAATAGCACAATGTCCCCAAAAGCACAAAGTCTGTCCAACTACCAAAAACCGAACCCTTTCTCCTTCTAAAAGAGGAGTATATATCACCCACCATCTCCTATCCAGATCCTACAAAATAGGAATGATGAACTCGAATTTGGAAGAATATGGCTCAAAAGAGGACTCTAGAAAGCCCAAAAAAATTTCTATTGTCCCTCAAATTTAACCACTAATATGTGCACATGGAGATAACTCAAAAAATCCCTCAAGGAACTCCAAAAAGACTCCAAGAAGACTCTTAAACTCGCTCCACCCAACAAATAACTCATCAATCGTAATACAAAGTCTCTCCATTTGGCACAAAAGGACTGCCACATCTCCATCATGATCTTCAAGTCAAAACACAACTCCTTCTTTGAGTTATAATTTAATATCTTAGTAAATGGTTTATAATAACACCATTACTAAGTATTAAATATTTAAGAATGACAAATATCACATAAAATAAATAATAACATAACTAAAGTTTTAAAATTTATGCTTTATGTTTATTTATATCAAGTAATAAAAACAAATTTAATTAATAATCATAAAATAAAATTTATGTTTAATAATTAAATTATATTATTATTACTTAATATAAATAAACATAAAGCATAAATTTTAACATTTTAAAATATGTTATTAATTATACTATGTTATTTGTTGCTTTCAAAGTTTTACAAAATTTAAAGGCTTAAAGCCTTAAAGCCTCACGGGCTTACATTGACTTGGAATAAATAAATAAAAAATGCAAGGTAATATCCGATGGGAAATAAGGGAAACTTCAACTCTAAAATGCAATATCATTTTGCAAACTTGGGGAGAGGATGTTGGCATTAAGAGATGGTAACCGGTAAGCCTACTACCGATACATGGCAATTAAGTATTGTCATTGATTGGCAAAAGAGGAAAGAGAAAAGAGATGTTTTGTCATCTCAATCTAAGGTCTAAAGATCTAAGGAGATCTGTATGCAAAGAAACTGGTTTGGAAACTAGTGACACTATGCAAGAAAGAAAAGACAACCAGTCACTAAGCAAAGTGCATCAACAACTGAGTAAAGGATACAACCAAGGGAAGAATTCAACCGAGGACCAGGATACAATTGGTGTCAACTACGCAACCGAGGAAAAGGTGCAACCGGTAAGCAGAGGAAGGAAAAGTGACAGGTCAATGGTCTTACCTATTCACAACAAAAGGATCTCAACCGATCAAGTGAAGACTTTGGTAGGAAAAGATGAACCGGGGAAGTCATACTCAACTATATGTTTAAACCAACTCTTTGACCGGGATTTACTACACTAAATCCGGAAGACTTTGAGTTAACATGGTGATCGGTTTGAAGCGCGTTTAAAAGTTTTAAAGCCGAAGTCTGTGGCTTTAAAACAAAGAGTTATCTCGTGTGAAGGAAAGGTGCTTGACACGCATCTATTTGTTTTCTTCATAAAGCAGATAAAGCAAGAGCATGCATCGGATGTTTCCTCAGTGAACTAATACTCCACCGAGTGATGTATCCGAAGGGGATCTATAATTAGGTCATGCATGAGAGGTGGAATTAGGGCAAAAACTCTATATATTCTTCTGCCTATTGAAAATATAGGTTACCCTCATTCTACCAAGAGAAAAGAGTGACCCTATATGCTGGAGAAGCTAGGGTGAATAGAAAAGAGAAGAAGAGAGAGAAGAGTGTGCAGAGAAGCACAACAATAAAGGAGAACACACCTATGGCGACCGGTGATGTTTCTTAGTTGAGTATAACATAGATCTTATCAGGCTATGCAAAGTCATTTGTAAAAGGTCAACCCTTCTATTGTTTTCTAACAATTACAATAGTTAAATCCCAATATTGGGGTGGACTCTAACAAGTCCCTTGTATTAAATCCCTTAACCGGGTGACATCTTGTAAGGTGTTCTAAGTCCCCTAACCAGACAGGCACTAACCGGCCTTATTGTAACAAATCCTTTAATCGGGTCGCATCTAATAGTGCGTTATAATCCTTTAACAAGGAAGGCTTCTAACAAGGCGCACTTCAGAAAAGTGCAGAATTTGTGAGGTCTCCTCACACCGTGGTTTTCACCCAATTGAGCTTCCACGTGATAAATCTAGTGTCACTGTGTGATTGATTGCTTGATGTTATTTTATGCTTGAATCTGTTTAGCTTACAATTATAAGTATACTTCATCAAATTTATTTGAAAGAAGATTTATAGGTGTTGATTCACCCCTCCCCTCTCAGCACCGATTGGGACTATCAGAAGAAAGAGCTACCGCCAGGAAGAGACTGCTGCCATTGATGAAGTTTTTCCTTTTACCTTTGTCATATGTGACTTTTGCTGCTGTATACATCCGCCTGTGGCTTCCACCTTTACTACTTTGTGCCTCTGTTACTGCGAGAGAAGAGGAAAATGGCTGATGCTAGGGTTTGACTACCGCTACTGATGGAGTCTAACATGATGGCTGTTTGGAAGCCATTTTACTACTGTTGTGCCTTCATTTGGCTCAAACTTCTGCTGCTCTGTGTTATCTCATTGTTATTCTCTGCCATTTTCTTTGGACTACTGCTCGGCTGTGAATGAGTGTTCGAATATTTACTACAGCCACTATGCTGTTGTTTTTCTTATGAAGCGAACTCCATTGCAATCTTCGTGTGGATTCTTCAGTTCTTTGTGCTATTTCCAGCTCTTTCACTTGTTGCTAGAGAATACTTGACTCTTGTTGTTTGGATCTCGCACAACAGCTTTCATGGGTAAGCCGTTTTTCTGATTTTTTCCTTTGCACTAGTCATAAACATGAATTTTAATGAAATAAAAAACAAAGAAAACCTGCATGTTTTATTGTGCTTCTAGATTTTTCCGTTAATATCATACAGCCATTTGCCACTACTATTAGAGCCATTTCTAATTTTCTGGAAAGATCTTTGGTTGTGTCCCTTCATATCATATTCCATTATTTCTTCTTGTGTTTCATGAACCATTTTTTTAAATGCTCTTAAAAACATAGAACCTCCCAGGATTTGTTCAACTCAATGGTGGAAATTTTTTTAACATAGCTTTTACTGATAAGATTCAACAGCAGCCATTACCACTATAGCAGCCACTTCTAAAATTGTCATGTTGGCCTTTAGCTCTTGCATCCTTGCTTCAGCTATTGCAACTGCATTTCTTTTTATCAGGGTTATCTGGATAAAATTTTGAAACAAGCCATTTTGAAACGGGTCCATGCTGGAGATTTTACATATATGGAATAGCTATTTTCAAATTAATCTTGAATTTATGGGTTGTATTGCTCCATTTCTAGCAAGTTTTCATTATTGTTCCAAATGCATCTCCTTGAGCTTTATGAAAGACTAATCTGATTATAGCACTTAATCATTTTAATCATAATACTCAATATAACATTTTTAGCTCAAAATGTCTTTAATATGCTTAACTGCACTTCTACAAAAGTGGTTTCCACTTGAGGCACTGCTACCTGTAGCTATTTTTTTTGAACTCCTGTAGCATTGTGTTATCTAACATTGCATTCCTTCATTGCCCATTTTGTCTTCCTTTCTGTCTAGTGTAAATATATATTATCTTTTAATCTGTTCTTACAAGGTTCTAACTCTAAGAGGCATGTCGGGCTCATACCCTTAAGGGAGCCTCGGTCAGGAGCACATACCAGTCAGAGTTAGAACCTACCTGCACATGAAACAAACCTGTTAGCAATAAAACTTATGATGATGGTGATCTCACTGTTTCCTAATTATGTTCTTGACTGCTCCTACTCCTACCTAGATAGGGACTATGAACAGTTGATATGTGTGCATTGTATGTAGTAACAGGAACCAACATTGCTTAGATCTTTAAAGATCTAACTCATTTCTTTTTTCATTTTCAAGATTTGGAGACTACAGAACACCTAAAGACACTGGAATAGCAACCAGACTCATGGCAAAAGAGACCAAGCAGACCTACACCAGCCATATACCCCCAGGCAATGGTTGGTTCCTTTACTATTTCCCATACATTTATTTTATCTGTTTTTTGCATATTCTCATCTACATAGGAGTAGTTGAGGCCACTCTCACGGTCTTGTGTGAGAAGCATTTACTTTCAGCATTTCAATTCATTTTATCAGTTGTAAATGAATATTGTACATATCAGGTGATGATTTATACAATGAACATTATTCTACTTTTTTTTTGCTCAAAATAAAATATGATTTGGCAATAAATATGAGCTAAATGCAAATGTATGAGAAATGAGCAGCTTGTATGAATTCTTATGCAATGTTACTGTTTAGGGCTAAATTTCAGCATGTGTAGAAATTTAGTAATAGTTTTTTTATGTTACATTATTTAATCATTTTTTAGTTCACTTCATGGTTTAACTTGTGTGAATCACTTGAGTTTCAATTCGCCTTTTGAGAGACTTTGAGCTATAGGAGGAGAATTGTTATAATTTAATAGTGGCTGCAAATACTAGGAGTTGAAGACTTTGAGCTTCAGCTTTGAGTGTTTTATTTCAATTTCAAGATTATTAGTGAGAGACTTTGAGCCTCACTATTGGTTCTAGTTATTCTTCAAATAGGATTAATCGCAAGAGACTTTGGGCCCTTGTTCTTAATCTACCAAACATGATTATAACTGCTGCCTTATGAGTTGTTCTTACGTCAACTACTGAGTCACCAGTATTATCGTAGCAGTAGGAGAGCTTTGTAGAGTTAAAAAGTTGTTACTTGTGAATCTTTCCTAAAAAAAGAGGAACATATTGGAAAAATCACCCCTTTGTTTAATTTCAGTTGAATTCCTCCTAAAGCCACCTGCGATAAGAAGGAAGCCTTCCCTATTGCTGAGAGAAAAGAGAAATCTCACTATACCGTTGCCTAAAGTTACAATTTTGTAAGGTGTAGTCTTAGTGGCTTACAAAAATTTTAGGCAACACGGTATAATCATTCTTGATAGTGTATTACACTATAAATCCAATGCTACACTTTTGGTTATAGTTTAGGTTTATCTATAAACCAATTAAACAAGTTTTGTTAGTTAAATTCTAACTTGCATGCTTGAAATGAGAACATTTAACAGTCAAATGTGGGCTGCATGTACAACCAAGAAAAACAGAGATAAGAATGTCCCTCCACAACTTATTTAAACCTGGAAATGAACTCTTTCAGCAGAGTATTAACCAATTTAAGCTACTTATAAGTACACATAGAATATCACTGTGCTTATAAACCAATGAAAAGTTTAACTGGTAAACTTTAAACTACCATTCTGATGCATGACAGAAGATTCAAGGGCTAAACATGTTATAAATGTTTTCACGGCCTTAAGGGCTGAATATGTCAATAAAAGAGGAGTATTGGAAATTGAATATTTCCTCCCCTCTATTCCAGCTGTGGAAGAATGCCAGTGGAAGCAGTCATTGGCTTAGTTTTGAGAATGGATGCCATATGAACTGATTTATACCATATGGTAATGGAAATAATTAAAAAAACATCTACCAAGAAAAGTAATAAAATAATCATTGATATAATAATAACACGAGGAAATGTTAAGGAAAATTTATAGTCTTGTATCTGGAAATTTCTTCTAGCAAATAAAAGAATAGTGGAAATGTATAGGGTTGGGGTAGGGTGGTACGTACATACCCACATGAAGAGTAGAGGCAGCAACATGCTCATGAGTGTATAAACAGCTAGAAATGCCTTAATCCTATACATGCCAGTATTCTTATCATTCAAGGAATATCAATGGCTGGAAAGGCTAACTCTCTATTAATTTATCGTGGTAACTATAAAACAGTAACCAGGTTGGATAAACAAACCAGAATGATAGATATGCACTGCTGTTCACAAGCATCAAACTTGACATAAATAATTCCAGAAGTGTTTTAAGATCTTCTTGCTATTATGTGCCTTCGAATATGAATGACTAGGATTAGATAAGCCATGAGTCTTGTAGCACACGAACTAGCCTACCGCATTCTCTAGGAGGTTTGTACCAAATCGGATTGGGTGAAGAACTAGACTGCATGTATCGAACATGTTGCATTAGAAACCTTGGCGAAGATGCACTAAATGATGCTAATGTTAGTCAGTTCGTATTGTTCCAGATGAATTCCTAGTCAGAGTTCATACTAGTTAGGAGTAGCTATAGAGTATGAACGACTAGGTCATGTAGAATCATACACGAAATTTAGACGGCTTGTTTATCATCATATTTATACCCCTTGCAAAGGGTTGGGCAACTTCGAGTAGGAAGTGTGCAAGGGGAATCAGTAGTAGGTTCGTGGTTGGGTGGTAAAAATGCCCCAGTGATACTCCCCCCCATGATAAATTGAAGTACATTTAAGAAAGTTTAGAATGGATTCAGTAATGCTGGTACACACTCAGTAAGATTCTCCACTTGTTTTGTGTTTTATGTCTAGCTAAATGATAAATGTGATTCATGATGAGATGTCTTTCCTTCTACGTTAGCGGATTCGGATCCTAGACCCTCGAACCGGGTTCAGGTCCGGATTCGCAGACCAGTTCGTGCTAGATCCGAACAGGGTCTACATTCGGACCTATGTATCCGTCTAGATCCGCGGACCCACAGGTCCGAATGCGGACCCTGTCCAAATCCAACACGGGCCCGGGGGGATCTAATGCAGACCCAAGATCCTAAGTGGACCGCTAAGGACCCACAGTCCAAAACAAGTTAAAGTGGGCCCAAAACAGGTTAAAAATGATTTTTTTACTATTTTTTTCTCCAAACAAGTGATGATTTTCTTTAGAATCGTGACCATAGTTCAATGATCAAGTATTAAAAATTTTAATGTTTATCTTTGACATTTGGCATTGATCAATGATCAAGCATCATAGATTCAAACTATGAAATGATTTAGTTTTACAATTATGTATATTTCTCTTTTTTTTTTGTATATATAATGCAGATATATATATATACACACACACGAACCCATACAAATCATAATGGAAAAAAAAATTCAAGAATCCACGAACCGGATTCTCATACCCAAATCTGTCCCCAAACCCAAACCGGTAACTTAGCTTTCCTTTAAGCAATTTTATGTTTTGTTTCAATACAATTGCTTCATTTATGTTATTGTCTAAAAAAAAGTCTAGAATTTTAGCTTATATTTACAAGTCTTGCATTTAATATTGGTTCATGATTCTTTTATTTCAGCAATTAGCTAGTTTTAATTTTGCTTAGAACTTTTAGCGTGTTACGGGGAACTATACTAGAGTTAGGATTTAGAAAGCATCTCTTGGGTGAAAATGTGCATGGGGTTAGTGTTTGTGAAAGCATAATATTGGAGCAAAATGTTGAAATCGCAATATTGGTTGGAGTGACTGAAAACAAAATCATTGGTTTTCCTCAAAATAAGAAATGGTCATCTATTGATTTGCATGACTATTCCAATGTTGGAGATGTTGTCGTAAATTTCGTTTTAGAGAAATTTATGTAAACTACATAAAAATTTAATCATGTTTTCGATTAAACTAAATTTATTTATTTTTTTAACTCTAAGTATTTTTATTAAATAAATAAATTCATTTATTTATTTAAAGGTTTTAAGTTGTTTAATTTTTATTTTTATTTTTTGTTTTATTGTTGTTTAGTCTTTAATAATATATTGATAATATATTACTAAATTTTCTAATTACCCTCAATCAGACTTTTTAACGTCAATTGCACATTCTATAACAATCATTTTATTGTGCAAAGATTTCCAAAAAAAATCAGATAATATGTCAAAGTCGAACATTTTAATAGTATTTACACATGCAATTACATGGAACGTTATTTGCAAAGGTCTTAGAAAGTCCTGATAATTTTCTCTAATCGGACTTTTACTTGTCATCGCATCTATTTTTAACATATTAAATTGTATACAATATAATATGTTAAAGGTTTCAAAACTTCCGATGACCAAAAGGAGCGAATTTCTCTCGTGAAGTATCTGTTGATTTTGTGAGGATCACTGCAAATGTAATAGCACTCCTGATTGTATGTGTTTTTCAAAGGCAGCAATCTCTCTCTTACTTATATTGTGGATGAGACATGCATAGACATGTCCCTTCATGGGACATTTCTATTCATTAACACATACTCTTTTAATTAATATAATGACATATATATAGTATTTCTAGTCTTATTATATTAATTTCTCTAACACAATAATACTTTAGATATATAAATTTATATCTCATATATAATGAATATATAGATAAATTATATCTCATATATAATAAATATATATATATATATATATATATATATATATCTACAATAGTACTGTCTCATAAGTTTATCCGACTGAAGCTACCAAACATCAACACTCCCTCTTAGCTAGGGAGGATAAACACATGGTTAGATATTACCTCAATGTAATATCAAGTTTATAGAGATGTCATCTCATGATATTAGGAGTAATGGCCACAGAATATCAAGTCACATGATATTCACCATGTACTCAGAATACTGGCCTACCAACATCAAGTCTCATGATGTCCACCAAGTACTCAAAAGTTTATAAAGATATCATGTCATGATATCGGGAGCATTGGCCTACAAAATATCAAGTCCCATGATATTCACCAAGTGCTCAGAGTAATGGCCTACCAACATCAAGTCTCATGATGTCCACCAAGTACTCAACATCAAGTCTCATTATGTCCACCAAGTAATGGCCTACCAACATTCCTATCATCTATCATGATCTGTTTCAGCCATCATAAGATGTCTATCACAATAGAAGATCGTGGCCTGTTTAAGGAACACAATCAACCATGCAAGATATCATCTATCATGATCTGTTTCAGCCATCATAAGATGTCTATCATGATAGAAGATCATGGCCTGTTTAAGGAACTCAATCCACCATGCAAGATATCATCTATCATGATCTATTTCAGCCATCATAAGATATCTATCATGATAAAAGATCAAATTATTGTAAGATCCTCATCTTTCAATAACTTTAACAAATACAAGTGATAATCATTTGGAAGTCGTCACTTCCTCTTGACGTACACAGGAGGCAGGCCCATTAAAACATGATATCCACCATGCCTCAACGCAGAGGGTGGAAACAAGGGATTTCACCTTGAACTTCTCTCACAGAGAAGAACTCATTGAGCATATATCAATCTGTTGATCTTTTCATCCAAGACTGCTTAAGATAACCTTGTTAGACTCCCTCTGAATCTAATTTCATTCTTCTAAGCTCCTCGTCCAAAGTTACCTTAGAAGAGTCAAACTCCCTCTGAATCTGATATCAATCTTCTTTTTCCTACAAAAGCATCCCCAGAAAAGATCAGGGCAAATAGCTCTTATAGTATGTATAGAAATACAAATAGATAGAGTAATACTCAAGGATAATAAATACTTATCTGCGCATCAACATCCTTGACACAAGTTACTTCAATGAAGGTCCATATACATCAAATTAAAAAACACCTTCTCAAATTATTTGAAAGACATCTCCCCTTTGAATCATCTCCCCACTAAGGATGGTTCAAATGGGAATGTAACATTGGTTATTATTCTCCACACAATGTAAAATTCTCACTCTTATATTGTTGAACAATGCTTATGTCTTCTTGTGAAATACTTGATCGCTCCAAGAGAGGTGACACTCTATAATTAAAGCTTGCTTTCTAGAAAGAGACACCCTTCTTTGAATGCATGCTTCTTCGTTAATGCTTGACCACGATCATAACAAATTAATGTCTCTTTAATGAAAGCCGCTACAAGGTTTAACTAATCAATATGGAAATCGTTGTGTATACTTTGCAAATTCATCGTCCTCAACCTCTTACTAAACAACGCTTTTTTTTTTCTTTAATCAAGTCACTTTATTCAAATATCAGTGCGTAAATTATGTCTTTAATGAATCGCCGCGTTCAGGAATGACATAGTTTCCAACATATAATCGTTGAAGTTTTCTTCAAAAAAAATTGCTACAATTCACTTGACCTTCTTCTTTGCACTTGGTGTGGACAAAAGTCTGCAACACAACTTCACTCACTGGATTTCACATAGACCCATACACAGTCAATCATAACTTTTGAACCTAACACTTTCTCGCCAATCGCTCCGGTGAGATTCTTCGAAATTTGTTTATCACCAACATATCCAAAATGTAGCAAAATCCAATGGTGTATTTGTGAGATATGGTCCCTGTACTGAGACTATACTTTCTGAGATAGTCACACATTCACCATCAACAAACTACTCTCTTACATTTGCAGCCTAGCTCTGCTACCATGTTGATTTTGTGAGGATCATTGCAAATGTAATAGCACTCCTGATTGTATGTGTTTTTCAAAGGCAGCAATCTCTCTTATTTATATTGTGGATGAGACATGGATAGACATGTCCCATGAGGGACATGTCTATTCATTAACACACTCTTTAAATTAATATAATGACATATATATAGTATTTCTATAGTCTTATTATATTAATTTCTCTAACACAATAATACTTTATATATATATAACTTTATATCTCATATATAATGAATATATAGATAAATTATATCTCATATATAATAAATATATATATATATCTCCAATAGTATTGTCTCATAGGTTTATCCGACTGAAGCTACCAAACATCAACAGTATCAGTTCATGAGCGCCAAAATGCCGAGTTTTCGGCAAACTAAACTCCATTTCATAGAAAACGCTGAGTCTAAACTCCCAGTTCGCAGCATCTAGAGCACATATATTCAAGCTTCAAGGTTGTTTTTGATATCCTCTCATCCTTGACGACTTTGGAGACCATTTTCCTCTATTTGTATTTGCACTTGAAGCCTTCTTTCAGTGCCATTGAATTGTTTTGCAAGTTTTTGTCTCTCAGGCCAAGTACGTGGCCCTCTTATGGCTGGTTTTTTTATCATTTTTGAAATGGTTTTTGGTCATTTTTTAATAAAAACGTGGCTGTATTTGCCCTATTCATCGTCGTTTTTGGCTTATTTCTAGACATTTTTGCTCTCCAATGTGTTTTGGATACCTTATGCTAGATGTTTTCAGAATTTTTCTTAATTTTCAGGCTGTACCTAGGGTTTTTGTATATGTTTTTTGTCAAAAATGGGATTGCATTTGTTTTTGGCATATTCTTGAAGCTGTGCTTAAGGACTCTTCTTTGTCCTTATATTCTTCAAATTATATTTGAAGTCTTAATCTGGTTATTTCCCAAAGTCAAAATATCTGAAAGAAAAATTAAGCTTTTCATTTTGATTAAAGCTTCAAAAACATTGTGATACCAATTCAAAAATCAGAAGTATCCATCCACTTGCAGCAATAGCTGGAATTTTACATGCTTACCTACACTTTGAGAAATCAGAAATTTCCTTTCCATGAGATAAGAAAATTGCAGCAATATTTGGAACCAGCTGCATATACCTTGCAAAAATCAGCATTTTTCATATTTACCATGTAGTTGCAGCATGTTTTGTGTGTTTCCATATGCAGTTGTTTCCAAAGTCCTAGTTGTGTAATTTTGTATTCTATGATGTTCCCAAATCAAGATTTCTAATCCTAATTGCAAAAACTACTACATGCAATGTTTCAGGAAATTCAAAGTGTAATTCCCCCCAAAAGTTTCATTTCATGCTCACCCACATTTTGAATTTCAGGATTTTCCATACCCATTGCATATTTCATTACATGTCATTCCACATGTAATGCAAAACGTAATCATCTCAAAAATCTCCAATTACATTTTTTGCCTTAATCCTTCTTTGTTCCCAAATCGGGATTTTTAGCACTCATTACATATTTTGTTGCATGTAATCAAATATGTAGTCACCTCAGAAATTCCCAACAAAAGTTTGTTCCAAATCCACTATAATTTCAAAATTGGGATTTTTGAGACCCATTACATGTACTGTTACATGTAATCAAAAGTGTAACTACCCCAAAAATCTCCATGTTAAAGTTTACCCAAATCGGGGATTTTTACACCAACTGCATGTATTGTTACATGCAGTCAAATGCGCAATAGCATCTAAAATCTCCCACAATATCCAAGTTTACCCTTTTTGAAAAAGCAATTCCAAGTGCAAATCGGGGATTTTTTACTCAATTGCGAGATGAATTACATATGCAACTACACATGCAATCCTAAGTGCAGTTGGGTCCAAAAACCCCGATTTCACTTAAAGTCTCATGTTTTTCCCATGTAGTAGGAACTTTTTGGTCCAACTGCATAAAATATTATAGGCTGAACTACATGCAATCAAATCTGCAGTGCACCCCAAAATCCCCGAACTGCAACTATGGCCTACAAAAAGCAACCTTTTCACTTCAGCCTTGTTTGAAGCATAGTTTGTGGACATGATCCACCAACATCTCAGTGTTATAGGTGCTCGTCCAACTCAGAAGGGCCAATCATCATGCATGGAAAAAAGATGAAACTCAAGTTTCATAAATATTAGAATGCTTTCAAGACAAATTTTTAAGCAGGCGGTAGAGGACCAATAAGAGGGATTGTGAACATTTTTCCAGTCATGGGTGAGAACAAAAATCAATGATTTGTTGATGCCACCAAATGCAGAGGTCAAAGTGTTATTGAATGCAGATGTTTCCACCCATGTACAGATTTGAAGATTTCCAGCACTTGGTGATCTGGTGACAGGAAAACCTCTTTAATAGAGGTTAATGTAATAGGAGTCATGTTTTTTCAAACACAGTTTATTTTTCATCGTGTACTTTGTTTTTAGTTTCAACAAGTTACATGTAAAGCATAAAATTGCAATTACGTATGTAATGGCACATGTAAAGTAAAAATTTGCAATTACACATCTTGCTACATGTAATCACATTACGGAGGACTGTAATGTTGAATAAGTCAACCCTAGTTAGTTAGTTTTCCATATTTTTCTCATAGCCTCTCTCCTATAAATACAAGAGGGCTCATTGTAAATATGAATCTTTATGCCATTCAAGAAAACTTTGGTGAAATTGTGCAAGTTCAAACTTTTCTTTAATTTGTGCAAGTGGATTTTTGAGTGAATAAAAAGCAAGTATTTTCAATCTTTGAGTTGAGGAGACTTGTGGAATTATTTGTGTTGTTATAAGGAGTCTTAAATCTGATTTTGTATAGACTTGTGCTATAATTGTCAATTTGAGTTAGTTAAGAATGAATGCATAGACTTTGAGTTGTGGTTCATATTGATATTAACGATAGAAAAGAAGTTTCATGTGTTCAAGTCATTGTGCTTATCATATTCCTGCTTCATAGTTTAAAACCTTTTCAGGATAGTGTATAAGTCTGTGAGCTTATATTATTCCTTAGTCTATAGTCAACTAGTACAATTAACAATTAATCTTTCGGTTGATTTTGAATTTATTGGTATTATTGCCCCAACTAGTACTTAGAGGTGAAATTGTAAAAGTCTTTAGTTTGTAGAGTGCATCTTTATGAAAGTGAAATCCTTCCTGAAGAAAGAGGAAGTGATACATGAAACACCCAATTTTACATTAAATTTTAGTTTGTTAAGTTTTAGTTGAATTAGTTGCAATAAGAAGGGTGCCTCCCCTAAGTTGAGAGGAGAGATTATTTCTCATACACTGTCTAAATATCCCATTTTGCAAGTAGTGTGTCTATGACTACCTACAAAATATTTAGCCAACAGGAGAGACTTGTAATAAAGGGAAGAGGAAGGCCACTTTTGTTGTAGGTGAGACAAATATAGTGATAGGGTTATTTAATACGCAAAAACGCGAGCGTGCCGGTGATTTAACGGCCAATTTGTTTTATCTCGTGCTATTACATTTTATTTGGCAAGGTCACCCTATTTCAATGCTATGTCAATAGATGCAATAGCAATTGGACCCTCTTATGCTTCCCCTAGAGAATGTAGATTGTGTACCTCCCTCCTTGACAAACAATATTCAAAGGTGAGCATGTTGATGGAGGAGATGAGGTCATCATGGATTAGAATTGATTGTTCCATTGTCAAGGATGGGTGGACCGATAGTCGACATCGACCACTCATTAATATTATTGCTATATGCATTGTTGGCTCATACTTACTTAGAGCTATTGATTGTTTTGGGAATTTAAGGGTGTTGATTACCAGTTTAGCATTTTGAAGGAGATCATAGAGGAGGTTGGGTCTTCTAATGTTGTACAAGTTGTGACAAATTCAACCCATGCTAGCAAATTATCTGGTTTGATGGTTGAGAGTGCTTGCAAACATATTAATTGGACTCCATTTTGTGAATATTTTTGAATAATGCTTTGAAAGACATTGGAAAAACAGATTGTGTAAAGGTAGCACTGGCTAAAGCTAGAGACATACATATGTTTGTATGTAACCATCACACTTCACTTACACTATGTTGATTTTATTCAAAAGAAGAATTCCTCAAACAAGTTGAGACTAAATATGCTAGCTATTTTATTTTTCTCAAGAGGATGTTGGAGGTGCAAGATGCTCTACAATCCACGGTGGTTTGTTGACAATGAAAAAAGTGGGCTCAATAAAAGACAAAAGAAGGGAAGGTGGTTAGAGAAAGAGTGCTTAATGACACTCGGTGATCCAATATAAAGTAAGAAAAATTGCTTGAGTTTGTAAGTTGTTTTACTTTTTAAAATATTATTTTAAAATTTCAATTTTCATTATTAATAGTGTTATTGTCATAATTCTTAATTTAGAAAATTTTATATGTTGCTTGCATATAGATTTGCTTTATCATATCACTTGTTGTGGGGGTAATCAAGTTTGCAAATACAAACTCTCCTAGCCAGGAGAGATTTATGAGAATTTTGATAGCATCTTTGATCAAATGAAGCAAGAAATTCGTGACAAGGATCCTAGATGCACCTAAACTTGGACAAATGCTTCATTTTAAGGATGATGAGGTCATTGAGAGGCTTATTGAAGCTCTTTTTGAAATGTATAGCATCAAAGAGGCAACCACACTTTGAGAAAAATGGTTCCAATCTTCCACTTTAGTGTCCTACATTTAGCAAACCAAAGGCTAGGATGGATAGGGTCACTACTCTACCAAATAAAACCATTGGAAGGTAGGGATACAATTGGAAGGACACACTATAGTTGAAACATGTTATTCATTTACTCCACAAATTGCTATTTCCTCTGCTGCAAAGAGGAATAGGTTCACCTATGGTTTCATCCACACAAATAAGAAAAAAAAGTTTGCATTAAAATGAGCAAAAATAAACTAGTTACAATTCATAGTGCCTTCAGTCTTCAGGATCGGCAGACAACTAAGTATCAACAAACTCGGGCAATGCATTGGGATGTCGATCCTAAAGATGTTAGGCAGATTGATGAGGAGTGTAAGAACCCTGTCCGGTTCTACCTCCGAAGACTCAGTTTTGACCTTTGATATTTCGTCAAATGGTTTCCATGCAATCTTTAAATTCTGATTTCTGAATGTTTATATGTTTGCTTTGTTTGTGTTTGAATGCTTTTGAATTCCAAGCATGAAATACAAATTTCATAGCAAATTACAAAGCAACAATTTCCTTTCTAAACATTTTTCCCCTCAAATTAACATGTCATTATTTACAATTTAAGATATATATAATATATGCACACCAACTATGTTTCAGAGTTTATTTAAAACCTGGAAATGACTGTGTTGATTGTTATTATCCACCAAAGATAAACGCTGCTTGCCAGATAGCTTCCTGGAAATGACATGGTGGTGAGGAAGGTATCGTAGCATCCTTAGGAACCAAAACAAGCCCTCTAGAATTGACCTAGGCTCTATATTTTGCAACACAGCCCCTTCATGTTTGCTATCGCTGCCTTAAAACCCCTTACTGAACCATGGCAGCCAGTATGAACAAAACACAGCCAGCTGGAATATTATCACTGCACCAAACACAATATTCCTTCATGCACATTATTCTACTTCTAACATTGATCCTCCAATCACGTTATCATCACTGTTATTTACAAACTCGGTTATTGTATATAACTGTTGATGATGCCACAATTCACCAGCACAAACGCTGATTCAAAGAGCATACAATTCATGCAAGAATTCTCAATCCCTACAGATCAATTTATGCCTGAAACCCCTACCAAAGTCTCCTCACAAATTCAATAATCACATAGCATTATCAGATGGTTTGAATTTTTCACTTGAATGTATTTATAACCCTCAACACAAATCGATCAAAGACTTCAAAGACACACTTCTCATAACTTGCATCATAACTTAGGCATTTTAAATTATTTTCTTTTGTTGCCATGATTTGATATATAATAGTTTATTATATTTCCCTCCAAATATAAGCACCAAATCTCTTTAATATTAAATGAGCAATTAATGCACTTGAACACACCTTATAATATAAAATCTTATACTTAATCATTAATTAAATGGAATTTAATTAATGATTTTAATAGCTCATTAAATCCATCCATTGATTCCTTCAAACATCCAAGTGCTCTCTGCCTTAGTCTGACGCCCTAGTGCCCTGCCCCAAATAGCAACTGGTCATAATCGACTTACTATAAATAGTAAGTCTCAAGACAAAAGCATTGCCGATGTCCCCACAACTCTGCACTGCTCACCAATATGTTCAAGTGCCCCGCTAAGAGTAGCAACGCTGACCATCCCAAAATAGTAACTTACTATAAATAGTAAGTGTGCCAATCTGACTCAAACGAAGAGCAATCCTGAACATCTTTGACCACTGGAGGGGGAAAATAGCATCTAGCTAGACCAACTGAGACCCCCCCCCCAATCCATAACATTAGCCCACGAGGATCGCAATGATGGGCTGACAATTCATCCTCTGACACTGGCTAAAAAAGGGGACATTACAAGGAGGTGCGACCAAGAATCGTCAAGCTAACATTCGATGATCCACTTCAAAAAAAGAGTGACAGTGACACGAAAGGTTCTTTGAATATTGAAAGCCCAAATGAGGCATAGTCTCATAGATTGTTGTATTTTGAAGTTTGAGTTACTTTAATAATTAACACTTTAATTTTAAAATTTGAAGTTGAACTACAAAATGCTTTGATGGTTAATACAATTGTCATGAAACTCGTTATTAATTTTATTGTTGTTTAAGGTTTATACTGCTTTCATACTACTGTTATACTGCTGTTATAATACTTTATTAAATTTTATACTGTTGTTATACTACTGCTGTCATGATTTATTTACATACTGGTATTGTTGTTATCACTTATTGCCATCTCTCTCTCTCTCTCTCTCTCTCTCTCTCTCTCTCTCTCTCTCTCATATATATATATATATATATATATATATATCATCATCATCCCCCCCGTCCCCAAAAAAGGCCCTCAAACTATTGTCCCCAAAATGCATCCCCTATCATTCTCCCATCCCCGTCCCCAAAATGGCACGGAACATAGCATATATGTATGTATTTATGTAGTAGATGCATGCATGTGTGTGTAGCTCTCTATGTGTGTGTCCAAGTGCATGCATGCATCCAAAAGAAAACAAAATCTAGTCCATCACAAGTAGATCATGCCATTGTACTTGCACTTTCAATTTACCAAAGATATCTTCATCTGCATATTTTCTAATTTAAGATTTACAGACTTTGGCCCTACAAAAACTTATTAGATGCAAGAGTCAAAATTGTGTATTGCAGAACTAAAAGTGGTGAGAAATACATAATGAACAACACAAAGGTCTAAACACTAGAGAAGAAAAAAGTCATGCTATTGCAATTGGAGATGATCTCCAAAATCAAATAGTCAAGAGACAATCAATCATCAAAGATAATCTCACAACAAATAATGATAAACACTAAGTTTCCAGTTTGAAAAGTAATCACAAAAATATTATAAAGCCAACCAGAAAATCAATATCCTAAAGCCTAAACTAGACAAGAATTAGATTTTGCAATCCTTCAGGCTTCAATACATGTACAATACCAATTATATCAACCAACTCATGGACTCCAATGATAATCAACAAACAAGAAATATGTACCATGAGCACAATTGGCTATCATTGCAGAAGAAGAAAGCAAACTCTCATAGCATCCCTTCATTTCTTCAATGTCCTGACATTGAGCAGACAAATTAATAACTCTTACAAAAGTTGGACACTATTTTCTGTTAAAAACTACTTAACAGTATATTCTCATTATTTTCTTTTTTGGCCCAATGTAAGTCATCAAAAAGATGCAATCTATACATAAAATAAATACTTGGGAAATGAAACATTTTCTTTGAGAATACAAGCATTTCAGAAAGGCATGCTCCAAGGAAGATCCACATTCTTCCACTTCAATTCAGTACTACTAGAAGTAAAGTTGAAGTAGTACCAGGAACCATAATTTAAGATCCAAAATTATTCCCAACAAGGTAATTTGCATGCAAAATTAAACAACGTAGTTACAAAGCAGCAAATTCCTAGTGGCTTTCAGATAATTTCGCTAACACATAAGGTTTGTGTCTGATACCAAGATTGTCTTCAAGATTATTTGACAAAGTATTGCAGAGATTTCTTGTTGCATAGATCACTCATAAGAAAATCCTTTGGTAAAAGACTCGAGGAGCTCCATGCATTCAATATACAAGTATAAGAGGAGACAGTGATTTGAGGGAGGTGGTGCAGCACTTGAATAGGAAAAATCAAGAGTTACAAACTAAATGGTCCAGGCTCCAGCCATGGAGATATCACGGGTAGTATCATGGAGAAGTTGCAAAAGAGGAATTGTTGGCAAAGCTTCAAGGTGATGTTCAAGGAGAAAATAAGAGTGAAGAGTTTACCCAAAAAAGAGAGCAGCATCCACTAAAGATGCACAGATTATGACAGAGGCATACATGTTAAACAGTTCACCACATGCTCATTCTTCTAATGAAGCATTAAATGAGTCCTTTGGTAATTTTGTGAAATGTACTTAAGGTCTTGGCTCTATGTTATTGCATGGAATGGGATACCATAGAAATGGTCTTGTCAAGGACAGCCAAGACCCAGCTCCGATTGATGTCATAAAGAAACCACCATATGTTCACGATAGGTATGGCAGAAGCTATAGTGCAGCCCAAGCAAGGCTTGCTTCGAAAAAGAAGCATGCCCAAACCATCAACATAACAAAAACAGCCAGAAGAATGTACTCATATTTTCTCTTTGGTATTTGTGAAGCCATGAGTTGATTGCAAGAATTCAAGAAAATGGACAGCAAGCACAAGAAGAGAAGGGAAGCAACTTCTCACCTCAAGAAGCCAAGGAAGAACTTCCAAAAAGATGACAGCCTTCAAGACAAATGATGCAAATGCAAAGGAAAAAAATGGGGAGATTACACTCCACTAAGTTCACCACTTGGAAATCAAAGGAGGGAAGGAATCACCCAACAAGGACAATGTACACAAGTGAAGACTTCCAGCTTTTTTTCCCATTGTATGAAGGCCACAAGGAAAATCAATGTTGGTTTGTTATTCTTTGCATTTGTTGAGCAGTCCAATTGAATGGCTATATACAAGAAGAAACAATCCATCTTTAAGAAGACCAAGCTCTTTATGAAAGATAGGAAAGGAAGAAACCACTCTTCAATAAAACATAAAGAGGAAGGCCAAGTCACACTTTAAGAAAGTAAGGAGTCACTTGATACAAGTAGTGAAAATCGAATCACTTCTGCAGTATTTGTAAGGTTGGCAAGAACTTGGAGAGAATGTGTTGGATACTCCATTCACATCTTCATCCAAAGAAAGGCACAAGAAGAGATAAGCAGCCACAGAAAAAGAGAGAAGAATATTGAAAGCACAATAATAATGAATGGTAGAACACTCCTTGCATATATCTCATTGTCATCATAATTCATGATTAGTGTTAAAGGCATATCTTTGGCTTCTTGAGTTCAACATTTGTACAATTTGCAATGACAAAGCTTGTAAGATATTCATGTGCATTCATAAACCAAAGGTTGAACCTTTCATAAACTTGTATAATTTGACATTTCTGAGTTTTACTTAGGATGTCAAACTACTATTGTTTCTATGTCATTATAGTTATGTTGAACAACCTCCTATATTGACTTACTAGTGTCTTGCCACTGCCTTTTACTGTGAATCTGAGGCTTATTGTAAGTTATTCATATGTACCATCATAAGGTTGTCACTACATTTTGATACTACCCGCCATTTGTTGGTATGTATAAGGTTTGTGAGGTGTACTCATGTCTCATAGTTTTCATGGTTATTCATAAGGAAACAATTCTGATACTTCTCGGCACACATACAGCCCTTGTCTCAACAGATTTATAAACACTTCTAAACTGAGTTTATTATTTTCCCTGCAGGCTGGCAGGGTCAAGGCTTTGATACCAATTGTAGTGTCCCCTTTTGGGATGATCTTGGATCTTGCCCTAAAATCATTAATTCAATTGAAAAGGAATGTAACATAGTTATCAACATAAATCCTGATTAAGGTCCTGCAACAATGTTAGATAATATAATATATTTGAAATACAATTCATAAGATTATTCTTCTCTATTGGAGTTAGGGATTCAACAACAGATATAACATATATGTCCATAATCATCTTAACCTACTTAGATAAACCATGCAACTTGTTGATCTTAGAAATTAAGCACCAAGTGTTCCATTTCCCTAAATCAACCATGGTAGGGTCTGAAGAGGAAAGCCATAAAAGGTGTACAAATACTATTCAACCCAATTAAGCCCAAGAGCACGCAGCGCCCACCCAAGACAACTCGCCCCTTGGCCCACAAGCAAGCAGAAACATCCACCTTGATGACTCCTGACTCTATCCCTTGGCGTGGCCTACTTATTTCGAGGGAACCCGGGTCATTGAGGAAGATTGTTCAGCTCAATTAAGCCCTAGAGCATGCAACATCTAACCAAGACAACTTGGCCCCTGGCCCACAAGCAGTAGGAACATCCACCTTGATGATTCCATCACTTAGGGTAGCCAAATTATTTCAGGGAATCCATGTCTACTTCAAATTCTAAAATGGTCCTCAAATTGAGAAGAAACCACTTCAGAATAACCTAATAAGGAATTGCAGCAACATTTACCCAAGGTTCTTGTATTTATGTTTGATGAGACACAAAAGTGTTCAACTCGTGTTTGGCTCCAAAAATCAACTACCTAAACTCAATGTACAAAGAAGCCATCAAGTTTGTCACCTCATCTAGAAGGAGTAGCCTATGAATGATGGTATTGTGGCATAGTGACAAAAGGGAGTAGTCTCATTATTATTTGTGAAGAATTTAACATATTGATTGAAAGATTTGATAGGGTTGGTCCAAAAAATCCACTTTCAAGAATTGGCACAGCTAAAACACAATGAATTAGTGTAACACTACATAGATGACTTTCAAAGGATAGATATTGAAGTTTCTAATGTATCTAAGAAAAAGATAGAAGAATTGGCAGAGCTATTGAAGGCATTGGAGCCTTCCACTCTTTAAGGGGTAATCAAAAGGGGCCTTGCTTTGGAGAAAATCCTATGCTAATGCTCCTCCTATAAACCAAAAGGAATTCCAAAAGGGAGAATTAAGCATACAAAGATTCCACCATCATTAAAAAGAAATGAAGATGGTAGAAGTGAACTCAGAAGGAAGCAACTTTGTCTCCATTGTAAAGAACCCTAGAAACGAGGACATAAATGCCTTAGCAAAGGTCATGTGCACTCTATTGAAGTCAAGTCATATGAGGAAACAAAAGAAGTCGAGTTTGAGAAGACGAATGAAGAAACTAATGAAGAAGGAGAAGACCTGCATGAATGAACACTTGTGGCTCTTTTTGAAACTCAAAGGTACAACCTATTCAGGATTGTAATTATGTTTACTACAGATTTTCTATATTTTTATAATAATATTGTCGCTGTTTGTCTTGAAAGTTTTTGCAAACTGAATGATCTATAAGCGTAGTTTGCTATAATAAGAAGACTAACATTATTGTGAATTGCTATGTCCTTCGTTCACTTCGCAAGGGTTTATAATTCATTTCTACATATGCTGTTAAATATATAATTTCTTGCAGTAGATTTGATTTGAAATGAATTTAACCTTACTTTCCCTTAATCTCATAAAATAATTTTATGGAAATTCGCAATATAATAGCATGATATAATATTAATTCAACCATATAATCATTTTAATAATGAGTCATGATATAAAGAAGCCATTGAATTTAAGAACATTTCAATAGGCTTCGGTGTCAGAACCCTGATGGTTCTACCACTGATTCAACTGTCTCTGAAAGATTTTGTTTTTGCAATTTAATAGTTTTTTCTGTGTTTTTCCAGAGTTTATGCCTTTTTTGGATTTTTGGACAATATTGGAATAACAAAATAACAATGCTTGAAATACTAACTATCAATGCCAACAATGCTCCAAACAATCTTTATTGCTAATCCCCAATTGAAAATAATTACAGTGATGATAACATGAAATTGTGTATTAATCAAATGCAATGAAAAGAAACTTGGAAATCTGATCGCTGGTAATTATGAACACCCCAAACATGAATCACAGCTCACAGGAAACACTAGATTCTTGACGCCAAGACCTGGATTATGTTGCTAAGGCACCCAACATGCAAAACATGCCTTCTTGAACCCCAGACGCCACTCTTTCTGCCCTCACATGGCTCTTATATACTCAGCCACTGCCCCTAAATCCAAAAGCAGGTCTCTTTACTAGCTGCAATCTGCATTAATTTCACACCTTTAGTCTTTTGCAAACAATTCTAGAAGAATATACACAATCCAAACACCAATTTCTGCAATCAATTAATCCAATCCTAGCCTCTAAGTAAGACCAACGCATGTGCACAATCTCACTGGGTATTTCACCAACTCAAAGTGCTAAGAGCCTGTAGAATTCTCAATTCCCAAGCCAATTCTCAAACCCTTGGAAGTTTCTCAGAGTCTTCACCAAATGCAAACAAAATCAACAATTCACCATATGGTTCGATTTCTACCAAATGCCCTTTATAATTCCTCATAGAGGTACAACCAAGTAGCTTTCCCAACAAGACACATTAATGAATTATTATTTGCTTTTGTTGTCACATTTTTTTGACTTAGCCATTTCCTTAGTCTTGGGTGCCATAATTTAAATAAGCATTTAATGACATTAAATGAAGTCTTTGGCCCCTCTTTTAAAATAAACTTTATAATAGCTCTTTTATAATTAATTATTAATAAAGTATACTTTACTAACGAACGGGTACTTTATTAATAATTAACGCCTTAATCTCGAGCCAATAGATTTATTCCAATCAATGAACTAAAGAACTCTGCTAACACCAAGGCTAGGTGCACTGCCAAAAATAGCAACATGACATAACTGACTTACTATAAATAGTAAGTCTCAGAATAAAAGCTATGTCAATGTCACCGCAACTCCATTCTACTACCAAACTGTCCAGGTGACCTGCTAAAGATAGAAACCCTAACTTTCCCAAAATAGACACTTACTATAAATAGTGAGTGCGCCAATCTAACTCAAACGAAGAGCAATCCTGAACATCCCTGACCTCTGGAGTGGGAATTGGTCTTTGGTTCTACAAACTAGGACCCTCTATCCCTCTGACTTAGCCTACGAGGGTCACTGATAAGCTAATCCACACTACAAACCATGGTGAACTAAAAAGAGGACATTACATTTGGAGCTACTTATATTTCCATTAATTTAATTAACAATAGGCATGCCTTAGATTTTCTTTAAGAGCACTATAAAAATCATAATAAAACAACCATGTTTGTCTCGTCCATAATCTTCTATAGTAGCACAATTTGTTTTAATGGATGGGTTTTGTCAAGAAGAGTCGGGCATAGCTCAAGACAACTAGTTCACAACCCTACCATCCCATGTACTCATAGGGAACGCAAGGCAACTAGACATACCCACAAGGTACTCAATATGGAAAGTTCATGCCCTAGCTATCCCATTCGGTCCTACAATGGGACCCTACAATAAGAAACCCAATAAAATAATATATAGATATAGATATAGATATAGACAACATGGTAAAGAAAAAAAACCTTCTTCTAAGGAATTGCCTATTATAACTTCTCCTCGTAAATCAAAAGTTTCCCAAGCCAAAGAATTGGAAGAGATGAGATAAAGAAACTGGTGAGCTGAAACTAATAAGTAGGAGATATTTTCCACAGCAAGTCAAATTGTGATATTGCTATCAAGATTCAACTATGTAGTTTTTGAGTCAAACTCATTGACCCATGCTTCATGAGTAGTGGTTCACAAGATCCATCTCTCATGAGAATGAATGGAACACTTGGCACTCATTGCATCTAGGTGATGCTCACAGGGTTGAAGCATCAGGCCTTCCCCAGAGATCACCCATCCCAGTATTGCTCCAACTGAAGCGCGCTTAATCATTGAGTTTCCTCCAAGGCTAACCCCACTTAGCTTGCTACCCATTTGCAAAACCTTCAACAAGCAAGCTGAGTGGGCTTAACCTTGGAGGAAACTCCATGGTTAAGTGTGCTTGAGTTGGAACATAGGGATGGGTGACCTCCCAAGAAAGCTCAATGCTTCACCCTTGTGAGCACCACCTAGATGCAATGAGTGCTAAGTGTTCCATTCATTCCCATGAGAGATGGGTTCTTGTGAACCACTACTCACGAAGCATGGGTCAATGAGTTTGACTCAAAAACTACACAATTGAATCCTAATAGCAATATCACAATATCAATCTGGTTGTTATGCAATGGTAAGCCTAGTTGTAAGCAGCTAATCTAGCCATTGCAACAGCCTCTCAAATTCCTTATATATTCTTGTTCCCCTCAAAGATGGCCCTACCATGGACCATTACAAAGAATATCAGCAATAAAGGCCCAAAAGCATGGGAAACCATCTAAAATTTTCATCATAGGCTTATCATCAATCCTTTTGTGGAGAATAAGATTCATGATGAAGATCTTTGACTCTCTATTCATACAAGGGAGAAGCCATTAACAGACATAGAAAAGAAAGGTGCTAATAGAGGTTTCATGCATGTTGCCTTAACTGTCTTTTCCATGTTCATGTTTTTATTTTGTTGCATTCTCATGAAGAGAGGGTAAGCACTTGATGCATACCATTCTAATTGTCATGGGTCTGGTGTGCAAATTATGTCGGTTCTTACTAGCGTGCTTTAACTCTAATATTTTTAGTTTTAACACTTTGGTAATATTTTTTGTAACAAGCAATTTCATTTTACAGATGAGGCTTCAAGGTTAATCAAATCAATCACTTAATCACTACAGAAAATTGGAAGTCTGCAGATCTGTTACTATAGTGCTCTCTATGATTTTTCAGATTTTCTCTTCATATAACTTCTGAAAAAAAATTCCCATTGCAACAAAAATGTCTTCCATGAATACTATATCGTGTGACATAAGATCATAAACATTTAAAAAATTTGACAGAGCACAGATCTATAATGCAATGACGGAACCAATTCCACATGTGTTATTCTCTAATTTGTCCAACTTGTGAATTTTATGATATCATGATGCAGTCCCGGCATTTTGATGAAAAGAGAGCTTCAGCCTGTCAATGTTGTTAAGTTAAAATCCAAAATGGTTTATGTCCTTGTTGGTGGGGTCTGTAAGTGGTTAGAAAAAGTAACATGTTCTGCCGAATTAGTCCACTAAGCATGGAAAAATATAATGGATTCCAATTACTCCACAAATGAGTTTGCAATATCCACAATCTGCTACCAGGCGCTAACGTTTGAAATTTTGGTAAACCATAAAATGTGAGAGCTAGTGCAATCTCAACGATCAAAAGTATGAAGCAGTTGATGATACTATTAGCATGTTAATATTGGCATAATGAACAAGCAGATGGCTCCCATGTGTATGTCATTTGATTTGATCAAAGGCTCCCAAATGAATGTCATTGTTGAATTTAATGACAGTGAGGTTCTTCAAAAGCGGGTTCTGAATAATTTTTTGAACAAGCTTAGTCCAATATAGTTGCTACTAGAAATCACTTTCCGAGGCTACAAGCTCCTAGACAACTGAGAGGAGCATATGGATTATATAACAAGAAACAATTCAAAGATCCCAAAGGTAAAAAAATATTATTCGTTGCTTCAAAAAAAATCCATCTTGCACTTTATTCATTGGAAATACAATGGCCTTTAAAACTAAAGGAGAATTTTGATGAACTATAAATAGATGCTTTTTTCATGCAGCTTACTTATTGTCTAAAGGACCTGGAGGATCATCTGAAGGAAGGTGCCGTGATAATAATTTGTATAATAGGAAAGATGTAGAATTTTGCAACTCTGATAGGAAGCAGCTTTTGTGGTTGGAGGCCAATGCTCATAGCTTAATTGTTATAATTTGGTCATCTTTACCTATATACACATTGATATACATTATGAATATGGAATCATAATCGAAGTTTAAACTATACATTAGCTTAAAATTAAATTATTGATCTATTTTCAATTTTAACTTTTAACAATCAGATAAATTTTTTAGTGTTTTGTATTTCTATTTGATCATGAGGTTTCTAAACAGATTCAGAGCCTGAAATGCATGAGATTGACGTGTGGACACTACGATAGTGTTGATGCAATTATTTATTAGACTGTACAAATCTGGGAGTGGGCTTCAGATCTGGAATGGACAACGATCAAACATCTTCTGATTCAGTAACAATTCCATTTTGTCAAATCTTTGTCCAAGAAGCTGTGGTGTAATTGTGCTGTAAGATGTAATGTCCCCTTTTTGAAATAGGATTTAATAATAAGCAATAATAATAAAATTAAAAGGTAAAAGAATTTAAAAAATTAATTAATTATAAATATGAAAAAAAAAATTAAACATAACCATAACTAAAATTTAATTAAGTTTAATGAATGATCAAAAGGCACGAGATGAGAAGTTGTGACTCCCTCAAATATGAGATATAAAAGGGAAAAGAGAACTTCATTTGACAGGGGGATAAGGAGGGAGGAAGAAAGAAAGGAAGATGTTGAACTTTTTATGGAAGAGAAAAGAGGAATGAGAGGAAAATAAGAAATTGGTTCCTTCAATAAGCAGAAATGATGAGGATTTGTGACTCTTCCAAAGGGTGGTAACTATGGAAGGTTGTGAGTCTTTCAAAGGACGGCAATGATGAAGGGTTGTGACTCTTCTAAAGGGGGCAAGTGTGAAAGGGTGTGACCCTTGCAAAGGGGCAGACATGGTGAAGGGGTGTGACGCTCTCTCATATTTGAAGATAAAAAAGGGGAGAAGGTTTCATATGAAGAGATTACCCAAGGGAGATCAATTTGGAGAATATTAAATTATTCTCAAAGCCAATCGTGAAAAGTGGTGACTCAATTCTTATGAAAGGTGGTGACCCTTTCACCAATAATGTATAAAGAAGAATTTGTTTTGAAATGGAAGACAAGGATAAGGATTCAATCCAATGAGAGTTGCAGACTCAGAAGATAAAAGGCAGTGAATATATTAAGATAACAGTGAATATGTTAAGTAGAAAAGCAGCAATTACGGAAGAGAAGTGGTATAAATACAAATAGAAGCGATATTACATGCAGCAATCTCAATCATACCATATGCAGCAATCACATATTGTGTAGTGATTAATAAAGACTGAGAAGATTAGGAAGGTAATAACTAATGGCTGCAATCCTTAATAGAAAGGTGCTTCTCTTGGGAAGAATGCATCATTATGAAAAGGTATCTCTTTTCAGTTAGAGATAATGATATTTATGGAGGTGGGAACGATTGAGTGAGGAAAAAACATAAAAAAAACATCAAATCTGCTAAGGATGCAGTTTCAGAAACACATATATTAAACTGCAGCTTCTATACCTATCCAATTCAGTGGTATGATGTATATTGCAATGAATTGTATGATAGTCATTTGAACTGCATCTGATAGAAGAGAGAATATTATATTCCACCTTGCTATTAACTTGCATAATATATGTTGTTATCTTTGCTATATCTCTGCCTGTATATAATGTGGCACATATGAAGATTCATTTAATATTCTCATCTGTTGAGTCATCTCATTTTGGAGGGGAGATAAGTACATACGAAGGATGCAAGTAGCTAGGAAGCCATGCAAGTAGAGACACCCCAAGTGGCGTTCGGAAGGTGGATAAAGGTTGTCATTCTGCGCTTCTGGGCTGGGTGGAATGGCTTGAGGTGTCTTGTATGATCTCCCAACTGGTGCTCCATAATGACAATGAGTTTGTTGGATACAACTTCAAAGGAATCCCATATGACCTACATCAGGATACTAAAGTAACAATTCCAATTGTCAAGCATTATTCAAACCTTGAAAAGAGAATTTTAGAGCAGATTGAGTAAAGTCCCAATAGGGGACATTGATCTATGTTCAAAACTTAAAAGATCAACTTGTTTTATACAGATACATGTTATGATTCATCAAATTGACAGAGTTAACATATTTTTGTTTGAGTTATTGGGATAATGGCAATGTTGGGCGCTTGTAACTTAGTAAGAGGATGACCTAAGTTCAAATCTTTCCCATTGCAATAAAGTGGCCTATAACTCTAGCAAACGAGTCATGAAGCTGCATGGTCTAATGACCATGGGACACATTCTAGCATAACCTGTGCTTAGAAATCCCTAGGGCAAAATTTTAGAAAATCAATTTGCTTCAAAGAGATGTAAATATTTTGACATGTCTATTTATTAAGTTGTGTTTTATACAGATGCAAGAGCATCCTAGGGTTTGCACAATCTTGCATTGCTCAAAAAACAGTAATTGCTTGGTTAGCTTTCTGTGTGCAGCCTTAACTTGTGCATGCTTATATTTCTTGTTGTCTCTAGCTTCTATGTGTGCGCTTACCCTGCATATGTATGCATTTTGTTTTGCCATGCTTGTGTGTGTCAGGCAGCTTTGGTGGAGTGGCACAGCTCTCACTTCATGTAGGCTCTGTTGGTCTTTGCACGAGCCCTTTTGGAGCACTTTCCATCCTGCACAGCTACACATAGCCTTTGTGCACCCTTGCAATTCCACATACAGACTTTGGTGCTTGGCACAAAAGCCCTCTCCGCACACTTTTGTTGCGCCCTCGCACAACTTTCACACAAACCCCACAGATGGTTCCCCATGCCATGCAACTCAATGACATACCACCTTGGAAAAGTCCATGGGTTTTAGAATGTCAGATCAAATGACCAATTCCTTGGAAAACTTTTGAGAGAGTATTATTGAGCTGGCGTTGGGTAGATTGTAAGTGTAGGAAGTCTTTGCACAAGTTGCACATTTCTCATCAGGTTGGGTAGCACATGGTGACAGGTTTCACAATTGACCTAGCCCACATTGTATTTCTTTATTCTGCAAATTTAGAATATTATTTACCTTCATTTCTTCCATTTTCTTCTGTGTTGTTTTTGTTTGTGTGCTCTGTCCACCCATTTGTTGGTTGTTCATTGAATACAGAATGGCTGCTGCTCATTATACACTGTAACTTCTAAAGTTTCACATCTAGCTTCTAGACTCCTCTTCCAAGATTCGGAGATATATGTATCCTGTAAACTTTCATCAAATCAATGAAGTTGCCAAATCTTGCCCAAGCTGAATAGATCAATGGTAACATAGGTCATTCTAAAGAACATAACCAAAGTTCAAGACTCCTCCACTATTATAATGACGCCTATAGGTTAATACTTCGACTGCCCTTTTTAAAGGATCGAGTCAGGCCAAAACAGCAGAATTTCCAACCAAATTAATAGTAAAAGATCTCAACTGAAGAAACAAATGGGATTAATGCCACCTTTGTTTGGCAGCCCTCGGTAAGTTGCTGTTTCTGCACGCTACATCCCATCCCAGTTATGGCTCAACAGTGCCACAGACAATTTGATCTCATAAAGGTTATTAAAATGTTTAATTTCATAATAAGATAACAATTTAGTGGCATTGCATTAAAAGAAACAAGAAAGAGAGAGACGATTCCATGAGTTTCGAACTGCATACCTGCATGGCTGTTTTGAGCTCGTCGAATTCAGCCAAGGCCCCTGCATCATCATGGCCTTTGTTACTAGTCTCCTTCTGCTTGGAAAAGCCACGCAATTTCCTCAAGGAAGCCTTCATTATTTTCTCCAGCAGATCGCGCGGTCGAATCTGCTCGGCTCCAACTCCGACTTAATTTCTCAAAATATAAGTCGCGGGCTCGAAACATCGCAGAAACTGCCTTAAAAACAACGCGTTCCAAAGAATCTGTACTGGTCAAATTGCTTACTCCAGTGCTTGAATTAAGGGTAAAAATTCCACGTCGGATCGAAGGGCGCGATGAATTAATTGCCCCACAGACAATTAATGGTATTGAGTAAACGGATCGATTGAGATAACATGCTAAAGACGATTTTAAGAAATTACAAAGCAAAGAAAGCCGGGCTTCTGCGTTGACAAAAACGCTATAAAAATATGGCTCGGATAGTCAAATCTTGGACGTTGCTGGCAAAGTGGGAAATGGTTCAAAATATCTAATTTTGACTCACTAAAAATATATGTTCAAAATCAACTTTGACTTCATAATTCACTTATCGCGGTCTTCGCCTTTCATATTTTGTGTAGTTTCCGAAGGTTTTTTTATTGGAAGTCCCATTGGTGCCCAAGCACTCACTGTCATAATGTACAACAATATTAGCAACTAAAAAAATTATATTGCACTAAAAAGAGAATATTAACGAAGGGGTTATGTGGGAGTGATTGGGGAGACGCCCATGTAGCCATCACATTCTCAAATGTTACCAAAGAGGAACTTAGTATTTTTTTTAAACTCTCTTACTAATAAAGTTAAGTTTATAATATATTGGAATCTTTAGATGAATGTAATAATATTTATATTTTTTAAAATATAAAATATAATTAAAACAAGTGTCATGTAGTGGCTAGTACTTGTCGATAATATAATATGGTAATAAAAGTAATAAATATAAAAAATGAAAATAATAATTTTAATTAGAAATTTCAAGTTAACCTATAGTTTAAAAATAGAAATTTGGTTAGTAAATAAATTATTTCTAAAATATTAATTTAAGAACAAGGAACAATTTTAATAATATTTTATATAGTTCATATAACTTATGTCAAATCATATTATTTAGTATTTTAAAATATAACTTAGAATTATTTATTATAAATAATAGATATTATAAAAAGTTAAGTTTATTAATATTTAGATTATAATTATAATTTATGTTATATAATCTAAATATATAAATATATAACATCTAATTATAATACATATAACAAATTTTATTATTCAATTGAATATACATTAGTTAATAAATAATCTATATCCAAAACCATGCATTTATATTACAACATATTTAGTACTTCCACAAAATCGGTGTATAAGAGGCTAAATTTTTAAGCCAATAGAAGAGCTCTAAATTAATTTTGTTGAATTATAAACATAAAAAATGTGCATGTATACTATACAAATTATTAATTTTGTAACAAATTTGATAAAAATAATAATTTTAATTGGTAGAAATTGATTTTTTAATCACTAGTTAATGGAAGAAATCCAAAAACGGATGCAATAGTACTAGTACTAATAAGTAAACATATCATTTTCTAGGTAACTAAATATTTTTTTAAATAAAATATTATGTATGTAATTGAAACAATATTGATATCAAATTACTTTTTATAGATTTTCTTTAGAATTTAATATTTTAGTTTCTCAACAAGTATAGAGGACATTTAAAAATAATAATAAATTAATAATTTTTTGTATTAGATAAATAATAACAAGTGTTGTTTCGTAATTTTGAGGGTTTAATCGTGTATTTTGTAACTATTTTGGAGAGATAACCTTTGGGGTAAAAATAAAACAGCAGAGTTTCACTTTGATGTTAGATTAAATTAAATTATTCTTAAAATATAGTGTTTTCAAAAATCAATTATAATGTGTTAAATTAAAATTTGACTTTTGAAAAGGGAAAAAAAAAAAAAATTGTCGATAAATAGGGGGAGAATATAACAATTGATAAAAAAATTAATTTCTAGATATTATAAAGTTAAAAAAAATTGCATCTATATTTTTGGAAATAAAAAAATTATAATTAAATATAAAATATAATTTATTTTAATTGGTGCAAAGAGTTCATTTAATCACTAGTTAAGATAAACAATTCAAAAACTGATAAATAGTACTTAGCCTATAGGCAAGTACTAATAATAATAATAAGTGTAATACTATGATATTGGAGATGATGGTTGAATTTTAGAGATGAATGATTCTAGGTAATGTGAATTGTCAAAAGTAAGGGGAAACACAAATTTTATTAAAAATTAGTTTTAAACAAAGATCACAAACTAAACAGTTCAAAAGCAATAAAATATTATGTTATGTTTAAAATTATATGATCAACCTTTCAAATAATTTAAATATTTTTCAAAGTCACAAAAATTGAAAATTGAAATTATGGATAAACATACGACACATTGAAATTGATATTTGGACAAATTAGATAGACCATTTTTCCTACTTATTAATCGTTAGATGGCCTCCATTAAGAGTGAAAGCCCGTTTATTTAGGAATGGGAAAAGGAAAAATTGAAGCAAAATAATTCCAATTATTGGATCATGCAAATCATGATGGTTGATGCAAATCAAAATAGCATACTAAAAGGTGGTAGGAGCATGGAGTTCAATTTTTCTCTTGATTTATCATTTGTGTAAGGGGGAGCACAAATAATAATAATAATAATTGAACATGTGAAAATTTAAAATTTTAGAAAGGTAAATAATAATAATAATAATAATTGTAATAATTGTAATACTATGATATTGGAGATGATGGTTGAATTTTAGAGATGAATGGTTCTAGGTAATGTGAATTACCAAAAGTAAGGGGAAGCACAAATTTAAATTATAGTTTTAAACAAAGATCACAAACTAAACAGTTCAAAAGTAATAAAATATTATGTTATGTTTAAAATGATACTATCAATCGTTCAAATAATTGAAATATTTTTCAAAGTCACAAAAGTTGAAATTCAAATTATGGATAAATATGATAGATTAAAATTGATATTTGCATAAATTAGATAAATTATTATTTTTACCTATTAATCATTAGATGAAAATTGAAATTATGAATAAATATGACACATTGAAAGTGATACTTAGATAAATTAGATAGATCATTTTTTCTACTGATTGATCGATAGATGGCCTTTGAAATGGTAATATTATTGTACTTACATCATACTCTAATAATTGCGAAACTATTTTTATAGTTCTAAAAAAAGAATTTTATAACACCAAAAGAATTCAACCAGTCATATTTTTCACAATTAATTTATATAATATATGAACTGAATCAATAAATATGTTAACTTCAAACAAATTCAAATTATCAAAAAATACTTAATTTTCATTGAAGCAAAAAATTGTATTCTCATACTTGACAACTTTAAATCATTATGTTTACACTTACATCTTGAAAGAATAGTTTAAAGTTTTGTGCAATGAAAAGACAGAATGATCTTGTTGTTTTCAACTCTCTATTATACATAGGTAAAATCACTAACTATGACATCTAAAGTCCTCTCCAACAAATTATTTAAGATCTATGTTAGAGAAAGCTAAAATGAAAAATAGATGTGTTTCTTGTTTCCATGTTTGAGGTTTCTTTTTACACATTAACAATTTCGAAAACATTGCAACGTTATATCATAATGTTTAGAGGTAACTTCAGAAGAAATAGTTTAAACTTCTCTGGCATCCAAAGCAAAAATGGATCTTCCCTTTTCTTCTTAGCTATTCAGAGGTAGTATTGCTAATTTTTTACATTTTATTCATAGATTTTAAGGAAAAAAAGAATGGAAAAGCGTAACTTGCACAAATTTTGTACTCTCAAGTTGTCCACTTATAAATAGAGAACTAAAAACTTCTCCTTATCTTGTCATTATGCAAGATCAAAATCTTTAAATTTGGCAATGTCAATTACTTACTTGTTATCCCTCCTTGTTATCTCTCCTCTAGAAAAAACTAGTGTTGCTATTAAAAGCTCGTAGTTCTTAGTTAGGGTGATCTATAAAAAAATTGTCTTTTACATACAAACACAAAATGTATAACACTTCTATCTAATTTCTATGCACGTGTCTTCAAAAACCATGTCTACAAAACTAGGTAAATACTTTTACTTCTCGTTGGATTTTAATCAAATCATGGATTAAATGAAAAGATGTGGTCCTTTATTAGTACTTGTCGATAGGCTAGGCAAGTACACACATTTCTACCAATTAAAATTAACTAGTGATTAAAAAATCACATTTCTACCAATTAAAATTATTATTTTTATCAAATTTGTTACAAAATTAATAATTTGTATAGTATACATGCACATTTTTTATGTTTATAATTAAAAAAATTAATTTCGAGCTTTTCTATTGGCTTAAAAATTTAGCCTCTTATACACAGATTTTGTGGAAGCACTAACTCTATTACAATTTTTGAGGCAATATTATAGGGGCAAATACTTTACCATTATGTATTATAATTAGATGTTATATATTTAGATTAAATAACATAAATTATAATTATAATCTAAATATTAATAAACTTAACTTTTTCATTATATAAATTATATGAACTATATAAAATATTATTAAAACTGTTCCTTGTTAATTAAATGATGTAATTTTTTTTTATTTTACCAATTATTTTTTTTAAATAGGAAATTATATTATATTAGATTAATAATTTATGTGAAGTATTTAAATTTTGATTTATAGTTATATTTTTTAAATATCTTATAATATATTATATTAATTCTTTATGTATAAATTATTTTATTTCAAAAATTAATAATTATATTTAAGAAAAATTATTTAATTGATATTTTTAATTATATATTTTTTAAATATTGATAATATATAAATTTTTAAAATAATGATAATATATAAATCTTTTTAAAAATTAATAATATTGATAATATATAAATCTTTTTAAAAATTAAAGATAATTTATGTACTTCATTTTTATTTTATTTTTATCGGTAAAAGGTCGAAGCCCTGAAAGTTTTTTATTAATATAAAAGTTATTTTACAATGTGACCCCGCTCACTGCAGGCACTGGTAGGAAAGAGCAGGGTTGAGAAAACCTCCAGCCTTGCCCGGGACCGAAGTCCTGTACTTATACAAAAATTACATAGGTATACCCATGACTCAACAATTGTCGATATTTGTAAATATATATAGCTACCATAGGCATACCCATGGCTCGATATCTATCGAGATTTATACATCATTTCGTGGGCGTACCCAAGTCTCAATAAGTTCGAGATATGTTTTTTCTTTTAAAATTATATTTTAGTTGGTATACATTGACTAGTGTTTTGACCAGAATAAGTCCTTTATACAATTAAATATCATTATCTGGTCCTCTTCTTGTCGATAATGATTTGTTCGTCCGGATATGAAAAATACCTAAAATATAAGACATCTTCCAAAACCAAGGGTTAACCAACATATATATAAAGAACCTTTACCTTGATTTCATTACCTGTCTAAAAATAGTGGGTATTATTAAAAAATACGTTATAATTAGAAGTAAAGTGTCATCATAACCTAAGTTTTTACCTTTCCAATCATTGCTATTAGAATCTTCTTACCTTTATTTAATCAAATACCTTACTGAAATAATAGTGATAGAGACCAAATGCGCCTAAAAATTCGTAGCCCTTACCAATTAAGGTTGTAATTTCCTGTAACTTAAAATCATTAAGAGTGATTACCAAAGGACAGAGCCTACTCTACTTTATTATGTTATCAAGAAGAAGTGTTGGACTAAGGTATATTGCAGGTCTATATATATTAAATCAAAGGAAATTCCAACTAAGAGAATAACATCTCTTAAGAGAGATTAGCCAAAGTCCAAATTACCAATACATATGGTTGTATATATTACCCTAAATATATAAAGCTAGATGTATAGTCTATTAGCCATGCTGTGAAGCCAACCAAAGATAATCCTGATACTCAAAATTCATATATTGAAGCTGATCAACTATGTATAAATATAGATATACATTTAACAACATATCTATATTTATACAAAGCAAAGAGATTGAAGAAATCCTGATTCTGAACTTTGTAAATCTATAAAAATTAGCAATCAGCACCAGTATGAATCTAGTCGCATGATTGCGAGAGTGGAAGGGATGCCTTGCGATCATGCGACAAGGCATGTACTAAGTGCAGTGGCTGGGGTAGATGAGCGGTCGTAGCAAGGACTGGTTGTATATATTACCCTAAATATATATAACCAGATGTACAGGCTATTATCAATGCTGTGAAGCCAACCAAAGAAATCTTGATATTCAAAATTCATATATTGAAACTGATCAACTATATATAAATATAGATATACATTTATCAACATATCTATATTTATATAAAGTAAAAAGATTGAAGAAATCCTGATTCTGAACTTTGTAAATCTATAAAACTTAGCAATCAGCATCAGTACGATTCGCATGATCGCAAGAGTGGAAGGGATTCCTTGCGATCATGCGACAAGGCATATGTACTAGGTGCAGTGGCTGGGGCAGATGAGAGGTAGTCAATAATTCACTCCATCTTCGGCCAGTGTTCATCAAAACTATCTTCGACCTTAAAAGTCATGAGAGCCACCCTGTCAGACTGGGGGATAGTATCCAATTCCTCAATGCAAGTTCGCATAGTTCGATCTGGGTAAGGGATTGTGAGGTTTTGGTCAATACAATGGACCATCTTCTTCAAACCACCCAGATGTTCTACTAAGAACACTTCCCTAGCTACCGATATTATGTCCTCTTCCTTTTTGCCTGCAGAGGTAAAAAGGGCTATAAACAGGCCAATGACCCCTCCATTTGTTATGTAGGTAAAGGAGTTGTCAAAGTGTTGATCCCCTATAGCCTTCACCAACGCCCTTCTGGTTGAATCTGGGAGTGAAGTCAGCATATGATTCAATATTTTTTTACCATTCGATGATCTTACATCAATGGTAAAGCTTGAACTGTAACGACTTCCTCCAAAGCTCCATTAGCAAATCGACGATCAAGATTCAGATCTGACTCAACTTTAAAACACCGTAGTAGATCTCTTTAAAATTTGCGAGCTTCCCTCTTAATAGTTTATCTTTAGTCGCGCAACTGCGCAATCATGAAATTAACCGCCACAGGAAACCGATTACACTTGATGAAACTGGCGACTGAAGGGCTTCCACTAGATCATGAAATACTTTCCTCCATCGCTAAAAAATTTAGCGATCACGCGACTACTACTCGCTGAATCGCCAAGTCCACTAGACCCTTGCCAAAACATCACGCGATCTAGCGGACAAAGAGAAACCTTATCAGCACCACTAGAAATATATCCTTACCGCCAAATGGACTGAGAAACTTAACTGGGCCCACACAAGAAGATCGACGACAGGTTGCATGATCGCATGGGACGGAAAGATTCCAAGCGATCATGCGACTATCGTTGATCAAGACTCTTCTCACCCATTGAAACACCGGGCCCACCTTGGAACCCTGCCACCTCGATACACTACCAACCAATCAGAGCACAGCATGTCATCATCTTCCCTGACAGCGGGACCACCAACCTTCTTCCATCAACGGGCCCGCAGCATACGTGGCACCCTTGTCGCATGATTGCAAGCAGTGAAAATGGCTCTTGCGATCATGCGACAAGGCCAAAAGATGACACCTCACCCCCCTTTTCTAACAGTAGGACCACACCGAACACATTACCCTTTGAAACGAATCGACGACTCTCGCTGAATCTCATTGGTTAAAAAGCCCGTAGCTTTCCATCGTGGTGTAGCAAGGATCGTCGATCCTGCACACCTATTAATTCCTGTCAAACCCGCCTGCCACCTCAGACCAACTGGAAAATGCCACATCACACCTACCAGTGGGTCCCAGCACAAGAAGTAGCCTTGTCACATGGTCGCAAGCAGTGAAAACGGCTCTTGCGATCATGCGACAAGGCCAAAAGATGCCTTGCAGACGTAGGAAATAATAAAACCGAGGGGAACTTAGGACTTGGGGAAAAAATCTCAGAGGGGACCCCACCCGACAAGGTAACCCTAGTCGCATGATCGCATAGCAATAAAAAAGCCTATGCGATCATGCGACAAGGCCAAAGATAACCCAAAACCTTAGAAAGATTTAATAAAAAGTAAGAGCATGGACTTAGGGATAGGGAAAGGGGACCCGCCAAAAACAACAGTCACATATTAAATGCAGTATATTTTATATTGTTTTTTCTATGACGTTTCTTCAATCGGATGTTAACCATGCAAATCCAGAAGTTAAAGAAAGTCAACTCATGCTTGTCTGTTAAGCCAAAAGCATTACTTGTGTATAACTTTCAGTCTTATCTTACCTTACTTGTGCGGAGATCGATCCAGTGCAAAGAAAATCCGACGGTTGTCACATGCTCTCATGGGATCTTCCGAGCCCATGAAATCATGCGACAACCATCCGATGAGGATCTCAATGGCTCATGGGTCAGATGGAGTCACAGTTTGCGATGATCGTGTGGTGAGGATCAACGGCGGTCACATGATCTCATGGGATCTTCTGACCCCATGAGATCATGCGCCCGCCATTAGATTAGAATCTCAATTGGTGGGCCCATGGATGGTAAAGCGGATACGCGGTTGCGCGGTTAAAGAGATTTCACATGGTCGCTGGATGTAGTCGTGGTTAAGAAAAAATAAAGCGACTTGGCAACTAAGAGGGAAAATAAACCTAGGGTGAAGCTGGGGTTAAAATTGCAGTCGGATCTCGAACGCGGGTATTTAGCCAGCAGTTTGCATTTTTGGTTAGCCCGAGGTGTCTTGCAAGGCAAGAAGATAGAGAGTAAAGGCTTGTCGCATGATCGCATGTAGCTTTCTAACTGCATGCGATCATGCGACCATTGAGTAAGGAGATGTTAGGGAGAGACAAAAAGGAAAAATAAAAATATTGTGCTCATAATCATGAAAATAGTATTTACATCAAAATTGTAGGTAGATATTGTATATACATCAAATTTGCATATATTGTTCCTTAACATAATGCTACTCTTTTAAAGTAACTAAAGACACCAAAATTGTTAGTTACAGTCTATCTTCGGTCAGAGCTAAAAATTTGCTCCATTCTCTTGCTAGAACTAGCCAAGAGACTCAATATTGCATTTAAAAAGGACGAGATTAAAGGAATTTGGAGCTACAATGTCTAAAAGGAAAAGGCTAAGTTTGCGGACCTACTCATATTCTCTAATAAAACTACTTTATTATTATTTAAGGGTCCCATATGATTCTTTAGTAAGCTATCTTCCCCAAAGAGCTCCTATATTCTTATAAGTAAGAAGGGTTCCTATGGTTAGAATGTCTCTATATGAGGATCCTGTATCCTCATAGGAGAGTCAGTTTCCCAATCTTCCTATTGAGGTCAACATAGTGTAAGGTCTCTACCTTAACCTTATCATTACAATACCTCTTAAGCTATTATATATGATGTTCCAATGTTACTACTCCATTGGCACCTAGATTCACTAGCTTATCAGCCTCTGTGTTTCCTTCTCTGAAAGTATGTCTGATTTCATAATTGAGAATATTATCCATTAATAAATTAATCTCTTCTATTTTTGAATTTAAAACCCAATTAGGAGTTTTTTTAGTGCGGATGGTGTTGATAATAATTTGGGAGTCTCCTTCAACAATTACTTTTGAAATGTTAAGATTTTTGCATAATTTAAGCCCTTCTAATGCCGCTACACATTCAGCCATATTGTTGGTTGTAGGGCTAATGGGTCTTGAGAATTTTGCTATCACTTCTGATTTCCAATTGCGGATGATCCCTCCTATACCTGCTACCCCAGGGTTGCCTCGGGATGCTCCGTCAAAGTTGAGTTTATACCAACCAACTTTTGGTGGTATCCATTTACAGGATGCTCTGTCTGTTTTAGTTTTGGATCCCCCTTTACCATAGAGGGGAGGGATAGCTAGTTTTGGCCATTTGCACCTGATTCTGTTATCCCAACTCTTAAAGGAATCTTCATAGCTTTGTTTGTCCCTGAGTTTATTGTTAGTAATTTCTACGATGGATGCTTCTATCTTGTTAGCTATTGAGTTCCAAGTTAATTTTTGGTCCATAAAAATCCTTCTGTTTCTTTCTTTCCATAATTCCCATACTAATATAGAAGGTGTTATTGTCCATATGTCCTTGAAGAGATTGTCTTTATACAGAGACGGCCACGCTTTAAGGTTGCTGATTAAATCACAATGAGAAGCAGATTTCCATCCTAAACTTTGATGGAGCCAATTCCAACAATTTTGAGAAAAAAGACAGTTAAGGAGAATGTGATTGGCATCCTCAGAATGGTTTTCGCATAGCGGGCATCTAGATGGTCCTTCGAATCCTAATTTATTAAGCCTGTCTGCAGTAAGAATTCTATTTTGTAATGCCGCCCATAAGAACAATCCAGCTTTAGGGAGGCAAGATTTGTTCTAGCAAAGGTTCAAAGGTATATCGATGTTATCCATATTTTGGTTCTTAATAATTGCATTGTAACCCTCCTTAACAGAGTATTTTCCATTGTTAGATCCTGTCCATATTAAAGTATCTGGTCTATCTTTAAGAATTACTTCTCTATCATTTAAGATTGTAAGGAGGTTGTTCTTCTCTAGCCAAACATCCTCTATTATATTTGTAATATTCCATTTATTGTCTTCCATCTTGCCTAGGTAGTCCTTAAGGTAAGGGCCAATGACTCTTTTGCATTCTTCCATAAACTCCTTGGAGAAACCTAGTTTGTTAAGGGACGGAAGGCCTGCCCATGAATCCTCCCAAAATAAAGCTTGATCTCCTGCTCCTACATCCCAAGAAAGGAATTTGCTGATAATCCCTCTGTAGTCCTTAATAAAATTCCATATCCGTGAGCCCTTAACATGTGATTGAGACCTGAAGATGTTGATGGGATCCGCATTAAGGATGTACTTATGTAATAAAATTGATGCCCACTTACTGCTTGATTCTCTGAACATTCTCCATATAAGTTTAGCCTCGAGGGCTTGGTTTTGCCATAATAGATTTTTAATGCCTAGGCCCCCTTTAGAAATCAGTTTACATAGAGTATCCCATTTGATAAGGGCAATTTTTTTTTCCTCGGAAGGACCTTGCCAATAGAATTTTTGAAGAATTTTGTCTAATTCCTTTTTAACGCAAATTGGGAGGGGAAGGACCAACAAATGATACATGGGAATGGCTGAAAGGACAGATTTAATCATAGTTGTTCTACCTGCTTTAGTTAACCACTTTCCTTTCCATGAGATTTTCTTGTTTTGAACTTTGGATATGACTTGTTGCCATAATTTGGAGGATAAGAGACCTGTATCCAGATCAATACCTAAGTATTTACACAAAAATTTGCCAATTTTATATCCCATCATACCACAAATTTCTCTTTCAATTTTTGAGATAATGTTAATAAAGTAAATTTCTGACTTAGAAGGGTTGACATGTTGACCTGAGGCTTTCGCATAAAGACTTAGAATGCTTTTGAAGGCACTCGCTTCCTGTCTACTAGTTGATTTAGGTAAAATTGTATCATCCGCAAACTATTGGTGAGTTATGTTGGGCATGTTTTCCGCGGCTTGCAATCCCAAGATTTTCCCTTCTAAATGAAACTTAGTAATTGATCTCCCCAACGCTTCTGCCATAATTACATATAGAAAGGGGGATAATGGATCTCCTTGCCGAATGCCCCTAGATATACTGAAAAAGCCTTCTGAGGTACCATTGACAAGAATAGAAATCCTGGGAGTTGAGATGCAATTAAAGATAAGATTAATCCATTGTTTAGAAAAACCAAACGCTTACATACATTTGCACAGGAATCTCCAATCTACTTTATCATATGCTTTTTGAATGTCAATTTTCTTTAACATACTAGGTTCCTTTGTTATCTATGTGGTATGGACTATTTCTTGCGCTATAATAATACCATCCAGAATCGATCTATTTGCTACAAAGCCCGTCTGCTCTTCCGAGATAATCATTGGAAGGATGGATTTGATTCTATTAGCTAAGCATTTAGATAGGATCTTGTATATGGTATTACAAAGGGAGATAGGTCTGAAATCCCCTAGTTCCGAACACTTGTCTTTCTTCGGAATAAGAGTAAAGAAGGTATTATTAATTTCACTTAATAAAGATCCTAAATTTATAGTAGCTTCCATAGCTTGCCATACTTCTTCTCCAACGAAATGCCAACATTTTTGGAAGAAGCCAGCTTGGAAACCATCTAGGCCTGGTGCTTTATCCGGATGTAGTTGAAACACTACTGCTTTGACCTCTTCTATTGAGAGCTTATTATTCATCATTTTGTTGTCAGAATCCGTAATCAGCTTAGGAATAACTTTAAGCATTTCATTTTGGGCATGAAGGTCAGAAGCTTCTGTAGTGTCGAGTAGGGAGTTGTAAAAATTCGTTAGTACATTTGAGATTTGTATAGGATCCTCAGCAATAAGTCCCTCTGCTGACTTAATTTTGGTTATTCTATTGATGCTTCTTTTAAAATTAGTTGTATTGTGAAAGAATTTAGTGTTACTATCGCCCTCCTTAAGCCATATAATTTATGTACTTCATTAACATAGATATATTATACTTGTACTTAGTAACTACAACAATGGATATTTGTTTATCTTTAACTTATCATTATTAACTTAATATCAAACTCCTAATCAATTAATCAATCTAATTATATTTGTATGAAATAGCCATAATACAATTTGGAAGAATCTAATTATTTTTTTATACCTCGTATTAATTCAATGCTCAATAGTTTAAAAACAAATCTATTGCAAAGAATAGTATTTTATAATTTATTTAAAATAATATCAATTGTACATGAACAAATGAACATTTCTTCCCATCAAGTTAAAAAAATAATAATTCTATTTAGATATTCCAAAAAATATATTTTTCTACTTTACCTTTTGTGAATTGTAGATATCATTTTTACTTAATGTAATTATATGTACAATAAATATTCATAAAGTTACCTCTTTTTTTAAACTATTCTCAACTAAAATACTTGTCAAAATTATTCATTTTAATTCCTTTTTAATTATAAATGTAAACAATTGTTTGTTTATTAATGTTCTCTTAATAGTCTTATTTGTAGATTGTTATTGAACTCAACTATAAAGCATTAGGTGATTATTATACTTTACCTGATCTTTTCCCCTTCTACTATAACTACAATGTATTCATTCTTTAAATTATATTATACGATTATTATGCTCTCATTTCTCTTAACTAGAACTATAGAATGCTTCATATTCTGACATATACATTTTTAAATGATTCATCTACACCTTCAATAAGGGTTTATACATATCCAAAATATAAGTTGGTGTATCTTAAAAATGTATGTTGTTCCAACATTCTCTACATACATTAAGAGCTCTACCAAACTCAAAGTAACATAAATAACTACATAGATAATGAGACAAAACATTACACCGTACTTAGATTGTTTCTCTTTTGCAAAATTTAAATCATTATTTGAAAGCAATGATTTTCACTTCAATGTCATGGAAGGCTAAAAAGAAATCTATTGCAAATAATAGTATTATTATTTATGAAAACAATATTAATGTTACATGAACAAATTAACCTTTTGCCAATCAAGTCTTTGAAAAAATAATTGTAATTAGATATTCCACAAATTATCCTCTTTTGCACTACCATTTATGAATCATACATATTATTATCACTGAATCTAACTATACAATAAAAGTTTACTAAGCTAACTCTTATTTTTACTATTCTCTACTAAAATACTCTTTAAAATTATTCATTTCAATTCCTTTTTATTTATAAGTTTAAAGGCTTTTCTAATTATCAATATTCTCTTAATATTATTATTTGAACATCTTTATTGAACTAAAGTATAAAGTGTTCGGTCATAATTAAACTTTATTTAATCTCCTCCCCCATTACTAAAAGTGCATTGCATTCATTATTTAACTTCTTCATATGATTATTATGCTCTTATTTCTCTCAACAACAAGTATAAAAGGATTGAAATTTGCACATGTGCATTTTTAAATGATTCATCTATAGCTTCAATATAGGTTTATGTATCTTTAAAATATAAGTTGTTATATCTTAAAAATGTATATTATTCTAAGGTTGTCTATGTGCATATACATTATAATAACTCATTAACAATAACTTCTTCCCACATATAAATAACTACATAGCTAACAAGACAAAATATTACACCATACTTAGATTATTTCATTGTTACAAATTTTAGAATTTCCAAATTTTCCGGTACAAACTTTAGCCTCTCTTCCATTTCCATGCTTACAAAATTTAATTCCAAGCACAAATACTCCACTATAAGATATTTATTTAAATATCTTACTTTGCAAATGATACACAAAACCAACAAAATCAAACATAAACTCTATGAATAAAATAAATTAATACTAATAACTTATTCTAGTACAACATTTTCAACCATCTAAAAAACTTTGCATCTTCCAAATAAAAAATAAACAACATTTTTTGAAAAACTTTACATCTTTTCACTTTCTCATATTCAAAATCAATAATTCCAAAATAATTTGACCTAACTTGTATGCAAACTTCAATGCCCTATTTGCAATGTGTCATGAATAACAAAAAGAGGTGACTCACATGCATTTCAACTAATGGACATTTAATGTGGACAAACTATCTAGAACCTTTCTCAAAAACAAGACTAAACAACCTCGTACACATAACAACCAATGTTCATACACAAAAAAAAACCTTCAAAGAACCCTACACAACACATCTACACTTCTACTTATAAACAAAATAAACAAATTATATAGTTAACTTTCACCAAAGTTCTCACCTATACTGGCATCCTAGCCGCCACCACTTCACTAGCAAGTCAAATTCCTTCGGCACCAAACTTAGCAAAATTACTGGCAGGAACATAATGCTCTTCTTCTGACCTCCCCACTTGAGCTTCAGGATCTTCTTCTCCTCCTTTGCCTCATTGCGCCAGTAGTCTGCACTTTGGAACTTCAACGGTCATTTCTATTGTTTCTCTTTTGAAAATCCTACTTCAATATCAGTTTCCCAATCCTAGACATAATCTTTGATAAACTCCAAACTTGGGCTGCCTCAACGCCTTAGAAATTTTTGTCCAAGGATGCTCTCCATAACAAGAAATGGCAGAGAGGTGATTGAATGCTTAGGAATTCCACCCAAGCTCCCTTGTTGGCAATGAAGCCTCGACCCGGTTCTGCTACAACCGGAAATGCATTGAGGTCGTGATACCACTCCTCCCAAACCATAAATGCATTGGCAATGACATTAACTACAATTTAGGAATCTCCTTTTAAGGTACAATTGCTCAACTTTGATCTTCTTTGCCAATTTGTTGTTAGAAGAGTCACTTTCGAATTTGTATCATAGTGTCGTCCTCTAGTTTGTGGTCTTAAAATGCTAGAACATTGCCATCTTCATTTAACGCCACTTAGTCAACATTAGGATTCCTTTTGGATGCACCATCAAAATTAATTTTGATCTATCCACATTTTGGATGCTCTCACTTTACCTCTTCTCTAGCCTTGGAAGGATGATGAACTTGAAAAAACTCATAAACAGACAGCAATGTTATAATATTAGTATATTGTAATCAATTTTAAATTATTATATTATTATATTATAATTATTATTAAGAATGACTATATTATTATATTTTAATAATTATACTTTTATTATTTTTATATTTCCATTAAACTTTTTACAAAAGTTCAAAAATTAAGTATCAAATTGTTATTATTATATTATTGTGTTTGTATTAAACTTTTTAAAAGCAAAAAAAATCTATAAAGACTACATCATCATTATTATATTATGGTATAATTATATTTTTAATTTTATATTCTAAAAAAAATGAATTTTATGTAGGGGACATTTTGATCTCCATAATTTTTTCTTTGATGGGTAATTCATGCTATTGTATTAAAATAATATAATAAAAGGTGCATCTTCTAGTATCAACTGAGCACAGATAAAACTAATAAACTTTAAACCAGACCCCCTTTGAGACTAACCCCAAGCTACCTGATATGGCAAAATTTCACATTCACAAGTAAAATCGCATCACCCATCAATTTAGAAAATATTATTGTTGAAGTATATGCACTTTAAGCACATAATACAACCATGTTGCACTAACCCTACTACCTGAACCATTACACAGATGACAAAAAAACATTAACATGAATTCGTCAAAAAACATGAAATTTGGGCATTTTTTTTCTTTGCACAAAGGGTCATTATATCAATAGTCCTCAATCTTGGTTTCTTTCTTCACTCTATCCCTCATTTGTTCCTTCTCTCTGTTCTTCCATTGCCAAAATCATAACAAGCCCACCACACCATTCTGGATTTAGGCATTCCTTCATCACACTCTTTGCTTCCACCTTCAACCCAAGTTCAATTTCATGAAAGCCTCACCCAAAATTACATCAATAATCTGCCAAAACATAGGATCATTCAATTTGAAAATGATCTTGCCCAGAGAGCACTACTATTGTTTTACACACCAGAGTGAAATTGGCTTCCATAATGCCTACAGCCACTCCACCACCCATTGAATTTTTAACACACAAATGATATGTGTCTCCTCAAGGTAGTTTGAGTATCTAACCTACAAAATGAGTGTGCCAAAGGGCACAAAATAAGCTCTCTACAAAGCATACCAAAGACAAAAAAAATGTCAAGCCTTTTTTTCAGATTCGCAAAAACACTGTAATTTTTTGCAATTTTTTTGTGGTTTTCGATTATAAAATATGCAGATCATGAAGAACAGATGCTAAAAATTTCATGAAAATCTATTGTGTTTTTTGGTTTTTGAAATTTGGTCAATAGTACATTTTGTAGGGAGCTTAACCGCGTCTATGCGAAAGGTGATTGTCACATCAAATGATATTATTGAGTATCGTAGTCATACGCCAACTCAAATGCCAGATCCACTCCATCTATATCTTGGAAATATTCGTATAGCTCCCCACTTTCCATCTCATTCAATGATGACCTCACTTGTGACGTGTCTGCCACAACATTCCCTCCTTTTTTAATATGGGTGATTTTGAATTCATCAAAGTGCCAAGTAATAAATTTATTCTTTTAATAAAATTGTTTAAATGCCACACAACAATTTCCCCCTTGATAATGGTACTAACGATGATTAGAGAATCACCTTCTAGGCGGATATGCAAAACATTTAGTTTTTATTGCCATTAACACTACATTAAGAACCACTTGTACTTCAGCTTCGTTATTTGTCCCATCACAAAGATGAGTTGCTCCAATCACTAAAATATCACCTTTCCTTTTGATGCACCATCAAAATTCACTTTTGTTCATCCCTGATCCAAAAGTTCCCAAATCTCCTTCAAGACACTCTACTCCAATGGTTCAACCCATCCTTACCCATTAACATGCCTTCAATCTCCTTAATTAATAATATTATTTTTAATCTATTATTATATTGTTATTTTATTGTATTAAATATTTAAAATAATCTAAAAAATATATTATATTTTAGTTAAGAATATTAATGTGCAATAAAAATAATAATAAATGTTAAAATATTTTTGTTTTTTTATGTTTTTATCAAGAATACTGATGTATAATAAAAATAATATAAATTCAGTAAATAATAGCTAGCATACTTATATTTTTAAAATGGTAGAATACCCCAAGCGATATCCGTTTTAAAACAAGTGGTACAAACAATATGTACACTAAAGAAAAATTTGCAACAAATAATAACCTTCACTAAACAATTTTGAAGAAATAGGCTAGAAGGGAAATGAAAACCTAAAATATCTTTTGAATCAAAATAAGCAACCACAAAACTCATACAAATAATATTTGAATAGAAAAATAGATCCATTCACAAAACTCATACAAGTAATATTTTATTAGCAAAATAGATTACAAATAGAGTCTAATAATTAGATAAATTTACAGTGCAAAAAAAAATTATTTTTTAATTATCTATGGAGTAATTTTTTAAAATAATAAATCTTTAAAAGTTATACAATGAGTAACAAATTTGTTCATTACAACTTCTTAGATATTTAAATAATACAAATAAAAGCCTTTTGCACTATTGACAAGACTAAAATTCATTTATAAGCATAGTGATATGTTATAATTTTGATGTGAGTCAAAATAATATCAACTAAAAGTGGTTTAAAAATATATTCAAAACAAAATTGATTAGATTCCTATCACAAATGGGGGGACCTTATCCCCATTAAACATTCAACTATAGCACCCCAACCCCAATAGGGTTTGAACCTTGATGACAAGAACAACACACAATTTAACCATCACAACATCCCAATGCCAACACGCGAAGAATACAATTGATTAGATTATCAATATTGAAATTAATTAGTTATAAAATCATTTTTTATAATTAGATTAATAAAATATATTATATAAGATCTTCACATAAACCTTTCAATTTCATAGAAGACTATAATTAAAATTAGATAAAGAATTTGTAAATGTAAAAATAATTGTAGAAGTTGGAACATTCAATCTTCCATTTAGTGTTCATAATTTTGACATAATAATAATCCTCTGTGTGCTTCTCCACTAGATTGGTTCCAATAGATCAAACCCTCATTGTCCTTGAATGAAAAAAGTTGACCAATATGTAGTGACATCACTATGTCAACCAAAAAGAAATCAAGGTTGTTATATTATGTTGATAAGCGATGAAGACGATTGAAAGAAATAGCACCTAGATTTGCATGATTGACAGCTAAAATGTTAGTACTTTAGTTAAATTTCCTCAACAATAATTTAAAAAATCCCTTCAAGTAGGATCAATCACAAGTACTTCACTATGTACTATGTGTAATACCCTAAAATTGGCACCTATTAAATTCAATTAATTTTGGTGCATTTTCGTCAATTTTACATCTCCAAAGTCCTAGTTTCCTAGGTAATTTTCTCTCTCCTACCTGACTTAATTTGACTTGATGTCAATTGCAAAGACCATACATTGCATTAACCAAATATCAAAATTAATTCCTAAAGTCCTTGACTTTAATTAGCTAAATTACCCCTATGATAATTTAATTTAATCCTAAAGTCTTAAGTGCTTAGAATTAAATTAAATCCACCCCATTTGGCTAATTACCCATAAAAGGAATTAATAATTGCTTGATATTTGAATGGACATACCTTTTTGAATTAATAATTCAAAATATTCGAAAGGTCACCTGTGTGGCATTTTCCATTCTTTCTATTAAGTAATTCTATGCATTTTTGTCTCAAATGAAAATGAAGGGTCAAGAGTTTCAAATCAAGAACCCCTTCATTCCCTCCTCAGGCTTGCTTATTTAATGGACCTCATTTCTTCATTTGAAAGGAGGTATTTTTGAGAGCATCTATACTATAGTCAATTTTAGTCTCCATTATTACATTGTTTTCAAAGCTTTATTGCATTAATTAGCTTAATATTTCATTTTAGTTTAATATTGCATCTCATATTAGATTAGAATTTGCTTAATTGTTCTTAGATTAATATCATATTTATTTCAATGTCCTTAGATTAAAATTGCACTTCATCTTTATTTCAAGCTTTTAGTATAATTTCATTTCTACATTTCTAGATTAATTGCACTCATTTCTAGATTAATTTCATTGATTCTTCATCTTAGCTTTTGAAAATCCTCCATTGTAGAACCGGTCTTATGGTTGTTGGCTCTCCAATCTGAGAGTAATTAAACACCCCGTCTACATAGGAGGCAACAAGTCGCTTCACAATGAATTTCAGATTGAGTAATTCATACTCTCTCTTGTAATTCGATCATGTGAGTAATGACTATGTTGCGTTTGTGCCTGATTTAGAGGTCCACATTCAGACACACACACTATGTGAATCACCATGCAATACATTATCTCACATAAATTACTATTGTATTGATTCGAGATACTACAAGAGCTTCTTGATCATTGGATTAACTAATGATGACAAAATTACAATTGGCCCATTACATAGAAGTCTTAGATATATCCAAAGACTTCTAGAAGCTTATCATGCAAAACTTACATATTAGAAACAAAGTAAAAAACTAAAAACAAATTTTTATAATTTATAAAATAAAATTAAGAAAATTATCTACATGTAAAATTAAATTAAAAAAATTAGAAGGGAAATGGATGACTTAGAAAAAATATAATTAATTGGAAAAATAATCAAATAAATATTGTATTTTTTTTTTTTTTTTAATTTTTTGATATGTAATAGGCTTCTATTGAATATATATTAATAAACTAAAGAGAAGTACATTAGTTTGTCATCAAGGTCAGGCAATTCTCGAGGCCAAACCTACTAACTGATTGGCCCCCTATCAAAATGGACTATGACAAACCCTTTAACCACTATATATACATTATATCCATATGTCTTCCACATAAGAGAAAATGGAAGAGTATATATAAAACTATTAAACTAGTAGAATCCACTAACAATTAGGATCATTACTTACTACATATACATATTCTAAACTCTAGACAAAATACCCTAATGAGGGATAGAACCAACAATCTATTTCATGGGGATGGGCCCAAAATCCATGCATACCCAAAACATATTAGACTTTACCTTTTATTCTAACCTCTTGCTCCATAAACTACTACATCTGGAGAGGAACTAAATATTTCTCTTTTTCTTTTGTCCAAGTAGACTCTAGTCAACATAGATGCATTCTCAATTCAAGGGAATATGCTTCTCAGGGACAAAGGATGTCCCTACTACCTCAATGCCCAACCTAGAGCCTCTTTTCTTATTCTCATCCAACCTCTTTGGCTCTACCAGACTTCCTTCCATCTATGTCTTTCAAAAAATTTTGCCACAACTAAGGTAGGCTTGTACCCTTTCACAACCAGGTAATTCTTCCACTAGTCCTCACCTCCTATAGCCTTATGACCGATCCATTCTTGAAGGAAGTTAATATTCCTTGTTATAATTGTCTCCCTTTCCATGAAAGTCCTCTCATCACACATATAAAGTATAAGGTATTTTACCACCACCTCATCCCTTGACACACTTTAGACAGAGTAATCCACTGGATAGGGAACCATGAGGTCATCATCCACATTCCCAGCTGTAAGGTTCAAACCTCCAAGGAAGTCTTTGTTAAACACACCACAACATAATTGTAGGGCCTTGAACTTAGATTCTCTCTTTATTAGTAGAATAGAGACAAATACCAATTTCACAGTTTAATCTATAACGATGGTCTATCATAATGCACTCTTCTCCAATTATCTGCTTAACCACATCGATCACATAATCATCTATTGGGTTGATAATTTTGCACCATCTTTCCTTCTTTATCTCTCCAAGGAATGAAATTTGTTGTTTGTTAGATTAAAGGTGAAGAGAGGATTCCATGATGTGAGAAATTTATCTTAGAACTAAAGTTTTCAAAGGAAGGAACTTGTGCAGATTGAAAAATGAAATAGCTTTAAATGCAATTACACCTAGATTTGAAAATCCCCAACATACTCTCTCGTCATGCCACCCCTGTTTGGTGACATATATGTATAGATACCTAGATTGTTATATCTCAAGTTAATTTGATAAAATCATACTTTAGACTCTTCAACATGTGCAAGATGTCCTCAGTATGAAATTAACATAAGGATATAATTATGATTTAAAAATGTGAAATCCTTTTTTTTCTCCCTAATATTTTGACAAGATAGCACTAAGCCACATGTTTCAATGACAACTAGAAATATAGTCAACAACTGAAGTTAAAAATATCATGCCATTGTGTCATGCCATTCTACTTCCATATCCACATCAATTATATGTCTCATTCTTTTGGTGGTCGGTTCCAAGGGGCTTAACATCTATTTAATTGCTCAAATCACACCCAACAATTCAATATTTGAATGTGATAGGGTGTGCCTTGGTGCAGGGGCACCTAGCTTTGATCATGTAAGGGTGTTAGGTGATAGGTTTTTATTTTTTTGAGTTCAATTTTCATGTAATAAGGTCTATTTAGATATTTTTTAATGTTCTGGGTCATGTGGGGTCAATTGGAAAAGAATTTCTAAAAGTTGTCATAATGGGTCAATTATGGTTTTTAGATAGTCGTAATTCAAATGGTGGTTATTGAACAATGGAGAGGATGGACAAAGATGTAAATAACCTTGTGTCATCAACCAAGGGATTGATTCATGCCATTTTGAAGACCAAACAATAAAAATAAACACTATTTTCTTATGTTCTACTAGTTCTTCCATTGTTGTAGATATTTGTATGGACTTGTGCATAGGATCTATGATATAGAAGGGATTGTAGTGGATGAAGAATTGAATCACCTTTTGTTTGGCTTCGGTCTCATAATTTTTTATTAAGTTTTGAGCATTTTATAACCACTTTTCTGGGAAAGGGTTTCAAACTCTAAGGTTGAGGGTTTGATTGATAAAATAATGTTTTGAGGCCCATTCCACCAATGGAAAAATCTATAAATTGGTGGAATGGAGGGGCTTAGATTTATTTTTATGTTTCTATAAAATAATGTTTTGTTGCCTCTTGATGCTCACAATCTCATTGCAAAATGATTACAAAAGGCCTTTAATCTCTCATAGCTCATAGGATGGAGGTGGGAGAGTGTTTTCTTGGGTAGTAGGCTAATTTCTTATTGTTTCTAATGATGTAAAAGTAACGAGAGGATGGACTTGCAAATTTGTTGATGGATGCATTTGAGAGAAAATTGGCATGGGTGGTCATTGTGCAATTTTTCTAGCTTGTATAAGGCTATTTTCATCCCTTATTGTAATAGCATAGGAAGTTGGGAGTGTAGTACCTCCCATAGATTGTATCATAACAAAGATATAGTATTAAAATCTCTCAAATAGTACAAAAAATCATGATTAGTAGAGGATCTCACCATTTGAGGAACTCTCTCCCATGTCTTTTGAAAATGGAAGTTAAAATTTGTCATGTGCTCATGAGGAGCCCTCTTAATTGTGGGTAGTTGTTCCATCAAAGAAAAATTATCAAATTTGTCTTCAGATAAACTATAGATCTTAGCACCCATTTGGTCCCATAGGTGATAGAATTCACCTTCAAGTGTCTAAAAAAATTACAAGGCTTTTCCCTTGAATGACGCTACTAGCAATCTCATTGCAACATTGTCTTTTTTAATATGATGCAATGCACAAAGAATAGCCACATCCTTTATATAGTCCATCGAGGTAATTTTATCCTCTCCAATAAAGAAAGAAATTTTAAGAGATGCAAGATTTCCTTGACACCATTGGATACTCATGTATCAGACACACAAGGTAATTTGAGAAGTGACCCTATCACATTTCATCTTGTTGAGAAAAACCCAAAAAGTCAACCTCTACTTTGGAAAATCATGATGAGTCTTCCATATGCCTTCATTTCCACTTTACCAGTTATTCTTCATACTACATGTTTCTATTGCTCCTTCCCATGTGGCCATCCAATATTGCTTCAATCTCCTCCTCTAAAGTGGGTGCCAAAATGCTACATTATTCCATTATTGGTTCCTCCTTTGTTCGACCTTACCAATATTTTGTTAAATCTACAATATTGAACATAGGGGAGATATTGATTCCATCTGACAACTCTATCTCATATGCATTCTCTGAACCATGCTTCTTCAAAATCTTATAGGGACTGAACTTCTTCAACTTCAGCTTGTTGTAGGTTCCCACTAGATATATTTCTTTCCTCAAGTACACCATAACTTCATCTCCAACTTGAAACTTCTTATGCCTCCTCTTTTGATATGCCTTAGCCTTATATTGCATATTTATCTTATTGATGTTCTCTCACACTTCTTCATATAGAATCTTGATGTGCTCTAAAAAGCCTTCAACTTCACCACTTGTCCTGCTGCCTTGGTCCATCTTCCTCAATTCTGGTGCAGTCCTTGGACTACCTTCGTACAACCTAGAATGGGGATCTACCAATATTCCTATTGACATAATTATTGTAAGAAAAATATTCCTATGGTAGGATTAGGTCTCATCCCTTGGGTTTATGATGCAGTCAAGGATGGTGGATCTAATGAAGGACAATCCAAACCTTGTAGCCAACATAAATACATAGTGGAATACTCAACAATGTAACACAAAGTAATTATTTAACACCAATTTTCATTAACATGCCCGGTTGTAAGGCCTTCTGGGTTAGGGCCAATTACAATCAAAAAATAATTATGCAAGATCCTCAACCAAATCTAATATAAACTCAGCTAGTTCAGCTCTGAAGACAATCAGAAGCTAATGGAAACCCTAAGGCAGATCTAAACTTGAGCTAGCAAACCTCCAAGCAATCTCCTTGTCTCCAAGTATGCAAACCCCTAGCTCTGCTACAAACCACTATCAGATATCAATATGATTTGCAAGATCATCAAGAAATTTTCCACAACTTCACCAACTTCAAATTCATAACCTCAGATCTGACTCACTAAGTTTTCAAGTCATGAACTTCTCTGCCCCATCCCGATCTCTTCCTTGATCACCTAAACATCTACCCAAACATCCTATAAATACTAATCATGAGCCACAAGTCGGCTAGATGAAACCCTTAACTCCCAAAAACAAATAATTAAATGCCATACAGTCAGCTTACAAATGTATACAAACATTTAATTCAGCATGTCGGCCCATAACAATGGCTACCAACAATAAATTCACAAAGTCGGCTCAACAAATCATGCAGAACTCTAGTCGGTAAGCTAGAACTACTGAGCGATAGTGAATTACCTGAGTATGCCAGGCATCTCTAAGAACTAGTGTCGACCGAGCACCGTAGACATGACTGAGTAACACTTTCATTAAGTGCTAGAGACTATCGAGTTCCTTCAGTGACCAAGCTTCCTTCAATGACCGAGACCATCAGTCAAGGCTGCAACCGAGTAACACCGGCAAAAATACCAACACCCCATGCAGTTTCACCGAGGACAAGAATGCCCCTATCTTAACCTTGGATGCCCCTGCATCAGACACCCCAAGTTCCAAAAGATGTTCATATGTGAGAAGAACATCTTTCAGGATTCAGTACATAAATCCCGAACTAGTTCTTCACATACAATTCCTCCACCTTTTCTACTTGCAAATTCTTCCACTTCAGTTTCCTCTGTCTCTTGAACTCTTTTCTTGACAATGTACAGGTCAGTTCTCCATACTGATCATTCATTTTCTCTGGATCCATAATCTCAACTCGGGAACCAATACTCAAGCTTCTCCTACCAAGCATTGTATCCATCAAAGGCATCAGTGAAAAATTCCTGTCATCCTTCTCAACAGTAAACACATTTCAGACACAGTCATAAATATCTCTACAATCATATTGCCAAGGTCTATAGAGAAATATATCACAACTATTCATCTTCATAATGTCACATAACACAAGATCCTTGTACTGGCTAATTTGAACATCAATGAAGCATTGTTCTCTTACGTACAAAGCATGAACATCGTGTAACCATCCAAGCCTATAAGGACAAGGATGCTTCATTCTATTCAAACTAAGTTTCTGAACCAGGTCCTCAGCAACAAGGTTATTAGTACTACCACTATCAACAATAACATTTTCAGAGTTTACCTTCAGTCTTGCATCGGGTCCTAAACAAGTTACTCCTCTGACAAGGTTCATCCTTTGTACCGAGAAATGTTCACCAAAGTAGCAAGTTCTCTGATTCAGGTTCATTTTGAATGTTCTCATTCATCACAATAATTCATTGGTCAACCTTCTTTTGTGTACACTCAAAAGAACAATGTCCTTCCTCTCCATAGTTATAGCAAGTAACCTTAAAGATAACTCTACCTGTCTTCTTCTTCGGCTCCACAGGTTTCTATTCATCTTTTGCATCAATCATCTTATCCTTCACCGAGTGATCAATCCTTTCCTTCCCTTGAGAATTACTAGGTTGTTTTCTCTTCAACTTATCTTCTACCTTCAGAGCATACTGATAAGAATCTTCAACATAATTAATCTTCAGCATACCAAGCTCATCCTAAATATTGAATCTTAGACCATTCACATACCGAGATACCTTTTCCTTACCAAGCTCCCGGTGTCCAGATGGAATAGTAAGTTTGTAGAGCTCCTTGGTATAATCTTCAACAAATAAATCCTTTTGTTTCAAATTCTGCAACTTCTTAAACAAGTCAAGCTCATAGTCAGCCGGTATGAACTTAGCTTTCAACTTAGTCACCATCAACCTCCACTGATTGATCTTTGTTTCACCTTCATCTTCTCGGTCTCTTTGTAGTTCTTTCCACCAAAGAGAAGCATGTCCTTTCAACTTTGTCTGTGCTAATCTCAACCAAAGAGGATCTTCAATTTCTTCTAGCCTAAAGAAATCTTCAAGTTCACCAATCTAATCAATCAGATTGTCGGGCTTCAAAGTACTAGAGAAAGTAGAAACTTCCATTCAATAATTACTAAACCGAGTAGCAGATCTAGGTAACCGAGAAGTTCTGTCTTCACCAGATCTATTCCTCTGGTCATCACCACTAGATCCAACAGTTTCAAATTCTTCAGTAGCTTCTTCATAGCCATCCTCAATACCAACATTCTGAGGTATACCAGTAACAACTCTCATGATCTCGGCAACCATGTCATTCTTCATCAATTCTCTCTTAGATCTGAAATCTAATTTCACTTTCTCTGTGATCTAGGATTCAATAGTATCACAAAGATCTGAAATAACTCTAGGGTCCAATCTTCTCAGAGGCATCCTTAAAGATAAGAGAAACCCTCTACAATAAACCCTCACCGACCACCTTGTGACAATTTCCAAGTTGTAAACAAGTCAGATCACAACCTGCAATCTTGCAAACAACTAGGGCACAATTTCACAAGTTTAGTGCTTCAAATCTACAATCTAGATTGCGCACAATCTCTACTTCAATAGGATCAACTTAGTAGGATCAACCTTGCTAGGTTAACCTTCAAGATCAACTTCAATAGGAATAAACTTTCAGCTCTGATACCACCTAATGTAGTCAAGGATGGTGGATCCAATGAAGGCCAGTCCAAACCTTGTAGCCAACAGAACTACATAGCAGAATACTCAATAATGCAACACAAAGTAATTGTTTAACACTAATTTTTATTAACATGCTCAACTGTAAGGCCTTCTGGGTTAGGGCTAATTACAATCAGAAAACAATTCTGCAAGATCCTCAACCAGATCCAATATAAACTCAGCTAGTTCAACTCTGAAGACAATCAGAAGCTGATGGAAACCCTAAGGTAGATCTAAACTTGAGCTCGCAAACCTCCAAGAAATCTCCTTTTCTCCAAGTATGCAAACCCCTAGCTCTGCTACAAACTACTATCAGATATCAATCTGATCTGCAAGATCATTAAGAACTTTTCCACAACTTCGCCAACTTCAACTTCAGAACCTCAGATTTGACTCACTAAGTTTTCAAGTCATGAACTTCTCTGCCCCATCTTGATCTCTTCCTTGATCCCCTAAACATCTACCCAAACATCCTATAAATACTAATCATCAGACACAAGTCGGCAGGATGAAACCCTTAACTCCCCAAAATAAATAATTAAATGCCATACAAGTCAGCTTACAAATGTATACAAACATTTAATTTAGCATGTCGGCCCATAACAATGGCTACCAATAATAAATTCACCAAGTTGGCTCAACAAATCACACAGAACTCTAGTCAGTAAGCCAAAACTACCGAGCGATAGTGAATTAACCGAGTATGTCAGGCATTTTCAAGCACCAGTGTCGATCAAGCACCACAGGCATGACTGAGTAACATTTTCACCGAGTGCCAGAGACTGTCGAGTTCCTTCAGTGACCGAGCTTCCTTCAATGACCGAGACCGTCGATCAAGGCTGCAATCGAGTAACACCAGCCAAAATACCAACACCCCATGTAGTTTCACTAAGGACAAGAATGCCCATGCCTTAACCTTGGATGCCCCTGCATCAGACACCCCAGGTTCCAAAAGATGTTCATATGTGAGAAGAACATCTTTCAGGATTCAACACATAAATCCCGAACTGGTTCTTCACATACAAATCCTCCACCTTTTCTGCTTGCAAATTCTTCCACTTCAGTTTCCTTTGTCTCTTCAAGTCTTTTCTTGACAATGTACATGTCGGTTCTCCATACTGATCATTCATTTTCTTTAGATCCACAATCTCAACTCGGGAACCAATACTCAGGCTTCTCCTACCAAGTGTTGTATCCATCAAAGGCATTAGTGAAAACTTCCTATCATCCTTCTCAACAGTAAACACATTTCAAACATAGTAATAAATAGCTCTACAATCATATTGCCAAGGTCTACAGAGAAATATATCACAACTATTCATCTTCACAATGTCACATAACACAAGATCCTTGTACTAGCCAATCTGAACATCAATGAAGCATTGCTATATTACTTCCAAAGCATGAACATCGTGTAACCAACCAAGCCTATAAGGATAAGGATGCTTCATTCTATTCAAACCAAGTTTCTAAACCAAGTCCTCAACAACAAGGTTATGAGTACTACCACTATCAATAATAATGTTTTCAGAGTTTACATTCAGTCTTGCATCGGGTCCTAAACAAGTTACTCCTTTGACAAGGTTCATCCTTTGTACCGAGCAATGTTCACCGAAGCAGCAAGTTCTCTGATTCAGGTTCATTCTGAATGTTCTCATTCATCACAACAGTTCGTCAATCAACCTTCTTCTATGTACACTCAAAAGAACGGTGTCCTTCCTCTCCACAGTTATAGCAAGTACCCTTAAAGATAAATCTACCTATCTTCTTCTTTGGCTCCACAGGTTTTTGTTCATCTTCTGCATCAGCCAGCTTATCCTTCATCGAGTGATCAATCCTTTCCTTCCCTCAAGAATTAATAGGTTGTTTTCTCTTAAACTTATCTTCTGCCTTCAGAGCATACTAATAAGCATCTTCAATAGAATCAATATTCAACATACCAAGCTCATCCTGAATATTGAATCTCAGACCATTCACATACCGAGCTACCTTTTCCTTACCAAGCTCTCGGTGTCTAGACCGAATAGTAAGTTTGTAGAACTCTTCGGTATAATCTTCAATAGACAAATCCTTCTGTTTCAAATTTTGCAACTTCTTAAACAAGTCAAGCTCATAGTCAGCCGGTATGAACTTAGCTTTCAACTTAGTCACCATCAACCTCCACCAATTGATCTTTGTTTCACCTTAATCTTCTCGATCTCTTTGTAGTTCTTTCCACCAAAGAGTAGCATGTCCTTTCAACTTTGTCTATGCTAATCTCACCCGAAGAGGATCTTTAATTTCTTCTAGCTCAAAGAAATCTTCAAGTTCACCAATACAATCAATCAAATTGTTGGGCTTCAAAGTACTAGAGAAAGTAGAAACTTCCATTCGGTAATTACTAAACCGAGTAGCAGATCTAGGTAACCGAGTAGTTCTATCTTCACCAAATCTGTTCCTCTGGTCATCACCACTAGATCCATCAGTTTTAAATTCTTCAACAACTTCTTCATAGCCATCCTCAATACCAACATTCTGAGGTATACCAATAACAACTCTCATAATCTCAGCGACCATGCCATTCTTCATCAATTCCATCTCAGATCTGAAATCTAATTTCACTTTCTCTATGATCTGGGATTCAATAGTATCACAAAGATCTAAAATAACTCTAGGGTCCAATCTTCTCAGAGGCATCCTTAAAGATAAGAGAAACCCTCTACAACAAACCCTCATCGACCACCTTGTGATAATTTCCAAGCTGTAAACAAGTCAGATCGCAACCTGCAATCTTGCAAACAACTAGGGCACAATTTCACAAGTTTAGTGCTTCAGATCTGCAATCCAAATTGCGCACAATCTCTGCTTCAACAGGATCAACTTCGCAAGATCAACCTTGGTAGGTTAACCTTCAAGATCAGCTTCAACAGGAAAAAACTTTTAGCTCTGATACCACCTGATGCAGTCAAGGATGGTGGATCCAATGAAGGATAGTCCAAACCTTGCAACCAATAGAACTACATAGCAGAATACTCAACAATGCAACATAAAGTAATTGTTTAACACTTATTTTCATTAACATGCCCAGCTATAAGACCTTCCGAGTTAGGACCAATTACAATCAGAAAACAATTCTACAAGATCGTCAACTAGATCCAATATAAACTCAGCTAGTTCAGCTCTAAAGACAATCAGAAGATGATGGAAACCCCAAGGAAGATCTAAAATTGAGCTCACAAGCCTCCAAGCAATCTCCTTGTCTCCAAGTATGCAAACCCCTAGCTCTGCTACAAACCACTATCAGATATCAATCTGATCTGCGAGATCATCAAGAACTTTTCCACAACTTTGCCAACTTCAACTTCAGAACCTTAGATCTGACTCACTAAGTTTTCAAATCATGAACTTCTCTACCCCATCCTAATCTCTTCCTTGATCCCCTAAACATCTACCCAAACATCCTATAAATACCAATCATCAGCCACAAGTCGGTTGGATGAAACCCTCAACTCCCCAAAACAAATAATTAAATGCCATACAAGTCAGCTTACAAATGTATATAAACATTTAATTCAACATGTTAGCCCATAATAGTGGCTACCAACAATAAATTCACCAAGTTGGCTCAACAAATCACACAGAACTCCAGTCGGTAAGCCAGAACTACCAAGCGATAGTGAATTAACCGAGTATGTCAGGCATCGTCGAGCACCAATGTCAACTGAGCACCGTGGGCATGACCAAGTAACACTTTCATTGAGCACTAGAGATTGTTGAGTTCCTTTAGTGACCGAGCTTCCTTCAATGACTGAGACCATCGGTCAAGGCTGCAACCAAGTAACACCGACCAAAATACCAACACCCCATGTAGTTTCACCGAGGACAAGAATGCCCCTGCCTTAACCTTGGATGCCCCTGCATCAGTTTATCTCCTACTAAGCATATTAGTAGATTACCCAGACTCCTATTCACTTCTTCAATCTAGCTATCAGTTTGTGGGTGGTCTGCATAATTGAACTTCAACTCTATCTTCAATTTCTTCCACAGGGTCCTCCAAAAATATCCAACAAACTTGGTATCATGATCGTAAACTATACTCTTTGGTAGACCATGTAGCCTTACCACATCTCTAAATAATAAATCAGTAATTTGGACAACATCGTGGATCTTCTAGAAAACAATGAAATGTGTCATCTTGGAAAACCTTTCAACCACCACAAATACTGAATCATTTCCTCTTTGTGTCCTTCGAAAATCAAGAATGAAATCTATACTATATCTTCTCAATGCCTCAATGATACAGGTAGTGGTTGATAAAGTCTTGTATTCTAACTGCCTCCTTTAGCCATCTGGCATACTCGACAACTCTGCACAAATCTCTTGACATCCTATGATAGTTTTGGCCAATAATAATGCTCACTAATAATGGTAATGGTTTTATCCTGACCAAAGTGTCATTTCATTCCTCCACTATGCTTCTATTTGATCAAATTATCTCTCATGAAACTCCTCGAAATGCACAACTTGCTTCCCCTAAAAAACATACCATCTTGGATCATGAAATTCAACCACCTTGTCCTATCTAAAGTAGCAGGTTCCTTGCAAGCTTTCCAAGCTTCTACAAAATCAAGATCCTTAGGGTATAGGGTCTTGAGTTTTTTGAACCCGACCACTTCAATCTGCATTTTTTTCAGCAAGATTTTCCTCCTGCTTACGACATCGACAACTCTATAGACCTTCCACTTCTATGCTTCAAAACAAAGGTATAGCTCTGCAAAAATTCTAGCCATTGAAATGTATTTGATTTAATTTTCCTGGTTATTCAAGTACTGTAATGTTTGATGATCACTATATAAAATAAATTCTTTTGTTAATAGATAATGCCTCCATTTCTTCAATGCTTGAACTATTGCATAGAATTCCTAATCATAAATATAATACTTTTTCTTTACATCATTTAACTTCTCACTAAAATATGCAATGGGCTTACCTTCTTGACTCAAAATGGCTCCAATGGCATTACTATTGGCATTTTAGTCCACCTAAAATACCTTATTGAAATTGAGGAGGGATAAAAACAAGTTTCTTTGTCACCTTCTTCTTCAGCATGTCAAAACTTTTTGCTGCCCATGCAGCCCATTTGAACTCTTTTCTATCTCCTCTCATTGTCTCAGTCAGTGGTGCATAAATACTACTGAAGTTTTTAATGAAAATTCTATTAAAAACCATGGAAATATGTTACCTCAGTAGTAGTCTTTGGGGTAGGCCATTCTAGAATGAACTTCACCTTCTATGGGTCCATTTTAAGACCATATGGTGAGACAAAAAACCCAAAGTACACTAACTCCCTTTTTAAAAAACTACACTTCTTCAAGTTAATCAGCAATTTCTCATCTCTTAACTTCTAAAAGACTCTATGAATATGCATTAAATGCTCATCTAGTGTCTTTCTAAAATTCAAAATATCATCTAGATATAAAATAAAAAACTTGCCCAAACTTTCTTTCAATGCCTCATTCATGAGTCGCATAAATGTGCTTGATGCATCAAGGTTAGCCCAAAAGACATGACTAACCACTCATACAAGCCTTCTTTGGTCTTGAATAAAGTCTTCCATTCATTACCCTCTCCTATTTGAATCTGGCGATATCCACTCTTGAGATCTATATTCATGAAATACTGAGATCCACTCAAGTAGTCCATAAGGTCATCCATCCTTGGAAAGGGAAATATGTATTTGATTATTATCTTGTTTATGGCCCTGAGTCTATACACATCTTCCATTCCCCATCCTTCTTTGGTTATAGTACTATAGGTACTGTACATGGACTCAAGATCTCTCAAATCAATCATTTTCTCAATAATTCTTGAACTTGTCTATTCAACTCCTCATTCTAAGCAACTGAGTCATCCTCTGGGTTGCCTTATTTGGTACAATAGCTCCAAGGATTACATCAATCTATTGACTGATCTTTCTTATTGGTGGCAATACCTTAGGAACATTATCAAGTGAAAATTCTTGAAACTCATTCAACAAACCTAGAAATTCTATTGGCACCTCCCTACTGTCTTCTTTGTCTAATCTAGGAATTAAAGCATAAAATATGCATTTTTGTTTCATGCCTTCTAAAAAATTTCTTCCTTCAACAAAACATACCCTAGCACTACTACATACATTTTCTTTCACTTCATTAGGGCTTTCAACTTATGGCGAACTCCATCCTTTGTCAAGGAAAAGGTGTTTGCACTAGCATGCCTATCAAACTTCCATGACCTCTCTAACAACATATGACATGCATCCATGGGTATGATCTCACAAATTACCTCATCATAATAGTTTCCAATCTTTAATTTCACCAAGCATTTCTCATTAACCAAAGCTTTTTGGTCATTCTACAACTAGGAAAATTCGATACAGATGTGGATGTCTCCCCCTCTTCAACTTTAATTTTGTGATCATTTCTTTTGACACTAGATTACCAATGATTCCATTGTCAATAATTTCATCACAACATGTATCCTCACACTTACATTTAGTGCAAAATAGACTCATCCTCTAATATGGTTCCTTCTCTTCATTTAGTAGGGTCCTCCTAACAACAAGGGTTCCTCTCCTCTCAGCATCATTAGAGTGCTTTGACTAAGCTTCTCCATCTACATGTGCAACTCGTACACAACCTTCAGTTCTTCTATTTATCCTTCCTTGACATTGTGGAGATTCATAGGCTCAGTGTCCTTCCTCACCACATTGGAAACAAGTCCCTTTGAAGCCACCTCTTCCAAATCCTTGTCTAGTTCTTCTTCTTCCTCTTTTTTCTCCATTATTCTGATCACAAGAGAGGTTGAAACTATCATTCTTCTAGTTTTGACTAGTACTCACATCTTCATTTTTCCTCTACTCCTCATTTAGATTCCCAAAGGATCTTCCACCACCCCTTCCTCCTTGAATTCATCCTCTTTGCTTTCCTTTGAATCTCTTATTGAGCTTATCTTCTACCTTCAAATAAAATTGATAAGTGTCTTCAATATTGGCCATTCTAATCGGACTTAGCTCCTCTTGAATACTTGGCCTTAACTCATTAAGGTAACACTGTTAAGGCTAAAAATTTGCACCCTGTTAAACTAGACAAGTTTAACAATTTTGCCTAACATGGGATTTATTTTTGCATGTGGGAAATGCGTAACTAGAAATGAAACCTTCGGATTCTAGGCCGGTTCATATTGGATAATCAGTGATAACTCCTTGAAAATAACTTAAACTTGTGGGAAAAGGGATAGAAGTTGCAGAAATGAACATGCAAACTAAAACTAAACTTAGGAAAACCAAGTGATACACCAAAGAGAGGAAATTGAGAAGATAATGACCCTTTTTTGGAAAACTACAAGTTCTATCACTGAAAATAAAGCACTTCTATTCTATATAGGTGTGCATAAATATTTCATAATAAGACCCTTAAATGGATTAACAAGGAGGATAAATTCTTCACATGAAGATCCTATGATTTTTGGACACAAATTATAACTTGCACACAACATACATTCCTGCAACAAGGTAATAGCTGAGACAAAAAACAAAAAGCAGTTATCAATTCACTTACTATTCCTATCAATCATACACTTAACACATAATCACAGAAAGAAAGAAGGCTTGAAACTGATAGAAAACTGCTCCAAAATACTTTCAATATATATCAGTCTCCAAAAGAGTTACAAATTCTGCACAAACTGCCAATGACAAAAAAATGTCACAAAAGCCCTCCTCTACATAATCAGAATTAAAGAAAAAGTGAGTCTAAACTCACTAAGTACAATACAACTCTTGGGTCGGATGCCAGAAAATAGCCTAGAAAAGAGGACCTAAAAACTCATGAAATAAAGACCCACCTCTGAAAAAACTCCACTAAGTCATAAAGCACCTTAGTGACTCACCAAAAAGGCCATAAAGACCTATCAATTGACCAGACAAAGTCAAATTTTGAAATCCACCTAGAAACCCTCTAACATCTCCTAAATACTCTCCTCATGTCTGCAAATTGTTACAACCTCCAAGAAGAAGTCTTTAAGCTATAAATACACTCTTATCTCTCCATTTTACATCATTAATGTTTTCTTTAAAAAAGATTTTAATATTTATGGACTGATTTATAGGATACATCAATCCATAATTATTAAATTACAATGAATTTCTATAGAAAACAATAATGAGGATAAAACATTATTTCACTCAATAATATAATGATATATTCAAGAAACATATCATTAAATTATTAAATGAAATAATTGTTGAGTTTAAAATGCCATCAAAAGCATTGGCAGTAGACTTGAAAGAATAATACAAAGTGTCAAAGGCGACAAAAAGCCCAATCCTTAGACATTTCACATCATTTTCTTCCTTTTCCCTAAGAAAGAGGGTTTAACAACCCTAAGCTGCCGCCATGGATAGAGATATTCTTGCTTGCCCACGCTGCCATTCTAAGAAAATTCTTAGGAAAGTCGTTGATCTTTGCGTGCCGTCAAGTTTGGAGAGTTTTTCTGGAGCTGTTTGCTACATTTTTCCCTGAACATTATTGCAGGTATGTGAATATTTCTTACTTCTTCAATGCTTCTTTTTTTGAAAACATCTGGGCATTTTGTGATAAGAATATATCAAACTATGTGTTCACTTTTATGAAATCCACTATATATGGCTGCTATTTTATGGATTTCTTGTGAACATAGTCCATATTTCTACATTTTTGAGCTCCATGTTCTGTTTGAGGGCTTTACTAGTCCTTCGAAAGAAAAGGGTTTGTGTTCCATCTCTTGGCTGCAACTGAGGGAAATTATTTGGTGCCTGAATCACACTAAATGGGCCGTGTGATGTTGTAGCAGCATCCTCCATCCAATCTAGCTTCCGTACATTTATAATACAAGAACATAATTCTTCTTCTGATGTACTTTCCTCATAGAAAGTTGCTAGCTCTGGTGCAAATAACTGGGCCATTAAGTGTTCCTCTGGAAACACCATTGTTACATGTATTTTATTGGCAACTAATGTTGCAGCACACTCCATGCCTATGTATCCATGACCAATTACAACAACATTGGCCCCAGTGCATGAGGCCATAACAATAAAAAACTAGGAATATTTTTTCAGCAATCAAACCTATGTCAGTATCTTCACACTTTGAATTAGTTTTTGTGACATCCAACTCTTGAGCACTGCTTTCACACAATAATACACTTCCCTCTGAGTTCATATCTCTATTCAATGGTAGTAGTTTATCCATGTGTTTTGTTTTGGCATAAGACATGCTTGCCTGTTGATGCACATTGGCTAAAAGCCTTTGAATAAGGAGAAATACTTCTTCCTACCAAAAGGAATAACACCCATCTACTAATTTATTTGTACGGCCTTGAAATCCACCTTCTACTCTCCCTGGGTGAAATATAGCCCAATCAAGAAGACTTGGTAAATCTAACTGATGAGATTCGTTGATCAAGATTAGTGCAGCCAACCTGCAAAATGTGTACCCACCATGAGCTTCAGCTCCAGGTTCGCCTCCAATACCACTCTCAAATGTTTGGCAACTCACAATATAAGTTGTCAGATTGTGCATCAAAACAGGAACTAAGATGCTGAGACTTGATTGGAAACCTCGTGCTTTAAATCAGTATCATTCATTGAGTGTTGCGATGTTATGTTTTACAGTTTTTTTTAATAAAAAAGCATCTTAGCTTGCTGCAACCGTTCCATTGCCTTAGTAGCATTACCTGCATGCTTTAGTGCAAGAGCTTCTCTCTTAAGGGATAACACTTCTTTTTGTGATGCATCCTCAAAACTTGTATGAGCCATCTCCAGAACCCTCTCTATCAAATCAGAATGCATTAACTGACTTAAAACTACTTCTTCATCTTCTTTGTCTCCGGTATTAGCTTGAGAGGATGCTAACCATCTTAATAGTTCAATTGATTCCTTATCTACATTCTTCAGCTTAGTACTTTATGTCATTTGAGACCGTACAACATCCTAATCAACCAGTGCCTCAACTTTATTAAACTCTTTTTCACCTAGAACAAGCATTCTTGTGTCATTTGCTGCATCCAACAATCTAACGGGAGAGGACATGGGGAGTTCAAGTATGAGATCTTTGTTATTTGCTACTTGTGTATGCTTCATCAATTGGTTGCACATACCCATAGATCTTTGACATGGAAAACATCCTTCACATGAATTTGAGCCATCAGTTTTTTCTTGTATTATTTGTCCATTTTGATCTGCTATGTCATTTTCTTGTGACAACATGAGTGAGTAAGATTTTGAAAAAAATATTTTCTGCTCATCCATATTAACAAGTTTTGACAATAAATTATGATATTCTTGTCCATGTGATAGGGTTTTCTATACTCTTTCTGAAGATGGTTTCTAATCATCAACCTTCTCTATAACCATGTCCATACCCATTCTCAAACATTCTTCCTCCCAAATTTGTATTAATGACTGAACCATTTTCACCATTTTGTTCTTATTAAAAACAAAACATCTATCCATTTCCTGCTTGTTGTTTTAGTCTATAAGATTTCAACTCAAGACTATTGTCCCTTAAATAGACTTAGCTTGTCAAATTTGATTATAATGAAAGGTTTCATATCAAAAATAATATGTTGCTTAAACATTATGTATTTCTTTATGGATCTTAACATCTGTTTAAAGTAATCATTCCAATGTGTATGTCAGGTTCATACCCGAAGGGAGCCTTGGTTAAGGGCACATACACATTGGAATAATTACCTTCCTACACATGGAATAAACACATTAGCATAAAAATGTCTTTCTCACAAGCAATGAGGGTGTTTTGATTTTCTCTCTTCAGATTTAGTACAGCCTTAAAGGCAGCATATGCATAGAATAAACTCAAAGTAAACAACCATTGCTTAGATCTGTATTGGGATCTAATATCATTGCTCTCAATTTTTTTTCAGGACTCAGGAACTCGCTGGAAGATTTACAAAGACAGAACAATCTCAGGAGCATCCAACCTCACCAAGTATAACCAGTCAAAGCAACAGACAATGACTGGTTTACCTTGATCTATTTCTCTCTTATTCTATCTTTTAATGTTGTTTTAAATATGTAGGAGAAATAACAAGCTATGCTCACGGCTTGTGTGAGTCTTTTACTTGAATTGATCTTAAATACATGCATTTATATTTTCAAATGAATGAACTCAAAAAGCATTTATCACTGTTCAATACAAATGAAATGATTCTTTTCAGAAATTCACAATGTATTTATTTTACTGGTTGCATATCAACTGGTTGTATATCAATAAATGAGGTCAATTGATTCCAAAATGTCTTTTATAGAAAAATTGCTAAAAAAATGAAATTTCGATAACAAGTAACAAGCAACCTTTTCCTTGTTGGCCTCTGTTTGGCCTATTCCGGTAATCATTTTATAAAAATCTTGTGTACTCCTTTGATGCAACCCAATTTAAACCATAAACTAATATAATAAAGAATACATGAAAACACAGATGATTTCAGAAATCACAACTCTTCATTATTCATCCAACTGTCTTCTCTTTCTTACAATAACATGAAAACACTAATTTAACCAAATTAAAAATTACCTTTTTTGGTAGATTTCCACAAAATCCATTTTTTTGCCATTTTTGGTAATTTTGAAAACAACTCCTAAAAAACTAATTTTTCTCCTAAAGCCACCCTAAACTAAGATAAGAAGAATTGTTGGAACTAATCTTCTAAATTAGAAACATGATTTCGAAGTTATTAAAAAACACAACTTTCTAAAAACTCAAAAAGCACTAAAAGCCAATTTTGGAGGCCTAAACAGACTTTCTAGCTCCTGAAAAAGTGTCAAAACGGCTCCCTAACTAGCTAATCTTGTTGATAATCCAAATGGAATCTCCCGAGGAATCTACCCGTAAAATTTCAGCCAAAACGGACAATCGAGTCAAAAGTTATGACTATCGGAAGCCCCTACATCATCCTTAACAAAATTTCTCCCTTGTCTCAACCCTTGTAGTTTCTTTAACAAGTCCATCTTGTAGTCCATTGGAATGAAATGTTTTTGTAGCTTCTCCACCATTTGATCCCACCTGGTGATATTTCCCTTTCCTCTCCTATTTATTTCTAGCTGGACCTCCTTCCACCAATTATTGGCATGACCCTTTAGTTTTGTCTTTGCAAATTTGACTTGATCTGGATCCTCTATCTCCATATACTCAAAATATTCCTCCATTTCCTTTATCCAATCGATAAGCTCTTTTGGGTTCAGGTTTCTAGAGTAGTAGAAATCTTCAATCCTAGGTTTCTTCCATATCTTCAAGATGACCCTTAAACAATTGCCTTGATTTTGATCTTCAACTTTTCTCCTTCGTCCTCAAATGAATCTTCAATCTCTTCTTCCTCTTTACTATCTTCTCTTCTAGCTAGATTGAAACCTCTTCTTAGTTCCCCTTGCAATGCATTGATTTATCTTTGGAGGGCCCTAAAACCCTTGTTTGTTAAAGTGTTCCTTCCACCAGCGCTTCTACCACCACGCCTACTACACATCACTCTTGGAGTCATCTTGACCTCGAGCCCACAACCACAAGTCTTGGTGCGAACTGCCTTACAATTGGCACTCTATCCACACATTCATAAACAACCCTCTCAGATATCACTTGGTGAGGGCACAACCCGAGACTTAAAAGACACAACAAAAAGAACAAAAACTACCTTCTCTATTGTCTGATTGAAATAAATTTTGTTTAGAATGCTATTATAGACATGCATAAAAATACATTCCTCGCACGATGTAACATTTACAACATACCCATAGTTCTGGAAAACTCCTATTTCCACAATCCTACTTTTCTTCTCCCCAAAACAACCTCCAACCCTGAAGATTAGTTCCCAAATAACCTTCTTTTTGGTTTAGAGCCAAAACTAAAATTTGAATTTTAAAGTTTTGGCAATTGGGCATTAAAACAAGGAATTTGAAATTTAGATCTGAGCCAAATTAAAAAAATGGGGAGATCTCAAAAAGTTATCCAACTTTTGGGAGGCATAATTTTTTATTTGGACATCTGATTGATGCGTTGTTTGAAGCACTAAAAATCTCTCTGAGGAATCTATACCCCCTTAGATTGGCACCACTCATTTCCCCATTTTTGGGGCCCTATGGGAGCATTTAGTGCCTCAAACCTAACTCAGAAGATATTTCGGCAAGATTTTTGGGAAACGGAAACCTTAATAACTTTCAAATGGTGAATTATTTTGAACTATTTCTTTTGCCAAAGTTCTTAATTTTTCATTTTCAAGTTTCCTTAAATTTTTGTCTCCATCTGCCTTCAAATTAAAAACATACTAAAAATAGCAAGTTGACCTAAAAATGTAGTAGTGGAAATTTGAGAATTGGAACAAAAATGTAAAAACTTCAAAAATAAACTAGCAACAAAAAGATATTTTTGGGTGATGCAAGATTTCCCTAACATTGTTGGATGATCTTGCATCACAAAGCCTTGTGGATTATAGGAATAAAAAAACAACTACAAACATAACTTCCCGCCTCGTTGGTCATTTTATCTTCCATATTATTATTTGTATTATGAAATTATTATTTAAGAGAAGCACTGAAGATGTCTATTTTTTTGATTTATGAGAATTTTGCCTTTGGTAATTATTTTCTTTTGCATGTATTGATCTTGATTATTGTGTAGGCTAATTGAAACAAAATCTGACTTAATAAGAAGAGGTGCATGATCGAATATCGTCTCAATATGGCACTCTCCAATGTCAAACTCCAACAAATGTTTAGAGATAAAATTTTGAGAAAGGATTAAGTAGTCTGCCACACTTTGGTCATTATATATTTTGCATGTGGTACCCTCTAAATCTAGTCAAACTTTCATGTCATTGCAGATAACCATGCCAAATAAACTACAAAGCCTCAATAATTATACCTTGAAGTGTGTCACACTCCCATTAGCATCTTGTGAAGCTTTTTCTTATGATTGACCACAACCCTCTTCCAACCATAAGAGATTATTTTCCCATTTTTCACTACTATTCAATTGTAGAGATTGATTATCAACTATCATGTTGCATTAAAATCACCCACTAACACTACTTCTCCTAAGGGGTTAAATAAAGAGATATCTTTTATTATAGAGGCATATGTGTCTTCATTGTCTAAATTTATTCTCTTATAGAACTTTGAGTTTTTTGAAGCAAAGTATCAAGCAATCAACCTAAAAATTACCTCATTCATTATTATTTGCAGTCAAATGTATTAGGTCCTCTTTGCGACTTTTACAATTCCATACCACTTCTTAATTATTAGCATTATGACTCCACCATGTCATTTACTTGTATCATTCCCTTTGTTCCAAACTAAAAATTTCTTGTAACCTTCAAAACTTGGGACTTTGCAATCATCATGCTCATGTGTTTCAACAAAAACAATATAGATTTCCCCCTTTTGTGGGCCCCACCCCAGGACCTCTTCTCCATAGATAGCCTCTGTAGTTCCAACTCACTACATTTAAGCAATCTTGTGGGGCCCCTATTTCCTATTTCTTATTTGAGAAATGTTCACTAATTTTTGCTTGCCCATTCTTCAACCACACCCACTTCCCCTTATTTCTTGTTGTTTTCACTTTTTCCCACTCTTTCCTTTGTTCCTCCTACTGAGAAAAACTCAAGTCTTCATCTAGATAAAAGTGTGCCACTTTAAGTAGCCCTCTGTTTCTAAGGATCATATTCTCATCTTTTAAATTTTTCAAGATAACTCTTACATGTCTATCTCCTCCTCCATCTATCCTCTTACCAATCTTATTAGCTTCATGAATACCCCTTGTCCAATTCAACTTATGTTTAAGAAAGTCTCTTGCTAGAATGTTGGTTCTCTCCTTTTCACTAAAGTCTCTTAAACCTTGGATAATGATATTTCCAGCCTTGCCTTACTTATCACGCTCTTCCCTTATTTGCATTTTGATTTGTTTCTCAATGATTCATTTTTGTTTTTTTGTTGACCCATTTACAACTTGTGACTATGATTTAGCCTCTTCTATATGTTCTTATAATTGAGTTTCTTTACATTTTATGTTAGTTAATGCTAATTAAATCTCCTTTATTTGTGTCAAGTCCTCTTCTTTTATCAATTCTATTTTTTTATTCACATTTAATCTTAGTTATTCCAATTTTGCTATAATTTTGTTTCATAGAAGCCAATTCTCCTATCCTATTTTAATTTTGACCTTCATGTTTGAAATTTATTCTTTAAAAGTTTTGTTTTCTCTTTCTATTTTGCATCTGAACTCTATGGCTTTGTGAGCTTTGTTGTCTTCATCCCAACTCTTTGCTCCTAAGATCTTGGGCCTCTTTTTCATGCTCACAAGCTCCTCCACATATGGCTCAAATGACCATAGCAATGGTGTTGATTTTGGGCTATAAAGATGTTTACTACGTTGTTTATCTTCATTTTTGCCCTCCTTGTTCATTGTGAATGCTTTTGCTTTACTCAAATTTGATTTGAGACTCTTAATCGTTTCTATCTGCTCTTGAATTCCCTTATTTTCTTATTTTCTTCTTGTGTTATTTGTTCCACACTGGATTGGTAAGCCTTGCAAGACATTATTCACTCTCGATAGAATCATTGCAAAAACAATTATTTTGCCCCAGTTTTCAAATTTGTCTATGCCTTAAAATTCTCTTATATTGCTTTGCATTTACCAATATCAATCTTTCATTTGTGTTGCTTACATCTTTTTAGAAGAAATCTACCATGAAAGAATCCCACAACCTTGTTAAGTCTTACAATGATGTGGTAGGGTGAGGAACTCTAGGTCCATTTACAAAATGAAGAGTGTACTTCTAAGAGGAACTCAAACCCTCTTGATATAGAAGGTTTATAAGCATTAGGCCCTTCAACTACATTTGAATATTGTTGAACCCTACCACCTCCACTATACAAAGACTAAGTTTTCCTTCGAACCCTCTAACTAAACCCCATTTTTTGTTCTTTGTGTGTTGATATAAATATGCTACCAAAATTATATTACTTCAAAACTAACAATTACAAGAGAATATTTAAGAAGCAAATAATTAAAAATCTATCTCTTTTTAAAAATCATCTCCCCAAAAGAAATGGAGTTAATACTATTTTAAGAGGAAATGCAAAACTTAAAAAATGGAGACAGAAATGGAAGGATACAGCGGAACTGTTTTGGCACACCTCGTTCCGTTATACATAGCAGCCTGGTCTGTAAAACACCTTGAAAATCTTATTTAATAAACTTTCTTCTCTGCATATTAGAACTGGATCCCATTTAAACTGGATCTCTTCTGAAAAGAGGAACACAAATCTGGAAATCTGCTCCAGCAATCTGAAAACCTATTCGAAAACTGCATCTTTCCGAAACAAAATGTGATGTAGTTCCCATCGTTTAAACCCAACGTCCGCGTGACCAAGCCGTCTCATAAACCGTCCCTGCAGAAGCCAGTCACTGAAACCCCACCTCTAAACCTTCAAACCACACGAACACATCGATTCACATATCGTAATGTAAGATCAAAGACTGTTAACAATGGCTAAACAAGCTGATGCAACATGCTATGTTGGAGAAGCAGTCGCCTGCTTTGTATTTTAATTCTCATATGTTCGGGTTGAAGCCAATCGAGTTAACCTTGGAGAGAACGATGGAAGCTTTCATGTCTAACCCTCAAAAACCCTTTTTGGAAAGATTATTTCGTAATTCTTTCTGTTATTGTGGCAAAAGTTAAGTTTGCATGACCTGATACTAATATGGTAACCTGATATTGTCGCAAAAGATTTCAGCTATTCCATCGAAATAGTTGTACATCCTATTAATAAATCTTTTCAGAAATCACAGGAACTTTCGGTTCCCCATTTGTGCCATGTTGCATCAATGATTACATAAAATGCCAATTCCATATACCGCCAATTTCAATCTCTTGGGATTATGCAGAGAAGGTTGGTTGAAGGAGTCGTTACACAATCTGCTTACTACATACAGCCCACCTGTGAACACTTCTAAGCATGTTCAACTCTTGCAGACCTGCATTTCTAGCAATGCCCTTTCAGAGCGTCAGGAAATCCACTCCCACATCAATGAAAGGGGATTTCTGTTTGCCACAAACCAACTTTTACAGAACACCCTTATACGCGTGTATGAAAAGTGTGGAAGTTTAGTAGACGCCCACAAAGTGTTTGATCAAATGACTGAACGAGATGTCTTCTCGTGGAATGCCATTATTTCAGTGTACAAAAGGCATGGGTATCCTCATGAAGCATTGACATTATTTCATGAAATGCGAGCAAAGGGTATCCAGCCCAACCAGTTCACCTTTGCCAGCATACTCTCAGCCTGTTCGAAAATACGAGTTCTGGAACATGGTATGGCCATCCATCAAAGCATAATTGAATGTGGATTTTTGTTTGATAATGTAGTTGCGAATGGTCTGGTAGATATGTATGCAAAATGTGGAAACATACACAAGGCACGTGACCTGTTCGAGAAACTGTCTCAAAGAGACGTGGTATCATGGACTGCAATGGTTGCAGGATATACACAAAATGGATTTTTTGAAAAAGCCTTAAAAACTTTTAAGCAAATGCAAGTGGCAGTTGTTCAGCCGAATTCTGCAACCCTTGCAAGCATTCTCCCAGCCTGTGCTAAAATGGGAGCTTTAGAACAGGGCATGGAAATCCATCAAAACATTGTGAAAAGGGGATTTTTGTCTACTGTTGTAATTGCAAATGCCCTGGTAGATATGTATGCAAAATGTGGAATCACACACAAGGCACAAAAGCTGTTTGACAAAATGCCTCAAAGAGATGTGGTCTCATGGAGTGCAATAATTGCAGGGTATACGCAAAATGGGTTTGCTGAAAAGGCCTTGGAAAGTTTTAAGCAAATGCAGTTCGCAGGTGTAAATCCGAACTCCACAACCTTAGCCAGCGTTCTTCCAGCCTGTGCCAAAATGGGAGCTTTAGAACAGGGTATGTATATCCATCAAAGCATAATGGAAAGAGGTTATCTATCAGATGTTGTAGTTGTAAATTCCCTCGTAGATATGTACGCAAAATGTGGACACATACACAAGGCAAGGCATCTGTTTGACAAAGTTCCTCAAAAAAATGTGGTTTCATGGACTGCAATGATTACAGGATATGCACTAAATGGCGTTCTTGACGAGGCTTTGAGGCTTTTCAGAGACATGCCTCAAAGAAATGTGGTTTCATGGAATGCAATGATCGCAGGATACTCACAAAATGAGTTTGTTGAAAAAGCCTTACTAACTTTTAAGGAAATGCAATTGGTAGGTGTACAGCCAAACAATACTACCTTTGCCAACATCCTCCCAGTCTGTGCCAAAGCAGGGGCTTTAGAACAGGGCATGGACATCCACCGAAGCATAGTAGAAAGGGGATGTTTATCAAATGTTACAGTTGGAAATGCTCTGATAGACATGTACTCAAAATGTGGAAGAATACATAAGGCATATGAACTGTTTGACAAAATGCCTGCAAAGAATGTGGTGTCTTGGACTGCAATGATTGCAGGATATGCACAAAATGGATTTGTTGAGAAGGCCATGGAAGTTTTTAAACAAATGCAAGTGGCAGGTGTAAAGCCAGACTCAACAACCTTTGTCAGTATTCTTCCAGCATGTGCTAAAATGGGAGCTTTAGAACAGGGTATGGATATACATCAAAACATAGTGGAAAGGGGATTATTGTCAAATGTGGTAGTTGCAAATGCCCTCGTAGATATGTATGCAAAATGTGGGAGCACAAACAGGGCACGTGAACTGTTTGAAAAAATGCCTCAAAAAGATGTGATTTCATGGAATGCAATGATTTCAGGATATGCACAAAATGGCCTATGCAAGGATGCTCTTGAACTCTTCGAACTAATGAAGCAGTCTGGAACATGTCCTGATTGTGTAAGCTTTCTTTGTGTTTTATTAGCATGCAGCCATGCAGGTTTAGTGAATGAGGGCTGTAATTATTTCAATGTAATGAGTAACTTATATAACATTATACCCACAATTGATCATTATGTGTGCATGGTTGACCTTTTTGGTCGTGCTGCCTATCTTGAGGAAAGTCTAAACTTTATCATCAAAATGCCAATTAATCCTGTGGTGGTTGTGTGGATGTGTTTTCTTGGTTCCTGTAGAGCACATAAGAATATAAGGCTAGGACTATTTACAGCAACTCTTCTCTTTGAGCTGGATCCTATGAATGCTGCAACTTATGTTATTCTGTCAAACATCTATGCAGAAGTTGGAATGTGGGGTGAAGTTCAAGTGTTAAGGAGATTGATGAAAGGTAGAGGAATCGAAAAGATTCCTGGATGTAGTTGGATTGAAGGTCATAAGACAGTACATGGTTTTTGTGTAGCAGACAGATAACACCAACCTACACTGTAGATCCATGCATGATAGGCAACATCATCTTAAGGTATGAAGGCAGCAGAGCATTTCCTGATCAAAACATGTCCTAGATGATATGGATGATAAAAAGAATGTCCATGTGCCATCATAGTGAATTGTCCGGCACCTTGTAAGTGCATGTTGGCTACCATACTGCAGCCAAGTTAATCTCCAAAATTGTTAGAAGCCAAATTGTTTCGAGGGATGCAAACTGATTACATAGTGTCAATTTCCACACAAGGACAATGTTCTTGCAGTGATTATTGGTGATATTAAAGTGAATCAATCTGTAAACATAGGCTTATACTATAACAAAATGCACAGTGTCTGACCTGCAGTGATAAAGAAGGAACCAGATTTGACTTCCAGATTCTAAAATGTATTTTTTGTGCGTTTGGAGATCTAGACTGAGCTATTGACTTCATAAAAATCAGATGCATGATATGCAATATGCTATCCCTGCCTAGAGGTACTGATGGACATTTGTGTTATGCTGTTTTAAAATTTTATGATACCGTGGACGTGTCATGACATCAAACTGTTTTCAGGAAACCAACACATCCGGAATGCTGAGCAAAGTGAGAGCAATGCTGGAAGGATATCAAGGATACTTGAAAAGCAGGAAATGTTCAAAATTACAGGCAATGTTTCGAAATTAACAGTCTTTTATCAGTTTGTATGGTTGTTCTGTCTAGATTAAATATATTTTATTATGACAATATTAGGTCTGACATTCGCCAATGAATTTATACATACTGCATTTTGCATTCAGTTTTATATCCTTTCGTAAGAACTTATCTCATTTATGGTTAGAGATTTTGAAGAATGCTTACATGCTTTTATTAATTTATGGTTAGAGATTTCGAAGAATGCTTACATGATTTTATTAGTGACTGCCATGGACCTCTAGCAAAGGCAGCAATATTTAAATCATGATTTATCCATTTCATTCGGCCAATCAAACTGCCAGATTTCCTTTGCATAAATTTCTTTTTGAATTTATGTTATGTACAACTTGCATAATTTTTATCTGAAATATTGATCATAAAATATTTCTGCAGTCTGTGATTGGTCTCGTAGATGGTTAGCAGTTGCCTTAACAAATACCAACACGAGAAGACACAACTTCAGAGGGCAAGGCCGGCAAAACAGGGTCTTGGGATGCTCCATTATTTGGATCATCGTCTATGCAGAGGCTGCAGGTCAAGAATGATTGAGAGGAACAGTTGGCAGTTAGGGTTTTAGTTTATTTGCATGCAGTTGAAAGGTGGACAATATTACTGGACTGGTGCATGGTTTTCAATGACAGGAGGTAATAAAAAAGCTGAATCCCACAGAGCACATACCACCACTGCAGACATTACAAGGATTGAAACATCTGTAACCACATTATAGAGACAAAGGGAGGGGTGAATACCCACAAATAAGGAACCCAAGTGACCGGATGCAAAATATTTTGCATGGCCAGGAGTAATGGGTGTGACAGCACTGAAAAGTGTAGCTGGGCATCAAGTGGAAGCGAAGCTGCCTGATCACACTCCAGATGTTTCTTAAAAGGGTTTCTCACAGGAGGGGGATCAAACCCTACAGAAATTGCCTTTCTTCCCTTTATTATAAATGTGATGATTCATCCCTGCCTTCATGTAGAAGTTAAGTTTCTGTTTTGAGCTTGTGATTTTATAATTCCCCTGTACCTACAATACTGCTACCAATTGGAGAAAGTTTGCCTGAATTTAACTCAATTTCTAGGCAGAATGAGAGGTTTGAACTCTTCAAAAAATCATTGTCAAGCTTCAAACTAACTATGAATCTGACATTGGAGTTAATCATTACATTTCATGATTAGCGGCAGGTGCACAAAGCTTTACTTCTACACAATGAGTCAACTGCTACAACTAAACACATTTTGAGGAGATCCAGCTAGTTCTATCTGAGAAAGATGATAGGTTGTGTTACAAACATGGGAGTCAACTCCTTGCCCAGTTTTTCATATTTTGTCTTGTGCCAGGTCAATTCTTACACTTGGGCTTGACAATTAGTGCTCCAATCCATGAGTGTATTGTTGTCTATCTCTAGTGCTCCAATCCGAGAGTGCGTTGTTGTTTATCTCTTCATTGAAGATGAATAATATGCTTTCCTCTTTCTTCTATGGAGCTATTTCCTGAAAAGATTTATCCACTAGTGAAACACGGGGACACGTCACTGCATTTGGACCCATGTGTTCCCAGGACAGGGACGTCCCTAGGATATGAAGTGTCCCCCCACCGCTGTCGGGACACAAGGATGGCACAACATCCCTGGAATGGAGTGGAGACGCCCAAGCATCACTTGACTGTTCCAGAGATGCCCAAGCATTCCACTTTATTGAGCTCCAATGATGAGGACGAGTTTGTCTTGAGGGATGATTAGAGGCCTCCCTTCACTACATTTTGACATTTTGTACTTGTTTTGATATCATGCTACTCATTGTAATCATCTTTATGATTTTTTTGATATAATAGAAATCTTCCATTCGCCGATTTGACAATATAATTTGTCAAATTGAAGTTTTATTTAGTATTCTAATATTCTATTGATATTCAATGTTCATTGTTCAATATCCAAGTATTTGTATTTAGTATTTGCAATTTTGTTATTTTACTTCTTATACATCTTTTTGTAACTAGCATGTCAACTACTATATGTATAGTATATTGTACATATAGCACCACCCCCCGTTGTCCCCAAACTTAGGCCCTTTGTCCCTCCATCCTGGAAACCCGTCCTCACATCACCCTATTCTCCTATCCTCAATAAGTGGTGGAACATTGTTATCCATGTAAATCTAGTGTCTCTTATGGTTTCTTATTTTCTACATTAATTTTGAATGTGCAACAAAAATAATCTTATTTGGTAATATTATTTTCAAATTTGCAAACATATTCTTAAGAAGTTATTGCAGTTTAGTTTCACTTTGTTATCAACGCTTACACAAGGCTTAGTACCTTCACATATCTTTGATTTTACCATGTTACCTCTTAATATTAGGGGAATCACTCCTTCGCTCTCTATAATTTACACCTTCATGGTTATATCCCTACACTTACAAGCATCATTATTTCCTCAACTTTTATATTCACATTCTTACCATATGCTCCTTATACATTGCGGGAATCATGAATTTACCACGTGTTATCTTGCTGCTATTACATCCACTAGGGGCATTCCTTACCTACACGATTGTGTGTTGGTGCTCTTGGATGCCATATTAGGGGTATATGTCAATCTAGTGCCTTATGCACTCACATGGGTGTTTTTGGTCATTGAGGGAAAAATCACCATTTTCTATTCCCCATATTAGGAGTAATTACCTTCTAGATTTTATCCCTATCCCATACATGTTTATCATATTTCAAAACCACATTAGTACATTTGAGCTTATTTTTCCACCAAAATTGTCGACCAACAAATAAGAAGGTTTTGGTTGGTCGGATTATAGAAGGAAAAATTTGGTTTTTAAAAAAAATTTGACCCGTGTTGGTCGAAATTGCGACTAATATCACGGGCGTCAAAATTTTGACTAATATGGGCTTAACTTAAACAAAAAAAAAGGTTTCATTTATCATTTCATTATTCCCGGCACGACGTTCGAAGGGAGCGCGCGAAGGAGGTCCGCCTGTTTGATTTAACTAGGGTTTTTGGAGTTTTATATAACATCTTCCTCTTAATGCCAGGATCTGGATCTGTTTGAAAGGGGTGCAGCAACAAAACATCTCACTTAGTAATCAGCTGGAATTTGGATCGCTAGAATTTTGTGAGGTAGAACTGAAAAACTGTTTAATTTACATTATCATATTCTTCTTTCATTCATACATTTGGAGTTGTATTTAGAGGTAGACAACATAATATTTGTGAAGATTTAGTTGCGGGATTTGAGAAATAATCCTAGGGAATAGGGTTTCTTCTAAATTTGATGACACCAAACCCTCATGTCCCACTACCAACAATGGAAGAAATCCAGGAGGAATTCGTAAATCTTCTAGACGTAGAGCCCATAAAGCTTTGAATCCAAATACATTACCTACAATAGAAGTAAACAGGTTAGTCACAGAGCCTTCTTAAAAAATATCTAAAGGGTAAGCTACATAGGCAATAAATTGAGTTTCCTCTCCAGGAACAGGTTCAATATCATAGCATCGCCCCTTGTAGCGATCAAGACTGGTAGGTCCATCAGTCCAAACAGTGGTCCACGTACCAGTGGAAGATTCAACAGCTATTGCCGCCCCCGCTTCTTTGGGGGGCACTCTAGGTTGAGGAGTGACTCAGAATGTTGCCAAGATATCAGTATCTTTCGTTTGATATTCCGAAGTATAATAAGTTAATCTGTAATCTTTAACACCCACTTTGAATCCGACACTTGCTTTAGTCTCTGTTTTTGGTGACATAAATAAGTCCCTCCCTATGATTTATTGGTTAATAGCTCTTACAAGAACGAGGTTGAGGAGTGACTCGGAATTATGACACGCGTTCGGGTCATAATTGCTTAGCACAGATTTACTGTTTCCCTTTGTTTCTATTTCGAATCCACAAACCAAAAATAGTCTTGTATTATGATCCCAAACCACCACTTTTCAATTTGGTTTAGTCTCCCCTATTCATCTACTTATCCATTCACCAAACCCTCACTTATTGGGCTAGAAATCAAGGGTTTTGTAGAAAATACCCTTCCAAACCACTCACAACTCTAATCAAGGTTATAACACCTTATAATGCATCCCAAAGGACCTTTCCAACTCTTAACTACCCTCTCCATCCATCAAATCACTTCCAGCCATGACTGGTGTTGCCTAACACCCCATTTTCTTCATTCTTCGCTGGACTTTACCAGGCTTTTCCTTTTTCCTCATCCACTGGCATCCTTTCCTGCATTCAAAACAAGATCTAATGCATTCAATACATCATTGGCATCTCCCACCAAACCATAGTCAATACAGGGGTGGGAGTGCCTTACACATTATGGGGTTTCAACCTTTATTTGTTGACTGTTCCTACAAAACCAGTCATTGTCTACAAAACACCAGTCTGTTTCTTGACTGTAATAACAACAAGAAATGTGAAATAAATGCAGAAACGCATAAGTATAAGGTGAATCAATGTTCCTAAATCACAACTTAACTAAGATCACGTGAAAAGAAGCATTTAAATACACTGGTGTGTTCCACTGAACTCACGGGACAGAGAACTAAGGAAATGTAGAGAATTAATTGTTTATTGCTTGAAACATTACACACTCAAATCCATACATCTCCACTTGACTTCCCCCCTTCTCCTCTCGAGAATCCATCCTAAAAACAACTCCTATTCTCCCAAGAAACCGATACTAAACTTTAACTAACTTGCTAACTGTCTAATAAAAAACCTTCCAATATCATTACCAAAAGAATCAAAAGAAGACTTCTAGTCCAAAACTATAGAGGCAAATAAGGAAGTCTAACCCAACTAGGGATAATACTATTGATTCAATCGGAGAGTTGAAGGAAGGGAAGCAAGGCCTAAGAGAAAGAGAGTGATTTCCCCACAAATAAATGCTTCTTCAAACACTTTAGTCCTATCTTCCTCAATTTGAAAAGAATCCACATAAAACCCATAGTAGTAGGATAAATCTCAATCCATCCTCAACAATGGGTCTCCAAGAATCTGAAATCCATTTATGTAAATCAGGAAGGAACAAACATAAAATATTGAACTTGAAAATAAGAGCACACTTGGAGAAATATTATTCATTATACAACACATTCTCCCTACAAATAATGGTAGAGATTGAATAAGAACAACCCAAGGGTTTACCCCTAAGAGATGGAAGAATAGGAAAAGAAGAAGGGATTTTACCACCAAAAGAGCCAACCACCTTAGAAAAGGATAAAGAAGTTGGGGAGGAAACAAGAAAATTCATTTTGAAAGAACCAAATCCCAAAGGTGGTAATTCCATAGCAACAAGGGAACCACCATTCACTGGTAGAAAAATAGAAGATAAGCCACTAGAAGACTATGAACTAACAACGACTATCAACAAAAAGGAAGGTGAACCAGCTACCAAGGATCCAACAAATAGTGACAAACCAACAATAAAAGATGGAAAACAAGGAGAAGAGATGATAAGGGTTTCAATAGTGAGCAAGAAAGCCATTTAAAAATTCTTTTTTAGAATTGTTTCTGTGTTTGTTGTGTGTTATGTACATCATTTTTCTTCTCTATAGTAGCTAAATTAGGGAAATTACATCATTAGATGGGTAAAGGGTTATAGTAAGCTACACATGGTTCATATAGAAACTATTTGATTGTCACCTCTTACATGAATTTATTTTTTGTACAAATCAACTACTACTTAAATCAAAAAGTATTGATCAACCTCACATAATATCGACTATGTTATTAATTGCTTAGCACAAATTTACTATTTCCCTTTGTTTCTATTTCAAATCCACAGAGCAATAACAACTAACCTTCTCCAGCGCCTTCAAACGGTCTCAGGGACACTCTAACCTAGTTGATCAAGTTAGGTTAGGGCCGATTGGAATGGTTCAAACCATTCCAGTCGGCCCTATATTATATCTCATTGAGATTATTTGATTTTATACCAGACCAGGGCTCTATTTCGAATCCATAGAGCAATAACAACTAACCTTCTCCAATGCCTTCAAACGGTCTCAGGGACACTCTAACATGGTTGATCAAGTTAGGTTAGGGCCAACTGGAATGGTTAGAAGGGGGGTACTTGAGTTTGATGTTGTCTTCGGTGACTCTCAAAGACCCCGAGTCAAATAGACTTTGAAACTAATTTACTGTAAAACCACTGTTGCACACATTCCTCTCTTTCACTGGTATTAATATGACGAGTGTTGCAATGATGGTATTAATATGAATTCTCTTCATGTGTGATGGATGTATCATGATGGTTTATCCACAACTTCATTAAGCACCATACTTCTTTCTTGTTGTCTTGATGATAATTGACACAATATGTCATCTAATGAACATGATTGATTATGGGTTTACTTGATTGGACAGTAGAATCATGATTTACATGTTGATAAGGTGGCTGTCCACAAGATTGTCATTCTTGATAACATGTGAGCTTGGTAGTGATTGATGGAGATACTCAATATCTGTCATCCTCGATCATAACACAGTCTCATATTGCATTTCTTTGATGTGCTCCTTGATGCTAAATAGGAAAATTATCTTATTGAAAGAATTCACGATTTTCCTTGATACATTTGATGCTTATTGACTATTTGTGGAAAGAATATGCAAACTATCTACTTGAACTCTTATTTGCTATGTACAATTTGCCACTATCTCCTAACTATCTTGAGGTGCTCAAGGTCTGCCACCCCTTGACCATATGTGTTTTGTTGCTATTATGTTACTAGGTTAAAGATGGGGACATCACACTATCTATAGAAGACTGTCATGAAACACTCGGTCTTGTGACTGAATAGAATTGTCCTTTTTGAAACTATCACATTAAGAAGTATAAAAGGTTATGTCTTTCATGATACACCCTTGAGAGGAATGTCACATTCATGTTCCTTTCACCTTGTCTGCAGTAGTTTTCATGTGTTGTATGACTATCCTGTAGGTCCCTTTACATTGCTTTGTCATTTTTCTTTGTCTTTTCCTGAAGATGGTTGTTTATTGGCTACCCTTCAATAGGACACTTGACTGTACCTATTTGAACATAGTTCAAATCCCAAAAGTCTGCATTTCTAGGACTGTTCAGCATTGTCCTAGTCAATCCATGTGTGCATGCTTGATGCCCATACCAACCTGTATCACCTGCAATGTTCCTTGCTTATGAAGAGGAATAGTATCACCAAAACACATTATTATCTTGTCTTTATCCGTGCAAGTCAGTGGTATTAACTGAAATTTCTCTTTGCCTTTGTGAACAATATATGTATTAGAGTAGCCATCATGAATTGTCCTTCTCATACATATTATATTTTTTACTTAGCATTCAGATTTGCCTAAGCAGTACTGTGAACTTTCCTCCAACACATGTACTATTGTGAAAATAATCACAAGTCCATTTGTTGGAGGGCAATTCATAGTACACATGTTTGGAGGTCTGAAGGAAACAAGAGAATTTGAAGAGTCACGAGTGGTGAGAAGATTCTTTTGAGTAGAAGCTTTGGAGGCACTGTAGATCAGTCCATATCTTTGGTCACAAATGTATATAGGCAATGCAAATCCTACATACCAAAATTTCATCTTAGTATTGATTTCCTTCTATTGTGAAATTCAAACCCTATAATTAGGAAAATGTCAACCAATGCAAGGAGTGCAACCAAAATTTGGAGAATTAATAAAATGGACACAGCTCATAAATTACGAACATGGCACAATCTTCAGGTAAAGTGATTCTTATCAGGGGCACTGTTCGTCCACATTTGAACATGGTTGTTTACTGGCTGCCCTTCAATAGGACACTTGACTGTACCTATTTGAACATAGTTCAAATCCCAAAAGTCTGCATTTCTAGGACTGTTCAACATTGTCCTAGTCAATCCATGTTTGTATGCTTGCTGCCCATTACAACTTGTATCACTTGCCTAAGCAGTACTTTGAGTAGTCCTCCTACACGTACTATTGTGAAAATCATCACAAGTCCATTTGTTGGAGGGCTACTCAAAGTACACATGTTTGGAGGTCTGAAGGAAACAAGAGAATTTGAAGAGTCACGAGTCTTAAGATTGTACTTAATATAGCCAAGCTTCATTCAATGGTACATTCAAACATGAAACAAACCATTCTTAAACCAGATTAAACTAGTAAACCAAAGGACATATTGATTATAAGTAAACTAGTTAACCAAAGGACATGCTTTTACTACTAATTCTGTGTTTGTTGGGCGTACTGATTATAAGTACTTGACATATATCACAAATGTTGCTAATTAAGGTTGGTGGGATGATTATACCTATCCTGAAAAAAGACTGTCAAATCATTATGCTTTCAAATCAATTACCTATCGACGTATCCCTTGCGAGGGAGCGAAGCCAAACACATAAAGAACATGCACATAAACACGACAACTAAAAAACTTAAATGGAATACACCAAGAAGTACCAAATGATGAATGCTCAATTGTTGTAATGGCAAAGCAATATCAAAACTGTCCATTTCTAGAACTTGATTTTTCTATAGTCCTAATGATTTTTCTTATTTCTTGTCTGTGCTTGGTGACAGGATTTTGAACATTGTTGACATACTTAAATGGAATACACAATACCAAATGATGAATGCTCAATTGTTGTAATGGCAAAGCATCAAAACCGTCCATTTCTAAAATTTGATTTTGTATAGTCTTAATTATTTTTCTATAGTCCTAATGATATTGAAAATTGTTGACAAAGAGTGTTTCCTTTTTCTATTATAGTATAAATGATTTTTCTATAGTCGTAATGATTTTTCTTATTTCTTGTCTTTTGTCCCTTTTTTATTTCCTATGTCTGTGCTTCGTGACAAGATTTTGTCACCTTCTTTTGATGGTATATTTCAATCACTCTATATATGGAATACTATTTTGTTCACTATTTTATTTCAGCATCATATTTCTTTCATTTTTCATATACACAGAGACTACACATGCTGATAAAAAAATGAGCTATTTGATTTAGGTTTACTTTTCATTATTGTAAATGGTTAATATTTCTGATGGTACTCCTTGGTGTATTTCATATAAAAATAATCATATAAAAATAATAAATGTAGTAACGATGGTGCAGTGCTGTATTGATATAGGCTCGATGACTCTTGTCAATTTGCCAAACTGTCAATGTGGTGGTGGGCAGTGTGTGTTGAAGACTTCACAGACACCGAACAACCCTAGAAGACCATTTTGGTGCTGCCCAAATAGAAAAAAGGTTGCTAATGTGTATATATTTAATATTTCTAATGTAAATACTATTCATTATAATATAAGAACTAATGTAGACTGGGCATCATAGGGAAATAATGGCTACAGATACTTTAGTTGGGTCGATGACAACTCATCTACATCTATCCGCCCATCTCCACTTATCCGCAATGAAGGATTTGAGTGCAAAACGTGTTAGGCTAGGGCAAATTCCAAAATTATATTTTTACGGTGCCTTCTTTGTATTGTAATCGCATATCTTTGTTGTGACCATATGCAAAGATGAACTCAGGAATTAGTTAGTTTAGTATTTTCATATTGTAACTAATATTTTAATATGGATATGACGTAACTTCTCTTTGCCTCAAGTGCGCATATATATGGTTTACATCTTTTTTTAGAATAATTCTTCATGTTTATGGCTCAAGTGAGCCCCAATCTGCTATCAATCACATGATTTAACGTATAGTGTTTTCTTGGTTATTCCATTTGTTCCTTGACCTTGACTATGGATTGACTATCATTTTCAAGCTTGAGCGAGGCTTCGTACCATGCACCATTCACAAATTTATACGCAACGCTGATTTATGAACGCAAATAACACATTGAACGTAATCTACGAATGCTGCGTGGTATGACGTCTCGCTGAAGTTTGAGCGTCCTCCCTTTATTCTAGTGAGGGATTGGAATGAGTTCATTTTGGATGCAAAGGAGAAAAGGGATACTCAAAGAGAAATTACACCAGCAAATGAGAGAAGGTATAAACATTTTAATAGATTTTTATTATTAAATAATGAAATTTGCATATACTAGTGTTCTAATCCTCCTCATTACATGATTTAAGGTCTTAGTCCATGGACAAATTAAATTAGACTTACTATCCAAAACACATAAAAAAATTCACATAAACATGACAGCTGAGAAACATAAATGTAGATTTCACAATAGCTGAGAAACATAATTGTAGGCATCATAGTCACAATCTTATGGAGACAACGTAATTGAGTTGTGTACCCAAGCGATGGAGATCAACTTCTGCACCCCCGATTCCAAGTTGAATACATCTGTTGGAGGACCTTGTATTCATGAGCAACAGATGTAGTCAACTTGAAATCAGAGGTGCAGGAGTTGCTCTCCATCGTCTGGGTATACAACTCAATTATGTTGTCTCCAAAAAATTGTGACCACGATGCCTACAATTATGTTTCTCAGTTGTTGTGTCCCAGGACCCCTTATGAACCTTTACGACCGTTTATGATCCCTAAGAATACATCTTAGAGGTCTTAAAATGTTGCAAAGGGTCATAAGAGGCTCCTAGGAGGGGCCAGATGAGCTTCCACCTTCACGTGGTTGGACCTATTAAGTAGAGAATGTTATACTCTTCTCGAAACAAAGAGAAGCTCAATAATTTAAGGTCTCAGTCCACGGACAAATTAAATTAGACTTACTATCCAAATTGGTACATTGATGAGAATCAATGATGGGTCAAAGTTTTTAGATTTTGAGAAGATGTATATGCAATGGAGGCCAGAAGGGATTTTTGTGGAGATTTTCTATATGTGGAGATTTGCTAGAGTGGCTATATACATACAAGGGTTTCCAGATTGAGTACCGGTGCAGAGATAATGATTTAGTAACCTATGTCTATAAAAGAGCTCTACCTTGTCATACGCGGTGAGAAGTATCCCCAAGAAATGGGAATGCTAAGGTGGAAATGGCGGGTGGTGGAGAGTGGCAGTCCGAGAAAGACTTTCCCAAATAGTAAACAACAACGACATAATATTGTTGTGCTTAATTTGATAATCAATATATATATTTTTTACAAAATAAAATTGTTCGTCGCTTTTTCGACCAACAAAGAATAGGCGGATCGATGAGAAAGCTATACAATCGACGTTTATTACGATGATTGTACGTCGCACTTTTGACCAACATTATAATGATATAACAGACAATTCTTCCAGGTTGAAGCAATGATTTCGATATCATCTTCGCCGATAATTCAACCACTTTTGACGTCGCAATTTCGACGGACACTTGATGTGTCATAATATCGACTAAAGAACTCCAATGGCTGTTATAGTTGATTAGCCGACCAATGGGCGTCTAATGATCGACTAATCCTTGTCGAAAAACATGCTAAAATTTACTAGTGCCAATTAAATTATGGGATATATTGTTAGCAACATTCTTATGTAACATTTTTAGACTTGATAGGTGTTATATTGCATAAGATCATATAGTAACATTTCAAGACATAAGGTACTCATCATATGTTTTTTCTTTGTTTTGTAGGTCACTATGGAGAGTGTATATTGAAAAGCGGGCTTACAAACCCTTATAGGATACTTTAATTTATATGAATCCCCCTTCATATACTTTGACGTTTGAATATGTACCTTACATGCATGTTTGTTGGGAGGAAAATGTAATGGTGAAATTATCAATAACTGTACCATTTCTCATTTAATTTAATGTCCATTTTTTAGGAAATGACTTGATAAATTTATATCAAATAATGACAGAATATCGTGTGAAGTTGGGCTAATTCCCCTAGCCATGATCATCCATATATATACATATTAACACACTTTTATCTCCCACCTTATCCTTGTATATGGTTCATTTCTATAAATCTCCCTATCCCCAATATTTTTCACATTTACTTATGTACGTATCTCTATATAATTGTTAGTGTATCGTCCTAAAAAGTTAGCACTCATAATATGAGGCTCTAGGACTTATTAGAACCCATTTTGGTGATTTCTAGGTTTGAATGTCTTTGATGCTTGATTCCCAGAACATTCATTTTCTTCCTCCACAACTTATCACACTCCCCTAGACCCGGGAAAACTTTACAAACATCGCCTAGACAACCTTGTCCTAGAGCTTTGTACCAATGCAGGAGTGTTTCTTCTAGATTCTTAATTGTGGTCGGCCCGACAATATTGAATCCCGAAATTAGTATAAAAGGACATCAAAGCCTCTCATTTTGACATCTATTATTATCCATTACATGCTATCCAATTCATGTGCAAGCAATCAATTAGTGATTTCAAGAGCAAGTGTAATCAAGCTTATTGAGGATTTGGATTCAAGATTTGAAGGCAAGCATCCTATTCAAGATCTCTAAGCCTCCATTTCTTCAAGATCCATTCAAGAAAGGCAATCTTCTCTCATTGATGCAACTTTCTGTCCCATCGTGGATAAGTAGAGGAATTCTCAAGCAAGCGAGAATATCCACACATCCACTCTTCTTTCCTCTCCTTCTCCATTGAGGCTATCAAGCATATCAATATTTGAGATCTAGGATTGATGATCATAGATCTATGCATTGGTGAAGACATCATTGATTCTACATTCATTTCAAGATCTACACATACAAGCATCTTTGTGGGTTTATCAGATCCTAACATCCATCCATGAGGGTTTCTCTTGCAAGGTCAATACTTACATTTATCTTGTTTACATTACTTTCCTTATGCAATTTCAATTATATTCCAAGTTTGATTCTTATACAGGGGCTTGACCAAGGAAATCCCATTTCCACAACATTTTCTTATTTTTCTCTGTGTGCACTAATAGGTTGCGGAGTTTCAGAACCAGATTCCGGAACATTAGAACTAGTTACAAGACCTTTGCAATTTTTATCAGATTTGGAGTTAAAAGAACAAGGTCAAAATTTCCACCCTCATCCTGAACTAGATCGTCCAAGGCTACCTCGTCATCTAGGTCTAATATTTTCACAAACAACAGTTACATGCATCAGAAGCCCACATCCAGAGTTTTACCCGACCCCGATAGCTCTGCGACAGTCAAAATCAGATCTGAAGGTTTCATTTGCCTCATTTTTCTTCAAGGTAAGTCTATTCTTGCTATTTTCTCCTTACACTTACTTTTTATACATCGGATCTGATATCATATCTTGTTAGTTATCATTTCCCTTATCACAACATCAATTTCCTTCCATACATTTTCATATCATATCACACTATCATATTCATTCATTATCCATTAAGGGAAAGGTGAACCTCAATTCCCCACTCTCACTTAGATCTTGCATTAGCACCCCTTCGTCCTTTTTGGGTTGTCTAATCTGATTTCTTTGATGGTGAGCCTTTGGGAGAACATTTTCCCTAATGTACAACACAATTTGGTGAGTGATCTACATTCATATCATTGCTCACCATTTTCTATTGTACATTTTGGTGAGCCTGTCTCATAACATTTCCATTCTGATTTTGGTGTTAGATTCCCCTTTCTATACAATTACATATCTAGATCTACTTTGTATGCATTGTGATATTCACTATTTATATTACATCTTTGCTACATTGTATGCATTCATATCTAGTTTGAATTTGGTAGTTAAGGTGCTTGTCCTAAAAAGACTTTCATTTTGCATATTTTCTTCAAATCTCATAATTGCATTGCATTTCTTTTTCCTTTCGTTCCCTTGTGCATGAGTGTTATCACTTTGAGTCCAACCTATAGCATTTCGATTAGAGGAAGTTGTAGACTTATGGGTTCCTTTGATCACGAACCCTCTTTCTTTCCTAGGAATCTTGATGAGACCAACATGCATCTTAATGATATCAATCATATCACAGAGAATAACTCTTCTCATTCTTCTCATGATGAAGATGAAGCCTTAAGGACTCCTATCCAAGTCTAAAAAATTTCCCATGATTTTGGAAAGTGTGAACAATAGCTAGCTCAAGAAAACCATAATCATGAGGCCCTTTCCGTTGTAGAAGGCATAAGGAAACTTATTCATAATGATGAACATGACATTAACATCTTGCGTAGCATTTCTCATCTTGTTCATTCCAATGTTAAACCTCTTAGGAATTGTGCTCAATATTTAAGTCTCATTCCACCTACTACCAATGTTGAGATCTCATTGTCTAGCTCTACTTTCATTCCTAGTGTGTCCACTGATACTCCACCTATCATAACAACTTCAATCCAAAATTCCAATCCTACACATGAATCTTCCTAATTCTATTCTTCCTTCTCTTCCTTCAAGTGTGCCATATGCTTCATTTCCTTCATCCATGCCCACTTACTATAGTTTCTCTTTTTCATATTAAACCATTCCTTTAATCTCAAACAATGCTCCTAACATCTCTCATGTTTCTCATCCCACTAATCTTTCTACTGATTCTACCATTAATAGCTTGGCTCAAACTATGTGTTCTTTGCAACGACAAATTGCCTCCATGACTCAATCCAAGTTCAACATTCCTACTTGTGATATTGCTAGTCCTTTGTCTTTTTGGATATCATCTGTGTTGTTATCCCGCAAAACATTTATATTCCTCATCTTGAGACCTATAATGGTAGGGGTGATATTCCTCATCTTGAGACTCGTGTTAAGACTTTTCAAACCTTGTGTAGTGATTTCTCTCACGGCCATAGGTTCATGGAAAAGTTGTTTACTATAACCTTTCGAGACAAAGCTTTGCAATGGTATTATTTTTTGCCTCATTATTCCATTGATTCCTTTCACAAGCTTACTAATGCTTTCGTTCAACAATTTCAAAACAACATTGGTCCTCAATTTTATTTGACTGATTTAGTGCATTGTAAATAAGGTGTTAAAGAAAAAGTTAGTGATTTCATTGGTAGATTTAACCATTTGCATGCTTAGATTTCTTATCATGCGCCTGATGTTGATGTGCAACACATTTTTATTGCTAAGTTACAAAAAGACATTATAGATAAGATACTTCTTTTTGAATTCTTTTCCTTTCCTCAATTATGTGCAATGCTTCATCATTATCAACTTCAAGTGAGTTAATTTGAGAGAACCACTCCAATGGCTCCTATTCTCGTTGATAAGAGTGATGCCGCATCCAATTTCAAAAAATTTCAAAAATTGAAAACCTTCATCAAAATCAACAACTTGTCCAACACTGTTGATGAACAAGTGGCAACAACATCCAAAGGTGTGGCTCATTTGTCATCTATTTTTAAACCCGCTCATAATTATACCCATCTTTCTGAATCTTTGCATAATGTGATGTTAGTTACTTAATGCTAATGTGTTAACACTTCCTCCTGTCAAACCCATTGATCCATCTAAACCTAAATCCAAATACTTTGGTCCCAAAGCTTTATGTTAATACCATCGTCAACCTAGTCATGATACTAAGAGGTGTTACCAGTTGAAAATTGTTATTCAAGACCTTATTGATTCCAATGTTATATCTGTAGAAGGTGATAGTAACAATGGAAATAAATCTGCTGCACCTCCTAACCAAAACTTGCAAACCTATGTCATCCCTTTTCCTTCTCATTCAACAAACACCATTGAATCTTCTCAGCCTTCTTCCTCTCCTCCTACATCTATCTCCTACAATGATGACGATCAAGAAGCTAACCATGTTGTCAACCAAGTTGAGCAAGTTAAACCTCCATCTAAGCTTTGAATTACCTTTTGACCTTACTAAGACAATTAAAGCACCTGATGCTCCCCTCTATATTGTCGCAAAGGTTTCTAGCCTTACTTCCAGTGGTGTCCTTATAGATCCCAATTGCATGGTGAATATGATAACTGAAGAACATCTTTATAGTAGATGATTGCAATGTGATTTCTATGATAAATCTAATGTTTTTGGTTAAGGTAAAAACAAGTTTTGAATGGACCCTGAAACCATATACATTTAGTTTTTGCAGGGAACTGTAACCCTAAGCTTGATCTTTAGAAAAATAAGAAGAATAAACACAGATCTAAGTGAAACAGTTGGGGGAAGAAGATAATCCTTATAGAGCCCCCCTAACACAAAATGCCAATAGATCTACCAACATCACAAATCCAACAAGAAAACAACAGCCAAAAGAAAGAAACGCACTAAAGCTCAAGCTGCTCAAACCAAATGTGTAAAGCCAAAGCTTTACATCAACAGCTTATAGCTAGGGTTTTCAGGCTCCCTAAACCAGAAATATGGGTTTTGATGGCTCCCATAACCAGACTAGGTTTTAACTTGAGCCCCAAAACCATAATGGGAATAGAGAGGATTCCCTTTACAACAACCAACTGGTCTGATAGATGGATCAATCCACCCTGCCAGAACCCAAGTAGAGAAAAAATAACAGCTTAAACATATAAGCAAATAAAGCTTCATTTGCGCCATGACTTCAGGGTTTTGAAAGGCTCCTCCAACCTTCAACAATGAGATAGGAATAAGGATAACTCCCCAAACCACCAAACCACAACCTGCCAGGAAAAATAGTAAACCATCAAAGATCTCTGGCAAATCTAATGTTATGATCCAAACTTGCAATGGTTTCCTTTATCCTTTCTATGGCTCCATTTCATTTCCTGTTGAAGTTGGTGGGAAAATTGTACATGTTACTTTCACTGTCATCCCAACTTCTGATCAATTTCAAGTCAAACTTGTTCTTCCTTGGCTTACCTCCATGAAAATCGTGACTTCTCCTATTCATAATGGTCTTAAATTTACTCATAATGGAGAAATCGTGACTACTAACCATAGTCTTTATCATCCTTCATTGCCTTGAGACTCAGTTGACCTTGATTTATTTTGGTCTTCTATGCCTCAACCAACTCAAACCAATCTTCATGACCATCTCTTTCGATCATACCAAGCCTATAAGATCCAAAATATTTGTGAACTTAGCAAACCTAAGGATGTTCCTTCTCTTTTCCTTGGACATGGACTTCTTCCTACACCACCTACACCTCCTATATATGCTTTTGTTCCACCTCCTATAGCTTATACACATTCTCCTCCAGTCATCTCTCAACCTAGTGTGGTTCCTTTCGTTCTTCCTCCTAAAGAAGAAAAGGACCCAATGTTGATTGATCCTATCCCAAACCAAATTTCTAGCAAAACCAAACGCAACAATCATACTCGTGACTGTCATCACAAGCGTCGTGCTAGAGCCTGTCAATGTGCTTGTGAAAACATTGGTTCACCTCATACACTTCCTCATGTTCTGCTTCCCTTTGACCATCCCATGCTTGAGCCAATAGAGGAAGTGAATTTAAACAAAATCAAAATGAACAAACATGAAAATGCTATTTGTATCTTAGATACTATTACAATTAATTTGGATGAAGAAGATACTCTTAATGATGATGTTCTTGATGCTAACAATGATATTCATGTTAGTGATTCTGATGACTATGATACTATTGATAATAATCATGACTTACCAGCTGTGCTTTCACAATAGTTATCTATCACTCTTGGTGACAAACAAAGTGACCTATCTTTACAACATGGTCCTTGTTTGGAACTAGTTGTTGTTCCATCTATTGTGTTTAATGTTTCTCCTCTTGCAAGTTGTCCACCTTCCCTAAACACTATAGAACGAGATGGGGGATAGGCAATGTGCTTGACTAGATCCTCTTGTGCAATATATTTTGTGTGTTTTTCTGTTATAATGTGCTTCCCCTGTGATGTGTTGCATGTTATCTGTATTGTTCAGATTTCTTTAAATGGCCCTTGTTTCTCTATTTGCACAAGGTGATAAAGGAATCACAATGTTGTAAAAATTCTTCTATTTGTATCTCTCTTCTTCTATATGTCATTATATGTTATGTTGTGCATGTGTCATTGTTCGTAATTGTGCCCTTGTATTGTCTGATTGGGATGATGCAAAATGGTAGATACCTATTATTTTTGGTCTTCGTGATGCCGGTCCAAAAAGACTCTTCTTCCTAACTCTTACGTTCTTTTCTTCCATTGTTCTTGTAGTTCTACTACCTTGGGGGATAATGACATTTCATTTTGATATAATATTTCACATATTACTATATGATCATACTAACCCAAAAGTTGGTAGATCCCTTTGTGCTCTCTTTTTTTATGTGCTCATTTCCCTTGATTAGTCCTTTCTTGGGGGCATTTCACAATTGGAACATTTCTTGTGGATGCCTATGCCCTCTATTAAAGCCATTGCTCTCATTTAGGCATTTGCAATCTCTTTAACATGGGGGCATACACTCCACTCTATGTTTCACATTTTGCACACCCACATTGATTCAATGCTACTTTGTATTTGGTCCTTGATTGACCGCCTTTTGGATCCCTTATTGGATACACTTTCCTTAAGGAAAAATCCTTCTCTTTTTGATCCCTAAGGAAGCTTGCCTTCCCTTAGGATAGGTCATTCTTTTGGATCCCTTTTTGGATACAATTTATTTAAGGACAAATCCTCCACTTTTCAATCCCTAAGGAATCCTGTACCTTCCCTTAAGACATAGCGTTCTTTGTTGGATCCCTTATTTGATACACTTTTCTTAAGGACAAATCCTTGATGGATTGAACTAGCATCACACACAATGCTAGAACTTTCAATGTCATATTTTGTGATGCTTTCTTTGTGTGGTTCATAGTAGGACAACATCTTACTGGGCTAGGTAATCTCTCTCTCTCTCACACACACACACACACACACACACAATGTCTCTCTTATCTTCATTTTGGATTTGATGAGGACTTAAGTCACTTGGGGGCTTGATGTTTCTTTGTCTCCTTGACCTTGATAAGATCATCTTATGCATTGGATCTACTTTATCGTGAGCATCAATTTTTCTCATACTCCCGCTAAAGTGGGGGCTAAATGTATTGTCCTAAAAATTTAGCACCCATAATTGGAGGTTCTAGGACCTATTAGACCCCATTTTGGTGATTTCTAGGTATGAATGTCTTTGATACTTGATTCACTCAACATTCATTTTATTCCTCCACAACTTATCACACTCCCTTATACGCGAGAAAACTTTGAAAACATTATCTAGACAAGGTCGTCCAAGTTGGCCTTGTTCTAGAGCTTTGTACCAAAGTGGGCTCTAAGCCCAATGCAGGGGTGTTTCTTCCAAATCCTTAATTATGGTCAGCCTAACAATATTGAATCCTGAAATGAGTATAAAAGGACATCAAAGCCTCTCATTTTGACATCTATTATTATCCATTACATGCTATCCAATTCATGTGCAAGCAATCAATTAGTGATTTCAAGAGCAAGTGCAATCAAGCCTATTGAGGATTTGGATTCAAGATTTGAAGGAAAGCATCCAATTTAAGATCTCTGAGTCTCCATTTCTTCAAGATCCATTCAAGAAAAGGAAATTTTCTCTCATTGATGCAAGTTTCTCTCCCATGGTAGACAAGTAGAGGAATTCTCAAGCAAGCAAGAAGATCCACACATCCACTCTTCTTTCCTCTCCTCCATTGAGGCTATCAAGCATATCAATATTCTAGATCTAGAATTGGTGACCATAGATCTATGCATTGGTGAAGACATCCTTGATTCTACATTCAAGATCTACACATAAAAGCATTTTTGTGGGTTTATCGGATCCTAACATCCATCCATGAGGGTTTCTCTTGCAAGGTGAATACTTACATTTATCTTGTTTACATTACTTTCCTTATGCAATTTCAATTCTATTCCAAGGTTGATTCCTATACAAGGGCTTGACCAAGGCAAGCCCCTTTCCATTGTCGTTTCCCCTTTTTCTCTGTGTATAGGAACAAGTTGTAGATTTTCAGATCCAAATTCGGTAATATCAAAACCAGTTATAGGACCTCTGCAATTTTCATCATATTTAGAGTTAAAAGGACAAGGTCATAATTTTCACCCTCATCCTAGACTAGGTCATCCAGCTCGATCTCATCCTCCAGGTCTGAGGTTTTCATAGGCAACAGTTACAAACATCAGAAGCCCAGATCCAGAGTCTTACATAATCCCGACAGCTCTGCAATAGTCAAAATTAGATCTAAAGGTTCATTTGCCTCCTCTTTCTTCAAGGTAAATCCATTATTGCTATTTTCTCCAAGTACACTTACTTTTTATACATCAAATCTAATATCATATCTTGCTAGTTATCATTTCCCTTATCGTAGAATCAATTTCCTTTCATACATTTTCATATCATATCACACATTTACATTTCATTCTTTATCACATTAAGGGAAAGGTGAACCCCAATTCTCCACTCTCACTTAGATCTTGCATTAGCACCCCTTCATCCTTTTTGGATTGTGTTAATCTGATTTGTTTGAGGGTGAGCCTTTGGGAGAACATTTCTCTAATGTACAACACAATTTGGTGAGTGATCTACATTCCTAGCATTGCTCGCCATTTTCTATTTTACAGTTAGCCACTTAGATCTAACCATTTACCCACCTTTGCAAATTCACACAACTGCAAGGTGACGCCAAGGTCCAGAAATTTTTGCCTCTCTTTCTAGTAATTAAATTTGAAATTCGATCAACTAGCCCTATTTATTGTCCCACCCTAAGTGACCTAAGCATGCTCTTTGTGAATATTGATGCCATACAAGTGTCTTTAATAATATTCAATGCATTCATTCTAACACATCCCTAATACACATGCTCTCTCCCATCTTAAAGCATCAAAGGAACAATTAATATTTATGCATTTCAATTTGGTGCTTTGAAAGGAGTAAGAAATCTACTTACACCATTGTAGGGCCCTTTCTTGTTGTTTTCGAATTGTATACATGTTCCTTGGGGTTGACTAACGAGAATGTGTATGGTTGTGATAGAATGGTCATCCTATCAAGGTATTCTCAAATATTGCTAGCCCACATATATCAAAAATGGAAAAGAATGCAAAAATGCATAGGGTGACAAAAATACTAGAATTCTATTGTGTGTAGGGATGAATTTGATCCTAGAATACTATTTTACTATGGAAAACTTGTCTAAGAAATGAGCTTCTCCTCTAATAGAGTAGATAAGTTGTATAAAATCTAAGACTTTTCTCTAAAATAAAGCTAACCTTTTTTGTGCTTATTATTGGTTGATATTAGAATCTTCACAGTTAGCACACATTCTTTGGACATGCAATTGATTACCTCTATATTCTACATTAATTTTCTTAAACTAGGAAGTATAATTGTCTAAGTTAATAATCTATCATTAGTTAATATAAGTTGACTTGTGCTTATTTATGTGCATTTTATCACACTAACCTAGATTAATCGTAAGGGAACCTACATTTTCCATTTCAATAATAAGCATGAAAATGTAATGCCTAATCTTGTTGTCTAGTGATGAATCCACTATATATAGTGGTTAAATATAAAAATGACATCAATAATCATATAAGTTAATAGAGATTTTTCTCACATTAAAGTATGAGTATCACTCTAATCTATAATTTCACTCCAACTAATGAGGTGTGGTAAATATTTAGAGGGACACAAATATCAAAGTACCTCACTACTAATCTTATAGCTTTGAAATCCTAAAGGGAAGGGGGTGAAAATTATATCCAAGAGATGCTCGGTGATAATTTTAGGGATTTGAGTTTTTATGAAGATTATGTAATTAAGGATAGGGTATCAATTTTACAGCCTTATCAATGCAATTACTTCTGTAGTTTCCTTACCAGACTGCATCGTATGATTATTGAATCTTTTAAGGTTCTACAATTATCTAAATTAGCATAATATACATCCAAATAAGTAACAACACCATTCCATATGCTCCCAAAGAATTATAGATTCAAGATGGGGTTCTAATCACCTAAATATCTCAATCTTTACTTTTCATCTCAAACTCGTAACAAACCAATCTATCTTGTTCCTCCTATTGAATCCCTTTCATTTTTGCCTCAAGTCCTCTTCTCTATGTGCCACCTCCTTTTGTCTACAACTAGAAAACTAATCTATATATTGGTTTTCATCCTTTAGTCTTTTGAGTAGCACTCACATTCCATCTTCCTCCATTTCTTATATTGAAACCACTACAACACTATTTAGACATCCCTACATAATATTGTTAACCATCAAATGAAATGACTTGTAACTCAATGGAACCCTTTGTTAATTTTTTTTAAAATTCTTATCAACCTCAAGCTTTAGTCATGTGAAACTTTGTGCTTAATAGCTTTTGAGACTTTAAAATCCCAAGTCACTAGCCTCCCTTTGTTTGAATGAATTGATATCTGAATAGGCTAGTAGTACAATATTATGGCATGTGTCACTATCTTGTAAACTCTAGTTTTTGAGATATGGTCCTCCTTTGAAAACCCCTTTGAAAGCAAATTGTCACTATACGACATCCACTAGACCACCAATCAAGCAATCTCTCACTACATAGCATCTATTAGGCCACTAATCACTAATCCCTATAAGATTCATGGTTATTCACACAATTAACAAAAGAGTCCATCTTCAATACTTTAAATAATTCAATTATTTTAACTATAAAATACAAAATAAAACCCATGGTATGAATACAAGATATGTAATTACACAATCCCTCATTGAAAACCTACAACATGATCTCGATTGATTTCTTTTAATATTGACTCTTGGTTTTATTTTTATAAAAGTTTGCAATTGAGGTCATAAAAGCCTTCAATCAAATTTAGATGTACAAGGTTGCACTACTCCTAAAATACACTTGCACCTAAAAAGGTCAATTCATACCCCTTAAAATCAATCTATCTGATTCTAGAAAATGACAACAATGAGGAAAAATTATTTATCATCAAACTCTCTATAAGTTAAACGTTTTAAACATCAAAACCTCATATGCTATTAGTTAAAATAATTTAAAAATAAATAATATATTGTGATATTGCTATCAGGATTCAACTATATAGTTTTGATTCAAATTCATTGACCCATGTTTCATGAGTAGTCGATTGATTAATCCAATAACCTGAAACTTAACTCTTTGATTGGGTCAACCCCCATAATCTCTCAAATAGTGGGTGATGGGCTATATGACAAAATAAATGATGTAGCTCATATAATTCTCTACTAATTTTGATTAATAAGATTATAAATGGGAGGATGATGTATGTTTAGTTCTTGATTATGTTGAGAGGTGCTACATTTATAGCAAGGGATCTGTGTATATAAAAACTATGCATGCTTTAATTTGATGCCCGTCTATAATAACTAATGACATGCGAAATAATTGAGAGAAAGGGTAAGTGTGAGAATGAAATGTCTATAGCAAAAGAGTCACCTATGTCTTTGGAGAATATTAGAAACACTTAGAGAAATAGGGTGTGTGAGAGAATGAAACATTTTAGTGGAAGAGTTATCTATCTCTTGAAAACAGTTGAAAAAAAGAGTGAATTTGTGAGAATGAAACGAGTTGCCTATCTTTTTAAAGAATATTATAGGTCAGTTGAAAAAAAAGGTGAACGTATGAAAATAAAACATTTATAATAGAAGACTCACCTATCTTCTTTTTAAAAGAAGAATAGAAGAGTCCCCTATCTCTTGAAAACAATTGAAAAAACAGGTAAATGAGTGAAAATGAAATAATTGTAGTAAAAGAGTCACCTATGTTTTTAAAGAATATTGGAGGGCTCTCTGCATGGTTGCTGTTTGAACTCCAATATTCTTTGGAGATAAAAAAAATTCCATTGTATGATCAGGTTCCAATGCCTGATAATTTGCAACAGGGGTACAATAAAACTTCATTAGTTTCGCTTGACGCTTGGATTATCGTCAAGATTTTGACCATAGAACTGAAAAGATCATCGAATAAGAGGCAAATATTGTGTGGATATCTGCATGGTGGATTCAAAATTAGCATACAAAAATGAGTCTGTTATCAGGAATGTGGTCACCAAACGTTGGGAGTTATTTACAATTTCAAGTGTTTCATGCTAATCCTCGAGATTTTGAACTTTTTTCATTCCATGATTAATGATGCAGGTCTCTAATGCAGATCTTATGGGTGAATTTTCGTATTGAAATCTTAAATGAAAATGCATTTTGCGGAGTTCTTCGAGTGCTGGAACTGTAAGAAATCGATCATTGATCCTTTTCATGCTTTATTCTCCAACTATTATTGATCCATTATGATTTAAAACAGTGGTGGAAGGTTGATATAGATTGAACAAAGATGCAAATTTTCGATGCTCTTCTTATAATCGGACAATGCCAAGGCCATTCGCCTCAAGTCACAATCTCAATCTCGCAGCATTGTGTAAAGAGGGTTGGTTGAAAGAGGCACTTCACAGTCTGCTTACAACCCACAATCCAACAGTAAACGCCTCTACATATCTTCAGCTATTGCAAGCCTGCATTTCTGAGAAATCCCTTTCAGAGGGTAAGCGAATCCATTCCCACATCAATGAGAGGGAATTTGAGTTTGGCACACACAATTTTTTACAGAATACCCTTATACGGATGTATGATAGCTGCGGAAGCTTAGTTGCTGCACGCAAAGTGTTTGACCAAATGACTGAACACGATATCTTCTCATGGAATATCATAATTGCAGCTTACAGAAGACATGGGTATCCTCACGAGACATTAACAGTGTTTCACAAAATGCAACCAACTGGTGTCCACCCTGATCAGTTCACGTTTGCCAGCGTACTCCCTGCGTGTGCCAAAATGAACTCGTTGGAACAGGGTATGGTCATACATCAAAGAATAATTGATTGTGGGTTTTTGTCAGATGATGTAGTTGCAAATGCCCTGGTAGATATGTATGGAAAATGTGGAAGCATACAGAAAGCGCGTGAGATGTTTGAGAAAATGCCTCAAAAAAATGTGGTTTCATGGAATGCAATGATTGCAGGATATACACAAAACGGTGCTCTTGACGGAGCTGCAAGGCTTTTCGAAAATATGCCTCATAGAGATGTTGTTTCATGGAACGCGATGATTGCAGGATATGCACTAAATGGGTTTGTTGAAGAGGCCTTGGAAACTCATAAGAAAATGCAATTGGCAGGTGCAAAACCCATCGCTACAACCTTTGGCAGTGTCCTTACGGCCTGTACCAAAATGGAAGCTTTAGAACAGGGTATGGGCATCCACCAAACCATAATAAAAATGGGGTTTTTATCAAATGTTTTAGTTATAAATGCCTTGGTAGATATGTATGCAAAGTGTGGAAGCGTGCACAAGGCAGCTGAACTGTTTGACAAAATTCCTCAAAAAGATGTCATCTCATGGACTTCACTGATTGCAGGATATGTACAAAATGGAGTTTTTCTGAAGGCATTAGAAACTTTTAAGCAAATGCAGTTGACAGGTGTAAAGCCAAACCCTACAACCTTCGCAAGCATCCTCCCAGCCTGTGCCAGACTGGGAAGCTTAAAACAGGGTATGGGTATCCATCGAAGCATAGTGGAGAGGGGCATTTTGTCAGATGTTGTAGTTGCAAATGCCCTGGTAGATATGTATGGAAAATGTGGTAGCATACAAAAGGCATGCAATCTGTTTGACAAAATGCCTCAAAAAAATGTCATCACATGGACTGCAATGGTTGCAGGATACGCACAAAATGGGCTTGTTGAAAAAGCATTAGAAGCCTTTAAGCAAATGCATTTGGCAGGCATTAAGCCAAACTCCACGACCTTTGCAAGCATCCTCCCTGCCTGTGCCAAAATGGGAGATGTAGAACAAGGTATAGAGATCCATCAAAGTATAATGGAAAGAGGACTTCTGTCAGATGTTGTAGTTGCAAATGCTCTGATTGATATGTATGCAAAATGTGGAAGCATACATAAGGCACGTGCACTTTTTGACAAAATGCCTCAAAAAAATGTAGTATCGTGGAATTCTATGATTTCAGGATATACACAAAATGGTTTTGGTGAAAAGGCTCTGGAAACATTTAAGCAAATGCAATCGACAGGTGTAAAGCCTGATTCCACAACCTTTGTTAGTGTCCTCCCAGCATGTGCCAAAATGGGAGCTTTAGAACAGGGCATGGACATCCATCAAAGTATAATGGAAATGGACATATTGTCAGATGTTGCGGTTGCAAATGCCCTAGTAGATATGTATGCAAAATGTGCCAGCATACATAAGGCACGTGAACTGTTTGATAAAATGCCTCAAAGGAATGTGATCTCATGGACTGCAATGATTTCAGGATATGCACAAAATGGCTTTTGCAAGGATGCTCTTAATCTTTTTGAATTGATGAAGCTCTCTAGAACACACCCTGACCATGTAAGCTTCAGTTGTCTATTATTGGCATGCAGTCATGCAGGTTTAGTGGATGAGGGCTGTAAATACTTCAATCTCATAAGTGACTCCTATTGGATTACACCTACAATTGATCATTATGTGTGCATGGTTGACCTTCTTGGCCGTGCTGGCTATCTTGAGGAAACTCTAAATTTCATCATCAAAGTGCCAATTAAACCTGTGGTGGTTGTATGGTTGTGTTTGCTTGGTGCCTGTAAAGCACACAAGAATATAAGGTTGGGAGTATTTACTGCAACTCTTCTTGTTGAGCTGGATCCTAAAAATACAGCAACTTATATTCTTTTATCTAACATCTATGCAGAAATGGGTCACTGGGGTGAAGTTCAAATGGTAAGAAGAATAATGAAAGATAGAGGCATTCAAAAGATACCTGGATGTAGTTGGATTGAAATCCATAAAATAGTACATGCTTTTTGTATAGGAGACAAATCACACCCTCAGACATAGAAGATCTATGCAAAGTTGGAAACTTGTCATGGTGGGGAGGAGGAAGAAAAAGAATTATTCCTTTGTTATTATAGTTTGTTTAGTTTCGTGGATGTCATTAAAATCAACTTGTCATGGTGGGGAGGAGGAAGAAAAAGAATTATTCCTTTGTCATTATAATTTGTTTAGTTTCGTGGATGTCATTAAAATCAATCTTTCTTTCATTCATTCATCTGGATTGGAAAACACATGCCTGGGAACAAACTTTAGCTATCAAGTACCTCGACTACCACACTGCAACCAAGTTTGTATCCAAGACTGTTGTAAGAGTGAACCTGTTCCTTATTTTGAATCAATTACAATGTTCTTGTGGAGGTTATTGGTGATGCTAAGAGAAGCAAATCTAGACTTCAATGCTCGGAGATGACAGGAAGAGATCACTTTATAGTTCTTTACCCCAACTTTAATCCATATCTTGTGCCAAAGTCAGGTGTTCAATTTGGGATTGAATTACATATATCAAATTATGTGAAGTTTGAACAAATCTGGGCAGAATAGTCTGATGGTGATCCGGAGATGTCAGGAGATGATCTGGAGCAGTCCAAGGGCGATCCAGAAGAGCAGTCCAGGGATGGCCCAGAAGAACAGAGCAGTCCAGGGATGATCTGAAGCAATTTGGGGGTGAGTGCAGATTTGCTCAAAGAAAGGAAATTGTGTATAGTCACACTAGAAGTTGAAAGGATTATGGAAGACATCTTAACAGGTGTAGTCACTGAGCATAAATCATCACTATGTTCTAGTCAACATCCTGACTATTTAAAGGTTGGAAAGACAAAGACAGATAGAATACATCAACACATTAGGTGAAGGCTCTATAACCATGAAGCTTCACCACAAGGAATATATGTGTAATGTGAAGAAAGAGAAATATATGTAACAAGTGCCACGTAGTGGTCAAGTACTTGCCTTTAATTTGTAATTAATTATAATTATAATTATAATTATAGTTTTAATAATCTTGTCATTTTTTCTCTGTTATTCAATTCACAAATCATATTTAATTTGAGAAACAATTACGGTTATGTTTTGTCTATTATGACTAATATATAAAATGATATGAGATACTTAATATATATAATATCCTATGTTTAGTTTATTAAATAATATTACACAAGTTAGAGGACTGTCACTGGAAAAATAAGTTTATGCCAACAGGAAAAGGAGCTTGCAGGAATTGTTGTTGTTGCTGCCAGAGAATGAAAAGAGAAACTGAAGGTCTTATTGTAGTTTAGAAAGCTCCAATAGTATAAAGTTGTTAAGGTTGCAAAAGAAAAGAAGATTGCCCAGGCTGCTCACAGGCAAATGGAGATCGCACTATGACAGGAGGAGGAGAACAAATTGATGAAGCTACTGGGAAAAAGTTACCGCATGAAGATTGTAGATGAAAATAATTGTACTTGAAGCTGTCCGTGTAGATACTATGTGCACACCAAGTGCAAGGTTGATATTGAAAGACAAAATGAAGAAGAAAGGAATCATATAGTGATTAAAAGGTTTTACTTGATTATACAGATTGATGACACAACTCCAGGCTGTGTTTGAGAAAGGAAAATACCTATCACCTGTGACCAAATAAATGAATATCAAATTTCCATTTCCAATGCACATTTACAGTTATATTCTTTCTTGAATTCAATGGTGGACTTTCACAAGTAATTAAAAACGTTGGACTTTCACTTTTCTAAAGTACAACAATGACAAATATGAATCTCAAATTTTCCATCTTCCGAAACAAAATAAGAATTGGAAGTATGGAATTCTAAAGATTGAATTGCAAAGAAATTTCACGTCATTAATATAGACCTACAAATCACATAGAAATGTGAATTTTTGATCTTTCAATAAAGTTAAGTTACAATTGTTTACCCAAAGATGTAAATCGCATATCTCATGAGAATTTTTTTTCAATTATTTCATTTACTTATACAAATCAAATTTAAATTTTGGTTGTATTTTGTTTGTCAATAACAAAACTATCATTAAATAGTACAACCATTAGTGTGTAGCCATTAAAATAGGCAATCATATCTGTAATTTTTTTATAAAAAAAAACAATTTAACACAGATCCCATTTGGGAAACAGGGGTTGATCCCATTTTTTGATTTCCGGAGTGTTATTTATTTCTGTGATCATCGACCAACTTTTTGTCGGACAAATAGAAACTGAAAATTACTGATTATAGAATTCAATATTCAAACAATTAGCCATAATTAAAATTGTTATTTTCTTAAATTTTTCAAATCAACATTATATTAAAATAAAAGGAAAAAATTATTATTATATAGAATTTAAAATAATATATAAACAGTAAAACCACCAAACAATTTCACCATGAAAGTTATTCTGATTATAATAAAAACCCAACAGACTTATTAGCCTAAATCTTTTGGAATAAGACATGGCCATAATTTAAGATTAAGATTAAAAGCAAACAGTTGTAAGACAACAATGACCCACGCATAAACACTAACTACAACAAGAGAGAATTGCTGTCATAATCCAATACCAACAGCAACAATAGGGAAAAATCTTTGAACTTTTATTGATAAAAGTTTGTCTTTTAAGAAGGCTTTTACTATTAGAAAAAGATTGAACTCTAAAGTTCTCCTACTACAACTTTTTCATCTTTTACAAAAATTGATATTTATAAAAAATGCCCTTATTCTTGAAAGACTCTTTTACAATGACCTTATTGTTGAAAATATCTATTCTGCAGAAACCCTTTCAAAATATCTAAGATACATTGCAACAAATTAAAAAAAATGATTAGAATTCCCTAAAAAAAAATACAAAATATATTTGAATTCCTTCAAAATTTCAACGAAGCCTTTTAAAAAAATGAAATAAAAGTAACTAAAAATCCTTTACAATTACCAAGAGCAATCTGTGTTGGGCGAAACAGGGACTGGAAGATTAACTTTCCCAAACTTGGGAAGTAATCTTGCATTGTTCCAATTGATACCATAAAATTTGCCTTGCTGCAAAATACATCTGCATGCATCTTGTCTTGCTGGTTTGCCTCTGATTGCTACATTCAACCGCTTAATTTCAGTGCAACAGAAAGAAGTGGGATGTCCTCCTCTACACTTACATAAGGCAAACATGGCAGCAAATCCACTGTTAGAATGCCACAAGGTATGACAGAACATGAAGTACTATAAAATGCTATCAACACCAATACAACAAGCAATACTGATTTAGCCATTTTCAGAGAAAAAGAATTCAACAATAAATTGAAACTATAAAATGTAATAATTTATTACAAAAATTTAACCAAAGAGGAAACTGTTGAAGAAATAGATTTCAAAATCAGACAGCCAAAATTCAAGACGGGCCAAAAAAACTATTTGGCGTACTTGGTTAATCAAAATGTGATGAGGACCACAAGCCATCAAAAAGAAAGATTGGAATAAATAAAGAAAATACCAATAAAATGGTAGCAATACGTAGAATATGGGAAAATGGTTGAACAAGTGTGCAACAGAGCAAGCAGTAGTTGCCGAAAAAAATGAATTGGTTGCTGATAATAAGGAATACGATAAGATAGGGCTCACAATGGGCTAAAATAGGTTTCATAAAATATTATATTTTACAATGCGATTGTGATAAATCCGCGTATAAGAGCTCAAATGCAATCACCCAATGAAATGCTAAATAAATAATTTTTAGATATTATAAAGCTAAAGATTTTGCATCTATATACATATAAATATAAAATTCACAATGAAATGTAAAATAGAATTTATTTTCATTGGTGTAGCAGAGTTCATTTAATCACTCGTTAACATAAAAAACTCAAAAAGTGATACAATAGTACTTAGCCTACTGGCAAGTACTAATAAATGTTATTCAAGAATATATATATATATATATATATATATATATATATATATATATATATATATATATATATATATATATATATATATATGTATATGTATATATATTTTGAATCTATATAAAAACAATTTTTCAAATAAGGGATGCCTCATAAAAACATGATGAGATGTCTCTTATTAATTAAATATTGTTTTATTTCCAACTTTTCAATATTTAACTTTTAAAATATTTTGAAGATAATTATAAAAACATTAAGTCTAAAGTTAAAATAAACATTTAAATTTGACTCGAGACATTTTTAAAGAGAGTTATCTAATTCTATTTTCTAATTTTCCTTATGAAAATAAAGTTAAAAGAAAATGATTTGTTTTTCTTCTATTTAATGTGTGTGTGTTTAAATTAATTTTAAAAACTATTTTATTTTTAAAATAATTATTTTTCATCTTAAAATTTGCGTTTAGGAAGGTAATAACCTTATGGAAAGTTTTATGGTTGGGGGACTAATTGTACACCGCTGAATGACCTCTGAGATTTTAAAAACTGGCTCTTCAAGTATTTCTATTGAGAGGAAAAGGGAAAGAAGATGCAATAAGATAAAATCTAACTAAAGGGGATACATTATAACACAAATTGTTGAACATTTTAAAACTCCATTTTGTTAAAGCACAATGCAGTATAAGATGTTGCAAACTATAGAAAGAGTCATAAACATGATTCTATTGTATACGAAGTTGCTAAACATTTGCAAAGGCTTAAATGGGACAACACAATTTCATTTTATAAATGATACATAGTTAAGGAGATAACCCTAGGATAATTAAGCATATACAAAAATGCTAAAAGCATAGTCCAATATATTAACTTCTATTAAAGGTTGAACAAACATAAGTTAAAATCTAAAGAAAATTCAAATATGCTGTTGTCACAAAGTTTTCAAGTCTTTTGAAATAATGAAATGCCAACAACACAAACACAAAGAATTGCTCTGCTTAAATATTAGAAAATTCCCTTTCTAGAATATTCTTATGATCTTCCCACTACTACACCTAAAAGTTGTAGTTGCAACTGTTCAATCGAATCATCATTTCTTTTCCATAATTGGTGCCCCGCATGTTTAAAGATATTGCCATTTATTTAGTCCATTACTTTTATCAAAATTGCCTAATTGCAAGGTCATAATAAGCCCCAACCAATTAGGTCTGTAGAACAAAAATAGGACCTCATCCAGGCAATCGATATTCTAGGAAGGGTTAGGGTAGTAGGTGAGAAAAGTGGAATGCTTGGGAGTCTTGGGGTTGCAAAAGAGGAAGGTGGGATCATCAACTATGTAGATGTTGAGGGAGGTGGAGTGGTTGATGAGGATGGGAAATGTGTTGGTGATAGTGTTTGTGCAATTGTGTTGGACGATGAAGGGTCCAAAGTAGATATCGATACAAATCAGATATTTAAACTTGAGGAGAAAGGAGACTATGTGATGGCTTCGACCATGGTAAAAATAAGCACAAAAACATGAATTTTTGTTTGGCTAGAAATATGCAGTGCATTGGAAGTAGTAGTCATGACCATGGTTGATTATGGAGAATGAGGCTACACAAAAGTGGTCATTGTGACACCTAAAGACTATGGAAGGGATGGAGGTGGCGGTAATGTGATTTGACCAAAGACTAAGAAGAAAGAAGAAGGGGTGAAAAACTTACTTGTTGAGTAGGGGTCATTGGGGTCACTATCATGACTTCCTCCTTGTCTTTGTCTTTGTCTTCAACAACATTTGTTGGGTCTAATTTCCTTTGTCTTCATCTCTTCTAGAGGAGGTGCTTCTACTTCTTCCACTTCAAACCCCTTGGAAAATTATCCTTATCCAAACCACCTCTTTAGTATCCTTATATGTAGTTTATGAATTGCCGCCATAGCTATAACCATCAATTTAGTCAATGAATAAACCATTGGTCTCTCTTCCAATTGGGGTGATTCTACCTTGCCTTGTTGAAGGGTAACTTCACGTTCAAACCCACCTTCACTATTGGAATTATTTTAGGATCCTGCGCTCAAATGCTCTCTATTCCAATCTGCATCAAAGTCATGATCCCAATCTAGATCATCGTACGAGGTGTCCATATCACCAATTTATTTGCAATAAATCCAAAAAGTTGCCATCTTATTAGGGGCCCAATTTTATTCTCTAAGAGATTTCTTTATTGACGAGATAATCTTTCAAGTTGGGTTCGCCTCCACCACCTTCCTATATAAAAAGAACCAAGAAGGTCACCCCCTGCAAGGAACCTAGATAAATCTACAATTTTGTTGGGCCCTATCTATAGTGAACTACAACACTCTTTCCAGTAAGGTTGCATAACATGTGAAAAGGGAACTCCATGATTAGAAGCTAGGTATTCGGCTAGATCATAATACCAAAAGTCACAAATAAGATGCCAGCCTAATTTGAATAGCTTTGCAATGACTACATGTTGAACTTTCTTCTTCGATACAGATATCCCTCCATAAGTCAACGTACCCTTGAGGGTTAATGCACAAAGATGGTGTGCAAAAAAGTGGCCACCATGTCAAAAAATAATTGAAAATATCAATAACCTGATCGAGTTATTTAAATTTGAAATAACTTGATCAGGTTATGGCATGGTGAATACCGAGCCTAACTTATGTTGTCCTCAAATTTGATATCACTTGGCAACCCTATGCAATTTTCTCATGGATCGTAGGTGCATCTTCTATGTTTCAATGCATTGATAAGGTGTCATGAAGGCAGTTCGTCATCCTTGAATTGAACTTTATGTAGCATCATTTATTTGTTTCATTTGAAGGTTTTTGTCAAGTTAATCCCCCTAATGCTTGTTAGAACGATTTTTTATTCACTAACTGCAAGCACTTGATTTTTGGCAATCTTCAAGTTTATTCTTCATTTTTATCTTTCTTCTTAGTAGTTTTTAATCTTGTTTTCCCCTTAGGTTAATAACCCTTATAATTTCACTCGTTTCAAGCTATCTCAGGCTTCAAACAGAGTTGTCTAGCTCAAGTTATGAAGGAAAAGGTGGGGTTTTCAGGGCAATTGCATACTTTATTAAAAATCTTCTAAAAGTGAGCTTTTTATTGTCAATTGCACGAAATAAAATTATTTTTAATATCTAAAGTAAATTTTGACATCCATTTTTAAATTTCAACTCATCCCGAGTTGATTTGACCATAGTTTTTGATGTTTTCATGAAAATTGACATTTTCTAATCTATTTTCATGTTACTTTATTAAAAACTATAGTTGTATATTAAATTTAATTAAATCTAGTCACTCAAGTGCATAAAAGTAGAGTTTTTATCATTCATTGCATATCATCCACATGTAACTCATCTTTTAAAACCCACTTCCAATAAAATTTTAGTCCTAAATGCATAAAGGTGGGCTTTTCATATGCAATTGCATATACTTGAGTTTAAAATAATGCATTTACATGTTATGTTTTATAACTTAAGTGAAAAGGTGGGGTTTTCAAGCCTAATTACATGTGCAATTGGTATCTAAAAGTATGTATGCACAACTTAAGTGAAAAGGTGGGTTTTTCAAGACCAATTGCATATGCAATTGATATTAAAAATCCCCTATTTATAACTTAAGTGAGAAGGTGGCTTTTTCAAGCTCAATTGCATGTGCAATTGATATTAAAAGTCATGTTTTATAACTTAAATGGAAAAATGGTTTTTTCCAAGCCAAATACATGTCTTTTAAAATATGTATTTGCACTCAAAAAGTGTGTATTTAATTACTTAAGTTGTAGAGTGTTGTTTTTATATGCAAATACACATATAAAAGATATTTTTAACACATTATTTCTATCAAGTTGCCAAGGACGTCAAATTTGGAAGCATATGCATGTCTTTTATAACGTGTATTTGCACTCAAAAAGTGTGTATTTAATCACTTTAGTTATAAAGTCTTAGTTTTATATGCAAATGCACATAAAAAATGTTTTTAAACCATTGAAGCTAAAATACATATTTTTCCCTTCAAAAAGTGTGTTGTGACTTGCCTTTGGTATTAAAAAGCAAAAAGTGGCAATTTTTTAGAAGAAAACATGTGTTTTTTACTTTTAAAAACCCACTTATTTTGGGGGTTCTTGGGAAAAATAGAATTTTGAAGCAAAGAATCACAAGATTCATGGTCAAAACTCAATAATGTTTGCTCCCCATAGGGTTGTTTTTGCACAAAATCTCCCAAGGATCATTCTTGGCTACTAAAAAATGAAGATTTGAAAGGATTTTGTTCACAAAAACAACCCATTTAGGAAGCATTTTTTGGGTGTTTTTACTTAAGAATGGCCCATTTTTTGCCATTTTTCTTCATCAAATCCAAACGTTTTTCTTCCAAGGTGAGGTCTTGGATATTGTTTATCATTTTCAACTTGTCTATCATTCTTTTTAAGTTGCATTTGATGCCCTAGATGCCATTTTTAATTGCCCTTACATGTACATTTGAAATAGTCAATTTTTGTTGCTATTCTCTTGCATTTTGTTTCTCTAACTTCCCACACTTGGCAAGCAATGGATCTTGACTAAAAAATGGATTCATTTTCCAAGGACTGAGTCAAGATCTGAAATCTATTTAACTCTTATTCATGCAATCTTTCTAGATTCGAAAATCTCTTCATTTCATTTTCAGATTTTGCATAAGAGATTAAAGAGACTTCTTTCTTTGCTTCTTGAGGAAAAAAGGTAAAATTTCTTGTGAATTTCATAGGGCAAAGTTGTATATATGTGTTCTTTCATTTTTGTTTGCAAATATCTTCATTTCATTTTTAGATTTGCATTTGTTTTGAATATAATATGTGCTTCTTCTATCTTCCCTCTAAATTCTCCAAGTTGCATATGCAAGAGTCTCCACTTGCTTGCATATGCAGTCGGAATTAAAAACCTCATTCTTGAATGAAATTATCAAGGAGAGCAATCTCATCTTCCACATGCTTTTGCATTAAAAAAATCTCACTTTCATGCTTACACGCATTTCATCCGCACTTGTTATATTGTTGTCATGTTACTTAAAAACTCATGATGGTGGTTGCTTGCATATGCTTGTGCATTTAATTATAATGAAAACACAATATCTCATTATAAGTGGATGCCTTTCCATTCAATTCCATGCATTTTCCATATAATATCCTTGATGTCTGCATATGCTTTCACATCCCAAAAACCCATTTTTGGGCTTTTCATCATAAAAATGCTTATTTTGAGCTCAAACATTTGCATCCATTCATTGTCCCACAAATTTCCAACTATTTCCATATGCTCACAATACCCCAGGCTCACTCATTTGCATCAAAAAGTACGCAATGGATCCATCTCATGAAGATGTTCTCACCTTATGGAATTTTCATGTCACATGTTACATGATTCGAGATTCAAAGAAAGATTTTTGGCTTCAAAAGTTTGTGATTGTATTATTCTCAGAAACAATACAAGTTCTATCCAAGAAGAAGGTTCCTCCCCATTGTAATACCTCGAAAATGGGCTATAGGTTCATTAACCTCCTACATCATCAAATCGAACGAAATCGACATCAAAGTCCTAACCTAAGGCACATCTGCACATCAGTTTATCAAAAATTAATTTTATCCTAAATCTACATCGGGGAATATTCCTTAAATATTCTTAATTATCCTAATTATCTTTAATTAAATATTATTTGGCAATAAATCATTATTTATCCTAAAGTTGATTAATTGAATATGTTGAATATTTAATTAATTAATTTAATTCTGCCACTTAATTATTTAATTAGATTTAATTATATTTATTTCTAAATTATATTATTTAATTTTGACAATAAATAAAAAATCTTACGAATAACTGATTAAATTCTTATTTAATTGATTAAATCTAGTTGTCAATATTTAATGATATAGTTTTAAATAAAAGTTTGATTTAATAATTGATTAACCCATAAATCAGTTATTTTATTTTAAAATCAGTTATTGAGAATAAATCACTTTATTTTTAAATTAATTCATATTAAATCATGCACAATCAGAAAAGAAGTCAACTTTAAATCAATTTTCAATTTCAACTTGTTAACTTTCCAAACTCAACATCTGATGGTGAGTTGAAAAAGTGAAATAAACTCTATTTTGAGTCAAAAAGTGTTTTTACATGATTTTATGAGTTAATTAATTATGATTTCTTGTTAACTCAAAAATCAACCTGAGTTTATCAAGAGTGATTTATGGCTTTTCTCAATGCATCCTCTAGCCCTGGATTTATATAAAATCAAGGCTCAGCTCTTTACAAATCATCTCTTGAATTTGCACAATTACTCTGACAAAATTTCATCTGAAGAATCAAACTTTTGCGAATAGGCGATTTGTGAGATCTTTCATTGTTTTTCATAGCTTTGCATCCATTTTCATATCATAGCATATCATTGTTAGAATAATCTGCATATCAATTTCATACATTCTAGATTAGTTTCATACAGTTTTTCATCACATTGCATAGAAAATTCAAAAAAAAAAAAAGATTAATTGGCATTCATATCTCATTGCTTTCATCATTTTAAATCCTTCATTTAGGTATTGCATCGTCACTGATCTTGGTCTGATTCTGAGAATACCATACTCATACCTACTAGAAGACAGTAAATTATCTGGTTAGCTAGTTTCATTTATTTGTAGATTTCTAATTTGCTAACCTCTCATGTTTTACTGAAGTGTTGTGTCTGTAGCTAGGTACTTGTATACTAATAAAAGTATCTTCATAGAATTAAGGTTAATCAATAAATAAAATAGTAACTAAATTAAAACAAAATAGAGCAACTATTTAGCAAATTAATGATTAATTGAGCATCCTATGGCTCTCTAACTAAGATTGTTAATACAAAGCTCTCAACAAGCTTCCATTAATGACAGTCCTAGAATGGGAATGATACGATAAACAAGTTAACATTAACAATTATATCAAATAAATGCTAATTAAGCTCTCAAATGCCTTTCTAAACTCAAATTGAAAGAGGTTCAATGCAATTCTCAGATGTGTGGTTGATCATTATGAAGGATTTAGGCCTTCCTTTTATAGATTTTCCAATGGTAGGGGGTGTAGTTGTGTTTGATCATGATTAAACCTTACTTGAGTCTTTTGTTCCACCCTTTGAAGACAATGCAAATTTTGTGTACTCAAAGCTTGGGACAAGTAGATAAGATCAATGGACCAGATTCTCTTTCATTTTGAGTGATTGAGATTCAATTTGGCTTGATCCATGTGAATGTCTTTCCTTAAATCTCATTGGTTGATTGAATTTCCTCTCCTTTTGGGTTGTTGAGAGTAATTGAGATTTATTAATTGATTTAATTAATTTATTTTAACCATGTACCTCTTGAATGGGTTGAATTTAATTTAATCCAAGACTATAAAATTATTTGATTTAATTGTATTTTGATTTGATTGCATTTGATTAAAATGCTCTCAATTTTAATTTATCTTGAATTAAGACTTCATTTTAATTTTGATTGGCTAATTATGCATTGTGATTCAATTGATTCAATTATGTCCTTGATTTTCTTTGATTTGACTTGATTTGCTTTGATTTGATCTTTGTCCATTTTTAGGTGATTACAAATGCCCCTCTTTGAGTTGATGTGCGAAGCATGTTGATTCAAAGAATACTCTGATCTTGCTTGATGATAGGTCCTAATTCATTGATGGTCGATCTTTGATGTTTGTTTGATGCTTTCAATGGTCGATCCTTGATTTATGATATGAGATTGATGTAGATATGATCGATATGAAACTCTAAATTGATGTGATTCTAATGATCATTCTGATATGATGGTCGTTCTGATGATTAATCCTTGATATGATGCTTGATTTGATGATTGATTTTGATGCGATGCCCCATTCGTTTGATTACAAAAAATTTCCTAATAAAAGCTTTCACTTTGATTTGATGATCTGTCTTTTGATGATGTTACTGCTGATGTTGATCTGATTATCCAATGGTATGGCCACTCAGAAATAAAACATATTGATGCTTGATTTGAAAAATTTGATTGATTGATTGATCCGATATGTTTTCATTTCTAAAAAACACTGATGATATGCCATGATTCACAATTTGCCCCAGTTGAATTGATAGGTTAATATAGATCAAAGTCAAAATTTCATCTCTAAATTAGGTCAAAATAGCTTAAATAGGTTGAAAAACCTTGATTTACTATTCATTTTCACTTTTGACTTCTGAGATTTTTCTCTGGTCTTCCTTTGATTTTTGAGATGGTTGTCCCTATCAGAGAGCATCGGTTTGAGAGATGTCAATGGTATCGGAGACCACCTGACTACGGACCTCTTGTGAGTCATTTTTAACTTCCTCATTGCATTTATTGCATTTATTACATCTTTTGTATGTCGTCATTGTTTAAATTTTGCAATTTCACGCTTAGGATAGTTTAAATGTCGCTTAACCCTTTAAAGTGTTGCATTCGTGCTTTTTACTCACGCCTCCACATAGTAAACTGTCGCCTAGCAATTTTTCATTCTTGCATGTGAAAAATATGATGCCGCGTAGACTTAGGGTTTTTATGCCAATTTGCATATGTTTTACCGCGTGTGAAACCCTAGATTTTCGTTGTCACCTAGGCTTTATTAGATTTCACCTAGTGTTATAAAGTGTCGCCTAAAATCTGAATTATCACCTATGATAGAAAAAGTGTCACCTGACATCTTTTCTGTATCGCGTGAGATGAAATGTCACCTGGTATGAGTAAAATCACGCCTGAAGAATTTTTGAATTTTTTTTCACTTGTACTTGATTTTTCCTGATGAAAATTTTGATAACTCCAAATGATTAATTTTAATGATAAGATTAGGTCTATTGCGTTTAAACAAAATAATTGATTAGGATATCAGGACAATGGTACCAACGAATGTGATTTGTCAATCTGATAGGAATAAATCAATCAATGTGAAAACTGATATGATTGATACTGATACTTCATTCTCAGTATATAGAGAAATGAACAAATAGTATTGGGTGTGATTGCTTGATACTTTTGATGAAATTGATTGACTTTAGATGATTCCTTAATATAAAATACTGATATGATTCCTTTGTTTTGCCAAACAGGCACACATTCCTGTTCTTTACATCTGGTTTGTTGCATCATGGGTCATTGATCTTGGTCAGGCTCTGACTTCAGTAGAGTATCATATCGTTGAGATGTCCGGCCTCAGTTTCCTTCTTGACATGCCACGGTTCCAGCTGAACCGTGGTCTTCTGACTGCTGTGGTAGAGAGATGGCACTCTGACCATAATACTTTCCACCTTCCTTTTGGAGAGATGACTATCACTTCGGAGGATGTGTACAAATTATAACACATTCCTTGCCGAGGAGAGTTAGTATACTATGATTCTATTTATGATAGTATAGTCTACTGACAAGTGTTTGGGGACAACACTATAGATGATGATACTATTACTTTGCCATAGTTTGCTTCTTTCCCAACATTACCGGTGGTTCTTGGTGCTCTTATCGGTGGATTCCTGCTTCCTGACCGGTGAGGTTGTGGTTTCTCAGTTGGATGGGGTAGGATCCTCAAGGATTTACTTGCTCAGCCTTGATGATTTGATTGGGGCTCATGTGTTTTGGATCAACTATATCATGATTTAAATGAGGTTGTCTATAGAGAGAGCACTTCTTTGTCTACAGGTGCAATGATTCTCCAGTTGTGGGTATGGGATCACCTTCCCATTACTAGGCCTATTTTAGACAGGATTCACAGTCGAGGATTTCCATATGATTTTTTGTATAGCAGCATGGTTGTCCAACATCATCTGGGAAAACTTGAGTATTGGCGTTGACAGAATGATGATATTGATCAAGTTTAGTGGCGACCATATATAGGATGTGAGCGATGGAGGGAGGATGATAATGAGCTTTCCTATATGTTTTCTCCTTGATGGATGATCGACAGGTCTACTAGTGTTATTGAGCATTTATGCTTTGGCTGAGTTTCTTGCCAGTATGGTAGAGTACAGGATATGCCTTAGGGTACAATGTTATATGCTCATGTACAAGCAGAGCAATCGATGTGGGGTCCTCTGATTGATTATCAGTTCGCATGTGATCAGATTACTAGTTTGGGATATTGCAGATGGGAGATGCTTGCAGGTGTTGCTGATGCTGGGTGTCACGTGAGTATTAGGACTGGTGGGCTCGTAACAAGTTTCCTTGATTTACCGATCCAGCAGAGTGTATCCCAGACCGAGATGAGAGAGATGATGGTGGTGATGGTGGTGGTAGGAGACATTAGAGATGGAGAGGACAAAGAGAGCCTCAGGTTATTGGTAGAGCAGGAGATGGACCACGAGTGAGAGGTGGACATGTCTGGGATAGGGCTAGAGCTAGAGGATAGGATGATGCAACTAAGGTACATCCTAGAGCAATAATGAATAGACATCATAGAGCTCATTGACAGCAGCGACAACAGAGATAGGTACATATAGATGTTGCTCGACAGATTCCTGGTGGACATGATCCCTTAGTTCAGTTATAGAGGGTTGCTTTAGCATAGCAGGATGAGGTTCCAGCACAATAGGTACCTCGACAGGTTTAGTAGATACCTCCATAGGTGTAGCAGTCATAGGATATGGGACAGAGTTCACTGGCTGCTCCTAGCATTGATAGCTTATTACGAGATGTTCAGGCGATGAGGACAGATATATCTACTTTTGTAGGAAGACTGGATCAGGTAGCTCTTTTGATGCAGTAGTTTATGACTCATGTGATTCAGAGACCTAGCACAATGATGACTTCTCAGGCTCCTCCCTCATAGGATAGACAATATGATAGGGGTCCAGATGGATCAGGTGCTGGGGATGGGTCAGGTGCTACTATGGGATCTTGATGATTGGACCACAGAGTTACTCATTGTTGATGTCACTTGTATCATGTTTCATGATGTTTTTGATCGGAACACTTGATGTATCACTTTCATGATATTTGTATCTTGATATACTGATGTACTGGATCATTTGATGAACACTTATATGATGATATACTTCCTTGATTCTCTTGATGAGTTTTGTTATGAGATTATCTTTATAAGCAACTATATGATGTTTATGATGCATTTACTTGTGATTATGCTATGGATGCAATGTATCTTATTTTATGATATAGATAGATGAATGCATTGGTGTATGGATTTATGACATGCTTTTCTCTATTTTTCAATGTATGGATGCAAAGTGTTTTATGGAAACATGAATATGAATGTCCCTATGTTTTTGGGTTTTCAAATGTATGTAGTTCTATCTCTAATTATATGTATGCAAATGATGTATGAGTATTGATTCTTTTTCTCTCTTTTTTTTTCGATATATAGATAATGAATAATGATTAATGCTATGCGTGAATGCAAAAGATAATCTCACTTTGTTTATTGAAATCAAGGATAAGATGTTTGAATTGAACCCCCCCAATTCTTTAATGCTTTGATTAACCAAGATTATTGATGTTTCCCCTTGCAAATTAAGCTAAGAAAGGCAAAACAATATATACAATGCACTTAATCTAAGATGTATGCAACTAACTGTCATTATTCAAAATTTGGAGCTTATAATCATCATTGAGCATTTTTGGAATCCCATTTTAGTACAACCATCACTAGTTCAACTATGATGATATGAATACTTTTTGCACCTCTTTGTTTGCTTTCCCATCTGTTTTCGGTATGACTATCATTGATTGAAGCCAATCATGAGAGTGTGAATACCGATTTTGTCAGATTCTATGTTGCAAGTGGATTTTGGTATTATGATATTGAAGATCAAAATAGCCAAGATATCCTTTTGCGTAAACAAGCAGAAATATCCATTTTATCCTATGTACAAGTCCTCAATGATTCTTTGATGATCACGTCCTTAGACAAATAATACATGATTTAAAACTTTGATTTTAATACAGTTATTCAAAAATCAAGAAAAATATCATCCTTTCATCATAGCTTGTCTAGTCTAACACTTTCATCGATTCACTAAAAAGAATTGATTTCATCAATTGAGTTAACACTTAGAAAAAATTTTGCAATGTTTTTCAAATCCATATGTCAAGTGTAGTTCCATCCATTTCATACTTTAAATCTTGATAAAGATAAGGTCATTTCATTTCTTGGATCAAATTTTGCATTTTAGGCTCAAATTGGATTGGGATGCAGATTTGATTAAGTGTTCCTCTTTCGAGTTTGATGAATTGATTCTCTGATTGAATAAAGCTTGCTTTGATGAATCCTTTTTCCTTTTGAGTAGATTGTCTCCAGTTTGATATTGATTTCATTTGTGGGACTTAGGACAATTTCAAATTAGGTGACCAAAATCTTGAGGTACTTGCAAATGCAACTGTGGGGTTTTATTATGCAATATATACAAATGCTAGCAAATGCAATATTTACAAGGTGACCTTCTAGGTATGCAACTGACTTGGACTTTCAATGGTGCATGTTTACCAAGTCTTCACCAATTGAATAGATCTAGCTCTTTTTTCTATTTTTAAAGCTTTTCCTCTCTTTTTTTGCTACCAAGGTGCCTATTTGCTAGGTTTTCACCAAGGCACTTTTCTTCTTTTTTGATTTTTTTTTGTATTTTTCTTTTTTCAATTTTTTTTCATATCATCAAGGCGCCTATTTTCTAGGTTTTCACCAAGACAACATCTTTTTGAGGATCATATATGAATGTTTTTGCTTTCTTCATGCTCAATTTTTCACTGTTTTTGATCTTTTATGCTTTTCAAATGTTTTTGGTATTTTCAAGATCTCTTTTGAACTATGTACAATAAATATGATGCTCTCTCATTTGATACTCTTTATACTCTTTCATCTACCTCATGTATAGAACTTCTTGAGATGTATGCTATTGATTGGCTCTTGCAGTTCTTCACCATCACAATCTGCTAGTTTGTAGGTGTCGGTTCCAAAATTTTCAACAATGAGAAATGGTCCTAACCAGTTTGCTTCCCATTTTCCTTTCTTTTCTCGTTCTACTTGGTTCTTGGGATTTTCTCACAAAACTAGGTCACCTATTTGAAATGTTCTTGGCTTGATGTGCTTATTGTAAGCCCTTGACATCCTATTTTGGTACACCTTCAAATGATCAAATGCTTGCTTCTATTTTTTATCCAATAGTTCTAGTTCTTGCAGCCTCGCAACCCTATAATCTTCCTCATTTATCAAACAATGCATATATATCCTCAAAGATGGAATTTCTACCTCTAAAGGCAAAAATGCTTCTGTTCCAAAGACTAAGGAAAAAGGTGTAGCCCATGTTGGCATTCTTATGCTCGTTCTATAAGCCCATAAGGTCAGGTTTATTTTGATGTGCCAATCTCTCCCTGAGTTGTCCACCGTTCTCTTCAAAATTTTCAAGATGTTTTTGTTTGTTGCTTCGGCTTGTCCATTACCTTGGGGGTAATAGATTGAAGAAGACTGATGAATCATGTGAAACTTGGTGCATAATTCCTTTAAGTCTTTGTTCTTAAAATGCTTTGCATTATCTGTTATGATAGCATGAGGTATGTCATATCTACAAATAAAATGATTGAGGATAAACAAAGATATCTACTTTCCTGTTGTAGTTGATAGGGGTACAGCTTCCACCCACTTAGTAAAGTATTTAGTTGTTGTGATGATGAATTTGTGACCATTCGAGGATGGTGGATAAATCATGCTTATTAGGTCTAAACCTCATTGATAGAATGGCCAAGGTGTTGTCATCAGATGAAGCTCTTGTGCAGGTGTATGTATCAAGTTTCCATGAATTGACACTTTCTACAAGTTTTGGCAAAGTTACAAGTGTCTTTCTCCATCGTAGGGAAAAAATATCCTATCCTAAGAAGTTTCTTAGCTAGGGTTAATCTGTTTGAGTGTGATCCAAAAATTCATTCATGGATTTATCGTAAGGCTACATTTGATTCTTCCTCTTCTAAACATCTAAGGAGCATTCCATCTAGACTTTTTTGATACAATGTTTCATAAATTATGGTGTATCGGGCGGCTTGGTGAATGAAGCTTTTCTTTTGATTCCTAGTTTGGTCTATGGGAAGGATTTGATCTTTCAAGTGTAAATAGGTCCATACCAAGGTGATTCGTTTGTATTTAACAAGAAAATGGTGTAAGGGTGGGTAGGGTCAAACGTGGGTTGAACCACTTCTTCTACCAAGAACTCATATCTGACACTCTGATCAGGCATCTGTAGAAGTGAAGCCAAAGTTGCCATTGCATCCGCTGCTTTGTTCTTTTCTCTTGGCACTTGCTCAAATGTAATGAGTATGAAATACTTCTTAAGACTTTGCACCATGTTTTTGTAGGGTACCAATTTGTCATCTTTCATTTGATATTCCTCATTGACTTGATTTATGACTAATTGTGAATCTATATAAACCTTTAATTCTGTCACTTTCCACTCTAATGCCAACTTGATTCCAATAACCAAGGCTTCATATTCTGCTATATTATTGGTGCATGGGAATATAAATTTGTAAGACTTAGGGATAGTAGAGCCTTGAGGAGTGATGAGAAGTATGCCTGCTCCTGATCCATGATGAGTGTAGGAACCATAAAAATAAAATTGCCATGTTCTTGCCTCTACCTTCACAATCTCTGAATCTGAGAATTCCACTTGGATGGGATGATCATCTTGAAGTGGTGCTTCTACTAATTGGTCAACAATGACTTTCCCTTTGATTGATTTTCTATCAACATATTCTATGTCAAATTCACTTAGTACCATCACCCACTTTGCTAACCTTCCATTCAATGCTATTTTACTAAGTAGATACTTCAATGGGTCAATTTTGGCAATGAGCCTTATCTTGTGGGCTAGCATATAATGTCATAATTTTTGGGAAGAAAAAACTACAGCCAAGCATGCCCTTTCCATAAATTTATATTTCAACTCGTATTTGACAAAGGTTCTACTTATGTAGTAAATTGCCTTTTCTTTTCCTGTTTCATCCTCTTGTGCTAAAAGTGCCCCCAATGAATTCTCCATTCCTGAAATGTACAGGATCAAGGGCTTGCCTCTGATAGGTGGCATCAAGATTGGTGGATTCATGAGATATTTCTTCAATAGGTTAAAGGATTCTTCACATTTTTCATCCCATTTGAAAATTGTATCCTTATGCAAAAGTTGGGTGAAATTATGACATTTTTCCGCTAATTGTGAGATAAATCTCCTAATGGATTGGATCCTTCCTTGTAAAGATCTCATCTGACTAATGTTTTTAGGTGCTTCCATTTCCATGATAGCTTTCACTTTAGCGGGATCCACCTCTATCCCCTTTTCAGATACAATATAGCTTAGTAGTTTGCCAGATTGGACTCTAAATGCACATTTTTTTGGGTTAAGTCTTACTTTGAATTCTTCTAGCCTTTCAAAAAATTTTGCCAAGATTGGAAGGTGTTCTTTTCTTGAATGGTATTTGGCTAATATATCATCCACATAGTACTCCATGAGCTTATGCATCATATCAAGAAATATTGTGTTCATTGCTCTTTGATAGGTCGCTCCTGCATTCTTTAACCCAAATGGCATGACATTCCAACAAAAAGTACCCCATCCACATGTGAAAGTAGTCTTATCTTGGTCTTCTAGTGCTATCTTTATCTGGTTATACTCGCTAAATCCATCCATGAGTGAAAACATAGAGTGTCCTACTGTTAAGTCCACAATGACATCAATGCTTGGAAGTGGGAAGTCATCTTTAGGACATGCCAAATTTAAGTCTCTAAAGTCCGTGCAGATTTTGATGGATTTGTCTACTTTTGATACTAGCACTATATTGGAGATCCATTGTGCATAATCAATGGCCCTTATAAATCCCACTTTCAATAGTTTTTCTAACTCCACTTTGACAAGTAGTGCTATATGAGGATGCATCTTCCTTAGCTTTTGCTTAACAGGTTTGGCTTCTTCCTTGATATTTAGATGATGCATTATCAAATTTGGGTCTAAACTCGACATATCATCATAATACCATGCAAATTTGACTTACCTTTCCTTAAAAAACTTAATAAATTTTTTCCTTTCTTTGCTAGATAGTGATGCCACTAGGTGGATGATCTTCGGCTCTATTTCTGATCCAATGTTTATCTTTTTTGTTGGCTCAATTAAGATCGGAGATCTTTCTTCATAATGTTCTAATAGTGCATCCAAAATCCCTTCCTTAGGTGCCTCAGTTGGGTTTTCACCTTTGGAAACATCCTTTATTTCTTTATTTTTTTCTTGATCTAATGTTGCCACAATGTGGTTTTCAACACTTGATTCTTTTCCTTTTTTTCCTTTTTTTCATTTTTTCTCGGATTGAAAGTTTGGATGCTCCCTTTGATCAATTCTTCTTGATATTCACTGATAGAAGAGGGTTCAACAATGTTAAGGTATTGGGACACCATGTTGTCATTCAAGAAAATTGGAAGGGTATTTGGTTCAATGGAACTCCATTCAATTAAGTTTGGGTGTATGAGGGTTAATGGGTCAATTCTTAGGTTTGTTTTGATTGGGTTTAAGGTGTATATCTCATTATTAGAGGGTTCATACATTGTATCTTTAAAATCTCGAACATGGGCTTCCTCTAAATGTTCTAAAGAAGAAGGATCAAAGTCTTCCTCACTAGACTCCTCTTGGGTTTCCATTGGATAAAAGTCATGTGGATTAAAACTAATGTTCAATTCCTCCATAGTAGGTCTCCATGAAGGTACGCCTACCCATTGATTTATCTCTATTTCTATGCTTGGCACATCATTTAGAACCACTTGGCTAGAACTAGATGCTTGATTTGAAGTTGATTCTGTCATTGGTCCTTTATTTTTGGTAGAAGCATAAGTATGGATAACATCAATACCCTTATCATGGAATGACTCATCTGATAGGGTTTCCCATTCCCATTCATTATAATCCTCATCACTATGAGACTCTAATTTTAATATTTGGCTATAAAGTTTGGGATAATGTTTTTGAGTGTATCCTTCCTCAAGATACCCTACTCCTATTTTCTCCTTGGAATCTCGCCATGTACTTTCTATGGGTTCAATGATCCCTTCATTCTTTGTGCCTAAAGGTCCTTGACCTTTGTACCCCATCTTTTGCATGATTGAAAACCCTTCTCCATATTGATGTATGGGAATGGTTATATTTTGAATATGTTTGACGTGGGCACTTGATTCTTCATCTTTGTACAACCAATTTAGGATCTCATTGTCTTCTTCATCCATGGTGGATGATGTACTTTACCTCACAAAGTTATCATTATATCTATGGGGTAGCTTTGAGGGTCTTACAAAGGACTTGGGTGATAAAGGTAGGTCCATCATAGATAAGGAGTATTCACCTACGCCTTTTTGCTTGATCTTGCATTACTTATCAAAATTCTTCATTATTTGGTCCATTTTTTGATAATGGGCCTCTTTGGTGTACACTTGGGTAGCTTTGGTATGGTCTTCTTTTTATTCTTCAATAATGTTATCCTCATTAACCTTCTCTTTTCCTTTAGTCGATGTAGTTAGGTTAATGAGTTTTGGTGTATCTTCAATAACAACCTCTTCTTCCATCTTTTCTTTTCCTTTCAATAAAGGAATGTCCTTAAAACTTTGACCTTGATCCATTTGATTGGGTATAGACCCTTCAGTATTGTGTGGGACTAAGGATTCATTCAAAGGCTTGACATTATTACAATATTGGAATGGGTTTAGATCCCCACTTATTATTATCTCTTGTCCTAGATATGGGAATTTCAGGCATTGGTGATAAGTTGAAGCAATGGCTTGCATTTCATGGATCCATGGCCTTCCTAACAAGATATTGTAGGTCAAATTTAAGTCTAACACTTGGCATATGGTCTCTTTTTTCATAGGACCAACTCTTATGGGTAATACTATGACTCCTTTTGAGGCTCTTTCTTCATCATCGTAGGCTTTTATGGTTATCTTTTTCTTAGGGTCAATAGCCTCCTCAGAATATCCTAGGGCTTTCACCAAGATAAGGGTACAAATTTTTAGGCCAAATCCTCCATCTATAAGGACTCTTTTCACCCTATGCTTATGAATCAACACTTCTATGTGTAAGGGCAAATTTTGAGGATGATTAAGGGACATGTCATCTTGTTTGGAAAATGATAGGCAATGAGGTGCAATTAGGTGCCCTACCATATTTTGGAATTTATCTACCTCCAAATTTAGAGGCACATTTGTTTCCAATAAAGCTTTCTCCAAGATATCCTTGTGAATTGGTGATAATTTGAGCAGCTCAAGACTAGAGATTTGAGCGGGAGTTCTTTGTAATTGATCAACCAAGTTATATTGTTTTGATGATGATGTTGAAGCTTGATTTGATATCACAACTTTTGGAGCATTGGTAGGTAGGATAATTTTTTATGCTCGCCCCCTAGTGACAACATTTGATGATACTTCCCTTGACTTATCTTTCACTATGATAACATTTATGGTTTGATCCTCTTCTCTTAGAGTATTTATCGTGTTATCATAAGTATGAGAAAAATTCACTTTCTCATTGCCCTTTTTTTAAAATTTTGATTAGCATTTGATGACTCACCCTTTTCATGATTCAAAAAGGGGTTTTTGAAGGCCGTATGATCTCCATTATGTTGAGACCCTTCAATTTGAATGGTTCCCTTGTCAATTAAATCCTGCACCAAGTGTTTTAACCTCATGCATTCATTTGTTGGGTGACCTCTATTTTGATGATATTTGTAGAGATGGGCCTCACTCCACCAATAAGGTTTAACTTCAGGTTCATAATCTTTCATGTCAGGTAATGTGATGACATTATTGGCAACCAAGGTCTTTAAAGCATTCTCCAAAGGTTCACCTAAGTAGGTGAATTTCTTTTTATTATAATTGGAGTAGGAAGATTTTGATTTGTCTCCATTAGCATTATTGTTGGAAGTGTTGGAATTTTTATTGGAATTATTGGAATTATATGGAGCTTTGTTTGATTGATTAACATTATTTAAAGAATTAGCTCCATATGGTAGGATAATAGGGGTTGACTTCAAGGTGTGGGCCTCCACAACTCCATCATTCACAAGGTTTTTGTTGTCATTCTTCATCCATGATTTAGATTTATCATTGTTATTGTTGGACCCTTGATTATTGAAATACTTAGGCACATAATTATTGTTATTGCTGTTATTATTGTTGTTGTTGGATTTGTTATCTTTAAATAATTTGATTTCACCTCTCTTGACCAAAACATCTTCAATCTTGATCCCATTTTCGATGAGTTTTTCAAATGTTTGGGGACATTGAAGTTGTAATCTGTAATTCATTTCCAAGGTCAAATTGTTAGTGAATATTTCCATCTTCTCTTTCTTGGGGATACTTCATGGATACCTTGCGAAAATGATCCTCCACCTTTGTAAGAATCCTAAGAAGGACTCTCCATCTTTCTGTTTGGTATCACACAACTTGAGCATTGTGATTTCATGCTCAATATTATAAGAGTAATGGGTTATGAACTTGGAGGCTAGCTCCTCAAAGGTCTTTATGCCTGGGGGTAGTTCTAAAAACCACTCCATTGTGGGACCTCGTAAGCTTCTAGGAAAGAGTCTCATTAGATATGTATCATTGTGCATGAACTCTATGGTTAGGGCACAAAACTCTCTTAGATGATCCTGTGGGTCTGTTTTACCCATGTACTTATCATATTTAGGAAAAATGGTATTGAAAGGAAAAGATACCATAGCTAAGCTTTTGTCGAAAGGGAAAGGACACAAAGCTTCTATAGAAAAGGCTTTAGGTTCAGCTGCCTTCTTCATGTTATCAATTTGTTCTTGGAAGGCCTTTATCTACCTAGTCATAAAATTCATGGGGTCATCTTGGTGTTGGTCTTTATTGAGTTGGTCAATATCAAAATCATAAGGCAACTTTACTCCCTTTTGGGCTAGGTTTAGGAAAAAGTTCTCCTTATCCTTATCTATCAATTTTTCCATAACCTCTAGGAAGTCTAGGTCTTGGGCATCTTTCTCAACCCTTTCCTCAAGTGTTTCTTTGGAATTATGATTGGCATTATTGATATTGTGATTATGATATGCCGAATTTCTATCCATCATCTCTCCAAGTCTTTGTTCAAATAGGTTTGGAAAAATTTCCTCTTGATTAGGATCTTTGTAAAGACTTTGGTATTCTTGTCCTCCATTTGTAGCAAGAGTTCTATCTCCTTGTAATGATACCCTATATGTGTGGGACCGTGTGGAAACTGGCATCCAACAAGGGTTTGATTGGGAATGATCCTTGGTTCGAGAATTGTTGATTTTAATTGAACAGATTTAAAAATATAAGATGAGTTTTCAATGGATATCTCTCTCACTTGTTTATGTATTTCAAACACAACAACCATGCATTCACTTGTCTCTTTTTACCCACTTAACACAAAATGTTTTATTTGAAGAACGTTATCATGGGTTTTGCACAAAAAGACACTTCAAGCACCTACCTAGCACAAGATTTGGTTCGTAAAAATGGCTCTAAAAGGTGGTCTTGCTATTTTATCAAGGATTTAATATTGATTCCATTCGAATAGACTTTAAACTTTCATCCCCCAAGTATGTTAAGGGCTTTCCCACACACACAAAAGTATGATTTGGCACAATCTGTGAGGACTACTAGAGGAATTCAAAAAAATTAAAATCCATTTGTCACACACCCCATTAAGGTTGCATGCATTTCATTTTAGAGTGGGTTGGATTCCCGCAGCAAAAGTGAGCGTATCCCACTTTGGGCTATCCCTCTCACCGGCCTCGTTAAGGCACAACTCGGGAGGTGAGCCCACTAATTCTCTAGCATGTTCATTCAAAGCAAGGAAAATGGAATTAAGGTCAAGATTTTGGGAATTTGGTTCACCAAAAGGTGAAGAGCATATCCCTAACTTTTCCTTTAGTTCCCAAAGACAATACACAATTTTGTTCAATTTCTTTCACCCACTAACTATAGGGATTTGAGTATTTCTACTCTCTTCCACAAATAAGGGGCTTTGATTTAGTGTTTGATTTATTCCTTTAAGCTATTCAAATTACTAGATTTTGAAAGGATAATGCCACAATTCAAGCATGCAAATCACCAAGTTTTAAGGCTTACCTCTCTTGTAGCTAACCGAAGTTAGGGGCATTTTTGAGTGATTTCATTGTTTTTAACATTACCTTGGCAATAGCTCCTTCCAAATGTGCTTTTCCACTAGTAAGTTAGTCAACACAACCAATCACAATGAAGGCAACCAAATTGAAATTGAAGAAGGAAAACTTATGTAATGAACCTTAAGCACCTTATTTGCAAATTTTTAAGGAAAAAACTTGAACTAAGGACTAAAAATCCAATTGAGAGATACAAATTTTGATTTGTAAGCTTCAATAATTGCAAGATAGTTTTGGTATACCTGATTTTCTTCCTTTTGTGTTGTCTCACGAACAACCTTGATGTGTGCAATGTTTTCCTTCTTGATCCTTTTAGCTAACGACTTGGCTTCTTGATTAAACCTACTTTCTAGTTTTTGGACATTTTTGTGCTTGCTCATTTACAGTCAAAACATATAAATAGAGAGTTAGATAATTGAATTGATCAATCTGATAGCAAAATAAGACAACAAACAACAAGCGACATTGTCCAGCTAATACGCGTGATCAAATTGTTAGAAGGCATAACTTTAATGATAGCAAGCATCACTTTCCAGTGACACAAGTGACATCAAAAGTTAATCATGCATGAACAATTTATTGATAAGCGTAAATAGTATTGAAAACTTCATAAAATGATTTACTTAAAGTGATAATTTAACAAATACTAAGCATGAATTAGTAGATACTAGGTGTGACTATTTCTGTAAAGTGCGTAGCAAAGGTCAGTCACAAGTCATAGAAAATAGTAGATATGCAACACTTATTAAGTCACAGGTGTGACTTTACAAGCAAAGGATGAACAATTTATCTCACAGGCATGAGCATCTATCCCGCAGGCGACTGAAAAGAATTTAAGACAGAAGGGAAGTGATCAACAAGGCATGAGTTGTCAGCTAGTAGGCATCAGAACAGAGATCTCAAGTGTCATCAGAATGACTGTAGGCATGATTGAATCTCCTGTACGCGTGACTTCACCTATTTTCTGTAGACAATTCAAGAAAAAGTGAAGATAAAAGCATACAAAATATGATTAAAATGATGAAAATGATGAAATGAAGCTTAGAGCCCCACGGTGGGTGCCTTTGTATACTAATAAAAGTATCTTCATAGAATTAAGGTTAATCAATAAATGAAATAGTAATTAAATTAAACCACAATAAAGCAACTATTTAGCAAATTAATGATTAATTAAGCATCCTATGGCTCTCTAACTAAGATTGTTAATGCAAAGCTCTCAGAAAGCTTCCATTAATTACAGTCCTAGAATGAGAATGATATGATAAACAAGTTAACACTAACAATTATATCAAATAAATGCTAATTAATCTCTCAAATGCCTTTCTAAACTCAAATTGAAAGAGGTTCAATGCAATTCTCAGATGTGTGGTTGATCATTATGAAGGATTTAGGCCTTCCTTTTATAGATTTTCCAATGGTAGGGGGTGTAGTTGTGTTTGATCATGATTAAACCTTACTTGAGTCTTTTGTTCCACCCTTTGAAGACAATGCAAAGTTTGTGTACTCAAAGCTTGGGACAAGTAGACTGATGGAATATGGATGAAGTGACTGAGAGGGGGGGTGAATCAGTCAACCATAAAACACTTCCTAATTATTTCTTTTCAGATCCCTTAGGATATCTTAATGAATATTATCTGTTTAACACTCAGTAAATAGATTGCAGTAACTTGGTAGATGCAGAAAGTATTAGCAAAATTATCTTTTAGATATTCATCAGCACTTGTATATGATTAAGATAACAATTAAGAACGCAAGAGACACAGAATTTAACGTGGAAACCCAATATGGGAAAAACCACCAATGTATCTAGATACTGATTTTCACTTTTCTGAAGTGATGCCCGGTGAGAAGCTAACCTGGTAAAAGGTTACAAAACACACTGTTAGGTGTGACCTTGTTAGAGGATTTAATCACCCTGCTAGGAGTGGCCTGGTAAGAGGTCTTGAAAACAATTCAATGGAATTGTCACCTTGTTAGAGGATTTACAATATGGTTGTTAAACCAACTCGGTTAAGAGATTTAGAATTCACTGTTACAATGATAAAAAGGTAACAATGAAAATGACCTGTATAATAATGCAACTACCTTGCTGATTACAGATCTCTGTTCTGCATAAGTGTGATCCTTCCTGATCGAATATATCTCTGCTGCTCCTCAAGGATATCTGATCATCCTTCACAAATTCGCACACACCTTTCCTGTCTTTCTTCTATATATCTTCCGCTATATTTCTTGTTTATTTTTCACATTTGACCTTTTATTTATATGATTTTAGATTTGTCAAATCGACATTACTTAGTATAACAATCGGCTGAAATAAGAAAACTTTATTTGCAAAAATCCTTCCAGGGCCGACAGTGCTCGGTGACCATAACTTTCTACAATCTTTCGGAGACCGAGGGAACTTGGTAAACACTGATAATCCTTTTTCTTCGATAATCGACTGAACTCGGTAGATGCTAGCTTTTCTTTGACAACCGACTGAACTCGGTAAACACTGATTTTCTTTTGATAACTGAGTGAACTCGGTAAATGCTGATTTTCTTTGATAGCCGAGTGAACTCGGTAAGCACTAATTTTACTGCCAGGCAGACTGACTGAGCTCGGTAGGTACTGAATGTTGCAGACTATGACATTGTGTGACATCAAAGACAATACATAATTTGAGTAGCAATTTTCTTCAGACAATTATTTCCAACAATCTCCCTCTTTGGCATTGATGGCAACACAATATGTCATAGCATAAGAAATTTTGAAAGAATTAGCTCGGTTCAGATTCAAATCTCCCTCTGTCAGCAAACTTCCTTTTTCTTAAAAATTCTTCCTTTTGACTACTGAAAATTTCTTTGAAGTAATAGCAAAGACATAGCAAACACTCCCTCTTTGACAACACATGCCAAAGACAATTCACATATTACCGGTGTAAATTAATGTACCTCAAGTACTGATTCATATGCAATGATTCCTTGAATATGCTGCATCAACAGGTTGATTTTCAATCATTTTCTGGTTGATGCATCACTAAAACTGTATTTAGTGAGCCTCAGATAGGGGAATGACCCCTAACTTACCTCTTAGATACACAAATGCATCCTTGGGTAATGGTTTGGTGAAAATGTCTGCAATCTGCTCTTTTGTATGAATATATTCTAATCTGATTTCCTTGTCCTGCACCAATTCTCTGACAAAGTGATATTTAATAGCAATGTGCTTGGTTTTGGAATGCATCACTAGATTCTTCGAAATGTTTATTGCACTGGTATTGTCACAAAATATAACAACTGGTTCTTTGATTTCAACCTTCATACCTTGTAATAACTATTTAAACCAAACAATATTTGAACAATTTACTGCAGCAGCAACATATTCTGCTTCAGTTGTGGATTGAGATGTGCAATTTTGCTTTTTACTGGTCCAGGATACCAGTCTTTTTCCAAGAAAAAATGCTCCACCACTTGTACTTTTTCTGTCATCAATGTTCCCTACCCAATCAGCATCAGTAAACACTTTTAAGTCTAGATTGCCTCCAAATTTATACCACAAACCATATTCTTCAGTTCCTCTTAAGTACCTTAAGATTCTTTTGATTGCCATCATATGATTTTCCTTAGGTTTTGCTAAGAATCTAGCTACTATACCGACTGCTAAGGCAATATAGGTCTTGTATGTACTACATACTGCAAATTTCCAATCATAGATCGGTATAAGGTCTGATCTACTTTTTTTGAATCATCATTTTTGGTAAGTTTCAGTCTAGTACACATGGGTGTACCAACTGGTTTTGAATCTTCCATACCAAACTTCTTAAGTATTTCCTTAATGTATTTAGATTGAGTAATGTATATACCATCCTTGCTTTGCTAAATTTGAAGACCAACAAAGAATTTTATTAAACCGAACATAGACATTTCAAATTCTTTGTTCATCTGCTCTAAAAATTCTTTGCACTGATCATCATTCCCTGTAAATATAGTATCATCTACAAATATTTCTGCCAATACAATTTTGTCATCCGGTCCTTCTTTAATATACAAATTGCTGTTATCATTGGCTCTTTTGAAATTAATCTGAATCAGATAGTTATGGAGTCTTTCATACCATGCTCTAGGAGCTTGTTTCAATCCATACAATGCTTTGTGTAACTTGCAGACCATGTCCTTTTTATCTGGATCAACAAAACCTTCAAGTTGTTCAATGAAGACTTCTTCATCAAGAATTCCATTGAGAAATGCAGATTTTATATCCATCTGATATACTTTAAATCCTTTATGTGCTACATAAGCAAGTAGAGTTCTTACACCTTCTAATCTTGCAACAGGAGCAAATGTTTCACCATAATCTATACCTTCTTCTTGAGAATAACCTTTACATACCAATCTAGCTTTGTTTCTAGATACTTGACCATCTTCATTCAGCTTATTCCTAAATACCCATTTTGTTCCAATTACATTCTTATCTTTAGGTCTAGGTACAAGAGTCCATGTTTTGTTCTTTTGTATTTGTTCTAATTCTTCAGTCATTGCTTCAATCCAACTTTCATTTTTCAATGCATCTTTGATATTTCTAGGTTCAAAATCAGTAAGGAGACATGTACCTTTTAGCTTGCTTCTTGTCATAGTACCATCTGATTTGTTTCCAATGATTTGATCTGGTGTATGATGTCTTCTGACATATTTGGCTAGTATAGGTTCCTTGCTTTTTGAATGATTCATGTTGTTGTCTTCTAGGATCTCTTCTTCAGGTTGCTCGGGCTCGGTAGATATTTGCTCGGTAACTTCAGGCTAAGACTTGGTTTGAATTTCTTCCTGTGACTCGGTTTGAACTTCTTCCTGTGACTCGATTACTGTGCTAGGCTCGGTAGATATAGTTTCCTCATTGATAGTTGTGTTTGCCAATGTTTCAGGTTCAATGTAAATGAATCTTCTGTAGTTTTCAGGTTCCCTTTTGCTTTCTTCTTCAGTCTTTTCTGCGAACTCATCAAATTTTACATGTATACTTTCTATGACTTTGTGAGTAGACAAGTTCAGACATTTGTATACCTTGCTTTTGCTAGAATATCCTAGGAATATTCCTTCATCACTTTTCACATCAAATTTATTTCTTCTGGATTCTTTTAAGATATAACACTTGCTACCAAATACTTTCATGTAACTTACATTGGGTTTATAGCCATACCATAATTCATAAGGAGTTTTGAATGTGTCTTTCTTCAATTGTACTCGGTTCAAGGTATGAACTGCAGTGCTGATAGCTTCCTTCCAGTACTTTATGGTGAATTTCTTTTCTATCATCAAAGTCCTTGCACAATCCATAATAGATCTATTTCTTCTTTCTGCTATTCCATTCTGCTCAGGAGTTCTAGGAGCTGATACCTATCTTTTGATTCCTCTTTCAATGCAAAAGTTGTTAAATTCATGGGAGATGAATTCACCACCTTTGTCTGATCTTAAGCATTTCAATCTTTTCCCTGTTTCCTTTTCCACTCTTGCCAAGTACCATTTGAACTTTTCAAATGCTTCTAATTTTTCTCTTAAATACATAACAGTCATCATTCTAGAATAATCATCAATGAAAAGAATAAAGAATTTATCTCTAGTATAGCTTTCTATTCCAATAGGTCCACATAAATCAGTATGCACAATTTCCAAAATCTCTTTAGACTGATAGTTCTTACTCTTAAAACTAGTTTTACTCATTTTGCCAATCTGACAATTCTTACATAGACCAGTATCAGGTTTCTTCAAAGTAGGAATGCCTCTTACCTTCTTGAATTTGCTTATTTTTATCATGTTATCAAAATTCACATGACATAACCTTTTGTTCCATAGCCAACTTTCTTCAATTTGAGCAATAAAACATGAATATTCATTGAGATCAAGATAAAATAAGTTACCTTTTGTTTGTTTGCCTGATCCAATGAGTTTTCCTTTTTCATCCAGCAGTCTTGCTTGACCATTCATGAATTCAACCTTGAAACCAGTGTTGATTAGCTGTGCTACACTTAGAAGATTATGTTTTAGTCCTTCAACCCAATAAGCATTATCACATATGAGTTCTTTGGTTAATGAGATTCTTCCTTTTCCTTTTATACAACAAGGTTCATTGTTTCCAAATCTTACATTGCCACTATCACAGTCTTCTAGGTATTCAAATTTTGTCTTGTCACCAGTCATGTGGTGTGAACATCCACTGTCTATTATCCATATATCATCTTTGCTTATATGAGAAATAAATGTCATCTTATCTTCATCATCATCAGATTCATCTTTTATAGCAATAAAGACAATTTCTTCTTCACTATCATCAGAATCTTTAGCCATAAAACATGTTTTCTTACCTTTATCCTTGAATGATTTGAAATTCTTTTTGCCATAGTATTTGTGACCTCTCTTCTCTTCCTTTTCCTGCTTGTTTGGGCACCTAGCTGCAATATGTCCAATTTCTTCACATGAAAAATAGATTAAAGGAGTTTTACCTTTATATTTACCTTTCCCTTTAGAGTACTTCTTTGCAAGTAATGCTTCTACAATTTCAAGATCACTATTAGAACTTTCTTCTGATACTTCTTCACTTTCTGACTGAACTTCTTTTATTTTCTTGTTCTTCCTTAGTGAAACCTTGGCCTCAAATGCTGACTCAATATTTTTGGAACTTGAAACATAGTTGTCATAGTTGTCTAATTCAAAGGCTGTCAATCTTCCAACTAAAGCATCCAAAGTTATATTGTGGTTTGTTTCACATCTTCTTTCTTGAATAGCTAATACTCTTATTGCATAGATAGGTAGTAGTGTTCTAAGTACCTTGCTTATAACAGTTTCATCAGAGATTGTTCCTCCAGAAGCTCTAATTGCACTTACACTTGCTTTGATTCTTTCAACATATTTTGCAATGTTTTCATCTTCTTTCATATTCATCTTGTCAAACTGTCCTCTTAGGCTTTCTGCTTTGGCTCGTTTCACATTTGCATCACCACCATATATTTTCTTCAGATTGATCCACATTTCATATGCAATAGTGCATTCTTTAATATCATCAAATTATTCATAGCTGAGAGCTGATGCAATGTCTATCATCATGGTGTTATGATTCTTTTTCTTTGCAATGTCTTCAACAGTTAATGCGCCAGTAGGAACTGTGTATTCTTCATCAATGTATTTGCATCCTGAATCACCAATGGAAGCCAAATGAAGTCGCATGAGACCTTGCCATGCTAAAAAGTTATCTCTGTTGAGCTTTGGAATTTCTCTCTTGTAAGACATCCTGATCTTTAGCTTAGGTCCTTGAAACCCTTCCTGCAAGCACCAACAACTCTGATACCAATTGCTGGAATATGGATGAAGTGACTAAGAGGGGGGGTGAATCAGTCAACCATAAAACACTTCCTAATTATTTCTTTTTAGATCCCTTAGGATATCTTGATGAATATTATCTGTTTAACACTCGGTAAATAGATTGCAGTAACTTGGTAGATGCAGAAAGTATTAGCAAAATTATCTTTTAGATATTCATTAGCACTTGTATATGATTAAGATAACAATTAAGAACACAAGAGACATAGAATTTAACGTGGAAACCCAATATGGGAAAAACCACCAATGTATCTAGATACTGATTTTCACTTTTCTGAAGTGATGCCCGGTTAGAAGCCAACCCGGTAAAAGGTTACAAAACACACTGTTAGGTGTGACCTTGTTAGAGGATTTAATCACCCTGCTAGGAGTGGCCTGGTAAGAGGTCTTGAAAACAATTCAATGGAATTGTCACCTTGTTAGAGGATTTACAATATGGTTGTTAAACCAACTCGGTTAAGAGATTTAGAATTCACTGTTACAATGATAAAAAGGTAACAATGAAAATGACCTGTATAATAATGCAACTGCCTTGCTGATTACAGATCTCTGTTCTGCATAAGTGTGATCCTTCCTGATCGAATATATCTCTGCTGCTCCTCAAGGATATCTGATCATCCTTCACAAATTCGCACACACCTTTCCTGTCTTTCTTCTATATATCTTCTACTATATTTCTTGTTTATTTTTCACATTTGACCTTTTATTTATATGATTTTAGATTTGTCAAATCGACATTACTTAGTATAACAGTCAGCTGAAATAAGGAAACTTTATTTGCAAAAATCCTTCCAGGGCCGACAGTGCTCAGTGACCATAACTTTCTACAATCTTTCGGAGACCGAGGGAACTCGGTAAACACTGATAATCCTTTTTCTTCAATAACTGACTGAACTCGGTAGATGCTAGCTTTTCTTTGACAACCGACTGAACTCGGTAAACACTGATTTTCTTTTGATAACTGAGTGAACTCGGTAAATGCTGATTTTCTTTGATAGCCGAGTGAACTCGGTAAGCACTAATTTTACTGCCAGGCAGACCGACTGAGCTCGGTAGGTACTGAATGTTGCAGACTATGACATTGTGTGACATCAAAGACAATACATAATTTGAGTAGAAATTTTCTTCAGACAATTGTTTCCAATAGTAGACAAGATCAATGGACCAGATTTTCTTTCACTTTGAGTGATTAAGATTCAATTTGGCTTGATCCATGTGAATGCCTTTCCTTAAATCTCATTGGTTGATTGAATTTCCTCTCCTTTTGGGTTGTTGAGAGTAATTGAGATTTATTAATTGATTTAATTAATTTATTTTAACCATGTACCCCTTGAATGGGTTGAATTTAATTTAATCCAAGACTATACAATTATTTGATTTAATTGTATTTTGATTTGATTAAAATGCTCTCAATTTTGATTTATCTTGAATTAAGACTTCATTTTAATTTTGATTGGCTAATTATGCATTGTGATTCAATTGATTCAATTATGTCCTTGATTTTCTTTGATTTGACTTGATTTTCTTTGATTTGATCTTTGTCCATTTTTAGGTGATTACAAATACCCCTCTTTGTGTTGACGTGGGAAGCATGTCGATTCAAAGAATACTCTGATCTTGCTTGAAGATAGGTCCTGATTCATTGATGGTCGATGTTTGATGTTCATTTGATGCTTTCAATGGTCGATCCTTGATTTATGATATGAGATTGATGCAGATATGATCGATATGAAACTCTCAATTGATGTGATTCTAATGATCATTCTGATATGATGGTCATTCTGATGATTAATCCCTGATATGATGCTTGATTTGATGATTGATTTTGATGTGATGCCCCATTCATTTGATTACAAAAAAATTCTCGATAAAAGCTTTCACTTTGATTTGATGATTTGTCTCTTGATGATGTTACTGTTGATGTTGATATGATTATCCAATGGTATACTAATAAAAGTATCTAAATTTCACACACATTTTTGGTACCCACTGTGGGGCCCTGAAACGGGTTTCCATTTCATTTCTAACAAGTTCTATCAATTTTCTATCATTTTTTGTCAAAATTGTGATTTTTACTTTCTGTCCGTACATTTTTTGTATGAGCTTTGGCAAAGTGTCGTGCTAGGACCCCCTGACTGTCGTACGACAGTTGGTATTTTTGAGACTTGTACCTATTGTTACATATTGTCATTTGGAGGTTTCTTTGTCATGTGTGCACAGACCCACTGTCGTATCAAGCTTGGATTGTCGTACGAGAGGTAACTGTTTGTCATACGAGTTTTGGCATCAGAAATTCAATTGTCATTTTAAATTTTCAAGGAGTTTTCCAGATTTGATTTTTGGATTTGGACTAATAGCTAACCCTAACAATTGAGACCTTCTGTTTCTGATTGGTACTTAATTTTTTGATTGGAAAGCGCAACAAAAATTGCAAAACATGTAAAATCTACTAAGCATGTTGCAAAGGAACTCAAGTATTCCATTACATCTGATAACACTTCAATTTGGGATATAAAATGAATTCTCACGTGTCAACCTTGTGTGCCTTTCTTGCTTTCATAAAATTGACTTCAGTTTTAGGCTCTAAAACGAACATAGATTTGCTTTTTGCATATCTGTTACACATAGTAATTAGGCCCTATGAATACTATTTGTGGAGTTCTTGAGAGAGTGGGCTTCATTCACTTGTTTTGCATGCAAAGCTCTTCTCAAAGATAGATCCCCTTGTAGGTAGGGAGGATACTGTTGTTATCTCACGTTCACTTGGTTTGGTCCTCAACTTTGATCGGTACATTCTCTCTTGGTCCCACTTAGAGAGCTCGGTAGACATTGTTGTTGACATCACAAATCTTGGTGAGGTAATTTTAGTCTTAGTGCATCAAAGAATTTGTCTACTATGTTTGAGTAAAAGTGAAAAGGCTAGAGGACTATGCTCTACTCCCTTCTTGGGTAGTATCAGAAACTCAGATCCTTGAATCTGGACCAAGTCCCCATATGGTCTATTTTGTGAGTCACCTTTAGAGAGGGTTAACCATAGTGGACATTCCCTTTATTGGGTCAACCACATGGATGAAACCTCAAGCGGTAATAGCCATTTTCACCGTGGTAGCAACAACCGCTATATAAATGTCTTTGTGGAAGAAATCTCCACAGGTGTAGTCTCTTGTTGGGCTGTTAGATCTCCTCAGTAGCTACTGATTGATTAAATTCTTTGACTATGTCAAAACTCTGGTGTACCTAGATTGGATTTTTCCCTCTTGAGATTACAAAAGTTACAGAGTCAAACCATTACTAAAAACCTTAGTGCTGCCAAATTTTCATTTTCTAGGACTATGTGCGTGATTGAAAAAACTTTTGAGAACATACACAAGTAGCATTCCTTGGGTTAGAACAATAAGTCACTTGATTTTTCATGTGCAAGGTTGCTTTTTCCCTTGCTCATTATTTTCAGACATGCTTGAATTCCCTTGCTTGTTGTTCTACATGCTTGTTATCTACTTGGTTATTGAAAATGAACAAACCCAAGATGAACTATTACACAAATTTTCAAACTTGGACAGAGAATTTTTGCAAACAACCTGATACTAAAAACTAAAAAATTACAAATCTGAAGAAAAATTCCTTTCTGGAGTCCAAAGTCATCCCACAGTCTCAGAAAGTCATACAATTTTTGCCCAATTGTTGTGCCAGAACCCTTATATTGTCGTACGGGAGACTGTATATTATCGTACGAGTGTTGCAAGTTTCATATGGGTGCTTCCAATTTTTGTGCCAGACCTCATCCAGACTCATACGAGCCTAGATAAACTCCTATCAAAATTTTCAAAAATTGCCAGAAACCTGCCAAATTTGTCAGAAATCCAATTTTTATAGCCTACTTCTAGATTCTATCAAAATATTCACTGTGTCAGGAACATAGTAGAAACCAGAAGGATATGATCATTTTTCCAAAGTGGTCTATTGAGTTTGATCTAGCCTTCTGATCTATCGATTTGAATCACATTCATCTTGTGTCAAAATCTTGTCAAAATTATCTTCCATTCAATTCTCAACAAAATGGCTAAGTGTTGTGAGCTCGTGTCCACCATCTTTTGGGTGTCTACCCATACATCTAGGGCATAATATCCTTCATTTACATCCAAATCAATCTTCAATCAATCTAATCTTGACAAGGTTGCGTCATTTGATCTTCTTGAATCAAGTCATTCTTTAGTTGTCTTCGTCTTGCTCTTTTTCTTCACTTGAAGTTAATGGTGGAAACGAGAGATTCATCACAAAGAAAATAAGGGGAACAACCCAAATTCTCCTTAGCAGCATCTTCTGTGATTGCTCAAAAATTTCATCAACGTTACGACAAAACAAAATTTTGAGAAGACGCTCTTGGCAATCTTTACTTGAAAGGTGGTTACATCACCCCACTTGTGTCTCTTCACGGAGGTGATAAAAAAACTCCACATCAATAAATCCCTGGTAGTTCTCATCACAATACAATGTCTCAAGGAGGAGCAAACCAGGGCTCCCAAGGACATCAGTCTCAACATGGTGCAGATCAAGAACCCACACCTTCTGAAATTCCCCAATATCAAAATGATGATAACTTCAAAAGAATGATGAGACACTTCTTGTGTGAAGAGAAAGAGACATACTTCTTGGATCTAGCTCAACAAGGAGCCAAACTTCCTCCAAATTTCAATATTGAAGATATCGCCACTCAAGAGGAAGAAACTCCTAATACAAGCATGATGAAACAGATGCATGCTATGCAAGTCAAGTTAAACAAGCTAGAAAAAGAGAAGGAACCTAAGGAGTTCTCTATGGAGGCCCTATGTCCTTTTCCATTTGACAAACACTTGTACATGCCTCCATTCCCAAAAAGAATGGAGATACCAAAATATGATAAGTATGATGGTAAATCTGACCCTCAAGACCATGTCAAAGAATTTTGTACTCAATCCATGGAGTTTATGCATGAACCAAACTACTTAACACATCTTTTCCCTCAATCTCTGGGAGGAGCAACCATTCATTGGTTCTCTAAAATGCCTCCAACATTCAAAACATTTGAGGAGTTGATCAAACTATTTTATCAACAATACTCCTACAACATTCAACATCTAATCACCATGATCGATATCTACAATCTCAAGAAAAACTCAAGAGAACCCTTCCTTACTTTCCTCAAGCGATGGAGGAAAAAGTTTTCACTCTATGCTCAAACTATTCCAAAAACTGAAAAACTCAAAATATTCATCAACAATCTAGTTCCAGAACTCAATTATCCCTTGCAAATGCAAAATCATACATCCTTTGATAAAATGATACAGAATGCCATCAAGATTGAGAATGTTCTTGTTAAAAAGGGAGACATATCACTTCATAAGGAAAACAAGTATGAATCTGGTTCTAGTTCCAACAACAAAGACAAAGGTGAATTTTGGAACAAGAACAAGAATGTTATAACAGATGGCATTGTTGATCACGTCAGGGTTCCATCAAAGGCACTAGCATTCAATCTCACCATGGGCACTCAAGCCATAAAAGATTCTTAACAAAAGGCATCTAAACCTTCTCAAAAGTCAAAAGACTACAAACCATGGGTTATAACACCAAAATGTGAGTTCACTCCTTTGGGTGAGTCCTTAGAATCTACCATGAAAACTCTCTTGGAAAACAAAATCATCTCATTTCCCGAGATAAAAGTATTTGATCCTGAACCTAAACCAAAATGGTGGAAAGAGACTGATTTATGTGACTTCCATCGAAACAAGGGTCAGAAAACCAATAACTGCATACACTTGAAACAACTCATACAAGACAAAATTGATAATGGAGAAATTGTAATTGACAGTCACAAAACCAACAATGATCATATGACATTCATGGAACCATTTCTGAAACATGGTCAAGGAGATTCATCTTCTTAGCCTAACATGGGTGCTAAAGTAAATTACGCATACTTTGGAAACAATGTTGTCATAAATATGGTTGAACCATACCTATCTGAACATTGAAATGTCATCACAATTGTAAGAAGGGATAGAGATAATCAATAAACAAATGCAGTAACTCGATCACAAGCTCAGGCACATCTACAAGGACAAAACTTGAATTCATCCAATGCCCCTAAGGTGCCTTTCAATATTTCATCTGCTTCTAAACAAAGGGCTGCCTCAAAATCATCAAATCCTAAAGAGACGAGACCAACATCATACAATATCATCTAAAAACTCCAGCATACCAATGCAAAAATATCCATGTTTGAGTTGCTTCGGATATCTCATGCTCACAGGGCTATTCTGGATAAAGCTTTTCTTGATTCCAATGTTCCTGACAATCTTGATCTAGACATATTCCAGACTATGGTTGGTCATCTGACATCCCCCAATATATCTCCTTCTCAGAGGAAGATGACAATTCACTAAGTCATCCACATAACTAGCCCTTGCACATTGAAGTCTTGATCGAAAACAATCGTGTCAAATGGGTGTTGATAGATGAAGGTGCTGGTCTAAATATATGTTCCTACGAATTGATCACACAACTCAAATTATCAGAAGATTCTATTGATCCTAAAAAGAAGATAACCATAAAATCATATGATGAACAAGAAAGATCTTCCAAAGGAACAATTGTCCTACCTATCAAAACAGGACCTGTTATCAAAGACATCACCTGTCAAGTTCTAGATCTTCCATTGGCTTACAACGTTCTTCTAGGGAGGCCTTGGATACATGAAATGCAAGATATTCCATCAACATAACATCAATGCATAAAGTTTCCTTATGATGGAGTAGAGGTAACAATTCTAGCTGACATATCCACATCTTGTGATGCCTTGAAACAGAGTGCTGACAAACTTGTTCCACATAATAGAGAATCTTTCCCCAAGCATACGGATATTACATCTACATTAAAGATGGAAGACATTGCCAAAGAAGTCAAAATCAAGGACACGGGCATGGGAGAATATACTATGGAACTAGTCCTATCTCTCACATCTCTCTCGTTGTCCCCAAAATCTTATGGACAACCTTCAGACAAGGTAAAACCTACAGCTAAGGAATCTCAGGTCATATTTAATGAAATTTTTATCATAGAGAAAGTATCCAAGAAAGAATCTGATGAAGAAGAAGCTATACTAGCATGGTTATAAAAAGATGAGTCTCAATCCTAGACAGTTCAGAAATGTGACTCTAAAACACCTAAAATCCCTGTCAAATCTTATAGATCAGGTCATAAACTCATGTCTAAAATGGGGTACATTGGAAAAGGACCTCTAGGAATAAGAGGAAAAGGCATTGTAAAACCAGTTGAACATTGTGGAAGGATGACCAAAGATACTACAGGCTTGGGATATCAAAATAAGCCTTTCTATCTCAATAAAAACTCTCCACATGTCTTAGAATAGATTGAACCATCAACAAAAATTCAGCTAAAAGAAGAAACACAATAATTTGACAGTGATGATTTAGACACCACTGATGAGCTTATTCCTTATGAGCACTTGCCTAAAGAAATACTAGACCTCCTTAAAGATGAAGAGAAACCTAAGGATAATATCAATGTAGTAAATACACAAGAACCTATTATGGGACAAAAGGCAGTTGCACCACAAGAACCAGTTGATCTTAAAGAAAACTAAATAGATAAGGAGGAAGGTGGTAGCTATTCTGAGATAGATTCCCATGAGTATGAATTCAAACTAGAATCTAAAGGTAACCCTTTTTGGGGTATCCATCCTGACTTTACACACGTTCTCAGATTTCCCAAAGGTCTAGATGAAAGATCAAAAGATGAATCAAATGACTATGAGTGGGGAGTTATTCCTAAAGAAGATGAACTTATCACTAAAAAACATGTTGATGTTATTCACCAATATGCACCTAAATCCAAAGTGAGTCTAAAGTGAAATAAAGAACTTAACGAGTTTGATCCACCTATGGCTGAAGTGGAATCCAATAATGACACTGGAATAATTCATGAACTGAATATTTTGAGTAGTGGTATCAGCTTTGAATTTGAGAGTCAGGTTAGGACCATTGATGACAACACCATATGCATAAACACACTTTCCCAATCCTCCCCTACATTGACTATCCAACATCCAGCGCTTATTGACCAGATGTCTACTGATCCAAGCCAAGATATCTATACCTTTCGAAATGACTATGCCCTTGCTTGCTACCTCAATGCAGTTGAACCTATGACGACTTCCATTAGTGAACCAAGTGTTAGCATGACAAAGTTAGATATCAAATATCTTAGTCAAAAGAATAAAAGAAAAAAGAAAAAGAGTTCTGAGGGTGAAAACCACTTTGTGGCAATCTCAGAACCTAAAATAGTAAAAAAAAAAAAGACGTATCCAAAGGTAAAAACCTCTTTGAGGCACCTAAGGATGAGATATTTGATTTCCTTTCAAGTCATTTATAAGATAGATCTCCAGTATTGATAGAGCCAACTCTATCTATCAACTTGGGTACAACAAAGGAACCACAACTAATTCATGTAGCACAATCCCTATCAAAGGAAGAGAAACGGGCCTTCACTACTTTATTAATAGAGAAGAAGATCAATTTTGCATGGAAATATTTAGATATGCTAGGGTTATATCCAAAATTGATAATGCATCATCTTTCTATAGCTCCAGGAGTCAAACCTATTAAATAAAAATTGCACAAGATGCATCCACATGTTGCACTCCTAGTCAAAGCTGAGCTAGAAAAGTTGCTAAAAGCCAGATTTATTCAAGTCGTAGATTATGCATAATGGATCTCCAACATTGTTCATGTTTCAAAACCAAAAAAATCCATAAGAGTATGCACAGATTTCAGAAATGTGAACAAAGCATGCCCTAATTATGATTTTCCATTGCCAAACATCGATATGATAGTGGACATGACTGCGGGCTTTGAAATGTATTCTTTAATGGATGGTTTTTCTGGATACAACCAAATCAAAATAGCTCCAGAAGATAAAGAGAAAATAGATTTTACATGTGCATGAGGAACCTTTTGTTGGAATGTCATGCCATTTGGTCTTAAAAATGCTGGTGCTAGATATCAAAGAGCTATGACATCTATCTTTCATGACATGATGCATCGAACCATGGAGGATCATGTTGATGACACCTTAGCTAAGTCTACGATAAGATCAAAACATTTGAATGACTTAAGAAAAATACTAGATAGAATGAACCAATTTAGTCTCAGAATGAATCCTAAGAAATGTTCTTTTGGTGTCACTTCTGGAAAGCTCCTAGGCTACATTGTTTCAAAGAAAGGCATTGAAGTAGATCCTGCTAAAGTCAAAGCTATCATGGAGATGCAACCTCCTAAAAATATCAGTCAAATGAGAGCCTTACAAGGAAGAGTGCAATCGATCAGATATTTCATATATTAGCTAGCAGATATATCGCAACCTTTCACAAAAACATTACATAAAGGTGTGACTTTTGCATGGAATGAGGATTGTGAAAAGAATTTCAACCACATCAAGCAATATTAGGAAAATCCTCCTATTTTGATGCCTCCTATTCAGGGGAAACCATTGATCCTATATGTCTCCACCATGGATACATCACTAGGGGCATTACTAGTGTATGCACCCTAAAATGGTCGCCTAGACTTTGGGCCCCCATTCAACAATTTATCAAATCCCTGAATCAATATTTTCAAAAATCAGCATTTTCCAATTATATCAATTCCCTTGATCGAATCCTTTTATCATTTTTGATTATTTGTCTTGGGCTAACCATTTTATCCTAAGTCTTTATTTATTTAAAAGGAATATTTCCTCCCCTTTTAATAAATAAAAAGCCCCTACTTTTCATCTTATCCTAAGTTGCACAAATAAAGCATTATTCATATTTTATAAAAAGGGAAAAAGCACTTTTTGTCTCATATGGACACAAAAGTCAACTCTTTTTTCTCGTTGGAGGATATTTGTGCACATGGATTGCTCGTCTTTGATGCTCCACCCTTGATTAAATCTTTTGCCTCTTAATCTCCATGGTCCATTCTTTCTCATTTCCTATAAAAGAAGAGCTCTCTTCCTCATTTGCATGATCAATCTTTTATGCTAATGTTATGCTGCAGGTTTTCTAGGTCATCTTGGAGCTTTTTGAAGATTTGTAGCATTCTTGGCTTTTGCATCTACATTCCATTCTTAGTTTCATTCTTGCATAGTAGCTTCATGTTTATGCTTTCATAGCTTAGATTTCATTTCAAGTTTTAGAATAACTCATCTAGTTTAACTAGGAAGGCTTGATAATACTTGCATATTTCCTTTTCATAGCATAGCTTGTACTTTCATTTCCATAGCTTAGCTTGCATCTCTCATTTCTAGCTTGCATATTCATCTTAATCTAGTTTGCATTTGCATTTCATAGTGATTCTTGAGGATATTGGTATTCTTGCCCTTGTCTTCATTTGAATCTCTCATTGTGTGGTTGACTAGCAAGGTCATAAGCTTAATAGCTCTAACTGAGAGAAAACTTCAAATAATCTTGCAACTCCATGCATAGAGAGCTCTAGGTCACTTTCTAAGGTTTCCTCTTCATGAATTCCCTTGGATCTAATGACTTAGAGAAGTGCACCATTTAGTGTGTACATTTTTGGCGCCCACCGTGGGGCAGAGCATTATTGTTTTGTCCTTAATTTTTTGCATTTCCATCAAATTTTTGTCAAATTTTTAGCTTCATTTTCGGCTCTCAAGTTTTTCAAACTCAGATTATCGCGCGATAGTTTTCTAGTATCACGCAATAGTTCGTGTATGAAAAACTGGCACCCATTTTTTTATAAATTTTCACATACGGTATCAAAAATTTAATTGTGATATATCATTGGAAAGCTCTTTCTAAGCCTAATCCAACCATGTTGGTTTCATTTTCAAATTTTTCTATTTGATCAACTATTTTACTTACAGATTATCTAATTTTTGATGTGCTAACCATTGTGGGGCTAACAAGTTGTGCTTGTAGGTGCTCTCATTGCTTGAAATATTTTGCCAAAATAATGTATGTCAAAGCTTCAAATGCACAAGGGCTACTAACGGTTTTTGTAGGGCTTCCCAAAGCATAAAAACCCAATCAAGTGCTTATTATTTATTTCATTTTCAAGTGTGACAATTACTAGTTGTTTCATTTCATAGGAATATAATATCTTGTTGTAGGAATTTTTGGGTGGTAGGAGAAGTATGCTCTTCACCCTTGTGGTGAACTAGAAAATCTTGACCCATCTTTGGATTTTGAAAGAAAGAGGGTAATTGAACATTTGCTTGGTGTGTTTGGGAGAAAACTTTGAGATAGGGGAGTATGCTCTTCACCCTTGTGGTGAAACAAAAACCTTGAACCTCATAAGTTGATCCACTTTTTGTTTAGATCTTTTAGAATCCTTTAGTGAGCCTGCTCTTGAGCAATCAAGAGGAATGACCCAAGTGGGGACAAGCTAATACTGAGCTATTCCAACCCACTATAATCTCAAGGCTATCAAGGACACAAAACTTTGGTAGACGTAGTGCTTGTCTTCACTTGATGTGAGTACTTATGGGATTGTGACCATGAGGAAAGTTTTGAGCAAGAATGCTTAAGGTACTCTTGAGGCCACGAGGTCCGTTACTTGCCGCAAGGTAAGGAGTCCCTTTGGGAAGCAAGAGGGGTACTACGAATGGAAGCCCTTACTAAGAACCATAGATAGAAGCCACCCTATTGTTTCGCTTAGCTTCTTGGTGCAAGGATTGATCCAAGTGGAATAACCTGGATCACCCCAAGATTACTCAACATCTATGTTCCTTTGGTTATGCCATTGGCACTTCCATGACAAAGCCAACATCTATTGTGGGTAACCACTTTGTGTGAGGTGATGGGACATCAAGTGTGGGCCAAGTTGCTAAGTATTGAGACTTTGTCCTTCTAGGCTAGCAAGTGCTTGAATTGTTATCGTTGTTATGTACCCGTGCAAATGTTCTTGAACATACAAACATCATGGTAGTGCTCATAGAATTTTTCATTTTGATATCACAAGTGCTTGTCTTGACAAGGTTGCTTTTGCCTTTGTGCAAATGTTCTATGACATGTTTGATCACCTATTGTTTGCAAACTTGTCTACTTCCTGATATTATTGTGCTGAAACCAAAAAATTGTACTTGCAACCTACAACATTGACCAAATTGCCTTTAAAACTATTTTTTTCACGTTCACTGGTCAAGAGTCACATTGCTTGCCTAGAAACTATTGCACAAACTTATTTTGTTGTCTCATAGTTGTCTGCAATCTGAAGCTGATTCTTGCCATTCCCAATCTTCCTTGGTCGGTCCAAGTTGGATCTTAGGTGCCATGACATGTTGCTCAACATCCAAATGAACTCAAATGGTATCAAATTGCACAAAATGACTCTTGGTCTTCTTTCTTCCGCTTCTCCCATGTCTTCCTAGTCTCCCATTTCCATCCTTTCTCTTCTTTCTTCATGCTTCTTCCTAAACTCTTCATGTCTTCTTGATTTTTTTCCTCTTATTAGCTAGTCTATCTTCTTCTATTCATCTCTTCTATTCATTTCTTCCATGCTTGATTCCTTCTCTTCTACAACCATGAATTTCAAATACCTTGTTATGGAACCTCTCTTGAGAATGGATGATCTCAAACTCATTGCTCAATTTGAAAAAAATTATTCCTCCAATAGTCCTAGATATCTCATGGGTGACAAACTTAAAGAAAAAATAAAAGAAAAGATGATTGAATCAGATGCCTTTGCTAGGATCATAGACATGATCATGTCCCAACCTCCTTCTTCCAAACATTCTTCATCTTCTAAATCTTCTCATTCTTCTACCTCTTCCAAGTCTTATCATGACTCTTCTAGACATTATTCGCATTCTTCATTATCCAAGTCTTCTTCCTCCATAGGATCTTCAATTTCCTCTTCTTCACAATCTCATTCCTCTTCTACTTCTCCCAAGAGTCTTACTCCTCAATATGAGCAATATAGTAATCCTTGTGATACCTCTTCTATGAAGAGTGACACACCCACCTTTCATGACTATGATGACTATTATGATGGCTATGATGATGAACCATATAGTCATACCTATGAAACCTCTATTCCTAAGAGTCCTCCTCATCGTGTGCTCATGCTTACTAAAGGGTCATCCTATTGGATAGATCGTGATGGTGATCCGTATGATTCTAATTTTGAAAGAGACTTTGATGAGTTCTGTGAACAATACCTAGATGATACATCTACTTCTATTGAGGAATATAAAATGTACCGTGCTGATTTGAAATGTAAATATTATAAGAATCCTTCCTCTAAGAACTCTCATGCTGAAAATAAAGATCACACTCTCAAGAAAGATTATGTTAATGATGGACCTTTTTCTTGTGATGGTTCCCTTCCATCCCCTATTTCCTCCAATACCCATACATTTCCTAAAGCTTCCAAGTCTTCCAAATCTTTCACAAATCCTTCATCCAATAAAAGTCCTAATAATTTTCATGCGGTTCCCTATAGTTATCCTCAAGGGATATCTCTTAAAGAAACTCAAGCTGACCTTCACTTGGCTACAAATAATTTCAATAATGCTAAACCTAAAGAGCCTAAGCCTTTATGCACTACAATTCCTACTTCAGCTATTCCTTCACTATCTCTCCCAAAGTCTTCCATACAATTCCAACATGCTTCCTTGTTCTTAGAAGTGGCTCCATGTCAAGAGAACTTTAAAAATGATAAAGAAAAGAATATAAAGAAATATCAAAATCAAGAACCCTCCATGTCATCCAATCCTTTTCATGATGTCTCTTATCCATTTCATGATTCTTTTGATCCCTTACACTCTTCCTCATTCATTCCACCATGTCTTAAGTCTTCTCCTAAGTAAGATCAAGCTACTAATTCCAATGTTGAGCCTATTGAAAATCAAGAGAAAAATGATACGTTTATGCTATCCAAAGCTCCTTGTCAAGATCAAAGTCTTCCATCTTCTTGTTCTACCACTCCATGTTTGCTTCCACTTTCTACTCTTCCTAAGTCTTTGCAAGCTTTGAACAATCTTATCAAAGAAGTTTCTCCTATTCAAGATGTTCATGATTCTATTGTAAATCCTAATGCTCACTCTAAAGATGTTGATGTCCTTGGCTATCATATAGATGTTGATGAACTTATTGATTATCCTTTTGCATCTTCCACTTCCATCCTTGGATCTCTTCCACCACTACTAAGGGCTTCATGTCTTCCTTCCATCTTGGGTCCTTACTTCCCTCCATCTCCTATCTTTCCTCAAGATCAAAATAGATGCATACCCTTAATCCTTTTCATCCACCCACCCATCTAAACCAGTTATATCCTCCTTCTTCCATAAGTCCCAAGTCTTTTGAAAGTAACTTGAATGTTCAGTTCAAGAAAAAGAAGCAATACAAGAATCCATTAAAAAAAAAGATCACCATGTCTCCTCTAATTGACATGGATGCATAAAGTCAAAAGAGATATCTAAGAAGAAAACTACAAGACAAGTATGGGTTCCAAAATCCATCATTGAAGATATTCTCTCTAAATCATCAAAAAGAACTGAAAAGCCTAAGGCTATATGGATTCCAAAGTCTCTCTTCAAAGAGTCTAATGTTGAGAAATAAGTGAAGTTGACATTCAAGCTTCCAAAAGCTTCCACTTCATCTTCTTCCAAAAACATTCTTCCATTCCACGTGCCTGAACCGCAACCTCTGCTAAATATTCATCATATTCCTTCTTGTATTCCTTCATTCACATTTCCTCCACCCTCTCACCACCCTTCAAGGTGTGTGTTGATGTTGATCTTGCCTTCCTTTCCATCTACCCTTTCACGATCCTTCCATTCATTATCCTTCTACCTTCTATCCTTTTTCCTCATTTGCCTATTCCTCCTATCTTCCAACCTCACTTGCTTTACATAAAACCTTATCCTCCATTTTTCTCTTCCATCTTCCTTTCTTTATCAGCATCTTTGAGCATATCATTTTGAATCCTTGACATATCATGGTTTATCCTTTCAAGGAGCATTATCTAACAAGCTTGCCTTCTTCCAAAAAAAAAAATTTAAAAAAAATAGAAAAATGAAAAAAAATGAAAAAATTAAAAATGTGCCTTGGTGGAAACCTGGAAATAGACGCCTTGGTAGCAAAAGTAAAGAGAAATAAATTCATCCTATGGTGAAAACCACTCCCTTGTGGTGCCTTGGTAGAAAAAGTAAAGAGAAATAAATTCATCCTATGGTGAAAACCACTCCCTTGTGGCACCTTGGATAAGTACCATGATGAAAACTTGATAATCAAGCATCATGCGTAGTTCTTCTACATATTTCATCCATTCCATCTTCTCTCTTTGATCTTGACAATGTTGACCCATACATGAACATTTGGCTATCTCGTGAGCTATCTTACGATGATCTTGCTTTCATTCCTTTCATGTTTAGCCTTCATATTTATTTTCCTCCATTCATTCTAGCCTTTTGCTATCTTTTTCCCTTTTGGTCTTGATCTAATAAAAAAGAGTAAAACACAATGCTACGAAGCCTCTTGACATGTCTACTTCTTTGGACTGCATCCTTTCCTCCTTTTGTATTACACTTTTGTGACCTATCCTATGCTGGCCTTTCATTGCTTGTCCAAATGTGCTTTATAAGATAATTTTTCCCTAGCTTGGGTACTCTTGAGGAGTTTGCCTTTGAGGATTTCTTCCCTTCATTCTCCTTCATTCTCTTGTCTTCCATCTCTTCCACCAGCTTGCTAATCCCTCTTATTCTCCACCTTGCTAGACATTGGGACTGCACAATGTGATCTTGCTTGGGAGTTTTAATGCCTGTTCTATCTAGGGGCATCCTTTGTACATATTTATTGATCTTGAAAAAATTCCAAAAAAAATCATATATGATGTTGGAAAAATCCTAAAAAGCATATAAAGTCCTGAAAAAAATTTAAAAAAATAAAAAAATGCAAAAAAATATTAAAAAAATATAAAAAGGGCCCTATTAACTTGGAAACAAGCACCTTGGTACCAAAAATACAAAAAAATTGAAAAATCAAAAAAATCCCCAAGTGGTGAAAACTTGAAAACAGGAGCTACTTGAGACCTTTGCACCCTTGTTTCTTAGCATGCGTCCTCGACACTTAGCCTTTCTCCATCATGCCTTGACCTTGTTGCCTTGGTTGGAATTGGTCTTTGTCTTTGTCTAGGGGGCATCACTGTGTTAGCTTTGGTCTCTAGGATATGTTGGTCTTTAGGACATCACCCCAATGGTGTTTTTCAACACCACCCAAATAGTGTTTTTTAACACTACCCTAGCATCAAGTGTTTCTCAACACTTATCAGTTATCCTACCCTATAGTTTAGCATGATGTGATATTTCCACTAGCAAAACTGATACTCAAATATTGATTCTATGACCTACACACACACACACTTAAATACTCAATTCGCTGAGACTTGTTTGACTTTGTTTTCTTTGTGTGTTGTCTATGATGATTTCTTTGATGAGTGTTCTCTCCCTATGATAGTTTTCAATGATGCATAGCTAGAAGATTGAGGGCATGAGGATATGTTTTATTGCTTTTTCTGCTTGTGGGTATATTTTGTTGGTCTTAATTGTCATTAGCATTTATGCTTGATCCACTTGACACCTAGGATCTACAAGGTATTATCCTTGACTATTTTATGCGAGTGCATGCTTCTAGCCATCTTGACCTTCTTATGTCCTGATGCAAGCATAATCTCACTATAGCAAACTTAGGTAATCTCACTGCACTAGTCATCTTGACCTACATGTCTTTGGTGCCTAGGTGGGATTTCCACATTTTATCTGATATAGATCATATTCATATACCCATAGTCATACTAGTGTGTATTGTATGATCTTGCAATGCTACCAATAAAGCTCGATGATGATTATTAGATGTCTATTGGCATTGTGACCTTGCAAGTCAACCACTTTCATAGTAGCTTGCATTTTAGGTTCATGATAGTTAGTTTTGCATTTTGCATATGGAGAGAGCTCTCCTTTTTATCTTTTGTGGACCTATCGGTCAACTGCACTCACCTTTCCTTTTCTTGATCATGTCTTTCACTCCTTGTCTTTCACATCACATCATTTTCCTGTCATCACAAGGGGTTAACCTTATCATCATTTTCAATTTTGACCTAATATAGCATTTTGACTTTTTGACCTAATTTTTAAAACACCTCATAATTGCGTGAAAATTGCACCCCTAGCTAATTTCGATGTCCTAGATCCATTTTCAGACTTGAAATCAAAATCTGAGTTAATCTTGATATTCAAAATCATATTTCAAACTTTCACCCTCTTCTGCGTAGTTGGATGACCATTTGAGGCCTGATCCTTCAATCTTCGTTGGGGCATCTTTATTTCTTCACCCCCATCTCTTTCAAACTTCTAGTCTTTCATTACATTTCCATTCACTTCATCTCTCTGAGATTTGACTTAAATTTTTATCCTATATCTTTCCCAGTCAAAACCTAGTCAAACTGGGGCATGTCTTCACTGCTTGATGGTTATCCTATCATCTTTCATCCTCAATTATGATTTCTAGTGACTTGATAAAGTTTATCAATTTTCTATTTCTCCTCTACCTGATTTTGATTTTGATTCCGATGGGGCAGTACTTATCAGCTTTATCATTCAACTCAGTTTGAGATTCTTATTTTGAGACTTGATTATCACTTAACAGCAGCAATGTTGATCTTGTCTTTTGATTCTTATCTCTTATTTTCAAACTTGACTATCACTTAACAACAATGGTGTTGGTCTTGTCTTTCAATCGATTTATTTTTGTCCTGGCGTGTTCCTAGAATGATCACACGTTTGGATTGTTTTGTGATCCCAAATCAATCTCACATTTCAATTCTTCTTTGACCACATGTGTTCCCAGAATGATCACACATTAGTCAAAGAGGGGCAAATGTATGCACCCTAAAATGGTCACCTAGACTCTAGGCCCCCATTCAGCAATTTATCAAATCCCTAAATCAATATTTTCAAAAATTAACATTTTATCAATTATATCAATTTCCTTGATCAAATCCTATTTTATCATTTTTGATTATTTGCCTTGGGCTAACCATTTTATCCTAAAGTCTTTATTTATTTAAAAGGAATTTCCTCCTCTTTTAATAAATAAAAATCCCTCACTTTTTCTCTTATCCTAAGTTGCACAAATAAAACAATATTCTTATTTTATAAAAAGGGAAAAAACACTTTTTGTCTCATATGGATACAAAAGTCAACTCTTATTTTCTCATTGGAGGATATTTGTGCACATGGATTGCTCCTATTTGATGCACCACCCTTAATTAAATCTTTTGCTTCTTAATCTCCATGGTTCATTCCTTCTCATTTCCTATAAAAGAAGAGCTCTCTTCCTCATTTGCATATCAATCTTTTATGCTAATGTTATGTTGCACATTTTTTAGGTCACTTTGGAGCTTTTGAAGATTTGGAGCATTCTTGGACTTTGCATCTACATTCCATTCTTAGTTTCATTCTTGCATAGTAGCTTCATGTTTATGCTTTCATAGTGTAGATTTCCTTTCAAGTTTTAAAGTAACTCATCTAGTTTAACTAGGAAGGCTTGGTAATACTTGTACTTTCCTTTTCATAGCATAGCTTGTACTTTCATTTCCATAGTTTAGCTTGCATCTCTCATTTCTAGCTTGCATATTCATCTTAATCTAGCTTGCATTTGCATTTCATAGTGATTCTTGGAGATCTTGGCATTCTTGCCCTTGTCTTCATTTGAATCTCTCATTGTGTGGTTGACTAGCAAGGTCATAAGCTTAATAGCTCTAGCTGAGAGCAATCAAATAATCTTGCAACTCCATGCATAAAGAGCTCTAGGTCACTTTCTAAGGTTTCCTATTCATGGATTCCCTTGGATATAATGACTTAGAGAAGTGCATCATTTGAGTGGATATATTCAATTTTGACCTAATATAGCATTTTAACTTTTTGACCTAATTTTCAAAACACCTCAGAATTGCGCAAAAATTTCACCCCTAGCTAATTTTGACGTCTTGGATCCATTTTTGGACTTGAGATCAAAATCTAAGTTAATCTTGATAGTCAAAATCACATTTCAAACTTTCACCCTCTTCTGCATAGTTGGCTGACCATTTGAGGCCTGATCCTTCGATCGTCGTTGGGGCATCTTCATTTCTTCACCCCCATCTCTTTCAAAACTTCTAGTCTTTCATTCATTTTCACTCGCTTCATCTTTCTAAGGTTTGACTTAGTCAAACTGGGGCATATCTTCACTACTTAATGGTTGTTCTATTACTTTTGATTATCATTTCTAGTGACTTGATCAAGTTTATCAATTTGCTACTTCTCCTCTACTTGATTTCAATTTCAATTTTGAGGGGGCAGTACCTATCAGCTTTAATCTTTGATTCAGCTTTATGATTTAGCTCAGCTTGAGATTCTTATTTTTAGACTTGATTATCACTTAACAACAACGGTGTTGATCTTGTCTTTTGATTCTTATCTCTTATTTTGAGACTTGACTATCACTTAACAGCAACGGTGTTAGTCTTGTCTTTCAGCTAGTTTATTTTTGTTCCGGCGTGTTCCTAGAATGATCACACATCTGGATTGTTTTGTGATCCCAAATTGATCTCACATTTCAATTCTTGTTTGACCACATGTGTTCCCAGAATGATCACACATTAGTCAAAGAGGGGAAAATGTATGCACCCTAAAATGGTCGCCTAGACTTTGGACCCCCATTCAGCAATTTATCAAATCCCTAAATAAATATTTTCAAAAATCAGCATTTTCCAATTATATCAATTTTCTTGATCGAATCCTTTTATCATTTTCAATTATTTGGCTTGGGCTAACCATTTTATCCGAAGTCTTTATTTATTTAAAAGGAATATTTCCTCCCCTTTTAATAAATTAAAAACCCCCACTTTTCATCTTATCCTAAGTTGCACAAATAAAGCATTATTCCTATTTTATCAAAAGGGAAAAAGCACTTTTTGTCTCATATGAGCACAAAAGTCAACTCTTATTTTCTCATTGGAGGATATTTGTGCACATGGATTGCTCCTCTTTGATGCTCCACCCTTGATTAAATCTTTTGCCTCTTAATCTCCATGGTCCATTCTTTCTCATTTCTTATAAAAGAAGAGCTCTCTTCCTCATTTGCATGATCAATCTTTTATGCTAATTGTACACACAAAAGTAGTGCATTTCTATGAATCCTTACATGCAAGGAAACTCAAGAATGAGCCCTCACAAATCGATCCATAGCTCTCTATGCATGGAGTTGCAAGATTTGTAAAATTGCTCTCAGCTAGAGCTATAAACTCATGACCTTGCTAGTCAACCACATAATGAGAGATTCCCAATCAAAGAAAAGGGAAAGAGTGCCAATATCTCCAATGAAATCAATATGAATTCAATGCAATGCAACCTATATGAGTATGCAAATTACTCTATGAAAGTGCAAGTACAAATTATGTCATGAAAGGAAAGTACAAAGATTACAACCTTCCTAATTAAGCTATGTTAGATTAATCTATTACATAAAAAGAGAAATCTAAGCTAAGAATGTCATTATCATGCAACTATTAAAGCAAATATGAAACTAGATGAAATGAAACAAAAGGCTTCAAAGCTTGGATGCAAAGGTGTCTTCAAAGCAAACTCCAAATAGACCTAGAAAACCTGCAGCATAACAATAGCATAAAAACATGATCCTAAAATGAGGAGGAGAGCTCTCCTTTTATAAGAAATGAGGTGAAATGGACCATTGAGATTAAGAGACAAAAGACTTAATCAACGGTGGAGAAAAATGGAAGTTTGATCCTTGTGCACAAATATCCTCCAATGAGAAAATAGGAGTTGACTTTTGTGTCCATATGAGACAAAAAGTGTTTTTTTCTCTTTTTATAAAATAAGAATGATGCTTTATTTGTGCAACTTAGGATAAGATGAAAAGTGAGGGCTTTTATTTAATAAAAGGGGAGGAAATATTCTTTTTAATTAAATAAAGACTTTAGGATAAAATGGTTAGCCCATGGAAAATAATCGAAAATGATGAAATTAGGATTTGATCAAGAAATTGATAGTGTTGAAAAATATTGATTATTGATAAAACTGATTCAAAGATAAATAAATCAAATAAATGGGGCCCAAAGTCTAGGCGACCATTTTTGGGTGCATACACTAATGTTATGCTGCAAGTTTTCTAGGTCATCTTGGAGCTTTTTGAAGATTTTGAGCATTCTTGACTTTTTCATCTACATTCCATTCTTAGTTTCATTCTTGCATAGTAGCTTCATGTTTATGCTTTCATAGCTTAGATTTCATTTCAAGCTTTAGAATAACTCATCTAGTTTAACTAGGAAGGCTTGGTAATAATTGCATCTTTCCTTTTCATAGCATAGCTTGTACTTTCATTTCCATAGCTTAGCTTGCATATCTCATTTCTAGCTTGCATATTCATCTTAATCTAGTTTTCATTTTCATTTCATAGTGATTCTTGAGGATATTGGTATTCTTTCCCTTGTCTTCATTTGAATCTCTCATTGTGTGGTTGACTAGCAAGGTCATAAGCTTAATAGCTCTAGCTGAGAACAAATTTCAAATAATCTTGCAACTCCATGCATAAAGAGCTCTAGGTCACTTTCTAAGGTTTCCTCTTCATGGATTCCCTTGGATCTAATGACTTAGAGAAGTGCACCATTTAGTGTGTACAACTAGCACAACATGATGAGAACAAGAAAGAGAGAGCTATCTACTACATTAGCAGAACATTGGTAGCTTATGAGAAGAACTATTCCATGATAGAAAAAGCTTGTCTAGCTATGATCTTTGCATCACAAAAATTGAGACATTACATGTTAGCTCATACAACACAACTAATAGCTAAGATTGATCCACTAAAGTACCTACTAAGAAAAGTTTCCCTCATAGGTAGACTAGCTAAATGGGTGATTCTATTGAGTAAGTTTGACATAGAATATGTTGAAAGGAAAGCTATCAAAGGACAAGTCATTACAGATCAGTTAGCTAAAGCACCAATGTTTGATGATACACCATTACAGATGGAATTTTCTAATTCATCCATCATGCACATATCTTCTAGGACTTGGCATCTTTTCTTTAATGGATCTTGCACACAGAATGGATTTGGAGCAGGCATATTATTCATAACACCACATGGTTACTCAAAACCTAAAGCATTCAGAATAAAGTTTCCTTGCACAAACAATATTGCTGAATATGAAGCTCTACTTAATGGTATGAAGATAACAATAGAATAGCGAGTGATAGAGTTACACATTCATGGAGACTCACAACTAGTCATTCACCAAGTCAATGATGTGTACCAGACAAAAGATGAGAAACTTGTTCCATAAAAATGCATGGTAGATGACTTAAAGAAATATTTCATATCTATCACGTTTGAGTAAATTCCTAGAATGGAGATTTAGGCTGATGATGTCATGGCAATGCTATCATCTCTACTACAGAGCCCAAACATGAGCTATGTTACGAGTTCCTGGTGGAAGCATTGTCATTCCCTGCATATGATTCCCCCAAAACCCACATGATCTGCATTGTTGTTGGTCATGATTCTTCCAGATACAAAAACCTTTTCTCCTACCTTCAAGACCAAATCATTCCTGATTCCTTCAATCGTCATGAGAAACAATATCTTATCCAAAATGCATCCCGGTATGTCATCATTGGTAATGATCTATACAAACAGAGTCTAGATGGTACACTTCTAAGGTGTTTAGAACGAGAAGAGTCTCAACATGCATTAGAGGAAGTCCACAATGGTATATGTGGATCACATTCCAATGGTTTAACACTAGCTCAAAAACTTATTAGGGTTGGGTACTATTGGCTTGAAATGGAAAAAGAGGCTATCAAGTATGCTAAGAACTGTCAAAATTGTGAAGTACATGGAAACTTGATTCATGCACCAGGGAGAGATCTTATTCCCTTTACTACATAATGGCCTTTTCAACAATGGGCATTTGATCTGATTGGAGCCATTTATCCACATTCTTCTAATGGACATACCCATATCATTACAACTATAAAACATTTCACAAAATGGGTGGAAGCAGTTCCTTTGACTCAAGTAACTGACAAACAAATCTCTATTTTCATTCTGAACTACATCATATGTCGGTATGGAATCCCACATTCAATAGTCACAGATGATGGTGGCCAATTCAAGAACAAGGATTTAGATTCCTTATGCTCAAAATTTAAAATCACACAACATTGGTCATCCATATATTATCCTCAAGGGAATGGATAAGTAGATGCATCAAACAAGAACTTGTTGAAAATCTTGCATTGCACAGTTAATAAAACAGGAAGAGACTGACATCTTATGATCAATCCAGCTTTCTAGGCCTATAGAAAAAGTATTAGAACATCCACTGGGGATACACCATTCACTTTAGTTTATGGGTTTGAAGCGGTACTGCCTATTGAGGTTGAAATACCATCACTAAGAATCAGAACGCATGGTCTAGTAACTAATGATGACTACAGAGTGTCTAGGTTGCAAGAACTTGAACTACTAGATGAGTGCAAGAAAGAAAAATATGATCATCTCAGAGTATATCAAAAAAGAATGTCTAAAGGCTACAACAAGAAAGTCACACACAGAGAGTTTCAAGTTAGTGATCTAGTCTTGAGAGAAAATCCTAAAAATCAATCACATAGAGAATGCAAGGGGAAGTTTGAACTCAACTGGTTGGGTCCATTTGTTATCACTACTACTTTTGGCTCTGGAGCCTATCAACTCTCAATGACTGACGGAGAATATCTTTGAGAACCAATTAACGTTCTACATCTGAAGAAATTCTACACCCGAGGCATTCAGTATAGGGTATAATGTCCTAAAAAAATCATAAAAATTAGAAAAAAGTCCTAAAAAAATGATCATCCTGGAGAAAACCTAGCAAATAAGCACCTTGATGTATCACAAAAAAAAAATCAAAATATTAAAAAAAATACAAAAAAAATTGAAAAGATAAAAATACAAAAAAAAAGAGAACAAGTGCCTTGGTGAAAACCTGGAAATAGGCACCTTGGTAGAAAAAATATAATCTCTACCAAGATGGTGAAAACTTGGCAAATGGGTACCACTTTTTTCAAAACACTCCATCTATCAGCGCAATCTTGGTCTTTCCCAGCTTTCAGTCTTGCTTTAGTTTGTACATATCTCTTAGTTTGTTTCCACATTCCTGTTCTCAATAAAGTCCATCCATACACCAATCAGCTCAAACGTTTGTATCCTATCAATGTTCAAACTTGGGGGAAATAAATGCCATATCCTATGGTCTCTAGTATACCTTAGATGAGTCATATCCAGTTAGAGTCTTTTGAAGCTACATCCGAGTCAGTCAGTTAGTCTCCTTACCAGAAAGGATTTTGCAATCAAACACAAACAAACATCAAAACAAATTGAAAACAACCTATGCTTCACATGCTTTTATCTCCTTGTATGCTTACTGATTCACATTGAGATTTTTGCATATTGTGTCCTTTCGAGCTCTTCGATGATGTCCTTTATTAGATTTAGAGAGTAATAATTGGGGGCATAATCTTTTCTTTGTCTTCTTCTTTGAGTGAAAATCCGGATTGAAATGGTGTCTATCTATAAGAGCCTCCATCATGTATTGGATGGCCATGTGTACCTCGACCATTGATACCTAGAAAATTCAAGGAAATTTGATCTAACTATTGTCTTTTTGAGTGAGTTCTTACTCCTATTTTGAAATGTGATATTACCTAAGGATGTGAACGATAAAGGGTCACTATCTCTCTTGATTGCTTGGTGTGTTTTCACTGCAAGGCGTATTCAGCTCATCACAACATATATGTTTTGATGCTTATATAAATTTCTATATCAAAATGGATATGATATTTAGGTCATCCTGGCGTTGGTTCCTTGGTGCTTATATCTAATCCGAAGTTCTGAAAACAAAATCAATATTCATATGTCCATGGTTGTCTAGCCAATGGGTGTTGTATTGACTTTTGGGCATACAAATCAATATTCATATGTCTATAGTTTCTTAACTAGTGGATGTTGTATTGATTTCTCCAGCTACCTAAAAATTCAATGATGAAAATGACCGACACATGATTAGTGACTAGGTCTTAGGTCTTAGGTTTTCATTTTATTCTGCATTTCATTTTTACACTTTGCATGATTGCATGATCTCACAATTGCTGAATAAACTTGAATGCTTAAATGATTCTTCAAATAGTGCTAGACATCTCACAAGAGTTGAATCTCACACGAAGGTCTCTTCACCAATCCAAAAGTAGACACCATCCTAGGTTAGACATCCTTTTTGACAAATGACTAAGTACTTGTCTTCATCAATACCTGCAAAATATATCATGTGAATCATTGCATTTACATTACATATCATAATCATTCCATCTATTGCATTACATTACATACATGTACATCCAAAAGCATAATCAACATCATACATTTCCATACAATTCTCCATAATCACATACATTTGAAAGAAATCATTGCATTGCATAATCCATACATTCTACACTACTCATAGCATCTACATCACATGATATATCATCATACACAAATTGACAAGTACAAATGAAGGCATAACCAAAATCAATCGATCTCATATATATATCATATAACCAAAATAGTCAAGGGTGCACTACTGGCACAAGATACAAAAGAATGAGCTCAGGAGAGATATCAAAGAAGATTAGTATATATGGACAAAAATATCAAAACACATGACATATCAGCTATCTGCCTAGTCCTCTGCATCAGGTGGAGGTGGTGCAGGCGCATCTGGAACGGGGTCAGCCCTGGGTGCTCTAGCTCCCTCTGAAGCAATCATATATTGAGAGTATGTCGAAACTCTCTGTGCAACATGTACAACCACATAGTATGTAGACACATAATACATAACCCATGCAATTTGATGTGTAACATCTGCTTACAATCTTCTACAATCAGCCTCTCATGCTATGCGCTACCTCTCAGACTCCTTGCACTACACCTCAAGAGTAGTGATCTGTGCCCTCAAATCCTGAACCTACAGTTTGAGTCTCCTAATCATCTCTTGAGGAGTCTACCTCAATCTAGGATCCACATCTGTAGTTGGAATATCTATGTCCTTAGTTGGCTGATCAGCAGCCTTTGCCCTGCGTGCCTTGCGGCATCTAACCTCAGCAGCTAAATCAAAACCAAGATCCACCTATGCAGCATCAGTGTCAACTCCTACATCCTACTGTGCTCCAAGTACCTCATCAGCACTACCAATACTACCCAGTGTGCCACTCTCTCCTCTAGTAGATCTCCTCTGCAAAACTACAGGTCGGCCTGCTATAGAACTAGAAGGGTGAGGTGGTCTCATATGTCCTGCTGGCCTCTGAGGAGTAACAACTACCCTAGGTCTAGGTGGTGTAGGCTACATCATCGGAATTTATGTATCACGTCATCTCTGGCCTCAGCCCATGGGAGCCCCTGTGACATCTACTACCTCCTCCATGCTCAGAATCAGCTTAGTGGGATCTGAGAACTTGTGCATGGGATGCTCTGCTAGCCAAGCAATGAACGCATCTGTGACCTTGACATCTACTACCTGTGGTCTATAGTCCCACTCTCTTAACACAATACCTATATACTCCTGACTACATAATGCATAAGATAATCTCATTGTCCATCCAAGTCCTATCTCTCGGACCAACCGTGCATATGTAGCTTAATCCTATGGGGCATCCTGAATGATACTATTATAATTTAATCTTTCCTTGGTATGCATTTGTATTTAAAGGATAAACCAATGTATCCTATTGTATTCGTCCTCTAGTCCAAGTGGGAGGACATGTCATATTTGTAATTTCTTTTATTAAGGAAAATAGATATTCCTCCTTATGAGGAATCCTACACTTGTCTTACACACTAGTGAAATGTGGTAGACACAGAAATGGGAGTTACAATGTAACTCCTTTCTCACATCTCTATTAAGAGATGGCTCTCCTTCTCTCAACTCATGAGATTCTTCTTCTTGAACATTGTATGAGCTAAGCTCTCACTCACTCTCTCTCATTCTTAGGCAGTTTTTCCACTTTCATTATATCACGGGTTTTTTTTTATGCTTTTCCCCCTTCAAAATATTGTCTCCTTGTTGCTTCTTTCTTTGGTGAATGCTCCTAGAATTGTGATTATTCATGGTAAATCTCCTTATTCCTAAGCTCATTAATTAAACAATTTCCTATCGCTCTCTTATTTTGTTATTATTTTAACATGGTATCAGAGCATGTTGGTTTAATCATGTTTTGAGTGTGTAGGTGAAGGAGCTACCATATCTTGGAGCACTCCAATATCAGAGACTTTTGAGAGAGTTTATTGCTAGCATATATTTTTTTTACTAATCTGATTAAGAGAGAAAAAATTGAAATTTTTTTTATCCTAGTTTATTATTTCGGTACATACAAATTTCTATTATTTATAATTCTAACTTAGTTTCTAATTTTAATCTCTATTTTTTTTGTTATTTTTTTATTTTTTTATTTTTTATTCTAATCTCATTTATTTCTATTGGTTTTATTTAGTTTTTAATCATTGTTGCTTAATTTAGGTTACATGCATGTATAGAATATATTTCAAATTTGCTATCTTTGTTTCAAAAATTTCGGTTACATATGTCTGTTAAAAATCATCATAGTTGCTATTCCTATTGCATGCGTATTTTGCTTTGGTGACTTTCCTTGCAGGCAACCTCTTACTAATTATCCTATTATGCAGTGCATGTGTTTTATTCTGCAATATTGGTCTTGAATCAGTTGCATGCTCTCTGATTTCTTTCCATTTTTGTAGCTTCATCATTACTGGTTTAACCTTTATCTATTCGGTTGCATGCCTTTTACATTTGTTGTTATCATCTTTGCATGTATGCGTTTTTGAAGACACAAGCCTCTGGAAATAGATTTTATTTCATTGGGCTCCTTGTGCTTGAATTTTTTTTTTAGCTGTGCAAATAGAGGCATTGAAAGAGACAATGAAAGATACATTCTAACACTTCTGTTTCTCTGTGATTGTTTTCTTCAGCAACTCTTTCCTATTTTATTTGGCAGGACGTCATAGTTTAGATGTTATAGATTTGGTTTTCCTCTGGTGTAACTATTCTCTGTTACCATTAAGTTTGCAAGCCTCTCTTATTCTCTAGCAAGCACAAGCTCTCTTAAAACCCCCTTCTACAAGATTCTCACCCACCTAGAATCGAACCTTTCATCTTCCCAAACCCGTCAATACCCCTGGCCGAGATTTTATTATTCAATATCCTTCATATCACTTTGTTATATATCACAAAGGGTTTTTTGTTTCATATCCTTCATATCACCATTTTATGAAACACTATTTTTTTATTAAAAAATCACTATAATGTTTTTTTTAGATAACCTTGTTATCACGGTTGTGTAATTTCAGCAAAGAATCTTCATATTGAAATGTCGTCGGTGCTTGTAACTGCCAACACTTGATTTTTTGCAGGAGCATAGTAACAACAATATTTGTTTGAATTAAGTGTTGGGAAATAAATTTTTTGTAGACCTCATATTTCTTTGGAGTTTTCTTTCACCAAAATGAGGGTTTGAGGAACTTTCTTTCACCAAACTGTCGGGTACAACAGTCTATTTAAGAAGTCTTATGCGGCTCTTGTCATTGCATACGGCCGCTCGGGGTTTTGTCTCTACCTACATATGAGCTTAAATAGCTGCTACATTACTTCAAACTTGTGTGTTTGGCCGCTGTCTTTAATCCATCCAAGCTCGTGTGTTGCTTTAACCGCCCTTTCGATTTAGAAGATAAGTCCTTCATTCGATATTTTCTTACTTCCTTTGGCATCGTTCTTTTTTATTTGATTCCTTTTCTTTTTTTTGGGTTCAGTTTTTCTTTTTCCTAACATTTTTTTACAGGAATTAACATTTTTGGTATCTCATGGTTCACTTTGTGAGCCTCTCTATTGATTATTTTGTGAATTTAAACCATTTAGTAATTTCTGGTTTGTGCATTCAAATTGTTTATCTACAGATCAAATTCTCTAGCTATCGATTTTAATCTAACGGGTGCTTTCATTAAGATAATAAAGTTTCAGCTTTGGAATATTGTTTGCAAATTTTCTTTTGATAAGATAAGTTTTGGGTAATGCATATTGAAATATAAGTAGAGATCGTTCTTACTCTTGCAAGTTTTAAATGTATTGATATTAATTTTTTGAAAAAACTTTAAGTTGGGTTTTTCCTTTGTATTAGGGCTCTTTGTTTCACAGAGCACAAAGTAACTAACTTCATAGTTTTTTTTCTTTTAATCTAGTTGTACTTTTAATTTGTTCTTAGCTCAAGTTCTTTAGTAAGGGTTTTAGTTAGATTCAAATAATTTTTTTCAGATTTTAATCTAGTTTTTTTTACCTGGTTAATTTTTTTTGCTAATGTTTCCTTGCAGGTCTAAATTTTTTTTAACTCTATTAGTATATCAGTTTTCTAACGTTTGTTTTGCAGGATTGTGTTGCCTTTTCAGTTTTCTCAGGTTTATTTATTTTATTTCAGTGTCCTTGCAATTCTTATTTTTTTCCTTTGCATGCAATAGATTTAGTTTTCTTTCTCTTTGCATGCCAGAGATTCTTGTGTTATCTGTTAATCAATAATAGCTTAACCGAGATCTATTTTCTCCTTGTGTTCTTAGTTTCTATTTTTTTCTCTGGTTGTTTTTTTCCTTGCATACCTCCTTGGCGTAAGCTTTTATAGATTTTTGTTGTTGCATGCAAGTGTATTCAGTTTGATCTGTGTTCCTTTCTAGGTTTTGTTAAGTTTTTTCATTGAGTTTAGGTGTTCTTTACTTTAAATCTCATTTTTAACCATGACCACCCTAATGCCATAAATAAAGTTAACTAGTACAAATTATCATGCATGGAAAACACACATGACCTTCATCTTTAGATTTAGACATATTTTAGACATTGCTACTGATGCCAATTCAAAACCAGCAGCCTCTTCTCCTCAAGCTGACCAAATTGCTTGGCAGACTAAAAATGAGGAAGCACTTGGTTTAATCAGAATCTCCTTAAGTACCAAGTTGTATGTCTTAATATCTACTTGTACAGAAGCCCATCAGGCTTGGGACATCCTGAAAAATACCTATGACAGTGCAGATGAGACTCAAAAAATCCAGCTTCAAGATGAACTTGAAGACCTCAAGTATACCAATTTCAACTCTATTGATGATTTCTTGCTCAAGTTTGATTCTATTAAAGTTTTACTAACTAGTTTACAAGTTCCTCTTTCTAATTTAAGGATAATCCACATAATTATTTGTAAATGTTTGCCTAGACAGTTCCAACAGTTTATTACAAATATTTACTCTCAATTAGCTATTCCTTCTTTAGAATCTCAACTAACTTATGTTATGTTTCAAAATATGTTGCATCAAGAGGAAGCTAGATTAATTCAGTTTGGCATACTTAAATCTCACGAACATGCTTATGTCACTCAAAGTCACAATAACAATAGATCTTCTAACACTAATCAAAATAACCAAAACTATCAAAGATCTAACAATACTAATAATTCAAATAATAACTCAGGCCAACAATTTAATGATCATTACAATTCTAGGCCTTCAAATAACTGTCATAATAATAATCAGTCAAATAGGCCACATTGCACCTATTGCAGTAAAAATGGTCACTTAATACATAATTGTTTTAAGAAACAAAAGGATAATCAATCTAATCCTCAAAACTACTCAAATGGAAAATCTACTAGAAATCAATCTCGTTATGCTTTTACTATCTGTTTTAATTTTTCTAAACCACCTAAATGGATTATTGATAGTAATGCATCTCAACATGTTCAATCCCATAAGGAAGTCTTTGATTCTTTACAACCTGATTCTATGAATATTCCTGTTTCTTTAGCTGATAATTATTGCTGTCAAGTTGAAGGAACTGGTAATGTTTTTGTTCCAAATGGTAAATTACATGATGTGCTTTATGTTCCTGATTTGAAAGATAACCATATTTTTGTTTATGCTCCTAACATTAAGGATAATACCGATACTCTTCAAAAGGATAATGATGAACATAAAGATAGTAATGATACTCCTAATGATTTTGTTCCTCCTAGCAGTGATGATAATGATAATGGTAATAATATATTTACTCCTCCTTGCTCTCATATTGATGATATGTTTGACCAAGAAGAGGAAACTATATCTAACTTTCTTAATGTTACTTTACAAGATATGTTTATCACTCAAGATGAAATCCATGATGATAGTACTAATCCTATGATTGTTGTGGAGGTTAATGATAATGATGCTTATATTAACTCTCCTATTGATGCTTCACATTATGATGAATACACTACAGACTTGCCTTATGCAACTAAAGATTGCATTCCTAATTATTATCCTCATGATTCACAATATGATTTTTTCCAAAGTGTTACTGATTCAGCACTAGGTGATCCCAATGATGGGCACTCTACTAGTGGTTTTTGCCTTATTGCAGGCTCAAGTGTTGATTATGCTCCACCTATACTTTCTACTAGAAATAAATATACAGAATGCATAAATACATCTCAAGAATTTCAATGGTCTCTTAAAGATTTGGGCTCCCCTCAACATGCTATTCACTCTTCCAAAAGACCTATGTACAATTCAAGCTCCAAAGCACAAGTTGAAGACATGCAAGATGATCAAGCCAAAGACATCCTAGTGAAGACTCTTTCAAAAGAAACATCTCAAATTCATTGTAAACATTTGGGTTTGATACCTATTGATGTAATTACCCCAAGTAAAGATTAAAGGGGGGTGTTAGAATTTAATCTTTCCTTGGTATACATTTGTATTTAAAGGATAAACCAAGGTATCCTATTGTATTCGTCCTCTAATCCAAGTGGGAGGACATGTCATATTTGTAATTTCCTTTATTAAGGAAAATAGATATTCCTCCTTATGAGGAATCCAACTCTTGTCTCACAAACTAGTGAAATGTGGCATACATAGAAATGGGAGTTACAATGTAACTCCTTTCTCACATCTCTATTAAGAGATGGCTCTCCTTCTCTCAACTCATGAGATTCTTCTTCTTCTTGAACATTGTATGAGCTAAGCTCTCTCTCTCTCTCTCTCTCTCTCTCTCTCTCTCTCTTAGGCATTTTTGCCACTTTCATTATATCACAGGGGTTTTTTTTATGATTTTACCCCTTCAAAATATTGTCTTCTTATTGCTTCTTTCTTTGGTGAATGCTCCTAAAATTGTGATTATTCATGTTAAATCTCCTTATTCCTAAGCTCATTGATTAAAAAATTTCCTATCTCTCTCTTATTTTGTTATTATTTTAACAGATACCATACTGTCACCACACCTGGGTGATGATAAATCTATCTAGCACTATAGTAGAATGACCTATCAATACTCGACTCTGGCAAAAGTAACTAAACTAAGATCGTGTAGTAGGCCATGCCTCCAACTGTAAGTGCAATCTCTAAATAACAAAGGTCATGTCATCGAGGACCCACCTCCAATACTCAATAATAACCATGTGAACTTGTGTCACATATCCAAAATATACATATATAATGGGCTCCTATGGCTGTCTCTGACTCTAACATACCAGATAACATATGGGAATGTGCTCCCATGCCCAGATCTATAGTACAAGTGCACCAAAAGCAAATGAATTTCTCTCCTGATACATGATCTTGTGCATCTCTAAGAACATATGTGCAAGCATGCACTAACCCCAACCCAAGTCAAAAGGAGTAGCCATCAATCAAGCTACCATTGGGGCCCAACCCATCAAGAGACCATTCTGCTAACGGTCAGACATGATGATCCCACTAATCATCCTAGCTATAATACACTCTAATCTATGGGTCTACCCATATTGCTGTGTCAGAGTCTCCTAGGAAATGGACTGTGCCAACTGATCATCATCTCCAAAAAGAGTCCTAAAAGCATGAAGGCCAGCATTCCCCACCATAATCAGGATGAGGACCATGAAAAGGAATGCATAGAATCTGGTAGACATCCTCAGGCATGACAGTGATCTCTCCAGTGGGTAGGTGGAAAGTTTGTGTCTCTGAATGAAAGCACTCAATCAATGTAGTCAGTAGTCAATGGTTCACATGAATCTTAGGCAAACAGATCAGATACTCAAACCCACATGCAACTAGATGCGCCCTCAGAGGGTCAAGCAGTGACACACATAATCTCTCTGTAGCTGGGTATGATATGTGAACATGAACATCAGGGTAGATGACCTAAACAACACAAAAAAATGGTATCCTATCAGTAACTTGGCCAAAAATTAGGCTATCAGTACAGAAATTGCAAAGTTGAACACTTCAGAAGGTGCATTAAATGCTAAGGAATCAACCTAAGAAATCAAAAAAATAAAAAATTTGACCTAAGTGTGTGAAAAATGCTCTTTGTTTTCTATATGACTTTTCATACTGGTGTCAAAACTCGTACGAGTTTCTACAAGTTCCCGTACGACAATTCAGGAGTGTATAGTGAAAAATGTGGATGGGGTCCTACAACAATGGTTTGCACATAAAAGAGACCCCAAAGCCAATATTTTACACATACATTTGAATTGTAAGGGAAAGAATGCTTGAAATCAGATAAAATAAGATACATACCTCATGATGAAATTAATTTGGAAATACCTATTTTTTGGTGTCTGTGTACAGTTTAGGGCAATTCTGCAACCTATTTCACGCTGGAAATGCCGAGATGGAGAAAACCTAGAAATATTTTATCTTTCTGACAATAGGTAGTCTTTGACCCTCATAAAAGGTCAAAGGCTACATTTTTATTCTAAAGGTCGACTTTGACTTTGTTCGCAGATCTTAGAAGTTCGATGAAAAGGGTATCCAAATCCAAGCTTAGATCCACAGTTCTGCACCTGTACCTGCAAGAAAAATGGTTTTGTTTGTTGAGGTAGGGGTTTGCCTTAGTCAAACCCTAGTTTGGAATCAACCTTAATAATGAAATTGAAATTGAGAATGCTAGCAAGTAGTAGAAGTAGATCTAACAATGAAGCTATGATATTCAATAGATATGCAAATTGTATTTGAAATGTAATCAAGTATGTTAATATGAAAGCTTGAACATAACATCAATAAATGTAAATCAAACCTCCATGATTGTATGCTTGGAATCCACCTTGAGGGAAGAATGAATGGATCTTGAAGATGAACAACAGGATATTGAAGGAAGATCACACCATCATGATGGCTAGATCTAGGGTTTGAATTATGAATCTTGAGTGCTTAAACCAAATCCCTTCAATGGCTTGAATGCTTAAATCCTTGATATTCAATGGAGAACTTGGATAGAGAAGAGGAATTGAATGCTTGAATGGATGCTTGCTTGATCACCTTGAGAGCTTGAGAGAGGATATTGCCAAACTTGATGCCTTGATCATGAAATTGCTTGGAAACTTGATGGAGAAAATGAGAGAGGAAGGCTTCCTTTTATAGTGATCTAGGGCACAATCCTCTAGAGGGGCCACCTTGGGGAATTAAATTTCAATTAGGCCTCAAAACTTTAGGAATAGACCTAAATTGAATTTAATTTAAGAGTTTACCATTTCAGAGACCAAAACAGCCAACTCCGAAGCGGGAAAACAATTCTTTCCGAAACCCAACATCTGAAGATCAAGGGACCTTGAAACTTGAACCCAGGGTCAAAGACGAGCTTGACCCCGACCTAGGTCAGATTCAAGGTAAAATTTGAACCCTTTAGGTATTCATTGACCCCTTTAGGTCATCATTGACCTTGAGGTTACAGATCTCAAGGTCTCAGTCCAGAGATGCCAGAATCAGAAACAGGAGGTCCCGGGAGTGCCCAGAGACCTAGAAACGATGTCAGAACAGGGTAGAGTGCCAAGGAGAGGCACAAAATCATATGATGAACATGATGAAGTCCAAGAGGACCTATTTTTAATTCCTACCTAGAAAATAGATCCATAGAAGAGGGAAATTAAGGAGAATCCTCGAGATCCTAACCCTAATTTCACCTAGAATGAAGGAATCAAGTGTAGAAAAGAAGTGGAAAATGGGGAGAAAGCCAGATCAAAGTCAGGGACCCATTCAAGGTGCTTGCCATGATATCAAAACACCTACTCAGAGGGATAAATGCTCTTATCATGGAAGTGCTTCCATTTTAAGATGATACATTAAGCCCCCACTTTAGCAAGAGTATGGACTCGATGCAAACTCTTGGTAAAGGAGAAGAAAGAGGAGATCCAAGTGGATTCACAATGAGATAAAATAACACTTAGCTAAGGACACAAGCTCCTAGGATAAGGATTCTAACTCAACATACATGTATGAGGGTGTGAAAAGAGAAAACCAAAAGAACAGGGGTTAGTACTAAATAACCCAAATCAATTAGCATAAGAAACCTCACTAAGAAATATTTCTCATACTAATATCATATTTGGAAAGCTATCATAAAATCATAAATGATTACATAAGAAAGACAAGAGCAACACTATAAATAACATAGCTTCATGATCCAGTGCTACTAGCATGAAAGTGAAAAGAGAGAAAAGAGAAAGTGATTACCTCACCCAGTAAGATGTCCACCTTATTGCGAATCACCCTGGAGGGAGAGCCTAACAGGTTCACCCATAAACTATACTTGAAATTGTACTGCATCTTCTGATGGCTTCTAGAATATCCATATATCCACCTTCTTGTATCACTATGAATATGAAATGCGTAGCTCCTTAGGATTTAGCAACTTATGTGTGTTACCATCAGAAGATTTAGCATATTGGAAATACGTGTCTTTTTAGAATTTAGCAACTTATGTGTGTTATCGTCCAAGATTTAGCATATTTGAAATTGGAAATGCGTGTCCCTTTAGGATTTATAAACTTATGTGTGTTACCTTCAGAGGATTTAGCATGCTGCAAAACAAAAGGTTAGAACAAAAATGCATAATATAGAATGAGAGAGGCCATATATATGTCCCCCTCCTTAAGATGGAAAAAACATACTATTTTGACATGTTAAGGAAAGAAAATAACAAGGATAAAGCCTTCTTAAACATCAATACAATATCCATAGACAACACCCAGTCCAAGCCAAGAAGGGCATAGCTCCTATGAGGCCATGGAAGGGACAAATACCAAGAGATATCATGCCAGAAGTGAAAAAGTAACCCTTGTGAGGGATAGCACATTGTTTAGTTTCCAAGGTGAGAGATATATCAACCATGGAAACCCAATGCCAAACAATGAAATAGGTTGTGATCAAGGACAAAGATCCTCGATGCAAACCAAAATTTTCATGTATGATTAGATATCACATAATAGATAGATACTACTTAACCAAGGAAAGAGGTGAATCTTTGAAAGACAGAAAAGAAGGAGATGACATCCGTGCCCACCAAATGTAGGAAAAAGGATGGAAAGGGACCTATTATATTTCTCACAACATTAGGCATGACAATGAGCCCCCAAGGATTAGGCTAACATTGTTTACATAATGTGGAGCTCTATAATAGGAACATAAATGTTATTTAGAGAAAACATGATTGAAATACAACTCATTGCCACATGATATATAAATAACATTACTATCAATGAGCTGCCTAATGTTATAATGTAAATCTTGACATTCATTAGTAGAGTGATCATGAAATCTATGATATAAATAAAAAGGAAGAGTCTTTAAGTGTGGACTACGTTTCTTTTTGCATTTAGGTCTAGTAATCATCTTATCACAAAGGAGTTTATGCAAAAGAACTTCTTGGTCAAATTCCTTCATACTTTCATCATGTTTTGAAGTGTTATTCGAGATGTTGTTAACATTGATTTGTTGTTGAGGATTAAATCCCAATCCATAAGAATAATCATGCCCCCCAGTATGTAAGGGCATTTGAATTCCCTGTTTATGTTTACCACATTCTTGACCATTAAATCCTTGTTTAACCAGGAAGTGATAACCTGGACCATAACAAGAAGCCATATCAGAAGGAGTCAATGGAACTTCAGTAGGCACTATGTCATCATTAGTAGGTTTGAAAGATTCATTGTGGGTAGAAGCAACGAAAAATTTATTACAAAGGGTTTTAGAAGTAAAAACTCATTGTTCAAACTCTCTTTGTTTCTTCATAAAATCAAGATCATTAACCTTATACTCTCTAATAAAGGTAGGATTAAAATCCAAGGTTCCCCAATCATCCTCAGAAAGAGCATTAGAGGAAGAAGGATTAATATTAGGAACATGAGTAGTGTGGGTTTGAATATTAAGACAAGGATTAGGTGTATCATCCGCATGAAGCATATACATCTTGTTATTATGTATTTTTCTTGACTTTACGGTGAAGGGTGGAAAGGATAGCATGCATCTCATGCAACCAAGGTCTACCCAAAACAAGGTTATAATTGAGAGGTCCAGGCATAACATGAATAGGTGTATTCAGGATGACTAGTCATACTTTGATAGGTAAGGTAATGATTCCTAAAGTGTTCTTAGCAATGTTATCAAAGCCACTTATAGGAACATTGTCAGGTTGAATAGTTGAAAGATCAGCATTAATCACTTTGAGCATGTCCATTCTACAAACATTAAGCCCAGATCCATTATCAATCAAGGTCCTACGAATGATACTTTTATTGACAGAAACAACAACCATAAGAGCATCATACTGATTTTGAAATTCTTTAGAAGGTAAATCCTTTTGAGTAAATACAATGTCAGGAGGACCTGGGGTAGCATGCATGCATTGTAAGAAATTATTGATGTTTTCTTAATTTGGAGGTGGAGTGGGAAGAGTTGCTAGAGATTTTTGCAAGGCTTCATAGTAGGTAGGTGAATTTTGAAAAAGCTCCCATAAAGAAATCTTGGCAGGACTATTTTGCAATTGGGTTATCAAATCATACTTTTTGCTAGGAAGATGGGGTGGAGGAGGAAGAATAGGTTGAGAAGGTGGAAAAAAAGTAGAAACCACCAGATTAGGTTGAGGGTTATTCCTTGTACGATAAGTATGAGCTATAGAATCTTGATCATTGAAAGAATCCATAGGTTTACCTTTGATAGTGAGGTGAGGACAACCTTTGACAATTAAAAAGGGTTTAGGATAAACTATGTTAGTTGTCTCAACACTACAAATAGATTCACAAGAAGGAAGCAAAGAAGACATCCTAGGAGGAGATGAGGTAGGATCTGGATTCTCCATAGGATCATCACTAAAAGAGAGATCATTAAGGGAATTCATATCATTCTGCACTAATGCCTCATCACTAGAAGGAATCTCAAATGGAGGTAAAGGATCTATACTATCATTTTCTTTCACTAAAATGTCTATATGTGTTTTAGAAAAAGGGTTGTCATCATGTATAGATATGTCATCCATTAATAAGTCACCCTCTTTCATCAAAGATTCTTTGCGAGGAGGGGATAAATCAATGTCATTATCCAAGGGATCATCCACAATGGTGTCATGAGGAAGAGAGTAATCAACATCCAAATCCAAAGGTTCATCCCAAATAGGAGGATTATCATCCCTACCAATAAAGAACATTGTAATGTTGCCATAATTCACTAAAGCTTGATCTCTAGAGGGGGAAGAGGGACATCTAGTAGGAGAAGAATTAACATCAATCCTCAACTCCTCTCCATAAAGAGAAATATGACGGAGATCACATGTAATAAATGAAGTCTTTCTAGGTGTAACACCATGCAACATTTGAAACAACTTATGCAACATGATAATAAATAAAGAAATGCATAGAAAATAGATCCAAATGCATTCAAATCAAAATCAAACACAATAGGGCATCTAATTCCACAAAGCAATGTAAATGTTTTTGTATTTTTGAAATATAAATGCAAGAGCATAAAGGATATCTACTTTTATAAGCATGTAAGATCTAACATAAAATGCAAATCTAACACCAAAAAGAAAGAGTTGTCTATCTTGGGTTCACCAAAATGTATAAGTGAAGGTGAACACACAAGATAATAGAAAGGGAGATCTAACACAATAGGGCATCTAAATCCACAAAAGAAAGGGGTAAGTATGTCGGGTTCACCAAAATGTAAAATGAAGGTGAACACACAAGGTAATACAAAGGGAGATCTAACATAATAGGGCATCTAAATCCACAAAAGATAGGGGGTAAGCTTGTCGGGTTCACCAAAATGTATAGTGAAAAATGTGGATGGGGTCCTACAACAATGGTTTGCACATAAAAGAGACCCCAAAGTCAATATTTTACACATACATTTGAATTGTAAGGGAAAGAATGCTTGAAATCAAATAAAATAAGATACATACCTTATGATGAAATTAATTTGGAAATACCTATTTTCTGGTGTCTGTGTACAGTTTAGGGCAATTCTGCAACTTGTTTCAGACTGGAAATGCTAAGACGGAGAAATCCCATAAATCTTTTATCTTTCTGACGACAGTTAGTCTTTGACCCTCATAAAAGGTCAAAGGCTACATTTTTATTCTGAAGGTCAACTTTGAATTTGTTCACAGATCTCAGAAGTTTGGCGAAAAGGGTATCCAAATCCAAGCTCAGATCCACAGTTCCGCACTTGTACCTACAAGAAAAATGGTTTTGTTTGTTGGGGTAGGGGTTTGCCTTAGTCAAACCCTAGTTTGGAATCAACCTTAATAATGGAATTGAAATTGAGAATACTAGCAAGTAGTAGAAGTAGATCTAACAACGAAGCTATGATATTCAATAGATATGCAAATTGTATTTGAAATGTAATCAAGTATGTTAATATGAAAACTTGAACATAACATTAATAAATGTAAATCAAACCTCCATGATTGTATGCTTGGAATCCACCTTGAGGAAAGAATGAATGGATCTTGAAGATGAATAAAAGGATATTGAAGGAAGATCACACCATCATGATGGCTAGATCTAGGGTTTTTATGATGAATCTTGAGTGCTTAAACCAAATCCCTTCAATGGCTTGAATGCTTAAATACTTGATCTTAAATGGAGAACTTGGATGGAGAAGAGGACTTGAATGCTTGAATGGATGCTTGATTGATCACCTTGAGAGCTTGAGAGAGGAGATTACAAAACTTGATGCCTTGATCATGAAATTGCTTGGAAATTTGATGGAAAAAATGAGAGAGGAAGGCTTCCTTTTATAGTGATCTAGGGTACAATCCTCTAGAGGGGCCACCTTGGGGAATTAAATTCCAATTAGGCCTCAACCCTTTAGGAATGGACCTAAATAAAATATAATTTAAGATTTTACCATTTCAGAGACCAAAATAGCTGACCCTGAAGTGGGAAAATAATTCTTTCTGAAACCCGACATCCGAAGATCATGGGACCTTGAAACTTGAACCCAGGGTCAAAGACAAGCTCGACCTTGACCTAGGTCAGAGTCAAGGTTGAATTTGACCCCTTTAGGTCATCATTGATCCCTTTAGGTCATCATTGAGCTTGAGGTTACAGATCTCAGGGTCTCAGTCCAGAGATGCCAGAATCAGAAACAGGAGGTCCCGGGAGTACTCAGAGACCTAGAAATGATGTTAGAATAGGGTAGAGTGCCAGGGAGAGGCACAAAATCCTATGATGAACATGATGAAGGCCAAGATGACATATTTTTAAGTCCTACCTAGAAAATAGAGCCATAGAAGAGGGAAATTAAGGAGAATCCTCAGGATCCTAACCCTAATTTCACCTAGAATGAAGGAATCAACTGCAGAAAAGAAGTGGAAAGTGGGGAGAAAGATAGATCAAAGCCAGGGACCCATTCAAGGTGCTTGTGATGATCCCAAAACACCTACTCGAAGGGCTAAATTCTCTTATCATGGAAGTGCTTCCATTAATTTAATTCTACCACTTAATTATTTAATTAGATTTAATTATATTTATTCCTAAATTATATTATTTAATTTTGACAATAAATAAAAAATCCTACGAATTATTGATTAAATTTTTATTTAATTGATTAAATCCAGTTGTCAATATTTAATGATATGGTTTTAAATAAAAGTTTGATTTAATAATTGATTAACCCATAAATCAATTATTTTAATTCAAAATCAGTTAAGTTGAGAATAAATCACTTTATTTTTAAATTAATTCATATTAAATTATGCACAATAAAAAAAGCAGTCAACTTTAAATCAATTTTCAATTTCAATTTGTTAACTTTCCAAACTCAACATCTGATGGTGAGTTGAAAAAGTGCACTAAACTCTATTTTGAGTCAAAAAGTGCTTTTGCATGATTTTATGAGTTAATTAATTCTGATTTCTTGTTAACTCAAAAATCAACCCGAGTTTATCAAGAGTGATTTATGACTTTTCTCAATGCATCCTCAAGCCCTGGATTTCTATAAAATCAAGGCTTAGCTCTTCACAAATCATCTCTCGAATTTGCACAATTACTCTAGCAAAATTGCATCTGAAGAATCAAACTTTTGCAAATAAGCAATTTGTGAGATCTTTCATTGTTTTTCATAGCTTTGCATCCATTTTCATATCATAGCATATCATTGTTAGAATAATTTGCATATCAATTTCATACATTCTAGACTAGTTTCATACAGTTTTTCATCACATTGCATAGAAAATCCAAAAAAAAAAGATTAATTGGCATTTATATCTCATTGCTTTCATCATTTTAAATCCTTCATTTAGGTATTGCATTGTCACCGATCTCGGTCTGAATCTGAGAATACCAAACTCATACCTACTAGAAGGCAGTAAATCACCTGGTTAGCTAGTTTCATTTATTTGCAGATTTATGATTTGCTAACCTCTAATGTTTTACTAAAGTGTTGTGTCCATAGCTAGGTACAAATTTCACACACACACCCATCATGTAAATGCAAGCTAAAAACCCACCTCCAAGCGTTTACATACAATTTTCTCACTTTTCCAAAAGTTGCAAATGGACCTCTAAACCTTGTTTGTGGGTGAAAAGTGCTCTCCAAAATGGCATGTAATGGGATTTAAAAACCCCATTTACAAGAAAGAAATCTTCCCATGCTAGTGCAAAGAGTTGAAGACTGGAATGATGCAGGCATCAAATGCTTTCAAGATAGAGATACTTTCCAAGGAAATGGCCATTATGATACAAGACAACCAAGGATGCAAGTTCCTATTCGAGATCAAGATGCTTTCACCAAACCAGAGCATATCAACCATTAGGCATCCTGTAGTAGCATGAAGACAAATGAAGGATGATGTAATAACAAGATGTAATTGCATGTGATAGTATCACATGCAAAGTTGTAACATGAAATTAGGTTGCAAGTGCTTTAGGCCTTGTAGCATTGAATAAGTCAAATTTAGTTAGTTAGTTAGAGAATAAGTCAAGGTGGTTAAAGGGTTTCCCCTTTCCTCTCCACCTTTCTCTCTCTTTTTTTCCTATATAAAGGAGGGAGCTCATTCTAAATGATCATCTTTTGGCAAGGCAAGAAAATTCTGCCACTTTGTATCTACACTCTAAGACTTAAATCTTAGATGTAAATTTGAAATGCTTCTAATAAAAGGGGAAAAGTTCTTTCAAACTTTGTGTTGATTCAAGGTGTTATGTGACGACATTTTATGGATATTGATTGTGAGTTTTGGAGTTTTTCTCAAGAGAGATTTGAATTCAATTGTACAGACTTTGAGTTGTCTATTGCATTCAGCGTCAATTTGAACTTTTGAAAACTTTGTGTTGTAGGAGGATAAATTGTTATAGTTGGTAGTGGTTGCAAATACTAGGAGTTGAAGACTTTGAGCTTTAGCTTCGAGTGTTTTGTTTCAATTTAAAGATTATTAGTGAGAGACTTTGAGCCTCACTATTGGTTCTAGTTATTCTTAAATAGGATTAATTGAAAGAGACTTTGGGCCCTTGTTCTTAATCCACTAAATATAATTATAACTATTTCCTTAGGAGTTGTTCTTACATCAACTACCGAGTCACCAATATTATCATAGCAGTAGGATATCTTTGTAGAGTTAGAAATTTGTTACTTGTGAATCTTTCCTAAAAAAAGAGGAACAAATTGGAAGAATCACCCCTTTATTTAATTTCAGTTGAAGTCCTACTAAAGCCACTTGCAGTAAGAAGGGAGCCTCCCCTATTGCTGAGAGGAGAGATTTATCTCACTATATCGTTGCCTAAAGTTACAATTTTGTAAGGTGTAGTCTTAGCGGCTTACAAAAATTTTAGCCAACAACTTCTACAAAACTTGATTGGGTTTTATGATTATAAAAACCCAATTAGGTTTCAAAAAATTAAAACTGACCTATACCATTTTAAAATGTGATCGAGTTATGTAAAAGTTAAAAACCTTGAAGCATGCGGCCAAACCCTAATTTCAACTTGCCAAAAACAAAGCAAGCAATAGTGAGAGGAGGCTAAAATGACTAAAACCCAATCATGTTTCATAAAATCTTGCATTTTTTAGCGTTTCCATCTTGAATTCACAATGTCGCATAATCAGAGAGATAAGAAATCTTTAAAATTAAAAAAAAATTGTAATAGGGTTTTTTGAATTGATTTTATTTTATTTTATTAATTTAATGTCAGATTCTCAAAACATTGCCCAATGAAAAAATATACAACACCATGTTCCTAAAAACTAACCACCACCAAACCCTCAAAATGTTGCCCCTTAACAACTAGAAAACCCTCAAAAAACTACCCCTCAACAAGAAAATACTCAATATGCTGCTCCTCAACAACCTCAAAATCCTCCGCCTCCTCCAGTAGAACTTCTACAAGCCACATAAGAGGATCTTTTAAATTGCCTATCATAGAATAATTCTTTAATTTATCAAATAGTGAATAGGTTGAGGTCCTCTGATCATGAGCATCATGCTATGAAAATTACAAGTGTATAAATTTACAAAGAAGAGCAAATACACATAACACAATATTTATGTGGAAGAAACTTGATAAAATTATACCAAGAAAAAAAACTGTGGACAAATATCTTTCAATATTATTTATCTGTAATTTTCATAGTCACAACAATGTTCAAATCGTATCTCCAAATATGATTTTGAGTTGCATACAACAACCAAGTTTCAGAGTCCTAATTACAAACTAGTTACTAAATTTAACAAGTATGACTCATACAACTACATGATGACTTAACCAAAGAAGGTGGACTCTCCATGATGAATCAACCAAAGCTCATGAACTCTCCATGATGACTCAGCCAAAGCTAGTGAAATCTCCATGATGCCTTCACATTCTAACACATCATTCATCCCTTGCCACAACCCTAGAATCGATGGCCAATGGTGCCAAGGAGGTATCTAAATAGGACTAAATGGGACACATATAGAGATAGATGTCATGTAGTGCATTATGATAGGTTGTCATATGATGAGGTAAAAATAAAATTCATAAGTAAAGGTGATATATGTGCTCTTTTCACCGAACCTAAAACTAATCAGACCTTAGATCATGATTTGAAGAGGTTTCCTATACATTGATGTAATCACGTTAGGCTGAAAAATGCTTTTTGGGATAAGTGGTATATGGGCTTTGACCAACCACCTTGTAATAATTATGAGGTACCTCTTTATTTTTTGAGAAATTTATATTGTAAGTTTATCTTCAACTTGAATCCAAACTACTTTGACATGCAGGAGTTCTAGGGTAGAGAGAGGCTCTGCCCAAGATAGACCAAGGGCTCAGAGGGTGGTAAACCCCAAAAATATGATTGCTCTACCTATTAAACCCATGGATCATATCACATTTCCATTATCCTTGAAGGAGTCTATGAAGTTACAAACTCTTCATGTAGCTAAATCATTGACTGATGTCATCATTCAACATGGCACACAGTTAGTGCAGCCTCTCAAACCAGAGGATGATTCAACACTTGCACCACCTACCTTATCATTAGATGCACCATTTGGCTCAATCTAGCCCATTGATCATATGTATCCCAACTACCAACATATATGTTCTAGGGTAGATAATAATACGAATGAGGGTGGTTCTACATCCCATTCATGTACACACTACAAGAGTAAATGTCATGCTTCCACTACAGAGGATCTGGACCTCACTGATGACCATGGTGTTTTTCGGTGTAGAGAAAATACAAGTGTGTTTATAATATGTTATTTATTAATCACTTAAAACTTATAAATGTAAATAAATTTTTATTTATAAAATAATTAAACTTGATATATGAATAATATGCATTGCAGGGTCCAGCAGGGGGTGTGAGTACACCACGTCATATTTTTTCCACTCCACACACACATGTAGCTTTGACATTGGAGATAAAAAAAATTAATATGTTAAAATAGAATAATACCTTGATTTCAAAATAGTTTTTGATAATATATACTAACTCTCTAATGTATATTTATTTGGTGTTTTATAGGGATTGTTAGGGGATCAGATGTCCTAGGTTGATGATATCATACTTTCGACCATTTAATTTGGCCTAGAAAGCTTCGCAGTATCATATTTTGCACAGCTCTTATTTACATTTTTTTTCGAACCCATGTGAGTCATTTTAATTTAAGTTTTTTGGACTTATATTTAATTTTTATATATATTCAAATCTCTTATGTTAATTTTGTTTCTCTTAGGTTACCCCACCTAGGTTCGAGACATCTCATGTGTGAAAGGCATCTTTCAACACACTAAAATAGAAAAACAAATCCTCACAAACACCTAAACGCCAAAATGTAATTTAGCACAATTTAAAATTATTTTTTGAAATGTATTATGATTAAACATGTACATGTAGAGTGATTTAAAGTCTTTTTTGTCTCTTCTATATATAGAAACAATTGGGGTTTACAAAATTGATGAATGCACCTAATGTAAAAGAATTTTAGGAGAGGGAAGAGGTATTTCTATCTATGGATTTTAACAATGTAACTTGTTCAAGTTTGTATTCATTATCTTATAATTTTGCATCAACTTAGACTATGTAGCATTTTCATCTTCACTTTCATCTCTTGTTCTTAGTTGAAACCCTCTTCTCAACTCCTCTTGGATTGTTTTTGTGTCCATTCGAAAGATATAAATCCTTTCACTAAGACTATAAAATTTGTTATCATTTTTCATACAATAAATGGTCATAGGTTTTGTTGGTTAAAATTTTTGTAAGTCACGAAAATTGTAACTTACAAAATTGTGACTTTAGGCAACATCTCGCACGAGATTTCTCTCTCCTCTCAACAATAGGGGATGCTCCCTTCTTACCGTAGATGGCTTCAACAAGAAATTAACTTAAATTACAAAAGGGGTGGTTCTCTTAATCAATTCCTCTTTTTCAGGAATGATTTGCAAATAACTACAACTTCAAATTTAACAAAAATGACCTATTGCTATGATAATATCGATGGCTCGGTGGTTGATGTAAGAACAAATCCTAAGAAATCAGTTTACTATTATAATTTGGTGGGATAAGAATATGAAACCAAAGTCTTGTGTGATTAGTCAAGATCTGGATTTTACTAAAACAACTAGTAAGGCACAAAGTCTCTTACTAATTATTCTCAAGTTTAAATAAAACACCTTAAACTAAAGCTCAAAGTCTTTAGCTCTTAGTAATTGCAGCCATCCTTTTTCTTGAAGCACAACGTCTTCAAGAAACCAAATTGGACTCTCACATGATTCACACAAGGTAAGATAAAACTGAATTCAAGAAAGATTAACTCATGCAACATAAGAATACATTAATCAATCTCAAGATCTACAACACAAAGTTTGGAAAATATTTCTTCTTTTATTCAATCTGGAAAGTTGCACCATGAAACTCAAAGTCTTCAAGATACAAGATATCCAAGCATAGCTTTCTTGCCCAAAGAAAAAGATGATTATTTACAATTAGCTCCCTCCTTTATATAGGAAAAGAGTGTAGAGAAAGGTGGAGAAAGAAGGGGAGAACCCTTGACCACCTTGACTTATTCTCTACCTAACTAACTTTGACTTATTCAATGTTACAAGGCATAAAACACCTGCAACTTGATTACATTAAGCTACTAGATAGGTACTTTCTCTATATTTACAACTTGTTCATATTTTGCATACAATCTGTCACAAAAACTACACCTATTATATTAAAGCATGTGAAAAAGATAAGTGTTCATGGCACTTAGGAACCATCATAAGAGGATATCAATACAAGTCTCAAATTTGTGTAGAGGCTCGTGCGCAATAGCAAGGTCCAATGCATGTGTGTTCTTTGCAATGATGGTTGTCTTGTGAATTACACTTACACCTTTCAACATATCTTTATTGTACCCTGAAACATTGGTCTAAAGACAATTCAGCAAAACCTTGTAATCTGTAAGTTTATAAATTGAACTAAAATCAAAGTTATCTGCCTTAAGCTCCAAGAGAATCAATTTTGCGAACTCTATTAGAACATGCTCTTCTACAACTAGTTCATTATTTTCAGTGTTCACTTTGCATTTCAACTCTTCAAAACTATTGGTGATAGTGTGCTCTTTTTTTTTGCAAAATCCCATGGTTGATGTCACATCCATCACCAATTCCTTAAGGAATCATTCCTTATTGACCATCAGATCTAAATAATTGAAGTACATCTTGTGAGAAGAAATGATTGCATACTCACATTACATATCTAGGTCAAAATTGAGCATCTTCCTCCAAACACCCAAGTCTTATCTAATATTTCTAGCTATCGGTTGAAAAATGTGAGGATATCATTCAACTTAGTGATGGTTTCCCTGATGTTTATCTCGCCTGGTTACTAAATCGCCCTATAACTCAAGCCAACTATCCCAATCATCAATGGCATTGATCTTACACTCACCTTGCTCAGAATACCTGCTATGTTCCTTTGGGAGAGATGAGGAGATGGGATCAACTCTTTGTAAGGATTTATTCATCTTCTTAATAGTTTTCTAAAGAGGTGCATTCTCTTCCTTCAACCAGTTCTTCTTCTCCCACAATTTGTCATTCCTTTATGTAAGAAAAGTGACTGCATCTTATTGACACCCTAACTATGTTTGTTTTCCAAGTTCAACTCTGGTTAACTTATAGTCAACAAATTGTAACTCTTTGGTTGGTTTTTCAACTAGTGGTTCCATGACCTCAGCATACTTGATTTCATTTTCATCCACAATGACCCTAGAAAAATGTTTTTTATTTCTTGTTCTTTAGGATCTTGGATTTTTTTACCTACCTGAAATCAAACTCTTCAGGTAGAATCTCTCCTTTTTTCCTCCTTTTGAGTAATGGAACTCAACCAGGGAGGTAAATAAAAATAAGAAGAGCATGATGCTAATGTTGTAACTATTGTAGTTATTGTCTCCACCTATGCAATAGTGGTGACTATAGTAGGGGCTTCTATCTGGATGACTACTGGTGTAGGGATACTCTATGAAATCTCGGCTATGAACTATTCAAACTGTGCAACTAAAGTGTCAAGCAATGCCATAGGTATATAGATGACATGGAGGGAAATGTAAATTATGTGTCAAACACATTCTCTAGGATACCATATTGATCTTCTGATGCATATGCAAGAGCTATCGAGGAGATAGGAATAGCAGGTGTAATCACAACAAGGTCCACATGGGGAAAATGTACCGTGGAGAATGAATCCACATCTGTATCCAGTGGAGAGTTAGGAGACTCATCTATCATCCATGTGGAATATGGAATTTCTGTCATCACTAATCTATCAATGAAATGTGGTACCTCATGAACAAGCTCCTCATGCATCTCATCCTTGCTAGATTCGACATGTATCCTTTCAAGTTCTATGATATTAATCTCAGGAGCCTTGATTGTGGCCTTTCCTCCTTTGATGGTAATCTTTAGAATAATTTGAACCTCAGTATGTGGAAGTTTCATCCTTTCCTTTGTGTATGATTTTTGACTTTAGCCCTATCAGACCAGTAGGATCGAAGCCTTTTCCTAACTTGATCTTTATACACATGAGACCCCTCCTCTTTAGCCAGATTTTTGTGTTAGCAAGGATGGGTTGAAACCTATCCTAGATGTATATGTTCTCCTTAACTAACCATGAAGGTGGTAGATTAGGAAAGCCCTCCACATAATGTTTCTCATAGTCCAGATCAAGGACATCCCCATCATCTTCAAATCCGATAGGAATCTTTGCCAAGTTGAAGTCTACTATATGCTTTGTAGTTAACCTATAGTAATCCAACTTTTTGATATCAACCTCTGTACGTAGGTTAATCCAGAGGTCCTCAAGACGATGCACATGCACTTGCCTCCTAATCCTATCATTCAAGCCTCTCCAGTCAAAGAAACTCCTAGACATAAACTTCTTAAGAGTGATAACCTGAAGCTCAATATCCATGTTTTTGGCCTTATGAATAATATCCAAAGAGTACCCTCCTATCTTGAGTGGATTTCATGAGGAAATACCCACTCCAAGCCTGTAAAATGTTGATTGATATGCCTATACCACCATTAGTTACCTCACCAACTCCATAAAATTGATTTTGTATGTGGGGTATCATGGAAAAGTGTAGGGATCACCTCGGAAGTAGCCAAATATAAGATATGTGAAGTTAGAAAATTGCATAAAGAGGCAACCATGCTCACTAACTTTATTCTAGGCCTCATCAGACACACACTTTTAGGAAGCTCCTTGTCAAAAAGACACATGTAATGCCCAAAGAAGCCATCCTGCACTCTGCAGTAATGAGCATGTCTAGGTCTTAGAGTTAGTTGTTCATAATAATCCCACATGGGGACTAGAGATCTATCTCCCTTGGTTGAGAGACCAGAAAGGAACCCAGGACAACAAAAATGTACACTAGATAGTAGTTCTTGTAAAATGTACATGTGGAACTTACCTTAGATAACTACTTGCATAAGATGTCATGGATTATCTCCCCCTAGAATATCTTTTGTTTGGACCTAATTATCAAGGAGATAAACTTGTACATCCAAGGCTCAAAGGTGTGAGATTATTTGAGGCCTGCAATCCTACGTAGCAACATGATGAAATCATTGAATTCTTCTTTGAAATTTGAGTGGTGAGCTCCTCCATTAGGCCATATGGATAAGTTAGGCCTCTTGTTGATTAACCAGTTATCATTGACATACTTAATACAATATTGTCTATCTTCATTCCATCTTTCAAGAGCCTTTTCCTTCCTAATGTTCATAATCATGGGAGTAGGTGGCACTTTGAATATCCTATCAATAGTATCAGTATCAAGACTTATGACGGTATTTCCATCTTGGTGTCTGATAGTTTTAGAGGTGTAATCTAAATTCATAGCACATTCCATGACGAATTCTGGCTCTAGGGCAGCCACAGGAAAATTTGAAACCAATTGAATGTAGCTCTGTTTGGTGTAAACCATGTTATCCGTAACTAGATTTTCAACCCTTTTGAGAAACGCATCCATATTTAGGTGCATGCGTTCTATGTCTCGAATTGATCCACATAGGAGGTAAATTGAGAAGAAGGAAAATAATTTTGAGACTTATCATAGTGGTACTTAATTTTCTTCTTCTCTTTTCCCTACGGTGAAACAACTCCTTCTAACATAGCAAGCTTGTGAGACATTGTTACATGAAAATTTTGAAGGGTGAGTACATCCTCACATGATGGATCCATAGAAGATAGAAAAAGCATGGATATAAGGGTGTGCAAGTAGGAAAAAGGATTGAGAAGCTTTTGGGCGAACTTGGCTCTTTAAAAGAGGAAAACTCAAAAAATGGGTTTTTCCTGGGAGCACTACATATGAGAAAATAATAAGATTTACGTAGGAAAATGAAGCATAAATGGGTATATTTACATGTGGTAAGGTATCTTTCTCATAGGTGGGGTTCTTATATACACCTACAAGTCAATTAGAAAGCACTTGGAAGTTATAAACGGGAATTTTAAGTCCCTTTGTAGCATTGAAAAAAGCATGGAAAGAATATGCAATGCACTTGGAAGTGCGCTTTTAGCTTGCATTTGCATGATACAAAACTGACTTGCTTCTTTGGAGTAGTTCATTTCTTAGAACATGGTTTTTCATCTCAACTGCATATGCAAGCAAGATGAAGTTCTTGCATATGCAAATTGGAGAAAAAATGAGATGGAAGTAGAAGGAACAACAACTAAAAACAAAAACATGAAAATATGAAAATGAAAAGTGAGATTGTATTAACAAGAAAAAATTAAAAATACATACAAAACTTGAAATGAAACCCCTAAAAGTCACAAGAAGAAATTACCTCCTCTTGAGAAAAGCAAGGGAAATATTCTTCCAAGAACTTGAGGAGAAAATCTGAATCAAATCCAAGAGATTTTTGGATTTAGAAAGAGATCTAAAAAATAGAGTTATATAGGCTACAAATTTGACCAAATCTTCTCGCTAAATCAATGCACATTTGAGCCAAAACAATTTCTTGACATTTGTGGATGATTGAGAATTAAAATGCACATAGATAACAACAAGAAATAATTTTTCAAACCTACAAAGCAAATGGAGTTGCAATTTCAATAAAAAATGGCACCTAGAATTTTGAAAGTGCAATTTTCATTGATGAATACAAGTTGGAAAATAGACATTTTTTTTGCCCTACACGAGCTTCTTTTAGCTTGACATAGGTGTTACATGTGTCTTCTCCTTCCTAAAAGATGTTTTTTAATATTATAAAGCCCTAAATAGGCTTTAAACTCCAAAACAGTGTCTTTATGAACTTGTGTTTTTGCTACTAATGCCTTAATACAGGCTTTAAGTTCAAAATGCCCTTTGTGTCGTTTTTAGCATAAAATGACTTCTAAAATAAAAATGTGAGTGAAAGCATGAATTTACATGCACTTTGAAACATCTATTGATACTAAAAATCATCGCTAAGGCAAATCACATCTTTCAATGACTCAAAACGTTTTTAAGGAAGTCATTCACATGTCTATAAATACTTCTCAATACACGCAATCTCTTCAAAAATTACCACCATAGCTATGAGGAGTAAAGATGCGATTTAGAAGTGCATGTGTTGAAACAAGTCTTAGTAATGTGTAAATGACTAAAAAATTGCCACTTTACTATGAACAAGCTCTTTGAAGCCAAATACATGTGTTTTAAATCATGTAGTTATTATATGTCTTATATGTTTTAAATCTTTGACGGGCTCTTTAGATGAAAATGCACATGATAACATGTATTTTCATATTTGCAATTGAGCCCAAAATCTCCACCAATAATCATGACAGGTTGTTTTAAGTCTATTACACATATGAACTTTGATTTAAAAATACATGTAATACCTTTAAAAATCACCAGCTTTGGTGCATATAGTTTTCTCATGTTTATTTAACAAGTATTTATTATTTTAATGAGAAGATATGCAATAAGACTTTTAAAGCTCACCTTTACATTAAAAAATTCATTAAAATTTCATATATCATGATGTGAACATATGATAATGGGGTTTAAATTCTATCTTACAAGTAAATAAAACCTATTATTATATGTGATCATCAACAAAAAATCCCACTGATGAAAGACTTTATTTAAATAATTATGACATGTAATCAAGCCTAAAAAGCCTACTTTTGAACACTTAATTATTTAATATCTTTTGATAGACAACTTTGATTGAGGCCTATGATAGCTTGAAACGAGTGGAAATTAAAATAAAACAATCCTAGCATGAAAAAAAATCCAAAAACAAAGCACATGACCAAGAAAATTCAAGAAAAGACTCGAAGGTTGCCAAAAATCAAGTGCTTGCAATTAGAGAAAAAAAAATCATTTTGACAAGAAAAAGGGGATGATAAGCTTGACAGAAACCTTTAAAAATGACGTGTTATCAAAATTTCACTACCTTAGCAGTTTTGCTACAAGAGATGCATTTTGAATCAATTGACCTCATTTATGGATGCACAAAACAGTAAAGATAAAATACATTGTGAAATTCTGAGAAGGATCATTTTATTTGTATTGAACAATGATAAAATATATTTTTTGAGTTCATTCATTTGAAAATTTAAACACATGTATTTAAGATCAATTCAAGTGAAAGACTCACACAAACTATGAGCATAGCCTATTATTTCTCCTACAGAATTAAAACAACATTAAAAGACAGAATAAGAGAAGAGAGATAGGTCAAGATTAACCAGTCATTGCATGTTGCTTTGACTGGTTATAAGTTGTGTGATTGGTTGGTCTTGAATTTGTCCCGTCTATGTGAGTCTCCCAGCAAGCTCCTTTAATCCTGCAAAATTGAGAGCAATGGTGCTAGATCCCAATACAGATCTAAGCAATGGCTGGTTATTTAGAATCTACTCTATGCCTATGCTACCTTTTAAGGTTGTCCTAAATCTGAAGTAAAGCAATCAGAATACCTTCATTGTGAAAAGAAATATTTATGCTAATGTGTTTGTTCCATGTGTAGGAAGGTAATTATTTCAATGTGTATGTGCCCCTAACCAAGGATCCCCTTGGGTATGAGCCCGACATAAGCATTGGAATAATTACTTTAAACAGATGTCAAGATCAGGGAGGAAATGTATAATATTAAAGGGATGTATTTACTCATAACATGAAACCTTTTATTATAAATAAAAAATCACGTATTAAAGGGACATCTAATGTCTTAGCATGAAACCTTTTACCTCAAAGATATACACAAAATTAATGTCAAAAAAGAGAGTTCAAATTTACTGCACATATCAGCAACAAGTGATCCAAACATCAAAGAGACAATATAAGTTTTCAAGACTTCTCCAAAGAGTTATACAAGTTGCAACATAAAAGAGTATAAGTCTCAACAAGTATATTTGAAAGTAATGCTACAGAAGATTGAGGGTTATGATCAAAAGCGGTAGATATATTCGGACTGAGCAAAGATAATTCATACACAGAGGATCTACCAAAGGAAACAGAGCAATAATCATAAGAAATATTTATGCTAATGTGTTGTCTATATGAGCATAGGAATTAGTATAACCAGCTACATCAGTTCACTATTTATAAAAGATTTAGATGGCTGGGTGTTTTAAGGCAAAAGCAACATGTATTTTTCTTATCAGTAGGAGTAAATAATGTAATTCAGAAAAAGTTCAAACATATCTATGGGTGGAGATAACATGTGCAATAGACATGAGTATGAATCAAGTCATGGAAAGCCATCATAAATATTGCAGTTTGTTTTCAGATTTACATCTCAAAGTTAAAAACAACATATAGCTCGATCTGTATAAGAAAGAATGGTAGAAACAATGCCAGGAAATGTTGTTTTGAGCTTTGAATTTCAACATTAAGCTCTCAGAATTTTGGAAACACTCAACCATATAATTGAAGGTGAGCATTAACCACAGAGAATCTAGAAAATCAAGCTATATGCAATGAACAATAGTAAAAGGATAAGCCTTGTTTCAAAACTTCACTAAAATGAATCATGTTTTCATGGATGCAATAAAAGGAAAAGCTGCCCATAGTTCTAGAAAAATGCAAGGAAAATAACCAGTTAAGAACAACACAGATATACCACATTGCATGTGTTCTTTCAGATCTATAAAGAAAGCAGCATAGAAGTAAAAGACCAAGTAACAATTCAGAAGAGCTAGGTTGTTAGTCACACCAGCATCCAGTAATATGGAGGAAATTCACAGCACTTTAAAGTTTGCACAGAGAGCCAAAAAGTTGAAATTCATGCTGCACCGAATAGGATCATTGATGAAGTCCTTGATTTGAAAGTACCAAAAGGAAATTTTGAGTCTGAAGAATGAACTTGATCAATTAAGAAGGGGCATTATTGTGACAACTAGCCAGGAGGAGGTTATGGCATTAAGGCAACAACTCAAAGCTAGTCAAGTCAAAGTGCAATTAAGGCTAGAAGAAGGGGAGCAAGCTAATGCGGCACTTATGAGTAGAATCTAGAGACTGACCAAGCTGATCTTAGTATTTATAAAGAATGTGATTCCTACAAATCTTTCAAACATCCTGCTCATCAGCACAAGCCTTTTTTTGGGGGTGAAGACTTGAAGCTAAATGCACTACTGGAAAGTTTGGCAGCATATTCTGAGAGCGAGACCTCTACAAATGGATCTGTTGTTTCTACTACTTCAACAATCCATGGGACAACAAACTTCAAGTATAAATGCAAAAACTGGAAAATGAAGATCTCCATAAAATTTCTTTTAGTGGTAACTAAAGAATAAAATGGAGGGGCAAGGTTTTCAAACCCTCATGCCAAGGAAAGAGAATGACAATCCCAAATGCAATGAAATTGATCAAGTAAGCTACAGACAAATGTAGGGAATAGAACCAGCTCCAAACCCTTACGCAAGAAAAATAAAAGCTTCATTTCAAGCCTCAATGAAATGAAAATACATGAAAATAAGTAGAATGGCTATAGTTAAACATGATATAATGCAGATCCAAACTTTTCCATGTTTTCTTTCAGATAAAAAAAAACCATAAAATTTATGTAAAATGGAGTGATCTTGAGTATGTTCAAGTTTTTGCAAAATGAAAGAGAAAAGAGCATTATTTACTTATCTTAACAGAGAAATAGAGTGCCAGATGCTTCATTAACAAAATCGAAGTCACAGTAGCAACTACAAGACAACCCAAGAGCTCTTAGTCAAGCTCGAGTTCATCTAGCTTTGTGAGTTTTGTTTCTAGACTTCTAAACTGCAGGTTCAAGTAGTCGGCAAAGAGTTTGAGATCAAACTTCAAAAGTTGAGCTCTTCACAAAGATGGCTAGTGATTCCCAGTTGAAGATTAGATGTAGAATAAAGATGAGACAAAGTCCAAGAAGCTTAGCAAGCCGCCATGCTTAGGGTTAGATTCTCTATTTTCCCTAAATCCAGATTATAAATGAAGTGTTCAAGAACCAAAAAATCAGAAGTTTTGATAAGTTTTTAAGTCCGATGGTAGGAGAAATGATTTTTTTTAAAGACTGCAAGTACAATAACAACCGAGCCTTGGGATGCAAATTGCCACCTGACACCTTACCTTGGACATATTTTTGCATGGGTTGCGAGTTCATACTGGTCATTTTGAGCCTTTACGAATTTTGCTTGGATTTTATTTGTTGCTTACCAAAGGGCATTGAGTAATAGTTTAATATTTATTTAATTGATTTGTTTCAAAACATCAATTAATAAATATTAAAGCCTTTTTGGATTATTATTCTATTTTAATATTTATTGATTGATGTTTTTATAAATCAATTAAATAAATATTAAATTTAAGCAAGCAGCGATGTAAAATGGAGAAATCAGGGTGCTTTAATAGTTTGAGGGCTTCTTTTTAGGAGTTGGATAAAGTCTCTAGACAACTTGAGGGAATATATGATTTTTTGAGTTCTTTTAGAGCTTGTTGGAGCAGATCTAGGAACTTCTTGAGTTCATGTAGGACTTATGGGTCGAGTTTGACTTTGTCTTGACAGTTGAGAGGTTTTTATGGCCTTTTTGAGCTTTTTGAGGTCAGTTAAAGATGAGTCATAGGTATTATTATGACTTAGTGGAGCTTTTTCAGAGGTGGGACTTTATTTCATGAGTTATTAGGTCCTCTCTTCTAGGCTATTTTTTGGCATCCGACCCAAGGGTTGTGATTGTGCTTAGTGAGTTTTTGACTCACTTTTTCTTCAATTCTAATTATGCAGAGGAGGGCTTTTGTGACATATTTTGTCCTTGGAAATTTTATGCAAAATTTTGTAACTCTTTTGGAGACTAATATATATTGACAACATTTTGGAGTATGTTTTCTATCAAGTTCAGGCCTTCTTTCTTTCTATGACTAGGTGTCAAGTGTATGATTGATAAGAATAGTAAGTGAGTTGATAACTCCTTGTTGTTCTTTGTCTCAGCTATTACCTTGTTGCAGGAATGTATGTTGTGTGCAGGTCATAATTTGTGTCTAAAATTCATAGGATTTTCATGTGAAGAATTCCTCCTCCTTGTTAATCCATTTAAGGGCCTTATTATGAAATATTTATGCACACCTATACAGAATAGAAGTGCTTTATTTTCAGTGATAGAACTTACAGTTTCCAAAAAGAAAGGTCATTATCTTCTCAGTTTCTTATCTCTTTGGTGTATCACCCGGTTTTCCTAAGTTTAGTTTTCAGTTTGCATGTTCATTTCTACAATTTCTATCTCTTTTCCCACAAAGTTTAAATTATTTTTTGAGGAGTTAGAGGTGATCATCTTATAGGAACTGACCTATAATCTGGAGGTTTCATTTCTAGTTATGCATTTCCCACATGCAGAAATGAATCCCATGTTAGGCAAAATTGTTAAACTTGTCTAGTTTAACATGGTGCAAAATTTTAGCCTTAACAATGTTGGCACACCCGATGGGACAGAAGTCCATGTTTTCAATTTCATGTTGATTTGATATACTATTAGTGTGAATATTGACCCATTTGAAGGTTATTATTATCTATATCTGGTGACTCCATGGTGAAAGAACAGTGATTGAAGTGTTACAGTACATTTTTATGAGAAAAATTGAGACAAGAAGCTCAAGTACATTTGAATATCTATAGCTGGATACACCCAAAAGGAAGGGCAAAGCTCTCAAATGAACTCCACATACAAAGAGGGTTCAATCTTCAACTCCAAGGGTTTACATAAGAAGGGGAAGGCCAGAGAAAAAAGAAAATTCTTTAAGGAATTCAACATCACCAACTATAAGAACAGAATATTCTAATTCTTTGGAGATATCTATAACACATATTAACTTTGGTACTATTTTTGCTGTAGCAGCAAGTACTTTTCAAACAAGTTCTAGTGGTGTTGCAGCAAGTGCTTCAACACAAGTTAGTTCAATGGTTGTTCCTAGAGCATTTTCATTTGTGTCGTTTGATCATGGTAGTCCCTTGAACCTTGTTGCGCACAATGATATACCTTTAGAAGCTTTGAGGGCTACCAGACTTTACGTGGGAGAGTCAAACAACCACTTTTGAGCATATTAGAGATGTGGCTTCCCTCTGTAATGTTCACCATGTGACACAAGATAATGTTCTCATATTATTGATGGCTTCATTCAAAGGAAAAGCATTGGAATGGTTTAGGAATTTACCTGTGGCCTCCATTTCCATGTGGGATGAATTGCGTGATGCCTTCACCAAATTTTTTGAAGACAAGTCAAACCATTTGTCACTCGTAGAACAATTAACAACCATTAAAAGAGCCCCACAAGAGAAAATGCCAGATTTCAATTCCCATTTTTAGAAAACATGGAATAGAATACCAGTGGCGGTGAGACCAAGTGCAGATTATGCTTTTCTATGCTACTTGAAGAGCTTGAACAGTGACATTTCAGTGATGATTCAGTCTATGGGAGGTACCTCATTGCCACAAGCTTTTAATCTTCTTGTTAGAGCTTAAAATAGCCTTATATAGGCAGGTAAAATAGCCCCTAGGCCCCCTATGCCTTACTTTCCTAATATCCATTCAAATATGCCTCTTAATATACCGCCAATGGATCCTTTACCTACTATTCCAGTTGGTTCTACTACTAGAAAATTATGAAAATACAGAAGCTAGTCCATCAAATGAGCTGTAGGAAATTAAGAGCAGCCATCAAAAGATAGAGAGTATATTACAGACCTTAGGGAATAAACTCACCAGTATGAAAAAGTAGTACCAAGGTCCTAGGCTAGCTTTTCAACATTAGAATCAGGGTTTTAATTAGCAATATCAGAATCAAGGCCAACAATTTCAATAGAATAGGAAACCATATCAAAGTAATTTCCAAGGTGGGAGGCAAAATGTTAATCAAAGGCCTTTTCAGCCATATAATCTAGCACCGTGAAATGCTATAAATCTGGTTAGAGATATAGTACCTGCTCAAAACAACTTGATATCTAAGGTAGATTGGTGCTATTCGTGCAATCAAGCACATAATCAGTCTATGTGTTTGAATGGGGTGATCAATCATGCTCTCATGGTCCAAAATACTGCAAGCTCACAATCGAATGCATCTCCTAGTGGGCCCGAACAACCGCAAGATATACACACCATGGAGACTGGGTTTCTTAACTGGCAAGGAGAGGATTTTTGCGGATTGAATGATGAATCATCAATTTCAGCCAATACCTGAGAAAAGAAAAGAGCCTTTGAGTTGGAGCAATCAATAGGAAAAGATAAAGGACCTGCAATTGCAAATTTGTCATCTCCACAAATTCCAAGCATTTTAAAGAACACTCCTACTATACCAGCTAAAGAACAGCCTCAACAGGATGTTGATTCAACAGCTGTCAAGATATAAAGCAGGGCATATTCAGTTGTTCCTTTCAACATTGTAAACAACATGAGGAAAATGAATGTGTCGATGAGGATGTGGGATTCTTTGGCTATTCCAGGTCAAGTGGATAGTCTGAAGAAGGCACTAAAAGAGGAGATCACTCCTAAGGTGACTTTTTCTGACAAAAATACAATAGATGTCTTAACTAATGTTGTTGTTCAAAGTGATGAAAAGAAAGCCAACAATAAGGAAACGTCTACAGTTCAAGGTAAGAATGTAAAACCTCCTCCGTTTTGCATTTCCCTTATTATTGGTAACAATTTGGTGCATTATTATATGGTTGGCAGCGGAGCTACATGCTCCGTTATGCCTAAGAAAATAGCAAACCAACTAGGGTTAGAGTATGAATTGTTAGAGAAAGGTTTAGTGCAGCTTGATGGTTTAGCTATCAAAATGATAGGTCTCATTAAAGATGCTAGTTTGACCCTATGTGTGTGAAAATTGTACCTGATCTGTAGACACAACACTTTAGTAAAACATTAGAGGTTAGCTATAATCAAAATCATGCAAAATTGAAATCTACTCTAACCAAGCGATTTACTGCCTTCTAGTAGGTGCGAGATTAATGTTCTCAGATTGTTATCGAGATCAGTGACCTAGAAGACACCTAAATGAAGGATTTTAATGCCAAACTAATATGAAATATGAATGCAATTAATCTATTTTTTTGATATTTTCTATGCAATAATATGAAAAACTGATATGAATCTATGCTAATATGAAAATTGATATGCAATGCTAATCTAGAAATGATATGATATGAGAATGAAAATTCTAACAATAATATGAAAGCTATGAATTTGAAATTGATCTCACAAAGCTTCGAATCCTCAAATTTATCTTTCAAGCTCCAATTGTGCAAATTCTCCAAATCTGATATGCTATGATTCCTGTAGAGTAAGTTTGCAATTTGCGAGATATTAGAGATGAATTATGAAGAGCTGAGCCTTGTTTTTATAGAAATCCAGGGCTTTGGAGGTGCATGGAAAAAAGCCATAAATCACTCAAATAACTCAAGTTGATTTTTGAGTTATTTTTAAATAACAGATAATTAAGTCACAAAAATCATGCAAAAGCACAGTTCAACTCGAATTAGAAGTTTAGATCAACTTTAAAACTCAAAAAGATGTTGAGTTTCAAAAAGCTAACAACTTGCATTGATTTTCCAATTTGAGTTTAACTGGTCCTTGAATGTGCACATGGATAATTATGATTTAATAAATAAATAAAGTGATTTATTCTCAACTTAACTGATTTTTGAAATAAAATAATTAATTTATGGGTTAATTAACTATTTTATCAAACTTTTATTAAAAACTATATTATTAAATAATGACAACTTGCTTTAATCAATTAAATAAGAATTTAATCAATTATTCATAGGATATTGGATTTATTGTCAAAATTAAATAATACAATTAATAATAGATAGAATTAAATTTAATTACATAATTAAGTGGCAAGATATTAAATCTAATTAATTAAATATGAAAATATTCAATTAATCAAACTTAGGATAAATGTGATTTATCGCCAAATAATCATTAAATTAAAGATAATTAAGATAATTAGGAATATTGCTAGGAATATTCCCCGATGCAGAATTTAAGATAATCAATTATGATTCGATGATGTTTAGATGTGCCTTAGATTAGGACTTTGATGTCGATTTCGTTTGAATTGTTGATATAGGAGATTAATGAACATATAGCCCATTTTTTGGGTATTACAGACCCTACATGCGTATCCCAATTTTTCCATATCACAGGACATTTATGTCATTGATTTACCTCTATATTTTTCTTTGTGCTTATCAAGAGAATTTACTGCCAAAATAGGAGGGTACCTATCATCTGATTGGTCCCATATGCTTTTTTGTACTAGATATGGTACCAAGGTAACCATCCAATCTGAATTGTTGTCCAAGGACCATATAGAACCATATATGTCCAACGTCATTAATGCCAATTATGTAATCTTTGATTCTGATGAATATGTTGCTGCTCTGGAATCCAAGACTTGGGTTAGTGAGACTCTGGATATCTTATTGGATGAATGGGCAGCAGAAAACATCTTAAATAATGAAGCTAGTTCCCTTGTGGATGTTGGTTTGGGAAATTATATGTTTCAGGAAGCTGGTTTGGTGATGCCAAATTTGGTCAAGGAGGTAGAAGGTGTTTCTGAACAATAGAATGGTGTTTGGGAAATGTACTTTGATGGTTCACAAAGCAGCAATGGTGCTGGTAGTGGTGCAATGTTGGTTTCACCTAATGGTGATAAGTATTATGCAGCTTTCCGCTTTGCATTTTCCTGTAAAAATAATGCAACATAATATGAAGGTCCGATTCAAGGCCTAGAATGGGCTAGAAAACGTGGGATCAAGCTTTTGAAGGTATACAAAGATAGTGAGCTAATAGTTAATCAGGTTAGAGGCTTGAATGTAGCTAAAAATGATGCATTGAAGGCATATAAGCATAGAGTTTGGAACTCTATAGAGGATTTTGAGGCTTTCAATATCATAACAATACCAAGGAGTAAGAATTAGTATGTTGATCGCTTAGGGGCTGTTGGAGCTCAATTTGACATTCCAAATAGCATTTCAAAAAGCCTTTCTCAGCAGCATATTAAGGTAGTTATCAGACCTTCCATACCTGATAACAATGTTAATTGGCAAGTATTTGAACATGGTGAATAGATTTTACAGTTTTTGCTTAAAGAAGATGAGTTTGTTTCCTCAAATCAGCAAAAAATCCGACAATAGTATGGGGATCAAGTTATATAGCTGAAGTCCAATAAGTTTCCTAAAGGTTTGGTTACCTTGGAATCTATATTCAATTTGGATGATCAGGCTAAAAAGGACAAAACCGATTTGTTGGTTTGTCAAGAACATTATGAGAGTTTAGAAGTTGCACTAGGGAAAAGTTTAAAGTTTGGTAAGGTGAGTACTCCCTTGGAAAAAGAGTCCCATGTTCAACTTTTTTAGGAATTTGCAGATGTATTTGCATGGGAATATGGTGATTTAAAAGGTTTTAATCCTGAGTTAGCACGCACACTATAGAGATCAAGCCTAATGCCAAGTTCGTAAGGCAAAGACAAAGACCTGTCAATCCCAAATTAGAGCCATTAATGCAGAAAGAATTTTTTAGGTTGATAGAGAGTGGCATAATTTTTCTAGTCAAACACACTAGTCGGGTGTCCAATCTCGTCCCTATTAGAAAGAAAAATGGAGAGTTGAGATTATGTGTAGACTTTAGGGATTTGAATAGAGCATCATTAAAGGATAGGCATCCCCTTCCTTATATGGAACAAATACTACAGTATGTTGCTGGTTCTAAACACTTCTCTTTGTTAAATGGTTATTCGGGGTATAACCAAATTCTGGTTAGAAGTGAAGATCAATATAAAACTTCTTTTACCACAAAATGGGGTACCATGGCATACAAGAGAATGCCTTTTGATCTGTCAAATGCAGAGGCAATGTTCCAAAAAGCCATGGATATGGCATTTAGTAATTTGATGTATCAGTTTGTGTTAGTGTATCTTGATGATATCACAGTATACTCTAAAAGGGCAGCAGATCATCTCGGTCAGTTGAGGCAGATTTTTTAGCATTGTAGAGAGTTTGGTATCTCATTAAACCCCCAACAATGTGTTTTTGTTGTGCATGAATGTAAACTGTTGGGTTATGTAGTTTCCAAGCAAGGGGTTATAGTGGATCCGAAAATGATAGCAACAATTTTAGAGTTACCATTGCCACACCATAAGAAGGTATTGCAGTCCTTTATTGGAAGAATTAATTTTGTAAGGCATTTCTTGCCTAACATTGCAAATTTATTAAAGCCATTGATAGCCTTACTAAAAAAGAATGATGTTTTCAGTTGGACAAAAGAAGCAAAGGATAGTTTTAAAGTTATTAAAGAGTCCTTAGTAGCAGCTCCTGCTTTAGTAAATCCTGATTTCAGCAAGGATTTTATTTTGTATGCGTATGGTGGTTATGAGACTATTTTTGTAATGTTGGTATAGAAAAATGCAGAAGGTCTGGAGCCTTTTTCAGCAAAGGTTTAGAAGATTATGAATAGAGATATAGTTTTGTGGAAAAACATGTCCTTGATGTTGTGAAGATTCTTAAGAAATTCCTACACTTGTTGTCTCATAACAGGATTCATCTAAGGGTTACACACCCTAGTGTCAAAGAATTTTTACTCAGTAAGGACTTGAATGAAAAGAGAGTTGGCTGGATAACATGGGTTATGGAATATGATTTGGATATTTAGGTGACCAAGCTAGTTAGAGGCAAAGGCCTATGTGAGAAGATTGTTGGTAATGAGGTTTCAGAGCTTCAGGGACAAGAAGATACAATTTTGGTGCTTGGTATGGCAACTGATGATGATAGGACAGCGAGCTAGTTGCAAGATATGGTTCATTTTTTGAAGACCAGTGAGTGTCCAGCCAATTTGGATAAGGCAAAAAGAAGGTATTATCGATTGCAATTAGTTCCTTTTGTCTTAATTAATGATGTGTTGTATAGAAAGGATCACAATGGTGTCCTTCTCTAATGCATTGATTCAGACCAAATTGCAAATATTTTGCATGAATTTCATGATGGTCCTTTAGGAGGCCATTTTTCCCCTAGGACTACTGCATATAAAATCCTAAGAGGTGGTTATTATTGGCCAGATATTTTTAAAGATAGCCATGCATATGTCAGGAAGTGCATGAAATGCACCATGTTTGCAGGGGAAGAAAGGCTGCCAACTTTGCCTTTGCTGGATGGAGGCAACAACACTGAAGGATGCAAATGAGACAAATGTCCTAAATATTTATGATGATATTGTGAATAGATTTGAAGTTCCCAACTCTATAATCTTTGATAATGTGCTTGCTTTCATTGGTCTAAGGGTAACTAAGTGGGAACTTAAGCATGGAATTTATCTCAGTACCAATTCCAACTATTATCCACAAGGTAACAGATTGGCAAAGTCCATAAACAAGAACCTAATCAAAATTATAAAGAGAAATCTGCAAGAGAATCAGCATGATTGGCACTCTAAGTTAAAGGCTACCCTATGGGTGGACAGAATCACTCCAAAGCAAATTATTGGGAACTCACCTTATTAATTAGTATATGGAAAGGAAGCTCAGTTATCTATTGAAATGGAGTTGCCGATACTAGATCTTGCTACTCAGTTGGTGCTTTTTGAAGAAGGAGATCCTATGTAGGTGTGATATGCATAGCTAATGAAATTGGAGGAGAGTAGAAGGAAACCAATGTAAACTATGGAATTTTAGCAAATGCAAGTTAATAAAATATTTGATACAAAAGTGACATTCAGAGCTTTCAATGTGGGAGACATTGTTCTCAAGTGGGATGAATTCAAGAGAAAACTGGGTAAGCATACTAAATTTGATTCATTTTGGGGAGGCTTGTTTATGATTACAGAATGCAAGGAACATAACACTTTTCAGTTGTCAACACTTGAAGGGGAAGATGTGCTGCCTATACCAGTTAATGGTATTCACCTTAAACATTGTTTCGAGGTATGATCTTCAAGATAAATATCAGTTTAGGTTGCAAATAAAGTGTGGTTGCACTATTGTTTTGAGTTTTTGTTGTTTTCCTAAGTGTTGTTATGCACAGTTTTCCTAAGTTTTCCTAGTGTTTCATGCTTTCAATAAAGGTTTCCAAGTTTTCAAAAGAACTATAGAAAATAGAACAGTCCTATTTGCATGCAAATACAATTTCCAACTAGGCACATTCATACATGTGCTCATAAATAGCAAGTTGAACAAATTCACGTGTCTTAATGCAACACATATATAAATGTGACTACCTGGTTACGATTTCTGCATACACCAAGCATTGCTCTACTTTGCACAATCCCATTGTTTAGGTGTTTTTTGCAACCATGAGATGAGTCATCCTTGTTTTCAGCCAAGAGTCATGTACATCATTGATAATGATGAAGGGGAGCCTACTTCATCATTATGAATCATTCAAATCACACGGGACTGAAAACAACAATCACCAATTCAGGGAGATTTTAAATCTGAAGGTGACTACAAGCCCAATGGATATGTTAAGACTACTAGTTTCATGTATAGCAAGCATACATATAGTAGAGGTCACCAAAAATGTTATCAAAATTTCACTACCTTAGCAGTTTTGCTACAAGAGATGCATTTTGAATCAATTGACCTCATTTATGGATGCACAAAACAGTAAAGATAAAATACATTGTGAAATTATGAGAAGGATCATTTTATTTGTATTGAGCAATGATAAAATATATTTTTTGAGTTCATTCATTTGAAAATTTAAACACATGTATTTAAGATCAATTCAAGTGAAAGACTCACACAAGTAGCCTATTATTTCTCCTACATAATTAAAACAGCATTAAAAGATAGAATAGGAGAAGAGAGATAGGTCAAGGTTAACCAATCATTGCCTGTTGTTTTAACTAGTTATAAGTTGTGTGATTGGATGGTCATGAATTTTTCATGTCTGTGTGAGTCTCCCAACAAGCTCATTTAATCCTACCAAATTGAGAGAAATGATGTTAGATCCCAATACGGATCTAAGCAATGGCTGGTTATCTAGAATCTAATCTATGCCTATGTTGCCTTTTAAGGTTGTCCTAAATCTAAAGTAAAGAAATCAAAATACCTTCATTGTAAAAATAAATGTTTATGCTAATGTGTTTGTTCCATGTGCAGGAAGGTAATTATTTCAATGTGTATGTGCCCCTAACCGAGGCTCACCTTGGGTATGAGCCCGACATACACATTGGAATAATTACTTTAAACAGATGTCAAGATCGGGGAGGAAATGTATACTATTAAAGGGACATGTTTACTCATAACATGAAACCTTTTATTATAAAGAGAAAATTAGGTATTAAAAGGACATCTAATGTCTTAGCATGAAACCTTTTACCTCAAAGATATACACAAAATTAATGTCAAAAAAGAGAGTTCAAATTTACTGCACATATTAGCAACAAGTGATCCAAACATCAAAGAGACAATATAAGTTTTCAAGACTTATCCAAAGAGTTATACAAGTTGCAGCATAAAAGAGTATAAGTCTCAACAAGTATATTTGAAAGTAATGCTATAGAAGATTGAGGGTTGTGATCAAAAGTGGTAGATATATTTGGACTGAGCAAAGATAATTCATACACAAAGGATCTACAAAAGGAAATAGAGCAATAATCCTATGAAATATTTATGCTAATGTGTTTTCTATATGAGCACAGGAATTAGTATCACCAGCTACAACAGCTCACTATTTATAAAAGATTTAGATGGTTGGATGTTTTAAGGCAAAAGCAACATGTATTTTTTTTATTGGCATGAGTAAATAATGTAATTCAGAAAAAGTTCAAACATATCTACGGGTCGAGATAACATGTGCAATAGACATGAGTGTGAATCAAGTCATGGAAAGCCATAAAAAATATTGCAGTTTGTTTTCAGATTTACAGCTCAAAGTTAAAAATATATATATAGCTCAATCTGTATAAGAAAGAATGGTAGAAACAATGCCAGGAAATGTTGTTTTGAGCTTCGAATTTCAACATTAAGCTCTCAAAATTTTGGAAACACTCAACCATATAACTTAAGGCGAGTGTTAACCACAGAGAATCCAAAAAATCAAGTTGTATGCAATGAACATTAGTAAAATGATAAGCCTTGTTCCAAAGCTTCACTAAAATGAATCATGTTTTTCATGGATGCAATAAAAGGAAAAGTTGCTCGCAGTTCTAGAAAAATTCAAGGAAAATAACCAGCTAAGAGCAACACTGATATACCACATTGCACGTGTTCTTTCAGATCTATAAAGAAAACAACATAGAAGTAAAAGACCAAGTAACAATTCAGAAGAGCTAGGTTGTTAGTCACACCAGCATCCAGTAATATGGAGGAAATTCACAGCACTTTAAAGTTTGCACAAAGAGCCAAACAAGTTGAAATTCATGTTGCACCGAATAGGATCATTGATGAAGTCATTGATTTAAAAGTACCAAAAGGAAATTTTGAGTCTGAAGAATGAACTTGATCAATTAAGAAGGGGCATTATTGTGACAACTAGCTGGGAGGAGGTTATGACATTAAGGCAACAACTCAAAGCTAGTCAAGTCAAAGCATAGTTAAGGATAGAAGAAGGGGAGCAAGCTAATGTGACACTTATGAGTAGAATCCAGAGACTAACCAAGCTAATCTTAGTATTTATAAAGAATGTGATTCCTACAAATCTTTCAGACATCCCTGCTCATCAGCGCAGGCCTTTTTTTTGGGGTGTAGACTTGAAGCTAAATGTACTACTGGAAAGTTCGGCAACATATTCTGAGAGTGAGACCTTTGCAAATAGATCTTTTGTTTTTGTTACTTCAATAATACATGGGATAGAAAACTTCAATTATAAATGCAAAAACTGGAAAATGAAGGTCTCCAGAAAATTTCTTTTAGTGGTAACTAAAGAATAAAACGGAGGGGCAAGGTTTTCAAACCCTCATGCCAAGGAAAGAGAACAACAGTCCCAGATGCAATGAAATGGATCAAGTAAGCTATAGACAAATGTAGGGAATAGAACCAGCTCCAAACCCTCACGCAGGAAAAAGAAAAGCTTCATTTCAAGCTTTAATGAAATGAAAATACATGAAAATAAGTAGAATGGTTGTAGTTAAACATGATATAATGCAGATCCAAACATTTCCATGTTTTCTTTTGGATAAAAAAAAACCATAGAATTTATGTAAAATGGAGGATTGATCTTGAGTATGTTCAAGTTTTTGCAAAATGAAAGATAAAAGAGCATTATTTACTTATCTTAACAGAGAAATAGAGTTCTAGATGCTTCATTAACAAAATCGAAGTCACAGTAGCAACTGCAAGACAACCCAAGAGCTCTTAGTCAAGCTCAAGTTCATCTAGCTTTGTGAGTTGTTTTACCAAACTTCTAAACTGTAGGTTCAAGCAGTCGGCAAAGAGTTTGAGATCAAACTACAAAAGTTGAGCTCTTCACAAAGATGGCTAGCGATTCCTAGTTGAAGATCACATGCAGAATAAAGATGAGACAAAGTCCAAGAAGGTTAGCAGACCGCCATGCTTAGGGTTAGCTTCTCTATTATCCCTAAATCCATATTATAAATGAAGTGTTCAAGAACCAAAAAATAAGAAGTTTTGATAAGATTTCAAGTCGGATGGCAGGAGAAATGAATTTTTTTAAAGACTGCAAGTACAATAGTAGCCGAGCCTTGGGATGCAAATTGCCACCTGGCACATTACACTGGAGATATTTTCACATGGGTTGCAAGTTCATAGAGTGGTCATTTTGACCCTTTACAAATTTTTCTTGGTTTTTATTTTTTGCTTACCAAAGGGCATTGAGTAATAGTTTAATATTTATTTAATTGATTTGTTTCAAAACATCAATTAATAAATATTAAAGCCTTTTTGGATTATTATTCTAGTTTAATATTTAGTGATTGATGTTTTTATAAATCAATTGAATAAATATTAAATTTAAGCAAGCAATGATGTAAAATGGAGAGATAAGGGTGTTTTAATAGCTTGAGGGCTTCTTTTTAGGAGTTGGATAAAGTCTCTAGACAACTTGAGGGAATATAGGATTTGTTGAGTCCTTTTAGGGCTTGTTGGAGCATATCTAGGAACTTCTTGAGTTCATGTAGGACTTATGGGTCGAGTTTGACTTTGTCTTGTCAGTTGAGAGGTTTTTATGGCCTTTTTGAGCTTTTTGAGGTCAGTTAAATATGAGTCATAGGTATTATTATGACTTAGTGGAGCTTTTTTAGAGGTGGGACTTTATTTCATGAGTTATCAGGTCCTCTTTTATAGGCTATTTTCTGGCATCTAACCCAAGGTTTGTGATTTTACTTAGTGAGTTTTTGACTCAATTTTTCTTCAATTCTGATTATGCAAAGGAGGGCTTTTGTGACATATTTTTGTCCTTGGCAATTTTATGCAAAAATTTGTAACTCTTTTGGAGACTGATATATATTGAAAACATTTTGGAGTATGTTTTCTATCAAGTTCAGGCCTTCTTTCTTTTTGTGACTATGTGTCAAGTGTATGATTGATAGGAATAGTAAGTGAGTTGATAACTCCTTGTTGTTCTTTGTCTCAACTATTACCTTGTTGCATGAATGTATGTTGTGTGCAAGTCATAATTTGTGTCTAAACTTCATAGGATTTTCATGTGAAGAATTCCTCCTCCTTGTTAATCCATTTAAGGGCCTTATTATGAAATATTTATGCACACTTATATAGAATAGAAGTGCTTTATTTTTAGTGATAGAACTTACAGTTTCCAAAAAGAAAGGTCATTATCTTCTCAATTTCTTATCTCTTTGGTGTATCACCTGGTTTTCCTAAGTTTAGTTTTTAGTTTGCATGTTCATTTATGCAATTTATATCTCTTTTCCCACAAAGTTTAAATTATTTTTTGAGGATTTATAGGTGATCATCTTATAGGAACCGACCTAGAATCTGGAGGTTTCATTTCTAGTTATGCATTTCCCACATGCAGAAATGAATCCCATGTTAGGAAAAATTGTTAAACTTGTCTAGTTTAACGGGGTGCAATTTTTTTAGCCTTAACATGATGTTTATAACACATGAAACTTAGGACAATACAAGGGCTAATGAATTGCCTTCATGACACATCATTCAGAACAATGAGACTTAGAGGAAACACCTACGAATTCATTAGAAAATTGCATAGGGCTGCCTCAATTTTGTGGTATTAAAATTGGGGACATCAGTTGCTTCATCAACAAAGATGCCTCCTAGGAGTATAGGAGAACCATTTGAGGCTCTGGTGTGTATTTTTTCAATATGTGTGTGTGTGTGTGTGCGTGCGTGCATTTAGATGTAAATGCATGAATTTTTAGTTTTTTTATTATTTCTTGACTATTTATGTTATTAAATTGTATCAATTTCATTTTACCTATTACAGCCCCCTTCACGACTTCCCATGGATCCTCTACCATTCCATTTTGTTAGGAGTCTTGATCGTCGAAGAGGAGGTCTGCCACAATAGAGGGAAGAGGTATGTATGTCTTCTTAGTTGAAACCCTCTTCTCAACTCCTCTTGGATTTCATTCTTGTTTGTTTGAAAGCCCTAATTCCTTCCTCTATGACTATATCATTTTTTATCATTTACCATACATGAAATGATTGTAGCTTATTCATCAGTGACAGTGCCTCTTATGAGTATAGGAGAACCATTTGAGGCTCTGGTATGCATTTGGTTTTTAGTTCATGTACTTTTAGTTTTTTAGTGTTTCTCAACTATATATGTTATTAACTTGTATTGATTTCCTTTTACCTATTACAACCCCCTTCATGAATTCCCATAGATCCTTAACCTTTCCATTTTGTTAGGAGTTTTGATCATCCAAGAAGGGGTACATTAGATTTAATACACTTCTCAAGAGTGGGAGAAAGACATGAGGTAATCAAAAATTCAATTACAAATAAATTACAATTCAATATTTAGTTACTTTGATGTTATTTGACAACTCTAATCTATTTTTGATAAAAAGTAATCTGATTTGGCATTTGAATTGATGTTGTGCATCCATCTATGAAGTCATTTACTACTTCAAAGAGGCTTGATTTTGATGATCCACTACAATCATAGAATTGGATAGAGACATATAGTGCTAGTTGTGGCCATTGAAGGACCAATTCATCTATATATTTGACAGTTTTATTATATATATAAACCTTGACATGGAACATGCCACATTTTTTTAACTCTATTATTGACTTGGTATTTATGCCATTTTTGTATATATACATAATTATTGTTCATTTTGATATATATATATATATGAAAGTTGATAGTTGATCCAATTTTATCATTGTGTACATATCTTTGTACTTCAAAACTTAAATATTTGCAATTGAAATGTGATCCAATTTGTTCATTATGTGAAAATCATATGGTGTGTACTTTTAAATGACTATTTATCTTACTAGAATGCAAACAAGGACTCAAAATTAGTGAAAATTACTAATTAGGATATGTATCCCCATGATTTTAACAAAAAGAAAAAATATAAATATGAACATAGATTATCTTATATAAAAGGATATGCAAGTAATTAGGTGTATACTTTTGAATGATACTTTCTTCTTATTTACCACCATCCAATCTTGCTTTGAAGGAGATGAATTCAAGTTCTTGATGTAGAGGCCCTGGTATTTCAAGAAATTGGCTTATGGATCTTACTTTAATCACCTTGTTATTGTAGCCATCGATCCTCTCAAAATCATGATTAATTTCTAATGAGAGTCATAATGAGTTCAAATTTCTTCACATACCAAGATCTTTCACACAAGTTTTAGAAAGGTATCTTGATCTAAAGGATTGATGCATTCATGCAAAAATTATCAGATGCACTCAATGAAAAGTTGCTAGGTAACCTATATCATGTTATTTTTGTCATGGGAATTAACTGACACCACAATCATGTTTGGTTGGGTGGTTTTACCCTAGGGACTATCCAATTTTGCCTCTCAACAAGTCAAAATTCTCAGCGACATACCCTATTGATGATGTCCCTTATTTTCCCTAAGTGCATAAAACCATCAAGCTTTGACAGAATCTTTCTCACAAACCATGGTAACTGGATTGTAGTTCATTTCAACCTATAGGGTCATGTTAGGCCCATCTACAATAAGCTATCTCAATTTTTGAAGACTTGAAGTCATTTTTGTAGGGCAACAATTTTTTTGTTCATGCAAAAATTGTCGGATGCACTTAGTGCAAAGTTGCTAGGTAGCATATATCATTTTTTGTTTGTCGTTGGCACAAAGTAACACCACAATAACATCTAGTTGGTGGGTTTACCCTATTCATGGTCCCATTTTTCCTCTCGACACACTGGAACAGTCAGCAACATATCCTACTGGTGATGTCCCTTGTGTGCCCTAAATGCATAAAATTGTTAAACTTTGACATACTTTATATCAAAAAATATGGCACCTACGCACAATTTTTTTGAACTTATAGGGTCAAGTTAAGCCCCTCTACAATAACCTGTCTTACTTTTTGAAGACTTAGAGTTGTTTTTATTGGGCAACAGTTTTTTTATTCATGCAAAAATTGTCAAATGCACTCAGTGAAAAGTTGTCAGGCATCCTATATCATGTTTTCTTCATCATGGGCACAAATTGACACCATGATCATATTCAGTTGGTGGTTTTACCCTAGGTATGGTCTCATGTTTCCTCTTGACATGTTGAAATGCTCAGAGACGTACCCTACCGGAGATGTCCCTTATGTTCCATCAATGCATAAAATTGTCAAACTTTGACAGACTATTTATCACAAACCATGGCACCTACACATGATCAATTTGAATTTATAGGGTTTTTTTAGGCCCCTCTACAACAACCTATCTTAGTTTTTTAAGACTCAGAGTCATTTTTGTACGGCCACAATTTTTTTGTTCATGCAAAAATTGTCAAATGCACTTAGTGCAAAGTTGCCAAGTAGTCTCTATCACATTTTGTTCATCATGGAAACGAACCGACACTATGATCACATCCATTTGGATGGGTTTACCCTAGGCATGGTCAATTTTTCCTCTTGACACATCGGAACACTCAGAAACATACATGTCAGTAATGTTCCTTGTGTGCCTTAAGTGCATGAAGTTGTCAAACTTTCACAAACTATCTATGGCAAAATATGGCACATGCACATGATCCGTTTAAACCTATAGGGTCATGTTAGTCCCCTCTACAATAACCTATCTTTATTTTTGAAGAATTAGAGTTGTTTTTGTAGGGAAATAATTTGTCTTGTCATGCAAAAATTATCAAATGCACTTAGTGCAAAGTTGCCAGGTAACCTATATCGTGTTCTATTCATTGGGTGGATGAACTAACATTGCAATTGTGTCTAGTTGGATGGGTTTACCCTAATCATGCTCCTATTTTTCCTCTCGACATGTCTAAATGCTCAAAAGCATACCCTACCAGTGATGTTCCTTGTGTGTCCTAAGTGCATAAAATTGTTAAACTTTGACGAACTATTTCTCACAAACCATGGTACCTATACATAATCTATTTGAATCTACAAGGTCATTTTAGGCCTCTCTACAATAACCTATATCATATTTTGAAGACTCAAAGTCATTTTGTAGGGTAGCAATTTTTCTATTTGAAACCCTTGTTTGGGGGTTTGATAGGAGGAAAACCTTGACTTTCTCATTATTGCACCATTGAAAAATATTCTAATATGGAAAAAGGGATTGTATACATGCATTTGGTGTGTTTACACTACATGAACCGTTATTACAATATAAAGTGAAGCAATATATCCTTTTATTACAATATAAATTGAAGTAATATATAAAGTAATGTAATCCTTTTATTTGATGGGTATAGATGATCATTTGTGAAGGTTTTATGTCATTATGTGGAGGTTTTGGACCATCTATGTAGGCCTTTTACTCTTTGTTCCAAGCTTGAATTACTCTATTGGGGTTTAAGAATGATACTTGTCTATTTGAAACCCTTGTTTGGGGGTTTGATATGAGGAAAAAATTGAGTTTCTCATTATTGCACTGTTGATAAATCTTCTAAGTTGGAAAAAGGGACTATATACATGTTCTTGATGTTTTTCCAAGGTTGTAGGAGATTTGCTAAAGGTTTGTACTTGATATGGGGATGCCCTAGACTGATTTTACCATGTTTCAATGCATTTAAAGCCATTACGAGTGAGGGTTTGATGAAATAGCCTTGGAAAAAAGTAGGAAGTGAATTGGTGAGTATGTGTAGACCATAGATGGTGTGATACAACCTTTGGAATAGGTTTTTTTGGGCAGGGGTGTAGAGAACCAATAAAACCCATTACATACAAGACTAATTAGGCCCTAAGAACAACTGAGCAGTCCATTTTTGAAAGACACTAAATATAAAACAACCCTATCTTAATTTTTGATATGTTTAAAGAAGCCAAATGGGTACTCAAATATGTTTTTATAGTCGGGATATCAGGTCTTTTTTCAAAAGTTACAAAGGACTATTTATTTCTTGAACACTAGTGGGAAGGTTTTCCTCTTGTGTGGGACCACCATTTTTTAAAGATATTAGGTTTGGAGAACCATGTGTTTGGTTTAATCCTGTCATATTTGTGATGTTCAAGGTCTATTGGGGGTCTAGTGATAGGTTAGGATCTTAAAACCACTCTTGGATGCATTTGTAGCACTCATAGCCATGTTGCATATGAGAAGGGATTGGGAAGATTTGTGTGATCAACCAAGTTTGTAACTTTTGATCACTTAAGTGACTAGATGGAGTTTTTTATTTCATGTACAGCCTGTGTAGAGTCTTCCATGTGTGGATTAAACCTTTGAGGTCATTGTGCCCACTTGAAGTTGTGTACCCTTCTCAAGGTCATGCCCAGTTGAAGATATTTTAGTATATTGAAATATCTCTCACTTGATAGAAGGATCGCTCTCATTAGGGCCTTACTAACTACTATCCTAGTTTATGGCATGGTTATCTTTCATGTTACAAGAAATGTGGGTAATGGTGTAGGGGCACCCAATGCCTTTCATGCCTCCATGAGGAAAATTTTCAAATAATGTTTTATTTTGTGTCAAATAAGGTCCTATGGACAATTTTTGTAATTATTTGTAGTTAATAAATGTAATAGGAATCCCTTTTGGGTCCTTGGTGCAAAGTTGCTAAGAAATTGTCAATATAGTCATAGGGGAAAAAAGTTGTGAATATGCTCCTAATGGTATTTAATCATGTATCAAGGTATGTTTTGACCTCTTTGAATATATTTGTAATATTTAGGATCGCAAGAGGTCTTTTTTAGGGTCCATAGCAAGTTTTTTTAAAAGTTGTCATTATTGACAAAAAGTTATCAATGCAACTTTAGTGCCTTTGGCCAAAAAAAGACATTTTCGTAGTTTTAAGTTTATAAAGTGTTTATAGTCATTGGACACATTAATTATCTCTCATTTGGTTTAGGTATCACTTTATTTCATTATGTTTTGAAGGAGTTAGAGCTTTTTAACTGATCAGTGTTCAGAAACCCTAGGTTCAATAGTTTTGAGGAATAAATTATATTTTTTCCAGCCATTCCATCGTTAGAAAATTATGCCAATCGGTGGAATGGTATATTTTTGTGTGTAATATAATAATACGCAAGTTTCAAGAGAATATTTTGTGTTTGGATCAATTGCCATGATGCCCTAGCCCAAGATTTACCATGTATTAGGCCTAATTTGGTGAATTTCATGAGGATTTTATAAAAATATGAAGGAATAATCATTATTGGTGAAAATTTGTATGGATTCATACTATTTTTAACCTAACCTACTCATTGGATTTCATTTTTGTTGTTTGGAAGAAATTCCTCAACAAATTGCTTTGAAAAAGAGGGTTGATTAGTCGAGACAAACCTGTTATCAGACAAATTTAGGGTCAAACATTTTAAAGTAACCCTAGTAAATAAAATTATATGTTTTATATCTTCCAAATGGATATCTTAAAATCTAATTTTATTGTAGAAACCTATCTTGAATCAAAATTTATGGTCAAAATTATATGTTTGCAAGGCTACTAGATTCTAGGCCTAATTGTGTGGACAATATAAGAGATAAGATAACCAAAAGTATTGGAGGATTTTGTTAGTCTATTCATGTCACATTTACTTGGGCTGAGATGTCACCATGGTTATTTTAATAATTTTGAAGTCTTGAACCAAAATAAGTGTGTATAGCCTATTTGAGCATAGTGTTAATGGTGGCAAGAAACTTGTTTTTGTTTAAATTGAATATGGGGTTTGGTGATGACCTTTTTTATTTGAAATTAGTTGTTCTCATTTTTTTTATGAGTTATAGATGTAATCCTACAAGGTCACTTGGTCAAGTGATGTTGTCTTGGGCTTGAGATTGGAGTTTTTTTCCCTTTTATAGTGAAACTTGGCATCATTTGTCCATTTACCACCTTACCCTTTGCATAAATTAGTTATGGCCAGAATAGTCATTTTGGAGGGTTACCAGAGTCTAGGCCTTTCTTGTGTGGATAGTATAGAAGTTGGAGTACACAATGTTATTGAGGGTTGTCTAGTGTTATTGAGATAGATTTTGGAGTCATTTTGTGTAGTTTCAATATCTGAAGAGTGGGATAAAAAGAATGCACTTTCTTATATCTTGTTGTGACTTCATTTGTCTTCATGAAATGTGGAGATTTAAGAGGGGAAGAGTAGCCTAGATAGAGACAATCCAAAAGAAATCAATTGCTAACATGAAGGGACAATCCAATATCAAGAACCAATATAGAGAAACATGAGAGCATATACCAAAATAGTACAAATGTGTGCAGCTTAAAAGAACAAGTGAAGGTGTCATTGTAAAAATGTAATGATACAAAATTTATTTATGTATTTATAATCAAATGGTACACATTAAGATATACAAAATTTGGCCTGTCAATATTTATAAATCAACCCATGGCCACTTATATATATATATATATATATATATATATATATATATATATATATATATATATATATATATATATATATATATATATATATATATATATATATATATATATATATATATATATATATATATATATATATATATAAAATTTGGCATCTAAATATGTGCATGACAACTCATTACCATTTATATATACAAATTTTGGCCTCCAAATATGCACATAGATCAGCTCATGTCCATTTATATATACAAAAAAAAATTTACAATGTTTCATAAAAAATACCATTTTTTACAATCATTCTTGTAGATGGCCTAAAATTAATTAAGTGAACCTTTTAGATCAGATCTAACTCTTATTTTGTCAAGTATTGCCTCTTGGTCATATTCACAAAATTTCCATAAATTCTTGTTAACAAATCTACTACGATACTTAATCAATTGAATATTTGTTGCAACAAGAAGTTTAGAGTAATGAATAATATGTCCATGTGTCTCAAAGTCCTCAAACAACCACACATTAGGTTTTTTGATAGGGTACCTTCTAAGCCATGCCCCTATAACAATAATAGATCTTATTGGGTACTCAATACCCTCTCTATCAATGATTGTGGTTGTCATTTTTTCGGCCTCAATACAACGACACAAAAAGTAATTTGTTCATTCTTCATTGTTCTCGTCTGCAACAACTGCATACACATGAACTGCATTTTATAGAAGGGTAAGTTAATACAAAAATTAATATAAAGTGTAGTAAAATGAGTTTAAAATTGATTTTAGCTAAGTAATAAATTGATAAATTACCTGGTTCAACTAGGTTACATAAATGGTCAAAATCTATTGATGCTTCCATCTGGTTCAATTTTAGTGCTCTAAGAACTTGATATGTATCAAGGGTTTGCAAAGGTGTAATTTCCCCGCCAGGAAACCCATAACGAATCAAGTCTTTTATCCTAAAATTGTAACTAACAATTTTTTTTCTAACGTTATATCATTTCATTATTACATTCACCAGTACATTCCTTAAGGTTCCCTTATTGATTTCATTTACCAGTATATAAGCATTACATTACCATTCAAATTGAATTCCATTTCCTTTTTTTTCTTTTACTTTTACATTTCAGAATTTAAGAGAAAGGATAAGAAAGTAACATTTCATTTACAACTATATCTCTTACTTCCTAAATCATTTTCATTTCTATTTCCTACACATTGAATAACTATCCTTTTCAATTTCAATTAAACCTTAACATTGTGATACTGCTTTTCATTCCACATAGAAGAGATAGAGGAGATAATTCAACATTGCACTTTTCATTTCAACTTTTGAACTTTCAAATAACATCCCTTGAAAACCTCTAGAACTATCCCACCCTAATTACATAGCTTTGTTCTTTCAAATACAATTTCTGATAATGAATCCAATTACAATAATAAGTACATGAATGGCCCAAAGGCTTTACAAAATTATCTTTACATCTTCCTTTTCAATAATACATGATACAAAATTGAGAGATCTTTATCATTGCACAAAAACTAAACGCATCCAACCCATGAACCATGAACAGTACCTCGAAAGATATTTTCCACCCAACCATGTGAAAATACGAAGTTCCACCCTTTTGTGCTAGGAGATAGAACCAAGATACTCACAAGCCTAAAGCAACCTAGGGCTTTACAAAACCAAAACTTGAAACACAAATACAAGACATTAACAAGATATCACTTTACTAAGCACAAAGGTTAGGTTTCTAGCATACCCTCTAGGTGAGTGTCATCACATATCATGTATATTGGGATCCTCCCTAGCAACCATGTAATCCAGGTACCCCCCTTTCTGAATAGGGATCCTCCCTGGTAGTTACCTATGGTTTCGGTACTCCAACAGGACTATGTGGACTTAATTATGTATTTTTCATTGAATCCCCCCTTTCCCAAGTTCATTATAAGGTTATCCTTATTTACTAACCCACCCATCGTATCCACTCGAGACCACTTTAGGGTTCCAACACCTATGGTGAGCCACTCACCTAGGTTACCTATTCCCCTACCCACACACAATAGCCATGAAACCATAAATTATTTCAAAAGATTCATCTTGCAGGTCTAAGGAACCCTCATGTGCACTCAAGCCACCAGAACAAGTCCTAGCCTCATAATATGAATACAAACTTAAGAAAAGTATTGAAATAACATAAGTAATATTTACAGAGTAACTAACACCAGCCACTAGAAGGGAGTAAAAGCTACATGTCACCTTGCATCCAAGGTATGCTAAAGAATATGACCATACTTCTAGAACATAAATCTCAAAATTTACATCATCATGTAATAGCACATTCAATTACCTTAAACATGATTGCTCTATTCACTAAAGCCAACCCTCATGGATTGTTAATTCTCTCTTTTCTTTTGAAATCTCATGCCTTGCAAGGTAAGACATATAAATATAGTTTCACAAATTTTTATCAGATCTATGTTTTATATAAAATATGTTGAATTCTTCTTCCCTAAGAATTTCATAAGGTTTTAGTATTAAAATTATTTCATAAAACTTTCAAATATACCTTACAATAGTTCATATTTCCTTCATTTATCACAAGCCAAGTCCTAAATTTGGGCAAGCTCTCATACCTTTACTTCATAACCATCATTATTTAACCACACAATATCTCATAGAATTTATCTTCTTTCTTTACTACACTATTGTAGAGAAAAAGACATTAAATTTCTAAGTGTACCCCACACACAATGTATCTCATAATTTTTCATATATTCTAACATTTTGTAATAGGAAACAGTCACAACACTCTAAGGTAGACAGTTTTCAAGCACATAGAACTGTTTCAAAATTTTATAGTTTCAAGAACAACTAGGAACATTCAAGAAATTTTACACAAAAAAAAGTATTGTCTCTCAAGCATCTATTTCCCAACAAACAAGGAACATCCTATCCTTTTCTATCAAGATAAACTAAAATTGGAAGACACTTTAGTCTTCAAAACTTCCCAAAAATGCCCAAAACTGAGATTTTTAGGTGTGGAGAGTGCTTGGGAAAGGTTCCATGAGATATACCTGATGAAAGGACCTCATTACCACTTCCAAAACACATCCTCAACACAACCTATCCCCAAGAACAAGATAATCAAATCAAAACATCAAATTAACAGTGAAAGCCTATAAAATAAAGAAGGGGAAAATTGACTACATCCCTTCCCTAAACCTTCCTAACCTTTCATAAACCTTCCTAAACTTACCTAAACCATCAATTAAAAATAAAATACACAATTATAAGCATTAATAAACTTCTAGGAAGTATTTTACAATAAAAACCATACAGACACACAATTAACTTCTCGGATGCATAGTTTGAAGTACATGGAAAACAAATCATATAAATTTCCTTTCTAATCCATCATTTATCTACCACATACATATCATAATACATAGAAAACACATACACAACACACAAGAAGAAGAGAGAATCATCTTAGTTCCAGACCCTACCTAGAGTCTTGCGAAGAATCCTCTTCAAAGGTTGGAGCACACCTCTGCAAATCCTCCAAGCTTTGAGCAATGGTTAGATGGCAGCCTCCTGGTAGAATTTCCTTTGGAAACCAATCATCCCTTCTTCCTAAAACAATATCCATACTTTCTCTCACAAAACCAGAGAAACACTCAACCTCACAGAAAACCTCAAAATAAACTTCTTGAAATAATACTTGCAGAAATCTTAAAAAATCTCTCAAAACCTCCAATCTCCCAAATCCTCCCAAAACCAAATAATTTATCTTCCAACTATATGGTTGGAGGAGTTTCTTTACAAGAAGAAACTTATCCAACTTCCATAGTTGGTTGAGAAATTAACCAAAAACTTCACGTAACCACATAATAAAGCCTTTAATTATTTTAATCAAAATAGCCTCCAAAGAAACCTATAACAAGAAAGATAGACATAAAGCTCTCAAGTAAAACACATAGCATACTTGGAATCAAACTAGCCTAACTTCTAGGAGGTCTTAAGTTAAAATCCCCTAGATAGCTAGTTTTACCAAAAGAAACTTTCTTTTATTATTTTTACTTTTTATTTAATACACTTTATTTAAATATTAAAAATACCTTTGTACCAACAATTAAAACACATAATTAATAATATGTATATATGCATGGGTATATGTGTGTGCACTGACATATACGCATTCATATATAACATATATATATATATATATATATATATATATATATATATATATATATATATATATATAAGGATAAATCTAACTTACAACATTAATCTCAAAACAACATCAAAACATAAACCACAAGACAACATCATAAAATTGCATTCAACTTCCCAACTAGGGTAACCTCCTAACAGGAATCTAAGTCTACGAGTAACCTTGAGAGTAGCTTGGTAAAATCTCCACACAACAACAGTTCGAGGATTTTGAAGGCACACTTAGACCTATTTTAGCTAGGTGCAGTCGATGTCTAGTACCTACATCCTACATCACCTACCGACATGTATATACTCATATATATAAACAGACAGTGGAAAATAAGGGGGGAGATTGTGACATCATGTGGATCTCTTGTAGGAGTAACTACGACTACCTCTCCTCATCCTACACTCACATCAATCAGTGTAATCATCAAAACATAATGGGATTAGTAGGGTTAGATCCATTATAAACATAAATATATAAACCAAATATGAAACATTTCACAATTAGTTCATCTCTAATCATTCATCATTTTATGCCAAATCATTCATTATTTTCATAACAAATTATATTACCCAAACATATATAAAAACCATATGTCCCATCATGAAATGAAATAGTTCAAACAATATAATTCAAAGTACCAAAGTAATAGTCATATCAGTCTAACATGTCAAGATGCTAGGGTGGGCATTACAAAAGGTCTACAAGACTATTAGTCAACCCAATCTTTTGATTCACATTATTCCCATAAAAAATTCAAACATGAAGAGTAAAAACATGCAATCTGTCTAGTATAAATAACTAATGACATCATTTTTGAGCTTATAAATGAATGTATGTCACTTGATCTTGTATGTGTACAACAAGATTGATAGTCTTCAATGTGAGATTCACATATCAACCAAAAATATCTATAAACCATAGACTTACCTGCATTACCTAGTCTCGTCATAGAGTTACACCATTGCACAATATTTTTTGCATTTATTAACATGATGCCACCTTCTTACTTCAATTCCTCTCTAGCAAGAGATTTTTTTACACATGCCCCTACACCACCGTGCTCTCTCTTTCCATGTCCAACCTTAGTGAAATTCCAAAAAATTTGTACACCACTTGTCACATGTGTCCTATTCAACCAATAGAATATCCTTGTGCATTCTTGAATTGTGAGGTGTAATTATCTGACCATATTATGTGTTGGTTGTATCTTATATCTCTTTTCCTTAAATTTTCATAGAAAACTTTAAAGAATCCTTGCATGAACTCTGATGAATGACTATGATCACCATTTATATAAAAGTGATAATCTCTTAGAACCTTTCTATCCTCCTCTATGACATCATGTGCATGCATGAATGTTATATGTACAAAAATTGTAACTTGTGTAGAATGGTTATACATACATTGCACTTCATTTTGAGGTTTTAGTGTATACTGCTCAGAAAAATAAATGATTAAGACAATAGTACCATGGCAAAAAATTTCCTTACATAACTTTAATTTCTCATCTAACCACCAAACTTTGTGTGTATGACCTATGTACTCATAAACTAGTTTCTCTTGAAAAATCTTCATAAACCTAGTTATGTGTATACCCTTTTTCACTAACTCACACCTCTTCAATTATTTTCTATATTTAACACCATATGTGATTGACTTGTATTTTGAAAAAGAAACTAGTTTCTTAACAATTTCATGTGTGCTATCTACGTGCAGACATCTATGCAAATGTTGCAAGCCACAACATTTAGGAGAAACACCTTTCAAACAGATCATCTTACAATAAATGTAGCCATCATCTCATTTACATAGTACACTTGAAATAAAGTATCTTGGTGATTTAGGAGGTTCTTGTAGACCACATTCCTACAGAACATCATTAGTGTGCAAAGTACAACATATATGATGATAAATATCATAATGCATGGAAAATTAAATATGCACCCTACAACAACAAATAGTATGTGCATGATTAGTCTTAACATAAAATAGTTTTGTGAATTCAAAAAATATTTGACTAATTTTAATTTGAGGAAAGCTTTGAAGATATCTTTCATAAAATTGTGTTTGAGTCATATCTAAAAAGTGTTTTGGATGTGACTCATTATTTGTGGATTTGATTCACCTTCTAACAACATCTCTTTGGTTGGGTGAAACCCTTGTGTTGTCATGCCAAAAAAACTTCAATTAATGTTCTCAGTGCATCAACAACAACCTTGCCTTTGTGTGGGAGTCTACCCCAGAATACCCAAAGAGACTATTGTTATGATCCTCAATTTTCTCCGGCCTCCCTAAGGTATTTTGTAATAATGTTCTACTTATCTTTAATGGCTTTCTTGTTTTGCTTATCAAACAAGACTTTTTCATTTCCTTTCCCATTGTGGTTGATGTGATAACACGTCGAGTAACATTAGCATCTTTAGTATGTGATGCCAAACCAATATCTTGATATGCATCAAATAGATTTCTCATAATAGTTCTTTCACTATTATTTTTGGATATTCTTAACCCCAAAAAAATTATTGTCTCTCTATATTTTAGATTTTTAACCATTTCAACAACTAATTTGCATCTTCAAGTTTGACTTAAGCTTTCAAAACATATATTCCACAATCTTTTAACCATTCTTCTACAAGTTTGTTTGGAATTTTTATTGGGCATTGGATTCAAAATATTTTTATTAATGTCAATTAGAAAATTTGGTTTTTTGTGAATAATTCTAAGAGGTGTTAATATTGGTGCATGCTCTTCATTTTCATTACCTACATTAGGTGCATTCATCATATCAATTTGAAATGGTGTATGTTCATCATTTTCATTAGGTACATTAAGTGCATTCATCACATCAATTTGAAATTATGTATGTTCATCATTTTCATTAGGTGCATTAGGTGAATTCATCACATCAATTTGAATTGGTGCATGTTCATCATTTTCATTAGGTGCATTAGGTGCATTCATCATATCAATTTGAATTGGTGTATGTTCATCATTTTCATTAGGTGCATTCATCACGTCAATTTGAATTGGTGTATATTCATCATTTGATTGATTATTTAGTGTGATTTATTTTTTAATTGCATTAGGTTAATTTGGTACATCAAATTGAGATAGTGTAGATGATGTACCTTCTCCTTCCCTTTTTCTTTGGTAATGCAGTCTCCTAATACACTCCCTTTGTCTTTCCTTTGATGTCTCTCATTGTTCAATTGTTCCTCTCTTTTTCTTTATCATCATTATTGATTGTCCTACATAATATTATTTTTCAAATATTTGTTACAAAAACTTACACAATCAATTACCAAAAAAATTACAAATTATCATCAATTTGTTATAATAAAAAGTATTAACAATAAAAATAACTTCAAGAACAAAAAAAATAAGAGAAATCAATTATTTGAACACATATGTGACAAAAGAATCTCTTAAACTATTTGATATTGTCCCAGAAAACCATAACGCATACAAGTTATGTTTAGTCAAAACCTATTCAAGTTATATTGAGATAAATGCCCAACTTTCATATTGGTGTTAAATGAACCAAGTTCATAGTCTTACAAAACATGTACATGTTTAGTTATATTAAAAAGGGTTATTTATCCCTAAGACAAATCCTAATTAACAAACTATGATTTAAATGAGGAGATAAAAGGAAGATAGGGGAGAGGGGAGAGGGGAGGGAGATGAGGTAGACAAATAGAACAAGGGGGGGGAGAGAGAGAGAGAGGGAGAGAGAGAGAGAGAGAGAGAGAGAGAGAGAGAGAGAGAGAGAGAGAGAGAGAGAGAGAGAGAGAGAGAGAGAGAGAGAGAGAGAGAGAGAGAGAGAGATGGTGATGGTGATGGGGGGAAGGGATAGGATGGTGAGATGAGGGAAGAGATAGAGATAGAGTGTAATTATAGGATAGAACATGTGTGTGTGTGTGTGTGTGTGAGAGAGAGAGAGAGAGAGTAATTAGGGGGAAGAGATGGTTAAAGGGTAAGGGATAAAGGGAGAAGGGGGAGGTGGATAAGTGAGGTAGAGAGAGAAGGAGGGAGGGGGAGAGAGATGAGATATCTAGCTTGAGAAAGAGGATATTTATACCTAAAAAATAGGAATAGATGGTGATAGGGGAAGGAAGAGGGGAGGAGGGAGGGGATATACATACATACACACAGAGAGAGAGAGAGAGAGAGAGAGAGAGAGAGAGTGGGGAGAGGGTGAGATACATGCATGTATAGACACATATAAATATATCCATATAAATATATACATATATATCTATGCATATACATATATATCTATACCTATGCATATATACACACACACATATACACATATTATATATGTAACTATATACCTATGTGTAATGTATATTAAGTTTACTGTAACGTCCCTTATTCTCCTTTTATAATTTCCAGCAAAACCAACATTAGTACAAAATATTACACAGTATTTACATGACTCATACTCTACTCTAAGTTGGTAAGTGGGGAATTTTATTCTTAAGGCTGCCTCTACGTCGAGCTTCATAGAATTTTTTATTCTCGGTTTGAGGGATATAAGTTCCACTCTAAGAAATTGGGCTATCGACATGTCATCTCATAGAGCATTGCCCATAAGAACCTCTTGGAAGAAATAAATTATATCCAAGCCTACACATATTCATATGACTGGCATTAGTATATATACTCCCTATATGAGATTATAACAATCTCGAGACTAGGGAAACTATAACAATTTCCTCTAGCCCCCTCCAGATATGGAGATCCATCTCTAATGAATATAAGATTCATTTTATATGGAATCCATATCATCATCTATGGTGGACATATAAATGTACAAGCATTAATGTTGATTATAAAATCATAGTTTAGACTTGACAATAAAAGAAATCTAAAACTATCTCAGAATTAAAGAATTCACAAAAATATGAGTGTATCTTAATTACATATATATAATATATAATATATAATATATATACATTTCTATATAAATAAAATTATATAAATGTCCACATATAAATAATATGTAGATTAATTTCTATATAATTGATAAAATGTCTATACCCTATATATATATATATATATATATATATATATATATATATATATATATATATATATATATATATATATATATATATATATATATATATATATATATATATATATATATCATTCATATTTAATAATTTAAAAAAAAACTTATAGAAACTCCAAATGTTGCAAGGGTCTCTATTATTATATTTTTCTTGCTTCTCATTTTCTTTTTTTCTATTTTCCATTTATATTTCCTCCCTCCATTACATTCGAAAGGGGGTATATATATGTGGCCATCTTCCTATACTTACAACAGGTACTTCATATGCTTTTCTTTTATTTAGTAGAATAATAGAATTATTCCTAAATAAAACTGCCCTATACATTTACATTCTATACACATTAGCATTTTTGTTTCTTGAATATTATTTTCATTCATTGCATATTCGAGTTCCTCATCCTCTCTACCCATCTGCAAGGCTTGATGTGAGATTACCTTCTTTAGGTTTTCATTTTTCTCCTTCTCGTTATATTTATCGCCTAATGAAAGTTGTTCCCTTCTTCCCAATATGATAAAACTTCAAACTTTGTTCATCCTTTGTAATATATGTGGCCACCGTGAGAGGGAAGTCACGCCCCCTCCATGGTGGTGTTTGGCTTCCTCCCCTCGTGAGGGGGTGTGACCATGAGTCACAAGCTTTGGTTGTTGTGACCATGGTCGCAGTCCCCTCACGGGGCTTAGTTATTTAAATTTTTAAACTTTTTTAAATTTTACTTTGTATATATATATTTATTAATTAATGTATATATTATTATATTAATATATATATATATATATATTAATTTATATATATATATATATATATATATATATAATAATAACATATATATTCACTAATTAATATTTATATGTTATTTTGATAAAAATATTAATATATCTATTTTTATATATTTTAAATATGTATATTTATAATATAATATACATATATTTTATGTGTTATTATATTCTCAAATCATGTTTATTTATTAAGTAATATTTATTTATTTATCAAATAATAATTATTTGTTTATTATTTTAATAATTGTTTATTTATTAGTATGTATTTATTTAATGATCATTTTATATTATTTATATATTTGATTAACTACTTAATTAATTATTTGATAATAACATTAATGTTTGATTAAAATGATTTATTTATATTATATTGATTAATTTTAATATTTTATTTCTAGAAGGGGATATCATAATTAATTATTTGTTTATTAATCTATTTAATATTTTTTTCTTTCAGTATTAGATAAAATTATATTATAATTTATTATTAATGATCCAATTATTAATTTATTATTTAATATTAAATTCTATTGGAGAGAGGGAACATTACATTTACATACATATGTCCACATATGTTTTTAATTCTACAAAACCTAATCAGGTTTTGTAAAACTAAAAATATATGCAAAGTTCCCGATCTGTCCACAATGTTTTTAATTCTACAAAGTTTGATTGGGTTTTTAGTGTTTAGAAACTCGATCGGGTTTTGTAGAACTAGAAACACATAGCTATAGTTTTACAAAACACAAACAATTTTTTTAATAGTTAAAACCCCGATCGCATTACTCTTAGGTAATAGGCATTGATAATGACCCTAAAACTTTGAAGCTTTATGTCCCTCCATTTCTCTCCTTTTTCACATCTTTTATTATTGCAATTTGGTTTCTCAAATTCCTCGTCATTAGGTTTACACATCATCAATTGGGTATTTGTAAAATTACCATCATAATTTCACATGTCTTTTGAGCTTTCTAACCATATATTTTTTTCTATTTTTGGATAACATTAGCATATTAAAGTTTAATTTTCTTTACCAGTGTCTCCATAGTTCTCAAAGACATATTTGTACCATATTCTTAATAACTTTTGATCTACTTGACCATATTTTAAAAAAATCACATATTATTGTTCTACACTTGATTAGATATACACTTTTTTTTTTAAAATGCATTTTTTTTATTTTGATGCAAGTTATAGTGCATGAACAAACACTTGATTTTTAGGATGCACCCACTTCAAAAAATCATAAAAAAATACTCAACAGAAAATTTCAAAAAAATACACAACTTCTAGCTCTTGCTCTTGCCTATCTTTCTACCAAAGGGTTTTTCAAAATACTAAATCTAACTACATTTTTTTTATGCACATGCTAGACACTATATTATATTTTCCTAAAAAAAATTGGGAACAATTTTTTGTGTGGAACAAATTTGACCCTCTTGTTGGATTGGAGAGATAGGGTACTGAGAGGGGAGGGGTGAATCGGTGCCCACAAAAACTTTCAACTCATAAACCTTTATAACCTTAAACAACAAACAGTAGTAACCTTCAACTATAACTTGTATCCATTGCATGCATCATTAATCCAAGGTAAATAGCATGAAATCAATAAGATAATCAACACATGACACAAGTATTTTGGTAACGCAGAAACCCTTGTTAGAAGGTAAAAATTGCGGTGGGGATGACACCCACAAATTTTGTACTACTGCAGATAGAAAAGGTTTGCCTGTTAGGGCTACAAGTGGTGATCACTTCTAGTGATCTTACCCTGTTAGGAGTAATATGCTAGATCGATTAGATCTACCTAGTGATAGGATTTTAGCAACACTACTTGAGTGTGCACTCGGTTAAGAGATTTACAAAAAGACTGTTAGGTCTACTCTGTTAAGAGATTTTACCAAAACTCTGTTACAATGATTAGAAAATAATAGGTAACTATCTGTTAATGACAACTTAACTTGTCTGATACAGATCTATGAAATACTGATTAGATATCACCTTTTCTGTGAAGATCTCTACTTTGAACTACTCGGTTAGCCTAATTCTAATTCTTCTTTAATCTTATTACCTCTGAATACTGTTATGCTCTATCTGTCAACTGATAATCTTGAAGTTGGCTAATGCTTCAAGAAATTCTTTGTTCATACATCAGGTACATCAAAATCATGCAAAAATACAATTATATAGCATACTGTTTTATGTCACTTTAACAAAATTAGGTTACAATGTCTTAGAGAAAACCCTAAGATCTACAGTGTACAAAAATAACCTAGATCAAAACAATAACATAAGATCTTTATCACAATTAATGAATATCTCAACAATAAATTATCCTCGATCTTGGTAAAACATTTTTTGATTCTTTTGTAACCATATGCATAGATAGATGTGCCAATTCTGATTCCTATGTCATTTCCTATGATCCTCGGTAAACATTATATATACTACTCGGTAAATACACTGGTGGGGTGTCTAGCTTTCTTAGTGTTTACTGTGCTCGGTATTAGTGTACACTGATGCTCGGTAGAACTACCCTAGTGCTCGGTGTGAATACTTAACCAACTGGCTTCTAGTGCTTACAGTTACCAACTAGAGTAGCATAGGTAATCGACCGATGTCTTTGATACTAATGAGAATCATTAATGCACAAATAGAGATAACAATCTCCCCCTTTGGCATTAGTATCAAAATCTTAATGTATATAGACCTTATGTCTCAAAAATTATATCTTCACCATATACATATACTTATCAAAAAATTTCTATATACTCCCCCTCGATGCATGCTCCAGTAATGTGTAGTATACTTAACTTCTATTTACTTATTTGGCATATACATTGTTATCCCCCTTTTTGATAATAATGCCAAATACAAAAATTTATACTTACAGCTTATCAAAAATGTGTTGATAGGTTTTCTTCAATGATTCCAAGAGGTTTTCCCATTCCTCTTTCAAGTTGGTGAGAGCAATGTGCTCAAGACCGACCTGTGCATGTATGTCAAAGATATTTTCCAACACAGAAATTTTTGGTGTTGCAACAAGTGTCTCCTCTTTGACAATGTGTTTCTCAAAAAATTTCAAGTAGGGGAGGAGCTCGGTTTGTAATTCAGTGACCTGATCACTAGTTCTTTCTTCTTATTTCCTGAGATCTGCTATCAACTACCTGAGCTATTGAACTCTTAATATATGCTTTGCAAAAGCTTGTGGCTTGGTTGTAGCTACATGTGCACTGGCTTTGATTTCATTTTCAAACTATTTGATCTTTTCACTGATCTCAACAGTGAAGGTTTCCACAGTGCATAACTTGAACAAGATTTGACAAATAAATTTAGTAATACTCTGAATTTTAGTTATTACCTCGGATAGCTTAACCTTGTTAATTGCCACTTCTTGGCTGATTCTTTCTGCAAGTTTATCCTAAATCTTTGATGCTACCCTTTCTTCTATTCTCTTGTTGGCATCAACATCTAGGGCATTGATTTCTTCAGCAAGTGTAGCAAGTTGGTCCATTATCAGAGTATCCTCATCTACATGTACCTTGGGTACAACCTATTGTAAGATATCTCTTACAGTTTCTAATATTTCCTTGCTTTTGCTCTCTTGTTTCAATTTCTCTTGTGCTACTTTTCTTATACATAACTCCCCATATTTTCTTAGTTCTTTAGGGCTAAGGGTTTGTGGGTCACACTCGGGTATAATGATGACTTCATCTAATGTGACCGGCCCTTTTCCTTTCTTTTTCTTTTTCTTCTTCTCCGGTTCTTGAGGTGAACTCTTTGCAACTAGAACAATAGATTTTTCTTCTACCCTCGGTGTGTTCTGCCCAGTTGACACATTATCTTCCTTTTTCTACTCCTCAGTAACCTGTGCATCGGTTGACTGAGATGGAGCCTCTGATGTTGTGTCAGGTGGGGTGGCCTCAATTTCTTTGGGCTTTTCTTGTTCCTTTGTTTCTATTTCAGTAGCCTCTTTTCCTTTAGGCTTATTTGCTTTTGCATGTGTCTCAGTGCTTTGTTCCCCCTGTTGTATCTTGTGGTTGCTCAGGGTCTGGGCCATCAGGTTGTTCCTATGATAATATTTCAACTATTTCAACAAGTACAGGAAGCTCACCCAAAAATGATGTAAATGCACACTCGGTAGCTTGACCTTCATCCTGTGTATTATCAGGTGCAATGTTCACATCATCATCTTCATCCTTGCCATCAAGATCATCGTTTGTGATGTCCTTAATGAGTACATCATTATCATTTTTCTCCTTGACTTGGATCTCTACTGGATCTGGTGCATCCTGTGAACTATCCTTAATTTTTTGTACAAGTGTTGTATCAATTACCTCGGTAAATGATACCTCTTATTCTTTAGTCTTCTTTCCTACATCATCTTCAATGAATATACCTTTACCTTTGGACTTCTATCTCTTTTTAGACAAATTTTGAAATGCATTTTTCTTATTTTTCTCTCTGATTGCTAAAATTGAACTCCAGATGAGTTGACCAAACTCATCAAGATCTTCCAGATTCTCATCTAAAATTTGCATAGCTCGGCCTTTGATTTTGAATCTCTGAACATAAGTATCCATAAGCTCCTTAATTTCATCAAGAGATAAATCTGGTGCCACTGATACTAGGACTTGTTTCCTCATCTTCTTCTCAGTGTCCAAGGCATAGGACCACTTATGATTAATTCTTTCTTCTAATGCCTTGGGCAGTGAAAGTTCAAATTCTAATGGAACTCATTTGAAGTGTATCATCATATGGATGACTTCTTCCTCAATTTTTTTTGGTCCTCATTTGACATACTGTCAAACCTACTGAGTTTCGGATCTACAAGATTTCCATTCTCAATTATGTCAACAGCAACCTCATCAATTGACCTGTTCTTATTACTAACAACCTTGAATTGATTGTTATCATCTTCATCATCCTCAAGGTCTTCTCTTCCTCTAATTAATCTTCTTCTTTTCTTTGGTGCCTCAGCTACAACCTTGCATCCTCTCTTTGCATATGTTTTTTTTCAGTGGAGCTACCTTAGATTTTTCTGCCTTCACAGCTCCCTTTTTTTGTGGTGGTGAAGTTGCAATTGATGACCTTGTGTGTGCACTTGTTTGCACTAGCAACTGTCTCTTCTTAGGAACTGGAGTGGGAGAAATTAGATTAGAGTCTTGTTCTATTTTGGACTCGGTTTCCTCACTATCATATGTTTTGTTAGCCAACATTAACTGACCTTCGATTTCATGTTCAACTGATGACTCCTCAGATGAGTCAGATAAGTCTCCAAAATGCTTAGTTAAGACTTTCTTCATTTTCTTTTCTTTTCAAGTCATTTTACCGATGACAAGGCCTATTTTTATTCTTGATTTAGCTTCTTCAAAGGTTCCAAACCTTTTTACCTTCTTGTCCTTTGATAAAGCCAACAATGCCTTGATTGATTTCAAACTAAAATCATGATCCATTTCATATCCCATAGGTGATAGCCATTTTATCCTCGGTTCAACAACTTTAATCATTGTGTGATCAGTGTTCACTAGGAAATAGATATCCATCTCATACTTCTCGACCAATGAACTCAGAATCCTGCTTCTCAGATTCATCTTTACCTTAAAGTCTTCAAAATAACTATCTATAACATTTTCTGCATTATCTCCCAGACCTTTCATAATATCAAAAATTTGTGAAGTGATCGGTTTGTCGGTAGGCCAATTTATGTGACCGAAAGAAGGAAAGAATTTCTAGAGATAGAAAAATAAACATACTAGCAATGATCCAAACTTACAAGTATTGGACTTTTTTGACCTGATTGTTTTCATGTTTTCTTCAACCTGTCTCAAGAGTAGCTCAGCAAGGTCTATCTGATGACCCTTCTTTATTATTTTGTAAGCCATGTCTACTACACTACATGGTACACTATTTACTCTACTTGATTCGAAAAACTTATAGCCAATTACGTGTGCTGCAAACTTAACTTTTGGATCCACAATGGATGCAATTTTTAGTGCTCTACCATCCCATGCAGCGCTAGTATTTTTCTCAACATTGGCTCACGATGAACTTCGAAATGCCTTGGCTTTGTCGGTAGTAGGGTAAATTGTAACCCTGCTAATCATTCTCTTTGTCACTTGGATCGGTTTATCTAACCAAAATGTCCCCTCATGATAATGACTTAACACAACCCTAATCCATTCATTCTTAAAATTCTTCAAAAAATTTAGGGCATTAGTGAGTCCAAGTGTTTCAACCTGTTTATGCTCTGGTTTTACCTTTACTCCTTCATCACAAAGTGCCTGATATGCAACATACATGTCAAAATCTCCTATTTCCCCAATTTTATAATGAATGTACAATCATATGTCTTCAACCAATAAAAACCTAGGTGGGATGCTTGAAAAAGCACCCGCTGAATCCGTTTTAGATGCTACTTCAGGGTGTAACTTGTAACTCAGTTCACTATAGTTGCTGACACTATAAGATTAACTTCCTCTACCACAACTTTAGAAGAACTCGCAGTAGATGCCATTTCAACAAACTAGGTTTTCAATAAGTACGAAGAATATGCTCGATAGGGTTTCAACTTACTCGGAATATGTCGAAGAATGTACTCGGTTTGATCTGCAATAGCTTTGAATGATCTTGAAAGATTCTTTTCTTGAACATGCTCTGTGAAATTATAGCTCTTTGAAATCTCAATGTGAAAAATGAACTCAATCTTCTGTGTATTTATAGCATTTTCCGTATTCCCGCTCAAAACTTTATGCAATAAATGCTTGACCTAACTTTCATCAGCTCGATTAACACATGATTTCTTTGCTCGGTTGATACTGATACTCGGTTAACCTTGAATAGTGATTAATGATAGGTAACCATTTGCTCAATCTAACTTTTACCGACTGTGTGACTTTGTTAGCTCATAACATATAAACCACAATACATCTTTATTCATGCAGATTTGGTATGTGCTCATCATATATAAGGAACTGTATGTAAAATATGATCATTTTGAAATGTCAGTCCCATACATACCTATATCACCTTAGGTGGAGGTACCGATGTCACCTAATCCAGTGGATGAGGTTTCATCGATAGCATTACTTGACTCAGCATTCTCATTAGATGTCTTTCTCCACATAGTGTTCCTGATTCTCTTGATATCTGCAATAGTGTTTCCACTCTCAAATACATGACCTTCTTTTGGTGCTCAATCTTTGTATTCTTTTCTTAGATGACCAACCTTATGACAATGCAAACATGCCATTCTAGTGCTTGTCTAGCTTCGTGATTGTCCATCCCATCTTTTCCTATTACAGTTTGCTACAATGTGCCCATATCTACCACATGCAATATAGTTAGCCCATGTGTTGTAATCTCAAACATAAGAATTACCTTGTCTCTTTGGTTGATAAGGCTTGTGTTGTGTCTTTTGTTTTGGAGTCCATACTTGCTTCATTTTTTCCTTACAATCTCATGTAATGTATCCATGTTCATTACAAGTATAACATAATTTCTCCATGGTAGGATTTTTAGCATTCTTATTCAATTTAGCTCTACACTCATAAGCTTGGTGACCATACTTTCCACAATAATAGCAATAACCATTAAACTTATGAGTGATAGGAGGTTTACCTTGTGCTTTGCTTCTGCACACATTAGAAGTATGTCCCGATTTGCCACAGTGATAACATGACAACGTCTTTGGCTTTTGACTTTGATTGTTGTTCACTTGTTCTGCCTACTTAGATTATTCTCCTTCACTGGTATATCCTAAACTAGCTTTGCTTCCAAATCTTCTTTGATTAGTAAAAAAATCATCAATCTTTTTGGAACTGTCCTCAGCTAACTTCATCATTTCATTATGTTGCTTTTGAGTTTTTATTTCATTTCTCAGTCTCTCATTCTCTTCTTTGAGTATTGCAACATCTTCAAGTCTTCTTGACAATTCTCCATTTACTCGGTTGACTTCCTGATTTACAACCATCATCTGATTGGATATGTTAAGGTGGTGTTGGGTGAGTCTTTGTATCTTAGTTTCCTTTGCTTGAATTTGTTCAGTTATATATCTTCAGTCTTCAATAGCTAGATTCCTTTCTTGCTCAGCCTATCTAGCATTGTTTATTACTTCTACCATTCTCACCATCTGAGATTCCTAACTGATTTGTAGTGCTTTCACGTGTTTGGTTAAGTGAAGATTATTTTTAGACAAATTAGAGATTATACTTTCAGATCCATAAGAAATACTTCCTTGACTAGATCCAATGTGATCAAATAAATCATCAATCTCTTCTTCATGGTATCCAATCTCATTTTGTAGAATAGCTAGGTTCTTCCTTTCAACCAGTAGTTTCTTCAGTCCATCCTTAGTTTGCTTATACTGCTCTACAAACATCTACATTTGAATCTTCTGATTCTCTATAGTTTTATCCAAATTATATCTCTCCATGACTAGATATTTACCCTTCAATAAAGATCTAGTATCCAATAAGAGAACTGAGCTTTGATACCAATTTTTGGATTGGAGAAATAGGGTACTGAGAGGGGAGGGGTGAATCAGTGCCCCACAAAAACTTTCAACTCATAAACCTTTCTAACCTTAAACAGCAAACAGTAGTAACCTTTAACTGTAACTAGTATCCATTGTTGTATCATCTTAAAATGGAAGCACTTCCATCTTGATAGGTTTAGCACCCTCTTTTAGTACATTTATCATGTTAGACTTGCATTTAGGATGCATTCTGCACTTGATTTCTTTATTCTAGGAGAAATTAGGGTTAGGATCCTGAAGATTCTCCTTAATTTCCCTCTTCCATGACTCTATTTTCTAGGTAGGACTTAGAAATAGGTCCTCCTAGCCTTCATCATGATCATCATAGGATTATGTACCTCTCCCTGGCACTTTGTCTCATTCTGACATCATTTCTAGGTCTTCGGGCATCCCCGGGACCTTATGTCTCTGATTTTGGAAAGATCTGGATCTCTGGGTTAAAGATGACCTAGACCTTGACCTAGGTCAAATTTGAGGTCATCCTAGACCTAGGTCAGGGTCTACCTCATCCCTGACCTAGGTCAGAGATGAGGTCATCTCTGACCTCCTCTGAAATTTTTTCCCCTTTTCAGATTTGGTCCCAGCGGGCCCCAAAATCAATGTCGGGCCTTCAGACCCGAGTGAGGAAAGGTTTCAATTCAAAATTCATTTAATTATTTTCCCTCCTTAGTTGGTTATTTTGATTGGATCATAATTTGAGGTGAAATTTGAATTATGAGTCCTCACATTACTCTAGGAGCCTCACCTTGAAACCTCTATATAAAGACTCTCATTTGCCTTCATTTTCACATCAAGGATCTACAAAGAAATTTCATGATCAAGTTCTCTCAAGGAGACAATTTCATGAACAAGGACATCAAGCAAGCAATTAATGGTGAAGTGGAGATGCAAGATTGCAAGAGGATGATATAGGAGATCAAGCCATTGTTGTTATCAAGCATCTTTGTGAACACATCATTGTGAACATCTATTTGGAGCAAGAGAGGATCCTTCTTCCTTGATCTTCCATTGTCAAATATTCAAGCATTCAAAGACACAATCATGTGATAGCAATTACAAATTATGAGTTTGGTGTGAGTACTTTAGCCTTGGGGGCTTGGTATGCTTTCTTGTCATATTCAAATTTATGCATTGCTTTCTCATACACATTCATGTTAGGGTTTTAATCTAGAGGACTAGATCTTGGCATTACACTTTCAATACACACACATATTCTATTTCAATTGGCTATTCATGGAGGTGGAGATCACCAAAATAGGGGTTTGACTAAGGAAAAACCCTATATAGCCACCCCAAAAACACCATTTTTTAGATATCTACTATCATTGTTTCAAGAATTGGAGGATGAATCTGAGTACCCTTTTCACAAAATTTCGAGATCTACAAAAAAATTCCAAGTCGACCTTCAAAATCTTGAGGTAGTCTTTGACCTTTTATCAAGGTCAAAGACTACCTATTGCTAGAACAATGAAAGTTTTCTAGGTTTTCTCTGTTATAGTTTTCTAGTCCTGGATCTGGTTGCAAAATCTTCCAAAACCCGCGCACAGGCTTCAGAAAATAGGTATTTCCAGATCTATTCTATTATGAGGGATGTATCTTATTCTATTTGATTTCAAGCATTTCCAAGTTTACTTATTCAATTTCAATCCAAAAAAAAATAAACAAATGAATAGGTGAATGATAGATTGCATTATCAAAGATCCATTTTTAACCTTATTCAATTGCATGCATCATTAATCCATTTAAATATCAAAGGTAAATAGCATGAAATCAACAATATAATCAACACATGACACAAGTATTTTGGTAATGCAGAAACCCTTGTTAGAAGGTAAAAAATGTTGTGGGAATGACACCCACAAATTCTTTACTACTGCAAATAGAAAAGGTTTGCTTGTTAGGGCTACAAGTGGTGATCACTTCTGGTGATCTTACCCTTTTAGGAGTAACATGTTAGATCGATTAGATCTACCTAGTGATAGGATTTTAGAAACACTACTTGAGTGTGCACTTGGTTAAGAGATTTACAGAAAGAATGTTAGGTCTACTCTATTAAGAGATTTTACCAAAACTCTATTAAAATGATTAGAAAATAATAGGTAACTATCTGCTAATGAAAATTAACTTGTCTGATATAGATCTATGAAATACTGATTAGATATCACCTTTTCTATGAAGATCTCTGCTCTGAACTGCTAAGTTAGCCTGATTCTGATTTTGCTTTAATCTTATTACCTCTTAATACTATTATGCTCTATCTGTCAACTGATAATCTTGAAGTTGGCTAATGCTTCAATAACTTCTTCATTCATACATCAATTACATCAAAATGATGCAAAAATACAATTATATAGCATACTGCTTTATGCCACTTTAACAAAATTAGGTTACAATGTCTTAGAGAAAACCCTAAGATCTACGGTGTACAAAAATAACCTAGATCAAAACAATAACATAAGATCTTCATCGCAATTAATGAATATCTCAACAATAAATTATCCTCAATCTTGGTAAAACATTTTCTGATTCTGTTGTAACCATCTGTATAGATAGATGTGTCAATTCTAATTCCTATGTCATTTCCTATGATCCTCGGTAAACACTGTATATACTGCTCGGTAAATACATTGGTGTGATGTCTAGTTTGCTTAGTGTTTACTATGCTCGGTATCGGTGTACACTAATTCTCAGTATCAAAAGAGTCATGGAATACTGAAGAACTGTCGCACCCTGTTCTGAGAACTATCGCACGATAGTTTGTCCCTGCATGACTGTCGCCCTGCTTACCTAGAAAGTGGCGCACTACTAGCCTGGAAAGTGTCACCTGGTGTGGCGCGAAGTGGTGCTTGGTCTTAAAGTGGCACACTATTTTCCTGGAAAGTGTCGCTTGAGAATTTTCTATTGTATACCTGGTTTCAGTTGTTTCGCAGTTACTTTTAGTTGGCTAGGTCTTTAAGTAGGTAACTTATCTTGCCGCTGGAAGCCTGTCTTTACTCTGAATTTCTATTTTTAGCCCTCTAGGGGTAGTGTCATTTGATTTACCAAGTCACCTCAAGAAGAATTGTCAAGTTAGAAGATTATTCCTATTGAGAAAGTACATCTCTAGAGTTGTGAGTAACATTCTTGGAGAATTTTAGTACTCTTTTTGTCCAAATCATTTCCACTCAAATTCAATTTTAATTATGCAATTTGGCTAAGTCCATCCTCTTGGTTCAAATGTGCAAGGATATTGATCCTTTGATTTAAGCATTGCTTTGACAATGTTGGTAACGCCTTTTGCAATTTCTATCTTACCATCTCTTTTTTTGGACATTAGAGAACTTTGATTATCCTAGTTTGGTGTTGACACTTTGAGAGGTCACCCTATCATCAAGAATATTTTTCTTTCATGTCAATTACAACAAGGTACCAAGTGAATCAAGGGAAATGACCCCCGGTTGCCTTTAATCAGTTACCCTTAGTTAAGACTCGTCAATAGCGAAAGGGAAAAGAGCCCATTTTTTATCAATCTCCTAAGAGTGAGTCTGAGGTCTGTTTTGACCCAAAGAGTAATCCTAGTGAATTGAGTACCTTTGTAGCAAATTTTTCATCAAATATGGATATGAGTTATACCTTGACCAAACAACAAAGAGAAATAATAGATCAATCACTTGGTGACATTTTTTAGAGGCATAGGAGAAACATGTCATTTGAAGATGGCAATCAACCTGACTCACCTCCTGTTAATTCAAGATATCTAGATGCTCATCAATGAGCTAAAAGACATTATGCACAAGCTCATCAAGATGCATGGTCACAACATGAGGACCAAAACAATGCATCTAGTGAAGCTCATGTCAATGTAGCGCATGCCAATGATTGGTACAAACATTCAAGACCAAGTTCCCCGCTAAACACAACTTCAAGATATACAAGTGAGAGACTAAAAAGAATTGAGTGGGAAAAATAGGCTGTAGAAAATGAATGAGCTGCAAAAGAAGAAAAACTTAGGATCCTATAAGAGGAACAATGAGCCTTGTTGGACATAGAAAGAAAAGCATTCCAAGAGGAACAAGATAGGATATTGGCCCAACAACTCAACAATCAATTCAACAACAGGGGTACCAACAGTGGAACCAACTCTCCACCATCAACTCCCTCAGCAACTCCAAGAAGTAGAAGGAGGTCAAGGACCCCTTCAAGGTCACCTAGTCCTAGAGGAAGAAGGACTTCTTGACATGCACTTTATAGGAGACACACACCTCCTATACTATCAAGAGATCCCTCCCAATGAGCACATCACAGCTCTCAACATGGAGGAAGTAGTGCCAACTTTGATACTCATGATTTTATGAGAATGCAACAAGAACCACTATTTCAACAATATGTGGAAAAATATGTTGAGAAAAATAAAAATCAATTCTTGGAAAGCTTGATCAACAAGGGTGCAAGGGTCCCATACAACTTTGATGTGGATAGAAAAATTAAGAAGCAAAACCCTTCAATTGATGAGGTGATTAAGCAGATGCAAAAGACTATGGAGAAAATTATGGCTCCAAAGAATACCTTCAACTTGGACTCCATATGTCCCAATCCCATTGACAAGAGTGTGGTTATGGTAGATTTTCCTAGAAAGGTTGAAATCCCCACATATGACAAATATGATGGTAGTGGTGACCCCCATGACCATGTATGACAATTCTATATCATGAGCTTTGAATTTCATCATGAGGACTCCTACCTTATGAGGTTATTCCTGAGGAGCCTTAAAGGCCAAGCTATGGAGTGGTTTACTAACCTTACCGCTCCTATTAAAACATTCAAAGAACTTGTCCAAAGGTTTGTGCAGCACTTTGCATATAATCTATCAAGGTCGGTCACCATGCTTGATTTGTGCAAGCTAAAACAAAATCAGGGGGAACCCTTTGTGACATTTTTACAAAGGTGGAGATGCTTATGCTTCAAATATTCTAGGACCATCCCTGAAGAAGAAAGGATTGATATAATTGTGAGCAATCTAGTGCTAGATTTAAGATATGAAGTTAGAAAAATGGTCTTTAATTCTTTTGACTCTATGGTAGAAACTGCATGTCGCATTGAGGATGTTCTAAAAGAACAAGGTATTTCGGCCAAACAAAGTAACAACAACAATGGCCCAAACAATAACAACAACAATAAGGATAAGAAGAACTCATATTGGAACAAAAATAAGCAAGTAGTCAATGACGGAGTTGTTGACTCTCCACAACCTAAGGAACAAGGAGTTCTTAATCTATCTAATGCAATTCAAGCTATGAAGCTGCAGACATCCTTAGATCATCAAGAGCACAAGCCCAAGTATCAAGATAAACCTAAGTTAGGAAAGAGGCAATTCACTAAGCTTGGAGACTCTTATGCAAATATTTTTAAGACCTTGATTTCTCATAATTTGGTACAACCTCAGGATCCTACAAATTTTTGCATACCAGATCCTAAACCTTATTAGTGGAATGAGAAAGCTTACTGTGTATACCACAATGGGATTGGAAATGATATTGAAAATTGTTTTAAACTTAAACATCTTGTTCAAGACCTTATTGAGACTAGGAAATTATAGGTTGATGGGTTGACCACAAATGCAGACCACAAGGCCTTTAAGGAGCCCTTTCCTAAGTATGAGAAGGGGGAGACTTATAAAAACAAGAATGGCAAGGCCGCAATCAATTATACCTATACAGCTGTAGAAAATGTCATCAATATGCTTGAAGTTGTGGACAATGATGTCAACATGATGAGGGGGAAAGATCCCTATGGTTATGATGTAAACTCACCTCCCATATTTGATGAAGAACCCATTGTTGTGCTTAGGGGTCCTCAATCTCGAAGGTCATCTCAGCCTCTTAATGCTATTACTAGGAGTCAGTCCCAAGGTCCTATTGTCATTAGAGGTCCTAATTCTAAAAAATCCAAGCAACCAGTGTCCAAAAGTGTTCCTTCTAAATCTACAGTTGGTCCTGATATGAGTTACAACCTTGTTGATCAGTTACAGTGAATGCCAACATAGATTTCCATTTTTGAGCTCTTAGAATTGTCTCCTAGACACAAGAGTGTCCTTGAGGATGCCTTGCGAGCCACTAATGTTCCTAATGACATAGATGTTGATTAATTCTAGAACATGGTCAATCACTTTGCTATCCCTCATTACCTCACATTTTCAGAAGAGGATGATAAAGCATTAAGTCATCTGCACAATTTGGCCCTTCATATCGAGGTCATGATCCACAAAACCCATGTTAGGTGCGTGTTAATAGATGGGGGTGCTGGGCTTAATATTTTCTCTTTGAGTCTACTGAAAGATTTGGGATATTCTGAGCAAATAATTAACACTAGGAAGAAGATCACAATTAAAGCCTATGATGAAGCAGAGCGAAGCTCTAAAGGATTGGTTGTTCTTCCTGTTCGGATCGGTCCTGTGGAAAAGGACATTTTGTTCTAGATTATTGATGCCGGACCTTTGGCATATAATATCTTGTTGGGTAGGCCATGGATTCATGATATGCAAGTGGTGTCATCTACCTACCACCAATGTGTTAAGTTCCCTTACAATGGAGTTGAAGTATGCATACCAAGGGATAGCACATTATCTGTTAATGCAATTTTAGCTAGCTCTCATGTCCCTTTGAATACAGAGGCTGATAATTTTGATGCTGCTCTTGAGCAATGTAAGAGTAAGTTTAAGTCCATAGACCTTGGCATGGGAGACTACCAAATGGATTCATTCACAAAAATGCCAATCTTGCCTAGGTCTTATGGAAAACCTTCACCTGAGAGGAAACCTTCATCCTCAGCTATGACCTTATTTGGAAATTTTGTAGAGTCCTTAGTACCTATTCATGAGGAGAAAGAGGAGGTAGCCATTAGAGATTGGATTTATAAAGAAGAAAAGTATCAACACAATGAGAATTTTGCACCATCTCCTAAAACCTACGGAAGAGGGTATACTCTAGTTAAAAACATGGGCTACCCAGGTCATTGCCCTCTCAGTCATAGGTTAGATGCCAAGGCTGAACCACTTAACCATGCTCTTTTTGGTCATAGGACTAAGTCAACAATCGGCCTAGGCTTTGATCATGAAAGGAAGACAAGTGTCCCTATCCTAGCTATGACGGATAGTGACAATGACTCAGATTATACACCCAATCTTCAAAACTAGCAAGACATGATTGATGATTGGGTTCCTTCCACCAATCTCCTTTGGGGAGATTCAGATGATTTAGTAGTTGAAAATACAGACACCAGAGAAGGTGATACCCTTCACAATCTTGAAGCTTCTACATCAAGGCATCCCAAGCCTTCTTGGTGTAAACATCCCAGCAGAGATTTAGAAACAGATTCGCATGAGTGCGAGTGGGACTCTCTTTCAAATGAAATAGTTGATTTGGACATGGATGTTGTCCATACCTATAGTACTCAACCTGATGTGACCAATGAGCCTAGTGTAGGACTAGAGGATTGGACTCCTCAAATTGCCTTAGTGGATGACGCTTCATTTGGTAGGATGAGTCCTAATTCAGGTACCTTAGAAGGAGACTTGATAGATCCTAACTATACGATCACCAAAGATAATGCCTTTTTGTATCAATAATGTTGAACCAGTCGTTGACCTACCCCTTGTAAACCATCATTTGATTGATTGGTCACAACTTTGTCAAGAGCCTCATCTCCTCACTTTTCACAATGACTATGAGATAGCATGTTACTTGAATGCTCTTGAACCCATAGTCTCTTCCACCAGTGAGTATGATGGAGCCGGATACTAAGTACCTCAGTCAAAAAATAAAACAAAAGAAACAAAAAAGAAATGGTTATGATGGTGAAAACCACTTTGTGGCGGTGTCAGAACCCAAAATAGTAAAAATAAAAGACGTATCTGAAGGTGAAAACCTCTTGGAGGCACCTAAGGATGGGGTACTTAATAACCTATCGAGTTATTTCTAGGACAGGTCATCACTTCTTATTGAGCCTACACAACCAGTAAATTTGAATATGGAAGAGGCTCCACAAGTGATACATCTAGCTCAGTCTCTGTCAGTGCAAGAAAAAGAGGCATACACAAAGTTCTTACAAAAGAAGAAAATCAATTCTGCTTGGACATATTCAGACATGCCAGGGCTTGACACTAATCTCATTATGCATCACTTATCTATAGCTCCAGGAATTAAACTAGTAAAACAAAAGTTGAGGAAAATGCATCCTCACATAGCTCTCCTTGTTAAGGTTGAATTAGAAAATCTCTTAGGAGTAGGACTTATTAGAGCTATCGACTATACCAAGTGGATCTCAAATATTGTTCCAGTTTCAAAACATGATGGGTCCATTCATGTATGCACAGACTTCAGAGATCTCAACAAAGCTTTCCCAAAGGATGACTTTCCACTCCCTAACATAGACATGATAGTGGATATGACTATGGGCTATGAGATATACTCTTTAATGGATGGTTTTTTTGGTTATAACCAAATAAAAATAGCTCCTTAGGATTAAGAAAAGATAGCCTTCACATGTGCATGGGGAACCTACTGTTGGAACGTCATGCCATTTGGCTTAAAAAATGCAGGAGCCACATACCAAAGAGCTATGACCACAATATTTCATGATATGATGCATAAAAACATGGAGGATTATGTGGATGATACCTTGGCCAAGTCTAAGCAAATGGGTACACACCTAGAAGATTTGGAAGTAATTCTAGATCGAATGGAGCAGTTTCAGCTAAGATTGAATCCAAAAAAGTGTGCATTTGGGGTTACCTCAGGTAAACTTCTAGGATTCATAATTTCAGCCAAAGGAATAGAGGTGGATCCCAAAAAGGTTCAAGCTATATTAGATATGCCACCTCCTAAGAACATTAGTTAGATGAGAAGTCTTCAAGGATGACTCCAATCCATACAGAGGTTTATTTCACAGCTTGCAGATAGAGCACAACCATTCAACAAGACATTGCATAAGGGAGCCACATGTGCTTGGAATGAGGATTACCAAAAGAGCCTAGATCAAATAAAGTAATACTTGGCGAATCCTCCAATTTTAATGCCTCCTATCCCAGGAAAACTATTAATTTTGTACATCTCAGCGACATAATCTTCCTTGGGGGCATTGTTGGCTCAACTTGATGATACTGGGAAGGAAAGAGCCATCTACTACATTAGTCCTACTCTAGTATCTTTTGAGATCAATTATAATAGTATTGAAAAGTCTTGTCTTGTGGTAGTGTTTGCTTCCCAAAAGTTATGACACTACATGCTTGCCCATACTATACATCTTGTTGCAAAAATTGATCCTCTTAAGTATTTTCTTAGTAAGGCTGCTCTCACAGGTAGACTTGCTAAGTGGATGATGGTTTTGTTAGAATTTGATATAGAGTACATTGAGCATAAGGCTATCAAAGGGCAAGCTATTGAAGATCAACTTGCTGATTTCCCAGTCAAAGATAGCATGCCTATTCAAGTGGAATTCCCAGATGAGCATATCATGTACATGACCATGCGTACTTGGAAAATGTTCTTTGATGGTTCAAATATGCAAAATGGATCAGGAGCTGGAGTATTGTTTATTTCTCCTCATGGGTACAACATACCTAAGTCTTACAAACTTTTATTTCCATGCACAAATAATATTGCAAAATATGAGGCTCTAACCAATGGACTGAAGATGGCTATAGAGTGGAATATAACAGAGTTACATGTCTTTGGGGATTCACAATTAATTATCAACCAAGTAAATGAAGAGTACCAAACTAAGGATGATAAGTTGATACCTTACAAAAAGATGGTTGATTCACTGCGACTTTACTTTACATTTGTGACATTTCAATAGATCCCTAGAGCAGAAAACAAGGCAGCAAATGCTATGGCTACACTAGCTTCACTCCTTCAATTGGAACAACATGAATCAAGATTTGAATTCTTGGTGGAAGAGCTACGTCACCCCATTTTTTACTCCTCCAACAGCCATGTCATTTGTACCTTGGTTAGCCATGACTCATCTCGCTATGGTGCTATTTACTCATACCTCCGTGATGGCATCATCCCTGATACATTTAACCATTCTGAAAGAAGAAACCTTGTTCGTAATGCCTCTCACCATACCCTTATCTCTAGTGATCTGTATAGGAGGGGTTTAGATGGGACACTTCTTAGGTGCTTGGAAAAGGATGAGTCCAACCAAGCGTTAGTTGACATTCATGAAGGTATTTGTGGAGGAAATTCTAATGGTCTTGCCATGGCCCGAAGGTTGCTTAGGGTGGGGTATTATTGGCCCACGATGTAGATGGATGCTATAGCTTTTTCCAAATCATGTGAAAAGTGTCAGAAACATGGAAACCTGATTCATGCTCCAGGTAGGGAGCTTATTCCTTCTATTTCTCATTGGCCATTTCAGCGCTGGGCCTTTGATCTTGTTGGGCAGATTCATCCCAACTCATCAAGTGGACATAAATTCATCATTACTGCTACTGACTACTTTACCAAATGGGTAGAATTTGTTCCACTGTCTGTTGCTTCAGGAAAGACAATCTCTTTGTTCATATTGAATCACATCATTTATCGATTTGGGATACCTTATGAGATAATCACTAACAATGGAGGTCATTTCAAAAACAAGGACCTTACATAGCTCTGCAAGAAAGTCAAGATAAAATAGCATTGGTCCTCCATTTACTTCCCACAAGGAAATGGACAAGCGGAGGCTTCTAATAAGACCATTCTCAAGATTCTCCACAGAACAGTTCACAAGAATGGTAGGGACTTGCACCTATAGATCAATCCAGCCTTATGGGCTTATAGAATGAATATACATACTCCCATAGGGGCTACTCCTTTTTCCCTCACTTATGGCATTGAAGTAGTATTACCTTTAGAAGTAGAGATCCCTTCACTTAGAGTCTCTCTCAAAGGTTTGATAATAGATGATGATTATCATGCCATGAGGTTACAAGACTTAAAACTTCTAGATGAGAAGCACAAGGCCTCATTTGATCATATGAGAGTGTATCAGAAGCATATGTCAAAGGCATTCAACAAGAAGGTTTTCCCTAGAGAGTTTCAATTAGGTGATCTTGTTTTGCAAGAGAATCCTAAGAACCAACAAAATAGAGAACAAAAGGGTAAGTTTGAACCTAATTGGCTTGGGCCATATGTCATCACAGCTACTTTTGGGATAGGTGCTTACTTGTTATCTGATGAGGATGGAGAATAGCTCCCTGATCTCATCAATGTTTTGCACCTCAAGAAGTTCTATCCATGATGTCTATTTAGTCTGGGGGCATCCTTTGTACATATTTTATTATCTTGAGAAAATACCAAAAAAATTCATATATGATGTTGAAAAAAATCCTAAAAAGCATATAAAGTCCTAAAAAAATACAAAAAAATTCAAAAAATGCAAAAAATTCAAAAAAAATAGAAAAAGTGCCTTGGTGAAAACCTGGAAACAGGCGCCTTGGTAACAAAAATACAAAAAAATTGAAAAAAAATCAAAAAAATCTCCAAGTGGTGAAAACCTGGAAACAGGCACTACTTGAGGCCTTTGCACCCTTGTCTTTTAGAATGCATCCTTGACACTTAGCCTTTCTCCATCATGTCTTGTTGCCTTGGTTTGGAATTGGTCTTTGTCTTTGTCTAGGGGGCATAACCATATTAGCTTTGGTCTCTAGGATGCGTTGGTCTTTAGGACATTTCACAAATGGTGTTTTTCAACACCACCCAAATTGTGTTTTTCAACACTACCCTAGCATCAAGTGTTTCTCAACACTTACCAGATATCTTACCCACAATCTAGTATGATGTGATATTTCTCACTAAGCAGATGTGATACTCAAATTTTGACTCTATGACCTACACACATGCACTTAAACACTCAACTCGTTGAGACTTGATTGACTTTGTTTTCTTTGTGTGCTATCTATGATGATTTCTTTGATGAGTGTTATCTCCCTATGATAGTCTTCAATGATGCATAGCTAGAAGACTGAGGGAATGAGAACATGTTTTATTTCTTTATCTACTTGTGGGTATATTTTGTTGGTCCTAACTGTCATTAGCATTTATGCTTGATCCACTTGATACTTAGGACCTACAAGGTATTATCCTGGACTATTTTGCGAGTGCATGTTTATAGCCATGTTGACCTTCTTATGTCCCGATGCCAGCATAATCTCGCTATAGAAAACTTAGGTAATCTCACTGCACTAGTCATCTTGACCTACATGTCTTTGGTGCCTGGGTGAGATTCCCACATTTCTATCTAATATAGATCATATTCATATACCCATAGTCATACTAGTGAGTATTGTATGATCTTGCGATGCTACCAATAAAGCTCGATGATGATTATTAGATGTCTATTGGCATTGTGACCTTGCAAGTCAACCACTTTCATAGTAGTTTGCATTTGTAGGTTCATGTTAGCTTATTTTTTCACCTTGCATATGGAGAGAGCTCTCCTTTTATCTTTTGTGGACCTATCGGTCAACTGCACTCACCTTTCGCTTCTTCTCGATCATGTCTTTCACTTCTTGTCTATAGCATTTTGACTTTTTGACCTATTTTCAAAACACCTTGGAATTGCACAAAAATTACACCCCTAGCTAATTTTGACATCCTGGATCCATTTTTAGACTCAAAATTGAAATTCAAGTTCATCTTAATAGTCAAAATCACATTTCAAATCTTCCCCTTCTTCTGCGCAGTTGGCTGACCATTTGAGGCCTGATCCTTCGATCTTTGTTGGGGCACCTTCATTTCTTCACCCCCATCTCTTTCAAACTTCTAGTCTATCATTCATTTTCACTTGCTTCATCTTTTTGAGGTTTGACTTAGTCAAACTGGGGCATATCTTCACTGCTTGATGGTTATCCTGTTATCCTTTATCTTCGATTATGATTACATTATGATTTGATCATCTTTTATCAATTTATTATTTCTCCTATACCTAATTTTAATTTTGATTTTGAGGGGGTAGTACCTATCAGTTTTAATCTTTGTTTCAGCTATATCATTCAGTTCAACCTGAGATTCTTATTTTGAGACCCGATTAGCACTTAACAACAATAGTGTTGATCTTGTCTTTTGATTTCAAACTTGACTATCACTTAACAGCAATGGTGTTGGTCTTGTCTTTCAGCTTATGCTTATGCTTGTCCTGATGTGTTCCCATCCATCGAACACACATCTGATTTGTCTTGTGATCCCAAATCGATCTCACATTTCAATTCTTCTTTGACTGCATGTGTTCCCAAAATGATCACACATTAGTCAAAGAGGGGAAAATGTATGCACCCTAAAATGGTCGCCGAGACTTTGGGCCCCCATTCAGCAATTTATCAAATCCCTGAATCAATATTTTCAAAAATCAGCATTTTATCAATTATATCAATTTCCTTGATCAAGTCTTATTTCATCATTTTCGATTATTTGCCTTGGGCTAACCATTTTATCCTAAAGTATTTATTTATTTAAAAGGAATATTTCCTCCCCTTTTAATAAATAAAAAGCCCCCACTTTTCATCTTATCCTAAGTTGCACAAATAAAGCATTATTCTTATTTTACAAAAAGAGGAAAAACACTTTTTGTCTCATATAGGCACAAAAGTCAACTCTTATTTTCTCATTGGAAGATACTTGTGCACATGGATTTCTCCTCTTTGATTCTCCGCCCTTGATTAAATATGTTGCCTCTTAATCTCCATGGTCCATTCTTTCTCATTTCCTATAAAAGAAGAGCTCTCTTCCTCATTTTCATATCCATCTCTTTTATGCTAATGTTATGCTGTAGGTTTTCTAGGTCATTTGGAGCTCTTTGAAGACATTCTTGCATTCAAGCTTTGAAGACATTGTTGTTGCATTTCATTTAGCTTGCTTTCTTGCTTTCATAGTTGCATAATCATGGCATTCTTAGTATAGACTTTCTTTATGCTATAGATTAATCTCATCTAGTTTAATAGGAAGGATTGTAATACTTGCTATTTCCATTTCATAGTTTAGCTTGTACTTTCCTTTCATAGCCTAGTTTTCACTTTCATTTCCATAGCTTATCTTACATATTCATCTTAATCTATCTTGCATTTGCACTTCATTTGATTCTTGGGGATATTGGCATTCTTGCCCTTGTCTTCACTTGAATCTCTCATTGTGTGGTTGACTAGCAAGGTCATTAAGTTTATTAGCTCTAGCTGAGAGCAATTTTAAATCTTGCAACTCCATACATAGAGAGCTATGGATCAATTTTTGAGACCTCATTCTTGAGTGTTCTTGATTGTAATGATTCATAGAAGTGCACTATTTTGTGTGTACAAAGTTTACCTAATTTCAAAAAAGAAAAAAAAAGTGGCCACTTATACCCCTTTTTTCACACCATCTTGGTGCACTTACCCTTGAAGATGGTTGTCTTCTTCCTTCTGAACTCAAAAAGTGTATCCATTGTAGACATTTGTAAAAATTCCTCTATTGCTAGGGTTTGATTAGTTATACATGGGAAACTTAAAAGGTTCACCTATAAAACCATTCACACACACCAAATGAAAGTCCTCTCCATAAAATCAAGCACACCTGAGGGCCAACCCCTACATAAAACCTAGTTGATCTCCTAAAAACCTTAAAATCTTCTCCTCCATAGAAAAACCTTAAAGAATATGGGTTAAAAAGATAACTGAAAACTCATAATAATCATGTAAAAAGATTTCTTCTATTCCCCTTACCCATGACATGTAAACTATGTATTTTTGAAAAACCATTACATTTGGATATAAAACCAAGTGAGAAAGGAAAGAGGAGTAGCAGAATTTACTTTCTTTGTTATACTTTCCAAACTATTTGTGGATCCCATTAGAAATGTTTCTATAAAATTATCACAATAGGAATTGTCTTCCTTTCTTAGCTTGAGCATGAGCCCCAATTAGTATGGTTGGATATCATAATCATCATCTTTGCAATAGAAAAAAGAAAGCATTGAGAATATGTCCTACAAAATTTATCTGAAGGATTTAACTGAAATGAGAAATGTAGACATAGACCTATTCCTAGGAAATTGGTTTAATCTTTTGCAACTCTCTGGATAAATTTAGGAATTTTGAGGTCATATGGGAGGCAAAGCATCTCTTGAATCACTCCAACATTGATGAAGAATCTCAATTTGGTTCCATGGAGCATTCCAGTATGAGCATCATAGCATTTGGCACAAGTATCTATCAATTCAAGGCAAGGGTGTACTTGAGACACCGGGGACTATGACAAGACAGACTACCACAAATGATAATCCAAACAATATCGGTCCTTTTGATTCACTATGATCTTCATTTTTTATTAAGACCTTCTCAAAGGCCCTTGGAATTAGTTTTAAAATATGGATTGTGTATATTATTGGCTCTATCTTGCACCATAAATGCATCCTTGTGGGGAACCTTCTCCAAGGTTTTAGTATGTTCACATTTTTGCCTCTAAGGCATGTGAGTGCATGCTAAGGAGAATTATTGAAAACATCTACATAGTAGGGTAGGTGTGCATCTCAGAGGCTAGCATGATAGATTGAACCTTCTATAAACATATTCATAGAAAAAAATAATTGCTTACTCCTTCTCTCACATGTTCTTCTCTTATCTTTTTAAAATTTATGCAAATTATTGCTCTCTGGTTTTTGTTTGGCTTCTTGGAAATGACTTTGTTGAAAAAGGAAAGCCAAAGACCTATTTGAAGATTTACAATTCTACCACTAAGATGGGTCAATTAATAAAAAATCCAAAAAAATTGACTTTAATGCAATTAAAACTTTTAATCTTCAAACTGAAATCTAAAAGTAACTAAAACTAAAACCAAAAGAAATGCAATCACACATGAAAAAATGCACAAGTTTTTATGTGGAAACCCAAGATGGAAAAACCACAATGAGAAATGCTACTAGGATCTAATATCCTAATCCAACCTCACTATTAAACATTTTACAAGATTTCATGGCACAAACCAAAGGAATCACCAAACCCCCTTATATGGGCACCAATAATCAAGTATCTAAGTACTAACTCAAAATTATCATAGCATTGACTCTAATATAATTACAAGAATTACAACTTATTACAATTTTGTGAAATCCTTTGAGTATATGAACAAACAATTATACTTTGAGTATATCAAAACAATTCCAATTTTTCATTTGCAATCTAAATACAATATCAAATAATAACTTTGCAATAGTAACGGTCCTCTTTTATCTAAAATGACTTTGTTTATAGATTTGATAGAACAATAAGTAGACTTTACTGCAAGTATAGATTTTTTTAAAAATCCAAAACTAAGCACTATTAAAGCATATTTAAAAAAATCATTGTCATTAATATTCATGATATCCACTTTCAATTTACCTTCCTTCCTTCCTTGGAAATCAATCTCAATCTCCAGCCAACAAATTGTCTTCAAAATTTCACCATTAAAATTGATACAAAAAAATATTTATCATTCAACACTTTCCTTCTGTCTGCATTTGACTCATCACAACTTCAAGATGCATTAGACTTCACAAAATAATCTTATTCTTTTTAGACTTTTCAAAGCATAAAGCTTTATCACCTTTATCCACACTTACATCCACACACTTCTCTTAAATTATTCAAATGAAAGGGTATTTAAAATGCCTCAAGTGGTTCTACTAACTGTAGATAGTCAAGTGGGTCTACTACCTCAAGTGGGTCGCCCTTTGTTGTGGTTAGTTGGGATGTTTTTTATTCCAATTGGTGGGAACTATGGTTAGTTCCTTTGGTTTTATTGGTGGTGCATCACAGTTGTAATATGGTCTTCCATTGCCCTATCTTTTGATGCTTTTGTATAAGGTTTCGAGTCCTTTCAAAACCTATTTTTACTTAATCAAAACTATAGATAGTTAATAAATTACAAATAGTTATAACTAACCACTCTCATCTCCATTTATCCCTAACTTCCTTTCCATCATGGCTTTTTATTCTCTCATTATGACAGCTTTTTATAAATGTCTATGTTAGTAGAAGATAGTCTTTAAAACTATCAAAAATCTTATGGAATGTTTGTAAACATATATAATGATAGAAGGAAATAAAATATCATTTTCCAATGTAAACTTTCAAGTAATCTGACCAAAAACATCTATGCAACCCCAATTATAAAATTATGATAATTATGTTTTGTAAAATAATACTCGTCCATTCTAGCCAAGACATCGACCATGTACTTTTTGTTAATTCATTAAAAAATTATTCATTGGTTTCAATCAAGAATAAACATCTAATAAAAAACCATAAATGTTGTTACATTCTTATATGCAACCTAATACAAGTCATTTCAAAGTTTTGAATAGAATCCAATTCCTCCATTTCCACGAAGGTTAGAGGTTGAAGTAACTAAGCAAAAATAGGAATCAAGCTTTTATATTTTGGACCAACTAAAGCATATATGTGTTAAGATACCCCTATTCAGCTATAAAATATGTTCCAATCTATGGTAAAGCTATTAAGGAATCTTAATGTCTAAAGAAACCTAGGTAGGAAGAAGAAAGATCCACAAACAATCCACTTTCTTGATTAGCTAGCAGATATTATGCTTGGTAAGGTGGTGGTACCCAAGTATTTTGATCCTAGTAGCCATGTAGTTGGAGTCATTATTAATGGTATTCAAGTTAAAAATGCTTTGATAGACTTAGGGGCACCCATAAATGTCATGACAAAGGATTCCATGTAGCATATTCAAATCACAAATCTAAGGCCTACACCTACTATCATGCAGCTAACTGATAGTTCTACTGTCAAACCTGATGGGATGGTAGAAGACTTAGTTGTCACCTTAGACTCTTGGGAGTATACAGCTTACTTCATGATACTTTCTCCTAAAGACACATTGGGTGGATATCCTATCATTCTAGGATGGCCTTGGTTAGCTACAAATGATGCATGCATAGGATGTTAGTCGGGAGCTATGACTATCTCAGATGGTATAACTACAAAGAAGATTTCCATTTATCCTCCTACATAGTCCACACCTGATATAGTCTAGCTAGTATGGAAAGACCTAGGGGAAGAAATAGAGGAAGTTAACTCAATTGTGTAGCTTATGATGTTGTATAGAGATCCTTTCTTGCAACTTTAAGAACAGGATGAGGTACTCAAAAAAAAATATGTAGAACAATTATGAAATGAGTGAGAAATATTTTGGTTGTTCATCACACCAGGAGTGTCCATTGCAGTCCATCCTTCTTGTGTTTGGTTCATTAACCTTTCCTGCAGCTGAAGAAATTTTTCACAAATTGTTGCCACATGAAGTTTAAATATCATATCTTACTGAAACATCCATGGTAGAGTTGAAAAAGAACCTAGAAGTCTCACCAAACTAGTTCCTAAATATCAATAATAAACTTACTCAAGAGAAACAACTGTCATTATCAAAACTACTCCAAAAAAACAAGCAATCTTTTGTTTGGGATTATAATGACATGAAGGGACTAGATCCTAAATTATATGAAGTTCCATGCACAATAAAATGTGATAGGTGCCAGAGGATGGGAAGGTCTACCAAGTTAGATGTGTTAAGTTTTTTTTGATCATTGCAAATGTAATAGCACTATCTCATTGTATGTATTTTCCAAATGCAACAATCTCTTGCATTTATATTGAGAATGCGCCAAGAAGAGGACATGTCCCTTTATGGGACATGTCTATTCATTATTATGTAATTAATATAATGATAATTATGATTATATATATATATACATATATATACATATACATACATACATACACACATATATATAATATCTCTTGAGTATTATATTAATTTCTCTAATATTTACATAGTTATATATATATATATATATATATATATATATATATATAATATATATATAATATATATATATATATATATATATATATATATAAGTATGTATATGTATATATAAGTATATATAGTTAATATATATACATATCTTCACTAATATTGACTCATAGTGTTTATCTGACTGAAGCTACAAACATCAACACTCCCTCTTAGCCAGGGAATATTAAACACATGATTAGGATAAGAAGATATAATTTACCATGATACCAAAGATATGGTCTGACTAGGAATATCAAGTCGCATGATATTCACGAGAACTCATAGATTCATAAGAATTTTTATCTCATGATATTGGGATTATTTGTCATAGAATATCAAGTCACAAGATATTCTCCAAATACTCAAAGTAATGGCCTACCAACATCAAGTCACATGATGTCCACCAAGTACTCAAAAGTTTACAAAGGTATCATCTCATGATATCAGGAGCCTTGGCCTGCAGAATATCAAGTCACATGATATTCACCAAGTGCTCAGAGTAATGGGCCTACCGACATCAAGTCACATGATGTCCACCAAGTACTCAATAAAATTATAGAGATATCATCTCATGATATCAGGAGCATTGGCCTGTAGAATATCAAGTCACATGATATTCACCAAGTGCTCAAAGTAATGGCCTACTGACATCAAGTCACATAATGTCCACAAAGTACTCAAAAGATGTCCATAGGTAATGTACACTTATCATAGGAACATTCATATCATTTATCATGATTTGTTTCAGCCATCATAAGATGTCTATCATGACAGAAGATTAAGTTATTGTAAGATCGTCACCTTTCAATAACTTTAACAAATACAAGTGATAATCAATTGGAAGTCGTCACTTCCTCATGATTTACATAGGGGGTAGGCCCATTAAAAACATTCATGATTCATTAGTATAACAATCAATTATATCAAGTTTACCTTAGAAGTGTTTCACCTTCAATAGTGAACTCCCTCTCAATCAATATGATCAAGATTATCACAAGTTGACTAAACCATCTTCTCCCTCTGAAGCTCAAGTTTATCAACTTCTTGACCTCTTTTGAAATGTCATACTCCCTTTGCATCTAGTCTCAATCATTAATTCATTTGCAAGCATGAAGTTTTTTCTCCCGTGAATGCAATTATCTTGTGCTTCTGTCCTGAAGGTATGTCATAGAGAGATTACAAATAGCTCACTAAACTATCTCGACCGGAAATACCAATGATAGAAGCATACAATATTTTACTAACCAATAGTATAGCATGAATTAAAAACTCAAAAATTATGTGCATTAATAAAACATGAAATACTTATCTTTTATAAATTTCAAGTATTTCATTCTAGAAGGTGAGCCCATATAGAAAATATCATGCAAATTCACAAAATGATGTCCCCATTCTTGAACATTTCCATAATTCTTCACATGATCTTTCTTGAATATCAAAAGGTTTTATACACTATGACAACCTTCAATATGATTGGATCTCCCTTTAAGTGGTTAGGCTTTTAAAGAAGGAACCTCACTATTTTACAGATTTTTATTTTTTTTTTGTATAGACCCGTACACAGTCAATCATAACTTTTGAACCTGACCATTTTTCTCCAATCGTTCTGGTGATGTTGTTCTAATTTTTTTTATCACTAACAAATCCAAAATTTAGAAAAATCCAATGATGCATTTGGGGGATATGGTCTTTGTAATGAGGACTATATTTTTTGAGGCAGTCACACATTCACCATCAACAAACTACTCTCTTATATTTGTAACTTGGCTCTGATACCGTGTTAAGGTTTTAGGATCATTGCAAATGTAATAGAAATATCTCTTTGTATGTGTTTTCCAAATGCAACAATCTCTTACATTTATATTGAGAATGAGCCAAGAAGAGACATGTCCCTTCATGGGACATGTCAATTCATTATTATGTAATTAATATAATGATGATTATGATTATATATATACATACCTACATACATATAATATCTCTTGAATATTATATTAATTTCCTTAATATTTACATAATAATAATATTTATATGTATGTGTGTGTGTGTGTGTGTGTCTCTATATATATATATATATACATATATATATATATATACATATATATATATATATACATATATATATATATACATATATATATATATATACATATATATATATATATACATATATATATATATATATACATATATATATATATATATATATATATATATATATATATATATATGTATATATATATGTATATATATATATATATATATACATATATATATACATATATATATATATATATATATATATATATATATATATATATATATATATATATATATATGTATATATATATATATATATATATATACATATATATATATATATGTATATATATATATATATATATATAACATATATATATATATAAGTGTATATATACATCTCATATATACTAAATATATATACATGTCTTCACTAGTATTGACTCATAGTATTTATCTTACTGAAGCTACAAAACATCAACAAGATGATATTCCACTATACCCTCAGGTAGTTTTAACACCATTTGATAAATCGGGATTAGATTTTGTTGGTCCCATTAATCCTCCATCCAATGGAAAGTCTTACATTATAGTATGTACTGACTATGTCACAAAATGGGTTGAGGAAAAACCAATGAAGCATGCAAAGGATAATAATGTAGGATAATATTGTAGGATTCTTGTATGCGGAAATTTTTACCAGGTTTAGAGTTCCAAGAGAAATTTTAATATATTAGGGGAGACCAATTTACCTCAACTTTGATAACAACATTGGTAAATGAATACAACATTCTACATAGTAATTCACTTCCTTATCATCCCCAGGACAATGGGAAAGTAGAGATAACCAACAAGGAGATTGAATCTATCTTGACAAAAATAGTGGAAGTTCATAGAAAGGATTGGGCGAATAGGCTATTAGAAGCAATTTGGGCCTATATAACTACATGGAAGACCAAAATAGGGTTCACTCAATTTGAAATTCTTTATTGGAAGGCATCTATCATTCCTATTTAATTCAATCATAAGACCCTCAGAACTATATTCCAACTTGACATGAATTTATCAACAACACAACAAGACAGATTCATGCAGCTCAATGCCCTGGATAAAATTAGAAAGTCAGCCCTGCAACACACAAAGTTAGTAAACAATCAATAGATGAAATGGAATGAAAATAATATAAAGGATAATAAATGTTTCCCTAGATATTGGGCATTAATATATGATTCTAGATACAAGGAAACTATGGGAAAACTTCAGACCCATTAGCTAGGGCCATATGAGATTGAAGAAGTCTTTCCAAATGGAGTACCTCAATTATCAACCATAGATCTAGTCAGATGTAAATTGTTGGTCAACGGTCATAGATTGAGGTTGTATCAAAAACCTACCACCAAGGATGATTTCTTGGAACAATTCAAACCTTTTGAGGACTCCAAGGTTCCTACAACTGAAGTCGGAGGACTTCTTGTTGCATCACCTCTTTAACTTTTTGTTGCATGAAATCATAATAAACACATCCATGTCTAGTGGATGTACTTTTTCTACATAATAAAAAGACACCTCCATTCCATGAGACATGTCTTGCACTTCGCTCCAACTCCACTTCACAGTGTCATTCAACCGTACTTCAAGCTAGGATGGTGATGCTAGTAAGCATACTACTCAATCTCAACTATACTAATCTGCATTGATTACTCAAGTCACATCCACAAAAAATTGTAGATCTATATTTATTTTTTATTAGATACATTTATTATGCTATGATTTAATAATATATATACATTGCATATAACTACAATCATACTCATCATCTACCATCGACATGTGTGGATACATGTTAAACTTTAAGTTGGGGGTGGGGAAATATTTTATCCATGTCATATTTGATTCCATGTCACCCATGTCTATAGAATTAATGTCACATCATGGTTAAAACTATGGCTCTTTTTAAATTTTGACAAGGTTGATGTGATAGTTTAAGAAAATGAGATCTTCTTCATATGTGTTTTCTTATTAAAAATCTTTTTGCGGCTATCAATACCTTGAAATGACTATATTTTCCATCATTACCTAAACTACATTCCAAATTTAGATGTTACAAAGGGTTTTATGAAAAATTCAATTACAAAGCGCATAAGTTGCAGGAAGAAGTTGAGGTTTTTAAGAGATAAATTTGAGAAGTTGCAAGGATTTTGAGTTGTTAGAGTGTGTTATTTTTAGTTTCTAGAAGAAATTAAGAAGGAATTATGATTCTTCACTATGGGATAACCACCTATCAAATATGAACTCATGGTTCATGATGTATTACTACAAGACCCAGTTTGTGCACCCACATTTAGGAATTGTGGGTGGTAGGATTATTTCTTAAAGCTAAATGGGTTTGATAATGATGTTGCAAGATTCACCTACACATTTTATAGTGAGGAGGCCCAAGTGAAAGGGTTGAGGGTTATTGAAAATGAAGAACACATAGTTGAAGTAACAAGACTTCCAACTGTATGAGAAGTTTTTCCAGAATCAAAGGATGCTAGGACTGCCAAAGCACAATTTTCACATCCTAGAGATCCCCTTCTTCATGTTGACAAATAGGGAACCAAAAGACTTTCATTGCCTCATGTTTGGGTTGAGGTGTTCATTTATGTTATTAGATATTTAACTTGTGAGGGTAGGCAGTCCCAACTACATTTTGTTCATTTCAATTTACTCATCTATATGCACCATGTGATGCTGGTTAACATGACCAATTACTTCTATAATATAATCTCCATCGGTAATGTAGAAACACAAAGAGGTAGGCCTCATTTTGTTACTCATCATGGTCTCCTAAAATTGTTGGTATAAATTTTGTTAAGAGATGTGTCTCAAATGACTTAGGAAGAGTTTGTTGCAATTGGAAGGTTTTAGTTGGATAATGTAGGACCTAGTGGTCATTCAATAATGCATATGGTTGATAATCCTCAGGGAGATGTGAAAATGATAGTGGGATCCTCTTCCTCAAAGGAATCCCTTGTAGATGAGGTTCATGTAGCCATTACACTAGAAGAGACTTCAGCTACCAACATTGATATAAAATCTCCAAGAGAACCTAGTGCCCGTAGTTCTGAACAAACCCCTATAAGGACTAGGGCATTTGTAAGAAGGTAGAAAGGGAAAGCCAAGATGGATGACGGTAGTGAAAAGATTATAGAAAAATAGGAAGAACAAGACCCTGAGCCAAATACCCCTAGTTCTAAGAAAAGGAATAAGGATGAATCACACGCTTCTGCAACCTTTGTACCTATAGAAAAGACCTCTCAAAAATAAAGTAATTCTAGGGCTCCTAAAGCTACTACAGAGATTCTTCAAAGGAGAATCTCTAGGCTTAACATAAGGGCTACATGAAAAAGAGAAGAACCAATTGCTAGTTTTTTTTTTTAAGTCCTCTAAATCCCTTCAATAAATTCCTCAGGAAGCAACATATATTATTCGTATCCCTAAGGAAAATGAGCCAATATCCACATCTGATGTGCATATGGATAACTCTGTTGAGAAATGTGAGATGCTACATATGGAAATAAGAGAAGAAGGTTTCCCAATTACACATGTTGAATAGCTTGAAGAAAGTAATGAATTGCATGAGGAATTAGTAAGAGAATAAACCCCTCTAGCTCAATAGGATATGGAATTTCAAGAGGAAGAGGAGAAGATAGAAGAAGGTTTGGGATTGAAAGCCCTTGATAACCTCATTGTTGTAATGGAAAAGATGGGAGAACAACTAGTGTTACAAACAAAATAACCAATGTTGCAGTTAGTATGGCCTAAGTCAAGCACAAGTCATGCAGGTAAGAGGAATATAATATTTGAACATAAACCTCCTAGGACTCTTACTTTTCATTCAGTATCTTTGGATTTTTTTAAACTTGTGTAGTATAGGCAAACTGAATGGGAAATTGAGAAGGCTAAGATGGAAAGAATAATTGATAATCAGAAAGTAGAAATTGATAATCAAAAATAAGAAATTAATTTTCTTAAGAATAAGGTAGATACTATAACAAACATGGTCCCTCAATTAATGGAATGTAGGGCTCCACCTAGAATTTATGCTTTATATTTACAAGAGAAGCATCTTTTATTTCAATTGAAGAGAATCATCAAAGACAAGATTCCCACCTTGGATACCCCTCAAGAAAACTACTAGGTGTACCAGTCATCTCCTACATCCATTAGGAATTTACTCTATGAATTTCATTGCACAATTATACAATACAATTGGATAGTGAATGGAATCCCCTTCTCTATATTGGGGATATTAACCTAAAAGAATTGATGTCCTAGATTAATAATGAGATTAGTATGGGAGAGAATTCACAGGCATAGAGAAAAGGAACACAATATAATGTTTTCCTTAATACCTAAGGCTAGGAAGCCTAGGGAGTTGTATTATGACTAGCTAAAATTGCTTCACACCTTACCAGATGACAGCTGGAGGAAAAGGATTATACCCTTAAGAAAAGAATCTTATAAGGAATTTGAGAAGATGACTAGAGTTAAGTGAAAAAATTTGATTGGACATTTGGTCCAAAAGTGGAATATTTTCACTATGAAACTCAAGAAATCAGAACCCCATTCCCTTGTCAATTATAGAGCAACAATGTAGCGGGCACCAAAGTATATCAATCTGGGTAGAGTGAAGTAGAAGGATTGGTTACCCTTGACCTTTCATCCACCTACATCATTGTGTAAATTATATAGTTAAAGTAATGATAAGGAGGGCTATAGTGAAGAAGCAAAGCATAATAGGTGGGCATAGTTGGAAAAGATGAAAGGGTTTTATTGGAATCTTGCACAGGGTGCCATTGGACAGAGTATTGTTGATGATTTTAGGATACATGCCAATATCATGAGTTTATTAGTTGCTAGAGGAATAAAATGGATTAAATTGGGGGTGAAATGATGAGATTAAAAAATGGCTCACTGATTATGTAACTTTTCTATTTTTTCTTTGTCATATTTCTAGATTGTGTCGAAGTCTATGTCATGAACTTGGTTTTTAGTTGTCTTTAGTCAGCCTTATGGACTTGGTATCATAGACTTAAGAATTATACTTTAATACCTCTGTAATGGGTGAAAGACACATTTATATGGTTATATATGCAATCTGTATATATTAGTCTTGATTACGGCTCAATAAATGGTTAATCTAATGATAGATGGATATATATATGTGTTGCATATCTTTTGTATATGTTAAGATTACAATCCAAGATGATTAATGGAGTATTACTTGGTGCTCAAGAAGGTACTCGGTACAAAGGCAATTCATCATCCTTGAAATGTCATTTATTTGGCATGTTTCATGCATTTGTTTTGATGGTTTCTGTCAAGTTGATCACCTTATTGCTTGTTAGGATGAGTTTTTCTTCTCTGGCTGCAAGCACTTAATTTTTGGAAACCTTCCAGTCTTTTTCTTTATTTTTTTCCTTTCTTCTTAGGAGTTTTTAATCTTGTTTTCCCTTAAGTCAATAGCCCTTTGAATTCTGCTCATTTCGAGCTATCTTAGGTGTCAAACAGAGTTGGCTAGCTCAAGTTATGAAGGCAAAGGTGGGGTTTTTCAGGCTGACTGCATATTTTATTTAAAATCCTCCAAAAGTGGGCTTTTTATGGTCAATTACAACAATTAAAATTATTTTTAATATATAAAATGGATTTTGATATCCATTTTTAAATTTCAACTCATTTTGAGTTGATTTAACTATAGCTTTTAATCATTTTATGAAAAATAGCTCTTTTTGGTCTAATTTCATGTTACTTTATTAAAACTATAGTTATATATTAAATTTAATCAAAATTCAATCACTTAAGTGCATAAAAGTGGGGCTTTTATCATTCACTGCATATCATCTATGTATAAGTCATTCTTCAAAACCCACGTTCTATAAGTTTAAGTCCCATAGCCACAATTACGCACTTTTAATATGCAATTTCATGTGTTTAAGTTATAAAACATGTGTTTATGTGTTGGTTTAATGCATTTACATATTTTATTGTGACTTAAGTGGAAAAAGTGGCTTTTTCTAAGCCAAATAAATATCTTTTATAACATATATTTGCACTTCAAAAGTGAATACTTTAATCGTTTCAGTTGAGAAATGTTATTTTTATATGCAAATGCATATTTAAAATATGTTTTTAAACAAAGTGAGTATAGGTGTCGAATTTAAAGATGAAAACATATCTTTTCAAATGTGCAGAAGCATGTCAAAAGTGCATTTTTTAATCAAAGAGCTCAAGCACGTCATTTTTAGAAGCAAAAGCATATTTCTTTTAACTTGTATTTGCATGCCAAAAGTGTGTTTTTAAGAAAAAGGGCAAAGAAGTCAAATTTGAAGGCAAGAACATATAATTTTTATATGCAAATACAAGTTGAAAAGTGTGTATTTAACCAAGCATACCTAGACATCAATTTTGGAAGCAAATACATGTCTCTTTTAACGTGTATTTGCATTTGAAAAGTGTGTTTTTAACTGATTATGCCCTAGGAGTCAAATTTATTGACAAAAGCATGTTTTTGTATGCATTATGAAACCCATTGTTCTTCTCTTGAGCACATAGTGGAAAATTTGAGGTGAAACACATGTTTTTTGGCACTAAAAAAGGGTGTTTTCATCTTCCTTTGACAACATTTTGTTCTCTTGAACACACAATGTCATTTTTATGGCATTTACATGATTCAAATGCATACAAAACATATGCATTTTGTCTAAAACAATCTTTCCAAGGTCTTTCTTCTCCAAAAACAACTCATATTAGGAAGATTTGAGCGTTGGATATCCATTCATTCACATCAAGGAATGATTTGTGAGTAAGTGTGATCATTTTTAGCTTGTTTCACTTCTTTCTCTTCTTGAAATGATACCCTAGGTGCCATTTTTTGTCATCTATGCATATGCATTTGAAATGGTCAAATTTGTTGTTATTTCCTTGCATTTTATCTCTAACAGGGAGGCTCTTACCTCTTGAACTAAATCTAGTTCTTCTCTAGTCCTTCAAGGAATTACTAGGGCTTCTTGATCACCCATGATCTTAGGAGGGATCCACTTCAAGGCTACTACCACTCTTGAACTTCCCTACCAATTCCAAGTGCTTACACTATAATCCATCTAATTTGAACTCACCAATGTAAGATCAAACACCAACTCACCAACCCTTTTATATAACCTTGCAAGATTCTAGGGCATGTCCTTGTCTTTCCATTCACAAATCCATGCTCTACAATGGTTCTTGGTTCATTCTCCCATCGCTACCCAATCTTCCTATTTTTTAGGGCTACAAGTTAGTAGGCCTCAATTAGGTCAATTTTGGAGTAATTTGGGTTTCTTTCTCAAAAATTCCTCATAACCCCCTAAACAACCTAGTGATTCAGACACCCCTTAGGGAACACTTAAAGATTTTTTAGTTCTTAGGTCTTCAAGCCCTTCGTACACCACCAAACCCTAATTGGTTCAAATTGTAAAGAATTGAACCAATCTTGTTAGACTGCATTGGAAATCTACTTAAATGGATTCAAATCTTCTCCAACTCATAGACAAGACTCTATATGAGTCTTCTAAGGATCTCTAAGGTGTTGGATTAGTTTTTTTAATCCACTCCTGGAAGTTATCATCCATTGTTCTTATTTCTTCCTAGTCAGGCTATGAAGGAGCTCGCCTAGGGCAAGAAGTTAAAATTCACTCCTACAACTTCCAATTACCTAAAAAAAACAAAAACTATATAGATGGTCTCCATTTCCATTTCTACAAGGGAAAAGTACTTGCCACGGTGGGAAATTCAAATTGCAGCCATTTTACTATACAAGACCATGTCTAGTCCAGAGACTCAGAATCAGGGACATATTTTTATGTAAAAATTAAAATAAAAAATAAAACACTAATCTATTACTCATAGCACTACAAAACAATTAAGTCTACCTAATTGCATTGAGGGATCAAATAATTCAATCCATGAAACTCAATTTACACATAAAAATGCAAGAAAACACAGTTACACAGTAAATTGTCAAAGTCTTCTTCTTGAAATTTGTGCCAAATAACCCAACCAACCTATTACAATATTTGAAAATAGATTAAATAGGTCCCCTTGACCTCTTTCAACTATCTATCCTGACCCCTAACCATCTTAGGGAAATTTTCAACTTTTCTCAAAATGTTGTCAAGCAACTTTTCGAAGTTGCAAAAGTTGCTTGACAACTTTTACAACTTTTTGTATTTCTCCTCCTTACATTGCATTGACCCAAAGTGTGGATTCAAAATAACCATAAAGTCATTCCTACACCTAAATACAACTTCATTACATCTAATTGTGCGCTCTAGGTGCCATTTCATATATTTTGCCACATTTTGGCTTACACAGCCCAAATAGGGTCTTTTGACACAATGACCACAACAAAACACAAACACAACAACACACAACTAAACTACTCTTGAATCAACCTTAAACAACTAAATTAAACACAAGACCTTAAGAAGGCCTTCCAAACCAAAACTTGAGGGTTGAACAAGTCTAACCCCTAGGTGCTCCTGCACCAATCTCTCTATTCTTTCCATTTGGCCATTATTGCATATTGACTCTCCAAAATAGAAGAATAAGACTAGAAATGAAGTCTATATATAATCTTTAGAGATCATCTTTCCTAAATCTGAAAATCCTTTTGGATTTATTTCAGATTTTGTTCAAAGATTTGGAAAGACTTCTTCTTGTGAGTTGAGGTAATTTTTTCCTTGAGTCTTTTCCTAATTCTTCCCAAGATTCTTGTTTTAGTTCTTGATTAACATGTAAGTTTTTATTTTCAGATTTACATGTGTTTGTTTTCATGATCCTTCTACTTCTATCTTTCATTCTTAAGTTGCATATGCAAGAATCTCTACTTGCTTGCATATGCACTCAGGACTAAAAACCTCCTTCTATGATGAAAAGAGGAACAAGTCCATGCTTATGCACACATGCATTTTCCTTCCAAAAACCCACTTACATAAGCCTTGTCTAGTATATCTACTTAACCGTTGCCACATGACTTAAAACTCATGATGGTGGTCAGTTTAACTCTCTTTTAAATGGAAATCCTTAGTTCCATTATAAGTAGAGATCATATCCACTCATTTTCCTACCTATTATCCTTCATAATTCTCATTGTCCAAATATGAAATCACCTTCAATAAACCCGTTGTTGGGTTTTTCTTACCATTTTTTAGCTAAAACATATTCATTCTTTCAATTACCAGCTATCTACATATACTCACAATACCCCAAGCTCTCTCCTTTACATCAAAATTGTACAATGGACTCTTCTCAGTTCTTACTGTGTGTGAGTGATTTACACCTTCATGAAATTACAAGATTAACTAAGAACAACAAGAATTAGAGCAAAATAATCTAACAAATGCACAATTAATCTATCAACATCTCATGGATCTCTAAAATAAAGTGGTAAATGAGGCTCTCAGCTATGATCCTCACTAGTGACACTCTAAAGATGAGAATTAAGCTATATGATATGCAAATTTAGATCTATTCTATCAAATTCTAGCTCTATTTGATGAACAATCTACTATGATCAATGCAATTTAAGCTAATTAGCAATGACAAATGATAAGTGAGTGATATGGATGCAAATTGATAGAGCTTTGCTGCAATTCAAAGATATGGAGTGGATGAATAATGCCTCAAAATGCCTTCTATTTATAAGATTTTCCCAAGGGTAGGGGGTAGAGTGAGATAACCATGGTTATGCTTGGGTAAGGTCAATTGGCTTTGCTTTGTCCCTAAATTGGGGGACAAACATTTAAATGGTTTCAAAAGGCTGGACCATTTCAACAAAAGTGAGTGATTTGTGTCCATTTTGTCTCCTTTTTCCTTTGTTGAGAGAATTTATGATTTATTAATTAATTAAAGTAATTAAATTTAGCCATGAAGGGTAAGAGGTTCATTTTGATTTTTGCTTTCAACAACTATGTCATTAATTGAATTTAATCAATTTCTTAGTGTTTTTCCCTTTTTCAAGCTTTATTTAATCATTTAATCATTTCAATTGAATTTTCCTTTGATTTAAATTGCCTTTGTTCCGTTTATCAATTTTTCGTGTTATTTTGATGACTTGATGCACCTTTTTGATTGATTTAAGCCTTTGTCAATTTTCCATGTCTACAAATGCCCCTCTTTGAGTCGATGTGCGAAGAACACCGATTCAAAGATTCCCTTAGTATGATGATCTGATTCAGGTCCTGGTTTTGATATGCCTCTGATCGTTTTGATTGAAGTACTTCCTGATGATGATGATGTGCCTTTGATGATGGTGCTGATATGATTCTGATGCCTCTGATATGATATGGGTCCTGGTTTGATGATAGGTCCTGGGTTCACTGATAAAGGTCCTGGGTTAATTGATAAAGGTCCTGGGTTGATTGATAAAGGTCCTGGGTTGATTGATTGCTGATATGTTGATAGGTTTGATATGAAACCAATATGCAATTGATTTGCCTCCTGATATGAAACTGATATGATATGATACTGATATGATATGATATGATAACTTGATATGATATGATATGCCCCACTGATAAATGTTTTTGATGTGATGCCCATTTGATACTCTGATGCCCCCTCAGAAATAAAACATATTGATTCCTTGATTTGAAAGATTTTGATTGATTGGTCCAATATGTTTTCATTTCTGAAAAAAATATTAATGATATGCCATGACTCACAATTTGCATCCAAGATAGATAGGTTTGTTGTAGTTAATCGAAACAAGTGATTAGGATAACAGGATAATGGTACCAATGAATGTGATTTGTCAATCTGATAGAATAGTTCTGATATGATAAATCAATCAGTGTGAAAACCGATATGATTTGATACTGCTGCTTCGTTCTCAGGACACAGAGACACGAACGATGGTACTGGGTGTGATTGCTTGATACTTTGATATGATTGATTGACGTAAGATGACTCACTGATATAAAATACTGATATGATTCCCTTGATTTGTGAACCAGGTACATTTTCGTAAATGATATATATACGGACCTTAGCTTCTTGGCTATTTGGACTTAAGTCATGAGTTTGACCCAGCTAGAGTACATGTTATTGAGATGATTGATTATGGAGCTCTTTCAGTTTGTTGATATTCTATCATGTTTCAGTTATTGATCAGGACTTGGATGTATCACTTTGATGACATTGTATCTTTGATTAGACAAAGTTCATGGATCTGTGATGTTATGGACACTTATGATTTATGGACTTTCCTTGATTCTTGATTGAATGACCCATTTTATGATTGATCAAGATTTCAATTGAATGACCCCCCTTTTCCCTTGGAAAAATACTACAAACAAAAGGCACATGCAATTAATCTAACATGATAATGCAATTAACCTTCCATGATAATGCAATGCAATGCAGCTAAGCGTCACTAGCTTTTAGCAAATAAATGCCTTGAGGATAAATTTTCATCATTGAGCACTTTGGGACCGGAAAGCAAGTACAATCACCACTGCCCACTGACATGATGATATGAATACCACTTTTTATCACATTTGGTAACCTCCTTTTTGAACTAGTACAACCCACACTAGTCGAATAAACCAACTATGAGAGTATGAATACCAGTTTCAACGAATTCAATGTTGCATAAACAAGCAAAGGTCAACCTTCCACCCTATATGAAAGTCCTCGATGGTTCTTTGATGACCATGTCGTTAGATGAATTCACATAAGTTGTTGGATATCCCTCAAGATAGTCACTCAAAGGCAAGAAAAATATCATGTCTCCATCATTACCAATCTAGTCGAAACATCATCGATTAGCTAAAAAGATGTGATAAAATCAATGTAAGTAAAGATCATCAAAAGAAAGCTTCAAGTGTTTTGCAATGTTTCATGATTTTCAAAAAGTATTTCCAAGCATTCTGATCTTTTTAAAGTGTTTTGTCAATTTTTAATCCTGAATAATAAAGTCAATGAAGGCTCATGGATCAAGTTGTGGTAATTGAATTCTTGGTTAGTGAACAATGATATCCATCAAAGGTTCATGAAAATCTTCTTCTCTCTTCTAAAACTCTGATCTCTCTCTCTGATATGACTAAATATTGTACTATTGAATCCTTTTTTGGGTTAATGCCTTGCTTCATGTGAATTCATGCTTGTTTGTTGAAATCCGCTGATTAAGATCAAATGCCCCAGTTGGATAGAAAAAATGTTGGACTTGGACAAACTTTCAAAATATTGCCGAAGCTCAGTTTTATGCAAGATGCATCTAGAAGCACTTCATGTTGTCCTTTTTACCCACTCTCAAACAAGATCACATTGGTTTGCCCCCAATGTCTAGCAAGATATAGGACATGAAGGATGGATTTGCAAGCTGATGGATTAGAGATGGAAAGGCTATGATGGAAGAAGTATGCGAATGTGACCCATAGGACTATCTCCTCAAGAGTACCCAAGCTAAGGAAAAAATGATATAGCAATGTGAAGCATGTTTTTGGATAAGCCATGGAAGCCAATTGTACAGGGCTAGATAGTGTATAGGATAACGATTTGCTACCATGAAAAGGAGTGATCCAAAAGAGTGGACATGTTAAGAAGTTTTTGATAACAATTTTTTTTATTTTTATTTTTAAAGTTCATCTTGATCAAGACCAAGGGTCAATTTGGGTAAGATGTGGATAAGATAACACAATCTGGATAAAGAGGTGATGGAGGCTATGAAGGGATGTTTTGGGATTATGAAAAAGACTGTCAAGGAATGATGAAGGTGAATTTGGGATAAGCAAGATCATGATAGGGTAACATGGATGCAACAAGTACATAAGTTGATGGAAAGGATAACGGATGTCAAGATACTCAATGCTCATGGATGTGTTCAACCTTGTCAATATGGATGAAAGTGAGGTAAATGATAGGAAGATGGAAGATGGCATGGATGAAACTTACCCCCAAGTGTAGAGTGCAAGAAGGAAGAATTACGCATGACGCCTGTTTGCCAGGTTTTCATCATGGTACTTGTCTAAGGTGCCACAAGAAGTGGTTTTCACCCTAGATTTATTTCTTTTTATTTTTGCTACCAAGGTGCCTATTGCTAGGTTTTCACCAAGGCACTTTTTCTCTTTTTTCATTTTTTTCATTTTTTCTTTGTTTTTTTCTTTTTTTTGTATTTTTCAATATTTTCCCAACATTAGAATCTTTGGACAATGCTCCTCTGAAAGATATGCTATAATAAACCATGGGTATGACTAGGATGCTCAAAGATATTGATAAGAGGGATGGAAGGATGGAAAGTATGCATTGGAAAATGAATATGAGGATAAGAAGAAGGTATGTTGAAGATGGAAATGTTGGCAAGATCAACTTTGACACACACTTTGAAGAGTGGTGGAATGATGGAGGAACAATAGATGATGGAGGTAAGGATCTTTTTGAGGTAGTGGATTTTGGGATGTAAGAAGATGAAGGATGTTTGGAAGGAGATGGAATGAAAGCCTTTGGAAGCTTGAATGTCAATTTTGCTTCTTCTTTTGTGTGCAAGTCTTTTAACAATGACTTGGGAATCCACATATTCTTTGATTTTTCTTCCTTTTGGAATGCTTTTGAATGCATTTCTTCAATGAGGGATTTAGGAACCCACATTTTATTTTTTTCTTTTTGCTTGATGGACCTTTGCGGCCTTTTGGATATTTCATTTTGCTTTTCATTCACATGTCGATTAGATGGGACATTGTGATTTTGATGCACATCTGGATTCTTGGATTTATGATTTTTATGTTGCACATCAACATTGCTTCCAAAAGACTTAGGAATTGTGGATGAATAGGAATAATATGGATGGTTCATATGGATTGGTGTTTGGACATTCTTCAAGTATGTGTGTCTTTGTTGATCTTGATACATGGTAGGGTAAGTGAATGGATAGCTAGGGATGATAGTAATAGATGATGGGGGAATATATGGACCTAATATGGATGGAAGGGATGAAGACTTTTGTTTTGGGACATAGGAACCCAAAATGGATTTGGAGGATAGTGGAGGTATGTGGTTGTATTTGAATGGAGGGATATAAGGTGTGAAAGGGATATCAATATCTTTGGAAGGAGCTGCATCACCAACGTTCTCATCTTTAAGATTTATCTTTATACTAATAGGCTCATGAGTATCTTTGATAGGAACACATTTGATAGGATCAACTGAAGCTTGAAGGGATTTATTATCTTGCAAGGGATTTGGAAGAATGATGTTTTCTTGAGGTGAACATGGAGGAATATGACAAGGAAATGATGGGATGCTTTGATCTTGACAAGGATCTTTGAATTGTGTAGCAAAGGTATTTTGCTCTTGATTTTCAATATGCTCATTGGAAGTTATGGAAGGGATATCTTGATCTTGCTTGGGAAGTGGAGAAGATATGGAACTTGGAAGGGTACTTTGTTCTTGGAATGGAAGGATATCATCTTGAAAGACATGAAAGGATGCAAGGGGATCATCACAAGGTTCAAGGGATATGGGACCTTCATCAAATATGGGAGGGGTTTGTATATAATCTTGATCTTGATCTTTATCACTGTTTATCTCTTTTCTCTTTGGATTATCTTCTTGACATGAAGCCACTTCTAAGGACAAGGTAGATGTTTGGATATGTGTGGGGAATGTTTGGAAGAATGGTGTAGGATCCTCTTGAATAGGTATAATAGGCATTGAGGCACATGAAGCTTTGGGTTCTAAGATCTTTGAAGCATGGAAAAGGTCTGCAACAAGATGTGAGTTAGCTTGGGTTTCTTTTAGAGGTAGCCCTTGAGGGTAGACATAGTCAATGGGAAAAGTATCATCATTAGGCTCATTCTTTGATGGAGGAATTTTGGATAATTGTGGAGCTTTGGGAGATGAAGAAAAAATGAAAGGAATGCTAGTTATGGGAGGGTCTTTGCTAGATAGAGGTTCGGGAGATGGATGAAGGATGAAAGGTGTACAAGTCATCCAGGGAGAAACCTTGTTAGGAGATGGACAAAGGATGAATGGATTACTCTTGCTATATGGAGGTTTTTGAATTAGATCTTGCTTGAGAGCGGTATTTTTCACTCCATATTCTTTATTATCTTGATCACAAATAGGTTGATTATGCAATTTCCTTTGATCTAAGATAAGTTTATCACTCTTAAATGCTTCCTTTTGTGAGGAGGATGAAGATATGGATGACCCATCATCATAGAGGAAAAGACAAATTGATCTTAATGATGGTTCTTTAGATAAAGTATCTTTTTGCTTTTCTTCATCCTTTCTTAAAGTTGATGTGTCATAATTATGTGGAAGCTTAGCTCCAGATTGAGTTAAAGTTAGGAAATATGCTTCTTTATCCCAGTCCAAAATTCATTCCATTATTTCTATAAACACGGGATCTTGGGATGCTCTCACAACATCATCTTTAGACACCTCATCACTTTGAAAAGAATAGCTTGATATTAAGAATGGCATTTTATATGATGTATCTCTTTGGTTTTCCTCATTCTTTCTCAAGGTTGATGTGTCATAATTATAAGGAAGTTTAGCTCCTGCTTGAGCTAAAGCTAGAAAATATGTGTCTTTATCCCACTTCAAAAGTAATTCCATTATTTCCAGAAACACGGGACTTTGGGATGCTTCAACAACATCATCTTCAGAAACCTCATCACTTTGATTCCTATGGAGATCTTGATCTTGACTTTGATAATTATGCTCCATAATAGGGTTGATTTGTTTCTCAAATAGGCTCCTCATTATGGATCAATCCTTCCTTCTTTAATTTCAATCTGATTGGGTTGGTTTGGAATGGGTAAATGGTATTGATCAATTTATAAGATTTAAAAATTTAATTATAATTTGATCAAGTACTTTAGAACTTCTTGTTTGAAAAGTTGAAGACAATCTCAACACACACATCAATAGTTCACCATGTCCCTAGATCATTCTAATGTGTATATTCTCAAATGTTTCCACGGGTTTGATTACAAGAAAGACTTCCAAGCAAGCTACCTAGCACAACTTTGGCTTTTAAATGGCTCTAATAGGTAGTTTTGCTATTTTTACTATTTTGTAGTAAGTTTTCCGTTCAAAATAGATCTTAGCCTTTCATCCCCCAAGTATGTTAAGGGGCTTCCCACACGCACCGAAGCACGATTTTGCGCAATCTGTTAAGACTACTAGAGGAAGTTCGAAAGAGCTAAAATCCTTTTGTCGTGCACCCCATTAAAGATACCCACTTTTCATTTTATAGTGGGTCGGATTCTCGCGGCAAAAGCAAGTGTATCCCACTTTGGGCTGTCCCTCTCACCGGCCCTTCTAAGGCAATCTCGGGAGGCGAGCCCACTAAGTTTTAAACATGTTCATTTGAAAGCATGAAAAGTGGATTTGGTAGAGCAAGTTTGGGAATTTGATTCACTCAAAGAGTGAAGAGCATATCCCTATTGCTTTTCCCTTATCCCAAACACTCACAATCAAATTTGGTTCTTTTTCAACCCCGTGACAAAGGGGTTCTTAGAATTGAAATGTTTGTTCTTTCCTCTTAATGATTAAACTATGTTTTGAACTTTGAAAATGCCACAAGCTAAGGGAATGTGCAAGCTTGATGAGAAAAATACCTCAAACGATGCTAGCAAAGGCTAGGCGCATTTTTAAGTAGTAGATTTTCTCATTTTCTCTCCAAATCCTTCTCTTACCTTAGCAAAACGTTCCCTCCACCAACAAGTTAGTCAACACAAATTCATACAAAGTGAGGGGAAACCAAAATCAAAAAGCTTAAAATGATCAAATTGATTATGCTCTTGATTTATTTTGAACTCAAATATTTGCAAATTAAATCCAAAAGGTGAAGGTATACTCTAATAGGACGTCCTTTTTTGTTTCTTTTTTGCATGCAAAAAAGAAAAAAAAAAAATTTTGAGCACTTTTCTGTGGCAGAGCTTGTACCTGAGACAGAAAAACAGACATAGAGTTAAAATTCAGTCATCATTTTAACAATTTTTTGACAAAATAGAGAAAATAATTCCAGGCGACATCATCCAGACTACAGGCGAGATTAAATTTAACAAAGATGTGACTACTTTAACCGCGAGCGTCACCAAAAGGGGCTCAAGCGAGATTAAAGTAATTAAGTGCGATATCAAATTAAACAACCGCGTAAATTCTTTATCTCAAGCGACAAATTAACTTAGAGAAGCGACATTTCATTAACTGAAAGTGACATTTAAAATATTCAAAGTGACAAATTAAAAGCGAAATGCAGTAAACTCCCTTTACACCAGGCGTAAACTCATTCCTCGGCCATGAATTTTAATTCTTTGCAGGCGACATCTAAATAGCCAAAGGCATCAGCTGCTTGTGCGTGAGGCGAGAATTTAATGTCCGTAGGCGTGATTTCTTTGTCCAGAAGCGTGATTCTGCAGTCTAAGAAGTGTGAGCGTTCAGACTCCAGGTGACATTTTAATTACCGCGAGCGACATCTCTTTTTTGTAGGCGTGATTTCTTTACCTGTAGGCGTGATTTCTTTCTTGTGACCTACAAACAGTGAGCAAAATCATGCAATTCTAGCCTAAATTTTGCAAATAACGTGGAAATTATGATAAATTTGAGGCCTAGAGCCCCACGGTGGGCGCCATTTGTGTGTGAGTGATTTACACCTTCATGAAATTACAAGATTAACTAAGAACAACAAGAATTAGAGCAAAATAATCTAACAAATGCACAATTAATCTATCAACATCTCATGGATCTCTAAAATAAAGTGGTAAATGAGGCTCTCAGCTATGATCCTCACTAGTGACACTCTAAAGATGAGAATTAAGCTATATGATATGCAAATTTAGATCTATTCTATCAAATTCTAGCTCTATTTGATGAACAATCTACTATGATCAATGCAATTTAAGCTAATTAGCAATGACAAATGATAAGTGAGTGATATGGATGCAAATTGACAGAGCTTTGCTGCAATTCAAAGATATGGAGTGGATGAATAATGCCTCAAAATGCCTTCTATTTATAAGATTTTCCCAAGGGTAGGGGGTAGAGTGAGATAACCATGGTTATGCTTGGGTAAGGTCAATTGGCTTTGCTTTGTCCCTAAATTGGGGGACAAACATTTAAATGGTTTCAAAAGGCTGGACCATTTCAACAAAAGTGAGTGATTTGTGTCCATTTTGTCTCCTTTTTCCTTTGTTGAGAGAATTTATGATTTATTAATTAATTAAAGTAATTAAATTTAGCCATGAAGGGTAAGAGGTTCATTTTGATTTTTGCTTTCAACAACTATGTCATTAATTGAATTTAATCAATTTCTTAGTGTTTTTCCCTTTTTCAAGCTTTATTTAATCATTTAATCATTTCAATTGAATTTTCCTTTGATTTAAATTGCCTTTGTTCCGTTTATTAATTTTTCGTGTTATTTTGATGACTTGATGCACCTTTTTGATTGATTTAAGCCTTTGCCAATTTTCCATGTCTACACTTACATTATGGAATTTTTATGTGACAGTTGCTCGAGCTCACGAAGTTGCTATGTCAGAAGAGATCACACCTGCACAAGAAAAGGAGAAAAAGAAGATGAAGTATCAATGTGATTCATATTATAACTTCATTCCTCCTTTGCAAGTTATTTCATATTGTGAAGAGGTTAAGGAAACTGATATTTCACATATGAATTTTGAAGATTTCCTTCAGAGAATTGATGTTGCAGTTTCAAAAGATATGATTTCCATCAAGCAGAGCAGTATTCATCTAGTATCTACTTTTCCATTAGCTGTCCTTGAGCCAAAATTTGTGCTTTCATGTGCAAAGAATTTTGATCCATCATCTAGAACCATCAAGGATCAAGATGGAAAGAATATTATTAGTCTAGACCCAAAAACAATTGACATGATCTTTCAAGTGCCACATGTTCCCATTGTTATCAATATCACCAAGGAGAAGGCTCTAGAAAAATGGAATAAAGACATTTCATATTGCACTAAGTATGTTAATGATAATTGGTTGATTGATAAAAGGCCTAATCTTGCAAGATGGCCAAAGGGGATTTGCAACACAGAGTTCAAGGAAGAAATTAGTGATCTCGTTACTTTGTTCAGTCACCTTGCAGGATTGAAAACATCAAATAATTTTGAGCCCTGGATGTATATCTCTCTTATTGTCAGATCAAAAAATAAAATATTTTGGGGAGTAATGATCAGTGATATCTTATGTGAACAGTTGTCTCAGGTTATCACCACTTGCACTTTCTATATTAATTCATACTTGGTATACATTGTTTCTTCACTTTGCTCTTTTTCAGGCTTATCCACCAAAGGAGATAGGTCATTGGTTCCTTCATTGAAATATTTTCCTCAGCTGTTATTGAAGACTAGTCAGTCTCATTACCGCAAAGTAAAAGATGTCTTTTATGGAAATTTTATGTGTTTATTTGACAAAAGTCTCCCAAACAAGTGTGTATTTGATGAGGCATGGATCAAAGTGAATGAGTATGGTTGTCTATTTCTTCAATTTCCCAACTATACTTACGTGTGGGTTGGTTACTTCAAAGGTGAGCCTTACACACTCCCAAGGTATCCAACTGACAAAATTATACTCATGGAGTTGGCAAGGCAACTCATGGTTGTGCAAATACACCAGAATACATTGCATCGGCCAGGTGTAGGGATTTCTTCACAAAATCCACTCAAAATTGGAGGATACTCTATTGATACATTACCAAAAGAAAAGAATACGAAGTATGAACTTCAGAGAATTACTTTGAAGAAGTTCATGGCTAGGATTTACTTTGATTGGTGAGGGCTCAATGACAAAATGAGGAGAAAATTTGTGCATGTGTATCATCTTGAGGACATATGGATTGATCTCTATACAAAGGTGGATGTACGAAAGATGGATTATTGTTAGTTAACTACCAAATAGATTATTGACTTCAACCTTGCATAAATTCCTCCTAGGGTTGAAGATGATGGTGATATTCTTGATCCCGATTACACCAAGAATCATGTTGACAGTTTGCCCATTTTATCTCCATCTTGGTCAGGTAAAGAAACCATTTTAGTGTGGGATTGATTTTAGTCCATCCTTGCCAATACCAACATTTGGCTAAAAAGAAGAGATCTAAAATGTATCAAGATTAAATAAAGGAAATATTTTGATCATGGTGACCCAATCGATAGGAGGTCAAAAATCAAAGGTAAAACTAAAGATGGTGCATCCTCCTCAATAGCATAACTTTTAGTTCCTACCATCCCCAAGCTTACTAGAAAAGGAGGTAAAGATACCAAAAGAGTTCTTGAAGTAAAAATTGCAGAACCTGAAAAAGTTCAAGTAGTTTCCAGTGATGATGAGATGCCTGATTCACCTAAGGTATCTTCACCTATAATATCTCTTCATATGGATACTTTAGTTACAATAGTACTTCCTAAATTCACACCTATGTCAAATGAATCTCTTGATTTACCCTTAGGCATATTTGTGGATGTATTTTCTATAGAGAATGTTCCTCCTATGGACTCATTCATGGTGACGCTCACTTTGCCTATTTCATCAGCCGCTCCTGTAGTTATATCTGAGGATCAATACCATATCTTTGAGAGTGTGTTTGATGCATACTCTATGACTATTCCTTCCATGTCTAGATCCTCTGTGATGGTGCTAGATACCACCTCAATATAGTTGGAGCAATTTATGTCAGAATTCACTCATAGCAACCCCACACCCATGGAAATCTTAAAAGAGGCTCCTCATCTTGTTGCTACAGTCACATAGGAAGATTCGGTTACCACTTTAGCTATTACATCTGTGTCAGCTTCTTCTTCTTCATTTTCCTTTCCTTCATGGATAAATGCCATAACCCAGAAGATGAAGAAAGAATAAATTCCACCAGAGAGCTTTGATCTCAAGAAGGTTTGCAAGTGTAAAGCTCCAAAGAATAAAAAGGCCAAAACAGTATCAAGGATTGTAATTGAAAATAATGAAAAAAATTATGTTGAGATTGTTGAACCCTTGGTTGATAAACCTGCATAAGAGAGGTAGCTTTCTAACTATAGATTCACTAGAGTAGATCTTGGTTAGAAAACACACTTGGGTTGTCAACAAGATGCACAGGATGTCTTTGCACAACTTACACAAAGAAACTATAATATATGGGAAAGGAAGAAAAAATTAAAAGAAGAGAATGCATGTCTTCTTGAAACCATTGAAATGATTAACAATTCTCAAAATGTTTCTCCCATTTCAGTATCATGCCCTGAGGATTATGAGAAGTGTTAGAAGAAGACTAAATCAATTGATGAATGGTGTGGTCGGTTAGAAGCACAAGGTATGAAAGATATCAAGGATTCATACAAGGTCTTGAGGGAAGTATGCTTGACTATCAATGAAATAAGAGAGCTTATTACATCCTTTCATTAGTAGTTGAAAGTCTTGAATGAAGATCTGAATATTTGGAGAACCATACAGGAACTCAATCTTAATAAGTTGTGCCAATATGAAATCATTTCTTTTGTTGATGCATATTTTGAATCTTTAGATTTAATGATTAACAAAGAAAGGGTTCTAAGTAAGTTGGTTATAGAATTACCATAAGCATTGAACTCATGGAATGAACAGGAATATCAAATTAAAGTAGAGTTCAATAAACTATCCTACGAAATACTCTCAAAGGAAGATGAGTTGATTGATGAGGAAGTTGTGATGACAAAGTTTGCAGAGACAATTCAACTATGGCTTGGTGCAGATGGTTTCAGTCTCAGTATTATTGATTATTTCATGGACTACAAAATATCCTTGAATCAACTCCAGAGCCAAGTGACCAGTTATACGACATCACATAATCTACACAAGGTAACCGCACTTTCTCAACAAAGAGGCACACCTGACTCAGTTGTTATACATGAGTCTCTTTGTAAGTTTGAGGCTTATGTGAACACCCTCTGAAGCTGATTTCTAAGTATTTGGGACACATTTTCTTTCTTTGTTTTGATAGCATAAATATTATGTAATTGACATATTGCATGAAGATCATTTAAAAGTTGTAAATATGGGAAAACATGTTCCTGTATACCAGTGTCATGTAATCATGTTTTGAGTGTTTTAAGACTTACAGCATTGAATAATTCAAAGGTAGTTAATAAGTTATTTGTTGAATAAATCAAAGTGGTTGAGGGTTTCCCCTTTTCTCTCCACTTTTCTCTCTCTTATTTTCCTATATAAAGGAAGGAGCACATTGTAGATTTTTATCTTTTTTTAAGGAAAGAAAGCTATGCTTGAGAAGCTTGTGTGGTGAAAACTTTGTGTTTCATTGTGAAAATTTTTGGAAGTGAATGAAAGGAGCAATACTTTCCAAACTTTGTGTTGCAAGTCTTGTGATTGAATGATGTTTTCTTATGTTGCATTATTTAATCATTATTGAGTTCACCTTATAGTTTAACTTTTGTGAATCATTTGATTTTCAGTTCGCCTTTTGAGAGACTTTGAGCTACAGGAGGAGGATTGCTATAGTTTAATAGTGGTTTCAAAGACTAGGAGTTGAAGACTTTTAGCTTCAAATTTGAGTGTTTTCTTTTAATTTCAAGATTATTAGTGAGAGACCTTGAGCCTCACTATTGGTTCTAGTTATTCTTCAAATAGGATTAATTGCAAGAGACTATGGGCCCTTGTTCTTAATCCACTAAATATAATTATAAAATTTGCCTTACGAGTTTTTCTTATATCAACTACCGAGTCACCAGTATTATCATAGCAGTAGGATATCTTTGTAGAGTTGGAAAGTTGTTTTTACTTGTGAATCGTTCCTAAAAAAAGAGAAAAGATTGGAAGAATCACCCCTTTTTTTAATTTCAGTTAAAATCCTATTGAAGCCACCTGTAGTAAGAAGGGATCCTCCCCTATTGCTTAGAGGAGAGATTTATCTCACTATACAGTTGCCTAAAGTTACAATTTTGTAAGGTGTAGTCTTAGTGGCTTACAAAAAAATTAGCCAACAACATTGTAGCACATCCATCATAAGTATATGTGCAAACAAGAATACCAAGATGAATAAAGTGCATTAACTAAGTGAGCATAATATTCTATCCAAATCACATATAATATACCATTGTACAAGAGAAATATAAATATCTTCTCAATTGAAAAGATAAAATACAATGCAAGATATCAAGCAATGACATAATATCATCATGAGCCTCAAGTTGAAATAAGTTTCAAGTATTATTTGGGACCACTTGATTTCAATACATTAGTCCCCAATGGATCTTGGTCATGCCACCCAACCACAAGGAATGTTCATGACCTCTCCCAACATTCTCATAGAGATAACCATGTGGCCCATACACAAAATCAAGGTACACATGCAGGGCATACACACAAAATATGAACACATCATCATGCGAACCAAAAGAAGTATGATCACACTAGACATAAGGTATCACATGCACTCATCTAAGGTTACCATAAGTAAGATCAATACACTATCACCATGCAAGCAACATAGACTCCACAACACATTTCCACTAGACAGCTGAGTGGGTACATAGACCAAGAAAGGGAGTGTCATCGCATAGCCCTAGTGGAGAATAAAATGACGCATTGCCCCATCGTATTGTGACTCATGTGGCACCAAGCATCCCATAGCTAAGGTGGGGAATGGAATGACCCATCACCTCACCACACCATAAATCATGCCTTGGCATGCTAGTAACTCTAGACCTTCTCCAAGACATTTGTCACTAGTACATTTGACCCACTTTTTAGACCAATATTTTTGACCAAGCTATAAAATGATTTTCCATGGTTGGTTATAGAAGGAAAATTTTGACTTTTTTTTAACTCTATTCCCATGTTGGTCAGAATTACGACCCTAAAGAGTGGGTGTAATTCTGACCAACATGGCAATAGAAGTAAAAAAAAAGTCAAATTTTATACATATATCCCGCCTACCGGCACATTTCATTTTATTTCATTTTGGCATAGTTTGCGAGAAAAGGAGTGTTGAAGGAGGTGGTATAAGGTGGGAAGATGCACTAGGTTGACACCATGTGCCTATATGCAAGTAAGTTCAAACCAATGGTTGAATATAGGAAGTCCGAACCGGTGAGCAATAAAATCTTCATTTTAAATCTTAACCAGCTAGGGTTTTTGGAGTTGTTTAAATCTTACGGGTATGATAGACTGGTGTGTGTATGGATGTGACTAGTGTGTTAATAGTCTTTGTGTGATTTCTATTTTCAATGTGCGTAGATGTTCCCTAGTTGTTTCCTTGGTGATTTTAAACACATATTGATTAATTTGGCTTTATTGATTTTTGAGACCAGGTTAAAAATCTACACAAACCCAAAACATATAAAGAAAAGAAACTTACATTCCAATTCTTTTTCCTTACTACAATATGTTTAACTTATCTTTGAAAAATGATTCTTTTTTTCACTCGGATCTGTGTTTCCTCCATCTTGAAGGGGCTTTTCCTCTGGAGCTTCCTTGCACAATCTCTTTTGTGCTCATCCCAACATCATTACAGTCCACTTGTCGAACACTGTAGGAATTGATAACCATCTTCAAGTTAGTTTAATGACTAACTTTATTATCAATGAATGTATCGGCTTTCCTGTAGATCTATTTTCTATATATTTTGTAGTCACTGCATTTTCTAAGATTACATTTCTTAGAAGCATTTAGTTTTCTACCTTAAAATGACTTTCAACAAATTTTACAATAGCTACAATTTTGAGGAGGCATTCCTTTGTAACCTCTTATTAAAGAAGCTGGAGAAAATTGTTTATATTTTCACATTTTGCACGCATGTCTACTATTACTAATTGCACATGATAGACATTTTAAGATTTATGTTAAATGGGTATTATGTTTGTCAATGGGTTGTCTTAAAGATTCCTACCACTGACATTCATAACTTGGAATTCTTTAAAACACTTGGCGTGCATCAAGAGTTATCTCCAGCATATGCAAAGAGAAAAAATTTGGAAAGATGCCAACATACTTACCAATCACCACATCCATCATGCTTTTCCATGAACACTCAATGAACATTGTTTGGTTTTCCATCACTATTCCACTCTTCGACATTTAAGAAAACATTTACCATGCTTACTATGTGCACAATATTTTATCAGATGGATTCAAAATCTCATTGGCATAATAATTATTAGTGTGTCCTTTCTATGATGCCCGACTATATATACATTAACCATGGAATTATATATATCCATTGATACAACCTTACCCAAGCATTGCCTTAAAAACTGCAAAATACATTGATATAACCTCAAATAGGATTTATCAATTTTAAAATAGCAAGATACATTCATTTAAACATGTCCACAACTTGTCTTGAAAAAAATAGAAAAATACATTGATTTAAACCTTATCCAAGATTTATCAAAAAAAATAAAAATTTAATTTATCCTCACCCAAGATTTACTAAGAAAAAGAACATAATAAAATAAATTGACATAATCTCATCTAAAATTATCAAGACAGAAGGGAAAAATATCTTCAAATAACCTTGCCCAAGATTCTCCAAGAAAATAAATGCAAAATACAGGGATACAACTTCACCTGATAGCTACCAAAAAAATAGAGCAAAAACCATTGGTAAAACTTCACTTGAGATTTAGCAAGAAACAAAAAATCAATATACATTCATATTTGATACAACACATGTCTGTGAGGGAACTCACTCGATTTGGTAAGATGACTGAATCATAGGGTGAACATAAAATGGTCAATTAACTAGAGATATTAAAGTAAGGAATAAGGTCAAAGTGCATAAACTGACATAGGCATTTTCCTTTTATAACCGTGTGTCCTTGGCCTAAATTTAGATATACACTAGTGTGTGCATTGTAATACCCCAAAAATGGGCTATAAGTTCATTAACCTCCTACATCTACAAATCGAACGAAATCAACATCGAAGTCCTAATCTAAGGCACATCTAAACATCATCAAATCCTAATTGATTATCATAAATTCTGCATTGGGGAATATTCCTAGTAATATTCCTAATCATCATAATTATCTTTAATTTAATGATTATTTGGGGATAAATCTCATTTATCCTAAGTTTGATTAATTGAATATTTTCATATTTAATTAATTGGATCTAATACTGCCACTTAATTATTTAATTGAATTTAATTATATTTATTCCTAATTATTATTATTTAATTTTGACAATAAATCAAAATTCCTATCATTAATTGATTAAATTCTTATTTAATTAATTAAAGCAAGTTGTCATATTTAATAATATTATTTTTGGAATAAAAGTTTGAAAAAATAATTGATTAACCCATAAATCAATTGTTTTATTTTTAAAATCAGTTAAGTTGAGAATAAATCACTTTATTTATTTATTAATTCATAATTATCCATGTGCACATTCAAAAGAAACAGTTAAACTCCAAATTAGAAAATCAATGCAAAGTGTTGACTTTTTAGAACTCAACATCCTTTTGGAGTTCAAAAAGCTGATCTAAACTCTAAATTGAGTTAAAAAGCTATTTTTTGCATGATTTGCATGTTTTTGTGAATTAAATTATCTTTATTATCAGATAACCCAAAAATCAAGCTGAGTTAATCTGAGTGATTTATGGCTTTTTTCCATGCACCTCCAAAGCCTTGGATTTCTATAAAATTAAAGCCTCAGCTCATCTCAAAGCATCTCATATTTTTTGCATCCTCACGCTATCGAATTGGAGGATGAAGAATCAAAGTTTATTACAAATCAAGGCTTTTGTGAGATCAATTTCATTTGCATTCATATCATATTATTGTTAGATCAGTTCATAGCATATCAGTTTTTACATATCATAGATTTCATATCATTTTTCATATTATTGCATAGAAAATATCAAAAAAAAAAATAGATTAATTGCATTCATATTTCATATCAGTTTTGCATTCAAATCCTTCATTTAGGTGTCGTCTAGGTCATTGATCTCGATTACAATCTGAGAACATCAATCTCGCACCTATTAGAAGGCAATAAATCGCCTGGTTAGTTTAGCTTTCAATTACTTGCAGATTTCATTTTTGATAACCTCTAATGTTTTACTAAAGTGTTGTGTCTAGATCAGGTACAATTTTCACACACATTTCTAGCGCCCACCATGGGGCCCTGAAATGGGTTTCCAATTCAATTCTATCAATTTCTATCTTTTTCTCCTCAGTTTCTGTGCAAAAATATGATTTTTATTTTTTGTCCGTACAATCTTCGTACGAGTTTCTAACAAAAGTCATATGAGTTTGAGCCTGCTGTCGTACAATAGTTGACCGAGTATCATTTCATCAGGTACCCACTGTCATTTGGAAGCTGAATTATCATTTCATCAGACACCCAGTGTCGTACGAGTTTCCAGACTGTCGTCTGGGAGCATACCCACTGTCGTACGAGTTTCTTACTGTCATCTGGTAATAGACCCACTGTCGTACAAGTTTAGGCATTAGATTTCAATTGTTGTTTCATTTTTGTAGGCAGTTTGTCAGATTTGATTTTTGGATTTTGACTAACAGCTAATCTTAACAGTTGGAATTCTCTATTTTTTATTGACTCTTGCTAGTTTTGATTGAAAAAAGCATAAATTTTGCTAAAATTAGGTAAAAATCTACTAAGCACGTTGCGAGGATCTCAAGTATTCCACTCATGCTGATAATATTTTGATTTGGGCTTAAAATAAATCTCTCATGTGTCTAGCTTGGGTGATTCTTTTCATGCTTTTGTTTTACACACTTGCATAATTGATACTAGGTTGTGACACCTTAAGTATTTATTAGCAGTCTTAGATTACTTGTGATTGATCTTGATTGCTATTTTGGGTTATTGGACTCACTAATCCGTCGACCTATTATTCCACCCCGTGGTTGCAATATCAGTGCCACATTAAAGGGGAGGGGTCAACAGGACAGAAGCGTTAAGTGTTCCACTTGGCAACCCATTGTGCTTTTAGGAACTCACTTGTTTTCTAAGTTGGGGACTCATTTTCAGATCATGTGAGGTGTTAAGTGTTCCACCTTGTGGACTCATCTCATATTCGCTTTAAGCATTAAGTGTTCCTCTTTCTGCTTTTTGGGTACTTTTGGTAGATTTGCTTTTGGAAACATACATCTATACTCACATAGTAACTAGGCCCTATGAACACTATTTGTGATTCTTGAGAGATTGAATTCCCATCGAAATCCTTCTTGATGATAGAATCCTTGTAGGTAGGGAGGATACTTAGTGTGTTTCACATTCAACTCAGTTAGTGCATCTTCTCTTATTGATCGATACATTCTCTCCCAGGAGAGGTTGATAGATCACGTGGGTTTGACATCACGAGCTTTGGTGAATCAAAATTGGTTAGTGCACCTTATCTTATTGATTGATACATTCTCTCCCCAGAGAGGTTGATAGATCACGTGGAGTTGACATCATAGACCTTGGTGAAGCAAAACTTTTTCTTAGCGTGTCGGATTAATCTGCTTGCTTTGTTTGGGTTAAAAATGAAAAGGTGTCAAAAACCTTGGATCTGGAGCTAATTCCCCTTGTGGTATACTATTGTGAGTCACCTTGAGAGAGGTTTAATCATAGCAGACACTCCCTTCATAGGGAAAACTACATTGATGGAACCTCAAGCGGTAATAGCCATTTTCACCGTGGTAGTGACAACTGCTATATAAATGTCCTTGTGGAAGAAATCTCCACAGGTATGGTTCATTGTTGGTTTGTCAGATCTCCCTAGTAGCTCCTAAAGATTAAGTTCTCAGACTGTGTCAAAACCCTGGTGCGCTAGGATTGGAGTTCACCCCTTTGGATCATAAAAGTTGCAGAGTCAAACCATTACTAAAAACCCTAGGGAGGCCAAATTTTTATTTTATAGGGTATATGTGCGTTATTGCAAAACATTTTTGGAACATACACAATTAGCACTTCTGAGGATTAGAACAAATAAGTCACTTGATTGTTCATGTGCAAGGTTGCTTTTTCCCTTGTTCATTGTTTTTAGACATGCTTGAAATCATGTGCTTGCTATTTTGCATGTTTGTTTATCTATCTGGTTATTGAAAAAGGACAAATCTGTTACAATCCTCAAATTTAGACATTAAAATTTGCAAACAATTCGAATCTGAAAACTCAAAATTTGCAAAATCTGAAGTAAAATTCTTTTCTGGAGTCAAAAGTCATCTCAGGAGGTCAAAAAGTCATACGAGTTTTCTCAAAGTGTCGTTTCATTACTGCCCAACTGTCGTATGGTAAAGAACCCAGTGTCGTACGAGTCTTTCTGCCAGTTAAATTCAAAAAGTCAAATCCTGCTAGCAACTATCGTGTGAGTTTTTCAACTGTTGTATGAGCTTTTCAACTATCGTTTCATAGCATACCCACTGTCGTACAAGTCTGCAGAGTGTCATTTGGGAAATTTTTTAGAGTTGTCAGAAAATTGTCAGAATTGCCAGATATTTATCCTTTTCAGCCTATTTCAAAATTTGTCAATCAAATCACCATGTCAGGAATAGAGCAGTAGCTATTGAGAATCCAATCATTTTCCTAAAGTGGCCTTTATGAATCCGATTCAACCTTCTGTTTAATCGATTTGAGTCTTTATCATCTCGTGTCAAAACCTTGTCATAACTATCAATCTTTAATCAATCAATCATCAAAATGATTGAGTGTTGTGATATCTTGTCTGCTATCTTTTGGGAACCTACCCATACATCCAGGGCACAGTATCCTTCATCCACGTCTAATCGAATCTTCAAATCAATCAAACCTTGACAAGGTTGCGTCATCTGATCATCTTGATTCAATTCATTCTTTAGTTATCTGGATCTTATTCTTTTGTTTCACTTGAGGTTAATGGTGGAGACTAGAGCTTCCTCTCACAAGAAATCTATCACACTCTCCAAACTCCAACTCTTGAGCAACTCATCAATTCTGGTCTTTACGAGGATGACGGTCTTGGAAACTATTGATTGAAACCTGGTTACATACCTCCTCCATCAACTCACGGAGGTACTCAACATACCCCTCATCAATCTAATCCAGGGAGTCCACAAACTCCTACCATGTCTCAAGCAGGGACAAATTTTGGCTCTCAAAGAGCTCAATCTCAACATGGTGCAGATCAAGAACCCACACCTAAAGAAATTTCTCAATATCAAAATGACGATAACTTCAAACGAATGATGAAGCATTTCTTGAAAGAAGATAGAGAAGCATACTTTTTACAATTAGCTCATCAAGGAGCTAAGCTTCCTCCTAATTTTAATGTTGAAGCTATCATCACACATGAGGAAGAAACTCCACTCACAGCTATGACAAAACAAATACATGCTTTTCAAGTCAAACTGAATCAACTCAAAAAAGAGAAGGAACCCAAAGAGTTCTCCATGGAGGCTCTATGTCCTTTTCCATTTGACAAAGACTTGTACATGCCACCCTTTCCAAAAAGAGTGGAGATGCCGAAGTATGATAAGTATGATGGACACTCAAATCCTCAAGATCATGTTAGAGAATTTTGTACACAATCAATGGAGTTCATGCATGAACCAACCTATCTGATGCATCTCTTCCCTCGATCTCTAGGGGGAGCAGCCATCCATTGGTTCTCTAGACTGCCTTCTACTATCAAAACTTTTGAGGAGTTGATCAAATTGTTTTATCAACAATACTCCTACAATATTCAGCACCCGGTCACCATGATCGATATCTATAATCTCAAGCAATATCCAAGGGAACCATTCCTAACATTTCTCGAGAGATGGAGGAAGAAGTTCTCTCTATATGCTAGACCTATTCCAGAAATAGAAAAATTGAAAATCTTCATCAACAACCTTGTTCTAGAAATCAATTATCCTCTACAAATGCAAGATCATACATCTTTTGATAAGATGGTGGATAATGCTATCAAAATCGAAAAAAGTGCTTGTGAAAAAGGAGAAATCACACTTCAAAAAGACAAGTACGAATCAGGATCCAGTTCTAAAGACAAGAACAAAAATTGGAACAAGAACAAAGGCATCGTCACAGATGGCATTGTTGACACTGTCTGTGCCCCATCAAAGGCACTAGCCTACAATCTCACTCTTGGTACTCAAGCCATTAAAGCTTCAGAGCAAAAGTCTTCTGAACCATCTCAAAAGAAGCCAGAATACAAAAGATGGGATAAACATCAAAAGTTTACTCCTTTGGGAGAGTCTTTAGAATCAGCTATGAAAAATCTACTAGCTGATAACATCATCTCTTTACCACCAATCTGACCAAATGATCAGGACCCCAAACCAAAATGGTGGAGAGGAAATGAATTCTGTGATTTCCATCGGAGTAAAGGTCACAAAACTAATAATTGCTACCACTTGAAGCATACCATTCAAGATCTAATTGATAATGGAGAAATCATAATTGACAATCCCCAGAGTAATAATGATCATACAGCATTCACAAAACCATTTCCGAAACATGGTCAAGAAGTTTCAACTTCTCAGCCTAATATGGGGGCAAAAGTCAACTATGCCTACCCTGGAAATAATGTTGTCATCAATATGGTTGAACCATGTCTCTCTGAAAGTTGAAATGTCATCACAATTGTATGAAGAGATAGAGATCATTCCTCAACTAACGCAGTTACTTGATCACAAGCTCGAACGCATCTGAAAGGACAAATCCTAGATTCATCAAATGTCCCTAAGGTGCCCTTCAATCTTTCATCTGCTTCTAAACAGAAGGCTGCTTCCAAATCTTCCAATCCAAAGAATACAAGGCCTACATCTTATAGCATTGTTCAACAACTCCAACACACTAATGCAAAAATCTCCATGTTTGAGTTGCTTCGAACATCTCCAGCTCATAGAGCCATTCTCGATAAAGCTTTGCTCGGTTCCAATGTTTTTGATGACCTTGATTTAGACAGGTTCCAGACTATGGTTGGACATCTTACATCTCCACAATATATCTCCTTTTCAGAGGAAGATGACAACTCCTTGAGTCACCCACATAATCAGCCTTTGCATATAGAAGTCTTGATCCAGAACCGTAGAGTCAAACGTGTGTTGATAGATGGGGGCGTTGGCCTAAACATTTGTTCTTACATCTTGATCACACAATTGGGATTTTCAGAATTGGCTATTGATCCTAGAAAGAAAATAACTATCAAGGCCTATGATGAATAAGAAAGATCTTCTAAAGGCACCATTGTCTTACCTATCAGAGTGGGTCCAGTTATCAAAGATACCATCTGTCAAGTGCTTGATCTACCTTTGGCCTACAATGTCCTTCTAGGGAGACCATGGATACATGAAATGCAAGCTATTCCTTCTACATACCATCAATGTTTGAAGTTTCCTTATGAAGGAGTAGAGGTTACTATCCCCGCAAATCTGAATACAACTTGCAACACCTTGAAGGAAAGTGCAGATAAGCTTGTACCTAATAACAGAGAATCTTCCATTGAACCAACTAAAGAAGCATCCACATCTAAAATGGAAGATCTTGCAAAAGAGGTTAATATCAAAGAAAATGGTATGGGAGAATATACTATCGAGCCAGTCTTATCTTTGACATCTCTCCCTATCTCACCTAAGTCTTATGGGCAATCTTTGAAACAATCCAAACCAGACTCTAAAGAACCTCTTGAAGCATATAAAAAGAATTTTGTGGTAGAACAATTATCCAAGCAAGAATTTGAAGAGGATGAGGTTGTGCTATCATGGCTGTACAAAGATGAACCTGAATCTCAAGTTGTTCAAACTGGTGACTCTGCAATATCCAAACTCCCTTCCAAGTCATATGGTCCAGGAGATAAATTAATAGCTAAGATGGGATATTTAGGTAAAGGACCTCTAGAAATTAGAGGAAAAGGTCTCGTGGCACCTCTCCCACATACTAGTAGAGAAAATAAAAACAAAGTTGGCTTAGGATTTATGAAGAAACCCTATCACCTCAAAGGTAATTGTTCCCATGTCATAGAGTAGATCGCACCAGGAGAACCTCTTCTTAAGAAAGAAGAAATAGTACCATCAGATAGTGATTTAGACAGCTCAGAACTCATCCCCTATGAAAAATTACCTAAGGAAATCAAAGACCTTCTTGATGATAAAGATGATCTAATCAAAAGAATTAATGTAGTAGAAACACAAGAACCTACTATCAATCAAGAGAGAGTTGCAACACAAGAACCAGCTAATCTCAAAAACAATCAAGAAGAGGGAAGTGGTAGTGATTCTGAGACAAATTCCCATGAGTATGAATTCAAATCAGAATCTGAGGGTAACCCTTCTTGGGGTATTCACCCCGACTTTACTCATGTTCTAAGATTTCCTAGAGATCCTGAATTAGAAGCTGAATCAAATGACTATGAATGGGGAGCCATTCCAGAACCAGATGAAGATGAGCTTATTATAGAGAAACATGTTGATGTTATTCACCATTATGTACCTAATCCCAATGTGAGTCTAGAGCGAAATGATGAACCTATCGAGTCTGATCCACCTATGGCTGAATTGGACTCCCACGATGACATTGAGCCTATTCATGAATTGGATGTCTTAAGTTGTAGTATCACCTTTGAAATCAAGTGTCAGGTTAGGCCCATTGATGACAGATCCATATCCATAAACACTATCTCCCAATCTTTCCCTACTTTGACTATCAAATATCCATAACTTATTAATCAAACCTCCACAAGTCCGAGCCATGGTATTTATACCTTCCCAAATGACTATGCCCTTGCTTGCTACCTCAATGTAGTTGAGCCTATGAGGACTTCCATCAGTGAACCGAGTGTCAGCATGACCGAGTCGGACATCAAATATCTTAGTCAGAAAAACAAGAGTAAAAAAAAAAAAGAAAAAGAGTTCTGAGGGTGAAAACCACTTTGTGGCAGTCTCAGAACCTACAAAAGTAAAAATAAAAGATGTATCCGAAGGTGAAAACCTCTCTGAGGCACCTAAGGATGAGATATTTGATGTCCTTCTGAGTCATTTATAGGATAGATCTCTAGTTCTAATTGAGCCCACTCAATCCATCAATTTGGGTACAACAGAGGAACCACAATTGGTACATGTAGCACAATCATCATCAGAAGAAGAGAAGCAAAAATTTACAACATTCCTAACAAAGAAAAAGATCAACTTTGCATGGAAATATTCAGATATGCTAGGATTGGATCCTAATCTTATAATGCATCATTTATCTATTGCTCCAAATGTCAAACCTGTCAAGCAAAAATTGAGAAAGATGCATCCTCACGTTGCACTCTTGGTAAAAGCTGAATTAGAGAAGCTCCTAAATGTTGGATCCATCCGAGTTATTGACTATGCAAAGTGGATCTCTAATATTGTACCTATTTCTAAACCAGATGGGTCAATCAGAGTGTGCACAGACTTTAGAGATGTGAATAGAGCATGCCCTAAGGATGATTTTCCACTACCTAACATTGATATGATAGTGGACATGACTGCGGGTTTCGAGATGTATTCCTTAATGGATGGTTTCTCTGGATATAACCAAATAAAAATTTCTCTAGAGGACCAAGAGAAAACTACTTTCACATGTGCATGGGGCACCTTCTATTGGAATGTCATGCCATTTGGGCTTAAAAATGCTGGTGCTACATATCAAAGAGCAATGACATCTATTTTCCACAACATGATGCATCGAACCATGGAAGATTATGTTGATGACACATTAGCAAAATCTATGATCAAGACTGAACATCTAAAGGACTTGAGCATGATCCTTGATAGAATGGAAAGGTTTAGTCTCCGACTAAATCCTAAGAAGTGTGCTTTTGGTGTCACTTCTGGAAAGCTCTTAGGATACATAGTTTCAAAGAAGGGCATTGAAGTTGATCCAGCTAAAGTCAAGGCTATAATAGAGATGCAACCTCCCAAGGATATCAGTCAAATGAGGACATTGCAAGGAAGAGTTCAATCTATCAAAAGATTCATATCACAACTAGCAGACATATCACAGCCTTTTACAAAAACATTACATAAAGGTGTGACCTTTGCATGGAATGAAGAATGTGAGAAAAACTTTAACCATATCAAGATGTATCTATCCAATCTGCCTATCTTGATGCCTCCTATTCATGGGAAGCCATTGATCTTATATGTCTCTGCAACAGATACATCATTGGGGGCATTGCTAGCATAGCATGATGAGAACAAAAAGGAAAGAGCTATATACTATATCAGTAGGACATTGGTTGCATATGAGAAGAACTATTCAATGATTGAGAAAGCTTGTCTCGCTATGATCTTTGCATCACAGAAACTGAGACACTATATGTTAGCTCATACCATGCATCTAGTAGCAAAAATTGATCCACTAAAATACCTACTAAGCAAGGCTGCCCTCACAGGTAGATTGGCTAAATGGGTCATGCTTCTAAGCGAATTTGACATTGAATATGTTGAAAGAAAAGCTATAAAAGGTCAAGTTATTTCTAATCAACTAGCAGATGTACCCATGTTTGATGACACACCAATGCAAATGGAATTTCCAGACTCCTCTATTATGCACCTATCTTCTAGAGAATGGCAATTGTTCTTTGATGGCTCCTATACACAGAATGGATCTAGAGCAGGCATATTGTTCATAATTCCTCAAGGATACTCCATCCCAAAAGCATTTAGGCTAAATTTCCCTTGCACAAACAATATTGCAGAATATGAAGCCCTTTTGAATGGTATGAAAATAGCAATTGAATGGAGAGTAACAGAGCTACACATTCATGGAGACTCTCAACTTGTTATTCATCAAGTCAATGATGTGTACCAAACTAAAGATGGAAATCTCATTCCTTACAAGAGAATGGTAGATGATCTTAAGAAATATTTCATATCTATCACATTTGAGCAAATTCCTAGAACGGAGAACAAGGCTACCGATGCAATGGCAACACTATCTACTTTATTACAGTAGCCTGAACATGGGCTATGCTACGAGTTCCTGGTGGAAGCACTATCTTATCCTGCATATGACTCCCCTGAAACCCACATGATCTACACTGTTGTTGGTCATGATTCATCCAGATACAAAGACCTCTTTTCCTATCTCCAAGACCAAATCATTCCCGATACCTTCAACTACCATGAAAAGAGATACCTTATCCGTAATGCCTCCCGATATGTCATCATTGGTCACGATCTATGTAAACGAGGTCTAGATGGTATGCTACTTAGATGTTTAGAATGGGAAGAGTCTCAACATGCATTAGAGGAATTCTATGATGGTATTTGTGGGTCACACTCAAACTGTTTAACACTAGCTTGAAAAATTATTAGGGCTGGGTACTATTGGCCTGAAATGGAGAAAGAGGCCATCAAATTTGCTAAGAATTGTCAAAAGTGTCAAGTACATGGCAACCTAATTCATGCTCTAGGGAGGGATCTGATCCCCTTTACAACATAATGGCATTTCCATCAATGGGCATTTGATCTTATCGGGATGATTCATCCTCATTCTTCTAATGGACATACCCATATAATCACAGCCACGGATTATTTTACAAAATGGGTAGAAGCAGTCCCTTTGACACAAGCAACGAGAAAGCAGATATTAATGTTCATCTTAAACTATATCATATGCAGATATGGGATCCCTCATTCCATAATCACAGATAATGGTGGGCAATTCAGGAATAAAGACCTAGATGATCTATGTGCCAAATTCAAGATCACCCAACATTGGTCTTCTATCTACTATCCACAAGGGAATGGCCAAGCAGAGGCTTCCAACAAAAATCTATTGAAGATCTTGCACAGAACAGTAAACAAAACTGGCAGAGACTGGCATCTCATGATTAATCTAGCTCTATGGGCCTACAGAACAAGTATCAGAATGCCTACAAGGGCTACACCTTTCGCTTTAGTTTATGGGTCTAAGGTGGTACTACCTATTGAGGTTGAAATCCCATCACTAAGAATCAGAATGCATGGTCTAGTAATTGATAATGACTACAAAGTGTCTAGGTTGCAAGAACTTGAACTACTAGATGAGTGCAAACAAGCAGCATATGATCATCTTAGAGTATATCAGAAGAGAATGTCTAGAGGCTACAACAAGAAAGTCAGACACAGAGAATTTTAGGTTGGTGATCTAGTTTTGAGAGAGAATCCTAAAAATCAATCACATCAAGAACGCAAGGGGAAGTTTGAACCCAATTGGCTGGGTCCCTTTGTAATCACTGCTACTTTTGGCTCTGGTGCCTATCAACTCTCAACGACTGAAGGAGAACAACTCCGAGAACAAATCAATGTTCTCCATCTGAAGAAATTCTACGCCTAAGGCATTTAGTCTATGGTAAAATGTCCTGAAAAAAATCTTTAAAAAATTGAAAAATATCAAAAATTCAAAAAAAAAAAAAAAGTGCCTTGGTGAAAACCTGGAAATAGGGGCCTTAGTAGCAAAAATAGAATCTTTGCCAAGATGGTGAAAACCCAGCAAACGGGTGCCACTTGTTTCAAAATGCTCCATCTATCAGTGCAATCTTGGTCTTTCCCAGCTTTTAGTCTTGCTTTAGTTTGTACATATCTCCCGGTTTGTTTTTGCATTTCCAGTTTTCAATAAGTCGATTTGTCCACCAATCTGCTCAAGTGTCTGTATCCTATCAATGTTCAAACTTGGGGGCAATCAATGTCATATCCTATGGTCTTCGGTGTATCTTAGACGTATCATATCTAGTCAGAGTCATTTTGAAGCTTCATGTGAGTCAGTCAGTCAGTCTTGTCTCCCGAAAGGATTTTGCATCTACAACAACGCAATCAAACATCAACATCAAACTAAAAACAATCTATGCTTTTCATGTTTTTATCTCCTTGTATGCTTACTGATTCGCATTGAGATTTTTGCATATTGTGTCCCTTCGAGCTCTTCGATGATGTCCTTTATAGGATTTAGAGAGTGATGACTGGGGGCATAATCTTTTCTTTGTTTTCTTCTTGTATGTGAAAATCTAACAACTTTGGAAATTCTGGATTGAAATGGTGTCCAACTGTAAGAGCCTCTATCTCAAATTGGATGGCCATGCGTACCTCGACCATTGATACCCAAAAAATTCAAGGAAGTTTGATATAACTATTGTCTTTTTGAGTGAGTTCTTTCTCCTACTGTGAAACGCAATCTTACCTAAGGATGTGAATGATAAAGGGTCACTACGGGTAATTCACATCGGATTTAGAATAATCTCTTGGCTGTTTGATGTGTTTGTCATGCAAGGCGTATTCAGGTCATCACGACATTTATGTTTTGATGCTTATACAAATTGCTATATCAAAATGGACATGATATTCAGGTCATCCTGGCGTTTATGCCTTGGTGCTTATATATAATCCAACATTCTGAAAATAAAATCAATATTCATATATCCATGGTTGTTGACTAGTGGGTGTTGTATTGATTCTTGCGCATACAAATCGATATTCATATGTCTTTGGTTTCATAGCTAGTGGGCATTGTATTGATTTATTCGGTTACCTAAAAGTTCAATGATGATAACAAATCGACACATGATCAGTGACTAGGTCCTAGGTCTTAGGTTGCATTTCATTTTGCATGTCTCTTTGCATTTTGCATGTTACATGATCTCACAATGGCTAAATGAACTTTAATGCTTAAACAATTCTCCACTCGCATCTTCAAATCTAACAAGAGCTGAATCTCACACGAAGGTTCCTCCAACGAAATAGCAAGTAGAATCCTTTTTCGGAATCAAAATTCAAATCTGAGATCGTTTAATATGTCAAAATCATGATTTAAAATTTTTGGGCCTGGGATGGTCTACTGCTTGCATAATCGACCTTCCATCATCACAAAAATCTAGTATTCAACTTAACTGATTATCTAACATCAAACTATCAAAATTTCAACTTGGTCAACTATGGTCAACTCATGGTTTAACCTAGTCAAACTTGGTCTTTTGGGACCTTCCAACGATGCAGAATGCATTCTCGGACGTGTATAACTACTTCTCAAAATCAATTTACATGCTTCTGAACTATCAAACACTGACTTTTCTTGTCAGATTTCAATTTTAATCCCGAAGGGGGCATGGTATTGCACATCATTCAAAGTCTGTAAATCAAATTCTATCAATCTTCCTCAGTAATCAAGACAACAACCACATCTAGTTATTGATTCATCAAAAGTCCTCATCGCTCGGGGCAAATCTATCATCACTTGGGGCATATCAAATTCATCGATCCATATCAATCTAGTATCCTCCTAATCTTGTAATCTATATCGGCTTTTTGCAACCATCGGTTCATTAGTGTTATTTCCTTGGTTCTTTGACAACTGAAGGGTTCGGATGTGATACCTGCTAGTTCTGCTAAGACAATCGAGTCTAGAACCGGTCACTCACTTCTTCGCAATCATAAGGTTCGGAATCAGGCATTTTGACACTTTTTTTTTTCGCAATCCTCGGTTCATCACTGCTACAGTGAACATTATCTTTGGTCATTCAAGACCTATTATCTTCATATCAAATCAATATCAATCAGCTTCTGTCTCATATCAATTATCAATTTTGAATCAGTTTCATATCTCTATCAAACACAGACTATCTTTGAACCACTGCGCTTCGCACAGTAATTCAAAGAGGGGCAAAATGTAATACCCCAAAAATGGGCTATAAGTTCATTAACCTCCTACATCTACAAATCAAACAAAATCAACATCGAAGTCCTAATCTAAGGCACATCTAAACATCATCGAATCCTAATTGATTATCATAAATTCTGCATCGGGGAATATTCCTAGTAATATTCCTAATCATCATAATTATCTTTAATTTAATGATTATTTGGCGATAAATCTCATTTATCCTAAGTTTGATTAATTGAATATTTTCATATTTAATTAATTGGATTTAATACTACCACTTAATTATTTAATTTAATTTAATTATATTTATTCCTAATTATTATTATTTAATTTTGACAATAAATCAAAATTCCTATCATTTATTGATTAAATTCTTATTTAATTAATTAAAGCAAGTTGTCATATTTAATAATATTATTTTTGCAATAAAAGTTTGAAGAAATAATTGATTAACCCATAAATCAATTATTTTATTTTTAAAATCAGTTAAGTTGAGAATAAATCACTTTATTTATTTATTAATTCATAATTATCCATGTGCACATTCAAAAGAAACAGTTAAACTCCAAATTAGAAAATCAATGCAAAGTGTTGACTTTTTAGAACTCAACATCCTTTTGGAGTTCAAAAAGCTGATCTAAACTCTAATTTGAGTTAAAAAGTTGTTTTTTGCATGATTTGCATGTTTTTGTGAATTAAATTATCTTTATTATCAGATAACTCAAAAATCAAGCTAAGTTAATCTGAGTGATTTATGGTTTTTTTCCATGCACCTCCAAAGCCTTGGATTTCTATAAAATTAAAGCCTCAGCTCATCTCAAAGCATCTCATATTTTTTTCATCCTCGCACTGTCGAATTGGAGGATGAAGAATCAAAGTTTATTACGAATCAAGGCTTTTGTGAGATCAATTTCATTTGCATTCATATCATATTATTGTTAGATCAGTTCATAGCATATCAGTTTTTACATATCATAGATTTCATATCATTTTTCATATTATTGCATAGAAAATATCAAAAAAAAAAAAAGATTAATTGCATTCATATTTCATATCAGTTTTGCATTCAAATCCTTTTTTTAGGTGTCGTCTAGGTCACTAATCTCGATTACAATCTGAGAACATCAATCTCGCACCTATTAGAAGGCAGTAAATCGCCTGGTTAGTTTAGCTTTCAATTACTTGCAAATTTCATTTTTGCTAACCTCTAATGTTTTACTGAAGTGTTGTGTCTACAGATCAGGTACAATTTTCACACACACATGCATAAACCTCACAACACTCATTTCTTTTTGTGTGATAAAATTATTTGGATATTAAGGTGGCATATATAATGCTTCAGCTCAGTAAAATTCACATCAACGTGTCTAGGATCCATGCCCTCTCTCCATCCAAGTCATTAGAATCTGAGATGAAGCTCTATAAGATGTCTTTCATATCGAAAGCTATCATTGCCTCTAATGATTTTAGATGGCACAATCTCTTCGATGACATTAGAGGTACAAGAATGATTGTAGAACTTAGAATAACAATCCTACCAAAAAAATCCGAGTCCTCTAGTATGCTTTGAGTTTAAATAAATATTTTTTTAATTTCCTTATTTATGTTTCCTTCAAGAGAAAGTAAATGAGACCGGCTGAAAAATGCCCAAAAGGAATAAAATTTCAGAGTAGCTTCAATTTCCAATAGGAATTAGCTAGGATCAATCATTTAAGGTCTTTGTTGATCATCCCTTTTATATACTAGCATTTAAATGGAACATTAAGCATAGTAATAATATGCTTAATCTATTAGTAATTGGCAGATTAAGCATATTATTACTATGTAGAGTTAGGACCAAGTTCGTGCATGCAAGAAAAAGTCCAGTACCCTATAGTATTATTCTAACAATAAATTTATAATAATGCGGATAAGAATCAATTTGTAATTACTATGCATTAAACATGCTAAATTGATAAAGGTGTTATCTGCATTTAATTTTCCAATTACTAATAGATTAAGCATGTTATTACTATGCTTAATGTTCCATTTAAATGCATTTAACACAAAAAAACAAAATTACAAAACTGAACCAATGGCATGTTTACAAAAAAGGTCTAATAGAACTCCCAACAATTCTTAAACATACTTTATCTGATATGATGAATTCTTAAACAATTAAGGTTGGAGTAGACATAGTTATCACATAGTTTTTTGTGTGGTACAAGGAATATTTGGCTAGGTCAAATCTTCCTTTGTTCTAGTAGTCTACAGAATTAGACCTTTATTAAGAATTCATCATATCAGATAAAGTAATTCTGACCAACACGGGAATAGAAGTAAAAAAAAGTCAAATTTTATACATATATCCCGCCTACTGGCACATTTCATTTTATTTCATTTTGGCATAGTCCACGAGAAAAGGAGTGCTGAAGGAGGTAGTATAAGGTGGGAAGCTGCACTAGGTTGACACTGCACGCCTATATGCAAGTAAGTTCGAACCAGTGGTTGAATATCATGAAAGTGCGGATCGGTGAGCAATAAAATCTTCATTTTAAATCTTAACTAATAGATTAAGCATATTATTACCATGCTTAATTTTCCATTTAAATGCATTTAACACAAAAAACAAAATTACAAAACTAAACCAATGGCATGTTTACAACAAAGGTCTAATAGAACTCCCAACAATTCTTAAACATACTTTATCTGATATGATGAATTCTTAAGCAATTAAGGTTGGAGTAGACATAGTTATCACATAGTTTTTTGTTTGGTACAAGGAAGATTTGGCTAGGTCAAATCTTCCTTTGTGCTAGCAGTCTACAGAATTAGACCTTTATTAGGAATTCATCATATCAGATAAAGTATGTTTAAGAATTGTTGGGACTGGTCCTTTGGCATGTATTAAACAGAATAGAATTTTCAGCATATTATTATCATTCTATTTCTTTGTTGTAAACATGCCATTGGTTCAGTTTTGTAAAAAAAAAATTGTCTTAAATGCATTTAAAATAAAGGTCTAATTTTGTAGACTATTAGTCAGACAAATCTTCATTGTCGTATGATTGTCTTCTTTATATACTAGCATTTAAATGGAACATCAAGCATAGTAATAATATGCTTAATCTATTAGTAATTATCTGCATTTAATCTGCCAATTACTAATAGTTTTGTACTACACATGCAACGTATTATCAATTTGAAGATAGTTCGTGCCATGTGTGATGGTTAAGTAATGGGAAAGTTATGATGATTTAATTGTAGAACTACTGGTCCCTTGAAACGTTCAAAAAAAAATTCTCAAAAGATGCACTCTCATGGAATACGATGACTTCAGGTTATGCACAAAATGGATCTATCTTCTATCACTATGCTCTTATCCTATGTCAAAATGGGAGATTTATGACATGGTATAGATTTATGGGGTCACTTGAGTGATCCAAGGATTTATGTAAGGTTCAAGGACCTATAGGTATATCTAAGTTTTTTATATGGCCATTGATGCCATTATTATCATGTAATTGCACTTCAAAGTTCAAAGATGCCAAAAAGATGTCAAATTGCATTTTTATGCAATTATGGCCTAAAGGGCTAAATGAGGGTTTAGTAGAGGTGTAGGGAGTTTAGGGGATTAGAATATGAACCTAAAACCTTTTGAAAGGTTAAAGATGATGCAAGAAAGATTAAAGTGGTCGAAGTTGACAACTAGACAACAATGCAAATGAATAACTAACTGTAACAGTCATATTACTAACTGTGCAGGTTAAGAAGTTTAAAATCAATTTCTAAGGGGATTTTGGTTGGTTTTGTACATGATTTTTATGGGAGAGGATTCTTAGAAGTTGTGGGGAGGTGTGTATGGTTGAAGAAGACAATGTAATGAACTACCAAGCAATAAACTTTTAATTCTTTACAAACAGTCACTTCTTTGCTCGTGAAGACACAGTCTGGTGTTTATATTATTAAACTCTCTATTCAATGCAACATTGATAGGAAAAGAATTCATTGATTGGTATTATAAGTTTTGATCATTCCATGTACTGATTATATTGTTTTGAAGTCTTAAAATTAAAGAATTTCAGTCCTTTTATTGACTGTTCATGTATAGTTCTTGGCGTGCAAACAATCTTTGTCTTGAAGAACTAATGATTTCCTCAGCTCTCCCACTTTCTGTGTTTAATGTGACTTGTGGGAGAAGCCTTCCCTTGTATTAACTGGGCCTATAAGTGTTTATGCAAGGAAGGTGAAAGGATGCAAGGAACAGTGATTGTCCTGGGTGAAAGACACGGGAAATGGTGCACTAGATAGCACTAGTTATTGGCCTTGCCTTGTATTATTTATATTCCAACTTTTAAATTAAATTTCTATTGCTCTACTAATGTTTTTGAATATGAAACCTTCATTCCAAGTTTGTAATTTGGTGTTAACAAGGGAAAATAGTAACTACAACATCACTACCAAGATATTACAATAAACTTGCAATTTTTTCAAGTATAGCTTACAAACATTAGAATTCTTGTGAAGAGTCTTGGTGAGTTTAAGCGCCCTTTTTTCTATTTTCTGACTGAGTGATCAAATTTGGGGAAGTATCAGTGCAGGCAAAGAGAAAGAGAGAAAAAATGGTGTAGTATAATTTCAAGAACAAGTTGGCCCTTGGCCAGATCAATACTCCTCACAATCTCATTGCCAAAGTGACCAAAGACTATGTTAGGCTGATAAAATATGGGGATTTTGTTTACCATTGTAGGATCAGTAGTTGTCTCAATAGGATTCATGTTGCAATGCCCAAGCTGCGAGATGGGAAAGAGAGGCCCCCTTGTAGGATTCATGTTTCAATGCCCAAGTGAGTTGTAATGACCAAGGAAGTTTGACAAGAACAAGGAATATGGCTTAAATAGAATGGAAAGACATCTTTCTAGCTTGGGCATGGATCCTTCAGCAATTAGCTTCATAATAAATGAAGTAGATGAGAGTTGAGCAATTATCTTCCCAAGAAAAATCTCATAAATGAACTATGTGTACCCCAATTCATGTGCCCTATGTGCGTACCTAAATGATATATTTGAAACAACAAGGGTAAGGCTTAAATAAGTTAATTTTGCATCACAGTATATAGTTGTTGCAGTAGCAGAGCATCAGGCGCCACCTTCAGCACAATATGATCACTAGATAGGTCTATATGTTTTATGAAGTTTGGTCATTGTGGATAGGTGATCATATTGTGTTGAAGGTGGCACTTGATGCTCTACTCCTGCAACAACTACAAACTGTGATGCAAAATTAACTTCTTTAAGCCTTACCCTTGTTCTTTCAAATATATCATTTAGGTACGCACATAGGGCACAAGAATTGGGGTACACATAGTTCATTTATGAGATTTCTCTTGGGAAGCTAATTGCTCAGCTCTCATCTAATTCATTTATTATGAAGCTAACTGTCAAAGGATCTAGGCCCAGGCTATAAATATGTATTCACATTCTATTGTGGATAGGTGTTTCATAAAACATACATACCTATTGCACGTGCATTCTCGATTCAGAGTGGAAAAATCTTATTTTGGATGCAAGGGAGAGAAGCCAAACACATAAAGAACATGCACATAAACATGATAGTTGAGAAACATAAATGTAGGCATCATGGTCACAATTTTTTGGAGGCACAACATAATTGAATGGTATACCCAGATGATGCAACACAACCACTACTCCTCTGGTTCCAAGTTGACACTACGGGATCCAAAAACCATAGATAGGGAATAAATTTAGAGAGCGGAGGAGGGTTGTAACAACCAAAATAATACAAGGTCCCTATATTATTTTGGTCATTATGGCCCTCCTCCTCTTCTCTCTAAATTTATTCCTTATCTATGGTTTTTGGATCCTGCAGTGTCAACTTGGAACTGGAGGAGTAGTGGTTGTGTTGCATCATCTGGGTATACCACTCAATTATGTTGTGTCTCCAAAAAATTGTGACCATGATGCCTACATTTATGTTTGTCAGTTGTTGTGTCCCAGGACCCCTTATGACCCTTTACGACCCTTTGTGATCCCTAAGAATACATCTTAGAGGTCTTAAAATGTTGTAAAGGGTCATAAGAGGCTCCTAGGAGGGGCCAGATAAGCTTCCACCTTCACGTGGTTGGCCCTGTTAAGTAGAGAATGATAAACTATTCTCGAAACAAAGAGAAGCTCAATAATTTAAGGAGAAGCTCAATAATATAGAGTGGCTATATACATACGAGGGTTTCTAGATTGAGTACCAGTGCAGAGATGATGATTCAGTAACCTACGTCTATAAAATCTTCACAAATATCCCTTCTTTGGCCTCCACTCATACCTCTTCTCATAATCTAGAAACTTTGGATATTGTTTCTCATCCATGCACAAAATGTGCTAGTGATCATTTGGTTAGTGCTTGATAACACATTTGACATCATATCTTTTTCTCCTTGCAAGTTTTGGATCATACAAGAGCATACTGGATCACACAAAAGCATACTGGATTTAATTCAAAAATGCAAACTTTGAGAAAATAGAGTTGTTAATATTTGGCCTGCCTTTTCTAAAAGTGTAAGCCCAATCCTCGTATAAAAATCTCAATGATGAGAATCAATGATGGAGAGTTATCATGATGGAAATGGTTGGAGTACCTTGTATTCAGTAGATGTTGGCAAGCAATCCTTCTTAGTTGTTGTTGTTTTAGATTAAAATACATACCAACAATAGCAACTAAGAAGGATCGCTTGCCAAATTTTATTTTGTATGTGAAATTTTGGGAGTTGCACCTAAAACTTACGCTAAATAATGTAAGTTGTAATTTTCAATTTTCATTACGCTATCACTTTTTATTATGTCAATTTTCAAATATATATATATATATATATATATATATATATATATATATATATATATATATATATATATATATATATATATATATATATATATATATATATTTAAATAGTTAAACTAGACTTACTATCCAAATTGGACAAATTATTTTTGTTGTACAAGGCACTTGGAGTCAAGTGTGTCTCTAAAAATTGTGAGCTTTCCATATTCTTTAAGTGTTCTATCACAATTTTATTTGTCAAAGATTGAATTAGGGATTAAGAATTTTCTCACAATTTTATTCGTACATTGATGAGAATCAATGATGGAGAGTTTTTAGATTCTAAGAAGACGTATATGCAGTGGAGGCTAGAAGGGATTTTTGTAGAGATTTTCTAGATATGGAGATTTGCTAGAGTGACTATATACATACGAGGGTTTCCAGATTGAGTACCAGTGCAAAGATGATGATTTAGTAACCTACATCTATAAAACCTTCAAAAATATCCCTTCTTTGGCCTCCACTCATACCTCTTCTCAGAATCTAGAAACTTTGGATACTGTTTCTCATCCATGCACAAAATGTGCTAGTGATCGTTTGGTTAGTGCTACTGATGAAGAATATTCCAACTTCTACCATTCACTTTCAAAGGTTTGTCTTAATGGATGTAATTTTGTACTAGTACCTTGTATTCAACAGATGTTGGCAAGCGATCCTTCTTAGCTATTGTTGTTTTATAAGGTTTATCTCAATCCCAGCCAATAGGTTGTATTTTCATTTTCTAGATGCATAAGTCAAATGGGGCTTACAATAATAAATCACATAATGTTGTTTTGAATACGAAGAACACTAGAAAAATTGAATCGATAGAGGAGGGGAATGACGAGGATATTGATGCTCCGCTTAGCCATTACCTTAGAAAAATGAGCAAGAAACCAAAAAAGAAATTATTGTAATTAACATGTTTTTCCCAATCAAAGAATGTTATCTTAATGGATGTAATTTTGTACTAGTAAATGTTGATGAATGATGTGTTAATGAATTATTCATGAATGTTGTGTGTTAATAAATTTTATGTGTTAATGAATGTTATCATGTGATTATAATGATTGAATGTTATATTTTAAAAATGGATGAATGAATGAATGAATGTTATTAGATGTTAATGGGGAATTTAGAGTGATGTTAGGGGGGGGAGGGGCCAAATGAGCTTCCACCTTCATGTGGTTGGCTTGTTAAGTAGAGAATATTAAACTATTTTTGAAACCAAGTGAAGCTCAAACTAAACCAATGACGTAGATTCAATGGTCAAAAGAACCTACTTCTTATTCCATATTATTTCTCATTCACTTTAAGAAATATTTTACTTCTTAAACATGTTCATCAACCAATCTGCATCACCATGTTCATCAAAATAGATTTATAGATAAGAGAGTGAATGGGGAATTTTTATAAAGCACTTACCTTTAAGCCTAAAAATCTAGATGAAAAATTATTAGCTGCCTCTAAATGACTCATTCTCATGTTTCTTCCTACACCTTTTACTTCCCTACTACCTTGTCTTAGGTAGCTGCCTTCTTATGAGTTTTTTAATTGATTATGAATGATGAAGTTTTAATTTGTTACCGTTAAAGTGTGTTGGTAACAAGTCACCTTGTAAATCTTGCATTTTGTATGCTTTGCTGGGAAATTTCATTTGTAATCTTAGGTCCTAGCCAATGAATTTTTAGTTTCCTTGTGTATCTGGAAAATTTGGAGTATCTCTTTCTTTCCTTTTGTATCTCTTTCTTACCACTATCATATTCACAAGACCTCATACTCTATTGAACATCCTTTTGACTGAGTTATCATGATTGTCACTTTATTTTTTTTGTTTTTGTAATGGTACATATCATCTAGGACCTAATCTTCATGTAAAGTCCCTCTGAATGACATTATTTTCCATGAACTTGTAGATCAACCCAATCATCCTCCATTTGATTCTAGCTGTCATTCTTACCCAGCTACCAATACTAAGTTTACCAGAATCACGGATATTTTCTTCACAAGCAATGCAACCTAGAAAATCTTTGACTACTATTTATTGATGAAAATCCTTTGTTCTTGTCTATAAAATGCTTGTTCTACTTGAAAATTTGCACTACAACATAACTTGTTGTTCATGCATTGCTTGACCAACATTTATGCTTTGATTGAAGCTTTTAAAGCTTAGGCACGATCATACATCCCTACTTCTTGAGAAGAATATTCAGCCCCAAAGGTAAAGGTTTTCCTTTGGTTCCTTGTCTTTGGATATGGGTCTCATAAGCAATTTTGCACATCATATATAATTTACTTTAATCAAGTTTTGGAGAAACCCATCTTGCATTCCTTCTCTCTCTGCATTCTTTAGTTAACTGTGTTTCAAATAATTTTATCAACCATCTTGGAATGCTATTTTTTTTGTGTAGATTGATTCATTTCATTCTATAATACAATAACAAACACTCGTTTTAACTATGTAGATGTTGTGTGTCAAGTATTTACTTTCAACTAATAACAAGATATCCAACCATGACAAAGGTTAGTAACAATGTAAACCTTTTGTGAGTAGTTGTTTTATAATCTTCGTATGAAATTTTTTATACAGTTGATGAGAAGCAAATGTTAGATCTCCATCATCTCCATCAGTCAGGGTTTCAGCTATTTTACACAGAGGAGTTTGTATATTTCTTGTAGAAGTAGAAATGGATTTCTTGATAGGGTTCTCTAGGACAAACACACCATTGACAAAAGAACAGTATGTTTCTTTTGCCTTTTCACTTCTTTTCTTTTTCATCCCTTGATAAACACATCTCTCTAAATTCCTATGGGTTTTGTTTTGTCCTTGTTCTTTTTATACCAAATGGCTATTTTATCATAGAACTGATGATTTTTCTCACCCACTGAAGGCTATGGAAAAGAAATCAAGCCATTATCATTATGATTTGTTAGCAATGTTTTTCGTGCAAACTCTACATTTTTTCCCCATCAACATTATTTACTCCATGACACCATGTGTGCATGTGTGCTAATTTAAAGTTTTAATTGTGTTTTTTTTCATCTTTAATGTTTAGTGTATCATTTTTTAGGGTTGTCTCTATTGACTAAAAACCACAAACTTTCTTAAGTATGCTCACCTCGCAAGGTATTCTAAGCATGGCTTGCTGATCAAAGTTGAACTCCTCATGTGCCTTGTCCAAAAGGGCTCAATATAGAAGATGACTGAGATAACTGGTGGGAATGATGCACCATGTTTGTTTGAGTCTTCTCATAATTCTTATGGCAAACTCAAATTAAGAAACAAAAATTCATGGATCAATGAAATAGGAAAACAAATATAGTAAAAATACCTTATGCTAAAAGTAAATACCTTATGAGCATGATCTCACAACACAATAGTAGTTGTGAACCCTTGTGAATAGGGACGTCCAAGGTTCAAATTTGTGGAGGGACAAGGTGAATTGACGGGGAGGCTGACGGAACTGGGCTATGCAGAGCTCGAGGTGTGGCATAGATGGCATGGTGGTTGAGACGTGACAGGCAAAGGAAGTGATCATTGGATTGGTGGTCGTGAAGCATGGGAGTGTACACGAAGGATGTTGATGATGAGATTGAGATGGTTGGTCAAGCGGAGGTAGTGGGTTCGGTTATTTTAGGGCATGCAGATGACAGTGGCGGAGGCACTGAAGCATAGGATGCAGATTACATTGGCGGAGGCACTGAAGGATTACAGTGAGGTGGCGAGGTGGAATGGAGGATGGCGGTGATTTGGAGGATAAGGTGGAGGTGAAAAGTGGTTTCTTTCGTGGATGACCAGTAGTGATGGTGGGTTGAGGGGGTTTCCATAGGGAGCCATAAGGAGATTTTCAGCAGTAGTGGTGGAGGGATAAGGAGGTTGCCACAGGGAGTTTCCAGTGACGTGGAAGGATAAGGATGGAGACATAAGGAGATTATCGATAGTGGTGGAGGAAAAGGTGGCGTTAAGACTTGGAGAGATAAGGAGATTAGTGTGGCAATATAAATATAGATGTATCAAGGAGACGTTACCAATTATCGATCAAAATAAATAAATAAATACCTTATATTAAATTCATGTAGTTGCATTGAGTATTCATCAATACCTTATATTTTAGTCTTATTTATAACATATGAGATTTAACTTTAACATATATATATCTTAAGTCAATATTTTCTCTTTTTTTAGATTAAAATACATACAACATACTTTTAATGTATAAAATTGCAAAACACCAAAGATCCTGAAAATTTGGCACAAATCTGATATATAGTGTTATAGAATTATTAAGATAAATGTACTATAATATGAAATTATTATATATATTAATTTATGAGTATAATAATATTAGTTAGAGGAGGAGGATGGTGTTGTAGGTGTCTACTGAGAATAATGTAGGCTAGGACATCCATTCAATTTTGAATTCCAATGACTATAATATATTAATAGATTTGATAATATATTTTATTTATAAAAAAAAAATTGAATTTGTTGTCGCTTTTTCAACGGCCAAAGAATATACTTTCGACGAGAACGCTATACACTTGATGAATATTCCGACCATACATCATTGCTATTTTGACAACCATGTCGACCGAAATACCTTAATTTCGACCAACATTGGTCTAATAGATGAAAGGTAAGTCAGATAATTCTTCCAGATTGAAGTGATTATTTTGACGGTGGATCAATCGATAATTCAACAGCTATAGAGGTCGCAATTTCAACTAACATATTATGTCGTGAATAATCGATGAGAAAAGTTTGACAACAGTTATGGTCGTTTGGATGACCAATTGGCATCTAAAAATTGACTAATCGTCATCGGAAATCAAGCTAAAATTTAGTAGTGTGTGGCTATTAGGAGCCCACAAGCATGTAAGAGGAATATCAGCCATTCTTGTCTTAGTTACATGTTTTCCCCATTAGTTTTATTTATGTTTTCACTTGATTGAAGATTCTACAATGAGTTACCTCGATGGCCCCTTTGTGCCCATGTCCCCCCGTTGGGAGCCACTCCCATAATTGGCTACACATCCACTCCACACACATATGGAAATACAATGAGGTCACTCTCATCCACACACACATGGTGAGTTGTTGACATCTTTCTTGACACTAATATCACTATCCCAACCATGCAGGGATGAGTTTGATGGTTTCCAAAAGCACCCATAGGTACCACTTCATGCTTTCAAGCATTTGCTTACACAAATAGGACATCATAAAGTGAATGGAATCATAAATTAAATAACCATGGGTTTTCCATCACCCTCATTACATCATTACTGCACAAAACCTCAATGGAGACATCATATGTTTGTACTGTAAGACACAAAACTTGGATTTGGATATGAGAGGCCAAAATTCATCAAAATTGAACTTCCAAATATCAAGAAAATAAGAAAACCCATTTGAGATTACATCATGCACATGCCAAGAACACATTATCATTATCCAAAAACATAAAAGTGAACGTTCCATCCCTAAAAATGTGCACCAAACCCTCATCCATCAATAATGCATACAAACAAGCATAAAAATCCAATATTCTTCCACACAACTCTCAAATGCATCCATAGAATATATATTTCATCCTCTAAGATCATTTGCAAGAAACCAAATATGGATTCAAACAAAGAATTGAAGAGAAAAGCAAACATACCTTTCACAAGCCAAGAAAACCCTTCAAATGCTTGGAGAAGGTTGCACATTCCACAAAACAAGATAAAATTTAGAGGTCAAATAGAATTCAACCTAAGGAATCAAATGGAAGAGTGCCCAAAAAAATGCAATCTCTAAAATTCTCCCCCAAGGTCAAATTCAAATTTCATTAGTATTCTTGAAGAGGAAAGAAAACCCCAAATTTCTTGCCAAAATCAAGTTATATAAAAAGTGGAAAAAAAGTTACTTTTTGTCCCATGCCCAACGTGAATTAAAAACTAGAGATAAAATATATGACCTCCATAATAATATTTCATAAATAAGAAAATAAATATAAAAATCCTCTAATTAAAATATGAAAGCCACCATATAATAAAATCATATTACAAACTAGTTGGTGACAACAATTACACCCAACTCTAAAATTGGTTACACTAAACAACATGAGCATACAAAAAAGGAAAGATGATCAAACACAACATGGAGACACACTAACACATGAATCAAGTTCAATCATTCCTAACATAGTTGAATGTTGCCTCAATGCAATCGATGGGTGTATAAGAAAATTAGGGAAAATTGTCATCCAAAAGTTGGAATGACAGTTTAGGCTAAACACATATTGGCCACATGACTATCTCCTTATTTACCCACCGTCGAGGAATGTATATAGTTTTGGGCATGCTCAGACCTGACAATTCTAATGAAGTTGATGTTTGGTACTTGTCAACATTACAATAATAGTTGAAACACATGCAAATCGATAATATCAAGCAATGAAGGGGATCAAGACAACATGTGGACCTCACAAGTGAGTAACTACAACTTCATCCCTCTTTGTACAAACATATCAAATGGGATCCATAAGAATATTAATATAATCATAACAATAAGCGAACATCAGAAACTCATTGCATAATAGTAAGCATCATCATATGTCACAGGAAACATGTATACTGATCATCTAACATAAACATGTCCATCACATCATGTACTCACAACATTATCAAATCTTTAACCTTTAGCCATATCATTAATGTCATGAAACATAATACATGTAAAAACCAATAAATCCATCAATAAAAGCACAGAAGATAGTATACCAGGTCAGAGTAATATAAGAGCATTTTAGTCTCAAAACTAAAACATCACTGCAAGATATAAATGCATCCAACCATCATCATATAACATCATGGTATCTAATGGCATACACATCATGCATATATGGTCACTACTAAATCACTCTGAATAATCAATTACTCACATCAGCAATGATATCATAAAGGCATTTGAAATAATGTATCAATAATGGACACTATCACACAATCACATCAAGAGTCTAGCTCGGATCAAAAGAACAAGCACATGACAAGATGCAGACATGGTAGGCACTACAAATATATGCAAAGAAACATTAGAAATATCTAATAGTCACAAATAAATAAAACAAAATCTACATGCACTTACATAATGTTTTTTATATTAGAAGCAACAAAAATAGGGTGTTGTCCCATTACAACCAGCCCAAAAGGATAACAATTCAAAAACTCCACAAGCACATTAACAACACTCTAACAATATTGAAAATCGCTACAAACAAAATAGAGAGAAAACCTAATGAGCATAATTGATCTTATCAACTAATCTAATAGATATAATACCAGTCTTGTAACCAAACCTATCTAAGCTTATATAACGAGTAATAGTCTTATGAGCAACCCATATAGGGTCATACCAAACCAACAACATACAAATGCTAACAGTATTACACAAAAACAACATATATATATATGTGTGTGTGTGTGTGTGTGTGTGTGTGTGTGTGTGTGTGTATCATGCTCTGTGGCCATTATCAGCATGATAACAAAAAAACACCCGAGAAAATGTTCTTGCTCAACTCATTTGATCTTGTAAGAACTTTGTTGTAGAACATTAGATCGATCTTCAGTAAGGAACTTAAATAGTTCCTTGTAGTTCCCTTCATTGTTGGCATCCACTCCCAACATCTTTTTTTGAAGAAAGCATAGTGAGGTAGTTGAGTTGTGCATAACCCTCATACTTGGTTGGACACATCGCTCTTGCGGCCACCCTATGCCCAAGTGAATAATATGAACCCCACTTATTACAAACATTTTCTCAAAATAAATGCCAAAATCCACATTCCTTGTAATCCTGCAAAGGTGACACCATACATCATTCTCCATGTACTTGACCTTACACACATGGCCACATTTGGAATTATGCCACCACAACTTGCCTTTAGGATGACCATCTACATAGATTAGAATTCTAGTGACTATGAAAAGAATGAGTGCCAAAATATTTGAAATAATGCATGTAAAAAACATCAAGAAGCAAATTTTTCACTCTGCAACTAGGGTTTAGGTTTGAAGGCGGTAAGACTCTGAGCCTCCTGCGCATGTGGAAGGGACAAAGCTTAATGGCATCTGACTCCCCTGGGGAAGTTAATGACATTAACTTCCCCTGCCTTAATGAAGGTGGTAAGAAGAACCCACTTATTTCTCCCAATGAAACCAGTACTCCTAAAATCACTGGAGCAGAAGCGACGGTGGATTCGGCGTCTCTGAGAGTTGTAGATCAAAATATTGCTGCAGATGGAGAGTGGAGAAGCCAAGGGAAGTCGAGATCATTCAAAGAAGTCATCCAAGATGAGAGGACACTATCGGAGGGGGCATTTTTCATCTCAACAGTCGACAAAATCATAGAATCAAGTGCAAGAGTTGGAGGTAAGACTTCGGTGATCCCCAGACTTGTTATCAAGCCTAATCCCCAAATGATTTCTGCGATAGAATTGGAGAAAGGTAGGCTTAGAGATACTGCAATTTTTTTGTTGTTGTTGATATTTCGAGAATTCCATCTAGGGATTTTCTTAATGACTGGTTTCAGCGTGTGTGGAATCATAGACTAGGGTTTCAATTTTCTTACTGCAGAATGGTTCAGAAAGGCATGTTTATCTTATTTTTTGTGACCCTAAAGCCCAAAAGGCTATCGTAGAGAAAAGATTTTGGAAAATAGGTCCATTCAAATTTAGAACCATTCCTTGGTCACAAGAAGCCTCGCACAGTGAATTCCTCACCTTCTCCAGCCCTAGGTGGATAGTTATTGGCAATGTCCCACCTTTCTTGCTTAATCTCATTCCACAGGCCCTCGACCCAGTCGGAAAAGTTATAAGAGTTTATCGCTCCAATGTGCTTATCCCTCACACGGATATTAGGGTTCTTAAATCTCTCAAACTAGGTGTAGACCTTCCCAAATCCCTTTAGTTTGACCTTGGTAGCACCCCTAACATATGCCCCATTACATTCTTGGGAGTAGTCAATAGTTGTTACCTGTGTAGAAAAGAAGGGCATAAAAAATAGGACTGTCCCATTTTGAGCAAGTGTGGTCTTGTGACAGATTCTCAAAAGGATTCTTCTAAACCCTCTTCTATGGACCCTCCTCAACCAAATTCAACACCCACCCCCACTCCAGTTAATGGAGGAGAACCCAGTAATAGCCTTGCTAATCCTCCTAGTAACTGGCAATAGGATTCAGCAGCCATTATCGCTACCCTTGACAAACTCAAAGGGAATTTTAAGCACCCCCCTAAAACCTCGCCTGCTATCCAAGAAGTCTCTAAAGCACTCAAAGAATTGCCTCCAAAATAAGACCTAGACTTTGGGCTAAAAAAAACCAATAGGTAGTCGGTACGCAATCACAGAACCAAGAATGCCCAACATATAGCACTAGAAAGGATCCATTCAAAGGCGCCATTGATGAAAGCTGTCCCAAAGCTGAAATGGAAAATTTACTCAGTCTCCCTTCCAGGTAGAGATCTTTATTCTGCTCCAACTCCCACCTTGGTGACTCTGGTGGAGAGATCTGGTAGTCCTAGCAGTTTTTCTCTCCCCCTTGATTCCCCCATTTTAGAGGAATCTTCAGAACCCGCCCACTCACCCTACTCGGGTCATGACCCCCCTACTACAGATAATACCGACAGGCTAAATGATTTTGCAATAGTGGTTATCCCCCCCCCCACCTGATTCATGGAAGTTTCGTGCATGGAGGAAAGGGGGAATGAGCTACCAATCTCTCCTACTCCGGAGACAAGGTTGGAGCTGGAACAGAAGGAAGATTTAGACCTAGAAGAGGGAGAATTTGTGATAGATCAGAAGGAGGAAGGATCTAAGGTATTTGTTTTTATAGCTTCAGAGCTAGATAAGGTTGAGATGAGCAAGAAAGCTGAAGGAGGAAGTTGCACCAAGAGGAAGAGAGGTAGACAACCCAATGTTAGTGGCAATAGTAAGCCAAACAAGATTCAAAAGAAAGGTATCCCCCAGTGTTTCCAAAACTTTAAGGCTCCCTTGGAGTCCACCAAATGAATTCCTCATGTTGGTAAATTGTGCTTCCTGGAATGTCAGAGGATTAGAATCCTCGGACCAGAAATATGTAGTTAAGAGGTTTTTGCACCTCAACAGAAATATTGATATTCTTATGCTACTTGAAGTCAAAGTGGTAGGGTTCTCTTAAGACATTGCATTAAAATGCATTTGGAAAGATGCTGATGCTTTTTCCACCAAACATCAGAAGGGGAGAGGGGGAACCTCAATTTTAGTTGGAGCTAGATGGAGGAAGAAAGTTGGGAAGTGGGGGTCCTCTCCCTATAACAGAGCAACTTGGATTATAATGGAAGAAGAGGGACTCTCATTTGGAGTTTGCTCAGTATATGCCCCCAATGAGCACAACGCAAGGATCAACCTTTGGAGATGGATCTCGGACCTAGATAACATTCCCTAGATATTTGCAGGGGATTTCAACATGATTGAGAGGGCTCAAGACAAATCAGGAGGTTTGAGATTTGAATGGAAAGGGAATGAGATGGTCTTTTGGAATAGGATGTTATCCAAATTGAACCTATTTGATCCCCTAGCAGGTAAGAAATCAGAATCTAAAGCTACCGGTTCACATGGTCCAACTTCCAGAGAGGGGACAAGAGGGTATACTCCAGACTTGACAGGTTCTACATCAACAGACAATTTTTTAGTTTCCCCCCCAAACCAGTAGATAATTGTGTCAAAGTCCACCCCTTCTCCCTCTCAGACCACCACCCCATAGTTTCCTCATTCCAGCTGATAGGAGAGCAAGCTCCCTCTTCTATGAAGAAAATAGGATTTCCCCTCAACTACTCCCTGTTGAAAGACCTGGATGTGATGGCTGCTGTCAAGATCATAGTCTGGTTCAATGAGAACATTGCGCAGCATAGCTCAAAGACCAATAAGTGGAATCAAACCACCAGCTCATGGCAGAAAATGTTAAAGGTGGTGGGTAAAAAGAAAGCCAAGGATGGCAGGTGGAGAGAACTTAAACTTTTTGAGGACTTGCAAGAGGTCGAGGCCCAAATACAAGATAACCCATATATCCCTCAGAACCTAGATAGAGTCATGAAGTGCAGAGACTCATTAAGGCAGCTGCAGATTGTCAAAACCAAAGGTGCCAAGATCCAGGCCAAAGCCAATTGGATTAACCTGGGGAATAGAGGTTCTAAGTTCTTCTTCCAAACTCTCTAATGCAGGAGCATCCTGGGTGTAAGAGCAATCTTGCATCACCCAAAAATATTTCTATTTTTGTATTCAATAAGGGCTATCTTGTGCAGAGCTACTATTTATGGAAACTTGTTATTTTTAGTAAGTTGGTGTTACGATCTTGAAATGTTTTAATTTTACATGTGGAGGTTCATCTCAGTCATATCAGCCTGCCAGCAAAGTTTCATGGCTGCATCAGGTCTAGTTTTGAAGATATTGAAGATTTTCAGTATTGGCAGCAGGGTACAGAAATTTTGAACTCAGTTTTGAAGGCTTTAGAGGCCCAGGATGAGGTCAAAAATTTGAGTGACGGGTGCTTGCGCAGGTCAAGCCTGTAGAGCGCTTCATGGTGTTTCTGAAATGGGGTTATAATAGTCAATCGGGTCAACTGGTGATGACTTATGGTCTCTGGAAGTCGGGTCACCTGAAATGGCAGAAAATAATTTTCCTTCAAAATTTTTATTCGGGTTTCAAAAGTTATTTTGAGCCGACTTTGAGTAATAAATTGAAAAATAAAATAATTCTAAGTTTGGTCGGCCCTTAGGGCTAAATTTCTGGAACCTTCTCGGGTGGTGGAAATGCCTATATAAATAAGGCATGTAGTGTTGTCTAGGGCAGTTTTGGGTAGTAGATCTGGGTATTGATTCGAGGCTTTGTCCTACAGAATATTGTAATGGAATGCCCATGTGGCTTTGTATATTGTAATTTTGAAAGTTTGTAATTCCACGTTTGTGGAGATAATAAGAAGCCAATTTTATGTTCTTGCATATTGTTGTTGTTGTTTCTATGTTTCTGTTATGTGTTTCTGGTATTAAGGGGAGCACCCTTCATCAAGTGGTATCAGAGCAGGTTTTTCTGAGTGTGTAAATAGATCACCAACTTGAGGCAGTTTGCACCAGGACCGTGGTTAGGGTTTTAGAGCGCATCGCAAAAATGCCTACACAAAGAGAACGTGGTGAAAGAGCAGGTGCTATGACACCTGAGGTTAGAGAGCTGCAAAGACAAGTGCAAGCATTGCAAGAAGAGATTCACAGAGGAATGAATCTTAATGTCAGAGACGAAAGCGAGGATGAAGCCGAAGAAGAATATCAAGAAGGAGAAGTCAAAATTGTGAACCAGGAGGAAGAAAGACTTTTTTGAGCCATTTCCAAGATCGAAAAAAGACCTAAGATTGAGGTTCCTGCATTTTCAAGAAATCTTAACCCAGAAGAATTGATCGACTGGATCAATGAATGTGAAGAATATTTTGAGTATGAAGATATTGAGGATCCTGATAGGGTCAAATTTACGAAAGCCAGACTGAAAGGTCATGCGAAGATCTGGTGGCAAGATATTCAATTGGAGAGAAATAGAAGAGGGAAAGATAAAATCACAAGATGGGATCGAATGGTGGATAAATTGAAGCAGCAGTTCATTTCTATTGATTAAGAGCTTAACCTACTGAAGAAGATGCAAAGTTTGAAGTAGGCAGAAGATCTATTCAGGAGTATACAAAGGAGTTCTATCGAATCCTCATCAGAATAGGCCATGCAGAAGATGACAAGGAGAAAGTTGCATGTTACCTTAATGGGTTAAGGCTGAGCATTCAGGAGGAGCTGAATCTGGTTCGAATGAACAATATTGAAGAGGCATACCAGTTTGCCCTAAAAGTAAAGGAAAAGTTCAACAAGAAGTTCGAGAGCAGACAAAATGGAAGGGGTCGCAGTGGATGATCTGGTGGACGGTCATATGGAGGCTGAAATGAAGATTCGAAAAAGAAGGATAAGGCCAGTAGCAGTCAAAATCAAAGAGGAAATAATTTCAATCATTTTCAAGATCAGAACAATAGAGATCAAAGAGGAAGAGGAAGAGGATAAGGTTCAGGAAGAGGAGGCTTCCGTGGAACATGCTTTCACTGTGGAGAAGAAGATCACAGGGCATTTGAATGTCCTCAACACCAAGGAAGGACGGATAGGAGGAATGAAGGCTAGGCCAAAGTTGCACATATAGATGAAGATGTTAGATCATCAAATTCAAAAGATGTTGAAAGAGGAGAAACGCTGATTAACAGAAGAGTCCTATTGAGTAGTGAGAATGAACCTGAACAAAGCAGGAGCCTGTTTCGCACTAGATGCAAGTGTGAGGCCAAATGTTGTGATGTGATTATTGATAGTGGAAGCACTGACAATTTGGTGTCAGAAGAGATGGTGACAAAGTTGAAGCTCAAGAAACAGAAACACCCACATCCATATCGGATTGCCTGGGTGCAGGATGACCACAAGGTCATGGTCAGTGAACAGTGCCTAGTAGAGTTCAAGATTGGCGAGTATCATGATGAGGTACTATGTGATATCATACCTATGGATGCATGTCATATGTTGTTGGGTAGGCCATGGCAGTTTGACAAATGTGTTGTACACGATGGTCGTGCGAATACCTATTCCCTGACAAAGGATGGAGTGTGACATAAGCTAAATCCATTGAAGGAGACCGAAGAAAAGGTATGTGTTAATGCAAGAATAACTTTTGTTGATGGAAGAAAATTCCTAGATGGTATAAAGCGTGAGCATGTATGTTTTGCTTTAATTCCAAAAGCTGGTAAAGAAGAAGTAGAGGATGTACCTGTAGAGGTTGCAAATTTGTTGAATGAGTTTCAGGATATTGTATTTGATAATGTACCTGATGGATTACCACCGGTAAGGAAGATCAGTTATCAGATGGATTTGATTCCAAGAGCCAGTTTTCCAAACAAGGCAGCACACAGAATGACACCAGCAGAAAGTGAAGAGTTGAACAGACAAGTACATGAGTTATTGCAAAAGGGGTTGATTCAAGAGAGTCTGAGTCCCTATGTTGTACCAGCAGTATTAGCACCAAAGAAGAATGGAGAATGGAGGATGTGTACAGATTTCAGAGTAATAAACAAGATCACAATCAAGTATAAGTTTTCATTGCCACGATAGATGATATTATGGATTGTTTGAGTGGAGCTATGTATTTCTCAAAGATAGATCTGAAGAGTGGATATCACCATATTCGAATCAGAGAAGAAGATGAATGGAAGACTGCCTTCAAGACAAAAGAAGGACTGTATGAGTGGTTAGTCATGCCTTTTGGGCTAACCAATGCACCGAGCACTTTCATGCGGCTCATGAACGAGGTTCTGAAAGAGTTTCTGGGTAAGTTTTTCATTGTTTACCTAGATGATATTTTGATCTTTAGCAAAACATTGGAGGAACATATGATGCATATTCGTATGGTGTTTGAGAAGCTGAGAGATGAGAAATTGTTGATTAATTTGAAGAAGTGCAGTTTTGTGAAGAAAGAGTTAGTGTATTTGGAATTTGTAATTTCAACAAACGGTCTAAAAATGGACCCAAAGAAGGTACAGGCTATCCTTGAATGGCCTACTCCAAGGAGTGCTACCGAGGTAAGATCTTTTCATAGTCTAGCTAATTTTTACAAAAATTTTATCAGAAATTTTAGCAGCATTTGTGGTCCCTTGACTGAAACAATGAGAGGGGATAGAAAAGAGTTTAAATGGATTAATGGAGCAGAAAAGAGTTTTCAATTGTTGAAACAAAAAGTTACAAAACAACATATTTTAGCACTTCCAGATTTTAATAAGGTGTTTCAAGTAGACTATGATGCTAGCAGTACTGCAATAGGAGCTGTTATGAGCCAAGAAGGCAAACCTGTTGCTTATTTCAATGAGAAGTTAAATGATGCCAACAAAAAATATTCTGTTTATGATCAGGAATTTTATGCTATAGTTCAGGCATTGAAAAAGTGGAGACACTATCTGCTTCCTAAGGAGTTTGTTTTGTATACTGATCATCAAGCGTTGCAATATTTGAATAGTCAAGGAAAGTTGAATCAAAGGCATTTGAAATGGATTGAGTTTTTACAGAGTTATACATTTGTTTTGAAACATAAAAGTGGAAAGTCTAACAGGGTTGCAGATGCGCTTAGCAGAAGGCAACTATTACTACAAAGATGCAGATTGAGGTGGTTGGGTTCAAGGAAATCAAGAATTTGCATACAGAGGATCCTGATTTTGGTGAAGCTTGGAAAGCTTGTAAAGAACCTGTTACTCTAGACAGGCTGAAATGGCTGGATTTTATCATCCAGGATGATATACTATTCAGAGAGAGTCAGTTGTGCATTTCATGAAGCTCTATGAGGGAGAATCTCATCAAGGAGAAGCATAGCGGAGGATTGGCTAGACATTTTGGTCGAGATAAAACCCTTGCTTTGGTTAGTGAAAATTATTATTGGCCACAGTTGCAGCAAGATGTCAAAAATTTTGTACAGAGTTGCAGAGTAGGTCAGATGGCGAAGGGAGTGAAGCAGAATACAAGGTTGTATCAGCCATTACCTGTACCAGAGAAGCCTTGGGAGGATATTAGTATGGACTTTGTTCTTGGTTTACCAAGGACACGGCGGGGACATGATTCAATTTTTGTGGTGGTTGATAGATTTTCGAAGATGACACATTTCATTCCCTGCAAGAAGACTAATGATGTTGTTCATATAGCAGAATTATTTTTCAGAGAAGTAGTGAGACTACATGGTTTGCCAAAGACCATAGTTTCAGATAGAGACACTAAGTTCATTGGATATTTCTGGCGTACATTGTGGAAGAAGTTGAAGACAGATTTGAAGTTCAGTTCATCACATCATCCACAGACTGATGGACAAACAGAGGTGGTGAATAGGAGTTTGGAAAATTTGCTGAGATGTTTGGTTGGAGATAAGCCAACAGAATGGGATTTGATTTTACCACAGGTAGAATTTGCATACAATAATTCTATCAACAGGAGCACTGGTAAATCACCATTCTAAATTGTATATGGGAGTAGTCCTAGAAATGCATCAGAATTGAGAAAGATAGATAAAGGAGAAATAAGTAGTGCTGAAGCTAAGGATTTTGCAGAACACTTGAAGAACATCCATGAGGAGGTGAGGAAGCATATTACCAAGATGAATGTGCAGTATAAGGCTAAAGCAAATGTGAAAAGGAGGCATAAGGAATTTCAGGTTGGAGATGAAGTCATGGTTCATTTGCAGAAGGAGCGATTTCCAGTTGGTACATATAACAAATTGAAAATGAAGAAGTTTGGGCCATGTAAGATATTGAAGAAGCATGATTCAAGAAATGCATATGAGGTAGAATTGCCTACTGAGCTAAATATTTCACCAGTGTTTAAAGTTTCAGATCTAACAGAGTATCATGAGGGAGGTGTTGAAGATGAGATCACAACAGCACAGTGGAGTATTCCAGCAACTAGTTTAGATACCAAGGAGATTGAGGATATACTAGATAGTCGTGTTGGCAGAAGCACAAAGAATAAGACATATGAAGAATATCTAGTCAAGTGGAAAGGACGACCTATTGAAGATTCATCATGGCTGACAAAGGAGGAGGTTAACCATCTTGGTTTTCCTCTACACACTTGAGTCGTGACGGGGTCACTTCTCAAATTACCTCGGGTGTCTGATGCAAGAGCATCCTGGGTGTAAGAGCAATCTTGCATCACCTAAAAATATTTATGTTTTTGTATTCAATAAGGGCTATCTTGTGTAGAGTTGCTATTTATGAAAACTTGCTATTTTTAGTAAGTTGGTGTTACGATCTCAGAATGTTCTAATTTTACATGTAGAGGTTCATCTCAGTCATATCAGCCTGCTAGCAAAGTTTCATGGCTAGATCAGGTCTAGTTTTGAAGATATTGAAGATTTTCAGTATTGGCAACAGGGTACAGAAACTTTGAACTCATTTTTTAAGGCTTTAGAGGCCTCAGATGAGATCGAAAATTTGGGTGACGGGTGCTTGCATGGGTCAAGCCTGTAAAGCGCTTCGTGGTGTTTCTGAAATGGAGTTATAATAGTCAATCGGGTCAACTGGTGATGACTTATGGTCTCTGGAAGTCGGGCCACCTAAAATGGCGGAAAATAATTTTCCTTCAAAAATTTTGTTCGGGTTTCAAAAGTTATTTTGAGCCGACTTTGATGTAATAAATTGAAAAATAAAATAATTCTAAGTTTGGTCGACCCTTAGGGCTAAATTTCTGGAACCTTCTCGGGCGGTGGAAATACCTATATAAAAAAGGCCTGTAGTGTTGTCTAGGGCAGTTCTAGGTAGTAGATCTGGGTATTGATTCGAGGCTTTGTCCTACAGAATATTGTAAGGGAATGCCCATGTGGCTTTGCATATTGTAATTCTGAAAGTTTGTAATTCCACATTTGTGGAGATAATAAGAAGCCAATTTTCTGTTCTTGCATATTGTTGTTGTTGTTTCTCTGTTTCTGTTATGTGTTTGTGGTATTAAGGGGAACACCCTTCATCACTCTCAAAAAGGAGGCTAGAGACAGGATCATCGGTATAAGGGATGAAGGAACAATTATCTTAGAACAGGAGGGCATTGTGGACACTTTTGCTCAATTCTATAAAGGGCTATTCACATCTGAAGACAATAGTGACATGGAGTCTACCAGGCAGAAGATCAGGAGCATTGTCCCAAATAGGATTTGTGAAGCTAATGCAGAGGAGTTAGGAAAGGGGATCACTCTCAGTGAAATCAGAAGGGCAATCTTGAGTATGGCCAATGACAAAGCACCCGGCCCAGATGGACTTATAGTGGAGTTTTATAAGTACAATTCTGACTAGATTTGTCATAACCTGCTCAAAACCTTTGAAGAAGCAATAGAGGTGGAAACTTTAGGCCCAACATTTAATACAGGCCTCATCAAACTTATCCCCAAGGAAGGGGACAAGATCTTGATTAAAAATTGGAGACCAATTACTCTATTTAACGTAGGGTATAAAATTATAGCTAAAACTCTTGCCCTCATATTAGTGGACATCCTCCCTAAAATGATTAACACCACCCAAACAGGATTTGTGAAAGGAAGATACATTCTACAAAATCTTCTTACATGTTGGGAAGCTCTGGACTGGGCCAAGGTCTCTGGGAAGAACTGCTCTATGCTACTTATTGACTATGAGAAAGCCTATGACAGGATTGAGTGGAATTTTATCCTCTGTATGCTAGAATGCTTGGGGTTCCCAATTTTTTTTTGCAAAATGGTCTCTACCCTACTATATGGAGCAATGGTGGCAGTAGAGGTCAATGGGGTGAGATCAGAATTCTTCGAGCTAACCAGATCCATCAGACAAGGTTTCCCACTAGCCCCTTCGTTGTTTTTCATAGCAACGGACTCCCTGCATTACCTCCTGAGGAATGACACCCTGACTCCTAAGATTAGAGGCATTTCCCTCCCCAATGGGCAAGAAGTTTCAAATGTACAATTTGCTGATGACACAGCAATTCTTATCAATCTAGAAGAAGATAATATGGATAGACTCATGGACAAACTGGGTTTATTCTGCCAGGCTTCAGGCAGTAAGACTTCGGTATCCAAATCCATTATGCTAGGATGGGAAGAGCACCCCCCAAGTTGGTGGATTAGGTTTGGATTTCAATGGGGAGGGCCGAAGCATATAGTCAGATATCTAGGCATTCCATTTGCAGTAGACCCCAACATAAACGACATGTGGACATGGATCAAGGACAGAATCCTATCTAAGTTGAATAAGTGGGACAGTAGCCTCCTATCATTTCTGAGGAGGGCTCAAGTATGCCAGAAGATCCTGTCGTCATACCCTATCTATTTCTCCTCGACTTGGCTCTTCAACCATAACCAGTTTGCACAAATTCAAAAGTTCATCAGAGACTTTCTCTGGTCTGAAGGCAAAGGGAACAGAAAATCACATTCAGTATCCTGGGAGTGGTGCACAAGGGATAAGATCTGGGGTGGCTTGGGGCTCAAAGATTTAAAAACCCAGGGCTCTGCCCTAGAAGTAAAATGGATTGCCAAAGTGGCAATGGGTGAAGAACCTTGGAAGATTTTAATAAGGAAAAATTTACTGAGAGCCCACCCATCTTAACATAATCATTGGAGTGGCATGTGCTTTACAGATATGTTGGGGTTGGAGTGTAAAGTTACAATATATGGTTCGACAGTTTTTAAGGCCATCTGGAAAGGCTGGGGGATTGCTAAGTAGTTTATCGGTAAATCTAGCCCTTTGGAAAAGGAGGGGATGATCTGTGGCAGGAAATCAGTCTGGTGGAACCTTTCACTAAATGGTAAACCGTTGGCATTGCTCCAAGGCTGCTCGGCAAGGAAATGGGCGAACACAGGCATCAGAACCTTTGAGGATATTTTCCGCGAAGGTAAAATTGTCTCATGGGAATCCTTGGCTACTCTCTTCAACCTCCCTGATACACAGAAAAGAACCTATGCAGTGCTTAATTCTACCCTTCACTCACTTGGGGTAATATCTTCCTGCTGCTCCCGTGATAACTGCTCCTTCCAGCTTACTTGGTCCAATAATTCCCCTCTACATCTGATGAAGAGTAAATTTCTATATCAGCAAATCACCTTTAGCCCTGCCATCTTCAACCATATTAATAACAAATGGAACCTAGATATCCCTTCCCAAGAATGGAACAGATACTTTGTTGCCCTTTGGTCGAGGCCTATGGAACCGAAGATTACATGTTTCCTTTGGCAACTTTTCTTGCACAAGCTCCCCTTCAAGAAACTCGGGGGGGATCCCAACCCCTGTTCAATATGTAAACAGCCAAAATCTGTCCCTCATGTTTTTTTTTAGTGTTTATATGCATATGAAGTTTGGAAGCTCTTTGGTGTCACCTTCAAAAATCATTTCCATTTTCTAAACATTGTGTCTGGAAACATCAACAGCAGCAAGTTTTGCAACTCTTTTTGGACTGTTCTTTCTTCAATTATATTATGGTCTATTTGGAAGGCTAGGAATGATGATGTGTTTGCAGGGAAGGCCCGAAATCTTATTGAGTCTCTCAGGAGACTCATATATATTGATATCTCCTTGCAGGTCACGACTGTGATAAAGCTAAAAGAAAGCAAATTCCTTGAGATCCTTAAAGAGGGCAGGGGCACCATTGAGAAAGGGGAAATAGCACATGGATACACCTCCAGGAAGGAAGGAACAACCTTCAACAGCTGCCTCAATGAGTTTCTACAGAAGGTGATGGAAGGACGCACAGACCCAGCAACCAGCTCATCTGCAGGAATTAGGAATGAGCCCATCTTTGTGACTCTTGAGATCATTGGGTATACGGTTGTTTTGCTAGACTCCAATGAATCAGATGCGGAACATGATGAACCTGAAGAATAAATGATGATACCCCCATAGTACATTAGTTTATTATATTAGTATATATCTTGTACCACCCGCGAGCATAACTGTAATTTTGATCTAGTTGTAGATCTATACAACTCTCTATATCTACTGTTTAAACTCTGATGTTTGACATATTTTGATATGCAATAGAAAAAGAAAAAAAAGACATATATATATATATATATATATATATATATATATATATATACATATATATATATATATATATATACATATATATATATATATATATATACATATATATATATATATACATATATATATATATATATACATACATACATATATATATACATACATACATATATATACATACATACATACATATATACATATATGTATATATATATACATACATACATATATACATATATGTATATATATATACATATATGTATATATATATATATGTATATATATATATATATATATATATATATATATATATATATATCATGCTCTGCGGCCATTATCAGCATGATAACAAAAAAACACCCGAGAAAATGTTCTCACTCAACTCATTTGATCTTGCAAGAACTTTGTTGTAGAACATTAGATCGGTCATCAGTAAGGAACTTAAATAGTTCCTTGTAGTTCCCTTCATTGTTGGCATCCACTCCCAACATCTTTTTTTGAAGAAAGCATAGTGAGGTAGTTGAGTTGTGCATAACCCTCTTACTTGGTTGGACACATTGCTCTTGTGGCCACCTTGTGCCCAAGTGAATAATATGAACCCCGCTTATTACAAACATTTTCTCAAAATAAATGCCAAAATCCACATTCCTTGTAATCTTGCAAAGGTGACACCATACATCATTCTCCATGTACTTGACCTTACACCATACAAACATTTTCTCAAAATAAATGCCAAAATCCACATTCCTTGTAATCTTGCAAAGGTGACACCATACATCATTCTCCATGTACTTGACCTTACACACGTGGCCACATTTGAAATTATGCCACCACAACTTGCCTTTAGGATGACCATCCACATAGATTAGAATTCTAGTGACTATGAAAAGAATGAGTGCCAAAATATTTGAAATAATGTCTGTAAAAAACCTTCTCAAACTACACCTCATTCTTACACTTCTTTCCATATTCAGAATTATGCTATACCATATATACCTTTGACACAAACAAACATCCATGGCAATAAAATCAGCATTTTCTTTCTCCTTCAAGGAGAAGCTTCATAGTAGCAAGAAGTCCTCCTTGGTCTCTCCAACACCTTAATCCTATAATCTTTAAACCAAGAGCATCCATTGCATCTGCCACACAATTGCGTTCTGTGTAGTTGTGGCATATGACATAACAATTTAGGCTTGGGAGAAGCCTTTTGATATCATCCATAATATTAAAAAGGACTAGTTGATCTTTGTTATCCCTTTAGCAACATCGATGACAAGTTTCAAGACTCATCACCCTCTAGAATAAGAGACTTTATACCCATAGAAAGAGAAAATTTCAAGCCCCAAAATATTGTCATAAATTCTACCTAATTATTAATCAATTCATCAAAATTACTTGAATAAGAAGCCACAAGGGCTCCAAAGAAAGAATGTGTTGGTTCCCAAAATTGCAAGTTGTTAAACCCTAAAGGTATGTTAGTTTTTATGGTTAGGTTTAACATTGAACTTGGCCAACAAACGAGAACCAACCCTAAAAAGGATTGACTTCTCCTTCACTTTTGATTCTGCTACACTAGGGTAGGTTTACCTGATTGATAATTAAGCAGATTATAACTTTATGCAATCCTTTGTATTTTGTAACTCACTGGCATATGTTTGAACAAAAAAATGGATTGGATTCTAACTCCTATCACTAAAATTAAAATGTGAAAAATAAAAGTGTTTATATGTTTTTGAATGAAGTTTGATCAGTGTCTTATCCCAAACCATAGAGTCATAAGAACATATCGTTCATCTGATGTTTAAAACTTGAACTACTCAATACTCTCATAATTTATGCATTGCAAAGAGTTTTTGTTTATGCCTTTCATAATTGTGCAAACATGTCAATCATAAAACCCTTCTTACCGATCCAACTTATTCCTCCAAATCACAATACCTCTGTGACAAAAGTTAACTCTTCTTTGAAGAGGCCAACCAAGTGAGATACACAAAAGAATTAAGGTGCACCAACAAATTAGACGTATCCTTGATACATTGGTTCATATGATTTAGAGAACATAAGTGTGATGACATTTTAAATGATATCTTTACATTAGTTTAACTAATGAATAGTTGATGACATTTTAAAAATAAAATATATTTTACATATTCTCTATTATAAACCCTAGAAATATAAGACAATGCTTTAAGATATTATGTTATGTCTGTTTTCCCATTCATTATTTCCCCTTTATAAACACGAGAACTTTTTGGACTAGTTACAACTCTCGGTAACTAAACACTAATTAAGTATCCCAGACTAATCAACTGCCCTTTAGAAACTAAAAGACATTTACAATAATAATTTATTTACAATAAAACATTTAGAAGCAAACTCCTTGTCTTTACTAAAATGATAATTCTCATGATGTATGCATATCATGTTGCGTGGAAATATTTTTCCTTAAGGTCCTCGGTCAAACACTTCATTTGGTATGTCTTAATTCTAGTACAGATGTCAAAATATTAATTCTGGAAGTTTTTGCACATTGTAGTATGCAAAATTGGATAAATCACATACAATTTGGGTTTTGTAAATGAGCTGCTACGACCCTAAAAATTTGCACAACAGCTCCTTGTAGTATAGAAAATTGCAAGGATGAATTGATTTGGTATGAGAGTCAACTAGATGCTTGATATTGATGTCCACAGAAGGCTGCTTTGATGAATGTTACATAGTGTAATTAATAAGCAAAACAAACGGCAAATGGACTGAGCTTGGGAAAAAATAGTAAATGGCGTTCTGAGGTTCTACAAATGTACATAGGAGTTATTTATAGTTAGAAAAATTGCAGGGAACAATTGGTTTGAGAGGAAACACATTAGGCACTAAGCTACTGACCTTCAAAGGTGACCATTTATGTATGTTGGTCAGTGTGTAAGACAATGATTCTCCCTAGGGCACAATAAGTGATTGTATCAAAAACTTATCGCAAGAATTTGCAACTTGACACATATGTTCATTTATGATATATAAAGGTTCCTACCAAGCCACTCATCATGATGGTCACCCAATTTCGAAATATGGTCCTCCAAAAATGGGTTGCTTGATAGAAGCATTTTGTGTGTTATAATTATTCATTTTCATCAAAGGAACTTCATTTTTTGCAAAAAATTGAAGCTCCAACAAAATGGATAACCCCTCCCCCAGCCCCCAATCCATTTCTAGCACCACCATCAAAGTTTAGCTTTTACCACCCATCATTCGAAGGTTTCCACTTGGTATTCTTTCTGATAAGCCTTTTGGAATTATCAACTTTAACATAGGCAATGGGTAAATGCCAATTTCTACTCATTCTATCATCAAAGGGAGTAGGTGAAAACTCAAAGCATTTGCACTTGGTAACCGACAAATTATCAGATAACATGTGAAAGAAAGATCTGAACACCACTTCCACAAGTTTCACAACCTCTCGAAAAACCCTGTTATTTCTTTCCTTCCAAAGACTCCAAAAAATTAGAGGAGGGATATGTCTCCATAATTGTCTGCCTAATGGGTTGCCAAGAGGCCCTTTCCAATCTGTACTTGGTAACTGACAAATTATCAGATAGCATGCAAAAGAAAGATCTGAACACCACTTCCACGAGTTTCACAACCTCTCAGAAAACCCTATTATTTCTTTCCTTCCAAAGACTCCAAAAAACTAGAGGAGGGATTTGTCTCCATAATTGTCTACCTAATGGGTTGCCAAGAGGCCCTTTCCAATCCTCAATAAATTGGTCTAAACCACTATTGAAAACCCAATTGAGATCAAGCTTAGTCAACACCAATTGCCATAAGTCTCTAAATTGGCAGTGCAAAAAATAGATGGGGAATAGACTCCTCTTCCAACATATAAAGAATGCATCTATTGGGGAGTTGAAATCCCCTTTTAATAAGATTGCTGTGAGTTAAAATTTTGTTATGCAATGTCGTCCACCAAAAAAAAAGTGAACTTTAGGGATCAAAGAGGGGTTCCGTACCTTCCTCCAACAATCTAATGATGGATAATAGATTGTAAGCCAACTTCACAAAAAAATCTCCCTTTCGGTCTTTCCTCCATATAAATTTATCTTCCCTGGGAAAAAGAGGGATTCTAACCTTACTGATAATCCTCATTAGCTCCCTCGCTATCTAGAACAAGTATGGTTGTTCCATGCAGCATTGGGTAAGATTCCTCCACCTCCTATCTGGGAGAATGCAGTCCTCACTTTGTGGCCAAAGAATCTTTTAGCAACATCCTTATACACCCTTAGTCTTAAATTAACATCCAGCCTTCCTTCACCAATCCAAACGTCCTCCGAGAATCTAATACTCCTACCATCTCCCATCTGCCACTTGAGTCCAAATTGGATAGAATTCCTGCATTTCAAGATATTTTTTCAAATCTTAGAGCCCGAGGGGATACGCAGGGTACTAATAGCTTTATAAAAGTTGTCAGAATTAAGGTATTTAACCTTCACGTGCACTTACATACAAAATCTGGAATGTATAATTTAATCTCAAATGATCACCCTCACAAAAAGATTAATCCAAACAAAAAAATCTACTCAAAGTGACAATTGTTGATTGCAAGCTCTCCTATCCCATTTACTGATGGTTGAGTGTCTTTCCTTTTACTTTAATTGTTTCTGGCTTTCTGGCTTTTTCTTATCTTCCCATCTCCACCTCGTCCTGCAGCTTTTCATTTGATACACATGAAAGTTCCCTGAAAACAATTCAATGAAACATGCATGTTATCATAGAACAGGTCATGATGATACCCCAACACTACATATAAGCAGTGATCTGCATTGCACTCCTGCATCTAATTTTAGAAAGGCAACAGCATGGTCTAGATTGCCAAATACTCAAAACCTAAAGTCAAAAATAAAATAAAATAAAATAATTAGAAAATAAAACCTCATCCCTTCACTATTGCTCCGGGTCTGAGTATAGTGCTAGATTATTTTTCACATGGTGCATATTTCTATAGTGCAAGATTATATTTCAGATTGCTACATTTAGCATCACCAGTAATCTCTGCAAGAACATTGTCCCTGTTTGAAATGATGGAAACGGTTTGCATCTCTCACAACAATTTCTCTGCCAACAATCTTGGAAATAAATTTTGTTGCAGTGTGGCATTCAGCACATACGCGAAGATTTTTAACAACTCTAATAGTTGTTCCAGGAGTTGTGTTTAACAAACCAAATGCAATTGCCAACTTTTCACTATGGTGACAAAGAAGTAATTCTTTTTCCTCCTCTTCCACGTCATTAAGTGAATGTTTTGAATCTGGAAAATACCCTGCTGCCTTCATCTCCCAAGCCAATTGTTCCAACTTGGCATGGATTTCTTGTGTCTGTGGGTGTGATCTGTCTCCTACACAGAAAGCATGTACCATTTCATGGCCTTCAATCCAACTGCATCCAGGGATCTTTTTAATTCCTCTATCTTTCATCAATCTCCTTACTATTTGAACCTCACTCCATCTGCCCGCTTCTGCATAGATGTTTGAGAGAAGAACATAAGTCGCAGCATTTTGAGGATCTAAATCCAAAAGCAGCATAGCTGTAAATACTCCTAAGCCTACATTCATATGTGATCTACAGGCACTAAGAAAACATAACCACACAACCACCACAGGTTTAACTGCCATCTTAATGATAAATTTTAGGGTGTCCTCAAGATAGCCAGCACGAGCAAGAAGGTCAACCATGCACACATAATGATCAACTGCAGGTGTAATGCAATTAATGTTTCTCATATGATTGAAGTATGTACAGCCCTGATTTACTAAACCTGCATGGCTGCAAGCAAACAGAACACAAGCAAAGCTTATTATGTCAGGATATGTTCCAGAGTGCTTCATTAATTCAAAGATTTTCAGAGCATCCTTGCAAAATCCATTTTGTGCGTATCCTGCAATCATGGCATTCCACGAGACCACGTTTCTTTGAGACATTTTATCAAAAAGTTCACGTGCCTTGTCTATGCTTCCACATTTTGCATACATGTGTACCAGGGCATTTACTACTGCAACATCTGACAAAAACCCTCCTTCCGTTATGCCTTGATGGATTTCCACACCCTGTTCTAAAGCTCCCATTTTGGCACAGGCAGGAAGGATGCTGGCAAAGGTTGTGGAATTTGGCTTTACACCTGCCAATTGCATTTGCTTGAAGGTTTCTAAGGCCTTTTCAATAAATCCATTCTGTGAATAACCTAGAATCATGGCAGTCCATGAGACCACATTTCTTTGAAGCATTCTGTCAAACAGTTCACATGCCTTGTCGATGCTTCCACATTTTGCATACATGTCTACCAAAGCACTTGTGACTACAACATTTGACAAAAAACCCCTTTCCGTTATGCTTTGGTGGATGTCAATACCCTGTTCCAAAGCTCCCATTTTAGAGCAGGCTGGGAGGATGCTGGCAAAGGTTGTAGAGTCCGGCTTTACACCTACCAATCGCATTTGCTTGAAAGTTTCTAAGGCCTTTTCAACAAGCCCATTTTGCATATATCCTACGATCATTGCATTCCATGAGATGACATCTCTTTCAGGCATTCTGTCAAACAGTTCGAGTGCCTTGTCTATGCTTCCACATTTTGCATACATGTCTACCAGGGCATTCCCAATTACAACATCGGACAAAAATCCCCTTTCTATTATGCTCTGATGGATGTCCATGCCCTGTTCCAAAGCTACCATTTTGGCACAGGCAGGGAGTACGCTGGCAAATGTGAACTGATCGGGCTGGAAACCTGTTCGTTCCATTTGGTGAAACAGTGTGATTGCCTCGTGAGGAAACCCATATCTTCGGTATGCTGCAATTATCGTATTCCATAAGACATTGTCCGCCTCTTCAATATAATCAAACACTTTACGAGCATCTACCAAATTCCCACACTTTGCATACATGCAAATAAGCTTATTCTGAAAATTTGTGCATGTAGACACTGCAAATCGCTCGTGACCGACGAAAGAGTGAACGTTTTTCCCTTGTGAAAGAGCATTTTTGAGAATGCAGGTCTGCAATAGTCGAAGATATGCCGAAGAGTTTACGTGAGGATTGTGTGTAGTAAGAAGAATATGCAGTGCCTCCTTCAGCATAATGCTCTGAAATTGAGATGAGTAGTGGATGGCATTTTCAGATTGTAATGGGAGCATGGAAAATGTACAGTGTGATTCAGTCTACTCTGCCACAATAACATAGCCAGTGGTGAACCTGGGTGAATTTTCAGCCTAAACATTGGCAGTAGTAATTCTTCTCACAGCTTAAAAGCCTAAGCCTTGAAAATGGCCTTAATAAAATAAACAATTAAGTGACAAATATCCTTCATGGCCAAAGATAACCACATTATTGGTGGCAGATGACCAAAAATATCAATAGCAAAACATATGAAATAGAAAATGCAACATCAATTTTAACTACTAGTTAATTGGAGTCATTTGTTAAAAACAAATTGTGAGGAAGTGGGTCATTCACTTTCGAACTCTCACTACTCTCACAATATGTGAGAGACAAAGTGGTTGGTGTAGGAGTATCTCAAGTTAACAAGTCATCTTGCATTAATGAAAAATATTTACTTTTAGTTTATTTTGTTTTCAATTGAGTTTCTTCTTCAATCTACATTCAAATACTAAGATTAACGGAATGAATTTTCTAGTACGGTACTGCATTTGTTCATTTTGACTTGTGATTTCATCTAGAACATTAGAACTGTTGCACATATGCTTCTATGATCGTTTCTCATTTGTTGATCATTTGACAATTTGAAGCGCTTAATTAGCTCAGAGAGGTATATATAGGTTTTGCACTAAGTTTTAAGACCCTATACTAAGGTTCAATCACTTGAGGAGCCTTACTAGTCTTGATAGAGGTAATGTTTAGGACCACATTGTTTTTAGAATAATTTCTACATCTAGGTCAACCAAGAATTTTCTACACAAATATGCACTATGAAAGCAAGTCTAGTTTACTTACAAAACAAAAAATAGCCCAAGGTCAAGAAAAGATCTAAGAACCAATTAAGTCTAAATAGTATAGAGTAGATTAAGAAGATAGAGAGTAGCTCAAGGAAGATAATATTTATGACTAAACTAATATGGAAGTATTGATATTGCATTATAATCAAAACAATGGAGGTGTAGCATGTTGTAAGCCCATTGCGGAAACAACTTAGGATGTATTTAAGGTTGTTGATAATATATAATAATTCAAGTTGATTGTCATAATAATTTATTAGTTTTGAGTATTTTTTGTATAGATTGTGTTTGTTTGTATTAATGCCACATGTTTGAACAATACTTTACTAGCCTCTACCTATGAGTGCATCAAATGGTATTAGAGGGAGTTTAGTATCTTGAGATATAAAGTTTGTACTTGTTTACAAATAATCAAATTGAGGTAGTTTGCAAATAAATTATTGAATCTAAGTTAATTTCAAGGAGTTTGTAGGTAGATCATAGAACTTGAGGTCGTCGTCATCATTTAATAAGAAAAGAAGAAAAGATAAAGAAAATAGACCACCAATTATGAGGCAGTTTGTACAAGGAAACAAATGAGGATAATAAAGGAAATAATCCTTTAGATGGAGCATCAATAATGAAGCAATTTGATAGTGATATGTATACAGTATGAGATATAAGATTAAAAAAGTGTAAGCAATGTGGACATATTATCAACTAGGAATGTGGTTCGTTCAATAATTTTAATGAATATACAAGGTGAATAGACAGAGTGTTGCAATTTGAAGCAAAATACAACTAATTAGGTAATTGTGCCTATATAATTCTACATTTGACATTAAGTCATCTTAGGTTGTTATGTGATGACTTGAAGAGTTGGTAAAATTCCCTTAAGGCATGTTGCACATCCTCGTTCTATTTTGGAGGAATAAAATCACAACCAATATTAATGTGAATTAGTCAACTTCTTGTGTGACCCAACCACTTCTCACTATATGTGCATAAATTGTTCATAATATTTAGTAGTTATGCATTCTTATATTCTTGTTTATATTTTTTATTTATGTCTTATAGGCATGAGATTGCTCGTCCTTCTTGGCTTAACAAATACTATTCTTCCATCCAAGAGATCTGCATCACCTACATGTTATTAATGAAAGTTTTGGTTGGAGGAATATATTTAATTTTTTTCCTTGAGTTCATTTTTTGTAATTGTAATTTACATTTGTTGATCTGTGTTTGTGTGTATTGGTAGAGGCATGAAGTTTTTTGATTTGTCACCCACTCGTTTCTGGTAGCTTGATTTGTATGAGGGAAGGTGATTGGAAATCCATGAAGATAATACCTTAGTACAAGGCATCTTGAACAACTCCATGCAAGGCATTACCAAGTAGTGTGAAAGCATCTCTAGGAAATGTACAAGTGCTTCTAGCCATTATAAGGTGTTTGACAAGTATGTAGAGTAGCAAATAACACTATAGTGGCTAAGGAAATGTCAAATTAATTACAATAGTAGGGCACACTATCCATCCTCTAACAAGTGAAAAATATTTATTCTAGGGCTTGTGTCAACAAAAGGGGTGTTGGTGGGGGTAATCCACCCAAAATTTTAGCCCTCGATCTCATTGTAGGGTCAAATGAGGAATATAATTCTTTGATTCCCACTTGTGAGGGTTTATAGTTACCCCGTTTATATTTTTCTCCCAAATTTTTGTTAAGTAGTTTTAAAAATATTTCTATGTGCCAATTTTATGAAGGCTTAAAAATTGAAATCATTATAACTTATAATTTGTTGCTCGAAATTGAGTGTCATTTTTTTGTAAAAGTGCCTGTATTTTTTTATCTTGATCCATTTGGAACAATTTCACACTATTTTATAAAGTGTCATTTTTTATTATCTCAAATTAGTTAAAATATATGGACTAAAAATATGAAGTTCCACAATATGAGGTGTGGGGGTGTGTGTATGTGTGGGGGGAGGTTGAAGATGGATTAAGGGAGAGATGTTCTTTCATCATGTCTTCTGCACTTCTATAATTTCTTCAAGCATTACTTTTTCCACATTTATTTTTTGTAGCAATATCTACTTAAAAGCATGGAGTCCAATTGTCTTGTTAAGATTCTCACACCTATAAATTATCATGAGTGAAAACTTGGTATTCAACTAATGCAAAGATTAAAGAGTTGTATAAAGTAAATGTGAGTACTAAAAAAGAATGTAGTCCTAGTAAAGATAAAGAAAAGTGATTTAAAAAATATGATCAAGCCTTTGGATTTATTTGTCTCAATCTATCTCCTAAATAACTATTTCATTTAGAAATCTTGAAAACCCCTTATAAATTTTGGTTGGCACTAGAATTTTTTTGAGAAGGTAGATAGGGTAAAAATTCATGAGTTAAAAAATGAATTTATAATCTTGAGTACAAGTGATTTTCATACTTTGGAGGATTATTTATCTAAGTTTAAATCATTAAGGTTGCAACTAAAAGAATGTAGGAGATAGAATAAGGAGGATCAACTAATCTTTTTATACTTTCCAAATTAAGTCTCAATTACTCTATGCTTCTCTCTACCATCTATTCCACCAAAAAGACTCATAGAACCATGTGGAAAGTGTTTTTTTTAGATGAATTCATTGCAAACTTAACTAGGGAGCAAAGCAAGTAGATATAGATGAGCACCTTGAAGTATTATAAACCTTAAGCCCTTATTGCTAGAAATGGGAAAAATAATTTCAAACGGCAAAGGAAAGAAAAAAAAATATTAGAAGGACAAGGAAACCAAGGATGATTATAAATATTTGCCCTCCAAAAATCACATTGAAACTTCTTAAAATAAAGGGAAACCCAATAAAGAAAAGTGTTCCTTTTGCAAGAAATGTGGAAATGATGAACATTAATATATAAACAAATAAATTGGCCACCTCACACATCTTTTTGAGAAGAACAATATTGTGTTTCCTAAATCTATTATAGAGTCCCCATCATCTCTAGAAACTTATAAATAAAAATAAAAAGGTAAAACTAAAGGGAAATCACTTGTTGCATCTATAGTCTCTAAATTTTGGAGTTGGATTCTTGACTCTGAAGTTTCCAATCACATATATTATTTGCTAGATCTTTTCTCATCATCTTTTTTTATTCAAGAGATGAAACCTAAGTTGCAAGATTAATTATTTTTACTAGAGCTATGAGCCATTGAGGCCACATTTTTTGAGGGACCTCATCCTTGGATATGTTCCTCCATTACCCTTATCTCTCATATTCGCTTGCAACTGTATCTCTCCATGATCGAGCATCTCCTTATCACTTCATTAACCTTATCTCTCCTATTTTCTTGCTACCTTATCTCCCCACAATCGAGCATCTCCTTATCCCTTAGTTACCCTTATCTTTTCTATTTTCTCACCACATTATCCCTCTATGATCGAGCATCTTATCTCCCAAACTCTCCTCCTTATCTCTCCAAGTTTGAGTGCCATGTTATCCCTTTGAGATTACTTATATCTTCATCCCTTAGAACCATTAGATCACTCCATCACATGCTATTTCCTTATCTCTCCATGTTACCCCTTGTGCACCCTTGTCACCTTAGGGTTTGTTCTCCATATCACTCTATTGTCCTAGCCTGTCCACCAAACCCTCCACTGTTATTCATCTCCTAATCGCTTTTCATACTTGTCTTCTCTAGGATGTCATCCACATCATCACTTTTTAGCAATTTGTAATTGTTAAAATTGGAAACCTCTCCATCAATTGGAGCTCTAGTACAATAACCATCTTCAAAGCCTCTATCGTGAGGAATGATCTTCAACATCTTTAGCTAAGATCCAAGGACTAAGGGTACCCATTCTACCATTTTTTTTCTAGGGTATGACCTCAACCTCATCCCTTTTAGATGTTGGAGCCTTGCACTTAGCAAGACTTAATCCTTGGTGGTCTCATTAAGAACCTTTCAACTTCACCAATAAACCAAGGTTCCATTGATGATCTTTTCTCATCATTACATTGTATAGATAAATCTAAAATCTTGATGCCTCATAATAATTATATGAGTTTTTTTGGGAAAGGAATTGTTGACATGGGAAAACAATGTTTCACTAACACCTATTTTTGTTGGTAGTTGTTGTCATTTATGTCAATCCTCAACTTGTTGGAATTGATGATATGTTTAATGTCATGGTTTTTGGGATGAGGGGAGATTTTTGGCATTCTGCATTGTGTTTTCATTGATGTCAAACTTGTTGATGTTGATAAAGAATGGAAATATATCAATTATTTTTGTCATTAGCAGTGCCATCAATGACAAAGGGGTAGATTGTTAGCAATATGTGTTTATTGGTTTCATTGATGTCAACATGTAGTTTATATTGATGTAATCTTGATGAAGTGTTATTTTTTCTAAAATATGGAAGTTGATAGAGGTCCAAAAATGAGTGATCAGATTTTTTCTAATTCATAGTGATGATAGTGAGTCATTGTGTGGTGTTTCTTAAAGGTGGCCATATGGGATGCTTGAATATGATAGAAAGATTATTTGAATTTCTTATGGGAGAACACTCTACATTCCTCCACATAAGAATTTGATGGATTAAAATTCTAGTTGTAACTTTTATGGTTTATGAATATTTCCCTATCATGTTTTTAGATCCCTAGTGGTTTAGAGGTTGAAGTTGTGATTTGTTGTTTGTTGGTTGTGAGGCTAGCTATCAAAACTAGTCTAGAAAATTCTCTACATTGTTCTTTATTTATGTTTTTGGTTGTGCATCTTGGTTGAAATGTTCAAAAGGTTTGTGAAGTGATCCATTTTAGAATTCATGTGTTAATTTTCTCCACAAGTGAAGATATGTTGTTCATTTGTTCAATGTCATTGTCTATGTTAGTCTCTGGTAAACTTAGTAGATTATATTAAATACATTGTAACCTTTTTATCCAAATATGCATTGGAGGATGAGTTAAGAGGTTGTTATGAGTCTTGAAATGGTGTGTTTAGATCCACATTAAACTATGTATATTGGAGAATTTTTTTAGGCTGACTAGTTAATGTGCTTCAATATTTTGTTGTGTGTTATAATTGATGCCAATAATGGAGGATGTTTTGTTGCATGTTCTTTATTTAAATCAATTGAGGAAATAATTTTATGATGGATTTAGGTTTCCTTTATCTCATGGGGTGTACCACATTGAGCACAAGCGTTCATGATGACTGAATTTGTGTAAATATTATTTATCACTAACATAGCTGACCTTGTTGAGGTTTCCAGTGATCAAGTTGATATAGGTGTGCAAATGTTATAGTTGAGTACTGATTGATTTTAGATAGGATGTAAAATAAATGTGATGCAAATGTGGAGGAGATGTGTAAATATCAATTATGATGTACTTTATTTATAATATCTTTCAAAGTTGACAAATTTTGAGGTGGTGAATGTGTGAAATGAGTTTTTCCATGATTAGGAGATCCTACTTCATTTCAATCTATCAATTCTATGTTCCCACTAGAAGATAGCAAGTCCTTTTGGCAACTTGTGTAGATCTGTACTTTCCCTAGAGTTGTGCACTTTAGTCTACAAGTCACTTGTATATTTTCCTATGATTATGTGCCTTATTCTTGCAAGTCCATTGTATCTTTCTCTAAGGTTGTGTTCCTGTTGTCACTAAGGATTGCACCCAAATAAGCTAAGTGTGAACCTAGCAATCCTATGAAACATGGGACTACTTTTAGGCTATGGGTAACCTATCAAAAAGTAGACCTCTGAACTAGGGGTCGACTTCCCCTTGAATCACCTTGAAACTTGACTAACTTTTGGAGGAAAAGGGGAGAGAGTGCATGAAATGAAATAACTAAAAATAAACCTAGGTGATTCACCAAACTTGGATAGATCCACAAACTGCAAAAAAACTCACAATGGAATTCAAACATAACCTGAGCACCACAACTTCTCCCTAATTTTGATATTTCCCTTAGAAACAACAAGGTGCTAGTTGTAAATGAGAAGGGAAAATGAATTCCACAACCCCAAATACTTTCAAATGCACACAGATTAGTACTTTAGGAAATAAAAATGTTTATGAGCATCTAAATGAATAATATATCAAGTAAAGGACTAACCTTAATCACGATAACATTGATAGAAGACCCACCAAACAACTCAAAAAACTATAGGAACAAGAAGGATAATTGCTATGTATTGAATTGAAAGGAGCCAAAGTACAGTTTGCTTCTCCTGAGCTACAAACATTCAAATCTTAGAATGAGATAGAATGGAGAACTACCTCAATCACCTAAGTGAGAGGTATATATAGACAAAGACTTAGAATTTGCATTCATGGCCCATGAAATATGCCTCTCAAATCCAGATGTCAAATTCTCAGATTTGTAGGGGTAGGTGGGAAGGTGAAATCCTAAAAAGCTATAAGACATTAAATCTACCCTATCCCCCTTGATCATGCTTTGGAAAATATTCTGACAAATGATTTATATCATTTTGTCAGAATTTACAATGAAAATTGCATGATTTATGTTTATATTTCACTACCCTTATGTGGATTTTAGTTTAAATTAAATAAGTTCTCAGCCCCAAAGGGGAAAACATATTTATTAAACCATTTACATTTTAAATAAAACCCACTTCCTAAAAGATTAAAATGAACCCTAGCATCAAATTATTTAACATCTAATTAATAAGGTTCTCAACCCAAAAGAAGGGGAAAACATATTAATTAAACATTAACATCTTGAAAAACCAATCCAAAAAAGAAGATGGAAGATGCTAAAAACATCGACCCTTCACTGTTGGCAATTTGGGAAAGATGCAGCTTTGCACTGGACTTGGCTTCTATGATCTTGAGCTAGGTTGGAGACTTGTTTTTTTTATCTTCATGGCATTATGATTCGAGTAGGCATTGTTTTTGGTTATCTACTCCCTTTTCATTTCGAGAGCACATTGCATTTGATCACTGTTACTCATGGTTTTCACTCCTTATGATATTGTGCCATCGGCTTGAATGTTGTTAATGGTTTAATACTGTATGGTTCATTAAATCTTGGTGACCCGTGAGCTATTAAGCTAGGGCATCATTTTATTTCTTTGAGCATGTCCTTTTGAATTTGTTGTTGTATATCATGGCACCATACATTCTCTGCATTCTAGAAACTGTGGGCTATCTATGATGTAAATTTGGTTACTATTTTTCTAGGGGGTTGTAAGCTATGAGCTAGGCATCTTTGATGTATTTGTTGTCATCACCATGCCCATGCTCTATTTAACTGGTGTCCATTAGGCCCGTGAGCTTTGAAGCATTGCATCATCACTTTGCTACCATTGTATTCTTTGTATCTCATACCCTCATGGCGCTATGATATTGATTTAAGGGGTTGAGAGCTACAGAGTTTTGGGCATCATTGTTTGTGCTCATTTGCTAATATTGACTATTGTTTTTTAATACATGTACCACTGATATCTAGGCTCGATGATGCTTCATGATCCTGCATATTTTATATTAAGATGCCCTTTTATTGATCTTGTATAAACAATGTACCATGTAGAAATATATTAGAGGAATCATTACTTTATTAGTTGCTTGACCATTTGTTGTTGCACGAACACTTATGGTGGCTCCATCTTCATAGCATGCTTGCAAATTTAAATACACTTCATGCCATAACTATGTAATAGTACTGAATGCATATTTGTACCTTTTTATCCACGATTTACTCACTGCATGAAATAGGCCTCTTTGCATTTTTGCACCATGCTATGATGTGATGATTTTTACTTGAAGACTATGATGTATTTCTCCTCAAATATGCATATTTGATGCTCTTCTCCCCTGATTTGATGATTATGTATGCCCCTTCCATTTCTTACTCATGCTTGATCATGGTTGCCTTGTGTTGATGAGCATGGTGGGTGAATGTTGTGGGTGCATCATTTGGAAATGATGTCATAGCAAAACCAGATGGAACAACAACATCCAGTGTTGTTGTTGCACTGTTTGGATGATGCAGTCATAATAGTGACTCACTAGGTGTTCATGTAACCACTTACTTCTTCTTCCAGTGTTGATCTCTTTTCTGCACTTCCATGCTTTATGTCTTTACTATTTTGTCTTCATGATCCTTGGATGCTCCATGGATACTGCTTCTTCACTGAGCTTACATTTCTTAGACCAGTACTTCTCCTTGAGGCCGTCTAGGTAACCAGAAACTCTGTGAGAATAGGGCTTCTGATAACCCTGAAAGGTTCAATGTAGGGTACTAGGAGGGCCTAGCACTTGATCATGGGTGCTCTTGGCCTATGATGTGGTCTTTGTCAAGGAAATTTGAGGCTTTCCTGATAGAGCCCACATTACAAGGCAACATCATTCATTTGGATTCCAGCACCTTATACACTGCTATTGTCCAGGCAATAGCGACCCTTGAGGATGTCCCTCTTTTTAGGGAGGGTCATCCTCTCGGGATTGCTATTATCTAGTTAAGGGAAAGCAATAGTGTCAAAGCTTCTTTTGTATATGCACATGGAACAAACAAGTTAGTGAAAAACATGGTATCTTCTTCTTCCTACACCATCTTCTGAGTGCACATGTCATGTAGCATGATTTCCTTTCAGAAGTGTATGGTTGATTATACACATGCATGATTGTAGATGAGGGTAAGTAGTAGGATGACATGCATTTCTTATATCCTTTGGATCTAACCCCCATCTCTTTCTTTTTTGCAGATTCTGGATCATACAGGAGCACACTGGATTCATACCCGGGTCAACACTTTATTACTTTAGGCAATGTCTGGTACCCTTATTATTTATGTTCATCCTCTTATGTATGCATGTACTCTTGAATATTCTTTTGAAATTTGGCTATGCTCACAGCCTGTGTGAGCCCAAATGATCTTATCTTTCAATTCTTCTCATTGTACAGTACATACAAGTTATTTGGCATATATACATGTAATATTTAGATGTAGAAGTTTCTTTTCCCTTACATGTATCCTTTTCATGAAATGGACACAAATCTAAAAAATATCATCTAATAATGCAAACTAGGGTACTATAGTCACTCATCTAATAATTAGGTTACCAAATTGGAATGGGCATGAAAGTATGGTAACAATTCCTTAGCCTACAAGTCCAAATCAAGAGTAGTGAGCTTCCTTGGCCTTTGGCCTAAAAACCGTAATCAAGTTATTCATATAGTGAGTATGAATATTATTGTAGTTTTTCTCACATTGGGTTTTACATGAAAAAATCTATTGTTCATGTATTTTATGTTAATTACATTACCTTGCGTTGATAGTTAGTTGGATAAAGATAATTGATAAGTATTTGTGATAGAAAAAGTTTAAGGTTTTCTCAAAACTAACTCAAACCCTCATCTTAGCCTTGTGGTTTGTTCAACAATTGATATAAGATCCAAGTTCCCAACAGAGAAGATTAACTACTTGACAAAGATCTTGGATGATGCATGATAATGGTAAAAAATTATCAAAGTTTGATGAATCAATTTATACCTTTTCGAAGGTGTGGATGGAACCATATTTGGACACTATGACATTTGGAATTTGGGATATTGTTACAAAAGGATACATTCTTCTTCCTAGTAATCCCTCTACTCTAGATTAGATGAAGTTTCATGAGAACAATAAAAATGATAGAAGTTCTATTATAAGTGGCTTAATTAATTTAGAGTTGTTGAAGATCATGAAATGAATAACAACAAAAGATGTTTTAGAGAAGTTGAGTAGTATCCATGAAGAAGACAAGAAGGTCAAGAAAGTCAAATTATAGAATTTGAAACACAAATTTGAAAACCAAAGGATGTCTAAAGATCAAAACATTAATAATTACCTACATCGAGTGGATGAAGTTGTAAGTGCAATTAGAGGTATTGGAAAAACTATAGAAGATAATACAATTATGAGGAAAGTAATGAGAACCATTCCTAGAGCCTATAAACCTAAGTTGTATACTATTCACAAAAGTCATGACATGGATATATACACATTGGATTATCTCTATGGGTCAATATCCACTTTTGAGATATCAAAATTTGAAGACATTCAACATGTCAAGAAGGATGTTGCATTTAAAGTTACAAATAAAACTAAAGATGTACTTGAGACAAGAAATGATCTAGATGATGAGGAAGCAAGTTTTGTAAGAAGCCTAAAGAAAGGATCTATAAAATATAATGGAAAGTCTCCCTCCAAATACTTTACTTATGGAAGAATAGATCATTATGTTGCTAGATATATTTTTAAGGAAGATAACTATAAGAAGCTTGATGGTGATAAAAGAAAGGATAGTTATAGAAGAGATGACTAATATATAAAGATAGATTGTAGAGATAAGGGTAAGAAGAGTCTTTTTTTAGTAGGGACCCATTCATCAGAAGATGAAGAAGGAAATGATTCAAACAATGAAATAATATTTGTATCTCTTACAAAAAATGGGAGTGATAGGTCTAGAAGTCAGGATGCTATAAAAAATAGTGAAAGATAATCAAATATGAGGACAAATATACATGAAAGAGAAGATCCTAAACCCTATATAATTGATTCTAGTTGTTAAAATCATATGATAGATGATAGAGAAAAGTTCCTTGAACTTGAAATTATTTATGGTGGATCAATTAATTTTGTTGGTGAAGAGGCTATACCTATCTATGGTAAGGGAGTCATATCCAATTTTGGTAAGCATACGACTAATGGTGTTTATTATGTTAAAGGTTTGAGACATAATATTTTGGGTGCGAGAGATGTTTAGTAAAGATTACAAGCCTATCTTTCATGCATATAGATGTGAGATCAAAAAGGGATCTAGAAGGGTAGTTGTAGAAGGTATTGGGATAGATGGACATGTCTACTATAATAAGGAGAATAGATGTTTTTTTTGTTGGTGTAGAGTAGTGAATGTTATCTATGGAAAAAGAGAATGAGATATATCAATTTCACCAAGATGGTGAAGATTAGTTCTTTTAAAGTTGTGAGGTATCTACCAAAGACTATCAAGCCTACTAATATTATGTGTAGAGAATGTCAAATGGGAAAATATACAAGAATTAAGTTCAGGAAAAATGAGTATTCTACTACAAAAACTTTGGATCTAATACACACAGATCCATGTGAATCTACAAGGACAAAAGGAATAAATGGTGAAAGATATTTTATGTTTCTTATTGATAATTATTCTAGAATTTCATTGGTCACTTTCTTGAGATAAGAATCATAAATTTTAGTAAAAATTTAAATATTTAAGAATTTGGTTGAGAATCAAGAAGAAGATAAGATCAAGTTTTTGAGGTCTCATAGATGTGGTGAGCTTACTTTAATTGTGTTTGATATATTTTTTTAAGAACATGGTTTCATAAGACAATTATCTACTCGTGTGACTCCATATAAAAATGGAGTTGTTGAAGGAAACAATCAAACTACTATTGAGATGGCTAGGACCATTTTGAAATATACTAACCTAACTAATGTGTGTTAGATATATGGTATACATACTATTGTTTATCTTATTAAAAATGTAAAAGTGAGAGTGAATCACAAAAAGAAATCTTATGAGATTTGGTTTGGAAAGACACCTACTATCAAGTACTTCAAAATATTTGGAACCAAGTGCTACATTTGAAGAGATTAAGAAAATATGGGAAATTTTGATGTAAGATCATATGAAGGAATATTTATACAATGAATGAAGAAGATTGTCGAAAGCACATAGGTTAGAGTAAGTTAGGAATGGGATTGAGCTACTCTAGAACCTAATATTGACTTTGAATATGTCCTTGTTGCTACAGTAGAAGAAAAAAATGCTCTAGAAGAAAAAGAAGGATTATATGAAGATGAAATGGAACCTGAACAAGCTCCTAAGACACCTACAAAGTATGCATAGATAAATCATTCTAAAAATTAAATCATTAGAGATAAACAAAGATGTTCAGATAAGGAGAAAATTCCAAGGAAAGTGAATAGGAAAACTATTGTTTCTTATCTAAGGTGCAACTGAAGACATTTGTAGAGGCAAAATAATATGATAGATGGATGAAAAAAATAAATGAATAACTAGATCAGAATTGGTACCTAAACCAACATAAAAGAATGTGATTGGAACATAATGGGTATTCTAAAATAAGCTAAATGACTATGGAGAAGTTACAAGGAAAAAGGAAAGACTGGTATGTAAAGGATATACACAAGTTGTATTAGAATGTGAAGTTGATATTATTCATTCTTTTGTGATTAATGATTGCCATTGATGTCAACATATCTTATGTATGTTCATGTTATGATTATATCGGTTGTTGTGTACTGATAGTTTTGGTGGTATCAGTTGTTGTACCGATAGGATGTGTGCCTTGGTAGAAGTGTTCACTGATTTATTTCTCTTTTAGTGGTGGTTCTACATAGTGTGCAACATTTGGTGAATTGGTTGCTTGGGTCAATTCTTTTTTGAGAGTGTTCATTTGTATTTTGGTCCCAATCGTTGTTATTTAACATGTTCAACATATATGTTGGTACCAATGGATTTGGAGATGGTTTTGCATGTTGTCATGTGGACAAAAATTTGTATTGGTTAAGGTGGTCCAAATCTTATTCCTTACCACCAAAATCTCATCTTCTTTTTTTTACTAGACTAGCTGAGAAGGAGTCTAAGTCTTCTAGTCTTTGTAGTTGTCATGTCAAGCTTTGTTGTCCTTGGTCTGAGATGTTGCATGTGGGAAAATATATATTGTTAGATTTGTTGGTGGCCAAAAATGATGGATTTTCTTTTGGCCAACTGATAAGTATAATGATACCTCTGCAATTCTAGCTTAATCAAGCCAAGGCTGGTAGGCCTAAATTCTCTTTTGAACTATTGAATTCTCTATGTTGCTCAACTGCATACACAAAACAAAGTTCCTCCAAAGGTGGTGAATGATCCTTTGAGGAAATCACAAATCTCCTAATGATCTCTATTCTATAAAACTTGACTAAAATGGATTATACTAAGGACTGAAAAGTAATGCTTTTGAAATAATGGTTTAAAGATCTAAAAACTATAAATGAACTAATATAACGGTTTCTAATTAATGATTAGATCAGTGCCTTCTAAATATTTGGGCTATAGAGTCATAAAACTTTCAATCCTATGTACGATCAAAGACGATTTGAAAAACTTGCTTTAATAAGACAAGACCATCACTTCACAGGCTTCCACTTGACTTATAATTCAAATCAATTTACACAACTAATCCTATCAAATTTAACTCAAATTAAGAGACCGATAAGAATAATGGCAGGTTCACAGACCATACAATTGATACTCGAGTTGTATATATTAACTTTGAATTAAAAATTAATGTAATTTTTTCATCCCAATTCATGTACTCCATCATTAATTATTGGGAATGAAGTTTAAGAGGCCATTTTTATGGTTTTATCACTATATAGGACTCCAAATTTTGCCCAAAATTTAGAGCTCCAATAGACTCTTTCTGGGGACGTATGCTCCATGTGAGCATAGCAAGAATCCAGCTATCTCTGGTAGAAGTAGACCAAGTACGAAGTCCATTAGGCTATAGAGTTACTATATATTTCAATAATCAAATTAAATCTCCTTCGGTGGCCCCGGGCCACCAAAACATAGAATCAACATTTTCCCCTGTCAAACACTTGATTCTAATCATGTAACAACTCCCTCTTTGTTGCATTGGTGCATCTTCCTTATGGACAATTCTCATTGTTTCATCAATGTGGTCCTTGGTATTTGACCTTTGTTTTGTCTTTGAGGAATCATTAAGTGCATCATTATTTTTGTTGAATGAAGGATCTCTATGCATTAGACCAGTTGTATCAAAACAAAATTTCATTACTTGGACAACTTCTTGCTCATAATTTGCTTTGTCTTTATACTCCATATTATGTTTCTCATCATAAAATGGTTTTGAAGATAACTCATATTTAGGAGACATTACTATATTTTTATCAAGAATCTGATTAGATAGGATATTTGGAAAACTTTCAGAACTATTCCTCAATGCATTCTCCTCATTATGTCTGGCTGATACCTGATGGAATATGGATGAAGTGACTGAGAAGGGGGGGGGGGTGAATCAGTCAACCATAAAACACTTCACAATTAATTCTTTCCAGATCCCTTAGGATATCTTTAAAATGTTATCTATTTTAGCACTCAGTAAATAGATTGCAGTAACTTTGAAGATGCAGAAAGTATTAGCAAAATTATCTTTTAGATATTCATCAGCACTGGTGTATGATTAAGATAGAAATTAAGAACACAAGAGACACAAGATTTAACGTGGAAACCCAATATGGGAAAAACCACCAATGTATCTAGATACTAATTTTCACTTTTCTGAAGTGATGTCCGGTTAGAAGCCAACCCGGTAAAAGGTTACAAAACACACTGTTAGGTGTGACCTTGTTAGAGGATTTAAACACCCTGCTAGGAGTGGCCTGGTAAGAGGTCTTGAAAACAATTCAATGGAATTGTCACCTTGTTAGAGGATTTACAATATGGTTGTTAAACCAACTCGGTTAAGAGATTTAGAATTCACTGTTACAATGATAAGAAGGTAACAATGAAAAAATGACCTGTATAATAATGCAACTGCCTTGCTAATTATAGATCTCTGTTCTGCATATGTGTGATCCTTCCTGATCGAATAAATCTCTGTTGCACCTTAAGGATATCTGAACATCCTTCACAAATTCGCACACACCTTTCCTATCTTTTCTTCTATAAATCTTCTGCTGTGTATCTCTCTTTATTTTTCACATTTGACCTTTTATTTATATGATTTTAGATTTGTCAAATCGACATTATTTAGTATAACAGTCGGCTGAATTAAGCAAACTCTATTTGCAAAAATCCTTCAAGGGCCGACAGTGCTCGGTGACCATAACTTTCTACAATCTTTCGGAGACCGAGGGAACTCGATAAACACCGACAATCCTTTACCTTCGATAACTGACTGAACTCGGTAAACACTAAATTTCCTTTGACGACCGACTGAACTCGGTAAATACTGAATTTCCTTTGACGACCAACTGAACTCGGTAAACACTGAATTTCCTTTGACGACCGACTGAACTTGGTAAACACTAAATTTCCTTTGACGACCGACTGAACTCGGTAAACACTAAATTTCCTTTGACAACCGACTGAACTCAGTTACACTGAATTTCCTTTGATAACCGACTGAACTCAGTAAACACTGAATTTCCTTTGACGACCGACTGAACTCAGTAGGAACTGATTGTTGCGGACTATGACATTGTGTGACATCAAAGACAATACATAATTTGAGTAGCAATTTCCTTCAGACAATTGTTCCCAACAATCTCCCTCTTTGGCATTGATGGCAACACAATATGTCATAGCATAAGAAATTTGAAAGAATTAGCTCGATTCAGATTCAAATCTCCCTCTATCAGCAAACTTCCTTTATCCTGAAAATTCTTCCTTCTGACTATTGAAAATTTATTGAAGTAATAGAAAAGACATAGAAAACACTCCCTCTTTGACAACACATGCCAAAGACAATTCACATATTACCGGTGTAAATTAATGTACCTCAAGTACTGATTCATATGCAATGATTCCTTGAATATGCTACATCAACTGGTTGATTTTCAATCATGTTCGGTTGATGCATCACTAAAACTGTATTTAGTGAGCCTCGGATAGGGGAATGACCCCTAACTTACCTCTTAGATACACAAATGCATCCTTAGGTAATAGTTTGGTAAAAATGTCTGCAATCTATTCTTTTGTATGAATATATTCTAATCTGATTTCCTTGTCCTGCACCAATTCTCTGACAAAGTGATATTTAATAGCAATGTGCTTGGTTTTGGAATGCATCACTGGATTCTTCGAAATGTTTATTGCACTGGTATTGTCACAAAATATAACAAATGGTTCTTTGATTTCAACCTTCATACCTTCTAATAACTATTTAAACCAAACAATATTTGAATATTTTACTGCAGCAGCAACATATTCTGCTTCAGCTGTGGATTGAGATGTGCAATTTTGCTTTTTACTAGTCCAGGATACTAGTCTTTTTCCAAGAAAAAATGCTCCACCACTTGTGCTTTTTTTTTCATCAATGTTTCCTACCCAATCAGCATTAGTAAACACTTTTAAGTCTAGATTGCCTCCAAATTTATACCACAAACCATATTCTTCAGTTCCTCTTAAGTATCTTAAGATTCTTTTGATTGCCATCATATGATTTTCCTTAGGTTTTGCTGAGAATCTAGCTACTATACCGACTGCTAAGGCAATATCAAGTCTTGTATGTACTACATACTGCAATTTTCCAATCATAGATCGGTATAGGGTCTGATCAACTTCTTTTGAATCATCATTTTTGGTAAGTTTCAGTCCAGTACACATGGGTGTACCAACTGGTTTTGAGTCTTCCATACCAAACTTCTTAAGTATTTCCTTAATGTATTTAGATTGAGTAATGTATATACCATTCTTGCTTTGCTGAATTTGAAGACCAACAAAGAATTTTATTAAACCAAACATAGACATTTCAAATTCTTTGTTCATTTTCTCTGAAAATTCTTTGCACTGATCCTCATTCCCTGTAAATATAGTATCATCTACAAATATTTCTGCCAATACAATTTTGTCATCCGGTCCTTCTTTAATATACAGATTGTTGTTATCATTGGCTCTTTTGAAATTAATCTGAATCAAATAGTTATGGAGTCTTTCATACCATGCTCTAGGAGCTTGTTTCAAACCATACAATGCTTTGTGTAACCTGCAGACCATGTCCTTTTTATCTGGATTAACAAAACCTTCTGGTTGTTCAATGTAGACTTCTTCATCAAGAATTCCATTGAGAAATGCAGATTTTATATCCATCTGATATACCTTAAATCCTTTGTGTGCTGCATAAGCAAGTAGAGTTCTTACACCTTCTAATCTTGCAACAGGAGCAAAAGTTTCTCCATAATCTATACCTTCTTCTTGAGAATAACCTTTACATACCAGTCTAGCTTTGTTTCTAGATACTTGACCATCTTCATTCAACTTATTCCTGAATACCCATTTTGTTCCAATTACATTCTTATCTTTAGGTCTGGGTACAAGAGTCCATGTTTTGTTCTTTTGTATTTGTTCTAATTCTTCATTCATTGCTTCAATCCAACTTTCATTTTCTAATGTATCTTTGATATTTCTAGGTTCAAAGTCAGTAAGCAGACATGTACCTTTTAGCTTGCTTCTTGTCATAGTACCATCTGATTTGTTTCCAATAATTTGATCTGGTGTATGATGTCTTCTGACATATTTGGCTAGTATAGGTTCCTTGCCTTTTGAATGATTCATGTTGTTGTCTTCTAGGATCTCTTTTTCAGGTTGCTCGGGCTCGGTAGATATTTGCTCGGTAACTTCAGGCTGAGACTCGGTCTGAATTTCTTCCTGTGACTCAGTTTGAACTTCGGTAACTGTGCTCGGCTCGGTAGATATAGTTTCCTTATTGATAGTTGTGTCTGCCAATGTTTCAGGTTCAATGTAAACGAATCTTCTGTAGTTCTCAGGTTCCCTTTTGCTTTCTTCTTCAGTCTTTTCTGCAAACTCATCAAATTTTACATGTATACTTTCTATGAATTTGTGAGTAGATAAGTTCAGACATTTGTATGCCTTGCTTTTGCTAGAATATCCTAGGAATATTCCTTCATCACTTTTCACATCAAATTTATTTCTTCTAGATTCTTTTAAGATATAACACTTGCTACCAAATATTTTCATGTAACTTACATTGGGTTTATAGCCATACCATAATTCATAAGGAGTTTTGAATGTGTCTTTCTTCAATTATACTCGGTTCAAGGTATGAACTGCAGTGCTGATAGCTTCCTTCCAGTACTTTATAGCGATGTTCTTTTCTATCATTAGAGTCCTTGCACAATCCATAATAGATCTGTTTCTTCTTTCTGCTATTCCATTCTGCTCAGGAGTTCTAGGAGCTGATACCTGTCTTTTGATTCCTCTTTCAATGCAAAAGTTGTTAAAATCATGGGAGATGAATTCACCACCTCTGTCTGATCTTAAGCATTTCAATCTTTTCCCTGTTTCCTTTTCCACTCTTGCTAAGTACCATTTGAATTTTTCAAATGCTTCTGATTTTTCTCTTAAATACATAACAGTCATCATTCTAGAATAATCATCAATGAAAAGAATAAAGAATTTATCTCCAGTATAGCTTTGTATTCCAATAGGTCCACATAAATTAGTATGCACAATTTCCAAAATTTCTTTAGACTGATAGTTCTTACTCTTGAAACTAGTTTTACTCATTTTGCCAATCTGACAATTCTTACATAGACCAGTATCAGGTTTCTTCAAAGTAGGAATGCCTCTAACCTTCTTGAATTTGCTTATTTTTATCATGTTATCAAAATTCACATGACATAACCTTTTGTGCCATAGCCAACTTTCTTCTATTTGAGCAATAAAGCATGAATATTCACTGAGATCAAGATAAAATAAGTTACCTTTTGTTTGTTTGCCTGATCCAATGAGTTTTCCTTTTTCATCCAACAGTCTTGCTTGACCATTCATGAATTCAACCTTGAAACCAGTGTTGATTAGTTGTGCTACACTTAGAAGATTATGTTTTAGTCCTTCAACCCAATAAGCATTATCACATATGAGTTCTTTGGTTAATGAGATTCTTCCTTTTCCTTTTATACAACAAGGTTCATTGTTTCCAAATCTTACATTACCACTATCACAGTCTTCTAGATATTCAAATTTTGTCTTGTCACCAGTCATGTGGTGTGAACATCCACTGTCTATTATCCATATATCATCTTTGCTTATATGAGAAATAAGTGCCATCTTATCTTCATCATCATCAGATTCATCTTTTATAGCAATAAAGACAATTTCTTCTTCACTATCATCAGAATCTTTAGCCATAAAACATGTTTTCTTACCTTTATCCTTGAATGATTTGAAATTCTTTTTGCCATAGTACTTGTGACTTCTCTTCTCTTCCTTGACTTGCTTGTTTGGGCACCTAGCTGCAATATGTCCAATTTCTTCACATGAAAAATAGATTAAAGGAGTTTTACCTTTATATTTACCTTTCCCTCTAGAGTACTTATTTGCAAGTAATGCTTCTACAATTTCAAGATCACTGTCAGAACTTTCTTCTGATACTTCCTCACTTTCTGACTGAACTTCTTTAATTTTCTTGTTCTTCTTTAGTGAAACCTTGGCCTCAAATGCTGATTCAATATTTTTGGAACTAGGAACATAGTTGTCATAGTTGTCTAATTCAAAGGCTGTCAATCTTCCAACTAAAGCATCCAAAGTTATATTGTGGTTTGTTTCACATCTTCTTTCTTGAATGGCTGATACTCTTATTGCATAGATAGGGAGTAATGTTCTGAGTACCTTACTTATAATAGTTTCATCTGAGATTGTTCCTCCAGAAGCTCTAATTGCACTTACACTTGCTTTGATTCTTTCAACATATTTTGCAATGTTTTCATCTTCCTTCATATTCATCTTGTCAAACTGTCCTCTTAGGCTTTCTGCTTTGGCTCTTTTCACATTTGCATCACCACCATATATTTTCTTCAGTGCCATCCACATTTCATATGCAGTAGTGCATTCTTTAATATCATCAAATTCTTCATAGCTGAGAGCAGATGCAATGTCTATCATCATGGTGTTGTGAGTCTTTTTATCTGCAATGTCTTCAACAGTTAATGCGCCATTAGGAATTGTGTATTCTTCATCAATGTATTTGCATCCTGAATCACCAATGGAAGCCAGATGAAGTCGCATGAGACCTTGCCATGCTGAAAAGTTATCTCTATTGAGCTTTGGAATTTCCCTCTTGTAAGACATCCTGATCTTTAGCTTAGGTCCTTGAAACCCTTCCTGCAAGCACCAAAAGCTCTGATACCAATTGATGGAATATGGATGAAGTGACTGAGAAGGGGGGGGGGGGGTGAATCAGTCAACCATAAAACACTTCACAATTAATTCTTTCCAGATCCCTTAGGATATCTTTAAAATGTTATCTATTTTAGCACTCGGTAAATAGATTGCAGTAACTTTGAAGATGCAGAAAGTATTAGCAAAATTATCTTTTAGATATTCATCAGCACTGGTGTATGATTAAGATAGAAATTAAGAACACAAGAGACACAAGATTTAACGTGGAAACCCAATATGGGAAAAACCACCAATGTATCTAGATACTGATTTTCACTTTTCTGAAGTGATGCCCGGTTAGAAGCCAACCCGGTAAAAGGTTACAAAACACACTGTTAGGTGTGACCTTGTTAGAGGATTTAAACACCCTGCTAGGAGTGGCCTGGTAAGAGGTCTTGAAAACAATTCAATGGAATTGTCACCTTGTTAGAGGATTTACAATATGGTTGTTAAACCAACTCGGTTAAGAGATTTAGAATTCACTATTATAATGATAAGAAGGTAACAATGAAAAAATGACCTGTATAATAATGCAACTGCCTTGCTGATTATAGATCTCTGTTCTGCATATGTGTGATCCTTCCTGATCAAATAAATCTCTGCTGCACCTTAAGGATATCTGAACATCCTTCACAAATGTGTGTGTGAAAATTATACCTGATCTGTAGACACAACACTCAGTAAAACATTAGAGGTTAGCTATAATCAAAATCGTGCAAAATTGAAAGCTATCTAACCAAGCGATTTACTGCCTTCTAATAGGTGCGAGATTAATGTTCTCAGATTGTAATCGAGATCAATGACCTAGACGACACCTAAATGAAGGATTTGAATGCAAAAGATGGATATGAAATTGAATGCAATTAATCTATATTTTTGATATTTTCTATGCAATAAGAATGAAAACTTGATATGAATCTATGCTAATATGAAAAACTTGATATGAAATGAATGCTAAATGATCTAACAATGAAGATTCTAACAATGATATGAAAACTATGAATGCAAAAATAAGATTGATCTCACAAAGATGTCGATTCACAAGAGCTTTGATTCTTCAATTCCAATTCTCCAGCGTGATTGTGCAAAATATGAGATGATTTGTGAAGAGCTAAAGCCTTAATTTATAGAAATCCAGGGCTTTGGAGGTGCATGAATAAAAGCCATAAATCACTCAAATTAACTCATCTTGATTTTTGAGTTATCTGATCATAAAAGATAGTTAATTCTCAAAATCATGCAAAAACAACTTTTTAACTCAAATTAGAGTTTAGATCAGCTTTTTGAACTCCAAAAGGATGTTGAGTTCCAAAAAGTCAATAACTTGCATTGATTTTCTGATTTGGAGTTTAACTGTTTCTTTTGAATATGCATAATAATTAAGAATTAAATAAATAAATAAAGTGATTTATCCTCAACTTAACTGATTTTTGAAAATAAATAATTAATTTATGGGTTAATTAACTATTTATTCAAACTTTTATTAAAAATTATATTATTAAATAATGACAACATGCTTTAATTAATTAAATAAGAATTTAATCAATTAAAGATAGGAATTTTGATTTATTGTCAAAATTAAATAATACAATTAATAATAGATAGAATTAAATTTAATTACATAATTAAGTGGCAAATATTAAATCTAATTAATTAAATATGAAAATATTCAATTAATCAAATTTTTAGGATAAATGTGATTTATCGCCAAATAATCATTAAATTAAAGATAATTAAGATAATTAGGAATATTACTAGGAATATTCCCTGATGCAAAATTTAAGATAATCAATTATGATTCGATGATGTTTAGATGTGCCTTAGGTTAGGACTTTGATGTCGATTTTGTTCGAATTGAAGATGTAGGAGATTAATGAACTTATAGCCCATTTTTGGGGTATTACATTTTGCCCCTCTTTGAATTACTGTGCGAAGCGCAGTGGTTCAAAGATAGTCTGTGTTTGATAAAGATATGAAACTGATTCAAAAGATAAACCGATCTCAAGATAGAAACCGATTGAAAGATATTGAGATAGGAGTTGATTGATATTGAATTAAGATGGAGATAATAAGTCTTGAATGACCAAAGATAATGTTCACTGTAGCAGCAAATGAACCTATGATTGTGAAAAAGTGTCAAAATGCCTGATTCTGAACCTTAGGATTGATAAGAAGTGAGTGACCCGTTCTAGACTCGATTGTCTTAGCAGAACTAGCAGGTATCACATCCGAATCCTTCAGTTGCCGAAGAACCAAGGAAAGAACACTATGATCCGATGTTTGCAAAAATTGATACAGTTTACAAGATTAAGAAAATATCAGATTGATATGGATCTTGATGAATCTGATATGCCCCAAGTGATGATAGATTTGCCCCGAGCGATGAGGACTTTTGATGAATCAGTAACTAGACGTGATTGTTTGTCTTGATCACTGATGAAAGATATTGATAGACTTGATCGATAGAATTTGATTTACAGACTTTGAATGATGTGCAATAGCATGCCCCCTTCGGGATTAAAATTGAAATCTGACAAGAAAAGTCAGCGTTGATAGTTTAGAAGCATGTTAATTGATCTGAGAAGTGGTTATTTACATCTGAGAACGCATTCTGCATCGTTGGAAGGTCCCAAAAGACCAAGTTTGACTAGGTTTGACCATGAGTTGACCATGGTTGACCAAGTTGAAATTTTGATAGTTTGATGTAAGATAATCAGTTAAGTTGAATACTAGATTTCTGTGATGATTGAAGGTCGAATATGCAAGTAGTTAATAATATGAATGATCTCAGATTTGAATTTTGATCCCGAAAAAGGATTCTACTTGCTATTTCATTGGAGGAACCTTCGTGTGAGATTCAGCTCTTGTTAGACTTGAAGATGCGATTTGAAAAATCATTTAAGCATTGAAGTTCGTTTAATCATTGTGAGATCATGTAAACATGCAAAATGCAATGAGACATGCAAAATGAAATGCAACCTAAGACCTAGGACCTAGTCACTGATCATGTGTCGATTTGTTATCATCATTGAACTTTTAGGTAACCGGATAAATCAATACAATGCCCACTAGCCATGAAACCATAGACATATGAATATCGATTTGTATGCGCAAGAATCAATACAACACCCACTGGACAACAACCATGGATATATGAATATTGACTTTATTTTCAAAATGTTGGATTAAATATAAGCATCAAGGCACAAATGCCAGGATGACCTGAATATCATGTCCATTTTGATATAGCAATTTGTACAAGCATCAAAACATAAACGTCGTGATGACCTGAATACGCCTTGCATTGCAAACACATCAAACAGTCAAGAGATCATTCTAAATCCAATGTGAATTACCCGTAGTGACCCTTTATCGTTCACATCCTTAGGCAAGATTGCGTTCCACAGTAGGAGAAAGAACTTACTCAAAAAGACAATAGTTAGATCAAACTTCCTTGAATTTTTTTGGGTATCAATGGTCGAGGTACGCATGGCCATCCAATTCGAGATAGAGGCTCTTACAGTCGGACACCATTTCAATCCAAAATTTCCAAAGCTGTTAGATTTTCACATACAAGCAGAAGACAAAGAAAAGATTATGCCCCCAGTCATCACTCTCTAAATCCTATAAAGGACATCATTGAAGAGCTCGAAGGGACACAATATGCAAAAATCTCAATGCGAATCAGTAAGCATACAAGGAGATAAAAGCATGAAAAGCACAGATTGTTTTCAGTTGAGTTTTGATGTTTGATTGTTGTTGATGCAAAATCCTTTCTGGAGACGAGACTGACTGACTGACTCAACTTGAAGCTTCAAAGGACTCTGAGTGGATATGACACGTCTAAGATACATGGGAGACCATAGGATATGACATTGATTGCCCCCAAGTGTGAACATTGATAGGATGCAAACGCTTGAGCTGGTTGGTGTACAGACCGACTTATTGAAAACTGGAAATGCAGGAACAAACCGGGAGATATGTACAAACTAAAGCAAGACTGAAAGCTGGGAAAGACCAAGATTGTGCTGATAGATGGAGCATTTTGGAACAAGTGGTGCCCGTTTGCCGAGTTTTCACCATCTTGGTAGAGATTCTATTTTTGCTACCGAGGTGCCTGTTTCCAGGTTTTCACCAAGGCACTTTTTTTTCTTTTTTCTTTTTTTTTGTATTTTTCATTTTTTCAATTTTTTTGTACTTTTGAAATTTTTTGATTTTTTTTGTGAATCATCAAGGTGCCTATTGCTAGGTTTTCACCAAGATGTTCATTTTTTTAGGACTTTTTCTGATTTTTAAGATTTTTTTCAGGACATTTACCAAGCACTGAATGCCTTAGGCGTAGAATTTCTTCAGATGGAGAACGTTGATTGGTTCTCAGAGCTGTTCTCCTTCAGTCGTTGAGAGTTGATAGGCACCAGAGCCAAAAGTAGCAGTGATTACAAAGGGACCCAGCCAGTTGGGTTCGAACTTCCCCTTGCATTCTCGATGTGATTGATTTTTAGGATTTTCTCTCAACACTAGATCACCAACCTGAAATTCTCTATGTCTAACTTTCTTGTTGTAGCCTCTAGACATTCTTTTCTGATACACTCTGAGATGATCATACGCTACTTGTCTGCGCTCATCTAGTAGTTCAAGTTCTTGTAACCTCGACACTCTGTAGTCTTCATCAGTGACAAGTCCATGCATTCTGATCCTGAGTGATGGGATTTCAACCTCAATAGGCAGTACCGCTTCAGACCCATAAACTAAAGCGAAAGGTGTAGCCCCTGTAGGCGTTCTGATACTAGTTCTGTATGCCCAAAGAGCTAGATTGATCATCAGATGCCAGTCTCTTCCTATTTTATTCACTGTTCTGTGCAAGATCTTCAGGAGATTTTTGTTTGAAGCCTCAGCTTGTCCGTTCCCTTGAGGATAGTAGATAGATGACCAATGTTGAGTAATTTTGAACTTGGCACATAAGTCATCTAGGTCCTTGTTTTTGAATTGTCCCCCGTTATCTGTGATTATAGAGTGAGGGATCCCATATCTGCAAATGATGTAATTCAGGATGAACATAGAGATCTGTTTCCCCGTTGCTTGTGTTAGAGGAACTGCTTCTACCCATTTTGTAAAATAATCTGTAGCTGTGATTATATGGGTATGTCCATTAGAAGAGTGCGGATGGATAGCACCTATGAGATCAAATGCCCATTGTTGAAAAGGCCATTGTGTAGTAAAGGGAATCAGATCTCTCCCTGGAGCATGAATCAAGTTGCCATGTACTTGACACTGTTGACAGTTTTTAGCAAATTTAATAGCTTCTTTTTCCATTTCAGGCCAATAATACCCAGCCCTAATAAGTTTTCAAGCTAACGTTAACCCGTTCGAGTGTGACCCACATATACCCTCGTGGACTTCCTCTAATGCACGTTGAGACTCTTCTCGTTCTAAACATCTAAGCAGTGTACCATCTAGACCTCGTTTGTACAGATCATTACCAATGATGACATATCAGGATGCGGATCGGATAAGGTTTCATTTCTCAAAATGGTTAAAGGACTCAGGGATGATTTGGTCGTGGAGATAGGAGAACAAATTTTTGTAGCGAGATGAGTCATAACTTACAACAGTGCAGATCATGCGGGTTTCAGGGGAGTCATATGCAGGATAGGATAGGGCTTCCACCAGGAACTCGTAGCGTAGTTCATGTTCAGGCTGTTGTAAAAGAATAGATAATGTTGCCATTGCATCAGCAGCCTTATTCTCCATTCTGGGCATTTGCTCAAATGTGATAGAGATGAAATATTTCTTTAGATCATCGACCATTCTCTTGTAAGGAATGAGCTTTTCATCTTTGGTTTGGTACACATCATTGACCTGGTGGATGACCAGTTGTGAGTCTCCATGAATGTGCATCTCTGTAACTCTCCACTGTATTGCCATTTTCATACCATTGAGAAGTGCCTCATATTCAGCAATATTGTTTGTGCAAGGAAACTTTAATCTGAATGCTTTGGGTATCGAGTATCCTTGAGGAGTAATGAACAATATGCCTGCTCTGGATCCATTCTGTGTGTAGGAGCCATCAAAGAATAATCGCCATGCTCTAGAAGAGAGGTGCATGATAGAGGAATCGGGAAATTCCATTTGCATGGGTGTATCATCAAACAATGGTGCTTCAGCTAATTGATCAGCAATGACCTGTCCTTTGATAGCTTTTCTTTCAACATATTCAATGTCAAATTCGCTCAAGAGCATGACCCATTTAGCTAGTCTACCTGTGAGGGCAGCTTTGCTTAGGAGATATTTCAGTGGATCAATTTTAGCTACCAAATGAGTAGTATGAGCTAACATGTAGTGTCTCAATTTCTGTGATGCAAAGATCACAGCGAGACAGGCCTTCTCTATCATTGAGTAGTTCTTCTCATAGGCCACTAAAGTTCGGCTGATATAGTAGATGGCTCTTTCTTTCTTGTTCTCATCATGTTGTGCTAGCAATGCCCCCAGTGATGTATCTGTTGCGGAGACATATAATATTAATGGCTTCCCATGAATAGGAGGCATCAATATAGGTGGATTTGATAGATACTTCTTGATATGTTTAAAGTTGTTCTCACATTCTTCATTCCATGCAAAGGTCACACCTTTATGTAATGTTTTTGTAAACGGCTGTGAGATGTCCGCTAGCTGTGATATGAATCTTCTGATAGATTGAACTCTGCCTTGCAACGTCCTCATTTGACTAATATTTGTGGGAGGTTGCATCTCTATTATAGCCTTGACCTTAGCTGGATCAACTTCAATGCCTTTCTTGGAGACGATGTATCCTAGGAGCTTTCCAGAAGTGACTCCAAAAGCACACTTTTTAGGATTTAGTCGAAGACTAAATTTTTCCATTCTGTCGAGGATCATGCTCAAGTCTGTTAGATGTTCAGTTCTAATCATGGATTTTGCCAAGGTATCATCTACATAATCCTCCATTGTTCTATGCATCATATCATGAAAAATAGATGTCATTGCTCTTTGATATGTAGCTCCAGCATTTTTGAGTCTGAATGGCATAACATTCCAACAGAAAGTTCCCCACGCACATGTGAAAGCTATTTTCTCTTGATCTTCTGGAGCAATTTTGATTTGGTTGTATCCAGAAAAGCCATCCATTAAGGAATACATTTCATAGCCCGCAGTCATGTCCACTATCATATCAATGTTAGGTAGTGGAAAGTCATCCTTAGGGCATGCTCTGTTCACATCTCTAAAGTCCGTGCACACTCTGATTGAACCATCTGGTTTTGAAATAGGTACAATGTTGAAAATCCACTCAGCATAGTCGATGACACAGATGAATCCAGCTTTTAGGAGTTTTTCTAGTTCTGCTTTGACTAAGAGTGTGACATGAGGATGCATCTTTCTCAATTTTTGTTTGATTGGTTTTACTCTGGGAGCAATGGATAGATGGTGCATAATGAGATTGGGATCCAATCCTGGCATATCTGAATATTTCCATGCAAAGTTGATCTTTTTCTCTGATAAGAAGGTAGTGAAGTTTTGTTTCTCTTCGTCTGATAGAGATTGTGCTACATGTACCAATTGTGGTTCCTCTGTTGTACCCAAATTGATGGATTGAGTTGGCTCAATCAGAACTGGAGATCTATCCTGTAAATGACTTGGAAGGACATCAAATATCTCATCCTTAGGTGTCTCAGAGAGGTTTTCACCTTCAGATACGTCTTTTCTTTTTACTTTTGTCAGTTCTGAGACTGCCACAAAGTGGTTTTCACCCTCAGAACTCTTTTTCTTTTTCTTTTTACTCTTGTTTTTCTGACTAAGATATTTGATGTTCGACTCGGTCATGCTGACACTCGGTTCACTGATGGAAGTACTCATAGGCTCAACTGCATTGAGGTAGCAGGCAAGGGCATAGTCATTTGGGAAGGTATACATACCATGGTTTGGGTTGGTGGAAGTTTGGTCGATAAGATCAGGGCGTTGGATAGTCAAAGCGGGAAAGGCTTGGGATATGGTGTTCACGGATGTGGATATGTCATCATTGGTCCTAACCTGACACTCAAGTTCAAAGGTGATATTACAACTCAGAATGTTCAATTCGTGAATAGGCTCAACATCATCATAGGAGTCCTCTTCAGCCATAGGTGGACCAGACACATTAAGTTCATTGTTTCGCTCTAGACCTACATTGGGTTGAGAGACATATTGGTGAATAACATCAATAGATTTCTCTGTTATAAGCTCATCTTCTTCTGGAATGGCACCCCATTCATAATCATTTGACTCATCTTCTGATTCAGAATCTCTAGGAAATCTTAGAAAGTGCGTGAAATCAGGATGAATACCCCAAGAAGGATTACCCTCAGTCTCTGACTTGAATTCATATTCATGGGAATCAGTGTCAGAATAACTACCCCCTGCTTCTCGATCAGTTTGATTGCCTTCGAGATTGGCTGGTTCTTGTGGTACAACCATCTCTTGCACTACAGTAGGTTCTTGTGTTTCTACTACATTAATTCTTCTGATAGGATCATCTGTATCATCAAGAAGATCTTTGATCTCTTTAGGCAATTTTTCATAGGGGATAAGCTCAGAGCTATCTGAATCATCATCAGAGGGTTCTGTTTCTTCTTTCTTAAGAAGGGGTTCTCCTGGTGCAATTTGTTCTATGACATGAGAACAACCACCTCTGAGATGATAGGGTTTCTTTTTAAACCCTATGCCACCAGTATCTTTTTTGGCTCGACCAATATGTGAAATGGGGGTCACAAGACCCTTTCCCCTAATTCCTAGAGGTCCTTGACCAGAATATCCCATCTTGGCTATCAATTTGTTTCCTGGACCATATGAATTAGAAGGGACTGTAGGTGCTATAGATTCACTAGGTTGAACAATTTTAGATTCAGAATCCTCTTTATATAGCCATGACAGCACAGCTTCATCCTCTTCAAATTCTTGTTTGGATACTTGCTCCACCACAAAATGTCTTTTGTATGCTTCCATAGGTTCCTTAGGTTCTGATTTAGACTGCTTCAAGGATTGGCCATATGACTTAGGTGAGATTGGGAGAGATGTTAGAGACAAGACTGGCTCTATAGTGTATTCTCCCATCCCATTTTCTTTGATATTGATCTCTTTAGCAATGTCATCCATCTTAGATGTGGAAGCCACATTTTGTTGCTTGATGGAAGATTCTCTGTTATTGGGAACAAGTTTATCGGCACTTTCCTTCAATGTATTGCAAGTTGTACTCAGATCAGCTGGGATAGTAACCTCCACTCCTTCATAGGGAAATTTCAAGCATTGATGGTATGTTGAAGGAATAGCCTGCATTTCATGGATCCAGGGTCTCCCTAGAAGGATATTATAAGCCAATGGTAGATCGAGCACCTGACATGTGGTATCTTTGATGACTGGACCCACTCGGATGGGTAAGACAATGGTGCCCTTAGAAGATCTTTCATGTTCATCATAGGCCTTTATAGTGATCTTCTTTCGAGGATCAATAGCCATCTCTGAGAATCCCAACTGTGTGATTAAGTTGTAAGAACAAATGTTGAGGCCTGCGCCCCCATCTATCAACACACGTTTGACTCGACGGTTCTGGATCAAGACTTCTATGTGCAAGGGCTGATTATGTGGGTGACTTAGGGAGTTGTCATCCTCTTCTGAAAAGGAGATATATTGTGGAGATGTTAGATGACCAACCATAGTCTGGAACCTGTCTAGATCTAGATCATCAGGAACATTAGAGCTGAGAAAAGCTTTGTCTAGGATATCTCGGTGAGCTGGAGATATTCGAAGTAACTCAAACATAGAGATTTTGGCATTGGTATGCTGGAGTTGTTGTACGATGTTGTAAGATGTAGGTCTGGTATCCTTTGGATTGGAAGATTTCGAGGCAACCTTCTATTTAGAAGCAGATGTGAGATTGAAAGGTATCTTAGGGACATCAAATGAATTTGGTGTTTGTCCTTTCAGATGCGTCTGAGCTTGTGATCTGGTAACTGCATTAGCTGAGGAATGATTTCTATCTCTTCGTACAATCGTGATGACATTACAGCTCTGAGAGAGGCATGGTTCCACCATATTGATGACAGCATCGTTTCCAGGGTGGGCATAGTTGACTTTTGCCCCCATGTTAGGCTGAGAAGTGGAAACTCCCTTGCCATGTTGTGGAAAAGGTTCTGTAAATGCTGTGTGATCATTATTGCTGGTAGGATTATCGATTGTGATGTCCCCTTGATCTATCAAGTCTTGAATGGTATGCTTCAAATGGAAGCATCCATTAGTTCTGTGGCCTTTAGTTCGATGGAAAGCACAAAATTCATTATCTTTCCACCAAAATGGTTTTGGATCCGGATCAAGTTTTCGGATTGGCGGTAAAGAGATCATGTTATCCGCTATCAGGGTCCTCAGAGCAGATTCCAAAGATTCTCCCAGGGGAGTAAACTTTTGTTTATTATCCCATCGTTTGAATGGCTTCTTTGGAGATGGTTCAACAGATTTTTGCTCTGAAGCTTCAATGGCTTTGGTGGCAAGGGTGAGATTGTAGGCCGGTGCCTTTGATGGGGTGTGGATAGTGTCAACAACACCGTCAGAGACGATACCTTTGTTTCTATTCCAGCTCTTGTTTTTATCTTTTGAGCTAGATCCCGATTCAGACTTGTCCTTTTGAAGTGTGATTTCTCCTTTCTTGACAAGTACTTTCTCAATCTTGATTGCATTATCCACCATTTTATCAAAAGATACATGATCTTGCATTTGCAATGGATAGTTGAGCTCTGGAACAAGGTTATTGATAAAGATTTCAAGTTTCTCCATTTCGGGAATTGGTCTAGCATATAAAGAAAACTTCTTTCGCCACCTCTTGAGAAAAGTTAGGAATGATTCCCCTGGATATTGCTTGAGGTTACAGATATCGATCATGGTAATCAGATGTTGAATATTGTAGGAATATTGTTGATAAAACAATTTAATCAATTCCTCAAAAGTTTTGATCGTAGAAGGTAATCTTGAAAACCACTGAATGGATGCTCCTCCCAAGGATCTAGGAAAAAGACGCATTAGATAAGTCGGTTCATGCATGAATTCCATGGATTGCGTACAGAACTCTCTGACATGATCTTGAGGATCAGAGTGTTCATCGTATTTGTCATACTTTGGTATCTCCACTCTTTTTGGGAATGGAGGCATATACAAGTCTTTGTCAAAAGGGAAAGGACAAAGGGCCTCCATGGAGAATTCCTTGGGTTCCTTCTCTTTCTCAATTTTATTCATTTTGACTTGCATAGCGTGCAGCTGGTTCATTATGGCCGTCATCGGAGTTTCTTCCTCATGCGTGATGATATCTTCGACATTGAAGTGAGGAGGAAGTTTAGCTCCTTCTTGGGCTAATTGCAAAAAGTATGCCTCTTTATCCATTTTCAAGAAATGCCTCATCATTCTTTTGAATTCATCGTCATTCTGACACCGATGGATTTCAGAGGGTGTAGGGTCTTGGTCGGCATTATGTTGAGAGTGGTGTCCCTGGGATCCTCCTCCTAGAGAACCATGGTTTGTCCCTGCTTGAGACATGGTAGGAGTTTTTGGGCTCCCTGGAATAGATTGAGGAAGAGTTTATTGATTAACTCTGTGAGTTGATAGAGGAGGTCTGTAACCAATTTTCAATCGAAAGTTACCGAGACCGTCGTCTTCGTAGATACCTGACTTGATGAGTTGTTCAAGAGTTGGACCTGGGGTATTGGTCAAAAGTAAGTTTTGAGATGTTTCTTCTGATTTCTTGTGTGAAGAAGCTCTGGTCTCCACCATTAACTTTGAATGAAACAGAAGAAAAGGATGAAGACAACTGAAGAACAATTTGATTTGAGAAAATTGGATGACGCAACCTTGTCACGATTATGATAGTTTTGAAGATCTGATGAGATGTGGGTGAAGGAAACTGTGCCCTGGATGCATGGGATAGATCGCCCAAAAGATAGCGGACACGAGTTCTCAATACTTAGTTTGTTTTTGAAGATTGATTGATTGAAGATTGATAGTTATGACAAGGTTTTGACACGAGATAAAAAGGACTCAAATTGATCAAACAGAAGACTAGATCGGATTCAAAAGATCAAACTCAGAAAATGGTAGAATGCTCAATAGCTACTGCTCTGTTCCTGACACAATGATATTTTTGATAGATTCTGGAACTAGGCTGGAAACATTGGATATCTTGCAATTTGACAATTTCTGACAACTTTCTCAAATTTTTCCAAACGACACTCTGTAGACTCGTACGACACTGGGTAGTCTATGAAATGACAGTTGCTAAACTCATACGACAGTTGGGTAATACTGAAATGACACTTGACAAAACTCGTACGACTTTTGACTTCTTGAAATGACTTTTGACTCCAGAAAGAACTTTATGTCAATTTTTGCAAAATTTAAGATTTTCAGTTTTGGATTGTTTGCAAATTGTACTGTCCAGATTTTGAAGGTTATACCAGATTTGATCATTTTTAATAGCCAAGTAGATAAATAAGCACGCAGAACAGCAAGCAAGTGATTCCAAGCACGTCTGAAAACAATGAACAAGGGCAAAAGCAACCTTGCGCATGAACAATCAAGTGACCAAATTGTGCTAATCCCTGAGAGTACTAATTGGGTATGTTCTGAAAAGTTTTGCAATAACACACATATACCTGAGAATGAAAAATTGGCCTCTCTAAGGTTTTTAGTAATGGTTTGACTCTGCAACTTTTATGATTCAAAGGGGTGAACTCCAATCCCGGCGCACCAGGGTTTTGACATAGTCCGAGAACTTAATCTTCAAGAGCTGCTAGGGAGATCTGACAACCCAACAATGAACCATACCCGTGGAGATTTCTTCCACAAGGACATTTATATAGCGGTTGTCACTACCATGGCGAAAATGGCTATTACCGCTTGAGGTTCCGTCAATGCAGTTTGCCCTGTGAAGGGATTGTCCGCTACGGTTAACCCTCTCTAAAGATGACTCACAATAGTATACCACAAGGGGACTTGGCTCCAGATTCAAGGTTTTGACACCTCTTCACTTTTAACCCAAACAAAGCAAGCAGATTAATCTGACATGCTAAGACAAAGTTTTGTTCCACCAAGGTCTGTGATATCAACTCCACGTGATCTATCAACCTCTCCGGGGAGAGAATGTATCAATCAATAAGAGAAGACGCACTAACCAATTTTGATTCACCAAAGCTTGTGATATCAACCCCACATGATCTATCAACCTCTCCAGAGAGAGAATGTGTCGATCAATAAGAGAAGACTCACTAACTAAGTTGAATGTGAAACGCACTAAGTATCCTCCCTACCTACAAGGATTCTATCGTCAAGAAGGATTTCGCTAGGAATCCAATCTCTCAAGAATCACAAATAGTGTTCATAGGGCCTAATTACTATGTGAGCACAGATGTATGTTCCGAAAGCAAATCTACCAAAAGCATCCAAAAAGTAGAAAGAGGAACACTTAACGTTTAAAGCGAATATGAGATGAGTCCACAAGGTGGAACACTTAACACCTCACACAAGCTAAAAATGAGTCCACAACTTAGAAAACAAGGGAGTTCCTAAAAGCACAAAAGGGTTGCCAAGTGGAACATTTAACGCTTCTGTCCTGTTGACCCCTCCCCTTTATGGCGCTGAGATTGCAACCACGGGGCGGAAATGAGGGGTCGGTGGATTAGCGAGTCCAATAACCCAAGATAGCAATCAAGATCAATCACAAGTATTCTAAGACTACTTAATGAATCCTTAAGGGTTCACAACCTAGTATCAATTATGCAAGTGTGTAGAAATAGATCAAAAGCATGAAAAGATGCACACAAGCTTGACACATAAGAGATTTATTTTAAGTCCCAAATAAAAATATTATTAGATGAAGGAGAATACCTGGGATCCTTGCAACATGCTTAGTAGATTTTACTTGATTTTTAGCAATTTTTGTTGAGCTTTTCCATGCAAGCAAGTGACGAACTCTCCAACAAGCAAACAAGCAAACAAGATATGCAAAATATATTCAACTTATGAAAACCATAGGGTTAGCTCTAAAAATCAATTATTATCAGTAATAATAACTAGCAATCAACCCAAATGACAACTCATATCATTCATTGAACCATGTAAAAAAAATAAGTGCATACCCATCACAAAACTTTATTTTTTTTGCTGCATTTGACCTAGTCAACAAGATCTAATTTTTTTTATATGATTTTGGCCACAAAAATAGAAATTCAGAATAGAGACCCCTACTAAAAAATAGAGAGCTTTCCAAAAATGCAAAAATTTTAGAAAAACCTCTTCATTTGTGCCCTAGAGACCCATTTTATCAATACAGACCAGTTTTTGTAAATTGACTATTTGAGCTATGATATCATGTCCAAATTTAAAACACAAAGAATGGACCCCCTATAGAATTTAAAGAGATTTTCGAAAATATAAAAATTTTTGAAAAATATGCTGATTTGCGTCAGATATTAATTTTTTCCGAAATTTCAAGAAAAAATTATTAAAAATTCAAAACATCTCAGAAAATTCTAAATTTTTTACTGTAGCTTCCATGACATGTCACCAATCTGCAAAAAAAATTTTAGATCAAAATTCTAAGCCGTTTGGGAGATAAAATTAAATCTTTGAAACTTTGGGGTTTTAGCTCCCAAAAAAATCAAAACCAGCATGCAAAGGTGGGTTGCCCCACAGTGGGCGCCAGAAATGTGTGTGTGAAAATTATACCTGATCTGTAGACACAACACTCAGTAAAACATTAGAGGTTAGCTATAATCAAAATCGTGCAAAATTGAAAGCTATCTAACCAAGCGATTTACTGCCTTCTAATAGGTGCGAGATTAATGTTCTCAGATTGTAATCGAGATCAGTGACCTAGACGACACCTAAATGAAGGATTTGAATGCAAAAGATGGATATGAAATTGAATGCAATTAATCTATATTTTTGATATTTTCTATGCAATAAGAATGAAAACTTGATATGAATCTATGCTAATATGAAAAACTTGATATGAAATGAATGCTAAATGATCTAACAATGAAGATTCTAACAATGATATGAAAACTATGAATGCAAAAATAAGATTGATCTCACAAAGATGTTGATTCACAAGAGCTTTGATTCTTCAATTCCAATTCTCCGGCGTGATTGTGCAAAATATGAGATGATTTGTGAAGAGCTAAAGCCTTAATTTATAGAAATCCAGGGCTTTGGAGGTGCATGAATAAAAGCCATAAATCACTCAAATTAACTCATCTTGATTTTTGAGTTATTTGATCATAAAAGATAGTTAATTCTCAAAATCATGCAAAAACAGCTTTTTAACTCAAATTAGAGTTTAGATCAGCTTTTTGAACTCCAAAAGGATGTTGAGTTCCAAAAAGTCAATAACTTGCATTGATTTTCTGATTTGGAGTTTAACTGTTTCTTTTGAATATGCATAATAATTAAGAATTAAATAAATAAATAAAGTGATTTATCCTCAACTTAACTGATTTTTGAAAATAAATAATTAATTTATGGGTTAATTAACTATTTATTCAAACTTTTATTAAAAATTATATTATTAAATAATGACAACATGCTTTAATTAATTAAATAAGAATTTAATCAATTAAAGATAGGAATTTTGATTTATTGTCAAAATTAAATAATACAATTAATAATAGATAGAATTAAATTTAATTACATAATTAAGTGGCAAATATTAAATCTAATTAATTAAATATGAAAATATTCAATTAATCAAATTTTTAGGATAAATGTGATTTATCGCCAAATAATCATTAAATTAAAGATAATTAAGATAATTAGGAATATTACTAGGAATATTCCCTGATGCAAAATTTAAGATAATCAATTATGATTCGATGATGTTTAGATGTGCCTTAGGTTAGGACTTTGATGTCGATTTTGTTTGAATTGAAGATGTAGGAGATTAATGAACTTATAGCCCATTTTTGGGGTATTACAACAAATTCACACACACCTTTCCTATCTTTTCTTCTGTAAATCTTTTGCTGTGTATCTCTCTTTATTTTTCACATTTGACCTTTTATTTATATGATTTTAGATTTGTCAAATCGACATTATTTAGTATAACAGTCGGCTGAATTAAGCAAACTCTATTTGCAAAAATCCTTCAAGGGCCGACAGTGCTCGGTGACCATAACTTTCTACAATCTTTCGGAGACCGAGGGAACTCGATAAACACCGACAATCCTTTACCTTCGATAACCGACTGAACTCGGTAAACACTAAATTTCCTTTGACGACCGACTGAACTCGGTAAACACTGAATTTCCTTTGATGACCGACTGAACTCGGTAAACACTAAATTTCCTTTGACGACCTACTGAACTTGGTAAACACTGAATTTCCTTTGACGACCGACTGAACTCGGTAAACACTGAATTTCCTTTGACGACCGACTGAACTCGGTAAACACTAAATTTCCTTTGATAACTGATTAAACTCGGTAAACACTGAATTTCCTTTGACGACCGACTGAACTCGGTAGGAACTGATTGCTGTGGACTATGACATTGTGTGACATCAAAGACAATACATAATTTGAGTAGCAATTTCCTTCAGACAATTGTTTCCAATAGATACCATCTTATCTTTACATGTTTTATACAACTTCTGTTCATAGGATGAACTGAAAGATATCTCACCTCTTGAATACACTTCCCCACAAATATTTTGAGTTTCATCATCCTTAAAATCATCATTAGGCATGTTATCTTCATCATGATGTTGATAGATTTGATTGCATAAAAGATCTTCCTCAAACAACAGATTCATGAACATAGAGAACTTGGACGCATCTTCCTTTGTATACTCTTCAAACAATGGGTTTAAGGTCATAAAGAATTCAAGCATACATCCATGAGATCTTTCATTTGGATCATCAAGTGTTTCATCAACAAGACTAATATCTTCATTAACATTATTTCCTGAAGTTCCTCATGTTCATGCAGTTCTATTTCATCTCCACAATTTGATCCCTGGGAATTATCATCTCCTTCATCTAGTACCCCCTGAATATGTGTTGATCTATCAACTTGTTTACCATGATGAATTGAGAAAAAATTTGGGTTGTTCCTCTCAATATGTTTATGATATTCTATGTCTAACAAGGCTGAAATATCTTCCTCACTGAGAGAATCATCTTCCTCATTTTTATATTCACCAATGTTTGATGTCATACAAGTATCATCATGGGCGGTTTCTTCTCCAAATTGGTCCAAAATTTCTTCTATATTTGGATCTGAAATATCATTTGTATGTTTCCCATTTCATTCATTATATTATTTTACTTTTTGAAAAAGGATCTTCAAATCAAGGTCATCTAAAGAGACCCCAAAATCATCAAGCCTACTTAGAAATTCCCTGCTTGAAGGTGCAATATCTGAAGGTATATTTAGATAGAAACCCATCATCCTTATGAACAAACAGGATGTGGACTCACCCTCTTGTCTTTCCAAAATGAGAAATTCATCCAGAGGGGATATATAAGATTCTTCCTCCATATATATTTCTTCTTGTTCATAACATCTTATATCCATTTCCACACACGTCTCATCTTGGATGAAATCTTCTTCCATCTGATTCAGACTTTCTTCTTCATTAGAATCCAGGGCCTCATCTCTTGTATATTTCATGTTGTATTCATTATCTTCTACCTTTATTTCATCATATATATATTTTAGAAAACTACATGCCCGAGAATCATGAGCAATCCCTAATTCATGTATTTTATTGCATATTTCATGAGATGAAGGTTTGACCTTTGAAGGTATCTCCTGATAAACATCACACATCCTCATGAACAAATTTATCATAGATTCACCTTCATACCTTTCCAAATTGAAAAAGGCATCAAGTGGAGACATGCTAAGATCCTCCTCCATGCTGCAACTTTGGTCTTTACACTATTCATAACACATGTTATCTTCATCTCTTGCATCATGGAATTCATATAGAAACAATTGTTCAAATTCTTTCCAAGATGAAATACTTTGTGTAGGTAATGATTCATATGCCTCTCTTGTGTTATCTTCTAATGTCCTGACAAATAGTTTCATTGCCTGATCTTCTGCACAAATCTCATAGTTCTCTATAAATGCATAAAATGCATCCAAATTTTCAACTACCAATTCATCCCATTCTCCATGGAACTTTGGTACAAGATGCGAAAACTTAGGGAGCAACTTAAAAGGAATACAATGGAATCCCCTGAGATCCAATGGCCTGATACCATCTGGAATAAATGATTTTCTTTGAAATGGTTGTTTATTCTGATACATTCTGAATATCTAAATTGGTAATAACTTATTTCTTTATACATTAGGTTCTTATCAATAGAGTCACCACCTCTTTCAAAGAGGAAAACATTACTTATCTCCTTCTTGGTCTTCTTTCTTAGTAGAGTCATTGATTGAAATGCTTTATTGAATGGAGTCACCACCTCATTCGAGGAATGTCTTGCTTTTGGGTTCTTTCTTCTAGTAGAGTGTGCTTCCAAAAAACTAATATAACTACTTTATGATTCCGATTTGCGAAATTTGAAATTCTAGGTAACTTCACAATATATATTGTGAGCAACTCTCCCCAGTAGAGTTGCCAATTTGTTGGTGCCCAAAAATGATGGATTTGCTTTTGGCCAACTGATAGGTATAATAATACCTCTGCAATTCTGACTTAATCAAGCCAAGGCTGGTAGGCCTAAATTCTCTTTTGAACTATCAAATTCTCTGTGTTGCTCAACTGCATACACAAAACAAAGCTCCTCCAAAGGTGGTGAATGATCCTTTGAGGAAATCACAAATCTCCTAATAATCTCTATTCTATAAAACTTGACTAAAATGGATTATACTAAGGACTGAAAAGTAATGCTTTTGAAATAATGATTTAAAGATCTACAAACTATAAAATTATAAATGAAATAATATAATAGTTTATAATTAATGATTAGATCAGTGCCTTCTAAATATTTGGGCTATAGAGTCATAAAACTTTCAATCCTACGTACGATCAAAGACGGTTTGAAAAATTTGTTTTAATAAGACAAGACCATCACTTCACAGGCTTCCACTTGACTTATAATTCAAATCAATTTACACAACTAATCCTATCGAATTTAACTCAAATTAAGAGACCGATAAGAACAATGGCAGGTTCACAGACCATACAATTGATACTCAAGTTGTATATATTAACTTTGAATTAAAAATTAATGTAATTTTTTCATCCCATTTCATGTACTCCATCATTAATTATTGGGCATGGTTTTTAAGAGGCCATTTTTTAGGGTTTTATCACTATATAGGACTCCAAATTTTGCCCAAAATTTAGAGCTCCAACAAGCTCCAAAAGATCTAAGAAATGCCTAATACTAAACTTCTTACCTGTCTACCTTTAGCATCAAAATCCATCTCACTTGCACAAAAGACAAAAAGAGATCAGAGCATATTGTTGGAAAGTTGTCTATACTAGTATATATGACTTAGTATAGTGTTGTCATTATGGCAACAAAGCCATATAGTGTTTTGGAGTCAGCGCACTTGAGGAGAAGATCAAAAATTGGCTAAGTGTTGAAGACTGGATAGTGTACAGAGTACCTGAAGCTCAGGGCATCACCGCACATGCGTATGACCGAGTTATGGTATGTGCCCTGGAAGATAAGTTTGTTAGTGTATATTCATGCTTAGTTTATGAGCACATGATAAGATATACAAGTATGACAAAGTTACAGACAGTTGAAGTTACATAGCCAATGTGTGCCAGAGAAGAACAGAGTAAGCAACCAACTGTTGGCATTTTGATTTGCAGTTATATTTTTATGATGTAAAGGCTATGCACCTATTGTAATTAGGTTTCTGACATGTAATTATGTTTTTTTGTAAACACACTTGAGTGAATTCAATTAGAAGTATTGTATGTAATCGATTAAAGGGTCAACCTAGTTATTTGTTTTGTATGTGCATATAAATATAAGATGCACCCATTGTAATTAGCAGAAAAAATTGATATAGAGTTGAGATAAGTAGAGAAGAAGTGTGAAAAGAGTCTATAAGATGTATTAGAGCTTTTCAAAAGGTCAAAGCATCAGCGCACCAAAGGAACTGATCAAACAAGCAGTGTCACAATGATAGTTCATCCAACAGATATAGTGTGTATCTGAGATTAGAAGGTTGTAGCCTTCACCACTTGAGCAGTGAGCTCTAGGAAAGTGAGTCCACACCCCTAATAGGGTTTATTGTAAAAGAATCCTAACAGAGTCTGACCCTTGACAAGGTCTACTGTACTTAACACATTGTAAAGCAACTCCTAACAAGGTTAAGGATCTTCTAACAAGGATCATAAAACACTAGTACAAAATATTAGTGGGTGTCAATTCCCACCGGGGTTTTTACCTATTTGGGTTTCCCCGTAACCATATTGGTGTTATGTGTTGATTTCATGTTTCATGTTTATGTGGATGTTCATTTCAGTATTTAAGTATTCAAGTTCAGTTTAAGATTAAGTAAAAAGATAAATTACAGTGAACACTGATTCACCCCCCCCCCCCACCCCCCCCCCCCCCCCCCCCTCTTAGTGTTCCCATTCCTAACAATTTTCAAGTCAAAAGTATTTGTTTTTTCTAATAAATTTTTTCTATGAGAAGAGACATGTGTTTTAGTCTAGAAAGTGGAGTTAAATGTGGCTCCCATGAGGGTTGAGCCCATCTTGTGTTGGAAAAATGGTCAGTGCTCCCCTCGGGATTCATGACATGGTTTAATCACCTCCTGTGTCTTCTATAAGTCTAGTGGTTGTATCAGGCATTAACAGGTTGATCTTTTGGTGCAATGACAACTACTACTTGTAACAAGTGGTATCAAAGCTTGGTCACAGGTTTGAATTCCCTCAGGTAACGCTAAGGGGGAGATTGTTGGAAAAATGGTCAGCACTCCCCTCGGGATTCGTGACATGGTTTAATCGCCTCTTGTGTCTTTTAATATTTTCTTGATTGTACTTTCTACTCTCTTCTTAGATTATTTTTCTTCTAAGATAGTCTTTGAAGAGATGAAGTTCTCCTCAAAGGTTCCAAATCTATTGCTGTGAATGTCCAACTTACTTTTAAGCAATCTTCTCACATACTCTTTTGTCTCTATTTCAGAAATTTCATATCCAAGAGGGTCTATGAATTCTACTCTAGGTTCTACTGCTTCAATGAATGTAAAGTCAGTATCAACCATAAAGCATATCTCATTCTTATACTTCTCTACTAAAGACTGTGGGATCCTTATTCTACTTGTCATCAAATTATAAAATGTTTTGATTACCAATACTGCACTCTCATTGACTTTGTCAATAAGATGTCTTCTATATACTTTGTTAATCTTTTCCATTGTAGTTTTACCATCATTCCAATCATCACTAATAGTGTAAGGAAATCTTCTTAACAAATGGAAAAACATATAAGTGATCAATGATGATAATCTAAACTAAGAGTTCTTAGTCTTCTTAATCTTCTCCAAGTTTTCAAACAACTGAATTCTCAAAATTTCACACATGTCAACTTGAACTTTGTCAACACACATTAAGTAGGCTACATGTATCATTCTAGCTGCCATGTCATCTTCTCTTGAGTGTGCACAAAACTTAGTTGTAAGGATCTTGCACAAATATCTAACATCGTCTTGATGTATCTTGCTAATTACTATTCCTCTGCCATTGTAAGATGATTTTGTGTTGTCTATAACTATTTTTCTCATGTTTTTCTCATTCAAAGGTATGGCTCCAGTTTTAGATAGACTAGTTACCTTATGAATTAGGTCAGTTGTGATTTCTATCACTTTGTCATCTAACCAAAACTTCCCATTGTGAATTTTGCTTAAGATTATCTTGGTGCATTCTTCATCATCAAACTCATATTGTAAAGAATACTTAATGATCTCATTATCCTTCAAATGTTCAAACCCTACTTTCAATGACATATCTTGATTGTAAATCTTTTGATATTCTTCTGTAAAATCACTATAACTGAGAATCTCAAGTTTGCAGCCCAAATAGCTTCTAACATTTTCTAAGTGTAAAACTTCGTCTGGTTATCCTTGTAGAATCACTGAGTAGTGTGCACAATCCATAAGATAATCTGTTATATCCATAATTGGGAAAAAGTAAAAGTTTGTAGAATACTGATTCACCCCCCCCCCCTCTCAGTATACCCTATTTCTAACAAGTGGTATCAGAGCTTGGTCACAAGTTCAAATCCCCTTGGGTAATGCTAAGGGGGAGATTGTTGGAAAAATGGTCAACGCTCCCCTCGAGATTTGTGACATGGTTTAATCTCCTCCTGTGTCTTCTATAAGTCAATGGTTGTATCGGGCATTAACAAGTCAATCTTTTGGTGCAACAGCAACTACTACTTGTAACATCTTATCATAATGAAATAAAGGAAAAAAATAAAGCACTAATCAACCATTTAAAATCCAGCATGTTGTTTAAAGTAAGGAGTCCAAAGTGAGTTGTTGATCTTCAGTTGCTACTAAGTATCCTTGTATGTTGTAGGTCTTAGATACCCGTGCAAGTATAAATGCAAGTATTTCAAGCATAAATGATTGCAAGGGCATCAAAAGACCTGCAATATACAAAAATAATGTGTTCTTAAATGTTGAAGGCATCTGATAATCCTGTAAATGGAAATTCAGAGGTTTAGCATTCAAGAGTAAAAGAGGTACAAAATTCATAGTATAGCTATGAGAAAATTTTAGGCATCATGTATAGCAGCAAATAAGAATGCATCAAACCAATTAAATTTTTCCAGTTATGATGATGGGGCAACAATGTATCACAAAGTCAGTTACAAGGATCAATAAATGAAGCAATTGCATCACAAAGATGATATAGGATGATGAGTGATGCTACCAATGGAATTCATCCTAATGATCACTTTAAGGACAACAAGAAGTTTCAATTAAAAGCATGCCGAGATCAACAATAACAATGTATTCAAAAGTGCAAATTTATCAAAGGATGTATGACTGTTATGAAAAGAATCTATGGCTACATGAAGAAGAGGATTTTTTTTGGTTCAAGAAGCAGAAAAGGATTATGATCAGTATGTTGTTTGTAAAGATAAAAGGGACATGAGATCAAAATGCATGAAACCTTTTGTTTTACTTCCAAGCCAAAAGAACAATTAAAATTTAAAAATGAGCATCTAGAACTACAAAATCAGAAAAAGATAATACAATCAACTTCAGGTTCATAATTGAAATTAGTTACACAATTATTATGATAAGCTACAGTGCAACGATATTAAGGTGTGTGTGCTTTGAACTATGACGGAAGTGATAACATCATTTAAGACATGTAATACGCATGAATTCAAAGGAGATCATACACAAGCCAAAAATGGCCAACAACATGTTCATACATAATTATTCATGCAAGGGAGAAAATACAAGGCACTTCTTAAAAGGTGATATCGGGATTGTGGTATGTTGTTAAAGAAACATTTTAGTTACAGGAAATATCGGTTCAATGTTAGGATCACGTTGCCAATGGATAAGAAGTATAATAGCTAAGGGATAATGAGATGGAAATCAACTGTGTATTAACAAATGCTACACATAAAATAGTGAACTAGAGGGCTTGAAGCAATTAAGAAAAATACAACTTCTATGAGGAGTAATCAAGACAATAGTAATGACAGTTTTGGAGTAGCTATAATATGAACTCTTGTGATAATGAAGACTAGGTACAAAGACATGATATGTGACCAAAGCAACTACAACCATGTGTTGTGTAAAGAAAATAAGAAACATCAATAGCATGTAAGGAACATCCATGAATGATGAAGGTTGCAGTCATGATTATCAAAGTTTTTTGTCATATTGTTATCATCATATTGTTGAACAAGAAAATTAGAGCAATACAGTAGCAGAAGGCTTTTACTAGAGTAAAGCCATGTAAATATCTAAAGGTGCAAGGTGTGCACAAAAGAAATATAAAAACATCAACATAATGGTAAAATAAAATCTTTGTATCTAAGAAATTTCCAACTGTAGAGGCATTGTGTATTTAAATTACCAAAATCAGCAACTCTCATAACTACAGATTTAACAACAAAGTCAAGTAATGTTGGAAATTAGATACTGCAAGAATACCTAGCATGGAATTGCCCAAATACAAATAGATATGCAGACTTTCTTTTGTGTTTTGAATGAGCTCATGTGAGGCTAGAGAAAGCAGGATGGTAAAAATCTCATGGAGAAATGGTAGATGTAGATGGGGCTTAGAAGATATAACATAACCACAATGATATTTATCAATTTTGAAATCCAACATTGAACCCAAATATTTAAATACAACCACACCCTCTGTGAAGTCACAGGAGATGAGCGCATACCTTTTGGATGCCAAGAAGATCATTGCAGAAATCTTCATCGAGCCACAGAAGAAAAACTTCATCAAGCCCTAACTTCTTAATGTCGGCAGAGGAAGAGTAAGAAAAATACTAAGTGTAAAATGAGAAAAAGCTTTTAGGGTTGTCAAGCTTTGATGCCCTTTTCTTTTTTTATTTTCTTTCAAGTCTATGGATAATGCCATTTTACTGGCATTTAAAATCAAATATTATTAAATCAAATAATATTTTGTCTCTATTTTTGTTTCCTTGATAATTTTTTGTAATTTAATAATTATTAATTGATGCATTTATAAATTAATTATTAATTATTAAAAAAAAATTTCAGGAATCAATAATAATGAAAGGTTGGAGAGATAAGGATGATTTTAATAGCCTTAAGGACTTCTTCTTGGAGGTTATAAACAGTTTGGAGATATATGGAGAACATATAGGCATCTTGGAGCAGATTTAGGAGATGTTGGAGGGCATTTAGGAGGTTTTTGGATTTAGACTTATTCTTTTGTTAAGGAGGATTTATGAGTTATTTGAGTGTTTAGAGGCCTTTTTTTAGCACACTTAAGGCTCCTTCATGGTTGTGGAGATTTTTTCCAACCAGTTTGCCTTGTTCCATGGCTTCTAGACCCCTTTTTTGGGGCCTTTTTCTGGCATCCGACCCTTGGTGGTTGAGGATTTGGTACTTTGATAGTTTTGGGGCTCATTGGTAGGGAGTAACGATTATGCAAGAGAGACTTTCTTTTGTGACATTGTTTTTCCTTGAAGTATTTTGTGCATGTATCTGTAACTCATTTTGGAAACATAATATAGAGTGACTAAACTTTTGGAGCAAGCATTATCTAAGTTCTTTTAGTCTTCTTTTCTTTCTGCATATTTGTGTATACCATAGGTAATTGATAAAGGTGATTAGTGAATTTCGTCATTCCATGTTATCTTATCTCATCTGAGTACCTATTTGTAGGAGTGTATGTTTGTTTACAGGTTGTAGTTTATGTTTTATGTTTTGAAACAGTTAAGTGAGAAATGTCTTCTCCATAATAGGTTCATTCAAAACCTTACTATGAAATATTTATGCAAGCCTATATAGAAAAATTGTGCTTTCCCTCAATTCAGATAGTGAAAACCAACACTTAGGCATTTGTGGTTGTGATTCATATCAATTTGGTGCATCACCTAGTAAGATAGAAAATCTGCATTTCATGTTATTTCTAGTTTTCTCTATCCCTTTCCCTTATAAGTCTTAGTTTAGTTTTGAGCTAAATAGGTGATTATCCAGTAGGAACCGGCCTAGAATCTGGAGGTTTCATTTCAAGTTTTTCATATCCCACATGCAGAAGTGATTCCCATAATATGTCAGGTTGTTAAACTTTTGAGTTTAATAGGGTACAAATTTGGTGCATAATAATTATACCCAATTAAGATAAGTTATAGCCTGGTTAAGAACTACAATAGTCTTGTTAAAGACTACCCTATCAATGGATTTATAACCCTTATGAGAGTTCTCCTTGTTAGAGGATTTATACTTCACATCCTATTAAAGATCTTGCTCACTTTGTTAGAAGTGACCTTGTTAAAGGATTTAGCTTACCAATCTGTTAGAATCAACAAGTAAAGAATGACCTAATGTTTTCACTCAATGCATGACAGGTCCAATGTATTCCTAATCAATTGTATTTCTCTAAATAGTTTACTACCTTTGTACTATCTTCAAAAATATTTGTCTATCACCACATGCTATCGCAACAACACACTTCACAATTTTCATAACCATTTTTATACTTGTTCTAGGTCAGTGCTAGAACCCTAAAATGTTTTAGAAGTAGGCACTCAAATCCAACTTAACATATGAGAGAGCACGCAAAAATCAAAATTCAACATCCTTGATGTCATCTCAAAACATCTAAACTTGAAAACATGTCGGCCAACCACTTACATTTGGCAGCAACATCGATCTAACCTGTCATGACCCTCTACATGCTTATCTCTACAACTCTTACATATATGTATATTATTTGACAAATGAACTAAGGTATAACATTCTTCTAATGTAGTTTGATCTCAATAAAATTTATTAATTATTTCGAGATGAATTATTTTGTAATTTTCGTGGTTAATTATATTACCCTCTTTTGTTATCTAGATTTTTAATTTTTAAATTTCATTTTTAATATTTAGTGTACATTATTGTAAGTTAATGGTTTTTATGTGTTCGTCTATTTGTCCATCTCCTTAGACGATAATTATTAAAAATTAAATTCAAGATTAAAAAAAATATTATTGTAAGACTTCCAATATTATTAAAATATAATAAAAAAATATTACAAGTAATTCATAAACGTTAAAATAATAATAATAAACAATAATATGTAAATAACACAATCATTAGTGATTAAATACTACATAAATAGTAATATCAAATTCAAATAATAAATAAAGAAAAGAAAAGAAAAATAATAAATTATCATTTCATTTTACTAGCCGAATACACAAAATGCAATCAATAAATTATAACTATTAAAGATGACTAAAACAAAAGACTTAGCATATAACTTAAACAAAGGTATATATATATTAATATCTATACCTTATAAAAGGAAAAAAAAAAAAAAACCTTATACTGCAGATGCATGAGTCGCACAGGAAGCCGAGGAAGGGAGTCAGAGAAGAATGTCACGCGTCTGCCTCAAGAAACACCAAAAATGTCAATTGGAGACGTGGCTAGAGGAGGAGGAAACATTGATGTTCTAGCTGTAAAAGAAATCAGATTTGCACAAATCTGGAAATATTCTGGAAAGAATGACCACTTGGGAGCACTATTTGAAAACAAGTTTAAATAGGGTTTTTGGGTTGTTTTTAAGAGAGGGAGAGAGAACTGGAGAAACAGTAATAGCAGCAGCATTGTGGGAGATTTTACAATTTTTGCTTGATATTTATAAATAATAAGAGCTTCACCAGTGGATCCTCTCTTTCTTTTGGATTCTTTTCATTAAGGAAGGCTACAAACCAGGTATGTTTGAGTTCTTTTATTTTTATATATTCTTCTTCTTCTTTTGAAAACAAAAGAAAACTTTGTCTCCTTTCCTATGTTAGTTTGCTGATAACTTATTCGCATGCATTCATTTCTGAATATCAGTATATATTTAAAAACAAACAAACATTGTGATATAACACAAAATTATTGTGCTACTTTTATTCAAATGGAAGTTCTATTTTTGGTGATTAAATATAGCTGTAGTTATGTTATTTTTGGCACTGTTATAATTATGTTATTTTGGCACTGCTGTAGTTATGTTATTTTTGGCACTGTTGTAGTTATGATTGGCACTATTGTAGCTATGTTTTTTTTGGTACTACTGTAGCTGTGCTTATGTAATTTTGGTACTGTTGTAGCTATTTTTATGTAATTTTTGGCACTATTGTAGCTGTACTTGATAATACTCAGAATTTTATAATTGCTAGTTGTTGAATCATATTATTTTAGCCAATTATAGGATCCAGTTCATTCCTGACTCATATATGTAATTTTGGAACTTAAATGCATATGATATTTTCACTTCTCAAAAGGATCATGGTAGTCTTTTCTTTTTCTTTGCTAGGATAATAAATCTAATATCTTGCAGCAAATTAATCATGTCGTAAAACAAACTACAAATAGTTTGACACCATATATTTCATAAATAAAGATAGCTAGCCACGTTGTATCTCACAGTCAACATTAGAATACTATCTAGTTTTAGAAATGAAATTATAGTCAAACTTCATATGAAAGATGTTATTTTTCCCTCATAAGTGTATTCATTTCAATGGCTAGGGATTATAGTGTGATTAAATATTTTAGGAAGTAAGAATCTGTCGTATACAGAAAAAAAAATTTTAAAAAAAAAGATAACCAATCGCCACAACACTAAAGGTGAGGAAATAGGATACATGCGTATAGGTAAATTTTATACATGGTTAAAACTTGACCTTGTATCAAGTACTGATGATGTTATAGTAAATAGCTTAGGAATTCCGATCGGTCGGCGAAGAATTGTTTGGGACGGATAATGCCCCGAAAGGTTTCGTTTCCACAACAATTACACCTAAACTCAGTAGTAACCAGAACTACATACTATGTTAGTGTGAGCGAATTTAAGGGGCCTTGATCCCATGGATACGGGTATGTAGGTAGCCTAGTAGGTGAAGGATACCTCCAGTACATAGGTTCCTTGGACATAATTAAGTAGATTCATGTTAACAGTCAAGCCAAGACGCGAACTTCCAATTTATTAAAAAAAAGGAAAGAATGATTCTCAGGAAGGTATCTATACCCGGCTGGATGCCTGAAAATTGAGAGGGGGTATAGATCTTAAAATTAATCTTGGTCGTCTGCTCTTGGCCATAAGCCCAAAATCCAAGGAAGGGTGCGGATCTTATTTTATAACCTTGCTAAGAACCTTGGCACAATCTTGGGTAGATTGTGAAATTTCTTGCAAGCTACTCTAGACCCAGATGGTCCCGAAGAGTGTAAGTCTCTGATCAGAGCATTAATTATTTCATGTCCTTATGAACCCATCCTGGTTGGATGGAAGAATGACTTATATGTCTCTTACTACATCATCTATCTCACATGGTTAGAGATTGGGTCCAGACAACCCCTTTATTTGCCTAGGACAGAAGAGCCCGGATGGCTAAGTGGTAAATTTGTCCCGGATGGACTCTTTTTTAAAAAAAAATCTCCTGAGCAATCAATAACTAACTTTATCAAGTAAACAAAAAAAATTATAGCCTTGTATTTAAGTTGTTATGTTATTAATGAAGTTTCTAGTTATTTCTGTTATTATAATTCTTAGGACAAGGTTGGTCCTTACATAACCAATGGTACTAACTTGTACTCTATCCTAACTACCAGAATCACTTCAATCCTTAATAGCTCAATAAAATATTTAAACTAGCTAATTCAATCATAGAAGTAGTCAAATATACCTCTGTAGATAATGTATGTATGATCGCACACCTTAACTCTATCTCCAACTCCATATCCACTCGTCTAAATCTTGCATATTGTCTTCTTATCGATTGATTGAACACTTAGTTGATTCTCCATTTGATCCTTTAATACCATTAGTAAATATGATATCTTGACATTAACAGAACATGTTACCAGTAATGAAAACACCACAATACACTCATGTGATTAAAATACATATCACCTTCATCAAAATGCGGACACTTTACCAAAATATATTTGATGGATTTCTTTTTTATGGTGCATGCTAAAAGTTATCTTTTCACCATATTTTCCCCTAGATATTGCATTCTCTTTCCAAAATTGCATAGTCATATTTCAAACCCCCCATGAAGGACCACTAGATTCACCTCATTCCCAAGAATCCTTGAGCCAAGTGGGTCATTTTACTTCCAATGTAATGCCAATAGGGAAATAGGCCTAAGAGTCCTTGCTTACATCCATATAATGATAAACCATATTTGCACACATTACAATAAGTATAGACTGTATAATTCTATGTGATTGGACTTGAATTATTTTCTCCACTACCTTTTATTTTTAATTTCCTCAAGCAACTATGTAACATATGTGCATCATTGTAAGGTAAATAAAAAGCATTGGGATCTTCCTTTAGGTTGTTCTACGTTGCCACCAGTTCCTTGTTTGGATTTGGTGGAATGAATTATAGAGGGATTAAAACAATGACTATTTAATTAAATGTCTATTCTTGGTAATTTCCTTTGTTGTCTCCTTGATGTTGATTTTCCTAGAAAGGGGGTCTCATACCTTGATAATTATATGAATTATTTAGGGGCATAGTTTTTTGCCACTTAATATTTATGATCTTGTTAGAGAAGGTCCACAATAGGTTCTCAACATCATTCATCTTCATTGTCATTAAGGACATAATAGATAAGCCAGATTTTTGAGTGTTAAAAAAAATACATGGATTGGGGTGGTGCATAGGTACTTGCAACTACTTCTCCATGTACCGAAGTAGTTATTTCTAGAAAGACTAGCATGGAAGGTCTCAACAAAAAATATGTCTAGCATAAATTAAGTTGATTTATGCTCTTACATCTAGCTAATAGCCATTTTTCAATGTATTATCTCCAAGTGAGTGAATCATCATTTCTATGTCTAAGTTGATTGCCTTCAAGTAGCAGACAAAGGCCATATCTATAGGGGACAAGAAGCAATAGGAATATTCTACCAATTATTATGAAACTAAGTGTTGAAGTTGGTTACCACCTTTTGAGGCACTCTTTTAATAGTGACTTGCTACTACAATAGGATGAGAAATCACCCTACTTGAAAAACCTATCAAAAAACATACCTCCTAGATAGTCCCATGTGGCAATAGAATTTGGCACTATGGATCTATACCAATCTCATGCCTTCCCTTTGAAAGAGGCCAATAATAGTTGGAGAGAGCTACATCCTATTGAGTTATGTAGTGCATAGTAAACACATTACACACATGTTGCATATTATTTGTAGGGATCTTTGTGTCTTCCCTACTGAATTTGGATAGATCCTTCAACACAAAAGTGGGAATGACATCCCAATTCATGGGGGAGTTGGTGCAATAAGAAGGGTCCCAATATTTTAGGCCATAAAATTACAAGGCTAACCAATTTGATCCATTGGAAGAGGCAGTTGAGGTTGGAGTGCACCTTACTCAAAATATTAAGCATGTGTTATGGTCGTCAAAGGTGGTAGAAATAGGCTTGGGTTACATGTTGTTGTTGGCATAATTGATGCATAAATTAGTTGATGATAGTATGGTATGAGTTTGATGTAGATCTGATGATAGGTTAATCACTTATGATGTTTTCATTGATGTCAACCTAGTATTTGTTGGTTGACAGTGTACATGTTATGCTAATGTATGTTCAAAAGGTTGGATCTAGAGATGTGGTAAGAGTTGGAGTGTGCAATCGTAATAGAAGACTAAGTGATGTCTCTAGATTCTATATCTATGACTGTGCAAGGTTATCATATGTATATTGTGATTGTTAGGAATAGGAACACTGAGAGGGGGGGTGAATCAGTGTTCTACAATATTAATGTTTTTCTACTTCTTGAAACTTAGTCCAATTACTTAATTACTGAACTGAATATTAAAGCATGTAAAGTAAACAACCATAACACATAACACCAAATATGATTACGGGGAAACCTTGGCCAAAGGAAAAACCCTGGTGGGAATTAATACCCACTAATAATTGTACTTTGTATTATGAACCTGTTAATGTTCTGTTAGAATAACTGAGAGGGGGGTGAATCAGTTATCCACAGTCCCAATCACAAAATGTATATCCAAAAACAATTTACTAAAACTTCTACAACTCGGTAAACTAAAATAGTATTTTGTCTGTGTTTTTAACGATTACCAGTTAATAACATATAATGATTACCGATCAAATCCAATGTGCAACATGTAAATTATGACAACAAACAATCATCACAATCAACACATAACACAAGAGATTTAACACGGAAACCTTGTGAAGGGAAAAACCACTTGGGACCGGCAACCCAAAAATTGTTCACTCTTCTGAAGTGAGGTCAGTGAAGACCCAACCCTGTTAAAGGTTACAAACACACTGTGAGGTGTGACCTTGTTAGAGGATTTTAGACCAACCATTATCGTCCAACCAGCATTCACTATGGGTTTGACAGGATAACAAATGTACACTCTATGAATGACATTACAAGACTTTCTAGTCCACTCTGTTAAGAGATTTCTCTGTTTACAATGGTTAAAATGTAACAACAATTGATCTAATTACAATACAAATTCAATTGTAGATTATCATATCCATGTTAAGCTCATTCAAATCCTCTAATCAATATATCAATTCTATTTCAATCAATATTAGCTTACTGTCGCTTAGTTATAGTTGTCTGACGCTCGGTAATCTCTGTAGTTCAGTTCTCCTTAACCAATCTGATTAGGCATGCATGAAGCTTGTTCATGTGATATCATTGTAGTCTCCTTCTTTTGGAATGATTTCATCATGAAATCCTATTCTCTTAAATAGATGAGTAAACTATTTTAATTCCATCCATCAGATTTTGCCACTTAATCTCCTTTATTGATTTTTCCACTTTAACCTTCCTCAATAGATGTGTCAGTAACACATTTTGTTTCAATCCCTTAGATCTTCTTCGAATTATGTTAGTCATCAATCTTCGTAACAAACATTATCTTCAACTTCGTAATCATAACACTTTACAGCTCATCAACTTCCATCAGCTAAACTAATCAATTAGTTATTTTCTTCTGCTTGGTTAACAAAGAAATGTGTCGGTGAACACAAGCTCAGTTTATACTGTGCTTGGTATTAGAGTTACAGGACTCACCGAGTCCTTGCCTGACTCAGTGAGTCCGAGGCCAAGTCAGGCCAAGCGAGTCTACTTGACTCTGGACTCGGGACTCACTGATTTAGGCAAGGACTCGTCGAGTCCTGCCGAGTCCATGGACTCACCTGACTTGGTGAGTCTCAAGGCCAGGACTCGGCTAGCAGGCAGCACTGAAAAGCGCTTTAAAAAAGCTTTTTTTAATTATTTCAAGTCATTTTTTATGTTTGACTTGGCATTTATATTATGTTTTTGACCTAAAAAGGTCATTCTATCACTTGCATAAGGAAAGAAGAGAGAAAAAAGGCTTGAGAGAAGAGGATTGGGGTTTTAGGAAGAAAACCAATTGGCTCTCATTCAAGGATTGCTGATTGTTTGTTCATCTTTGTTGCACTTTGTAGCTTGCATGTAAGCATTGAGAGGAGTTGAAAGACACATTTGGAGGAGGCTTCTACAAAGTTGATTTGCATTTCCATTTCTAGAGCAAATTCCAAGAGGTATGTTACTTTCTTTTTGTTGTTTTTTTTTTTTTTTTTGCATTCATGAATTTTTTTTGTTTCCATTTTGTAGTGGCTAATGGGGAGGTGTGGAGTGGCCTCTATGATTTTATAGAGAGGATGTCACTTGATGATGCAATTTCCAAAAGTACAGTCCATGAGATAGAGATGTACACCAAAGCACAAGGGGACTTATTTGCACGAGAGATATGCAAAAAAATCGAACTGCATTGATGCCTGGTAAGAATCTATGATTCCAAATTATAATTTCTAATTTCTAATTCTATTATGGTTTACCACTTTAGAATCTAGATTGATAAAGTTAAAGTTATAGAACTTATTTGAAATTTTCTTATTTCAGATGCATGGTGGGAGATGTTTGGTACTAAGGTGCCAAATCTACAGAGGATTGCCATTTGTATCTTGAGCTAGCCATCTAGTGCTTTAGGATGCGAACGCAATTGGAGTATGTTTGAGCATATACACTCCAAGAAGCACAACAGGTTGGCCGTGAAAAATATGAATGATCTTGTGTTTGTTCACTACAACCTTTGCCTTCATCACAAACATATCTTGGGCACCGACACATCTCCAATTGTATCAGAGAACATTGATCCACAAGAAGAGTGGAACACTGAGATGAATGATCCTATCTTCAGTGATAGAGACTTGGAGTGGGTTGATTAGGTGGATCAAGAGGCAGAGGCAGTAGCGATGGCATAGGAGGAGGCTAGAGCATGAGGAGACCCAGTGCAGGACCCTAAGGCTGAGAGTGGTGGATCCGAGTCTAATGATGAGGATTATGAGGAGGGTGATGATGAGGAGGATGATGATGAGGAGGAGGGTGCCAATGAGCATGTCACTGAGGATCCTATTTTAGTTCAGCCTCAGACACAGGGAGAGAGGATGGCTCTAGAGTCTTCCATGAGTCATTTTAGGTGTACTCGTAGGAGGACATAGGCTACTATGAGGCTATGAGCCTTTATTTTGAATCTTTGATATATGTTTTGAACTTCTGATTCCATGGATTTCATATTCCATGAATATTGTAGACATTTTGATTTGACAGTGACACTATATTTCAGATTTCTATATGTTATTTGGTTTAAATTTAACTAATTTTCTTCAAAAATCCATATTTTTACTTATGTGATCTATGAAAATTTGTGTATGTGTGCAAAGGAGTTTCTATTTATCTCAATTATTGTGTATTAGATGTTAATTGACTAAATGTTGCAGGAAAAAAACTTAAAATCCTTAAAAATCTTTGCATTTCATGGGTTTTTTTATTTGCTGAGTCCAGGCGCTGAGTCTGAGTTTGAGTCCATTTTGAGCTTTCTGAGTCTGAGGTGAGTCTGAGGCTTGGAACTATGCTCAGTATACACTACACTGCGTCGGTGTATACTGGAATGCTTCTTTAACTGACAACATTGCTTTGTGCATTTTTCTCTATCCTTCAACATAGATAAATGCAACATAATCAAGTCAATAACATAAGGTCATAGACTCATTCATAAGTTACCCAGTGTATTCCTCATCCTTATCTATCATATTCATCTTCCTCATGTAGATATATTTGTTCTTCATCTCTTCTCTTCTTCTTTCTACATATGTTTGGGTATAGTAACTTACAAGATAAGTATTGTCAAAACTAGTTGACATCAATGATAACATATTACTAATTTAACCATCTTACATATCTAATCAGTAACTCGGTGATCTTAAATTACAGATCTTCAAGTTATACAGTTTATTCAAATCAATTTTAGTTCATCAATCTCTCCCTTTGGCATTGATGGCAACACAAGCAATATGAAATAAGCCATACACATACCAAACATGTATTCTACAACTCTGTCAACAAATTTTGTAATGGTACAAGCTCTCCCTAGCTTAATATGTTTAATCACTACGTCACATAAAATCATTTGCAAGTGCAGACTAACTTCTGCAAATATGTTCTTTTTAGCTCGCAGGTTTTCTTATGTTCTTAGTAACTGATCTTCAATGCTTTCCCTGTTCTGTATCTCTCTCCCTTTGTCTTTGGCTTCATATTCTTCATATTGATCTCTCTCCCTTTGACAACAATTCCAAAGAGAAATAAAAACATACAGCTCTGTAGTAGCCATGTAACTCTCTATTGTCCAGTGCATTCTTTATATCTCAGTATACTGATATGCAAATCTATTCCAATACTTCAACCTTTCACAACCTTAGAGATAAGTGTTGTCTCTACATACCTTTCATCTTCTGAGTCATCCTTCATTGCAACAAATACTACCTCCACATCTTCATCAATGTCGGTATCGGTGACATCTTCTTCTACAATGTAGCACACCTTCTTTCCTTTATCATTATTGTCTCGATTGTCTCTGTTGTAGTGTTGGTAACTTCTATTTCCTCTTCTCCCATAGCTTCCTTCACAAAATTAGTCTTTGTTTCTATCATCATCTTTCCTGTGTGGACATCTAGGAGCAATATGACTAACCTCTTTACAATTAAAGCATGCTAAAGGTAATTTACCTCTATACCTTCCTTTACCTTTAGGTAACCTTCTCACCATGAGAGCTTCAAGTTCATCAAGCTCATCACTAGTATCGCTATCACTATCATCATTCTTATTTCTTCTACTAGACTTACCAATCTTCAGAGAAGACATAAAAGCATATTCAACAGATGGTACAACACTATTGTCAAAGTTATTCAATTCAAAGGTTGTAAGCTTACCAATCAGACTATCAAGAGTAAGGTTGTTACTAGATGCAGACCTAGTTTCATGAATTGAAGATATTCAGATTTCGGCAATAAGGTTCTGAGAACTTTGCTTACCATTGTCTCTTCATCAATAACACCATCAGATGCTCTAATAACATGTACTACCTCTTTTAGTCTATTTGTGTATTGCACAGTATTTTCACCTTCCTTCATCTTCATATCATCAAATCTTCCCCTTAAGCTTTCAGCTCTGGCTCTTTTGACATTCACATCACCACTATAAACTTGAGAAAGTTTATTCCACATATCGTTAGCAGTAGTGCAATTTTGAATATCTTCAAATTCAGCATTGGTACAGGCAGCAGCAATCTCCATCATAGTAACATTATGTTCATGCATGTCTCTTAGTTGATCAAGGATCAATGGACCAGTGGCCAGTGCAATGTATCCATTCTCCATTAGTGTAAGGGAAGAATTCCCAATTCTAGATACATGCAACTTCATTCGGCTTTGCCATACTGTGAAGTTATCTTTGTTTAGCTTTGGCACTTCCCTCTTATACATTTTGAGATATTTGTGCTTAAGTCCTTAAAACTATGTTCCAAGCAACCAACGCTCTGATACCAATTGTTAGAATAACTGAGAGGGGGGTGAATCAGTTATCCATAGTCCCAATCACAAAATGTATATCCAAAAACAATTTACTAAAACTTCTACAGCTCGGTAAACTAAAATAGTATTATGTCTGTGCTTTTATCGATTACCATTTAATAACATATAATAATTACCAATCAAATTCAATGTGCAACATGTAAATTATGACAACAAACAATCATCACAATCAACACATAACATAAGAGATTTAACGTGGCAACCCTATGAAGGGAAAAACCACCTAGAATCGGCAACCCAAAAAAAATTCACTCTTCTGAAGTGAGGTCGGTGAAGACTCAACCCTGTTAAAGTTTACAAACACACTGTGAGGTGTGACCTTGTTAGAGGATTTTAGACCAACCATTATCGTCCAACCAACATTCACTATGGGGTTGACAGGATAACAAATGTACACTCTATGAATGACATTACAAGACTTTCTAGTCCACTCTGTTAAGATATTTTTCTATTTACAATGGTTAAAATGTAACAACAGTTGATCTTATTACAACACAAATTCAATTGCAGATTATCAAATCTATGTTAAGCTCATTCATATCCTCTAATCAATATATCAATTCTATTTAAATCAATATTCAGTAACTTACTGTCACTCAGTTATAGCTTTTTGACGCTCATTAACCTTTGCAGTTCGGTTCTCCTTAAGCAGTCTGATCAGGCATGCATGAAGCTTGTTCACGTGATATCACTGCAGTCTCCTTCCGGCATGATTTCATCATGAAATCCTAGTCTCTTAAATAGACAAGTAAATCATTTTAATTCCATCCATCAAATTTTTTCGCTTAATCTCCTTTGTTGATTTTGTCGCTTTAACCTTCCTCGGCTGATGTGTCAGTAACACATTTTGTTTCAATCCCTTAGATCTTCTTCAAATTATGTTAGTCGTCGATCTTCATAACAAACATTATCTTCAACTTCGTAATCATAACACTTTACAGGTCATCAACTTCCATCAACTAAACTAATCATTTAGTTCTTTTCTTCTACTCGGTTAACAAAGAAATGTGTCAGTGAACACAAGCTTAGTTTATACTGTGCTCGGTATACACTACACTACATCAGTGTATACTAGAATGCTTCTTTAACCGACAACACTGCTTTGTGCATTTTTCTCTATCCTTCATCATAGATGAATGCAACATAATCAAGTCAATAACATAAGGTCATAGAATCATTAATAAGTTACCCAATGTATTCCTCATCCTTATCTATCATATCCATCTTCCTCATGTAGATATATCTATTCTTCATCTCTTCTCTTCTTCTTTCTACAGATGTTTGGGTATAGTAACTTACAAGATAAGTATTGTCAAAACTAGTTGACATCAATGACAATATATTACTGATTTAACCATCTTACATATCTAATCAGAAAATTAGTGATCTTAAATCACATATCTTCAAGTTATACAATTTATTCAAATCAATTGTAGTTCATCATGTTCCTTTGCCCTGTTAGGAGCAGTCGTTACAATGCTTTAGTACAATGACCTGGTCAAAGGTCAGAACCTGTTAGGAGTCTTGAAGTAACAACCCTATTAGGGGTGGAAGGCTCACTGCTAGATCTCACTACTCAATTAGGAAGGCTACAACCTCCTAGATATCAGATACGCACTATATCTGCAAGGGTGAACTACTGCTATGACACTGCTTATCTGATTAGTTCCTTTTGTGCGTTGATGCTTTAACCTCTTAACCTCTTGTAAATCTCTATAACATTATTAATTCTCTTAACACATACTTATCATACTTCTATTCTTCTATTACATCTTCTATATCCATCTCATCCTCTAATACAAAAGTGCATGTCTTATATATATGTGCAACCAAAACTATTTACTAAGTCAGCCTATAACTTATTACATACAACACTTCCAAATGAATTGGCTCAAGCGTGTTTACATACATTGATATTAACATGTTTACAATATATTTATAATAGGCACATCACCTTTACAAAACAAAATAATACTCGCTAATCAAAATCTTTCCTATCGGCTGCATGCTTTGTTCTGTTATGTCGCTTCATTGTCTGTGTCACTTCAACTCACTGTAACTTCTTCATACTGTCACATCTGACCATGCATTCTTAGACATAGTTACTAACATACTCAAAATCTTATCTTTAAGGGCACATACCAAAACTTGATCATACACACGTGCATTGATGCTCTGTTCATCAAGTGCTTCACTGACTGCTCTATCTTCCATACTTAGCCAAATTCTGATCTTCTATGTTATTGCGCTGACCTCAAAACTTCATATGAATTTGTTGCCATAATGACAACACTAAAATTAGTCATATACACTAGTATAGTCAACTTTCCAACAATACCCCCCTTTGTCATTAATGGCAACAAAGGAATATGGTGAAGTTGCTAAACTACATCTTTACACAAAAACTTTCTATCATATACTCTTACCTTTTCATGTATATTGTACATCATATACTATTTATCTTATATATCCCTTATATCTGTACTACTCCATATTACTCTACTCCCCCTTTGACTTTAATGACAAGGGTGCTCAAAAAATGAATCTTTAAGTACTTACATAGATAGTACATCCGGGTATGCAATATTAAGGTTTTGGATCTCTCGCGGCCAAAATGCCTTGAGTGCATCAACTGTTTGTAGATGGGCGCATAGTGCATAGGTTAGCTTCTCCATCTTTTCCAAATTTGTACATGGACCTTAATCATATGTCACAATAGTGGCATCTATCTCCTTGATATTATGATTCAACACATCTAGAGAGGGTGTGCAAGTGTATGTCTCAACTGTGCTTGCCTAGCCCTTATCTTCGCAATCTCTTTCTTTGCCTTCTCAATTTTGTCCAGCTATCCTTGATAGACATTATTGGAAATGTTTATGTCTTGAGTGGGATCTTCCAATGATTTTCTTATAGCTGCCATCATAGATTTAGCTTCATGAATCTTCTTTGAAAGGTCTGAATTAAGTTTGTCTTTATTCATACAGTTAGCAATTACTTTCCTTCCTTTAGCTACTAACTCTTTCAACATTGCTTTAATGACCTTAAGAGAATTAAGGTCAAGTGAGAAATTACTTATTAACTCATCCAACCTTTTCTTGAGATATTTCTCTTCTACAACTTTAAATGTTGACTCCTCAAGACTTGAGAAATTTTCTTTGAAGCTTGTCAAAATAGTGCTGACATCATCCACTGAATGTACACTTGATACTTTCTTATCTTTTGGTAGTATATTGACTAATTCAACAAACAGAGGATTTCTCATAACTTGTTTCTCTTTTCCTTTCTCTGTGGCTAATACACTTATCTTTATTAAGTCTTCTTCTCCCCATGAGTCTAAACTAGTTGTTTCAAGGGTCAAACTTGATAACAATGAGACTGATGGCTTGGGGGTAAGGAGTGAGCTTTAACTTACTTCCATAATCTCAGTCTTTACCTTCACTGGGATCTCCACAGAAGGTTCTTCTTTATGTTCATCTTCTTTCTTATTTACAGGTTCATCTTCCTTCTCACTTTCTTGTCCAGTCAAGTCTTCAACTTGGACTTCTTCTTGCTGCTTAGGTAACTTTTCTCCACATAAAATCTCAGCCTCTTCAGTACTTACAAAGGCTTCTTAAAATTTGTCCATTTCATTGTCTATTTTTGCCATTGATATTTCAACATTATCAATCATAATAGTGTCATCCTTAGCTTCAGGCATGGGCGTAGACTCCATTGCTTCAGTAGGTGCTATCATTGTGGGTACAGAATCCTATGGACCTATCATCAGTGCATTAGGGATCTCAGCTTCTTTTTCTTGCTCAGAGTGAACTTGGGTTGCAGGCATAGTAGGAGGATACATGTGTCTTTCCAAAAACACCTTCTCAAATGCCTTCTCCATTTCCTTAGCAACCAACTCATAATCCTTATTCATTATTTGCAAAGTTTTAAGTTTAGTTCTTAGGTGAGGCTTCACCAAATCCAACAATAAATTTTTCTCTTCCACTGAACAGACAGGAAGGTTGTCATCTAATGTCTTTTCCCTTATCCTAAAATCTTCTTCTATAGCTTGTCTCTTCAAAGAATCCAAAATGTTCCATACATTATCCGAAATGACTGTCTTAAGTTCCAAAACTGTATTCTTGAACTTAATCATGTTCTTGATAATCATACTATGGATTTCTGATTTATCAATCTCATGATACTTATCATAAAACATTACTATTTGATCTATTCTCCCTTTATCAATGACTCTAGTTTTAGCCACTTCAAGATTCAGTCTGAATCCTACCTCAGGAGGTGCTTGAGTGTTTATGCCTTTTCTTCTTGTTGTTCTTGATGATGGGTGGCTTGCGCTGGTCTGCTTCTTCCTTTTAGGCATCTTACTAGCCTTAGGAGGTGGAGTGGACTCTAGATCAATAGTTAGTGTAGGCACAAAGATGTTTTCTTCTAACTTTTTCTTCTTTTCCTTAGGATCATCAGATTTTTCTATTTTGACATCAGAAGAGGGTGCGCTCTCAAGTTGCATTGCAATCTTGGCTTCCCTAGCTTTATCCAAGTCTGCTTGTGTAACACCATGAATTTTCAGAATGTCTGAAGTTATCTTGGATGCTTTTCTCTTTGTTGTTGCATTGTATAAGACAGAGTCTACTTGTCTTGTCTTCTCTTCATAAGTACCCCATCTTGGTTCATTGGGATCCTTAGGCGCTAATAGGAGGACTTGTGCATAAGCTTCCAAAATGTGTTCCTCCACTTCATAACCAAGTGGATGAATCCACTTAGTCCTAGGCTCCACTACTTCCATGCATATGATATTAGTTTCCACCATGAAACATATATTGTCCTTATACTTCTTCACTATACTCTCAGGTATCCTATACCTTCTCTTCATGCAGGAGCATCTCAGGCCCTTATCAATCTTGCGTCACCAAAAAGAATTTGGAGTTTGTCTATGTTGCTTAGTTTCTACTTTGACTGAGTTGGTCATTAGTTTTTTGGTTTCCTTTGGTTACTAAGTGTGGTCGGTTATCTCCTGGGTGGTTGGTTAATTCACTAACGCTCAGCGTTGTCTATCTGCTGCTCAGTTATCTTGCTTACCGATGGGTTCAGTTTTGTTTCATGTTGTGGCCGACTTGTGCATTTATATTGGATCATAGAATTAATGTTGGAATCCATCATTAGGAAGCATTTGGTCCTAGATTTGACCATTATACTTTCATTAATTGTGGATCTGAAGGCCGACTCAGCTCGGTAGCTTCTTGTATAAATGTGGATGCTTGGTGGTAGTTTAGGAAGGAGTTTTGGATAGAAAATAGAAGGCATTAGAATAGTGATTTGTAGTAGATCCTCACATGTTTGAGGACTTCGGTAGTTCTTTGTAATATCAGGCCCTAACTGGGAAGGTCTTACAGCCCAGCATGTATGACTCAAATTGATGTTAATATATGACAGATCTGGTATTCTCTCTCTCACTCTTGTTGTTTGTTGCTTCCGCATGTGTGTTGCAGGCTTGGATCATTAGGGTGTACCATCCTTTGGCCCCTCTTACATCCTTGCCTTGCATCAGGTGGTATCAGAGCGAGGTGAGATCTTGATCTAGGTCTACGAATCTAGGTTTACAGGTTCCTCTTCAAGCCCTAGTGAATTGTTGTGGGGTAGCAGATTGTGATCTAACCTGTAATTGCAGAGGGTTGTCAAGATGGTTCGTGGGAGGTGAGATGAAGATCTAGGATTGGCAGATATGCTAAGATAGATTACTGCTAGGTTAGAAGTAGTAGAGACAGCCCAAAGAAGAGGCAGACATCTTGAAGATGTTAGTGATGATGAAATTGAGGAAGAACAGGTGAATGCAAAACCTGCTCCTATTATAGATCAAGGTGAAATATTTTTGAAGGCTTTGACAAGTCTGAAGTCAACACCACATTTTAATCCCCCTGAGTATAGTGAAAAGTTGGATTCTGGTGAATTGGTGGACTAGATCACTGAGATGGAAAAGTATTTTGAATATGAAAATATCCCTGAGGATAAGAAGGTAAAGATTGCAAGCACAAAGTTGAAAAGTCATGCATCCTTATGGTGGGAACATCTGCAATTGGATCGGAAGAGGAAAGGCAAAGACAAAATCAAGGTATGGTGTAAAATGGTCAATAAATTGAAAGGAAAGTTCTTACCCTATGATTATCAAATTAACCTAGTTCGGTGAATGCAAAGTTTGAGACAGAAAGATAGCTCGGTAAAAGACTATATTGAGGAATTCTATAGATTAGATATCAAATCTGGACATGATGAAGATGATGTGGAAAGAATCGGTAGATACCTGAATGGTTTGAGAGTTTCCATCCAAGAGGAGATCAGCATGGTCAAGTTGGAGAACATTGAAGAGGCTTATCAATTTGCTTTGAAAGCCGAGGAAAAATTGAACAAAAGACATGAGAAAAGACAGAGAGGTTGAGGTGGTAGATTCCCTAGAGGAAGAGGTAGATCTAATGGTGAAAATGGTAGATCTGAACCAGAAAAGACAAATCTGGACAAAGGTAAGACCGAGTGTAAAGGTGAAAGTTCTAGAGGTAGAGGCAGTAACCATCGAGGTGGTTATGGTAGAGGAAGTTTCTGAGGAACTTGTTATAACTATGGAGAATAAGGACATAGATCTGTTGAGTGTACACAAGCTAGTAAGAAGGCTGGTAGCAGTAGAAATGCTTTGGTGCAAGAAGAGTCACCAAATGAACCTGAGAAGGAAAATAACTTGATGGTAAGAAGAGCGCTATGGAATGAAAGCAAGAAGGAAGATCTGATAAGGAAAAGTTTGTTCAAGACCAGATGTAGAGTTTTTGACAAAGTTTGGAAGGTAATCATTGACAGTGGTAGCTCAAAGAACCTAGCATCTGAAGAGATGGTCACAAAATTGCAGTTGGAAAGGTTGGTACATCTAAAGCCCTATCAGATTTCATGGATCAAAGATGAACATGCACTCCTGGTAAGTGAACAATGTTATGTGAATCTAAAGATTGGAAAGTACTATGATAAGGTGTTATGCAATATCATGCCTATGGATTGTTGTCATATTTTTTTGGGTAGACCTTGGCAATAGGATAGACATGCTATATATGATGGGAGATTTCATAAGTATACTATTATGGCTGATGGAAAGAAACAGATCTTGTTACTTTTGATGGAAGAATTTGTTAGTAATGTTTGCACATCTATGAAAGTTTGTTTGATGGAAGGAAGAAAATTTGTTAATTCTTTGAAGAGGAATGATGTATGTTTTGCTGTGATTCCTAATAAGCTGCGTAAGAAAATAGAAGATAATGTTCCTGAGGAGATTGATAAGTTACTCGTCGAGTACAGTGATATCATTTTTGATAATGTACCTGATGGTCTTCCACCGAAAAGAAGCATTGATCATTGTATGGATCTATTCCCTGGAGCTAGTTTACCGAATAAGGCACCTCATCGGTTGACACCTACCAAGAATCAAGAATTGAACTGACAGATTCAAGAGTTGTTGGAGAAAGGTTTGATCAGAGAAATTTTGAGTCCTTGTGTAGTACCTATTGTATTGGCAATGAAGAAGAATGGAGAATGTGTACTAATTCCAGAGAAATCAATAAGATAACAATGAAGTATAGGTTTCCTATACCGAGAATGGATGACATAATGGACAGCTTGACTGGAGAAAAGTATTTCACAAAGATTGATTTGAAAAGTGGGTATCATCATATCAGAATTAGAGAAGGTGATGAATGGAAGACTACTTTCAAGACAAAACAAGGTTTGTATGAGTGGTTCGTTATGCCTTTTGGTTTAACTAATGCACCAAGTACTTTTATGAGGTTGATGAATGAGGTTTTGAAGAAATTCTTGGGTAAATTTGTGATTGTGTATCTTGATGATATTCTAATATTTAGTAAGACCAGAGAAGAACATTTGTTGCATGTTAGACAAGTTTTGCAGAGATTGAAAGAGGAAAAGTTGCTGATAAATCTGAAAAAGTGTTCATTCATGAAAGAAGAGATTGTGTATTTGGGATTTGTTATTTCAGCTAATGGTTTGAAGATGGACCCTGAAAAGGTTGAAGCTATTCTAAATTGGCCTACACCTGTGAATGCTAGTGAGGTAAGATCATTTCATGGTTTGGCAAGTTTTTACTAAAAGTTCATAAGGAATTTTAGTTCAATTTGTAATGCTATGACTAAGACTATGAGAGGAGACAAAAGAGAATTCAAGTGGACACATGGAGCTGACAAAAGTTTTGAGACTCTGAAGTAGAAGGTTGTTGAATTACCTATTTTGGCATTACCTTATTTTAGTAAAGTATTTCAAGTAGAATGTGATGCAAGTGGAAGTGCAAGTGGAGCTATGTTGAGTCAAGAAGGTAAACCTATTGCTTTCTTTAGTGAAAATTTGAATGATGCTAGAAGGAAATATTATGTGTATGATCAAGAATTCTATGCTATTGTTCAAGCACTAAAGAAATGGAGACATTATTTGATACCGAGTGAATTTGTGTTGTATATTGATCATAAGGCTTTACAATATTTGGGTAGTCAGAATAAGTTGAATTAGAGACATATGAAATGGGTTGAGTATTTGCAGAGTTATACATTTGTGATAAAGCATAAGAGTGGAGTCACTAACCGAGTTGCTGATGCATTGAGTAGAAGAAGATCTTTGATGACCGAGATGAAAATTGAAGTTCTTGGTTTTGATGAGATGAGAGGTTTGTATGAAAATGACCCTGATTTTTCTGAGCCATGGAGAAAGTGCAGAGCACCTATTCAAGATCAACAAGACACTAAATGGGATGAATATTTCATTCAGGAAGGTATGTTGTTTAAAGGTATTGAGTTGTGTATACCGAGAGGAGTAATGAGATCTAATTTGATAAAAGAGAAACATAGTAGTGGTTTGGCTGGACATTTTGGCATTGATAAAACATGGAATTTGCTGAAGGAGAAGTACTATTGGCCGTAGTTGTATAAAGATGTTCAGAAATTTGTGAAAAGTTGTGGTATTTGTCAAGTTCCAAAAGGAGTAAGTTAGAACACTAGATTGTATACACCGATTGCTGTCCCTGAGAAACCTTGGATTGATATCAGCATGGACTTTGTTCTTGGCTTACCAAAGACAATAAGAGGTAATGATTCTATATGTGTTGTTGTGGATAGATTTTCTAAGATGGTACATATTATACCTTGTAGAAAGACATCAGATGTAGTACATGTAGCAGATCTTTTCTTTAACAAAATTTTTAGATTGCATGGATTACCGAGGAGTATTATCTCTGACCGAGACAGTAAATTTGTTGGTTATTTTTGGAAAACACTTTGGAAGAAATTTGGCACTGAGTTGAAATATAGTTCTACATTTCACCCACAAACCGATGGACAGACTAAGGTTGTGAACAGAAGTTTGGGAAATCTTTAGAGATGTTTAGTTGGAGACACACCAAGTAATTGGGATTTTGTGTTGGCACAAGCAAAGTTCACATATAATAATTCAATGAATAGAAGTACTGGAAAGACACCAGTTGAGATTGTGAATAGCACACAACCAAGAGGAATATCTGATTTGAGAGACATTGCTGATGAGAAAAATAGAAGTGCTGAAGGAGTAAAGTTTGCTGAATATATGAAGACATTGCATGAAGATGTGAAGCTGAAGTTGGAAGAAAGTAATCAGAAATACAAAGACAAAGTTGATAGATCAAGAAGACATAAGACTTTTGATGTTGGTGATGAAGTGATGGTTCATTTGAAGAAAGGTCAGTTTCCTGTTGGCACATATGGAAAGCTGAAGATGAAGAAGTTTGGACCTTGCAAGATTCTGAGGAAATTTGACAGTGGAAATGCATATGAGATTGAGTTACCTGAGGACATGGACATATCACCGATTTTCAACATTGTTGATTTGTATGAGTATCATGAACTGAATTTAGAAGTAATAGTACTGACAGAATATCCTAAGAAGCAGAATGATGAAGTTGAACAGATTTTGAAGGAAAGAGTTGGCAAGAGTACAAGAGGAAAATAGTACATGGAATATCTAGTTAAGTGGAAGAATAGACCGATGGAAGATAGTTCTTGGATTTCACAGTCTGAGTTGGATGCAGCTCAGACCAGACCTACCAAATGATTCTGAGAATCATTTCAAAACAACCCCAGGTGTCTGATGCAGGAGCATCTCGGGCCCTTAGCAATCCTATGTCACCAAAAAGAATTTGGAGTTTGTCTGTATTGCTCAATTTCTGCTTTGACTGAGTTGGTCAGTAGTTGGTCAGTTTCCTTTGGTTACCAAGTGTGGTCGATTAATTCACTGGCACTCAGCATTGTCTATCTGCTACTTGGTTATCTTTCTTACCGACGGGTTCAGTTTTGTTTCTTGTTGTGGCCGACTTGTGCATTTATATTGGATCATAGAATTAATGCTGGAATCTATCATTAGGAAGTGTGTGGTCCCAGATTTGACTGTTACTTATGTTAATTGTGGATCTGAAGGCTGACTCAGCTCGATAGCTTCTTGTATAAATGTGGATGCTTGGTGGTAGTTTAGGAGGGAGTTTTGGATAGAAGATAGAAGGCATTAGAATAGTGATTTGTAGTAGATCCTCGCATGTTTGAGGACTTCGGTAATTCTTTGTAATATCAGGCCCTAATCAGGAAGGCCTTATAGCTTAGCATGTATGATTCAAATTGATGTTAATATATGACAGATCTAGCATTCTCTCTCTCACTCTTGTTGTGTGTTTCTTCTACATGTGTGTTGCAGGCTTGGATCATTAGGGTGCGCCATCCTTTGGGCCCTCTTGCATCCCTTCCTTGCGTCATCTCTACATCCTGATTCTGAATGTTTTGATTTCCAAATCCATGAAGTCCTTCAAGGTACTTTCTAATGTTTCCTTGAATGAGATTTGTGGCAATGTAGGTAAACTCTTATCAAGGTATAGATCAGAGACTTTACCGACTATATGAAAGTACATATAGATGATCAATGACCCAAACCTGAATGTTTTGCTCTTATCATGCTTGATAACCCTTATATTATCCAAAAACTATGCACGCAAGATTTCACAAAGGTTGAAATCTCCATTTTCCTTCACTATTCTTATGGCTGCCAGAATAGTTGTTGCTGACACACTATTCACTTTGTTAGCATGTTGAAACTTGTATCCAAGTATCATCGCCATAAGTTTGATATCCTTCTCCTCAATGGGCTCAATTGTCATGTCGCTCTTATCACTCCTGGACTTACAAGTCTGGTCAACTTGTTTTCTGACATCTTTACTAGTAGGAAGAATGGCGCTGGTCTTAGAAAGTTTGGTCATCTCATTAATGAGGTCAGTAGTTATTCAAGAAAGGACTTCTCCAATCCAAAACATGTCATCATGCATTATGCTAAGAAATATCTTAATCCATTCAGATTCATAGAACTCATATGTAGTCGCATACTCTATGATAGGGTTATTTTCTAAGTGTGCGAACTCATTCTTGAATGTCATATCAGGATTTACCATTGTTTCAATGAGCAACCTTATTCTATCCAATCCTACAGGTTCCTTCTTATAGTATATGCATGCGTGTATATCTTCAACATGCATAACTCCCATCAGAGTTCTAGAAAATACTCCTTCTAGGTCATCTAGGACTAACTTAAAAGGATGTTTCTTGAATATGCATCTCTTCCTCTTTGTAACATCAAATACAACTAGAGTGGCCATTACTTACTTGACCAATGCTTATATAGGTTTCCAAAGGGTTTTTGAACTGTCATGTCTGAACAAGGGTTTTGTAACCAGCTTTCACACTTCTTCACTGATAAACCAACTGCAATCCTTCAACACTAACTACTTAATGTCCTGTGCTCTCCAAAGGCTCGAACTTGAATGCAAAAGTGAGGATAATGGATCTTCGGTGGTTAATAAATCAACTTTCTACAATCAATGCTTGCCACCATAATACATAATGTAACAAAGAATTTCAATCTATGTTTCTACTATTGATCAAGCTGTGCAATCTTGCATACTGCTTCAACTAGTAGCCAAACAATTAAAACTGAAGGCGCATACTCAGAGGGTGAGTATACCAATCGCACAGGGGTCTAGAGCTAATCTAGCTCCCCCTATGACCATGAGGGTCATTCATCTAGAAGTAGAAGGTGCATCCATTACAGATGCATCCACTACATAGTCATCAACATTATCTTTCTTTACTTCTATCCAAATCTTGCTCGCATCTTATGTAGCTTTCACAAACTTGACTTCTGTAGATTCATCCAATATTGATCCTTGAGACTTATTAGGTATTTCTTGTCTTTGCGCTTATGATCTACAAAACTTTGAGATGTGTCCAACCTTGTTAAAAGAGTGACAAATGATTGGAAGCCTTATATTCCTCGACGCATTGATGTGAGTTACCATACTGCATTGTCTAGTTGTGTGACCATTATAATTGCATATCTATCATGTAATGTTCTGAGGACTTCTAACATTTTGTTTTGGTTGATTTCTCTAAATTTTCTAAGTCTGACTTCTTTGATTTGATCTACAATTCATAGCTTTATGACCAAACTTATTTCATGAATTGTATAACCATTGAAAGGTCTTACCTCTTTACAATCTCTTGATATATGTACATGCTTGTTACAGGCATATCAAGTTTGGTTTATTGGCTTGCATTGATCTTTAGATGGTTTAGCTTTAGCTTCAATATGATTTTCAGTCTTCTTAGCTTTTGTATATTCTTCTGGTGCTTTCATTCTTTCTCATATATCATTAATTTGATTTTATGGTTCATTGAATCTAATACCAGTGGTATCTCCTTTAATCTTCTGTGCATACAATTGTGACTCTATTAGATCCTTACTTATGTGCAATTTGTCAATATGATTCTTTGCTTCAGTTAATTCAGATTCCACCTTTTTTTGATGTTTTCTAACTCCAAGATTTTTATGTTTGGTTGCCTCAGTTCTTCATCTAGTTGTTTGTTTTATTTGATATGCTCTTCATAATCTTCCTAATTGTTAGTTAGCTTTTCATCTAATTCTTCAATCTAATCCTTTAGAGATGTGTTTTCTTCATTTATCTTTTTGACCATTTTTCCCAAATCATTGTTTGAACAATCTTTCAAATCTTTTATAAGTTTCTTGATGAATACTTGTGCGCCATTAACCTTCAATTTCAGTTCTTCAATTTCTTTTTCAGATCTGTCAAGATCTTCAAGAGCTGCTTCAAGATTCTTCTTCATATGTTTTACTTCTCCTATATCCATGATCTCCTCAAGTGGTTAAACTTATCTTCATAGGACCAAAGCTCTAATACCAATTGTTAGGAATGGGAACACTGGGAGGGGGGGTGAATCAGTGTTCTACAATATTAATGTTTTTCTGCTTCTTGAAACTTAGTCCAATTACTTAATTATTGAACTGAATATTAAAGCATGTAAAGTAAACAACCATAACACATAACACCAGATATGATTACGGGGAAACCTTGGCCAAAGGAAAAACCCGGGTGGGAATTAATACCCACTAATAATTGTACTTTGTATTATGAACTTGTTAATGTTCCTTTTCCCTGTTAGGAGCAGTCATTACAATGCTTTAGTACAATGACCTAGTCAAAGGTTGGACCCTGTTAGGGGTGGAAGGCTCACTGCCAGAGCTCATTGCTCAATGAGGAAGGCTACAACCTCTTGGATATCAGATACACACTATATCTGCAAGGGTGAACTGTTGCTATGACAATACTTGTCTGATCAATTCCTTTTGTGTGCTGATGCTTTAACCTCTTGTAAAGCTCTATAACATTCTTACTTCTCTTAACACATACTTAGAATACTTCTTCTCTTCTATTATATCTTCTATATCCATCTCATCCTCTAATACAAAAGTGCATGTCTTATATATAGGTGCAACCAAAACTATTTACTAAGTCGGCCTATAACCTATTATATACAACACTTCCAAATGAATTGGCTCAAGTGTATTTACATACATTGATATTAACATGTTTACAACACATTTACAATAGGCACATAGCCTTTACAAAACAAAATAATACTCGCTAATCAAAATCTTTCCTGTCGGATGCATGCTTTGTTCTATTCTACCGCTTCACTGTCTGTGTCACTTCAACTCGCTGTCACTTCTTCATACTATCACATCTAACCATGCATTCTTAGACATAGGTTACTAACATACTCAAAATATTATCTTTAAGGGCACATAATAAAACTTGATCATACACATGTGTGTTGATGCTCTGTTCATCAGGTGCTTCACTGACTGCTCTATCTTCCATACTTAGCCAAATTCTGATCTTCTAAGTTATTGCGCTGACCTCAAAACTTCATATGACTTTGTTTCCATAATGAAAACACTAAACTTAGTCATATACACTAGTATAGTCAACTTGCCAACAGTGACTTATGATCGATTGAAGGTTGATGGTTCAATAGGAAGAACAAGATGTAGCCAAGGAGGAATGATTTGATGATTGTGTCAAATAGGTTTGGATTCAAGTGGTGCAATTTAATATATGTTATCTTGATTATGTTATGGGGTTATTTTTGTGACCGCATCATGATTGGTGACTGGTAGACATAGTTTCAATGGACATAAGATCACTCAATGAAAATTAAATGAAGTTCTTAGAATAATCAATAATATCCTCAATTGGTAATGTTGTATCATGTTGTGATAAGTGGTTATGCACTCCAAGGATCGTAGTGATGTGGCAGATGGACGTGGAATGATGAGTTGGCATTTTTATCATCATTATGCTCAAATTTATTGAAGTTGTGTAGGAACATTAGAGAGTGTGATATGTTTGACTTTTCTTTGTCAAATTGATTGTGCAATAGATTTGGAGGCCGACATGAACTTAAAATTGTAAATGGTAATTGTTAACACATTTTATGGTTCAAAGATTAAGAATGAATGAATTATAATGATGAAATTCAAATGTAATTAGGGTTGTTTGGTTGACCTAGCTAGTGAAAACATATTTATTTCTTTTTTATGTATTATGAGGAAGTGTGGAGGAGAAAGATCATGTATGTAGTTGTGAAATTGTAGAGATTGGATGTTATGCATGTGAAGCAAAGATTGAGCTTGAACTGGATATGTCCTAGTAGAGGAGAAGCCTTACTTTCTCATATCACTTTCACTTGTTGATTCCTAATAGTTTCATCAAGATAAATCCCTTAACTGAATATACTCTAACAAGTCTATTTTGAAAATCCTTTAATCAAGTGACTCTTTAACTAGGGTTTGAAATTACTTAACAAGGTTACTCCTAACGAGGTAAATCCCTTAACCAGGTGGCTCCTAAAAGGGTCTTGCTCTTAACTGAGAATTTTGTAAGCTTTTAACATGGCTAAGCTCTTAACCGAGCGTACTTCAAAAGACTGCAAAATTATTTGTGGGTACCATCCCCACATAGGGTTTTTTTGAGTTGGATTTCCATGAGACAAATATTAGTGTTACTATGTTGCATGGTTATGGATGTTTATCTTTATTGGTTTGTTTATTCATTAAATAGATGTTAATTAACGCAAGTTATTGAATGGTGTATGAAAATTTTAATTGTTAGATTACTGATTCACCCCCCCCACACCCCCCCCCCCCCCCCCCCCCTTCTTAGTAATATTGGACCTAATAATACTAACAATTAGTATTAGAGATTTTGTCCTCTTTGTGGTAAGCCTAGTAGCTTGAGGAAAAGATCACAATGATGAGGAAGGAACCTCCCAAATTCACTAAAGATAACTACCTGGTATGGAGTGACAGAATGAAATTATATCCAAAAGGTATAGGATCACAGTATTGGACACGTGTCATACACTAGAATACCACTCTTGCTAGAAATCTCAATGCAGATCAACTGAAGGAACAACATGGGAATACTCAAGCACAAGAAACCATTGTAAGTAACTTATTTGATATTGAATATGTTGATATTTGTGGACTTGATACTGCCTATGATGTTTGCAAAAAGTTGAAAATAATCTATGGTGGAGATATTCGTTTGAAAAAAGCTAATGAAGACAGTCTCAGATGTAAGTATGATGACATGAAGATGGTAGAAGGAGAGAACATTGCATAATGCAGCCAAATAATAAAAGAAATTGTGAGTGTTATCAAAGGTGGTAATGGAATTATTGAGGAAGTTGTTGTGGTAAGTAAAATGTTAAGAGCCTTACTACCTTCTTATGCCATTAGAGTGTCTTCTATAAATGAGATGATAAATTTGGACAATGTTATAGTAGATGGACTGATTGGTAAGCTTACTACATTTGAGTTAAATAATTTTGATAACAATATTCCAAGAGTTGAGGCAGCTTTCAAGGCATCAATATCTAATGTACCGATAAGGAAAGGTAAAGAATTAAGTCATGATTCTGATTGTATGTCAAGTTACCCCAAGGAACTTTATGCTATCTTGTAAGATGAAAGGAGAAAAGGAGAGATTGAAGCACTACTGGAAAAGCGATTGCCTAGAGGGACTGGTAAGTACAAAGGCAAGGTACCACTAAATTTTTTTTCATGTAATAAGATTGGACATATTGTAACTAGATGTCCTAATGGTGAAAAAAAGGATAAATCTAGAAATTTTAAGGGGAAAGGGAAGAAACAATGCTATGTTGTAGTTGATGAAGGAGTTACTAATGAAGAATCATAGGATAATGGGGAAGAGGAGATTGTATTTTTTGTAATCAAAGAAGATCCATTTGAAGGCGTAAAGGCACCAGATTCTCACATGGGACACAATGATAAATGGATTATAGACAATGGGTGCTCACATCACATGACCAGTGACAATAGTAATTTCATTAAGGTTGAAGTGTTTGATGGTGGTGTGGTTAAGTTTGGCAACAATATACCTTGTTTAGCTAAAGGAAAAGGAACTATTACTTTGAATGGTAATAGTAATATAGATGTTGTTTATCTTGTAGATGGTCTAACATATAATCAGTTGAGTGTTGGTCAACTAAATGATAAAGGTTACAAATTGGAATTCAAAGGAGGTATGTACAAAATACTTGGAAGATCGGGTGATGAGATTGCTATCAGTAGGAAAACTAGAGGTAATTTATTCCATTTGAATAATATTGTAAATATTTGTTTGGTTGAAAAGGTTGAAGATAGTTGGCTATGGCATAGAAGGTTCTATCATGTAAATTTTGATAGTTTCATCAAAGTAAGAAAACTGTAGTTAGGGGATTGCCATAATTATTCAAGCTAGACAAAATGACGTGTAAAGAATGTCAAATGGGTAAGTTAACTAGTTCTACAATCTGAAAAAATTATTTTTCATCTAAGGTCATACTTGATTTGGTGCATACTAATTTGTGGGTCTATGAGACAGAGAAGTTATCAAGGTGATAGATATTTCATATTGTTTACCAATTACTATTCTAGAATGATGTGGGTAACTTTCTTGAAGGATAAATCTGATGCATTCCAAAAATTCAAAGCATTCAAGGTATTGGTTAAGAAGGAATTAGGTAAGAATTTGAAGCGTTTAAGGTCTAATAGAGGAGGTGAGTTTACTTCTGTAGAATTTGTTAAGTATTGTGAAGATAATGGAATCAAGAGACAAATGTATTCACCAAGGAATCCACAAAAAAATGGTATTTCCAAGAGGAAGAATAGAACTGTAGTAAATGTTGCAAGGATAATGTTGATTCAAGTTGATGCATTAAGAATGAAAGAAGGAAATAGTATTGTTGTTTAAAAATTAAATCGGGTGCAAGTAAAGAAAGGAACCGACAAGAAACCTTATGAGTTATGGTATGGTCACTCACCTAGTGTTAAATATTTCAAAGTCTTTGGTAGTAGATGTTACATTAAGAAGGATGATTACACAGGCAAGTTTGATCCAAAAAGTGATGAAGGTATTTTCTTGGGTTATTCTACTAAAATTAAAGTATATAAATGTTTCAATAAGAGAACCAACAAGATGAATGAGAGTGCTAATGTAAAGCTGGATGAATACCCTAAGAAATATGATGATTCAAGAAAGCAAGTGATAGAAGATGATTGGGAGATTTTGTACATTGGACCAAAATTGGATGAACTAACAAAACAACACAATGTGGAAGCAATGATTCAACTGGTAGAAGAAGAAGCTCCTAGACCTAAACCGGTGATACCTAGGTATGTGAAGATGAATCATTGTACTGATTGGATTATAGATGATAAGAATGCAGCTATTCTAACCAGAAGAAAGCTTAGAGAAAGTACTTGTTTGATTTCCAAGTATGAGCCTAAGATGGTAAAGGAAGCAATCAATGATGAAGATTGGGTAAAATCTATGGAGGAATAACTTGATCAAACTGAGAAGAATGACACATGGAAACTTGTTCCTGGACCTGTAGATGAAAATGTGATTAGTACCAAATGGTTTTTCAGGAATAAATTGAATGAAGATGGAGATGTGGTCAGAAATAAGGCAAGGCTTGTATGTAAGGGCTATGCACATGAATAAAGACTAAATGATGGAGAGAATTTTTCTCCAGTGGAAAGGTTAGAGGAGTAAGAATTCTACTTGCTTATGTTGCTTATAAAAGATTCAATTTTTTTCAAATGGATGTAAAGTCAACTTTCTTGAATTGAATTCTTGAATAAGAGGTCTACATAGAACACCTAATGGTCTTGCATTGAAAAAGGACAAGGAAATGATATGCAAGCTACAAAAGGCACTATATGGTCTAAAACAAGTACCAAGGGAATGATACAAAAGGTTACACTCTTATCTTATTCATATTGGTTTTAATAGAACAAGTGCTGATAGTAATGTGTACCTAAAAGTTGAAGGAGATAAGTTGTTGATAGTTAAAGTGTTTATTGATGATATAATTTTTAGAGGAAATGATGAGATGAGTTTGACATTTACTGAAGAAATGAAGGAGTTTAAAATGTCAATGATTGGAGAGATCAAATTCTTTATTAAATTGTGGGTTTCACAACTAAAGAATGGTGTATATATATCAGTCAATACAAATATGTGAAATAAGTACTCAAGACTTTTGGTATGGATGACTCCAAACCAGTCAGAACCCCCATGGTAATAGGATGCAAACTGTCTAAGGATGATAAATCTGAGGTAGTGGATGCTACCTTGTATAGATCTATGATCCGTAAATTACAGTATGTTGTTCATAGTAGACCAAATATTAATCAAGTGATTGGAATAGTGGCAAGATTTCAAGAAAATCCTAAAGAATATCATATGGTTGTAGTCAAAAGGATATTAAGGTATTAGAAAGGGATAGTTGAATATGGTCTATGGTATGCTCATAATGGTGATTCCTCTTTAAGCGTGTTTACTGCTATAGATTGGGCGGGAAATGTTAATGATAGAAAGAGAACAAGTGGTGGTGAATTCTTTCTAGGTAAAAGGCTCGTATCTTAGACAAGCAAGAAGCACACTTATATCTCATAATATATAGAAGAAGCATAATATGTAGCAATAGCTATAAACTATAAATGAATTTCATGGATGAAGTAGATTCTTAAAGGTATCAAAGAAAAGGTGACTAAACTGGTAACTATTTTTTGTGATAATACAAGTGCAATAAATATTTCTAAGAATCTGGTAATGCATTCCAAGACTAAGCACATTTTAATTAAGTATCACTTTCTGAGAGAGCAAGTACATGAGAAGGAGGTGAAGTTGGAATATGTACCAACAAAGGAGCAGATAGAAGATATTTTCACAAAGCCACTACTACCTGAGGATACTTTTGACTACTTTAGAGGTAAGTTAGGGGTTGTGTCCCTACCTAAACAAAATTAAGGTATTGTTGATGCATCAATCTAGTGGAGTTATTTCCATATCTTTCATTGTGGATTGATGTTCAAGGGACTACTCCTTAGGAGGAGCAATCAAAAAGAAATGAAGGTAGTTGCAGTAGATGAAGACTTGGGTATATTGTTCCATTGGCATTGTTGTCAAAGGAAGAGAAGAAACAGTAATCAGAAAGGGGGAGAAGAATCAGTAAGGAAAATAAGAACATGAATAGAGAACTAAAAGTATGTATCAACTAAGAGGGATTATTTTTTTGCTTGGTGTTGCCATCAATGCCAAAGGGGGAGATTGTTGGCATAATTGATACAGATATTAGTTGAGAATATTATGGTATGATTTTGATCTAGATATGATGATAGATTTATCAGTTATGATGTTTTCATTGATGTCAACTTAGTATTTTTTGGTTGATAGTGTGTCTTTTATGTTGATGTATGTTCAAAAGGTTGGATCTAGAGTTGTGGTAAGATTTGGAGTGTGTGATCGTAATGGAAGACTAAGTGATGTCTCTAGATGCTATATTTATGACCGCACAAGGTTATCATATGTATGTTGTGAATTATGATCTATTGAAGGTTGATAGGTCAATAGGAAGAACATGATGTAGCCAAGGAGGAATGATTTGATGATTATGTTGAAAATAAGTTTGGATTCACATGTTACGATTCAGGATATGTTATCTTGACTATGTTATGGGGTTGTTGTGACCACATCATGATTGGTGCCTGACAGACAAAGTTTCAATGGGTAGAAGATCACTCAGTGAAAATTAAATGGAGTTCTTAGAAAAATCAGTTAGATCCTCAACTGATAATGTTGTATCATGTTGCGATAAGTGGTTATACACTCTAGGGATTGCAGTGATGTGGTAGATGGACGTGGAATGATGAGTTGGCATTTTTATGATCATTATGATTAAAATTCTTGAAGTTGTGCAAGAACATTGGAAAGTGTAATGTGGTTTGACTTTTCTTTGTCAAATCAATTATGTAGTGGATTTGGAGGCCGACATGAACTTGAAATTGTAAATGATAATTGGTAACATGTTTTAGAGCTCAAGGATTGAGCATGAATAAATTATAATGATGAAATTCAAATGTAATTAGGGTTGTTTGGTTGACCTAGTTAATGAAAACATATTTATATCTTTTTTTTTGTATTATGAGGAAGTGTAGAGGAGAAATATCACGTATACATTTGTGTGATTATAGGGATTAGATGTTTTGTATGTGAATAAGATATGGAGCTTGAACTGGATATGTCCTAGTAGAGGAGAAGTGTCACTTTCTTAGATCACTTTCACTTGTTGGTTTCAAACAGTTTCATCAAGATAAATCCCTTAATCGGGTAGACTCTAACAGGTTTCTTTTGTAAATCCTTTAATCAAGTGACTCTTTAACTAGGGTTTGAAATCCCTTAACAGGGTTACTCCTAATATGGTAAAGCTCCTAACAGGGCTAGAGGTAAGTCCCTTAACCAGGTGGCTCCTAACAAGGTCTTTCTCTTAACTAGGCATTTTTTAAGCTTTTAACAGGGCTAAGCTCTTAATCAGATGTACTTCAGAAGAGTGCAAAATTATTTTTGAGTGTCATCTCTGCACATGGTTTTTCCCAATTGGGTTTCCACGAGAAAAATATTGGTGTTATTGTGTTGCATGGTTGTGGATGTTTATATTTATTGATTTATGCATTCATGCAATGGATGTTAATTGATGCAAGTTGTTGAATAGTGTATGAAAAAATTAGTTGTTAGATTACTGATTCACCCCCCTCCCCCCCCTCCCACTCAGTAATCTTGGACCTGATAATACTAACAGTTGTAAGTAACCTTGTGATGGGCCCCTGGCTCATACACCCTCAAGAATATTAAAGTGCTAGTTCAAGTCCTACTGGGCATGGCATAAAAAAGAACTATTGACCCAAAAAAAATTATTTTGGATGGTAATATCCTTATGGGAAGTCAAGTGGTCGGGGGACTAACTGCACATAACTAAACAATCTTCAAGATTTTATAAGTTGACTCTTCAAGTACTTCTATTGGGGGGAAAAGGAAAATAAGATGCAACGAGATAAAAATCTAATTAAAGGTTATACACAACAACACAAATTATTGAGCATTTAAAAACTCCATTTCCTTAAAGCATGATGTAGTATAAGATGTTGCAATATATAGAAAGAGTTATAAACATGATTTTGTAGTCTACAAATTTTCTAAAAAATTGTAAAAGCTTAAAACAGAGAATACAAATTCATTTCATAAATGATACAAGGCATAATTAAGGAGATAACCATTGAATAATGAAGCATACATAAAATGACTAAAAGTATAGTCCAATATATTAGCTTCTATTAAGGTCAGACAAACATAAGCTAAGATCTAAAGAAAACTCAAATATGTAACTGCCAGAAAGTTTCTAAATCTGTTGAAATAATGAAATGCCAACACAAACACAGAGCACTGCTCTGCTTAACTATTAAAAAATTCCCTTGCTAGAATATTCTTACAATCTTCCCACCGCTCTTCTTGAAAGTTGCTACTGCAACCATTTGCTCAAATCATCATTTATTTTATATAATTTATGCTCCACATTCATAAAGATGTTGCCACCTATTTAGTCCATTACTTTTATCAAAATTGTTGAACCACAAGGTAATAATGACCTCCAGTTGATTAGGACCACATAAAAAAATCATGACCTCACCCTACCTCAAATAACATAATAAATATTTAAGGGAACCTTGATATTCATGTGTGGGAGGGACACGTGAAAAATAGGTGGATTAGGAGAACTCTTGTCTTTCAAAAGTGTAAAAAGGTTATGTCATGTTGACATGTGGACAAAATATGGATTGTTAAAGGAAGAAAAATGGGGCGCAACATCACCATCGCCTGCTAAAATAAAAAAAAGAAAAAAGAAGGTGCCAAGTGTCATCAATATGTGTCATCCTAGAGAGATCACCAACAACACTAAAATGAGGATGTGCCAAAGTGATACATGGAACATCTTTTGCAAGGTGCAACGGTTAAAGAAACAAACAAGGACCCCCACTATCCCAAAATAAAAGTATGATAGTTGGAGCTTAGGATCTAAAGGTAAATAGCTCACACAACTTATCATAGTAGATATAATCTACAATTATCTCATTCAATATTATGATATTTTTTCATGGAAACAAAGTTAAAAGAAAATAAATTATTTTTCTTCCATTTAGAATTTATAAAATACATACTTAAATATGTTTGAAATACTAGTTTTGAATTAATTTCAAATATATTTTTTTGGTTGATAATAATATTATTTTTTATTTATCATTAAATCAAGATTACATTTGTACATCATATTGTTCAAATTAAAAACCCATAGCACCACCTTACAATGCATATCAATATAGTTGGAGAGATTTGCTTCAGTAATCAGTAAACAAAAAAATCCAAGACTCGTTCATCAATAATCATTCCCCCTACACTCACTATACAAAATGAGACTACCCGCTATATCAATATTGCTACCCCGGAAGCCATTCATGGCTACCAAAAACCATCCCACATGCAAGCACTAAAGACATGATATCCGTGTTCAAACAATATTAGTGATTTGCATCGAAGCATCTTTAATCACATCTTCACATTTGCACTTGAACAATCTCTTCAACCTCTATGTCGTCACTGGGCCAAAAAGCCTTATCACTATTGATTTGTCACCAAAGTGAATGTAGCCTCCACTGTTGCCACACCACCACACTATTTAGTAGTCTAAAGAACACTAAATGCCACCTACCATCTTTAAAAAAATTCAAGTGCATGCATGTTTCATCACAACTTTAATACATTCTTCTCATTAATTACCCTATCAGCCATCTCAAGTGAAATGATATCATTTTACCATTCCCAAAATCTTTTCACTTCTCATTATTAAATTTCATTGGTGACCACTTTAGACATGGCGTGTGTTTGTGTTGGAAAGATCGCCTCAATATTTCCCCATACCTCCACCTCAATTACATACATTATTGCCCAAAAAAATAGTGTGTCCTTCCTCTTGTCCACCTAGGCATGCCTAAACATCACTTTGAAGGTCCTCTGTCAAGGGTTGAATATTGTCAACATTCAAACTAAATTCCTCAATTGCTCTTTAAATACTAATTCATCCTTCCTTAGTAAAGTTTTGAAAATCCTGCAATCTAATTTCATCACATTCATCAAAGGATAGTGCCCATTTAGATAGATAATTTGCCTCTCTATTACCCATTCTATGGATATGACTTATTTTGAATTCTTCAAAATCTGCCAGTTCATCCAAAATGGCCTTAATAGATTTTGTAGGTTCCATGCAATAGAATTACCATTCATAATTTCTTGAATAATTACTAAAGAATCCCCTTCTAAGTGTATCTTTTTTAAATCCAAAAACTTTCCAAGCTTTATTTCCATCAAGATAGATTTTTCCTCCATGACATTGTTTGCTCCCTCTTCTAGTTTTTTATCTCCAAAAGCCATAATGTTTCCCTATCAATCTCAAAAAATAACACCTACACTTGATGGTCCAAGATTCCCCTTAGCCACCCCATCAAAATTAATTTTGAACCATCCCTCTGAAGGTGTCTTCCAAACCACTTCCTTTATAGAAATTATTTTTGGATTGACCCAACTAGGAATGTTCACAAGCTTGATTTTGATTCCTGACCACATCTTGTGAATCCTTTTATCCTCGATGGTGAACATGATATTGGCTTGGAAGAATTAAAATGATGTTTCCCCAACCATATCTTCAATCATTAGATTAATTATGTTGATCAATCTTCCCTAGGCTCTTTATTATCCAAAAAAAATTGCCTATTATTTCTTTATGAATCTCCCAAATGCTAATAAACGGGCTTACCATCCATACACTGGAAAGATTACTCTTACTAAATATTGGCCAACTCTTAAAAACATTCCTCGTGGGATTGTGAAGGGGGGTCTGCAAGCCCAGATTTGTTAACAATGTTTGCTCAACATTCTAAAGCAACTTGACATTGAAGAAGTAGATAATCCACTGTTTCTTCAACCCTATCACACATGAAAATTTTTGAAGGCCCAAAAAATCCAAGCCTTTTCCTTCTTTCTCCAATTAGAATTATACCTTTAATTTCTAACCGTGTAAAGGCTCTTGCCTTTGGTAAGCATTCCTTCCCCCAAAAAATATGTGTTGGCCATTTTGCTTCCCCTTCAATGTTGTCTAGAAGTTGGTACACAATCTTAACTGAATAATTACCATTAGAGGAACCACACCAAACCAATTTATCTTCCTTCTCAATGATTAGAATTTTCCTCTTTTAAAAAATATCCTTAAGTTGACCTAGTTGATGATTAGACAAACCTTCATTCTCCAAATATTTCCAAACTCATCCAACTCCAAAGGTCTTGTGTGTTAACTCCAACTAGTCTCAAACCTTAGACCCCATTTTTGCAAAAAAAGGAGTCTAAATCATAAAATTCACCATTTTCTTTCAAAGCATGTAAACCTTCTGAATAATCATCCCAAAACTTTGCTTGAAGACCATTACCAAGCTACCAAGAGAGATGATATGTTATAATCGGCCGACACACAATAATAAAGTTCCAAATTGATGATCCTTTAGGAGGGTTTTGTAGCATAAAAATCATGTGATATTCATTTGTATCCAAATATTTTCTCTTCAAAATTTTGGTCTAAAGTTGTTATGGGTGGAATAAATGTTCCAAACAAGTTTTACACCTAAAGCTTAATTCATAATTTGTCAATCCCTTAGACTAGCACCACCTTTAACCTTTTCCTTTCAAACCTTATCCCAGTCTAATAAAAGGATTTTGTCATGATCATTTTCTCCATTCCAAAATAATTTTCTCATCTTTTTCCCTATCGCCCTAATTACCATCTTGGGAATCTTTAAGCACATCATTGAAAAAATTAGAATAGCCAATATCACTGATTTTAGTATTAGGATTCTATTAGAATGTGAAGTTGATATTGTTCATGTTGTTGTCATTAATGGTTGTCATTGATGTCAACATATATGATGCATAGTTATGGTTCATTTATGATTTGGTTGGTTTTTTGTATCGGTTGATGTGTGTATCGATATCTTTGGTGTATTGGTAGAAGTGCTCATCAAAAGATGTCCTTTAAATGATTTTCCTTATCCGTGTTGATGATGGTACCTTTTAGTATGCAACATATGGTGAAATGTTGATTTGGGTTCATTCCTTTCTTGGATGTGTCTGTTGTGTTTCAGTCCAAGCTATGACTGTGTGATATATTATTTATATTCATTGGTATCGAAAGCCTCAGAGAATGTGTAGCATGTTGTTATACACAAGGAATGTTGTATTGAGAGAGGTAGACTATATTTCATTCCTTTCCATCATGGGAATGCTTTAGTGTGACCTATTTCAAATTGGTTTACGATGACTTGGTTCCTAGCATCAAGTTGTATAAGAAGAGTGATAATATCAATGATTCATAGTGATGCTTGTATGCGAGTATATGCAAAGTGGATGAAAATTAAACAAGGAAAGATCTATGTGTTGATATTCATGTGAGATGGTGCAATCAGTAGCATAATATTATACCATTTATGTATTGCAATGTGTAGGTGACAGTGACTTCAGTGATGGATTCAAATGTCATTTCTTATATTCTAGCAGTAAGACTAATTGTATTGGTAGTGAGCCTTATTGTATTGGCTGTTAGCCACTTTTTCAAGGTAGTTGGCCTGACCAGAAGTGAGCCACCTAAAATGATAAAATTGGAAGTGATTGATGCAGGAGCATCCTGGGTGTAAGAGCAATCTTGCATCACCCAAAAAATATTTCTGTTTTTATATTCAATAAGGGCTATTTTAGTGCAGAGCTGCTATTTATGGAAAGTTACTATTTTTGGTAATTTTTGCATGTGCTCGGAATGATCTGATTTCTTTCTTGGAGGTTCATTTTGGTTATATAAGTCTGCCAGTAAAGTTTCATTGCCAGATCAAGTGTATATTGGAAGATATTGAAGATTTTCGGTATTGGCAGCAGGGTACAGAAACTTCGAACTCAGTTTTGAAGGCTTTAGAGGCCCCGGATGAGGTCAAATTTTGGGCTGAATGAAGCTTGCTTAATTCAAGCGTTGTAGAGCGCTTCGTGGCGTTTCCGAAATGGGGTTATAATAGCCGATCGGGTCAACTGGTGATGACTTATGGTCTTCGGAAGTTGGGCCACCTGAAATGGCGAAAAATAATTTTCTTCAAAATTTCTGTTCGGGTTTCAAAGGTTATCTTGAGCCGACTATGATGTAATAAAACGTAAAATAAAATAATTCTAAGTTTGGTCGGCCTTATTGGCTAAAATTCTGGAACCTTCCCAAGCGGTGGATAATTGCCTATATAAGGAAGGCTGTGTTATTGTCTTAGGCAGTTCAGAATAGTTCTGGGTAGTAGATCTGGGTATTGATTCGAGGCTTTGTCCTACAGAATATTGTAAGGGAATGCCCATGTGGCTTTGCATATTGTAATTCTGAAAGTTTGTAATTCCACATTTGTGGAGATAATAAGAAGCCAATTTTCTGTTCTTGCATATTGTTGTTGTTTCTCTATTTCTGTTATGTGTTTGTGGTATTAAGGGGAGCACCCTTCATCAAGTGGTATCAGAGCAGGAGTTCTTGAGTGTGTAAACAGATCGCCGACTGTGAGGCAGTTTGCACCAGGACCGTGGTTAGGGTTTCAGCGCGCATCGCGAAAATGCCTCCACGAAGAGAACGTGGCGGAAGACCTGGTGTTGTGACACCTGAGGTTAGAGAGTTGCAGAGACAAGTACGAGCATTGCAAGAAGAGATTCGTAGAGGAATGAATCTTAATGTCAGAGACGAAAGTGAGGATGAAGCCGAAGAAGAATATCAAGAAGGAGAAGTTGAAATTGTGAACCAGGAGGAAGAAAGACTTTTTCGGGCAATTTCCAAGATTGGGAAAAGACCTAAGATTGAGGTTCCTACATTTTCTGGAAATCTTAACCCAGAGGAATTGATCGACTGGATCAATGAATGTGAGGAGTATTTTGAGTATGAAGATGTTGAGGATCTTGATAGGGTCAAATTTGCGAAGGCCAGACTGAAAGGTCATGCGAAGATCTGGTGGCAAGAAATTCAATTGGAGCGAAATAGAAGAGGGAAAGATAAAATCACAAGATGGGATCGGATGGTGGAAAAAATTGAAGCGACAGTTCATTCCTGTGGACTATGAGCTTGACCTACTGAAGAAAATGCAAAGTTTGAAGCAAGCAGGAAAATCTGTTCAGGAGTATACAGAGGAGTTCTATCGACTCCTCATCAGAACAGGCCATGCCGAAGCTGATAAGGAGAAAGTTGCCCGATACCTTAATGGGTTAAGGCCAAGCATTCAGGAGGAGTTGAATCTGGTTCGAATGAACAGTATTGAGGAGGCATACCAATTTGCCCTAAAAGTAGAGGAAAAGCTGAACAAGAAGTTCGAGAGCAGACAAAATGGAAGAGGTCGCGGTGGACGATCTGGTGGACGGTCATATGGTGGCCGAAATGAAGATCCGAAAAAGAAGGATGAGGCTAGTAGCAGTCAGAATCAGCGAGGAAATAATTCCAATCGCTTCCAGGATCAGAATAATAGAGATCAAAGAGGAAGAGGAAGAGGACAAGGATCTGGAAGAGGTGGCTTCCGTGGAACATGTTTTCACTGTGGAGAAGAAGGTCATAGGGCATTTGAATGTCCTCAGCGCCAAGGCAGAACGGACAGGAGAAATGAAGGCCAGGCCAGAGTTGCACATGTAGATGAAGATGCCAGATCATCAAATTCTGAAGATGCTGAAAGAGGAGAAACGTTGATTAACAGAAGAGTCCTGTTGAGTGGTGAGAATGAACCTGAGCAAAGGAGGAGCCTGTTTCGCACCAGGTGCAAGTGTGAAGGTAAATGTTGTGATGTGATTATTGATAGTGGAAGCACTGACAATTTGGTGTCAGAAGAGATGGTGACAAAGTTGAAGCTCAAGAGACAGAAACACCCACATCCATATCGGATTGCCTGGGTACAGGATGACCACAAGGTCATGGTCAATGAACAATGCCTAGTGAAGTTCAAGATTGGCGGATACCAAGATGAGGTATTGTGCGATATCATATCTATGGATGCATGTCATATGTTGTTGGGTAGACCGTGGCAGTTTGACAGATGTGCTGTACATGATGGTCGTGCAAATACCTATTCCCTGACAAAGGATGGAGTGCGACATAAGCTAAAACCATTGAAGGAGACTGAAGAAAAGGTATGTGGTAATGCAAGGATAACTTTTGTTGATGGAAGAAATTTCCTAGATGGTATGAGGCATGAGCATGTATGTTTTGCTTTAATTCCAAAAGCTGGTAAAGAGGAAGTAGAAGATGTCCCTGTAGAAGTTGCAGATTTGTTGAATGAGTTTCAGGATATTGTATCCGATAACGCGCCTGATGGATTACCACCAGTCAGGAAGATCAGTCATCAAATGGATTTGATCCCAGGAGCGAGTTTGCCGAATAAGGCAGCACACAGAATGACACCAGCAGAAAGTGAGGAGTTGAACAGACAAGTACATGAACTGCTACAGAAAGGATTGATCCGTGAGAGTCTGAGTCCCTGTGCTGTACCAGCGGTATTAGCACCAAAGAAGAATGGAGAGTGGAGGATGTGTATAGATTCTAGGGCAATAAACAAGATCACAATCAAGTACAGGTTTCCATTGCCACGAATGGATGATATTATGGACTGTTTGAGTGGAGCTGTGTATTTTTCAAAGATAGATCTGAAAAGTGGATATCATCAGATTCGGATCAGAGAAGGAGATGAATGGAAGACTGCCTTCAAGACAAAGGAAGGACTGTATGAGTGGTTAGTCATGCCTTTTGGGCTAACCAATGCACCGAGCACTTTCATGCGGCTCATGAACGAGGTTCTGAAAGAATTTCTAGGTAAGTTTGTCATTGTTTACCTAGATGATATTCTGATCTTTAGTAAGACATTAGAGGAGCATATGATGCATATTCGTATGGCATTTGAGAAGCTGAGAGAAGAGAAATTGTTGATTAATTTGAAGAAGTGCAGTTTTGTGAAGAAAGAGTTGGTGTATTTGGGGTTTGTAGTTTCAGGAGAAGGTCTAAAAATGGACCCAGAGAAGGTACAGGCTATCCTTGAATGGCCTACTCCAAGGAATGCTACTGAGGTAAGATCTTTTCATGGTCTAGCTAGCTTTTACAGAAAGTTTATCAGAAATTTTAGCAGTATTTGTGGACCCTTGACTGAAACAATGAGAGGGGATAGAAAAGAGTTTAAGTGGACTAATGGGGCAGAAAAGAGTTTTCAATTGTTGAAACAAAAAGTTACAGAACAACCTGTTTTAGCACTTCCAGATTTTAATAAGGTGTTTCAAGTAGATTGTGATGCTAGTGGTACTGCAATAGGAGCTGTTATGAGCCAAGAGGGTAAACCTATTGCTTATTTCAGTGAGAAGTTGAATGATGCCAAGAGAAAATATTCTGTTTATGATCAGGAATTTTATGCTATAGTTCAAGCATTAAAGAAGTGGAGACACTATTTGCTTCCTAAGGAGTTTTTTTTGTATACTGATCATCAAGCTTTGCAATATTTGAATAGTCAAGGAAAGTTGAATCAAAGGCATTTGAAATGGGTTGAATTTTTGCAGAGTTATACATTTGTTTTGAAACACAGGAGTGGAAAGTCTAATAGGGTTGCAGATGCTCTTAGCAGAAGGCAACTACTGCTGACAGAAATGCAGATTGAAGTGGTTGGGTTCAAGGAGCTCAAGAATTTGTATCCAGAGGATCCTGATTTTGGTGAAGCTTGGAAAGCTTGTAAAGAACCTGTTACTCTAGACAGGACGAAATGGTTGGATTTCATCATCCAGGATGATATGCTATTCAGAGGGAGTCAGTTGTGCATTCCACGAAGTTCTATGAGGGAGAATCTCATCAAGGAGAAGCATAGTGGAGGATTGGCTGGACACTTTGGTCGTGATAAAACCCTTGCTTTGGTTGGTGAGAATTATTATTGGCCACAATTGCAGCAAGATGTGAAGAAGTTTGTACAGAGTTGCAGAGTATGTCAGATGGCGAAAGGAGTGAAGCAGAATACAGGGTTGTATCAGCCATTACCTATACCAGAGAAGCCTTGGGAGGATATCAGTATGGACTTTGTTCTTGGTTTACCGAGGACACAGCGGGGACACGATTCAATTTTTGTGGTAGTTGACAGATTTTCAAAGATGGCACATTTCATTCCCTGCAAGAAGACTAATGATGCTGTTCATGTAGCAGAATTGTTTTTCAGAGAAGTAGTGAGACTTCATGGTTTGCCAAAGACCATAGTTTCAGATCGGGACACTAAGTTTGTTGGATATTTTTGGCGTACATTATGGAAGAAGTTGAAGACAGATTTGAAGTTCAGTTCATCACATCATCCACAGACTGATGGACAGACAGAGGTGGTGAATAGGAGTTTGGGAAATTTGCTGAGATGTTTGGTTGGAGATAAGCCAACGGGATGGGATTTGATTTTACCACAGGCAGAATTTGCATACAATAATTCTATCAACAGGAGCACTGGTAAATCACCATTCCAGATTGTATATGGAAGTAGTCCAAGAAATGCATCTGAATTGAGGAAGATAGATAAAGGAGAAATAAGTAGTGCCGAGGCTGAGGATTTTGCAGAACATTTGAAGAACATCCATGAGGAGGTGAGGAAGCATATTACCAAGATGAACGCACAGTATAAGGCTAAGGCAGATGAGAAAAGAAGGTATAAGGAATTTCAAGTTGGTGATGAAGTCATGGTTCATTTGCGGAAGGAGCGGTTTCCAGTTGGTACATATAACAAGCTGAAAATGAAGAAGTTTGGACCATGCAGGATATTGAAGAAACATGATTCAGGAAACGCATATGAGGTAGAATTGCCTACTGAGCTAAATATTTCACCAGTGTTTAACATTTCAGATCTGACAGAGTATCATGAAGGAGGTGTTGAAGATGAGATCACAACAGCACAGTGGAGTATTCCAGCAACTAGTTCAGACACTAAGGAGATCGAAGACATACTGGACAGTCGTATTGGCAGAAGCACAAGGAATAGGACATATGAAGAGTATTTGGTCAAATGGAAAGGACGACCTGTAGAAGATTCATCGTGGCTAACAAAGGAGGAGGTTAACCGTCTTGGTTTTCCTCTGCACACCTAAGTCGTGACAGGGTCACTTCTCAAATTACCCTGGGTGTCTGATGCAGGAGCATCTTGGGTGTAAGAGCAATCTTGCATCACCCAAAAAATATTTCTGTTTTTATATTCAATAAGGGCTATTTTAGTGCAGAGCTGCTATTTATGGAAAGTTACTATTTTTGGTAATTTTTGCATGTGCTCGGAATGATCTGATTTCTTTCTTGGAGGTTCATTTTGGTTATATAAGTCTGCCAGTAAAGTTTCATTGCCAGATCAAGTGTATATTGGAAGATATTGAAGATTTTCGGTATTGGCAGCAGGGTACAGAAACTTCGAACTCAGTTTTGAAGGCTTTAGAGGCCCCGGATGAGGTCGAATTTTGGGCTGAATGAAGCTTGCTTAATTCAGGCGTTGTAGAGCGCTTCGTGGCGTTTCCGAAATGGGGTTATAATAGCCGATCGGGTCAACTGGTGATGACTTATGGTCTTCGGAAGTTGGGCCACCTGAAATGGCGAAAAATAATTTTCTTCAAAATTTCTGTTCGGGTTTCAAAGGTTATCTTGAGCCGACTATGATGTAATAAAACGTAAAATAAAATAATTCTAAGTTTGGTCGGCCTTATTGGCTAAAATTCTGGAACCTTCCCAGGCGGTGGATAATTGCCTATATAAGGAAGGCTGTGTTATTGTCTTAGGCAGTTCAGAATAGTTCTGGGTAGTAGATCTGGGTATTGATTCGAGGCTTTGTCCTACAGAATATTGTAAGGGAATGCCCATGTGGCTTTGCATATTGTAATTCTGAAAGTTTGTAATTCCACATTTGTGGAGATAATAAGAAGCCAATTTTCTGTTCTTGCATATTGTTGTTGTTTCTCTATTTCTGTTATGTGTTTGTGGTATTAAGGGGAGCACCCTTCATCAGTGATCCTTAGTAAAAATAACCTTAACCGATGTTTATTTCATGATAATTAGCTTCTCTATGGTTTTTCCCAGTTTGGGTTTCCCCATAAATTATGTTGTTCATTGTGTTAATGGTTTTGTGCTTTCATGTTAATATCTATTATAAGTTTATGATTGATTAAGTATTTACTGGATCAGTAAAATTTATGAAAAGTGTTTATATATACCCGATTCACCCCTCCCCCCCCCCTCTCATTTATTTGGCATGTTCAATATATTCTTCCTACTAAAGTTAGCCATTTACTTTTCCAACCATTCAATTGCCTAAGAAAGAAGTCAACCAAATCCTTTCACACTCCATATCTACATGTCCCTCCAAAGGGAGGTATGCCGAAGTATTTCCTGGTAGACTATCCATTCTCATGCCTAAAATATTACAAATTTCCCTTTGCTTTTGACAAGTAGTGTTGAAAAAGAAAATTCTCTATTTTCCTCCAATTAATATCCTAACGCTCTACTATAATTTTAATTCATTTCTTTCATTAGTATAGATTCTCTAAGAGTTGATTCACCCATTAAGAAGGTGTCATCTACAAATTGTAGATGTGAAATTGGGTCAATCCCTTCAACCACTTTGATTCCTTTCCACCCCCCATCCTTTCATTTCTTATAAATTAATCTTCCTAACACTTCAACCATTATGATGAAGAGAAAATGTGATATTGGATCACCTTGTCTTATACCATTAATAGAATCAAAAAAACCTTGAGGGATTCCATTTACCAAAACAAAAAATTTGAGGGTACAGATACAACTCTCAATTCAAGTAACCCAATCTTTACAAAACCAAAATTTCTCCAAAATATTCAACAAGAATCATCTATTGACCTCATCATAAGCCTTCATTATATCTATCTTAACCATAATTCTTTCTATATTTTTAGCTTGTATGGTGTGTATGGCTTCATGAGCCACAATAACACCACCATAAATAGATCTATTAAGGGAAAATTCACTCTGTTCATTTGAAATTATTGATTCAAGAGCATATTTCATCCTATTGGCAATAACCTTGGAGATAATTTTGTAAATTGTGTTACATAAGGATATAGATATGAAATCATCAAAAGACCTAATCTCCATTCAATTTGGAATTAAAGCAATAAAGGTGTTATTAAAATCACATAAAACAAAACCACCTTTCCTTGACTCCTCCACAACTTCCAATAATCAGAGGCAAAAGTATCACATAGTTTTTGAAAAAAGGAGCTAAGGAAGTCATCTGTTCACGGGGCTTTATCCCTTGCTAAATTAAAAATAGCTCTTTTAACTTCCTCCAAAGATACTGCATTCATCAATATCCTTGTAGATACCCAAAAATGGACATGCTTGCAAGTTCACATTTAACAACTAATTATTCCTCTATTAATTAATGGTTCTTTGATCATTAATTAATTATCATTTATTCTTCTATAATCCAACCCCTTTAATCACTTGATCACTTCCCTAAAATTAATTAAATAATTTATTTTATTTAATTAATTAATATTTATTGATTAATTAAATTCAATTTCTATAACCTATAGTTTAAATAATTATCTTTAATTATTTAAATTATCTAATTATTCCTCCTTGTTAAATTAATTTAATTTCATGTCAATTTCTATCTAATTCCATTTCAAATTAATTTCAAGCTAATTTCATGTTAATTCCACATTTCTCATTAATTGAAATCTCAAAAATCGGAAAAATTAAAAGGATGAGGTAATTATAATTTCTAAAAGAATTCAAAATCCTCATAAACCAAAAATCATTTTTTTATGAAAATCAATATCTCTTGGAAATCATAAAGAAATAAAAAAATCTTTCCTTTCTTCTATTCTTCATTTTTGGAAGTTTTATCTTTTGAAGTTGATAAATATCTTTTCATTCTTATCTTCCTCTTTTAACTCTCCACTTTTTGAGTTAAATTGAAATTAAATCTTTGATCCTGGAAAGTTGCCCAAATCTTCTCCAGTCTTGAAATTTCTCATCCGTTGATCTTGATTTTCCTAGATTAATCTTCATTGCTCATTCAACCCAGAATTCGTATATAAACCCCCCATCACTTCTCATATTTCATCTCTCATTCTTGTATCAAATTTATATAGGCTTTATTATCAAATAATAATATTTTCCTCAGAGCTTTTGAGTCTAGATGTTGTTAGATCACCGTTGAGAGTCACATCCCAACAATAGTGAGGCGAAGCAACAAAAGGCTGGAGTTTTATTATTGGTTTGCATTCCTTTGTGTTTGTTTATTTATGTTACTATGCTTCTTATTTTGTTGTTTGTAGGGCTAACTTGCTTAGTAGTTTAGTATTTTGATAAATTGATACTACTAACCTTGCTTGTTTAGGTTGTGCAGAAACCCTACTACATTTGGTGAACCCGACATGAAGAATAGCCCAACAATGCTTGAAGACAACCCCATTTTACTTCCAAACTCGGTCTTACAGTCGAGGCTCTTTTTCTTTCATCTTCAACTTCTAAATTCACAATTATTTTAATTAGGAAGGAAAAGAACAATAATTTTTGTTATTCTGATCACATTTCCTTTCTTAATGGGTCATTGAAAAAAATCATCTAGTATTAATGAGGATGGCTAATTAAATTGCATGTTTTTTTGTTTTTTCTCTTTTGTTTTGCATGTCATTTTTTTTAGTTTGCATATTGTATTTTTCTATTGCATGTATTGTCTTTTATTTGCATGATGATTTCTTGATTACATGCCTTACTTTTTTGCTTGTGTGTCATGGTTTTAGTTTGCATGTCTTGCTTTTTTGCTTGAATGTCATGTTTTTGGTTTGCATGTCTTATTTTTTTGCTTGCATGTAATTCTTTTGATGCATGTCTTATTTTTTTTGCTTGCATGCGATTTCTTTTGACTGTATGCATTTATTTTTTGCTTGCATGCAATTTCTTTTGATTGTGTGTCTTTCTTTCTTTTTTGCTTGCATGTGATTTCTTTTGACTACATGTCTTGGTTTTTTGCTTGCATGTGATTTATTTTGACTGCATGTCTTGCTTTTTTGCTTGCATGTGATTTCTTTTGACTGCATGTCTTTATTTTTTGCTTGCATGTGATTTATTTTGATTGTGTCTTGCTTTTTTTGCTTGCATGTGATTTATTTTAACTACATGTCTTAATTTTTTGCTTTTATGTGATTTCTTTTGACTGTATATCTTTCTTTTTTTCTTGCATGTGATTTCTTTTGACTGTATATCTTGCTTTTTTGCTTGTATGTGATTTCTTTTGGATGCATGTCATTCCTTTTGTGTTGGACTAACGTGGATGGAAGTTTTTGGGGATGCATAGGAGTTGGAATGATCATTAAGGTTATGTATCAAAAACTTTAAAAATCTAAAAAATATGTGTAGCTTCAAACAAGGTGCACTCTACACACTTTTTGTCTTTCATGTACATTCTTTTACTGTGGTAGATTTCATATTAAACACAACTTAATTAGGAAGACCTCTTAGCCTGTGAACAAAACTAGTAGGCCTATGATCTCACCCTTTTAGGTGATCAAAATGTCCAACCTGGTGGAGTTCCTTTAGATTAAAGGTCTAGTTAATTAACACCATGTTCATTGTGTCTATAAATTAAAATTAATAGGGATATGCTCTCACCCTTCTTAGGGTGATCAGACTCCTCAACCCACTCTTAATTTCAATCTTTTCTTTAGGTAGTGTATTTTAATTTGAGCCTTAGGGGCATACATCCCAATATTTTCCTTATCAAGGCCAGTGAAAGGGAAATCCCAAAATAGGATACAATTTCTTTTTCCGTAATATTCTGACCTACTATAAAACAAAATGCATTCATCCTTAATGGGGTGAATGACAAAAAGAGCTTGCCAATGATACCTCCTCTAATAGTCTTTCGGGATTATACAAAATCATATTTTTGTGTGTGGGAGGCCTTTTTAATGGGGGATAGACTCAAATCTTTCTGAATGGAATCCTTACTAAAACCTAGTCCAGTAGTAAGCCACCATTTAGCCATGTTGAACCAAACTAACCTTAGGTAGATTGCCTGGAATCTTTTTATGTATTTGTTGGAATTATGAGTTGACATGGTGAGTTGCAGTCATAAATAGTGATTGGTCATGTATCACAATTGGTGAAGTGTATAAGACAATCAGTGTACAGGTTAAGGAATCAATAATGTTGGAAATTGGTTAAGTTCAGAAGATTGGTAGACAGAGAGGTCACTACTTTGGTAGTGGTCATGACAAACAAAGAATTACAAGGTGCGGTCATAGATACAAGATCAACATGGTCATAATATAGTGTGATTCTGACCACAACTCATTTGGTTGATCGGTGAAAGAGATTTTGGTGTCACAGTCATTCACATAGGAAAGAACACTTGTGTTCTTGAGAATCAGTTGGAATATTCCAGATTGGTAAGTGGTTTTGAAGTTTTGATGATACTTATTATTATAATGATGTGTAATAATGGTTATAAGATTAATGAAGTGTTATTTTTGGGGTTGATGATATTTTATAAGGAAGATTTAAGGCAATGCATTGGATAATTCAAAACGTGTTTGACTATTGTGGAGAATTAAATAATAGAAGTTATTGAAGGCTGACGCAGTCATAGAGAAATGTGTTTTACATTGAGTTTATCATTTTGATGGGAAAATATTTAATTTTATGAATTCGGCTCTAGAAGTGTGTATATATATATGATACTACTCATATTAAAAATATTATGATATTGAAATAAGGAGATTGATGTTATTGTGAAAGAATTAAGGTTGTGATAAAAGATCTGATAGAGTCCTATTTGTGAGTACATACAAAGATAAAAGAAAGGATTGGATCTGTCAAGCAATCAATGCTACATTTAGATCACTTAACTTGTTGTTCCCTAGAAGTTACAACAAGAAAATCCCTTAACCGGGTGAATTTTAATAGGTTCTCATTGTAAATATCTTAATTGAGTGAGCTCTTAATAGAGTCTTGAAATCATTTCACAAGGTAGATCTTAGAAGATCTAATTGTACTTCTAACAAGGCCCTAATCACTCCTTACAAGGTGAACCCTCAGAAAGGGTAATTGTAAGCTCCTAACAAGGCAAACTCATTTTACTGCAGTAGTGAGCCAGTGGGTGTCATCTCCACCATGGTTTTTCCCTCTAACCAAGGGTTTCCACACAAAAATCATTATTTCATGTGTGATGATTTTGTAGATGTTTTATTTTTTTACGTTTACTTGCTTACTTCAATTATATACTTTGTGATTTATAAGTTATTATTGAATTTATTCAGATCGGTGGTTGAGTCAATTTTTAATTGGGTTACGTTGATTCACCCCCCCTCTCAGTGCTTAAGAATTCTAACAATTGGTATTAGAGTGTTGGTCCTCTTGTTGATAAGTCTAATAGCTTGAGGGAAAGATCTACAACTATGGAGAATTACAGGCATGAAATGGAACTTGAGAATGCACACAAGATGATCAATGAGCTAAAGGAGAAACTAAATAAGTCACTTTCTATAAGGATAAAAATTACTGAACAACTGAATGAGAGTCAAGATTATATTGAGCAACTATTTGAAGGTAGTATGTCTGAAGATTCTGAAGAAGCAATTGCAAATCTGATGGAAAAGAACAAAGGTCTTAAAGAAGAGGTGGAAAATATATAAAGAGAGATTTAAAGTCATTCTTGTTAGCATGAATGTTGAATATGTCCTATGGAGGATTATTCTATCATTTCTGGAGTAGTCGCATGTTGTATTCATGACTATGTTTGTCATTGATGTCAACACACTAATTATACTGAAGATTAGCAGAGTAGCAGACAAAGTTTTATTTAACACACATGGTGTATTGTAGATGAGTCTATGTGGAGTTGATTATGTATTTTGTATGATGTCTTGATATCATGGTTAAGAGCACGTATGAAAATTCAAGTATTTGTGTCAATTATGAGTAATCTAGTGGAAACTATATTATGAGAGTGTTCCTGAGAAGCGGTTTATGATAATCGGATTATATCTCCTTACTGGAATAGAATATGGTCAAGCAAAGTTATACAAAGGTTGAATACATTGTGAAGGTAGACTGGATGAGTCAACATAGTTAGAGGTTGCACGTGTGATGATTTATTAAGTTTGTGAGCTGACAGTTTAATGTGATTATGGAAATATTATGTAACGTGTAATGATTTATATTTTGTTATTGGTTAAGTTTAATTGGCAGACTCAATTATGAAATATTGTGCACGGTATAAAGGAAGGATTATTTTACTTGATTTTATATAAGAAGGATATGATGATGAGATGATGCGAAGGTGAAATAATGCGAATTAGTGATTGATGTATGATATGAAGTAAGCAGATTTGGTAGTGAGATCTGGTGAATCATTTGGTGCAGTTTGGCACAATCAGAGAGAAGAAGTAAATTTTTTGAGATCAGTAATTCTTGGTATTATTATGTTAAGATAATACAGAGATCACTTGGACAGTGTGTTCAGTGATCTTGCCCTTGAAGTTGTTTGGACAGTGGATCCTTCTGGCTTTCTTAACTCCTAACAGGGTTAGAATCTCCTCACAAGGATTCAAAGTCTCCTAACAAGGACTGATATGTACTAAATGTATTTAATAAGACTCCTAACTTAGTCCATCCTCTCATAAGGAATTTTCATATTAGTACATCTTTTGTGGGTACCATCCCCACTGGGGTTTACTTTCTGATCAAGAGGTTCCCTAGTTAATAAATCTTGTGTCATGGTGTATGATTATCTTTCTATGGTTTTGGTTTATGTTGATTACTTGTTTAAGATATAATGAGGTTAATACAAGTTTTTTTATCAGATAATTGATTCACACCCCCCCCCCCCCCACCTCTCAGTTATCTTGGTGGACTTTACTTTCTAACAATTGGTATTAGAGCGACAGGTCCTTGAAGAAAAAGTTTAACAACTTAAGGAGATCCATGGCAAGTAAATTTACAAAAGAAATTCCTAAGTTTGATGGAGTTAACTATGACAACTGGAAAGAAAAGATGAAGACAAATTTACTATGTTTAGGACCGAGATATTGGTTGATTACAAAGAATGAGAAATGTATCATTGAAGAAGAAAAGATTGAGGATTGCATTGAGAAAGAAAGAGATCTATTCATGTGTAACATACTTGCCAGAGAAGCACTTTTGTCAACCCTTTCTGAGAATGAATACAGTCGGGTAAAAACTCTAAAGACATCTCATGAAATTTGGTTAGCTTTGAAATCTACTTTTGAAGTTGATAAACATACTAAGAGAATCAGATTAAAAAATTGGATATGTTTATTTCAAGAGGCTAAGATGATGGAAGATGAATATGCTAGAAGCTATATTGGTAGAATATCAGAGATTGTTACAGGTATCAAAGCTTGTGAAGGAAATAAGAATGAAGATGAAATCATATGGAATATTTTGAAGACTCCGACCCCAATATTTAAGTAGACAGCGCAGATGATTGAACAAGTCATACCTTGTACTGAAAAATTCACTAGAGATACTCTTCTTGGAAGATTGGAAGCAATGAAGATAAGTTTGAGACAATCTGGAGATTTGCCTAGAATTGAAACTGCATTCAGTGTACTTAGTGTTCGCCCTACCTTGTCAAGAAGTGCAAGTGTCAGTGGAGATTATGCTAGTAGTAGCAGATCTAAGACTGAAGAAGACAAAAAGATTGAAGAAGGAATTGCCTTGCTTGTGAAGAAAGAACCAGAAGGTAAGAAAATCTTTAAATGTTGGACATGTCAAGAATATGGTCATTTTGCATCTAAATGTCCTAAGAGAGTGAAGAAATATAAAAAAGAATTTTAATCCTAGAAGACCTAAAGAATGTTATTATGCTAATGATAAAGAATTTAAAGCTAGTATTGAGAAATTCTTAAGTGAAAGTGATAACGAAAGTGATGATATAGGATTTGTTGCAATAAAAGAAGAAAACTCTGAAATATAAGTCAAAGAGGAAAAAGATTTAGTATCACATGTTGAAAAGAAAACTGATTGGATCATAGACAGTGGTTTTTCACATCATATGACTGGTGATATAAATAAGTTTATTAAATTTAACAACTATGATGGAGGAATTGTTAGAGTTGGAAACAATGCACCTTGCCGAATAAAAGGAATAGGATCTATTACTCTTGATGGAAAGACTAACACTGATGATGTTTACTTTGTGGATGGATTAAAACATAATCTTTTAAGTGTTGGATAACTAGTTGACAAGGGATATCAAGTTTGGTTTACTGAAAAGACTTGTATGATCAAGGATAAGAATGGTAAGATAATTGGAACAAGAGAAAGAACAAGAGGTAATGTATTTCAATTGAATCCTATTGAGATGACATGTTTGATTTCCAAAGTTGATGACAATTGGTTATAGCACAAAAGATTTTGTCACATAAACTTTGATAACATTGTGAAAGCAAGTACCACATTTGTAGTAAGAGATTTGCCTAAAATTGTGAAACCTACTAACATGGTATGTAAGGAATGTGTCATGGCAAAATAGAAAAGAAGTTCTTTTCCCAATGATAAGTTCACCACAACAACAAAATTGGAGATTGTTCATACATATCTGAGTGGCCCCACAAGAACAAGAGGATTCTATGGTGAAAGGTATTTTATGATTCTTGTTGATGATTTTACTAGGATGACGTGGGTAGCATTTCTTAAAGAAAAATCAGAACCATTTGATAAGTTTAGATTACTTAAGAACAAAGTTGAGAATGAATCAGGAATAAAGAATAAATGTTTAAGATCTGATAGAGGTGGAGAATTTACTTTAAAAGAATTTAATACTTTTTGTGAAATGAATGACATTAAGAGACAACTTTCAGCCCCTAAAACACCTAAGAAAAATGGTATTGTTGAAAGAAGAAAAAGATCAATAACTGAGGCAGCAAGAGCTATGTTTTTTGAGAATGATGTCGCAAAGATATTTTGGAGAGAAGCAATAAACATAGTAGTGTATACAATGAATAGAGTACAAATCAGAGCAGATACAAACACGAATCATTATAAATTATGGTTTGTACATGCACCATCAGTAAAATATTTTAGAATCTTTGGAAGTAAATGCTACATAAAGAGAGATGATGATATTGGTAAGTTTGATCTGAGAAGTGATGAAGGTATGTTTCTTAGTTATTCATTGAAAAGAAAAGCTTATAGATGTTTTTATAAGAGAACTCAAACTGTTGTTGAGAGTGCAAATATTAAAGTGGATGAGAAGTTCAGAATTCAAGAAAAAGTAGTTGATTATGATTTAGATGAAGAAGTCTATCCTAAAACTAATCAAGAAAATGTTCAATTGTTTTGTAAAACTAACAATGGTTTACAAAATGAGATTTATGATGAAGAACAAAGAGAAGAACCAAGATTTGAACATAGAATTGAAGCAAGAGTTGAGATAATAACACCCAATAAGAATTTGATAAGGAATCATCCTGCTAACCAAATTATTGGAAGTAAAGACAAAGGAGTTATGACAAGAAATAAGGTACAAGAATAATTATGTTTGATTTCTCAAATTGAACCTAAGACTACTAATGAAGCTTGTAAAGATAACAATTGGATTCAAGTAATGAAGGAAGAATTAGATCATATTGAAAATAATAATACTTGAGAATTGGTTCCTAGACCTAAGGACAAAAATGTTATAGAAACTAAATGGGTTTTTAGAAACAAGATGAATGAACAAGGTGAAGTTGTAAGAAACAAAGCAATATTGGTATGTAAAGGATACTCACAACAAGAAGGTATTGATTATGAAGAAATATTTTCACTTGTTGCAAGGATTGAAACAATAAGATTTGTTTTGGCCTATGTAGCTTATAAGAAATTCAAAGTGTACCAGATGGATGTAAATTTAATATTTCTTAATGGTAAATTAGAAGAAGAAGTCTACATTGAGCAGTCAGACGGTTTTCCTTTGACTCAAGAAGGAGACATGGTATGTAAACTAAACAAAGCCTTATATGGACTAAAGCAAGCACCTAAAACCTGGTACGCAAGATTGGATAAGTATTTGACAAAATTGGGATTTGCTAAAGGCACTGCAGACAGTAATTTGTATCTAAAAGAAATAGAGAATGGTCTATTAATTGTATTTATTTTGGTTGATGATATAATATTTGGAGGTGAAGATAAAGCTAGTGATAAATTTACTGATGAAATGAAGAAACAATTCAAGATGAGCATGATTGGAGAAATGAAATTTTTCTTAGGTTTGCAGATTATGCAGAACAATGATGGTATTTTCTTATCTCAGACTAAGTATCTGAAAGACCTATTGCAGATATTTGGTTTGGAAATTTTTAAGCCTATTGGTACACCTATGGTAATTGGCCATAAGTTATCTAGCACATATGATACTCTTGCAGTTGAACAAAGGAAGTACATATCTATGATTGGAGGTTTACAATATCTAGCTCACAAAAGACCAGATATAGAACATGTAGTTGGTGTTGTTGCGAGATTTCAAGCTGATCCTAAGGAATCACTTTGTGGAGAAGTGAAGAGAATATTCATATATTTGAAAGGTACAACTGATTATGGGTTGTGGTATGATAAATCAAATAATTTTACCCTGTGTGCATATACAGATGCAGATTGGGGAGGTAGTGTGGATGACAAAAAGAGCACAAGTGGTGGATAATTTTTTCTTGCAGGAAGATTATTTTCTTGGCTAAGTAAGAAAAAAAATTGTATTTCATAGAGCATAGCAGAAGCAGGATATGTAGCAACAAAAAATAATTGTAATCAGATAATATGGATGAAATAAATGTTGAAGGATATTGGAATCAAGTTCAATGAGCCTATTATCATACACTATGATAACACAAGTACATTAAGTATATCTAAGAATCATGTGTTACATTCTAAAAAAAACATATAGAGATCAAGTATCATGTTGTAAGAGATAAAGTTACAGACAAAGAAGTCAAACTTGAGTATATTAGTACAAAAGAGCAGATTGTAGATACATTTACAAAGCCTTTACCTAAAGATACATTTGAGTATTTGAGAGGTATGCTTGGGGTTATGCCCTAGCCTACTTTTGAGTAATGATGTAGAAAGTTGCATCAGTCTAGTGGTATAAAGCACTATCTTTTTGGATTGTATGGTGATGCTTCCTCTATGGGGGAGTATTTATGTTTTTGAGTTGAGTCATGAAGGACTCTTGGTAAAAGGTATCTTCAAATAGTGTCTTTGGACATTCAAGCCTGCATTGGATTGACATAGTGATGCTTACTTTGTCATTGATATCAATGGGGGAGAAGGATACATGGAAAACATCTGATGATTGATAAAGAGGATTTGAAAAGCTAAAGAGAAGCATCATTAGGGAGAAGGATATATGAAGAGGATTTGATGATTGATGAAGAGGATTTGAAAAGTTAAAGCAGAGAAGCAGTATTGCATTTTGTTATTCATGGAACTTGGATGTTTTTCATCTATGTTTTCATCAATGCAAATGGGGGATATTGTTAGCATGAATGTTGAATATGTCCTATGGCGTAGTATTCTATCATTTATGGAGAAGTCACATGTTGTATTCATGACTGTGTTTGTCATTGATGTCAACACACTAATTATACTAAAGATTATCAAAGTAGCAAACAAAGTTTGATTTAGCGAACATGGTGTATTACAGATGAGGTTATGCGGAGTTGAGTACATATTTGATGACCTGATATCATGGTTAAGAGCACGTACATAAATTTAATTATTTGTGTCAGTTATGAGTAATCTAGTGGAAATTGTATTCTAACAGTGTTCCTGAGAAGTGGTTTATGATAATCGGATTATATCTCCTAAATGGGATAAAATCTAGTCAAGCAAAGTTATACAAAGGTTGAAGACATTGTGAAGGAAACTTGGACAATTCAACATAGTCAGAGGTTGCACATGTGATGATTTATTAAGTTTGTGAGCTGACAATTTTATGTGATTATGGAAATATTATGTAACGTGTAATGATTTATATTTTGTTATTGGTTAAGTTTAATTGGCCGACTCAATTATGAAATATTATGCACAGTATAAAGGAAGGATTATTTTCCTTGATTGTATATGATAAGGATATGATGATGAGATGATGTGAAGGGAAAATAATGTGAATTAGTGATTGATGTATGATGCAAAGTGAGCAGATCTGGTGAAGCCTTTGGTTCAATTTGGCACAGTTAGAGAGGAGAAGTAAAGTTGTTGAGATCAATAATTCTTGGTATTATTCTATTTAGATAATACAAAGATCAGTTGGACAATGTGTTCAGTGATCTTGCCCTTGAAGTTGTTTGAACAATGGGTCCTTCTGTCTTCCTTAACTCCTAACAAGGTTAGAATCTCCTCACAGGGATTCAAAGTCTCCTAACATGGACTAATATGTATTGAATGTATTTCATAAGACTCCTAACAGAGTCCATCCTCTCATAAGTAATTTTCATATTAGTACATCTTTTGTGGGTACCATCCCTACTGGGGTTTACTCTCTGATCAAGAGGTTCCCTAGTTAACAAATCTGGTGTCATTGTGTATGATTATATTTATACGGTTGTTGTTTATGTTGATTACTTATTTTAGATATAATAAGGTTAATATAAGTTGTTTTTATCATATAACTGATTCAACCCCCCCCCCCCCCCCTCTCAGTTATCTTGGTGGACTTTACTTTCTAACAATTCTGTCAATATGTGTGAAGATTTGATCCAAACCTATGCCTTTGTCATCCTTTACATACTCTCTTGTTGTGTGTCCTACCCCATTGCATCTGGAATGTGTATTCACCACATCTTCCACTTCAATAATTTGTCTCCAAATACCTTCCCTTGTTTTTAACCCTACCATTTCTAGAAGAGACTGAATCACTTTCCAAAGGATACAACTTTGAGAATACATGTTATATTCCTTTTTCTCAAATGCCTCATCTACTTTTACAAAAAATCCCAATTTTTTACCTATACACTTCAAGGTTTTTAGATCTCATTATTCATGCGATAGATTATATAATTTAATCCAAATTGGAACTTCCTCTACATTCTCCTTTTTGGGGTCAACATTTGATATCCAATCTTTTATGTAGAAACCTTTCCCCCCATCAGAAAAGGCCCACTATTAAGAATACATTCCTTATCCTTTGTTATATGGCATATTACTAGATAAAAGCCTTTGGGAATAGTTCTAAAGACACTCTTTACCCCCATTTCTCAACAAACTAGCTCTGGAATCTAGTAAAAGAATGTCACTCCCACTCCATTTCATGAAAAAAGTGTTTTCCTTTTAAAAATGAACTGAATCCCCTCATTCCTTATTATCTACCAACAAAGAAATTACTCTAGCATGGTCCTAGCTATTAATTACCCTAATTATAGGCAGAGTGACACATTATATGTTGTACATAAATAGTTTTACCTAGCTAGTTCACCTAGTAGATCCTATTCACATTAACTAGTATCCACGATGTACAATATATTGGTGTAGATAACTCAATGCACACACTTATGGGGAAATAAATCCTTCATTAAGTAATCCATTGGCATAGGGGGGCCTATTTAATTATCATTCAAGGACATGTATAATTTTACAATGCTAGTATTGTATGTGCAACCAAGGACTTCCTAGGCCACCTATCAATCATGTAAAAAAATATTGTTTAATAGTTGGTTGAAATGAAGACAATACTAGAGAATTGAACCTATCTATGTGGTAGTGATTGTGGGTAACTGGCAGGCTAACATAGTAGTGGCTATAGGCAGACTTAAGCAATTAATTGTTTAAAGTTAATCTCTACTTCTAAATACTAAAAATAAATTAAGTGATTACTTAAACTTTATAAAAAAAACACAATAACTACTCCACGAAAATAGTAAACAATATAACTAATGCTTGAATAAATGAAACTAATTTACAAGAGAACTACTCTACCTCAAGGGGATCCTTATTGATAAGATGTAACCTTAGATGCACAATCACTTTAACTTAAAATGTCATCTTATCATTCACTTTGTTCCTTTTGAAAATAGCTAACCATAATAATAGTAATAACTTCTTAACTAGAAAAAGGCAAAATCTAAGTCTGAAGATATGCATTGGTCAATCCCCAACTCTTGCCAAAACTAGACTTTATAGACAATCCAAAAGAGTGGGTGTAATTACATCTTAAATCTTGTTAAAGACACATGTCACACCTCCCTAACATTAAGGTCAACTTATTCTTCTATGAAACTAAAAAATAACAATTAATTAACAAGATATTTAGTCATGTTTGGACTCTAACTCAATTAGAATGTAGAAACATGGTAATTCACAAAACTCACAAATTAAGTAGTGGAACAAAATGTGATTGTTCTGCTATCTCTTTTAGATCCTTTGTGCATTGACATCTTCAAGACAACATTAACAAAACTTATAACATTTACATTAGGTAGCATCCTTTGACTTCTTCCTCATGGTACACAACAAGGATGCCTTTAGAATTTATATGGGTTAACCACTACTCCTTAAGTTATGGGTTAGTCTCAAAATGAATCCATATACATTATACTATTCATAATTCTATGATATTATAATAACCAAGAACAATCACATAACATAAACACTCACCATATATATCACACACATGCACACATCATATTTAAGTGAAATTATGGTCCAAGGTATAGTCTTAACACATATAAAGTTTGTTGAGAGCCTAAGATGAATCTATAATACATATTTCTTACAATATATGTATTCACTAACACATATGCCCCGTGTCATATAGAAACCCATCCACCCTATAATTTATTCTCACCATGCCATTTCATTGGCAATGTCCACCAACTTCCTCCTATTTAGTGTGGAACTGGATAGAGAAGGGGTGGGAGATGAAACCTGAGCGGTAACCATGTAAACTAATTTTCTACAAAAGGCTTAATATACCTAGTTGCTCAAGACTCTAATGTTACGAAGTCGTAGATTGGGCGAGGCTCCTTTCTTTTGAGTTTAGGGGTAAGTTCACTCTACTAGTTCTAACAACATTCCTTTTTTCCCTTTTTTCCTAGCCACCAGTTCTTTTAATCCATTATAGTAATCTAATCAACACTAGGAAATATTCTTTGCTACTTCCATCTTATTGATCAGATCAACCCATTCATCAACAATCAACATTGGGTCACCTGATTATGCTCTAATCTCCAAAGGGTATAACTTTTGGGCCTTTCTCAATATGTATGTGTGGACAAGGCTTTTGAGGATACCTGTTTTGAAAGACTCAAACCAAACAAAGATTAGATTTTAGTCCAAGCATGAAATCAATTCAAAACAAATAAAACTCTAAACTAAGCCACCTTAGATTGAGCTAAAACAGGTGCACCCAAGCACTGTTTGATTTGCTCTTGCTTAAGGGGATGTGGGTGTGCTCTCTAAGCACTTGGAGCATGTTCCTTATGCATTTTAGGATGGATTGAGATCCATAAAAACCCCATAAATGGCACAAAACAGGTATAGAACACTTGATTTTCCCCTAAGGCCTCAAGGATCAAATGATGCTGAAAGGAAGATTAAGCTACATGATGTTTATGCTAAGATTGATTTTAAACCAAATAGAGATGTGATATGATGCTATGCTTATGCAAAACAATGGAAGAAACTAGTTTAATCCATTAAATATATGCTAAGATGTGTTTTTTAGAAAGCTTGAAAATGATGAAAGACTAACAATTAGTATGAAAGCTAAATGATTTAGAGCTATTCTAGCATTATAACATTGCTTGAAATAAAAGGTGAATGGGTATTTTGCTCTTGGAAATGAGGAGCATTTATAGGATTTGGGAAGGAGGAATGAGTGGCCAGGATCAAAATCCTTAAGAGAGGCCAAGATTCATTCAAAGGGGAGCACATGGATTGTGCTAGTTCAGGGCCACCTCCTTGTGACAAGTGTCATAAGGGCATTGGGTTGAAAGATGGGAGGAATGTGCACAATTTGGGAAATGTGCCTAAGGTCAAAGGGTGTAAGAAAAGGGTGAGGGGCTTCTTAAATGCATGATAAATGCATGTAAGAGGGATAAGGAGGCCTTAAATGCACTTAATGCATGTAAGAGAAGTTTCTAGAAGTTTTTTGACTTTGGGTTAAGCTTAGGAGTTGGTTAACCTTGGTTAGGGAATGTGACAAGATTAGGGGGGGGGGGATTAGGATTAGGATTAGGACTTTCTTAGAAGAGTCTAGAATTTCCTTAGGATAAACATGGATTTTAGGAAATAAATAAAGATTTATTTGTTTCCATGGTTTAGGTTTGAGAATATTTATTAAAATGAATTTAATAAATATGAGGATTAAATATTTAACCTTAATTAAATATTTTGAGTTGGGATTAGGGTTAGGAAATGATGGGATTAGCCTTTAATCGAAATTAAAGGAGGATTAGAAGATTCTGGAAGAGGTTAGTGGTCTTAAGGAAATTGGCCAAGTTTTGGGCAAAAAATAAATAAATTATTTATTTTGGGATTTTTGGTCAATTTATTAATTAAATAATTAATAAATAGGGGAATAATGTTTAAATAAGATTTAAACATTTTTGGGAGGGATTTCTTAATTAAATATTTTTAATTAAGATAAAGGGATTTAATGACATAAAAATAAATAAATAAATTAAATAATTAATTAATTAATAAATGATGATGTCATCAGGGATTTTTCAGAAAATAAAAAATATTTTATTTTCTAAAGGATTTTTAGGTGTCTACAGTATGGAATAACTCTCCCCTTTCTCATTCCTTAAGTAAGAGGCAAGAGCCTTAAGTTGCAAATATACCATGTAGATTGTGGGGTTCCAATTAACATTATAAAGGACTACCAAATTGTCAAGATAAAACTCACATTTGGCCTTGCATTTCCTATGTGGTCATAGAGTGAGCAATAAAAAATGACCAAGGAGTTATTATAGAAATAGGTGAATTGCTAATCAATTGAATATTTTGGAAACATAAAAGATCCTCCTATAAATATAAGGCATACACTTGGGCACGTTACACACAACTTCTTAGTTGGTTTTCAAAATCAACCATCTACTCTAGAATAATTGGCAACCTCTTAATTTTTTTGTCCCTCTCTTCTAGCTCTACTTCATGAGTAACCTTGATTAGTTTTTTTTCTTTCTCCCATGACTACTTATACCATTCATAATTTAAATGTACACACCATAAGGCAAGTCGAAGTGTCAATTTTGTAAGTCCTCAAGGTATTTTAGGAGCATATTCCTCATTGGAATAAGGTGGTTCTTTCTTATGTAACTCTTTCAGAGCTAGATTGGCTATCTTATTCGATCTTTCTCTCTCTTGTTGGGAAGTGGATCTATATGCTAGTTGTAATATAGTTGGTGTAGTCTTTATATTCAAAATTTGTAGGGCATTTATAGTCTCCCTGGTTACAACATTGATGATTGTACCAAGATCAATCAAAGTGTTCTTAATAAGAGGGAAATTGATATGGACATCCACCATAAGGCTACTAGGATCTGAGTATTTATGAACTGCCATTGTACTAGAATGATATCAACTAGATACCCTATAACATAAATAGTTGTGGGATCCTTTCTCTTCCTCCTTGGTCACTTAAAGGTAGAGTTCCCTAATGCCCTTGGAATAAATTGGTACATTCTTAATAACTTTAATCGTGAGAATCTTGACACACACATTCTTTAGTTTCCTTGAAAGGGAAAATCTAGATTCAAGGTGGTGTTTAGGTATGCAAATTCTTTGGAAAAGGTGGTTCCTTTTTGGCAAATTCATCATTTGGTTGAGTATGTTCAAGTTGTACATTGTTAGTGATATCTACTATTGGTTCATCACTAGATAGTTCTATGATTTGAGGGTATGTAAGACCAACAAGATTCTTTATTGATCAAACATGGATACTGGACCTATTTCAACTACATAAGTTGAATATTATGTAGCATGATTAGGGAAATATTATTAAACAATATTGTTTTTAGGAGAGGGTGCAATTTAGGCAAGTGATTATGGCGCTCTTTGTTGTATGGGGTAGGCATATTTTGATTGGGCATAATGGTCATCTATTGAGGAATTGCATTAAGAATGAGAGAAAGCTACACATTAGAGTTTATTATGGTTGCATGTAGGACGTAATTAACTATTACCACTGTTGTTTTCCTCCTCTCCATGGTTGTGACCATGGGATCCGAGGGATTTGCCACTAATTATAACTAGGAAACTAGTATCAAGGTTGTTGTTGTCATGCCCCTTGTTGTGACTAACTAGTTTCTAGTAAGGATGATTAGTAAGTGTAGATAAATCAATACACCATCTTAATGAAGCAACTTATCTTATATTAAGTAACCTAACATCCTAACAAAAGATCATTTAATTATCAACCAAGGATGTATTTTCTTGGATGACACCCACACTATATGTGCAACAAAGTCAATCTGGCATCTACCAAAACACATAATTGAAATGAAAAGCAAGTACATAAAAAACATTCACAACTAGTTCTGATTCATGCAACTTTGGATGTAGGTGAGATAGTGTTGGTGTGGGTGCATGTAAAAGAATCAATTTATGCAAAAAATTAATCGAAAGTAATTACTTAACATGAAAATAATACCATAATCTTAACTTAAACTAGGTATGCACTATGTTAATCATGCAATGAACTAATTGACAATTGCTAACTTGACCATGTGTTGCATCAAGGATGATATTAATAAGAATGAACTATACTAATTAAACAATTATGCAATTGTAAATGAAATACAATCAACTAAAGCACAATTGGCTACTAATCTAATAGAGAGTTACATCACCTCAAATGGCCCTTGCTTGAGGACTCGTAACCTCGTATCAACACAATACTTCTTTAACTAAAAGTCACCATTCCAATTGTATTCCTCATAACTGGAAGTGTAATAATAGTAAACTAAGACACTAATTGAAATCTATCACTATATTATTTATCTAACTGACCATCGCATATGAGAGCTTTTTGGTTTTATAGGAGAAATGCCAGAACAATAATAATAGAATCTTTTGAAGTTTTATTACACTTGTCATTTTTTTGAAAGATATAGACTTATTCTTCAATAGAAAACTATTAAGACATAACTAAACATGAAAGATTGAATGAGACTCATGCATCATGGGACATGCGACTATATAGGTACATGAATTTTTCTCCTAATTAAATAGTCACCGCTAGTTACAAATTCTCAATTTGAATTGTATGTGCAAATAGTTGGTTCAAGAGCGTCACACTTCATAAAAGATCATTGATTATGGATTTGACTATGTCTTACTTTATAGTAGTAATTGGTCCATCATCTAAAGCTTTATCTTTTCACACCACGTGGTCGCAAGTTAGTTCATATAAAATAGAATATACAAACACATCAAGAATTATCCAAAATATCACATAAATTAGAATCGATCACTACTTTACACATAGTTATAACTATAATACATAACATTATATTATGCATATAATAACCATGATAGATCAATAATAATATGTTCAAGCATAACCAAGTCTTAGGAAAGTCTGATAAAGTATTATGAAACTAAGCCCAAAACACCCCAAAAAAGACACTAATTATGAACTCATCAGTAATATTTAGTTGGAAGGAAAACCACTGTTCCATGATTGATTATACATTGAGTTCCAAGACTAGTGATTCCACTTGGCAACATTTGAATTGAATCCACATAATGAAGTGTTATATAAGAAAGTGGGTCTAGAGGCTAACCCTTTTTACATTACCATGGATTACGCTGAGCAATATAGAAAATTTTCCTTCCTCATGTCCCAAGGTTTGGAACTCTGGCTAAGTCTTTTTTCCCTCTTCGATAGCAACAATCCTCCTACACTTGTAGTTGGAATTATTTTGTCTATAATGAGTGTAGTACCCTATGAGAGTAGCCTCAACTCATCCTGATTATTCTTAATATAGAGGGTTACCAATTGTGTAGTGAGGTGACTAATGATATCCTCTTTCACATTAGACATAAGATTGGAAAGCTCTATCCTAGAAGCACCATTAGAGGTCTTAGAAATAGGTCGAATTCTATAGATTTTATTCTTCCTCATAGTTGACCTAGAATGGTTCTTGGTGAACTTGCACATGTCATCAAATGACACTTTGGACTTATCATATCCTCCTATAAGATATAATGCATCTATGTATTCCTCATTGACTCCCCTCAAAACTAGAAGCTTGAGGAATTCTAAGGAGAGTCTATTTTATCTAGACTATTTCAAGGATAATTGAAATTTCTCCATATAATATTCAAGGGAATCACTCTCCCTTTGAAACATCCTAAAGATGTCCTCCTTCTTCAAATCTCCACCCTTGCCATAGTCTTGGCACTTATACAAAAATTTCTCCTTCATTGTGTCCCAAATTCTAATGGCATTTCACCTAGCCCCACAAACCATCTCAAAGCAACATCCTTCAAGGTTGTTGGAAATTGTTTAAGCCTACGTGCATTAGTATAACTATGATGTAATATGTTAGAATTGAAAAAGAAGGTATCAGGATCCTATATTATTAGGCCACAAAAGGTTAGGCATGGATAATTGAGGTATGTTCTCAAGGCTAGCAATCATCTCTTGGTTAGAGATAGGGAGTTCAAAGGTAGCTACTTCATTAGGGTTTTCCGTCTCTATATCAATGATTGTGGAGGGTAATTCCTTTGTTTTTGCAGATGGTTCTTGTTGGTCAGGTTCCTTAGAAGAGTCAAAATCTCTTGTAATGTCAAATATATTTTCTAGATCTCTTGTAATCTTTGACAAATCTTTTGGCCCTGCAATTATAGCCAGTAAGTGTTCTAAGATTTGTGTGCAGGAAAGTTTATAAGCTTCCTTCTTGCTCTTGTTAGTGAATATTTTTAAATGGATTGGATACTCACCATAAAAACATTTTTGTCTCCATCTTTGGTGTGAAATGCCTAACTGCATAATAATTTGAGAAATAACCCATCTTTAGATTTGATTCAATTCCAAAAACACCATCCCCTTTCAAGACCAGTCTTCCTCCCAAGTTTTCTTGTGTGACACCATATATTTGGAATCTCTAAAACCATATCCAAAATATATTTATTCTTTCATTTTCATTAATATCACTTATCATAGCATGCCCTTGCATTTACTTATCCATAATTGATAAGATTTCATCCTTCGCCTTATTGGTTTCTTTACAGTTTTGTTACCTTATATATTCATTATCTTTGGGATCAATCTCCTTAATCCCCATACCATAATAACTCTTAAATCTAGATTGTAGTGTGTTCAACATAGACTTGAAGACCATTTTAAAAACCACAATTTGACTACCCGAGCCATAAAGTTACATCAATTCTTGCCTTCCAAGTGTCATGATCAACTCTGATACCACTTGTAATGCAAAAACTTGCACAAGAGAAGAGTGATTAGGAATCATGTTGTAAATACTTGAGAATAATAAGTCAGCTCAAGTGAAAATCCTCCAAATATTTACAATAAGAATATAATCCACATTATGATGATAATAACTAACACTTAGCTTTTATATATACCTAATTATGCCATGGTTTTCATCCAAATCAACTTATATACTCAAATATAACACCCAAGATAACTTAATTAACTAAACATAATTGATTAATCAATAACACAACTCAACTCCAATTATTTCTAATAAGAATATAATTCAGATTATGACAATAATAGCTAGCATTTACCTAATTATGCAATGGTTTCCATCCAAGTTGACTTATACACCCAAATATAACACCTAAGATCGCTTCATTAACTAAACAAGATTGGATAATCAATCACACAACTTACTTAAGAGTTAATGTAGCCACCAATTGAGTACCCATAACCTCTTGTACATTATAAGATTAGGGGTATAACAAATAATAACACTAATAAATTGTAAATCAAACCCTAATCATTTTTCTTGTAGAATGTTAATAACTATTTTACTCATCGGAGCAATATCTCCATTATCATGTAAACATCTATAATGACATAATTTGTATTCATATGCTTCATTAAATTGTATGGTATCATGATAAGGAGTTTTATTTCGGGGAGACGATCACAATAAACAACAAACACATAGAACAATCTACACATGCACATCTAAAATAATGCAAAAGAATCTTGTTTGGGCTTTTTTTGGTGTAGCTAAGGTAGAGAAAGTAAAAACACACAAAGAAAAAAAACTTATAGGGTGAAATAAAGAAAAAATATAAAATGACTTTTTAATTAGAACGAGATTAAATGTGCTATGTTGTGTTTAAACATTTGATAAGATGTGTAGGTTTGATATTTTTTGTATATCAAAATGCATAAGGTGAATTGAATCCTTGTTCGATTTTATATTTTTTTTCAATTTTTGTGATTTGTGGATTTGAATTCTTGAAAATTTTGTGGTTGAAAGTCGATGGTATGAATTGACAAGATCTAATTTGAAGTTTGATTTATTAATTGTGATTTGATTTTTAGTGACAAGTTTTACATTTGTATATTTGATTTACAAGCACTTTAATATAGAAAGGTTGATGCCTTAAACTAGACATTTATTGCATAGTATTTGAAACCTACGAAATGATTTGTTAAAAAATAAGATTAACTAATGATGAGTAGGAAACATGTTTATATTCACGACAAAACCAATTCCTTTATTTTATGAGTGGACATCTATATGTTTTATATAAAGAAATATATACATATGTTAATGTTGATAACCATATTTATATTAAATAATTTATTTAAAAGATTATACAAATCTAGGTAGAAAATTTTACGTATTTTCAAACTAAATATATAATTTGTCACACATACATATGAGTATGCCCATTTAATCCATATAAGTTCAAACACTACTAGTATAATATATTTGATGTCAAAAATGTAAATGAAAATGGATTTCTTTTATAGTTCAGGACACAAGAGACACTTAATTGTCCTACAAATGAGGTGTACATACCCGTACCCCTTTGGAATTGTCTATGTAGACATCAAAAGGGCTCCTAACAAGACAATTTTTTGATGTTCGTGTAGATATTTTTGTCCCCTTTCATGTTTGAACTTGTGAATTCTCCTTCAAGAGTGAATTAACAAATGAAATATTTTAATAATGTCCAAGAGCCCATTTGATGCCTGTATTGACATTTTCATCCCCTTTAAGGTTTGAACTTTTGACCTCTCCTTCAATAGTGAATAAATGAATGAAAGATTTTATACAAATAAAGATTTACATATATTAAGGTTGATAGCCATATTTATATTAAAATAAATTATTTAAAAGATTATACAAATTTAGACATAATTTTACATATTTTCAAACTAAATATATAATTTTTCATATAAAGATTTACATATATTAAGGTTGATAGCCACATTTATATTAAAATAAATCATTTAAAAGATTATACAAATTTAGACAAAAATTTCACGCATTTTCAAACTAAATATATATTTTTTCATATATACATATAAGTGTGACCATTTAATCTAAATGAGTCCAATTGCTAGTACACTATCTTTGATGCCAAAAAAGTAAATGAAAACATATTCTTTTATAGTCCATGATACAAGTGGCACCTACTAGAATGAGGTGTACATATCCTTACCCATTTGGAATTGTCTACGTGGGCATCAAAAGGGTTCTTGACAAGACAAATTTTTGCATTTAATAATTAAATCCAAAAAACTTGATTGTCAAAGCCCTTTTGACACCTCCATAGACATTTCCCTCCCCTTTCATGTTTGAATTTGTGACCTCTCCTTCAAGAATGAAAGTTTTTAATAACTTGTAGGAGTCCTTTTGATGCCTACATTTAGACCCCCTTTTAGATTTGAGCTTATGATATTTTCTTTAAAAAAAAATGAATTTTCTTTTTTTTTTAATAATGCTTACTAAATCAAAGCAATCTATAAGACCTATGAACATCCCACATATAAATTTTTAAAATAAAAAAAATAAAAAATAAAATTTTATATATATATATATATATATATATATATATAATCTAACACACTAAAATACCAAAAACCTTAATCAATTTGTAAAGTCTATTTAAATCTGGTGTTCTTTTAAAAAAAGCAAATACACAATCATTAGACAAAAACTGGAAAAAAACCGCGGCAAGCGTCCAAGCGGAGCATCAAAATAGTAGCGTCATTTGAAGGAAAACATTGGCATCAATTGACGGGTAAAATGCTCCTCCGTTTTCAAAATCTTCGCCCTTTCCATTTTCCCGCCCATGATGACCCAGAGTCAAAAGGCATAAAATGAAAATGGTGGGAGATACACAATGAGGCAGATATCAGCGCTTATCTAAAAGACAACAAAGATCCCTACGATCTACTAATAATTTATCCGAAGTCCTTTTGCAAGTATCACAGCGGGAGAAACACGCTGTATATCTTGAAGCCGAAGTTCATCTGAGGTCTTTTGTGGAGGAGATTAACAGCACGTATCTAAAAGCCAGAGGTCATCTGGGCATTTGCGAAGGAGATACACAGTGCATATCTTAAAGCCAGAGGTCACCCGGAGTCATTTACGGAGCAAATACGTAGCGTATATCTTACAGCCAGAGGTCAGCCGGGGTAACTTACGGGTATCGTAGAGCGACATGCTCAGTGTACATCCCAAACTATGAGGCTATCTGGGGCCATATGAGAGATCCCACAAGGAGATATTCAGTGTGTATAAAAAGCAATGAATTATATCCAACAGTTTCATGAATTGTAGAGGGAGGTACAGATTGTGTATCCAAAAACAGGACCTTATTTGCAAGATTTGTTGCAAGAGATACGTTGCGTATTGAAAAATTGGGGTTCATCTATAGATATTTTAGCTGATTTAAGTGTATAGCAATGTATATCAAAGAGGTCTGTCTCGAGGGTTTCAAGTCCTATGCAACAAGGACAGTTGTGCCCAATTTTGATCCGTTTTTTAATGCTATAACTGGTCTGAATGGCTCAGGGAAATCGAATATATTGGACTCCATCTGTTTCGTGCTTGGAATTACCAATTTACAGCAGGTCAGGGCTTCAAATTTGCAGGAGTTGGTGTACAAGCAAGGACAGGCCGGAGTGACAAAGGCCACTGTTTCAATTGTTTTTGATAATTCTGATCGCAATCGCAGTCCCATTGGATATGAAGAAAACACCGAGATCACTGTAACACGACAGGTATATAGCCATTTCATTTTCTTTCAGTTTTTATTATTTCAACATAAGCTCAAACAGTTTGTTAGATAATAGTCAAGTATTCAGTTAGTGGTTTTGGTTAAAAAATATTTCCTTCTAGCAGTAATTTCCTTTTCTGGGGTAACCTTCCACCTAGCTGCCACTAGCCAGGGGTATCTGTTTCCTCAAAGTCATCCTCGAATTGCACTTTTTTTTTTTTTTGATTTGTTGCACATATAGTTGGATGCAATATTTTGTTCAATACAAACACTTGCCATGTATTATGTGGACTTCACTAAGTTACATTCAGACCTGGACGTAGCATTTTACCAGTTTTGAATGCATAACATACTCACTGCAGATTTGGATAATATTACCCTGAATTGAATGTGGAATTATACCCAATTCAATACTTAAACATGTCTCATTTAGATCTCAGTATGTGTAATTTGACTTAAAGTAATTGACTGGTATGTTGTGCTCCACGTTCCTGCTATATGCATGGGTTCCCCCTCCTAACATTAATGGCCAGGACATTGAGCACAATATACTGGCTGTTTAAGATCCTCCATGCAAATTAGAGTTAGATGTATCATTTTATACAATTTCAACACTTAACACGTATTGTAAAGCTTGAACCCGACTTTTCCCAATGAAAGCTACTAGTACCTGCCAATAAAAAGCTTATCCCATTTGACATGAACATTTGTCTTTCCTGTTCCATGTATTGTTAAATTCATCAATAAAAAATCACTGTAACACGACAGGTATATAGCCATTTCAGTTTTTATTATTTCAACATAAGCTCAAACAGTTTGTTAGATAATGGTCAAGTATTCAGTTAGTGGTTTTGGTTAAAAAATATTTCCTTCTAGCAGTAGTTTCCTTTTCTGGGGTAACCTTCCACCTAGCTGCCACTAGCTAGGGGTATCTGTTTCCTCAAAGTCATCCTCGAATTGCACTTTTTTTTTTTTTGATTTGTTGCACATATAGTTGGATGCAATATTTTGTTCAATACAAACACTTGCCATGTCTTATGTGGACTTCACTAAGTTACATTCAGACCTGGACGTAGCATTTTACCAGTTTTGAATGCATAACATACTCACTGCAGATTTGGATAATATTACCCTGAATTGAATGTGGAATTATACCCAATTCAATACTTAAACATGTCTCATTTAGATCTCAGTATGTGTAATTTGACTTAAAGTAATTGACTGGTATGTTGTGCTCCACGTTCCTGCTATATGCATGGGTTCCCCCTCCTAACATTAATGGCCAGGACGTTGAGCACAATATACTGGCTGTTTAAGATCCTCCATGCAAATTAGAGTTAGATGTATCATTTTATTCAATTTCAACACTTAACATGTATTGTAAAGCTTGAACCTGACTTTTCCCAATGAAAGCTACTAGAACCTGCCAATAAAAAGCTCATCCCATTTGACATGAACATTTGTCTTTCCTGTTCCATGTATTGTAAAATTTATCAATAAAAAATCCCTGGAATGCCTTAGTTTTGGGAGAAACATAGATGCATTGCTTTCCCTTTTAACTTTGTCAATTCCCATCAGTAGGAATTTTTTCTTGTCAAAAAAGACATGTTAATATGTCCAAATCACATCAGTTAATATGTTCAAAAGGTTATCCTTTGATCAAATTAACTAGTACTTTGTCAAGAAAGTGAACGAGTATTGCAATTAGAGGAAAAGACATGTGCCAAACTTACGATTCTGTGCCATGAAGCAAGAGGGCTTTCCCAATCACTTAAAGTAGTCTAAGCTAAGAGATCACATGCCATTTTCTTTACATGCAAACTTTTCTTTGTTTGTCATCACATCTCATTTCTAAGTTGCAGGTACAGGTATGGTGGTACAACATTTTTTTTCCTTGGGTACGGTATATATACAGTCACACACATACATATATAGATATGCATATGCATATACATATTTATTAAACAGAATTGCAAATACATGCGGTAGTATGATACTTCATCATTGATCAATGCCAAATGCTAAAATGGTAGTGATAAAGATATATATTGAATGCCAATTGATAGACCACAATTTCAATATTATGTCATATGCCATATAATATATTATCAGCTGCACTTGAAAATGCCAAAATGAGAAAAGAGAAAGTGAAGAGAGCAAAATGATCTTTGAATAAGGCAAAATAGTTCTTGGAGTATTACACTTTATTGAGTGGATGAAACAATATGTGCTCCAATTCCTCTTAGATGAAGATGAACTAGCAACCTATCAAGATTTTCGCTTTTGAAATTACAAAGTTAAGAGTTATGAATAAAATTAAAATATAAATTCATCAACAAGAATTTTAACTTTTAAGAGTCAAGAACCTGCGATAAAATTTGAGGGCAAAAGGTTGTAGGTTTTGGTGTGATTCTCCATGGAGGTGTAAGAACCCTGACGAGTTCTAACTCTGTCAAACGGTGAATTGTTTCAATTTTGGATATTCGACATTTTGTCAAACACTTAGCATGAAACCTCTATCTTGCTTTGCTTTCTTTTACTTTCAGATTGTTTTTGCTTGCTTGGAATGGTTGAAGTTTCAATGCTTGCAAATGATTACTAAGATATCTAAGCAAATAACTAAAATGCAAAAGCAATCCTTTTTGTCTTTTTGAATGCATACATATGATTTCTACTTATAAAATGTGCACCTACAACCAATGGACATTTTCACAAACACTTTGCATGCAATCTAATTAGCTGATTATGAGCAACTAAGATATGACATTACATCAAACATTTGATGTGCATTCTCATTCCTTCACATCAAATCATTTACAATGACTAATTCATATGAATCAACATTTATTTAATTCTTAAAAGACAGTGGAACCTGTACTGTTTTTATGCAGCTAACAACCTCCGAATATGTATCACAACTCTTTGAAAATGAACTCCAGCTGATGCCAAAACTGGGAGCTGTATTGCAAACAAAACGTGCCTTGCATTTCCTAAGTGCAACCCCTTCAAATTATTAATGGTTCCTATTAAATATGAATGCCGTCTCAGTGAGTAAGCCATGACAGTCACAAGAAAATCCAATGTAGCCTTTGAATTAATGCTGTGATTTGTTAACTCAAAGCCGCCCAAACCTTTGCAAGGATAGCTGAAATATCTTATGAATTATCTGCTCTAATTTTCACGTTCAAATTCAACCCTAACCGCCAAAATACTTCTTACAAACCGACCAAAAATTGTAACAATGGATGGCACTGAATGATGCCACCACCAGGCACAATCTTGCAAGATAGTTTCACTAGTTCAAAGTGCACTATCTAGATAGAATTCACAATTCCATCAGATAAAAATATCTGAAAACTCTTGGCTCTCAGCCCTTCACCAAATTCACAAAATATCTAATGCAACATAAAATGAATTTTGATTTCTCTCCAAGGCTCTTTTATAATATTTCCCCATGAATCTTCATTAGCAAGGCTCTTTAATGATTTTGATATTTCTTTTATAATAATGAGCTGACTTTATAACCTATTATTAATAAAGCACACTTATCACTGAGTATTTATTACTCATTACCCTCAACATGGCCCCCACTTTATTATAAAGTCAATTTATAACTTTGTAATATAACTTAAATTATTCAACATCATTAAAGGCCATTAAAATATTAATATCTCATTAATCAACCATTGCATCCTCTGTCTGTATGACTACCTTACTAAAAATAGAAAGGGTACATCTCTATCAACCTTAGACTTACTATAAACAATAAGTATATGAAACTGAGCCCAAATGAAGTCTAATTTGATCCAAATGAAGACCAAATTGGAACATATTGAATTTTGGAGAAGACAAGAACCTCCATTAACCAAGCCTCTGCCTCAGAAGACCCTCTATCCACAATAATTAGCCTATGAGGGACACAATAATAGGCTAATCCCTCAAACTTTGATGCTCATGAAAATGGGGACATTACAGTCTGCCCTCCCTAAAATTGCTTGTCCCCAAGCAATTAATTGCAAAGAAACTCCACTACATTGGAAGTCCAAATGAAAATTGTGAAATGCCCCACATTGCAACAGCATTGCTGAACCACTAGAATAACCACAACATGACAAAAATGAACAACAATCCATCTGTCCAATCTTTGCGCACTGAAATCGTGCATATGAAACAAAACATGTACACGAGGATCGAAAGTGAAATTGCAAGTAATCCAAATCATGTACCCAATGCAGTACTCCCCAGTGAACCCAACTTGGAACCCCGATGCACAAGAAGGATCCCACAACACACTGAAGAGTGTCCAACAAAATATGCTTGGATCCCAAATCTTGAATAGAAGCCAGCTAAGAAGAATAATCTCAGACGTTTGTTGCGCTAATCTAATACACTATCATCATGCTGACAATGGTGAAGCCATCCAATGAGACCCATCCAATTTGCAGTGCTAACCTTGTCACCACTTGGATCCTAGTATAAACAAAACTCACATCCATCCATCGTAAGGAGGTAGGATATCTAAAAGCATTTGCTACACCAAATCTCTCTCTACACTCTACCAATCCCCCATGGGTGTGAAATCCAACTGTACTACGAAGATAAGGACTCCCAAGGGTGCCTGTGTCACAACCACGATATCCATCCTTTGCTAAACTGCCATGGATGTATTAACTCTGCAAGTAGTCTCCCACCAACTTGGAGCTACTAACTCCATCAATTGAAGATGGCGTATACCCATCCCATAAAGGATGGTATAATCTTGGAGCCAATCCACATCGACGCACAACCAAGTCTTCTACATGCGGATCAAAAGAAAAATGATGAGCACTCCTCACTGTGTTGTTATGGTAAAAGGCTCCAATCTCAGTCAATGACTCATTACTAACAACTCTAGAATTAGGAGCTGGTTCCAATCTCTGACCTTGAACAATTGATTGGGCAGGGTCTCTTGTAACCCTCTTTGCAAACCCAATCACGAAATCTCTGTGAGAAAACATTGTAGTCAAAGTTTCTACAATTGCTCCCACTAAATCCTGAATGCTGCGAGAACCTCGGATGAGAGTAGCCTCGATGACTTTAAAGGGTCCCTTGTGAAACTTCGGATTCTTAAGCATGTACACAATAAATGTATATGTTCAGTATAAACAATACGAGGCAGAGTCAACTTGTTCTTCTGCCACCCTTAGCAGATCACTCTGACTCTACGACATAATAAGCTGTCTATCGCCATCAACTGCATGGGATGAAGTAATAGATTTGCTTCCAGGAGAGGGAAACAAATCAACATGAGAGCCATACTCCCAACTAGATGACACTCTGTGAATATCCTGTGAAGATGATGGAGTATCATTGTGTACTAAAACACAACTCTTTGGAGGATCCACCACAACCACACAAGAGCTATCAGTAATCTGACTTGTGTCATCTGACATAGATAAGATAAGATAAGATAAATTATTAATGTTCAACAAGAGACCGCCAAAAGGGTCTAAGGGATTGAAAGCAGACAAAGCAATTTGCCAACAATAGAAGCACCAAACGGTGTTAGGCGAAAGAACAACAACAAGAAAGCAAAAAGCAGAAGAGTCGGAAAGAGCGACTAGAGGCCCTTTTCGGGCAAGAAGTAATCAAGCACTGAAGGATACAGTCCGGGGTGAGAAAAAGCCTTAGATCGTCTCTGAATAGCTCTGGAGGTGGACTGTTGCTGCCAAGTGTGATCTCTATGAGGTCTCACAGTCCTAGTGTGTCCAGAGGAAGGAGGACCGAGAGGATGCTTTGTGCTGCGGGCCGGGGACACCAAAGTGAAAAAGGATGTGAAAGCTGATTAGAGCTCTGGCTCGACGGAAACTGAAGCTGGAGAGTGGAATCATGAAGCCGCGTGGTCTCTTGTAGATAAAGAGCAAGGCATCGCTAATCGATGTATTTGAAGGAGGAAAGGGATCTGCACTCTCTGAACAAGCAGTGGAACCTTCCTTTGATCTTGTCGTAAATGGGACAACGAAAAATGAAGTGTCTCTGTTTCCGCCTCCATCAAGGTGCAAAGGTGACAGGTCCAGTCAGCTCTGTCAATGTGGTGGTCTGTCTGGCTGCGGAGCCAGTGGGAACCAACTTTGAAAGACCCCAAAGAAATATGGAGAGCGTGACTCCAGAGGCGAGCCAAGTATGGGGTGCGCACAATGACCCCATCTTGGATCACCATATAGTGCTCTGTATAAAAGGCTATCTTGGGACGGAGCCCCATGGGAGGGTTGCTCCATGTCGTAATAATATACTGCCTGTAGATGTCAAGTTTGACGTGTCCATTGAGCTCCTGCTGAGAGGGAAGGAGTTGGGCGGGAGCATCCAGGGAGAACTGAAAGGGGGGTAGATGATCAATCGAGATCCCCACAGAACCCAGCAAGGTAGAAGCTTGGGCGTACCAGCAACGGGCTCTACCAGAGGGGTCGGAGCTCGCCAATGCCAAAGAAGAGCAGTAAGTGAGGTATGGATATCTCTGTCGACCGTCAATAGAATCAGCAAAGCCCCGGAGATGATGAAGGAACCAGATCAGATAAAAAATGGCTGCAAGTCTGAAAGGATGTGCTCCAAACTTAGCAAGGATAACGCGGCGAAGGAGGACGATCTAAACTCTCTCAACCGAAGTCCAATCCGAGTCAAGGAGAGAGGGCCCCCACACAACAAAGCCGTAGAGCACAGTCAACCTGACTAAGGAGTCCAGGAGGGACAACTTGGACTTGATGTCCTGAAAGTGATGTTTGAAGCACTTTCTCTCAAGCAGAGCCAAGGAACCCAACCCCTTGTTGACACGGGGCTGCATAGTAGGTCTCAAACTGAAGCGAGGCCCAAAGAACTTAACCCCAAGGTAAGTGTGGGCGGATGAAATCTTGATCTCCATGCCCTGGAAGTAGAAGTGAAGATGAGAGGTCTTCAAGCAATTGAAGACCATCACTCGGGTCTTGCCCAAATTCACAACTAGCTGTTGAAGATCAATAAAGGAAGCCAAATCGTCAAGGAGTCTTTGCAAGCCCTCAGGGGAGGAGGCCAAGAGAACCACATCATCGACAAATAAAAGAATGGAGATCAGGACTTGATGCAGATAACAACTGTCGTCAGGGAGCGAGAAATCCCGGAGGAAAGCCTCGAGCTCATCAATGTATATGCCAAATAACGTAGGGGAAAGAGGGCAGCCCTACTTCACCCCAATGGTGCTCTGGATTGGATCGGAGAAACCCTGCGAAGTCCTAAACCTGTCCACCACACTCTCATAAAGCCTCATAATAGCAGTCAAGAGAGTCTCAAAAATCCCAATGTCTCCGAGTCTCTAGAAAAGGGCCACCCGAGGAACAGAATCGAACGCCTTGTGAAAGTCCACAAAGCAACAATATACCTTTCCCAAGCGGTATTGAGCCTCCTCAATGATAGTTCGTAGAGTCATAATGTGATCCATGGTTTGGAAATTAGTACGAAAACCTGCTTGCCCCTTCACACGACAATGGCGTCGGTCAAGCTCTCTGGATAGAATAGTATTTAGTACTGTGGCATAGAGCTTGGCAAAAGTGTGCCCAACCATGATGGTTATGTAGTTCTCGGGATCCGAGACTGCATTGGTCTTATGAATCGAGTATATGATGTGCTGATTCCACGAGTCGGGAAAACCAGTGCAAACCACTTTGTTAAAGAGCACTGAGAGAAATGAACCCAGAACACTGATACCAAGTTTGAAGAGTTCCACTTGGAACCCTTCCTCATTTGCTGTCCTACTGTTGCTCATCAGTCTAACCGCCTCACAGATGTTGGAGAATGTGAAGAGATGGCAAGAGGGCGAAGGAGTAAGGTGGAGAGAGGGCTGGCCGGGGATGTCATAGAGAGTGGAAGTGTGGGAGATCAGTGAGCGGAAATCTAGGGTGGAAGGAGGAGGAGGATGGCGGGGGAACAAAGTGCGCCAGAAGAGCTTGGGGGACTGCAGGAGGGAAGCATAGAGAGATCTGCATTGCATTGTGTCAAAGGTGTGTTTCTTCTGGTGGAGGAAACAATGGTAGGAGTGCCTGAGTTGGGTGAAGGAGTGAGAATGAGCGAAGAAGGTAGAATAAACAAAACGGTGGAAGGTCTTGCAGTCCTCAACAAACCATTGATTCATAGGACAAGTGTTCCTGCGCTTGGGACTGTGAGATAAGGGGGTGGTACGGTGAGGAATGGAGAGGAGTGTAGACCTTCAAAGAGTGCACGCAAGTATGTCGAACATGGAGGAAGCATCTCCAGACTCAGTAAAGGAGGCCAGTGGGAGGAGCCGTCTGAGGTGAGAAACAAAGAGATCATAGTCTCTCTCAAAGAAACGAAAGGAGGTGCGGGTGAGGGTTTACATGGGAAGTGGGGAAGGAGGGATGGGTAAGGGGGGCAGGGAGACTCTGATGGAAATGCTGAGGAGGGCGTGGTTGGCCAAAGGGAGGCGCAAGATGTTGAAGTGGTGGATGGAGGGGATGAAGCAGGCGCAAGATAGTGTAGTCCACGACACTCGTGCCACCACCGTGAGGCCAATAGGTAAAGGATCCAGAACCAGGGACCATTGAGAATCACCAGGTCCGAGGACTCACATAGCTGAAGAAGGTGGCGACCATACCTCGTGAGGGGGCCCCAACTATCATTAGAAGAACGCTGTAAGCCCAGAGTGAGCGGGTCGGTCTCAAAAGTACAAGCAAAATCAACACCACGGTCATGAAGGGGAGTTTGAAGGTCTTTGGTTCGTGCGTTAGTCTCCAAGAATGATGATGTCTCCCATGGTCGAGAACCTGATGATATGCTCATGTAAGTCCTCGTAAGGATCACCACACTCTGTACTATGAACAACATAGGACGAGGAGGCCTATGAAAAGTAGACATCGCGATAAAGATGTCTCTGTGATGTGGCGTAGTACGACCAATATAGATCCACATGAATTTGGCAGAGCAGTCGGCATGAACCACAAAAGTAGAACTGAAGAGGTGATCACTGACAAGACATGCGACCCCACCAGAGCCTCGTACCCCACTAGAAGATCTGACCTCATCCCAAAAGACGAAAAGCCATTGATATCCATGGAACCCAGGGAGAGGACGGACAAGACTTTCATGAGTCTCTGTAACAGTAAGAACGTCGGCGAAACCAACAACATCTTGAAAAAGACCCGGTAAGGACCATAAAGTATTGTTATCGTTCCAACAGTTGACAAGCAAAGAACAATTGTGGCATTCTGTCTTGACCAATTGCCGCCTAGATCGTCATTTGGCTTTAAAAGTCGGCTTGGGTTTCCACCCAGGAGGAGGCGACTCACGAATAATAGCTCTGAGGTTCTTGATAACAGCCCACTTTCCGTTCTGTCTAACCTCTGCAACAAGTCCTCTAGAGTGTTTCAGTTCTGCCACCTGAGATTTAGTGAATTCCTCGTCCAAGTAAATCTTAGTAGGAAGAGGAACAAGCTTCCTCCTCGCCCTAAGAACTCGAAGGCGGTCTGCCATGGATAGGAATCTGAGTAAAAGAGTGTCGTCGTGGCTAATCTAGGTTCTATCAAGAGTGATATCGGATATACCAAGTTGATCACTGAGGAAGGAGTAACTAGCTGGGACGGGGTCAACAGAAGAAGAGAGTGATAGACCACGAACTTGCAAGTTAAGCTCACGGGCCCGTCTAACCCGCTCGTCCGCTAACTTATCTTGAACGAGTTTCTCAACTCCAGAGAGGGGGGCAGGACTGGTGTTGTTGCAAATTGAAGCCCAAGATTTCAGCTGGTGTTCGGTTTCTGTAATTAGAGAGGCTTGTTTATTATCCAGTTCTGCCTGTTTATCCTTGATGACGCTGATTTCCAAAATCTGCTCATTGTTGGAATCAACGTGTTTTTTAATGACCGTTGTTTCAGTTGTGATAGTCGCTAAGAAATCATTGATGAGCTGAGAGTTGGTTTCCACATGTTGTTTCAGATTGGACAACGCCTCAGATAGGGATTGGATAGTGTCTCAGAGGCATCGATTTTCAGCTTCCAGCTTGCTCATCCTATCGAAGAGGCTCAAGCTCATCTCGTGATCAACATCATGTGTGCTATCATTAGTGCACACATCATCAGTTGAGATACTACTGCTAAGCACCTCAACAAATGACTCATCTGATAAAGTGGAAGCTGTTGCTACAATAGTCTACTCGCACACTCCCACTTCCCATGTAATTGTAAGTCCTTGCAAGTCGCGATCCTGGGATCTATTACAAACCAAAGAATTCTTTGATTCATTTTCTAAGGTCTGATATGAAAGATCAGACTCATTGTAGCATGAGTCTTCATCAAAAATTACATCATTAGTACCCAAATCTCGAGTACCAACATCATCCACAAGTGAGATTACTGTTGTCTCAGGCTGATGCAAATACCACTCATTGCTGTCATGAAAATCAGAATTGTTATAGCTTGTATTTCCCAAGCAATCTTCATGTTTGACACTCCCATCATGCGTGTCAACCCTCAAGAGGACAACCACAACATCCTCCGCACTTGCTATGACATCAACACCATCATTATGCTCAACCAAGGGACCGCTTTCATAAAAATCAGAATTTTTATTGCTATTTGAATAATTGTTTGCTCCCTTTTTCTTCACAAACAAAGGATCCAAGATTTCCAGATGTTGTAGAAGTCCTAATAAATTTTTATTATAATCTTGAAAGGCATGCGTGAGCTCTGGCATGAGATCTTGTATAGATTTTGTTTTACCCATGATTCACACAAACTCTTTGTCCTGAATTTAAGAGGCTTCTTCCCCCCACTAGATGATAGGAAACTGCTTTGATACCACTGTAAGAACCCCAACGAGTTCTAATTCTGACAATTGCTGAATTATTTCAATTTTGGATGTTTGACATTTTGTCAAACACTTAGCATGGAACCTCTATCTTGCTGTCTTTTCCTTTCAAATTGTTTTTGGTTGCTTGGAATGGTTTCAAATGAAGTTTAAATGCTTGCAAATGATTACTAAGATATCTAAGCAAATAACTAAAATGCAAAAGCAATCCTTTTTGTTTTTTTGAATGCATACATATGATTTCTACTTGTAAAATGTGCACCTACAACCAATGGACATTTTCACAAACACTTGGCATGCAATCTAATTAGCTGATTATGAGCAGCTAAGATATGACATTACATCAAACATTTGATGTGCATTCTCATTCCTTCACATCAAATCATTTACAATGACTAATTCATATGAATCAACATTTGTTTAATTCTTAAAAGACAATGGAACTTGTACTGTTTTTATGCAGCTAACAACCTCTGAATATGTATCACAGCTCTCTGAAAATGAACTCCAGCTGATGCCAAAACTGGGAGCTGTATTGCAAACAAAACGTGCCTTGCATTTCTTAAGTGCAACCCCTTCAAATTATTAATGCTGCCTATAAAATATGAATGCCGTCTCAGTGAGTAAGCCATGACAGTCACAAGAAAATCCAATGTAGCCTCTGAATTAATGCTGTGATTTGTTAACTCAAAGCTGCCCAAACCTTTGCAAGGATAGCTGAAACATCCTATGAATTATGTGCTCTAATTTTCACCTTCAAATTCAACCCTAACTGCCAAAATACTTCTTACAAACTGACCACAAATTGTAACAATGGATGACAGTGAATGATGCCACCACTAGGGACAATCTCGCTGATAGTTTCACTAGTTCAAAGTGCACTATCTAGATCGAATTCACAATTCCATCTGATAAAAATATCTGAAAACCCTTGGCTCTCAGCCCTTTGCCAAATTCACAAAATATCAAATGCAACATAGAATGAATTTTGATTTCTCTCCAAGGCTCTTTTATAATATTTCCCCATGAATCTTCATTAGTAAGGCTCTTTAATGATTTTGATATTTTCTTTTATAATAATGAGCCGGCTTTATAATATATCATTAATAAAGCACACTTTTAATCAATGAGTATTTATTACTCATTACCCTCAACATGGCCCCCACTTTATTATAAAGTCAATTTATAACTTAAATAATTAAACATGATTAAAGGCCTTTAAAATATTAATATCTCATTAAATATTGATTATTTTGATGAGCCGTCTGAACCAAAGTCAACCACTGTATCCTTTATCTGTATGACTACCTTACTAAAAATAGAAAGGGCCCATCTCTATCAATCTCAGACGTACTATAAACATTAAGTATATGAAATTGACCCCAAACGAAGTCCAATCTGAGCCAAACGAAGACCAAATTGGAACATACTGAATTCTGGAGAAGACAATAACCTCCATTAACCAAGCCTCTGCCTCAGAGACCCTCTATCCACAATAATTAGCCTATGAGGGACACAATAATAGGATAATCCCTCAAACTTTGATGCTCATGAAAATGGGGACATTATAGGAAGTACCACCATTTATGAGCATCAACACTATGCTTGTCCAAAAGAGCTTCAAGATCATAATCATTTGTGCTTGGAAAACTCACGAGTTCAATTCTCATTGTAGGCCATATGTCATGGTGAAAGAGTTTGCAAAGGATTGCGTTGTACCCTTAAGCAACTTTGGGATCTCTATATGGGGCAACTCTTGTGCCAGCAAGGAGTTGCTGACTATAGTACTTAGGACTCAATGCAAAGGCAATGAGATTCCAAGGAATAGTCATTTTGTTCCATCTCTTGACAATGATTTGTTGTAGTTCTTTGAAGAATGTTGTTCAGGATCTTGCTCTTTTTCATTTATGATTACTTTCATACTTTCAATCATTGAGTCAATCTTATCATATACCTCACCCAAAGAAGGCTTATCCATGCCAATATATTGGATCGTGTTCAATATAGGCCCTAGTGAAATTCAAGAGGTACTTACCACGATCCCATCAAGAATCATTTAGTATCATTTCTCTAATGTTTGGTACCCTTGTAGTGCAAGATTGCTTCCATATGCTCTAACTAGGACTAATTACCATTCTAGATAGTGCCTCACAAACCTTCAACAACGTCTCAACACAAGTGTGTTGGAGGCAAAATGACTCTCAACAACCTATTTCAAAATCCAAATAATAAAAAATTAAAATTAATATCTTACAAAGTTTACTTAACTAAAACATATTTATTATTTAACTTACCTTCAATAACTCCAATTTTGAGAATTGTCTAAATATGCATTTTGACATATGGTGGTTGGTGATGAACATTTAGATCTCCTTGACATCAACATGCACTTGTTTGATCCATTGTATTTTTTGCCAAGTTTTTGCAGCTTTGGATTGAGTGAGTGGACATCACAAGGTGTCCAAAAAATGTGTGAATAGTGCTCTTCAAACAATAAATCAACATCCCTAAAAGTTTTGGCATTCTTTGTTACAACTTGAACAACATTTCTAGGGCCAACTTCTTCAATGGCTTGACAAAGGTTGTTAGCAATAAATGGACTGTCTTTCGCTTGCCCTTTACAATCCATTATTCTCACAAACATTGCCTCTTTAGGGGACATTGCAATAACATTGATCGATGGTTGATTTCTTGCATCTTTCCATCCATCAAATATGATGGACATCCCTATTTGGACCCATGAATCGTTGATGGGCTTCAAAGAGTTCTCTACATGACTCACCTCTTTGTCCAATAAGGAAGTACACACCTTCTTATAACCTGAGCACTTGAACCCCTTTGGAGCCTCATTAATCAATCTCACTAGTTTTTGCCAATAAAGTGAGTGAACAACATTAAATGCCAATCATTAGCATAGATGCATCTACCCATGTCTTGCTCGACAATCTCTTCTCTCATGCAAAATGTTGTTTCCAAGGGTCTCATTACTCTGTTATGTGACACTAGTTGTTCTTGAGACATACATAAGAATGGATGGTCCTCTACAGGTTTAAGATTGGAAATTGATGGAGAGGCTTTCCATCCTTTCTTAGACTTTTCCAAAGGATGAGACCTTGTAACTATTTTCCCAACTGTTTCAGCTACCTTTACTTGCTCTTCAATATATTTAATTACGATTTCCTCTGCAAGAAGCCTTTTACCTTTTGACTGTCCTTGATAAAATTTGATGTCTTTTTGAGGGTTAAAGCACAAATGTGCTTTTACTTGACTATATGAACTGTTATATTGTTCTTTGCAGTGATTACAATTCCAAATGAAACCTCCTCCACTTGACAGTTGTACCTTTTTCACATATTTCCATAGGGGAGAGTGTCAGCCTGTTTTAGACCGTGACTTGCCATTCTATGAGCAACATGGTTAGGCAGAAAGCCACAAGCCAAAATGAAAAAATAAAACAAAATTAGAGAGTTCATTTCAATTTGTAAATTATATGCAAGGGAAAAAAAAAAAAAACAACAAAAACCTACTTTTTTTGAAATCTTCCTCTTTAATGTCTTTCAGAACAAATCAACACTTTCAATTGCGTAGGAATAGCACACAAACCAGCTCAGAGCATGGAACAATTAGTCTTCAACTCTCTTTGAGCAATGTCAAGCGAAGAATAAAGTTCAGGAATGGAGACAAATAGTTTTGTTTATCATTCACAATTGCCTTAGTGAGATAGGCTTTACCTTTTCAATGTGTTTAGTTGTCAAAATTACGGTTGAGGGTCAATTTGACCTTTTTAGGCAAAAAAACTTTTAAAAAGTAAGAAAAAGTTAAAAAAAGACCAAAAACAGCCTGAGTTTCGCTAGCAGACCTGCAAATTTCTCCTGGGTTCATCTGGGTTGGGCAGGGCCAAACCCACAGTTTGTGGGCCAGACATTGTTCGAACCCACATTGAGCTGAGCTCGGTCCTGGACCCAAACCCGATTTGGACTAGACCTAGGGGGTTCTGGGGGAGAATTCTGGGGGAGGACCCAATAGCGTAGTCTTACTGTCTGAAAGATTTGTAAACATTGGCTACACAATGAATTGACATATTCTTCAAAATTTTAAATATTGAGTAGAATCATTATGTTGCTATATTCTTGAAATTAAAATATTGTTTCCTTCAAATTTCTCTCTATATAAATAATAATAACAATTGCCCTATGCCATGTTCGCTTTTATAATGTACAATCTTAAGTGTGATGGAAACAATTAAACTTTAAAGGTATTCACACTTTAAGAAATATTCCCACTTGCCATTAGATTGCTACCTGTTCAAATATTGAAAAGTTCTAGTCCAACTAGTGCAGTTAATGCTCTTGGTCTTGCATTTTGGTTTTCTTTTGGTGGCTTTGGCAATTTCCTTGGTTTTCCTAGTTCATTCATGGATAATTGAGCAGATATAATGGCGGTGCCAAATATCTTTGGATTTGTGAAGTCTTGGTATGACAAAATGCAGCGCTGCACCATTTAGATTTTTGCTTTTAGGATTTAAAGCTAGTAAAGGAAATTTCCCTTAGTTATCAAATTGCACTAAAATTGTATGAAATTCATTCCTCTACATCATCACATAATTTAACAATATTTTCAAATGCTTGAATGCACCCCATTAACTCTAAGTCACATGACTTCATATTTATTACGTCACTACCTGACCCCATGCCTTTTGGGGTTTCAGGTTGCCTAATTGCAGCTTGGGCAACTTGAACCTGGATCTAATTCTTTCATGTGCCAGCACCAGTACTATGCCATGTTCATTGCAAGAATTGCATAAACATATTTGATTGATTTGTACTGTTTTGATTTTCTCTATGAAATAAAAGTTTTGTTAGGCTAAATGATTTGTGCTTAGTTACATTTAGAAAGCCTTTCTCACTTCTGGGGAAGTTTCCTGTATATGGATTGGTACGTTTCTATGATTCCTGCAGTGCCCCATAAAGGCTGCTGAACTTTTCTATTCTTTTTTATTCGTGAGATGATTTATTGAGATCAGTATTTAAAGAAGAGAAACCCTGAACCATATGTTAAGAGTTTAAAAGTTAAAACACAACAACATCCATCTTGTTCATCATCTGTTAATTGGGCCACAGCTTCTCAACCTCAACAGGGCTAGCTATGCAGATCTCAGAGAGAAGCTGAGATTCTTTTTCTCACAAAAGAAGGTTGTATTTTTCTGCAGGTTGTGCATTCACAATTTGAGAAGCATAGACATCCTTTAACAAGTGTCATGGAATCCTTTCTGATTCTAATTCTACCATACTAGCCTATGAATGTTTTGTAAGTGTTGTTAAACATGTTTTGCAATCTGGAATTATTAAATACAATAGCGTGAAATCTTGGGTTTTGGTGAAGGAGTTTATGAATTTAGAGTCTTAACAATTATTCAAATGTTTGATTCAGTATCTAAGAAACTAGGGGGGCAAGTAAACCAGGAATTTTTCATTTTTTTTAGATTTTCTATATGATACCTACTTAATTCAAGTGACCTTTGGTATTAGCTATCATGTGACATTTGTAAGTTTCAAATTTTAAACAGAAAACAATTTGGTGTGGCCACTTGTCATGCAATCTGAGTTTTGTAAAGCAAGCTAATTCATAATAACAATGCAAATATTCTGATTTATAGATGAAGAACATGGTACTTATTGGTGTGCATGATACTTGTCTGAATGATCAAAATATACTAAACGCTTTATATAAGTTGGCAATTAGAGTAATCTCAGATGCTTGAATGTGGTATCAATTTCCTTTCAGAAACTTTGATATTTGGGTACTGTAGTATTTATGAAAATGCTTTAGGAGTAGCTGAATGGTAGTAAAAGCATCCACAAGTTTTGGATGAGTAAAATGTAGTGGAGGTTAAACTGAAACACAAATAAAAGAAATTTCGTTTGTTCAGGAATTCTTTTAGATAGCAAGATGTACTTTGACCACAAATATGATAATGTTCAATGTAAAAGACTATACTTTTCCTGCAGTTGTAATTTGTGCCTATGGAAACTTTGAAATTAGTCTCTGTTTAATTTAATACCAGGTTTGGCAAGCTGTATAGTTAATCTTTGTATATCTGTGGGTTGATACTTACTGTTTTTGCAGATTGTTGTTGGTGGGAGAAATAAGTACCAGATCAATGGCCACCTTGCACAGCCCTCACGTGTACAAAACCTTTTTCATTCCGTACAGCTCAATGTCAACAACCCACATTTTCTTATTATGCAAGGGCGCATCACTAAAGTTCTGAACATGAAGCCTCCTGAAATCTTGTCGATGCTTGAGGAGGCAGCAGGTACCAGAATGTATGAAATGAAGAAAGAATCTGCTCTAAAGACACTTGAAAAGAAGCAGACCAAAGTGAATGAGATAGATAATGTATTGAATGAAGAAATTCTTCCTGCTCTTGAGAAGTTGAGGAAGGAACGTGTACAGTATGTGCAATGGGCAAATGGCAATGCAGAACTGGATAGACTCAAGAGGTTTTGTATTGCATTTGAATTTGTGCAAGCAGAGAAAGTGAGAGATGATGCAGTACGTGGAGTTGAACAAATGAAGTCAAAGATTCTTGAACTTAGGAGTTCCATGGAGCAAATACAATTGGAAATAAACGACAAGGAAAAGGCAATATCAGATCTAAGTGCAGAAAAAGAGAATCAGTTGGGGGGCGACATGAAAGTCTTATCTGAAAACGTAGACAAGCTTTCTAAAGAACTTGTTAAGGAAACATCCGCATTCTCTAATCAGAAAGACACTCTCAAAGCTGAGCAAAAAGCAACTGCAAAGGTAACAAATAGATGATCTATTTTTTCTAAAATTTACTTTCAGTTCAGCCCTTGGCAGCCATCAGCAATCCCAAAAGTATAAATTATCTGATCTGTAATAAAAATTCAATGCATGATGGGGATCCTTCAAAATTCAAGCATGCAATATCAATGCATTTTTTTCTAGGAATTCAGTGATCTTGTAATCCATTTTTCCCCTAGCATGCAGTTGAAAAGGAATTATTTTTCATCACTTAAAAGCTTAAATTTATATATTGGCTTTTATGTTTATTGCCTCTTTCTGAAATTCAGCAAGAGAATGTTCTGGAAATACTGATGTGATGCCTATATTTAATTTTCCGTATAGCTACATAAAAGTATTCAAGACATTGAGAACTCTATCCAAGAAAGAGATACAGCAGTCCTAAGGGCTGATGAGGGAGCGGCTGATCTAAAACTTAAAGTAGAAGATATGAGAAAGAACTTAGAAGATCTTGAAAAGGAATACCAGGTACACAGTTTTAATTGTTTTGAACTTTTGAGAGAAGTGTTTGCGCACAAGTGTGCACTTGCATGGTGTAGTAAATGTCTCAAATCAATTTGTCTTCACTTGTTTAGTTTGGGAATATTTTCTGCTAACTTAGTGAGTTTGTGACAAAATTAATTCTGTACAGTTGTTCTCTTCTAGGGGGTATTAGCAGGTAAGAGCAATGGGGACGAGGAAAAATGTCTTGATGATCAACTTGTAGATGCAAAGGCAGCAGTTGGAAGTGCTGAAACTGAAGCAAAACAGCTAAAGACTAAAATTAACCATCTAGAAAAGGAATTGAAAGATAAGAAAAAGATTTTATCATCAAAAGGAAAGGAGGCTAATGCTGTTGAGAGAGAGCTGCAATCTAAAAGACAGGAAGTTGAGAAAATAAAGACAGCAATGGAGGGTGTTGCTTACGAAGAAGGGCGCATGGAGACTTTAGAAAAGGTTGCTTGGACAAGTAGTAGGGCTGCAATCATTGATAAAAAACACTTAATGTAGAATAAAGTCCCTTAATTTTTTGGAGAGCTAACTAATTTGTTAAATCAAAATCAGGAGCGTTCGCGAGAATCCGAGGCAGTTCAAAAGTTGAAGGCTGATATCAGGCACCTCGAGGCTCAATTAGGAAATGTTCAGTTTACCTACAATGATCCTGTAAAGCATTTTGATCGGTCAAAAGTCAAAGGTGTTGTTGCACAACTTATAAAAGTTAAAGATGCCTCGACAATGACTGCCTTGGAGGTTACTGATTATTTCATGTTTTTGTCAAATTTTGCCTTGTGAAGCTACTGTTCGATATATATATATATATATATGAATTAATTTGGAAATATAAGTATTATCTTGGTTAATAACTTGAGTAGCCTTTGAATATTACTTTCATTTGATGATGAATTGAAAAGTCGCATTTGATGTTTCAGGTTGCTGCAGGAGGGAAGTTGTTTAATGTGGTAGTGGATACAGAACAAACAGGGAAGCTACTACTTGAAAAAGGAGGTCTGCGAAGAAGAGTAACAATCATCCCTTTAAACAAAATCCAAGCCCATATCATTCCATCAAGAACTCAAGAAGCAGCAGCTAAACTGGTTGGTGACTATTGCTAAGCCTTGATATTATTTCTGCTTCTGTAGTAAATTGTTATCTTTGCCACTTACCTTTTAATCACGTGTTTTTGATCATTCTGGTACAGGTAGGGAATGGAAATGCAAGGCTGGCACTATCTCTTGTTGGATACGAAGATGAAATTGAAGTATAATATTACCCTTCTCTCTTAGACATGCAACTTATTACCATCGTTACTGTTCTGTGTACTGCACCTTTTAATCTTAGGTGAACCTTTGAAGAAGTTAATCTTTGTGGAATGCTTAAAAGACTTTTATCTTTTGCAAAATAGCCAAACAAAATAAAACAGTAGTCTAAATATGACACCAGTAATATGGCAATGTTCCTACAACTAGAAATGTTTTACTAGAAACTTGAACTTGACATTCCAAACTATTTATGTTAATCCTTTTTGAATAAATGCACAGACATATACATATACTTTATGCAAACAAATGTTCTCGTGAATAGAGGTAATTAATTTTTTGGTGCACGCAGAATGTGTGTCGTCCAACTAAATCCACTTTTAGCATGAAAATTCACAAGCTTTGGTGTAATAGATCAACACAATAGATGCCTAGGTATATGTATCATTAGTTATCATGGATCTCTACTTCCTACCTTTGGACATGCATCTATTACTGTGTGAATTATCAAAATGGATGCAACTCTTGGATCAAATTAGAGATTCAGGTCATGCCAATTCACAAACTGGAGCTAACCTTAGAAGTTGGCATTGATTCTTGAACTGCTATATGTAATTTCAGAGGGAATTTTCTGGTTGGAGTGTTTGCTTTTCTAACATTAGTTTTACTTTTATCTGATAAAAAAACTTGGACCTTGTAATTTGTCTCCTTTATGTTGTCATCTTGGTGGTAGACAAATGCTGTTTCAATTTTCATTTTCTTTATCTCATCTTTGCATGCTTGAGTTTCACCATAAGTAGCAATTTTTCCATGTTTACTCAATCAAATTCTATTTTACATTTATTTATATTGATGTGTGATATCATGGCTCAACAAAATAGTTATACGGCAAATGTTACGTTACACTCGTGACCTCTAAATCTTTGTATATATAGGGAAGCTTTTTGTTTGTTTTTAGATTTTGATAAACATACCAACCTACCTCCATTGGTTTGATTTTCATTATATAATTTATAAGAAGTGTTTGTACTTTTTAAAGAAAAATCTTTAAAAATCCTTTGATTTGTTATTTTTTTGTTTATACAAATTTAAAAGTAGTAGAATTTGGTAAAAATACTAAACCCCATTTGCCTTTGTATGAGGGATAAGATAAAATGTGATGTTCTTGTCGAGAGTTGCGGAGGGCAAGGATGCATAGCACTTTTGATGGGATTCATAGATGTGCTAAAGTAGAATAATTGAATATCTTTAAAAGAAAATCTACTTTTTCAAAGAAGCCTTGTATGCCAATTTGTCTTGTAGGGGATAAAATTTCTTTGGTTCTTTGGTTTATACATGTGGCAGGTGTACAAAATTTGATAATTTGGTGGGGAATTTTGGTTAAAGAATTTAAGTAAACTCCTATATTGTTTAGCAACAAAATAACAGGTTAGGAAGACTACGAAATGAAGATCATGAAATAGACTTGGAATGTGACAAAATTGAGGAGATAATAAATTATTTTAAGGTCAGCGATGAGATTGGGATGGTCACAAAACAAAAGCATTTGGTAAGTGAGCAATAAAGTTTGACTAGTTGCAGAAAAGAAGTATTGGGTAATCTATATCATTGTCCCCCCCCCCCCCCCCCCCCCCGAATTTGAAACCAAGAAGTCAAGACTGAAATTTGCTGAGGAAAGTCCAATTGTTTTCTTTTTGGTATCCAAATATAGGTGCAGGGCCCTTTTCCTTTTGCTTATATGGTCATCAATCAGGAAAAAACAACCTTTGTTGTCAAAGAACAAAATAGGCAACAAAGTAGGAAAACATAAACCATCCAAATACATAATACCTCTCAAGCTGCTTGCCCTTGGGTTTCTTCCATATAATGCAACATTTTGGAGCAAAAAGGAAATGGTGTTGACGACTTTTGTCTTATCTTAACTCCAAAAAAGCTATAACTTTGTTTCAATCGGTGCTTGAGTTCTTCCAATAAATCAACCGCAATACCCTCTCTTGTAGCTTTCAGAAGCTCTATGATGGCATTCGAGTATGCAACCTCCTCAACTATAAAGATGCCCCAAATGTTTGCCATGTTAGACTGTAAGCCATATATTGTGATAACTTTGTGAATGCTGATCAAATACTCCTCTTGAATGTACGAGTGTGTCATTGCTTCGATTAATTTCAGATCTTGGACAATGCCCATTAAATTTGAAAGAACTATGTTGGCCATCACATTGTTATGCTTGTTGTGAGGAATTTTTTTGTGAAAATTCTTGCTTTGTCACCATTTGAATAGTGCTTTGCACCAACAATTAGCCAATCAAAAATACCTCTCAATTTGTCAAGATTGAAGTTGACAAGATTTCAGTGTTGCCATTTCTTGGGTTCCAAATATACACATAGCTTCACATTCTTTTGTAGAGCCTTGTTATTGTGTTGTGTACCCAGTGAAAAATTGAGAAGATGTGGTGTCATGGATTCATCTTGTCTATGCTAAATATAGCTCTTGAGGTCGACATGTATCCTAGAGTAGTTGCACGTGTCTTGGTTTCAAACTCAAGCCTAAGTGTCTTGCAAAGAAGCTCTCGCCTGATCCCAAAAGATATACCATCCATCTTTGTTTTGAACCAAAACATAGTTAGTGATTGTTACTGCTTTCTGCACTAATAATATCCATTCGAACTAGTTGTCATTTCAAGCATTCAAATCCTCTGCGAGCCTTATTTGGAGTCCTAGACATGACATATGCCATCACATTGAGAGGTATAATCCACAATAATAACTTGATCTTCCTTGTTGATGTCGTGGTTGCCTAGGAATTTTACCACTCTGGTCATTCTCATACATTGTGAATGAATCCAAGATCTCTCAAATTCCCATTGAGATGTTCACTTTTGAATTTTGAGCTCCCACTTTTTGGCTCTGTTGATCATAATCATTGAATCACTTTCAATTGTGATGTGTAATACCACAATCTTTGGCTAGGTCAATTAAATGGAATAGAGCTTGTTCCTCAGCTTCATTGTTTGTGCTTTGTTCCAGCATCATAGAGGAAGCATTAATCAAGGAACCTCCTGAATTATTGATCACACTTTTGGCTTTAGGAAAACTTTGGATGCCTCTTAACACTCTAGTGAAGTTGAGTTTGTGGAAGCCTTCTTGTGGAGGTTACCATTTGATTTGTGCTTTGTTAAATATAGTGGTTTTTATCTCCCATCACTCCATGATTTGGGGACCAATTGGGCAGCAGCTATGCAGCCATATATTCAGACATCTTACCAAGGGGATGCTTTTTCAGAAAAAAACTAAGTATACTAAGTTCTACTAAGTTCCCCTTGGTAAGTTGTCTAAATATATGGCTGCGTAGCTGCTGCCGACCATTTGGGTGTAAAAGGGCCTTTAATTCTTGATACTAGTCTTACAACAAAAGAAAAGTTTGGATGTGAAAATATCACTTGGTAATCTCAATTTGCTGTTGGTCTGACATATTTGTTGCAAATTTTACATTCTATCATAGTCTGGACTAGTTAAACTCAATTTGCATTATAATATATTTGACATCAATATTCATACTTTTCAGTCAAACATGTGAATACATTGTCTTATTCATATATTCCATTGAGATATTAACAGATAAATTATCTTGTTGATTGGATAAACCTTAAAATGAAGAAGCTTGGTTGCATTTTCTTAAATTTTTAACATTTTCCTGAGCATATCCTTGTAATGATAACTGCATAATGATGCATGTTGTCTATATTGATTTTGTGTGACGTTTGCATCAATTTCTGGTGACTAAATAATGAATTTTTCTTTAATGTCAGTAATGACATCTAGTATGTCCATTGCTAAATTGAGAGCCTTGGTTACTTCTTTCATTTACTTCACACTGTTCTTATTTTTTCTATGATATTTTGGATAGCCTGATAATCAAATTGTTGTTATTTGATTTTTTATATGATGGTTTATTATCTTTCTTATGGGTTATGCATGCTTTTGCAGGCAGCTATGGCATTTGTATTTGGTGGTACATTTGTTTGTAGCAATTCAGATGCTGCAAAGGAGGTAACTCTTGATTCTGTGATTGTAGTAATGCATGCTGAATGATTAAATCAATTGAAATAGTACGTTTTTGAAATGATATGACTTAACAGTTTTATTGATTCTCAAAAGAAAGGAGAAAACAAGGACACCTTTAAGACTATTACTTTAATTTGTTGAAGCCCTTTCGGAAAATCTGTATAGTGTTTTAGTTGGACGTTTTTTAATGTGCTTTGAAGGCTCTAAATGCCACCTATTATCCCCTATCAATTTTAGAATATATCATTTTTGATAGAGGGATTTAACTTTTGGTAAAAAAATTTAAAAATAAAACATGCTTCTGGACAGAAAGATTATTTTTGTCTGGGCTATTGAGATCTTAAAGTACACAGCATAAACTAATTATAAGAATAAGATAAAAGCAACGCTTTTTCCCTATTCTTGTGTCTGACATTAGTATCTTATCTTCTGTCAAAAAAGAGAAGCTTATTTCTTTACCAACTGAATCATTTATTCTTGCTAATATTGCCACTTCACTGAGATGGAAGAAAGCCCGTCTAGGATGACTCGGAAATCCCCTTGCTATAGATAGGGGCGACCAACCGATTGAAGTGGAGGCCAAGGAACCAGTCAGGAGGGCCTTTCCCTTAAGTAGAAAAACAGGATAAGAGGTAGAAGCTTTTCAATAGAAGACAAAAAAACATTATAATATATCAGCAGGAATGTTTATCACAGCAACAGACTGGATTTTGGAATATGATCTATCAGTTTTGCAGATTTCCATTGCAGTCATTGACACAACACCAGAATACCATCAAATGGCCATTGTTATCATGTTATTGCAATATCTGTAAGTAAAGAGAGGAAGGTCCGGCATGATATTAGTTGCAGGAACACAGGAAGACCCATTCCTAGGATTGCAAAAATTTAAGTTCCAATACCATTGTGCCTTGGATAATATACTCACTTCAATTTATACAATGCTGCATCAATCCTACCTGTGAGCTCATGATAGAAAATTTCGTTGTTAAAATCCAAAGGGCATGCTTATTTTTTGAAGTTTACATAATGATGTACCTTGAACTTAAATAAAATATCAAAGCCTTAAAAGTGGCTACTAGAACTAGAACCAGGAGTAGAACCACTAATAAAAATATTACCAAACTTATATTCTACTAAAAATATTACCAAATTCATACTCTTATAGACAAAAGGGGTAAACTTCATATACTATAAATTCACATCAAACAACTAATAAGGGTGGTGTCATAGGGAAATGTATTATGATATCCGTAGGAGGAGGGTAGCCTAGACACCATCTTTTATATTCTCATAACTTTGTTGTTACATGAGTTTGGTAAAACACACATCATAAAGTCAAGTAACCATTGCTTGACCCACAACAAATACATGATAAAAGATAAGGTGATAATTGTAAAGCATCTGCTTGAGTTATTACTTACCACAATGAGCCTGTTGTTCCTTTGATGTGAGTTGAAATTTTTCTTTACTTCTCTAAAGGTGTTCTATAAGCATGTCACCTCACAATTTTAAATATATCAGTTTTTGTTTAGCTCTTACCCATCACTAGATCTACCTTCTCTCCAACTATCAATTTGGAGGGTTACTTCAATATTGGCATTCTTAATATGTTAACACTAAAATCACTTGCTAAGGACTTGCTTCTCAACTTCGTATCTTAAAAAAATAAATTAACAACACCTCATCTCATGATGTTGATTTTTCCTAGCTGAAATGTTTGATTGGAATGATTTTTTCATGGCTAGCAAGTATTATATGAGTCTTTTGGCCCATGGTCACTTTATGTGTTTAATTTTTTGAAAAAGAATGCTTTATATATAGTTTTGTGTGTCTCAAATGCAAGGTTTGTTGAATACTTGCATTCAAGGCTTGAGAGTTCTATTAATGTCGTTTCTTGCTTGGATACTAGGACCGTCTCAAAAGTTTTGGCAATAACTTATTTTTTTTTCTTTTAAATTTATTCATAAAAAATCATCTATCATAGAAGTCATTAGTTGAGAGGTTTTACTATAGTGGTAAGGGGTGGAGTGTAATGGTTTGAGTGTGTTAACAAAAAATATTTAACAGTCACCATAAAATTTAGCTGCAAGGAAGAAACTCATCAGCTGCAAATGGGTTAATAAAGTTAAGTACAAAGTTTTTCTCGTTGCTAAGGGGTTCTCAACAAAAGAAGACATTGATTATCAGGAGACCTTTGCACCTACAGGCAAAATAAGTACCATTTGGCTCGTCCTTGCCTTAGCAGCTTAGTTTGGTTGGAAAGTACATTAGCTGGATGTTAAGAGTGCCTTCCTCAATGGTGAGTTGTAGGAGGAAGTCTACATGACACAACCTCTTGGTTTTAAGGTTGTTGGAAAAGAACATCAAGTTGCAAAGTGGTGAAAGCACTCTATGGCCTGTAACAAGCTCCTTAGGCTTGGTGCATAAAAATTGACAAGTACCTTATAGATAATGACTTTCACAGGAATCCATTTGATTCTAATCTATATGTCAAAAACACTCGTGGTGATATTCTTGTTGTTGTCTATGTTGATGATCTGATTATCACTGGTAGTTCGACACTTTTGATTGATAAGATCAAACAAAGTTTGTGTCAATCTTTTGACATGACACATTTGGGACTTTTGCACACTTGTTTAGGTGTTGAAGTTTGGCAGACTGAAGGTAGTATCTTCTTATCTCAGTCTAAGTATGCCGATAGTTTGCTAGACAAATTTCAGATGGAAGATTGCAAAACTTGTATCCACACCTATGGAGAAAGGGCTGAAGTTGGCAACCAAATCTAATTCACCTATGGTGAATGAATCAACATTTAGGCAATTGGTGGATAGTCTCATTTACCTAATTGCTACTAGGCTTGATCTCACTTTTGTAGTGAGCTACACTTCATGCTTCATGACAACCCACAAGGATGATTATTGGGTAGCAACAAGTGTTTGCTGTGTTATGTGAAGGGCACTTTTGATTTTGGTCTTATGTACAACAGAAGTCACGATCCTAGACTTATTGGTTTTACATACTCAGTTTGGGGAGGTTCTATTGATGATAGAAAATCAACTTCTCGGTATGTTTTCAGTTTCGGATGTGGTGCAGCCCCATGGACTAGCAAGAAGCAGCAGACGATGGCTCTTTCCTTGACATAAGGTGAGTATCAAGGAACAATTAAGGCAACTTGTGAGGCAGTTTGGCTTCAGATGATGCTTTCAGACATGCAAATGTCTCAAGCAAGTCCTATTCCCCTATACTGTGACAATCAAGGGGTGCTCAAATTGGCCAAGAATCCAGTCTTCCATGAGAGAACCAAGCGTGTTGACCTTCATTGTCATTTCATTCGGCAACTAGTTGAAGATGGATTAGTTCAGTTGCTGTATGTTTCGACTACGGATCAAACATCATATATTCTCACCAAGTCTCTGAGCCTGGACAAGTTTGTAAAATTTAGGAAGCAACTTGGTGTAGTTGATAGATTGACCATTAAGGGAGGTTATTAGAATAATACCTTTATGATATCTTTATTACTCTTTATTTAATGGTCAATATTGTAAATATTAGATGTTTCTAAATTTACTTCAGGTATTGATTGTTTCTTGATAGAAACCTCGACCTTGTACATTCCATAAATGATTGTTTGATCATTCATTCAATATTTGACCAATTACTTGTGTAATATGATTGTCCGGGCAGCTTGGGGACTTCTAAAAGTTTTATGATGATCACAAGGATGTCAAGAATTTCTTGTAGCCTAGTGGCAATAAAACTCATTTGAAAAACAAAGTCTCTCTATGACATGATAACAATTTTGACTTGTGTTGAAGATTTGGATAGATGGACAACATATACACAAATTGTTGTTGTTGGAAGACAAAATGAATGTTTCCACTTTATCGAAGGGAAAGTAAATCGACTCTTAGTATTTTTGTTTACTTAGATGCAAAGTTTCTTATGTTAACTTGAGGAAGTTGGTGATCAAATATTTCTTAATTGTGAGTTTCTATGGATTATTGTTAAGAAATTTCTAGAGAAGTGCAGTTTTTGGATTTGATTGTGTGCAAGTTTTTTCAATCAACGTTTCGAATTACACTCCGTGATCCATAATTAGGATGAGATGAGCTGAAAGAGCAAAAAATTTTAAGCTCATCTCATCTCGATGATGGATCACAGAGTGTGATTCAAAATGTTGAACGAAAAAACTTGCACACAATCAAGTCCAGAAATTGTGTTATCTCTACTTGATGGATTGTGGAAATCTCCTAACTTTGGAAGAAATCTCTAGTTGAATTACCTAGTTTCATTGTTATTTCCTTGAATCAAGGTTGAAAAACTCTGCGATATATCGCAAAATGACAATATGCTAAACAATTTAATCACTATTAAACTCAATGATGCATTTTTGATTATCGCGCGATGAGTTTTATACAAAAAACTTGTGGAAATGTGTGTTATCTGTGAAAAACTCGACACAAAAAAAGTAAAATCAGAAGACAAAAAAAACTTGCTATTTTCGAGTAAAAATTGGTAAAAAAAACTATAAAAATAAAAACAATTTCTTAGACACGACGAGAGGCTATGATGACATGAGAAAGGGCATGACTAAAAGACGACAATGAAATCTCCCTCTCTTCAACTTTAGGGAGAAATTTAGGGCATGCGTTTCAACTTTCTGCCCTCCATTGTCTTCGAGTCTTAGACATCTGCAGTCGTCACGAAACTATAATGATTTAACATATTTTAACATACAAGTTACAAATGTTTTAAATATTAACTATTATTCAAACTTTTACAATTTAACACATTTTAAATTGTTATACTTATATTTAGTTATGACCATATTAAGAAACAATTGTATTTGATATTTATATTATAATTGTTAATAGTTATACTTAATCTTAACAATTATAATTATTAATTATAACATACTGGACGAGTATCAAATAATTAACCTTACAAATGTTAAATAATTATACAAACTCTTACAATTTAACATTATTTTAAATTGTTATACTTATATTTAATTTTAGCAGTATTAACTTTTAAGTAACAATTATATTTAATATTTATTCACCCTTATTGCCTGGGTTCTAAGCAAGAAAATTAAAATGGAGCATGCAATTGGGAATTGGGTATTTATTGACGTTGTTCCACGTATGCCATCTTTCACTCATTAACTTGTTGTTGATGATACACTCTTATACAGGTAATCAACTATAGAAGAAGCAATATATTAAGGATTCTTTGGAAGCATACTATGAGGTGGCTGGTCAAGTGATCAATAAAGAAAAATCCTTACTGTAGATAAATTAATGAGGATGGGTTTTAATGGTCCTTTTCAATGTCCGATGTGTAATAATCAGGAGGAGGATGCTGATCACCTATTTATCACGTGCCCCTTTTCTAGTGAATTTGGTTGTTTTTCATCAACAAAATGAATTGGTTTGGTCCTCTCCATTAGTCTTTGTAGGGTAATTTTGAGAGCTGGCCTATATTTAATAAAAAATATGTATGGAACAGTTTATGGTATGCCATTCCAGCACACACCATTTGTCATAGCTGGAAAGAAAGAAATGCAAGAATCTTTAATGGTAAGGCTGCTTCGTTTCAAATTGTGATTCTCAAGATTGAGGTTGGTATTAGTGATCATATCAATAATAGGATTATGGAGAGAACAAATTATGTATTCCAGTTGGGACAATATGATGTCAAAGAAATGGCCTCACCTTATCCCCTGGAAGGAAGTATTTGTTAAATTTAGAACCAGAAAAGCAAAGAAACAATATATTGAAATTCAAAAAACACACAAGCAAAAATTGCACAGTTGTTTATCCTGGAAAAACCCTCCACTTGAGGGTGAAAAACCTAGCCACACTCAAAATAGATCCTTTATTGAATAATTCAGGGATTCAATACAAAGCTTCACAAGCTTAGACCGAAGAATGACTTCTTCAACAAGTTGTTATCACATAACAATTGCTAGTAGTATGTCCTTATAGGATTAGACATCTATAGCATATAAACTTCTCCTTTTTGTTGAAGTTGAGTAGCTGCGATAGAGACTTCAACCTTGATTTTGCTGTTACCTTCTACATCTGTTTATGTTAGATATTTTTGGTGAGCCATATTGGTGATGCTCATATTTCTTCAGTCCGCATATCTATGGTGACATGGACTTCATGTGTTATTTTGTACCACTATCGTTGGTGATTAAGCAAGTGCTTAATCACCAACGACAGGTGTAATTACTGTTGGGCTGTGTTTTATTTATATTCGGCATCATCATACATATTGCTATCAGTATGAACTGATTTATATTTGTTTTGTGACTTTTGTATGACCAGTTTTATTATCGGTATCATCTTTGTTTGGCACTTGATATTATTTATGATGACTGTTGTGTATTATCGGCATCACCATCTTTGTAACGCCTAAGCTGATGGTGCTTCACCTTACTTGGTGGAACGCCAAGTAAGGTGAAGCATCACCTTCCTAGACGCACTTCATATTCAATGCAAGTCTTCATTTGCGATATCATTATCATTTACTGGTATAACAGTCCCGTCTTGTTCTGGGCGCGATCAACAGGAAAAGCATGAAGAAAAGAATATCAATTCTTTTTGTACTTGATTCTCTGCAAAGTAATTTCATAAGGGAGCCCTACGTCTGTGCATCAGAACTTCAGCAGATGTTTTATACTCTGTGAGTGAGCCATATTATATGCGACTATCTCATTTATGCATTGTTCTCAAAACTCTGTGGAACAATGCTCTATTCTTGAGCAGTCATCTGTTACATTTTAAAAAGGCTTGAGAAGTGAACTACACATCCTAATGAAATGTGAGCTATTGCATACACCAATATGTTATGATAATACAAGCATAACCAAGCCAAATTATGCCCCTACAATCTTGACAACATTGTAGATATTATTACTATAACAAAGCTAAATTACTCTTATAAATCTCATCATGTTTTATTTCTCAATGTGGCATCATACAACCAATTACCAGAATCATTAAGTGTAGTGAAGCCAATTGATTGAACACAAACAAGTACTTATTATGAAGCCACCAAAATGTAGTCTAATGAGACTTTTGGTTTAATATGAATTGCTAGGGTTTTTCTATATTCTTGGTCTGAATTTGATGTTTATGTGCAGGATACTCATTGTTTCAAATACCAGTTCTTCCTTAGAGCAACACAAACATTAATTAGTTATCTTCTATGTCTTGTAGATTGCTTTTCATAGAGATATACGATCTCCAAGTGTAACTCTTGAAGGTGACATTTTTCAGCCAAGTGGTCTTCTCACAGGTGGAAGTCGCAAGTAAGAGTGTCTTTAGTGTTTCTTCAGTATTTTTTCTTAAAGGATTTGTTTCTAATGCTTCTTTCTTAACCTGCTTGTTTTATTGGCTACAGTCTTCTTCAAGGATTTTACTTCATAAGACAATGATTAAAATTCTGAATTGCCTTTTCCTTGTTTATTGAGAGCAATGCTTTTGTTACTTGCATGTTAAAAAAGCTCAGTTGCTATTTTTGGATTATGCAGGGGAGGGGGTGAGTTGTTAAGGCGGCTTCATGCATTGTCAGAGGCAGAGGCTGAGCTTGCTATTCATCAAAACAACCTAGCAAGGATTGAAGCCGAAGTACAACCATATTTATAACGTCTTTTTTTTTCTATATATTTGAATGAATATGATTTATCATGAGAATAGGGAATGTGTAGTAACATGCCTTGGCTCTAAACGTGTTTTCTAAAAGGCAATGAAAATATAGAGCATATGTAATAAACAGAATACAAATCTCAATGTACATAGCATATTAACAGTAAGTAATGCAAACAATTGCTGATGTAAAACTCCTACTATTTTGCTATGAGTTCGTACATTCTATGGTTTGAGAGTCATGTACCACTTACTTTCAGTTGCATTTTTTCCCATATGACACATTAACTTATAATTTCATTGAAACTTTAAAACAAATGTTAAATATTCAGTTCATGTCTATAAAACAGCAACATACCCAATTGTTGCCCATGCTTCTACAAGAAAAAGACAATCTTCTGACTGTTAGAGCAGAAGGATTTGCATATCTGCGATATTTTTAACAGTAGGTCATAGGTATTATTTTGGCATGGGAGGACTTGCAGAAGTTTGACAATAGAGAAGTGCTTTTACAACTTTAAGTTCCTGCTTGACTATTTGTGCCTTTTCCACACTGATTTCCAATGCTTCGAGATTTTTAGTTCTTGTCATTGATAATTTCATTTTAATTTTTATGTACAATTTTGACTTAATTAATAAATGACAATGACAGTCAATGACTTGATTATGCTAAGATAGCTCTTCTTGCCTTTTAGAGTATTTTGTTGTGCTTCCTCAGCCAATGCACAGCCATGTTCCTCAAATTCTCAACATAGGTAGCTTCAACTACATTTTTATACAACATAAGCATTGCTTGCTAGAAACCTTGAGTTAGAGTTGCTATATAATGTTGGATTTATGGCATGCTCCTCTGAATAAAAAGCTTCTACCTTTCTTGTTTTTGCAGCAACTTTGGTTGCACAAGACTGTTATGAAGAAACACATTAAAAGTTGTGTTGGCAGGGTGAATTCTACCAACATTTAATATAAATTTTTGAATAACACATCATTTAATTTTTCTCATTTAAGAGTTACACCTTCCTTCGTGGAAATCTCTAAACCTCCTCTTTTTCTTAAGGATCATCATATCATATCTCCTTTTCAGACTCAACTTTATTGTTATGCTCCTTGAGTTCTTTGATCCATTATTGAGTGTTCCTCCCACATCAGCTTCCATGATAAATGGGTGCACATGAAATCTTATTTGAAGACTCCCTTGTTTGTCTGAGTTTTTCAGTCACTTTTCTCTTGACCTTTGAAACATAAGTGGTCCATTGATAGGCCGCTCTCACTCTGATTCAATTCGAATAGGGGGACCATATTTGAAATCCACCGAGACCATCTTTGCAGAATTACATTGCCAGCATAGATTTCACAACCATAGCAACATGTTGCTCCAATAATGAACTCATAGGAATTGATTTGAGATAAATGGAATAATGAAGTCACTTTTCTATGCTGGTGCGACTCCCTTTTTTGGCCACATCCACTCCCTTAATTGTTGTTTCACATTGTCTATGAAAATCTTCAGACTGAAAAGACTACGGATGGTTTTATCTTGGTAAGTTAATATGAAAGGTTGCAAAGTCTGTCCGAGGGTCATACACTCGCTGTCAAATCTTTCATGGTTTTATCTTGGTAACTTAATATGAAAAGTTGCAAAGTCTGTCCGAGGATCATACACTCGCTGTCAAATCTTTCACTGGGAAGGCTAGTAACATAGTATAGATGTTAACCCACTCTTGCATACACCAAGCTCTTGGCTTCTTGTTCGAATTCATTAATCTTGTACCATGTGGGAAGTTATTATTCATGAATCATTTGTGGGGTCATCTTTCCAACTTGTGCAATCGGTGTCTCTACCTTGTCCTTTTGTCTCTGAACCCCTCTGCAGTTTCACTAATCTTAACAACATTGCTAACCAATAAAAACTTATCTCTAAATTTCCGGTTTTCAGTTGTTTCCAAGTCAAAATTTTAACATTGATTATGGTGATCACTCTATTTGAATAGGTAGCTCTGTTACATGTTCTTTCAGCATTGTTCATATTTTCATTAATTTAGAGCTATTTCTTTTAGACTTTCTTCTACACATTATATTGAAATGTACAAAGTTTTTGGTTAATCACCTATGTACTCAAATTATGCCTACAACATGCCTTATCTAGCAAGCCACTGTGTTCTGATACAGTGTGCAGCTTTTTTAAAATCTGGTGTTAATACATGAGCATAAAATTTATCCTAGGTTTAAGTATTGAATGCAGCAGATAATATATACTTTTCTGATAGCGTAACTCTCATGTTGGAAGCTCATCATTTCCTTAGGTTTTGCTTGTGTTAGGATCACTATGTGGCTTCATTAGTAATTAATTGGGTTCATGTTTACATTCATGATGTGTTTGAGAAATTGCCTTGAAGCTGTTAATTTGAATATATGCTTGTTTTGACTCTTTATATTCCATTATTTTGCTTTAATTTTGTCTCTAAAAGTTCACATAGGGAATTGACCTTGGATTATTTTTATTGTCCTTACCCAGATTGCAACATTGTTGCCATTGCAAAAGAAGTTTTCTCATTTAAAATCTCAGCTAGAGCTGAAGTCCTATGATCTTTCTCTTTTTGAAAATAGAGCTCAGCAGAATGAGCACCATAAGGTATTTCTCTGAGGAGAAGGTGCTGCTTGTTTAATATATTCTGTAGATTATTTTTACAATAAATTTCTATTGAAACCATACACAAGTGGTACACATTTTGAAATAAATTTTGTGGTCAATTTTTTGTATCTATCATTAATTTTTTAACTGTTCATTTTGGCTTGTCCACTATTATTTCTTTGATTGTTTGAATTGTCTAGTAACCATACTTCATTCTATCCTTGTATGTAGTTAAGTGAATTGGTAGTTGGAATGGAAAAGGAGCTTGAAATGTCCAAGATAGAAGCATTGACAAAAGATGAACTTCACAAGGCTTGTGTTTCTCGAGTCACCACCCTTGAAAAGGCAATCAAGACGCACAGTCAAGACCGTGAAAGTAGACTTCAAAGTCTTGATAAAAAGATTAAGTCAGTGAAGCAACAGATGGCATCAGCTTCAAAGGAGCTTAAGGTAATAGAGAAATCGATTTCCCATGTTATAATGAGGTTTCTGGCTGGTAACTTACCATTTATTTGCATGGTAGGGCCATGAAGTTGAAAAGGAGAGACTAGTTATGGAAAAGGAGTCTGTTATTCAGGAAAAGGCTTCACTGGAAGCTCAGTTAGTCTCAATTGAGTCTCAAACAAAAATCCTTGCAGATGAGTTGGACAAATTAAGTAATAAGGTAACCTACTAAATATATTATATATCTAATTCTTTAGTAATTGTTGCAATTATAGTATGAATTCTTTGTATCAGAAACTCCAAATTTGTTTCTTCCATGTTCAGGTTGATGCCATAAAAAAAGATCATGACCAAGCTCAAGAAGAGCTGAATGTGAAGCGTGCAAAGATCAAGGAACGTGATGCTCAAATCAATTCCCTAGCTAAGTTGCAACACAAGCTTGAAGAGAAGATGAGTGATGCCAACTTAGAAGGAAAGAAATTGGATAATGAGGTAGTTTATATTTATATACAAGAAAAATAAGATTTCCAACATCACTGTATGCTATTTCTAGAGAAGGCTAAATTATAAATTCTAATATGGTATTCTTGAAATTGATGGTAGATCAAACGCCTGGAGTTGGAACAGAAGGATTGTTCATTAAAAGTAGATAAATTACTTGAGAAGCATGAGTGGATTGTGACAGAGAAACAACTATTTGGAAAGGAAGGGACTGATTATGACTTCTCAGCTCGCAATCCAAGAAAAGCAAGGGATGAATATGATAGATTGCAAGCCGAGCAGTCAAGGTATAAAACAAATGGGTTGCCTTTTGCTTAAATTAAGGTCAAGAATTTAACTTATATTGGGTATTTTGTAGGTCAGCAATCTTGCTTTCAATCTGCAAAAAAAATCTTGTTCATGGTGCAATTTAAATGTTACATATTGAATTGAATATGGTACTTAGCTGGCCATTTGACTATAACAATGTATACTCTACATTTAAATTTAACAACTATACATACGATTGCCTCTTCATTCATTATAACTCATACTGTATCGATGTTGAATTTTATTGGTTGAAGTCTGGAGAAGAGGGTCAACAAGAAGGTGATGACAATGTTTGAAAAAGCAGAGGATGAGTATAAGGATCTTTTATCAAAAAAGAGCATCATTGAGGTTAAGCCATTTCTACTCTAGTAATGTTTATTTTGCAACTCATGATATTGTAAACTGTAGTAAAGTTTATGTTTTCTATACAGAATGACAAATCAAAGATTCACAAGGTTATTAAAGAGCTCGATGAAAAGAAGAAAGAAACTCTGAAAGTTACGTGGTTGAAAGTAAACAAGTAAGTCTGAGTTGATTACCTTCCAATTGCAAAATAGACTTGCACTGGGTCGTTTTACATACAAATGCAACAACTAAATGTGGCAATGTATTTGTTATTTATATTATAATGTTTTTTGGCTACAGGGACTTTGGATCTATTTTTTCAACCCTATTGCCAGGAACAATGGCAAAATTGGAACCTCCTGAGGGTGGTGACTTTTTGGATGGGCTTGAGGTTAAGGTTGCCTTTGGAAGTGTATGGAAGCAGTCCTTGTCAGAGTTGAGTGGAGGCCAACGTTCTCTTCTAGCACTTTCCTTGATTTTGGCATTGTTACTTTTCAAGCCTGCTCCATTGTACATTCTTGACGAGGTATCAACTTTACGCACACAAATTATATGGGATCTGTCATCATACTATTTCTGCACTTATATGGATGTTTACCAGCAGTTACTGTTTGTATGAATGTAAAGCTACAAAAAATGATCTTCAATATCATTTAATTTGATAGCATTCTTTAATATTCATTACAATAATGTGCTTTGCTTCCTTTTATTGTGTGTTACAGTTTCTAACCTGTTTTGTAATGCTAATAAACTAATAATAAATGGGCACAATAATCAAGTTGGAGTTTTCAAGGATCAAAGTCAATCAAGTGGCCAGCCATTCTACTAACCAAGCTAACAATCTTCTCCCACTTCACTGATAGCCTTATCATGGGGAGATTATTACTTTATTGAGGCTAGGTGCTGTAAAACATTGTTTTGTCCTTATAATAGCTTTGATACTTATGGCCTAACTAAATGAGGTGAACGTGAAGTGATAGACACAATTAAATTTAGATAAGATGTATAATTTGTATTCCTTCTCTTCATCATATTCCTGCTTTAAAATATTAAAAGCACATTTCAAAATTATTATCTGTGTGATTTTCAATTTTTACGAGGTAAAATTCAGAAGTTGGGAAGGAGATACTTTTCCTATCAATTAGGCCTTGATTATCTATGTTTTCTGTTTATCAACATTTGGCACAATAAGACAAAGGTGCCAACTTGTGGAGGCTTGCCCCATAACACCAACAGACTACTAAATGCTTTGTTGCAATGCCACTGGTCCTCCTGATATGCCAGGAATCCCAGCAACACCCATGCTCAACCATTCTTCACAACATTGGGGCACAGCTATGGGAGGAATTGCATGTGCAATGACTATAAAGTTAGGATTTTGCAGAATCTTGGATATTCTCACAACAAATGGTAACGGGGTCACCACCATGAACTGTTAAAGATATGCCTCTCTTGTCTAAGTCTACTAGCAAAGAAATCTCTCCATTGTGTTTTGTGGGTGCTTTATCATGCCCTAGTTATACAAATTAGCTTCTTGCTACTGTTCTGTATTTTGACAATTGCTGATATTGCTGTTAAATTAGATTCTCACTAGTTGCTCTTCTCTCTATTAATGCAATGTTGTCTTTCTTGTTGTATCCTTTCTTAGTGGACTTTTTTGTCCTTCTCATCCCCACCGCATGCTTTTGTAACCTTTATTTATTAATACAATTATTTAAAACCTATGTTACCCCATGTTTCCGGGATGGGGGAATGGGGAAACGGGTTTCTGGGATCGATTTATTTTTCCCAGAGTAGGGGACAGCAGGGGACGACAGTGGGGACAGCTATATAAAAAGTAGGGAAAATAAAAAATATATTGGGAAATTTTAAGTATTCGTATGAAAACATGGATAAAGCATGCTTATATACATTATAGAACCTTAACATATAATGTTTGTGTTAAATAATTTAAATTGAGAGTTCACATGAGAGTGGAAGTCAAACAAATTATCAATATTCAAACATTAGTTTTATGGGACAAACATGGGATGGGTTTCTGAAAGTTTTCGAGTTTCTAGGGCGTTCCGGTTTCTGGGGTGGGTCAAATTATGCCAGAAACGCGTCCCTGGGTAACACTGTTTAAAACACAACCTGAATAAACAGGGCATTTATATTAATGACTATTTTTGTAGGTCTATATTAACATTCCGTTTACAAAGCATTGACATGGGGTGGCATAAGTGTAAAAAGAGTCTCAGCAAAGCAGGAAAAATAAATACTAGCACTTGCACCAACAAGGTGCAAGGGTTACAACGATAGCAATAGATAATACATCACACTCTTTCTAATTAGTGTCTGCAAAACATCAAAATTATGATAGATAAAATATCATAATTGTCCTAATTAATTTCTGAAGAAAGCAAGACATATACCACAAAGTTTTCCTAGGTTTTGTTAATTTATCTGCAACCAAAATGAATTATGTGAATCAGACGTTACCATCACTGTTGTTGAGGCAGCAACATTGGAAGGGGGCATAAAGTTGTGGGATGTAGATCCAGAGTGAACTGATTTGGATTTTTCAGCTGCAACACAATCTTTACTGGATGTGCAGTTAGATAGCCACTGTCCTTCTAGTGCAAGTGGTAGTGGGGTTGCATGTGGTTCTACTAATCCACCGACATCATCTAATGTCAATGATGATGTTGATGTTGATGTTGATCTTATATGATGCTTAATTAGTAATTAGTATTTGTGTTATTCTAATGTTGAACCAGTGAACAATGAATTCAATTTAAATATCATAACATTAAGTTTTGACAAATTGATATCAAGTTAGTATTATTGTATTTTAGTTTGTAATTTTTATGGTAGTTCCCAGTTTTGTTTAACATGCATGATATGTGACATTCTGAATTTTATTCTTTTTTTTACTGTTAAGGCTGCAAATATGTATATATTTATACTTTTAATTGTCTTTTAGTATGGACGTACCCAAACGTACCCAACCCCCCCACAAAAAATTGTCGTACCCACGTATCCGTACCCGCACCCATACCCGTACCCGTACCGGCAACTTAGACTCTGTGTAACACTGAGCGTGAACCAGAGAATGGACATGCAAATGCAAAATATACATACCCTCCTTGTAGGGGAGCTGGGAGGGCCTCTGTTATATTGTCGATGGATATGTACCAATCAATAATGCCATGGGATGGAAAGGGCAAAAAGACCCAAATTAATTCATGTTAGTTTACACCGGACACCAATTAAAATACAACCTTTTACAAAAAAACAAATAATGGTCCTAAAATGCCCTGCTGATTATGCTATTTCTTCAAAGGAAATTTTGACCTTAGCAAATGTTTGAAGTAATATGAGCCACCAGCAAATGTGGAGGCAAAGGAAGAAGCATAGGTAGCCCTAAAGGAGGCAGCATCTAAAGTTGGATCAGCAAAAAGGCAGGGTGTGGTGCTTGGAACTGCTTTTTCATTTGGAGCTCACAACCTATCCCTCCCCTTGTTACTGGTATATTTCTTATCTCTTCATCTAGAGATAATTCATCACAGCATTTTCAGGATTCAAATTAAAAAGCAAGGTCGTTGTAAACACTCCCAACCCCATAGTTTTATGTGATCTACAGGCACCCACAAAACCACCTGAGGTTTAACTGGCATCTTAATGGTTATGTTTAGGGAGTCCTCAAGATAGCCAGTGCTAGCAAAAAGATCAACCATGCATACACAATGATCAATTGCAGGTGTAATGCAACAAAAGTCAGTCACGTGATTGAAGTATGCACATCCCTCATCCACTAAACTTGCATGGCTGCATGAACATAGAAAACAAGCAAAGCTTACAATCTAAGTTGCCGGTTTGGATTCAGGTTCGGATGCGGGTTCGAAATTCGTTCAAATTTTTTTTGGGCTGGGTTCGATTCGTTTTGGGTTTGTTCGTACAAGAATTTTTTTTAAAAAATATATATATATTTACATGTATGATTAATACTATAAAATTCGGCAACTATAAAATTCGGATGAAGTTTGACAAGGTAAAAAATTCGGTATTAAATTCGCCTTATATAAATTTAATTTTTTTAAAAATATAAGTAATATATCTACAAAGTTATCAAAATAATTTAACATTGCTAAATAGATTTGGAATCATTTATCCAAAGATGACACATTTTAAATTAAAATAAAGTTAAAAATATTAAAAAATTGATAAATTAAAAATTAAATCTGTTAACTTTTATATATTATTAATTTAATCTAAATTAAATATAACAAAATATTACACTTTAATTATCAAATGTTTATATTGAAAACTAATTGAAAATAAATCATACTATTAAATTTAAATCTCTTAAATTCTAAATGTTATGTTTTAATAAAAACAAAATAATATCTAATTTAATAAAATATGGTATTAAAAAAAACCTAAAAATAAAACTTAATACAAAGGAATAAATTACAAAGAAGTTGCGGCGGCCAAGCTGGAGTTCGCAGAGTTGTTGAGCGGCAACTATTTTTCTCAATGGCGCTTCTTGTGGCTCGTGGCTACCGATTCAGAGCAGAATCATTATAACCAGTAGGCATCCTCCAAAGTTCGCTAGCTCTCGCCTTGACACACACCTTACGTTGTAGAGAAATGTGTGCCCTATTCGCTAGCTCTCGCCTATGTTTCCCTGTAGACTCATACATTGTTGAAACTCTGAAATTCGTTCCGGGTCCTCTGAAATTCGTCCAGGGTCCGTTTTAGCGAATTCTGGACGAATTACTCAGTCAAATCGCGAATGTGATATGAATTCGGATCGGACCTGAATTTGGACCAAACCGAACCATGAATTCCAGGTCTGCTGAGCGAATCTGGTAACTTAGCTTACAATGTGAGGATATTTTCCAGAGTACTTCATTAATTCAAAGATTCTGCCAGCGTCCTTGCAATGTCTATTTTGTGCATATCCTGCAATCATTGCATTCTAGGAGATGACATCTCTTTTAGGCATTCTGTTGAAAAGTTCTCATGCCGTGTCTATGTTTGTACTTTTCGCATACATGTTTACCAGGAGGGCCGGTGGAATTACGTCTGACAAAATTCCTATATCCTTTATGTTTCAATGGATGTCCATACCATGTTCCAAAACTCAGCTCCCATTTTGGCACAGGCAATGAGGATGCTAGCAAAGGTTTAGGGATCTGGTTATACACCTGCCAATTGCATTTTCTTGAAACTTTCCAAAGGCTTTTTCAACAAATCCATTTTGTGCATATTTGGTGATCAATGCAGTCCACCAGGCCACATTTCCTTGAGGCATTATATCAAACATCTCGCAAAAGTCCTGTAATTCCCATTGATAATTTATTACCACTTTCTATAGATTGATTCCTACGTTACCAAATTCGCTCTGGCAAATCGAAATTCGGGGTTCGATTCGGTCCGAATTCGGGTTCAGTTCTAATTCGTCCCAAATTCGATATTATATTGGGTAATTTGTCCCAAATTCGGTCAACGGGACCCTGGACGAATTTCGTAGCTTAAAAACCGAATCGGTATTCCTCCACGCGGACCCAGAACGAATTTCTGGGCGTATTTTTTATTTGTTGACTTTCAACGGGTTTTTTTTAATTGTTTTTTAATTTTAGGTCATATCGCATGTGATATGAAGTATTTTTTTAACGCGCTTTTTTTATATCGCGTGAGCAGGGAGACTCATATCGCGTGAGCAGCAAATTTATCAACGCGTGAGCAGTAAATTTATCAACCTGTGAGGACTGGTCTTTGTGCGTGATAGGGAGATTGTTTTGGTCTTTGTGCGTGACAAGGAGACTGTTTATTTTGTGACAGGGTTTTTTTGCGTGAGTAGGGACTGGTCTTTGTGCGTGAGCAAGGACTGTGCGTGAGCAAGGTGAGTTTTAAAATTTTAATAATAATTATTAATTTAGTATACTATTTGTATTTTAGTATTTAGTATTACTATTAGTCTATACTCTCAGTATATGACTTATACTAAATAGTAAATAGTATTACTATTACTGTGAGCAAGGTGAGTATTAGTATTACTATTTATTATTTAATAAATTAATAGAGTTAATAGAGCTTTCGCGGTTCCTTTTTTTTTCTGTTAAACATAAGTTAAACTACAGTATTAGTATTACTGTTTATTGTTTAACAGTGTTAGTATTACTATTTAATAGTGTAACTGTAACACAGTAACTACAGTATTAGTATTACTATTTAATAGTAATACTAATACAGTTACTAATAGCAACGAGGATTGCATAGGTACAGTTACTAATACTATTTACAGTATTAGTAACTACTATTTAATTGAATTAGTATTTGTATTCAGTATTACTGTATTTGTATTTAGTTTTAAATTTAAATTTAAAAATTGTATTAATATTGTTTTCAATTTTGTTTTGGAGATTCATCATTCAGACTCAGAATGGCTGCAAGTGTTTCTAGTACCGATAACTCTCGCTTCAAAATAGACAGACGCTCTCCGCTATGGAAATATGTGGAAATGGTTAACCAATTGCCAGGTGGAGGAGGTTATTTGTGGATATGCAGTCATTGCAAAGAGGAATTCAGTAGCTCTTACAGTAGAGTGAAAGCACATTTGTGCTTTATTCCTCAACAAGGCATTAAATTTTGTACAGGGAAACCAAGAGTTAATGGGGTACTACCTAAAACCTTTCTTCCAAACCACATTGTGAACAAATATATTCAAGAGCAAAAACAAGCAGATGAAGAATCTGGGAGGGCAAGTTCTCATCCTTTGCAAAATGCTAGGAAAAAAGCAAAAACAACATCTATGTCTTCAACTTCCACTCCCAATGAACCACCCGTTGAGGGCCATCCATTCTTGCGTCCTCCTCAAGAAGTTATCATTTCAAAGAAGAGAGCAACAGGGCCCCTGGAATTATCATTTCAAAATGAAGCTAGACAAATTGCCGAGGCAGCCATAGCGAGATGCGTCTATGCATGTGGATTGGCGTTTAATGTTGTTCGCTCACCATATTGGCAAGCTATGGTGAGATCAGTTAATGAGGCTCCAAAGGGGTTCAAGAGCCCGGGTTATGAGAAGGTGCGCACCACTTTATTGGATAGTGAGGTGCTAAATGTAGAGGCATGAAGCCCATCAAGGATTCATGGGTTGAAACAGGTGTGACCATAGTATCTGATGGATGGAAAGATGCGAGAAATCGTCCTTTGGTCAATGTTATTGCAGTGTCCACAAGAGGTGCAATGTTTCTAAAAGCTGTGGATTGTGAAGGAGAGGTGAAGGACGGTCCTTTCATTGCAAACATTCTCATCCAAGCCATTGAGCAAGTTGGCCCTCAAAATGTTGTTCAGGTAATAACCGACAATGCCAAGAATTGTAGGGCAGCCGGCTTATTGGTTGAGCAGCGCTTCGAACACATTTTTTGGACACCTTGTGCTGTGCACTCACTCAACCTAATGCTGCAAAAAATTGGCACTAAGATTTGGATTAAAAAGATGTATGAAGAGGCACAGGAGATCCAAATGTTTGTCACGAACCACCATATGACGCAAGCCATATTTAGACAATTCTCGAAATTGGAGCTCTTGAAGGTAAGTTCAATTGTATTTTAAATTTTAAATTTAAACATGTTCATTGTTTTAGAATTCTATTCACTTTAGTTTAAAGTTTAGTTTAGTAAACTTTCTATCTTGATTTTAATTTAAATTTATTATTGTTTGAAATAGGTTGCCGAGACCCGCTTTGCCTCCAACACTATTGTTTTGAGACGCCTTGTCAAGGTTAAAGAGGCATTGTCTAGAATGGTAATCAGTGCTAATTGGAGCATATGGAGGCAATCTAATAGTGCCAAGGCAACTGCCATTAAGGCATTGATACTAGATGACTCTTGGTGGGATCGTGCTGAGTACCTTCTGAAGTTCACCGAGCCTATATTGAGCATGATCCGATACACTGACATGGATAGGCCTTGCTTGGGTGAGGTATATGATGGCATAGACTCCATGATTGAGGATATTAGAAATATCATAAATGAGAGAGAGCAAGATCCTGATGAAAAGTTCTTCAAGGAGGTACAGGTAATCATGGTAGAGAGGTGGAACAAAATGACTACCCCTTTGCATCTACTTGCCTTTGCATTGAGCCCCAGGTTCTATAGCCAATCGGTTCTTGGTGAGAGTAGCACTAGAGTTGCCCCATACAGAGATCGTGAAGTTGCTGAAGGGTACAAGGCAGCCCTTCGAAGACTCTTTCCTGAGCACCAACGAGCTACAGTGAGGTCTGAATTCATGAGTTTCGCGAGCACTGATGATTGTGGTCTTGAAGCTCTTGCAGACAAGAAAGATGCTGATGCTCATAAATGGTGGTACTTCCATGGACAAATCTACCAGCTCCTGCAACCCATTGCCATCAAAATTTTATCACAAGTAAGTTGTTTACTCTTAAGATTCTAATTTCTAAATTCTTGTTGATAAATTATTAAATTACTAAATAATATTGATAAATATAGAATTTATATTATAAACTCTTAACTCTCTAATTTGAAAATTGTAAATCTTGATAGGTTGCTAGTTCATCATCATCTCAGAGGAACTGGAGCACATACTCCTTCATCCACTCAATAAAACGCAACCGACTAAACTCCAAGAAGGCAGATAACTTGGTCTTTGTGCATTCAAATTTGAGGCTCACAACACACAAACAAAATACTTACAAAACAGGGGAGGCAAAACATTGGGATGTTGAACCAGAGTCTGCGGAGTTGGAATCCCACTTTGATGCACTTGCAATTGATGAGGGTGATTGCGAGCAACATAGTGATGTTGAGGCTGATCCTGAGGATGGACATGAGACTGCTAGTACTGATGCTAGTGGCACTGTTTGTGCTTCTAATCTGCAACAGCATATTGATGATGACTTGTTTGATGATTTTTGATGATATGTTGATCACTGATCACTGATAGTGATTATTAATGTTGTCATTATTGTTTTTGAATTGAAACATTGATATGGTGGTGTATTTTGGCATTTTGTTATGTCATTTGAATTAAAACGACAATAGATGTGGTGGTGTATTTTGCTTATGTTGCTTTATTTTTGGCATAGTAATGTATGAACTTATTTGCTGCTGCATATGTTTACATGTATATATATATTTCTTGTACGAACGAACCCAAAACGAATCGAACCCAGCCCCAAAAAATTTTGAACGAATTTCGAACCCGAATTGCGAACCCGCATCCGAACCCGAATCCGAACCGGCAACTTAGATTGATTCCATTATATTTTTCTATAGTAAAGTAATAAGCACATGAGATTGTGATAGGCAGTGGTGACCATGAGCTGAATGATATAGCCATGGAATCTTCATAGGCCTTCACATATTTGATCTACCATAGACGTAGTGAAACATATGCCCAAAATCTCAAGAAATTTTCCCAACCAAAAAATAATGTCAATTCAAACAAAAGCAATCTGAATCTCTCCATATGAAAGGATGCATAGATAATGTTATTTGTGAGTAGATTTAGAGAAGTGTTAACAATGATGTGGCTTTTCTAGTAGATGGGAGCTATGGAAGATGACTGTAATGGAAGACTGTCAAACTACATCAACCGTAATGATAATGTTTTTTGTTGCATTGGTAAGATCAAAGAATGGTGAGTAGTGGCATCTTCATAGGCCTTCACGTATTTGATCTACCATAGATGTTGTGAAACATATGCCTAAAATCTCAAGAAATTTTGCCAACCAAAAAATAATGTTGATTCAAACAAAAGCAGTCTCAATCTCTCCATATGAAAGTAAGCATATATAATGTTATTCGTGAGTAGATTTAGAGAAGTGTTAACAATGACGTGGCTTTTCTAGTAGATGGGAGCTGTTGAAGATGACTGTAATGGAAAACTGTCAAACTACAGAAACCATAATGATAATGTTTTTTGTTGCATTGGTAAGATCAAATAATGGTGAGTAGTGGCACATCCGAGCATGGAGAGGACTGCTTAACAAAATACATGAAGTAGGGAAAATTTTAGTGATGCACCAGCGAGGAATCAAGGTCGGTAGAACACCATCGGTGCACACTAATATGAAAATTTGTTTTTTAAGATAATAATCGGCAGATTTGACTGCTTTGAACAGTATGTAAACAGAAAATTATGTGTTTGAGGGAAATGCAATTAAGATCTGTTCCAAAGCTCCCATTTTGGCACAGGCAGTGGGATGCCAGTATAGGTTGTAGAATCTGCCCTTATGCCTTCTAGTTGCATTTTCTTGAATGTTTTTTAAAGCCTTTCAACAATTTCATTTTGTACATATCCTGCAATCATTGCCTTCCATAAGATGTCATCACCATGAGGTGTTTTTTCAAACAGTTCATGTGCCTTATCCATGCTTCCACATTCTGCATAGTTGCCTACCAAAGTAGTTGCAACAGTAACATCTGACAAAACTCCTCTATCCTTTATGCTTTGATGGATGTTCATTCGCTATTCCAAAGCTCCCATTTGGCATAGGCAAGGAGGATGCTGGAAAAGGTTGTGGAGACTGGCTATACACCTGCCAATTGCATTTTCTTGAATGTTTCTAAAGCTTTTTCATCAAATCCATTTTGTGTATATCAAGCAATAATTGTAGTCCACAACACCACACTTCTTTCAGGCATTCTGTTAAACAAGTCATATGCCTTGTCAATGCTTCCACATTTTGAATACATGTCTACCAGGAAAAGCACATCTATCAAAAAATGCAAATGGGCATGTAAAATTTAACATTCAAAGAAACTAATCTGTTTATAGTTACAGAGGCTTCCTCCTGGATTCACAAGGGGAGCTTCTCTGGTACATTCCAAATACCATATCAGGATTTAATGAACTAAATAAGATTGCAAATTACTCTGCTGATAACAAACCTTTGACCTCAGAAGGTACCAAGGCGGTTCAGGAATTCATTTTTGTATAAAGTATGAAAACATTTCCTGATATTACAACAATTAGTCAATCTCTTCAAAGAAACAGTTTAAACTGCCTGTCCCAGCATAACTATTCCATTCAGTATCAACAATCTGACTGTCGACAAGACCACTCTGTATCCAAAGCTAAGCAGTCAAATCTTTATGAGAGAGCCTCACAATATTCTTCTCTACTCGATTGAATTCAAAGGGATGGAAGTTCAAATGCTAGAAGTTCTGGTTCCTCGATTGGGACACAAGATGCAAAGTCACTGTTGTCTATGCAAGCCGCTATTCAGTTTGGATACAATGAAGAGCAGAAAGAAAATGTTCTGCATTGGAGAAAAGTTATCCTGGAGTAGACATCTCAAGAAGGAAACAGCTTACTCCCCAACCTGCCATGAGATTAATGGGACAAAGTTTCACCATTGGGAGAGGAAATGAGGCGGGAAATGCTCTGAATGATCCCCAGCAATGCAATAACAAACACTCCAAAAGCATGCCACGAGCCATTGTGCATGTCTCATCCCCTTCGTAGCTAGCTGGTGACACATCCCCACTCGTCTGCTGTACCTTCCAACTACAGACCAGCCCAGCAGTCAATGTGGCTGCATAATTTTCCTGACAGCTTTTGGAGACCGGAAACTTTTTGCGGGTGGGACTTGACAAAAACCGGTGGAAGTCCAACCTATAATAGCCTTATCGGCTAAATATAGTCATGCAAATAGAATAAGGATTAGCAGCTATGTACACCAAAGAAGTTAAGAACAGTACATTCTAAGACTTGCAAATTAAGTCCGAGTTATTTAATAAATTGCAGAGTCCTTGGATTCTGCAGGTTTGGTAGAAGGCATAGCAAAACTGACTTGTTATGATCACTTGTAAGTTTTCTCTGTTTTTTGTTATTATTTGTAGCTTTGTCATATGCTAGAGTCACAAGTCTGATGCTATTGGATCTATGTAGGTTTGTTTTCAAGGTCATTCTCGTTAGTGATAGCCAGGTTTTCAAAGACAGTTTGGGCAAACTTTGCTTCCAGCCTGACTCACTCAGCTATTCTGTTTCCTAATGAGCAATATCAGATCATGCTTGGCCTCTTTCGCAGGTTAAGTTTCCTAAAACATTGTTATCCAAGGTCTAGAAAAGTGGCCTGTTGCTTTACTTATTTTCACTGAAATTGAGACTTAAAAACACCAATAATATATTGACACTTCTAATGTGTTTTTTTGTCCTCAGTGGTACATGGGGATGAGTTCCTTAGGTTTTTAGCCAAGTCCCCATACTGGGGATGTGGGATGCCTTGAGGACGTTTCGCAGGTGTCCTCAATATGTATCTTTTTTTGGGGACATCCCTGATTGAGGGGGATGTCTTGGAGACACTTAGGGGATGACTGGCTATCCTTGGGACACATTGGGGATGTTTGGGATGTCCCCAAATGTCTGAGGGATAGCCAACCATCCCCTTTTCTTCATTTCTGCTTCATCTTTTCAACCATCCAAATGTTTTTTTGGGGCATAGCCCCCTGACCTCACATTTCCAGCATGAAGGAGTTATTGGGTGTTTCTCACATTTAACACCTTGCACAGCTTTCATTGCTGCCCCTCAAAACTTTTGGGCTACCGAGTCGAGTCTGAGTCGTCAAACTTTTCTTTTCATCATTATGTTTACAGTTTTTGACAATTTTAGTGCAATCTTGTAGTCTTTGGGCATTTTGGTGTATGCAGTACTACTATTTTCAAATGCACATTGACATGAATTATCAATTATAGAAGCGATTATGTATTACATTAATTTGTTTGACTCTCATGTGAAATCTATTGTTGTGTTTCACCTTTGATTCTATATTGTATATGTCAATATGATTACTGTTAACTATTTGAGTCTTTTCAAATTCAAATAGTTATAAGGCCTTTTGTTGTCCATTAAACAGCAATGTTTTTAATAATTTTGGGTGAATCTTTGCAGGTTGATGCTGCTCTTGACCTCAGTCACACACAAAACATTGGAAGAATGATTAAGACTCATTTCCCTCATTCTCAGGTATATGCTTTTCTTGTTGATATAAGATAAGATGATATAATGAGCTTCTTTATTGGGTTTTTCTTTGAGATACTCACTTGAGACACGGCAACGCACAGTTTATTGTTGTTTCTCTGAAGGAAGGGATGTTTAACAACGCCAATGTTATATTCCGAACAAAGTTTGTGGATGGAGTATCTACTGTAACAAGAACAGTGCCAGCAAAACAAAAGAAGAAAGCTTCAGAAATTAGTCCTGAGAGGTATGTTACATGCCTAGAGGGTAGGCCCTTAAAATGACATCTTATGCAACATATCAAGTGGTTTATCTTTTTGCTCAGCTTTGTGTTGACTGTTGTCATTTGATCAGGAGCCCTCTTAGGGAGAATAGGACAAAGTAATAAAAAGAAAAGGAAGGAGCACTCGCATTATAGGACGGAAATCCTGTATTCAAATGTTCAGTATATTGAATAACTGCAGATCAACTCCTTGTTGGAAATGTACTTGATTGTTTTGACATGCCTTTGCATCTTGGATATCCCAGCCAATGTAAACTCTCCAGCTCTGCTATATGACGTAAGATGTATTCTGCATTTTTAGATATGTTTATGTAGGCAGGGGCTTGTCTTTGGATCACATTCGTCGAAGATTGCTACTGACAATATTGATGCAAGGTTGAAAGCATATATGAAGCATCAAAGGACTTTTTAAAATAAGATTTCTGCATTTATGTTTAGTTGATTGTGTGAAAGACCCTTTCGTGGAATTGTATTTTGGGTTTAACATAAACTGCTAGTGCGGGATTCAAGTTTTTTCTTTTCCTTTAACAATGCTATACATTCATTCTGTCACTGCTAGTGCGGGGTTCAAGTTTTTTCTTTTACTTCAACAATGCTATACATTCATTCTGTCACTGGCCAATGTTCGAGCATTTGCCTGTTAGAAATCTAGACGTAGTATAATAGTTTTGGGCAAATAGCATCATTTTGACTATAGTAACATACATTATCATGACTACCTGAAACATTTTTGTATGGCAAATGTTTTGTACTGTCATTATAATGCAATGGGTACATTATTATTTAATGGATGATAATGCAAATCTAGAAGTAAATATAAAGGGGAATGTGGGAAAAGCATTTAACTTTTGCCACACTGTCAATCTATAATGTGCATGGGGATGTGTAGAGGGGCTCGTGGCTATTAAAACTCTTAATCTCGTAATAGGATCATTAATAATTATTCGCTGATAGGCTTTCCCTGCGAGGTTGCTCGCGTACGGCCGCACGGAAAACCTGTCTCACGGCTAAAACTGCTAATTCTCTGGTATTGAATCGCGTCAGCACGGAAAGTGGGTATTCAAAAACCGTGATCAGGAATCGCAGTTCATTTTTTCCTAGTGGATCACGTTGTGATGATAACATCTGCTAAACAGGTCTATATTGTAGCGCACAGTACACATCTTTTAGCGTACAAATTTGCAGGACTTACTCTGATAGATTTGGGTTATGCTTTTTTCCTGCACCTTTCTTGATGGGATGTGATGTATTGGGTTGCAGATCAGAAGAATTCATAGCATCGACTGAACTTCCAGACAATCTGCTATCATTTCTTTTGTCAGGCGGATTTATTTCTGCAACTACTTGCTCCAGGCCTCTTCAAGAAAGCTATCATTACAAACCAGTCCTACCATTACCTTCCCTCGAGAATCATTCATACATATTATCAAACTAGAATCTGAATCTGAGCAAAATCCACAGAGCCCTGGAAGCTGAAATGTTCCACATAATGATTGATATGATAATGATTTAATCTCAGTGGGTTGGCAGATGCTCACGTTGGCTACCATCCCCACTGATGTATAAATGTTCAACAGAGACCGACATCTCTTGCAGAAATCCTTCAAAGATTGGAGAACGTCACAACCAGCTGCAACTTTCAAAATTTGAGGCTTCAACATTTGCTCGTATTTGTTACTCGTAAGTTTGGGTAGCCAACGTGATTTGATCGAGATGTTATTAACATCCATCTGCCTCTCTTCCAAATGACTCAATACGAAGGAAAAGTTGCTAAAGTTGGCCATGTAATGATAGCGGAGGAGAAATTCGATTCGTTGTTTGCCATAAGATTCCGCTATCGTCCATGGAATGCAATGAAAGTTCCCTCAAACCCACTTCTAAAATTAGGCACAATTTCTCCAGAGTTAGAGGTGCTTCTTCATCCAAAAGCCCTGTGAAAAGTAGGGCAGCCATTGCTGTTGTAAGAAGCTGTAAGAAGCTGTAAGCGTCCAGTTCAGGGGTTCCCCGATGATAATAACAAGGAAAGCAAAAATAGCTTTGGTATGAATATTATATGCGCCGACCAAGAATGCCGGCTTATTGGATTGGAGGACGATTCGGAAGGAGAGGAGGTGCTGAAGGTTGGAAGAAATGAAATGTTTTCTATGATCCCCATTTATCCATGGCCTCCTTTCGCACGCATGTACAAATTTCTCCAAAATACTATGCTATGGAGAGTACTATTGCCAGACATTATGATCGGGAGTAAATGAATTCAGCAGGTGAAAAATAGTTTAAGTCAATTTTATTTTTATATAATATAATTTATTAACATATATTATTTTTTAAAAATAAAAAAGTTTTCAATTTTTTTTGATATGGAGTAAATGTCTTCTTTTTAAATATAGGATCTTTAATAATAGATAAAGTGTTTAACTTAAATTTAGGTGAAAAAATAGTTTACAAAATAATTTAAGTGAATTTTAACATACTAAAAAGTATATATTTTATATAATTTTTTTATTTTTAATTACAATTTCAATTATTTCATAAATTTATAGAAACACTTTTTTAATTTATTGTTTCATTTGTTGAACATTTTAAAATTTGCTCATAAAAAATTATTAATATATCATTTATCTATTATTTATACATTTCAACTTATTTTTAGTATAATTAATTGATAGATATTAAATATTAATTATAAAAATTAATATTACTATACTTAATAATATTATAATATAATTTATTATTATTAATTTTAGCATAGTGTATTAATTATATTATCTAATTTAGTTAACTATATTATTGTATTTTTCTATTTTTTAATATTATTTATTTATTGTTAAGTTGTATATATATGACTTTGAGTAAAAATGTAACTTAAAAATATATATAATTAAAATTTAACATTGGAAGAATGGATACCCCTCAATCCTTGGCTCAAAGTGAAATAAATTACACGTAATCTAAAAATTTCTATTATAATGGTTGTGTAAAATATGACTTTCTTTTAAAAAGGGAGTAATTTGCTGGTTTTGTTAGTTGATATTTTGTCTTTTTTTTTTAATATCATTCTATTACACTTTTCACCAATATTAGTCCTACAATACTAAATCTATATGAAAGCCTTGTAAAATAAAGTGGATAGGGAGTGATTTTTCGTAATAATTTCAAGCTTGAATCCATCTCATCATAGGATGAAAAATATAATACAAACTAATTCTCTATTGAGTTATTAAACCAATTCAAAACATAGATAATAGATTTATATAGATAATGGAAATGACAATAAGGAAATAAAGGAATGTAAAGAGAGGTGGAGGGAAATAAAATAGTTGAAGAAGATTAAGAAAAGGAATAAAAAGCATTGAATTAGGGAAGATTAGGAAAGATCTAGATAAAAATTCTACAAGAAAATGAAATTAAGAAAAAGTATGATTTAGATGGGGAAAGGGGCATTAAATGAAAAAAGAGTTGAACATACATGAAATGGAAAGAGTGATATTAGTGGAAGATGAATTTTCAATTATATTTATACAAGGTGTGCTAAAATTAATAATAATAATTAGAATCGATGCTAAAATTAGTAATAATATATTAAATTATAATATTATTAAGTATATTAATATTGATATATATAACTAATATTTAATGTCTATCAAGAATGACTATTTAATGTCTATCAAAAATGATTTATGTAAAAAAGGTCATTGAGAATTGGGTACACAACAATCTCAATCAACTAATATATCAAAAAAATTAAAATTAAAAACAAAAGATAAATTTTGTATTCATAAATTGTTACTTTTATGAGCAACCTTAAAAATATTTATTATATATATCTTAAAAAATAAATTAAAGACTTAACATTTAATAATATTATTAAAATTATAATTAACAACAAAATTACATATATAATTATACTTGAGTAAAAACTTTTACTTCTTACTATCAATTAATAACATCAATTTTAAATATTTTTAACTATCAAATATTTTTTATAAAATTATCTTAACACTTTTTCTATCATAATATTTTTTAAAATTTATTTATAATTTTATAAATTAAAATCTTTTTTATTTAAAAAGAATAATATTAATAAATTATATGAAAATCACTTAAACTATTTTTCACCTAAATCTAAGTAAACAATTTAGCTGTTATAAAAAATTCTATAATTAAAAGGTTTTTTTTTTATTGATCAATGCAATTAAAAGGAATAAATTTACTCCGGATCATGTCTGTCAATAGTACTTTGTACTCTGCAGAAAAAGGATGGTATGTATGGATGGGCATTCCTTAGTTAGCCTGTACTACATAGGCACTGGCTATGGTGTCGAATATTTGCACTGACCCCACTAGCCTATTCCTATGCACAAGTGGCTAACGAATGCCCATCTCCAATATGAACATTGATTTCTATATTTGAATAAAAGTTTCACGAATTGATGCATTGCATAGGAAACAACCCATTAAATTCCATAAGGAAATTGAAAATCCAAGACTATGCTCTACTGGACAGTATTAAGTAGTGCATCTTAGGACCATGAAGTCCATGAGTTCATCAAATTCTCACCCAATTTCTCAAACCTAAAGTAGAGAGAATAAAGAACAACCTTTTCTTCTGAATCAAACATTTCAATACGATGAAGATTCATATGAAAATTTGGGTACATCTCTTTTGTTTTTGTCTGATTGGATTGAATGCATGTGGCACAACAAGAGTGCTTCCAAAGAATAAAGAATTACATATCACCCCACCAAAAAAAATGGAAGTTGAAGTGGCTTGCATGTAGAGTCAGGGGAAAGGACGCCATAGATCACATCTGGAAACATTACCAAAAAAGAGAAGGCCAATAACTTTCTAGAGTTCAAGTTTAGGGAGAATCGAACCAGAGTCGATGCAGAGGATGAAATCATATGCTTTGAGTTTTCTCACCCACTTTTATTTCCACTTATTTTGATCATTTTGAATGATAAAATAGATCAAAAGGTATTCTGATCAATTTGATCACAAATTGACCATCCACCAAGTATTGCTTAAATTTAACCTATATGTGCGTGATTGACATCATTTGCTTATGATAGATATATAACCATGCATCCACTTCGGTGATTTTTTAACTCTCAATAGTAATCAAGCATAAGCCTTTATTTAAGTAATAACTCGAAATCTGAAATTTCAAGGTGGGAATTGGGAAAGTTGTTGGCAGAGATATGCTCAATGATAGTTTGACAATTTGTTATAAATGGTGTGTTTTGTATCCATCATAAAAAAATGTTTAACATGATTACAATCCTTAGCAAAAGGTGGAAGAGATGATTTTGTGTTGGTTTTAATCTTCACCCAAACAGATATTTGTCCATCAAAACATAAACCATACATTTTTTAACTTATTCTAGATTTTTATCATGTATTGAGAAGTATTTATTTTATTAAAGTTGTCCATGGAATCACTTTTTTATTATTATTATACTTCTAGAAGTTTTGAACTTTGACAACCCATTGTTTTTGAATGTGAGAATTCTTATTATAAAGAATACCATTTATTTTGAAAATCTAATTTTATTAGTTTTAGATTTTGGTAAATGGTTTAATAAAAAATATACTATCACATTTACGATGTAGCTATTTGAACTTAATGGCATGCAAACAACTATGCTTTCTTTGTGCACATTTCATGTTTTTCCATCCATCAACGAAAAAAACCTTGGTTTCCTACCGTGTTTTTGTTTATACCTTTTGTGCTTCTATTTACATATACAACATTTTTTAATGTGTTCAAATTTATTTAAATGTTACAATTTTTTTTGGGTAATACCTTCAAAATATATAGCCTGCCTAAACTTTAATTTCAACTCATCCATAGTGGATGCTCCTAAGTACAATACTTGCTTCTACGATGCCACATTTTCCTGAATAGTTCTTTCACATCTACGACCTATCGGTGTTCCCCTTGCACCTTCTACCGGTGCAAGTGCTAGTTTTATAAATATTGATATATTGGTTTAGGTGGCATCGATGACATAAATCAGAGGTAGTGGTGAGTTTATTAGTATCATATTTGACTCTTGTTCTTATTGAAGATTTTTGAGAGGTTTTCCTTTTCTAAGTGATTTATTATTTTCAGGTATTCACAACATATTTCTTATATTATATAGAACAAGATCTTGGCATTTGGAAAGCAAGAAACATTGTTTTATTTTGTTTGATTTTTAAATTTTGGTCAAATTGTGAAGCACATCTCTCTCAACTTTGTAATATTTTTTGATCTTTGAAGATTGGTTAAGGATATATTTAAGTTGCTACAATTTAGATTTAAGGTCATTTGGAACATAATTGGAGTACTTAAGGTTTTCACCAAATCACTTTTCAAGGTTGCAAACTAGTGAAATTTTTAGTGTTTTATGGATAAGTGAGATCTAGATAATAAGTTATTGTAAAAGATTAATAGATAATTTGAATTTGTTGCATCATGGTGAGGCTCCAATGAGAGATGGTATTGAAAGGAATCTTATTACAAAAAAATGTAGACAAGAATGATCTAATAATTAAGATGGGTTCCATAGATGTGAAATCTACATAGAAAGAAATTACCAAGGCTAAAGATGATATTTTGGTATTAAAAGAAATGAAAAGTATTTTCTGGTTGTCTCCAACTTGAAGCAAGGGTAATCTATCTTCTAGGGTGACCATTGTTTTATGAGTAAATCAAACATCTTTATTAATAATTAGGACTCACCTTTTAATTGCTTTAAAGAACTCTCAAGTGTAGTATCCATGCAGATCTATCTTCCTTTCATCTTATATGAGTGGTGGCATGGGAACATGGTTATAAGAAATTGAATCAACTATAGGAGATATTTACGGTTTCAAAATTCTCAAAGTATATTAGTTGTTAAATTGTTTATTTTTTCACCAATATGCAACTAGACAAGTCACTTTTGGACTTAATTACATTGGATATTGTAAGAATTGAATAAGATTAGTCCATTGATTATGAGACAATCTCCTTTGGGTATTTGATTTTTTCAAAGCACAACCATCCAACAAGAGTTTTCATATAATTGAAAATTCCAACCTCAAAATGTCCTACCAAAGAAAAAGTTGAATTAACTTAAGCTCAATGTCTCTTATGTAATACATCTCAAGATCCTCATCACAAGAAAGAAAGTCTAAAGGACACATTTTAGAAGAGATGGACACAATGACCCATTACCATTAATAAAACCCTTTGTAGTGCTTTCTAATATGGAGGTTGACGCGGTGCAACAATTGAAGACTTTGTGCCAATTGCACAATATAATTTTGAGTTCAACTCTATTTAATAAGCATAAGCAACAAAGGACAAAAATGGAAAGAAAAATGCTATAGAAAAGCTTATTGCTCATGCTAACATCATTTAAATAGGTTATGGACATAATCAATGGCATGACAAAAAATGAGTGATTGTAGAGCTTCTCCAAGTGGACACTTGGAAGATATAACATGTCTCTTTGTATTCCATCATTTTTGGCACTTAATGTAATGTTTATTTTCCATGTTTGGGTGCCCAAGTTGAAGGAAATTATTGGAGTCAAAATTGGCGTCCTTCCACATTATAAGAAAGCAATCTAAGAGGTTGTACATTAGAAATAGGGAATATCCTTCAGGCACCTTATTTGGTGCTTCAGAGCTCTTGAAAGGTCTATGACTCAACTTCACAGATACATAAATTAAGGAGGAATAGTTCAATGTAGAGTTACTCTTCAAGGACAAGGAAATGTTGAGGCATAAGGAGGTTGTTCATAGGTACACAAGTGTTGCCATGTGGGAGATAGAAGAGAGTGAAAGTGAATATATTGTGATCTCATTTATTTGAAGATGATATATACTTGGCTCTCTTTTTGGTGGAGTTTTCTTCACCAACGATTTCTCCTTATAAATTTCATGTTATGTAATGCTTTTATGTTGCTGATTTGTGCCTCATTAGTGGTATCTTATAAGGATGTTATGCTTTATTTATTGTTGTTATAAGTTCACTTGAGGTTGTGTTATCAAGCATTATATGTAGGCTATTTTTTAGCATCGTAAGAAAAAATGATCTAATCGTGGTAATTCCACATTACAACAACTTATTATTTAAATTTGCATAAAGTTTTAGATTTTTATATTGTTGTAGTCCAAGCTATGTATCTCATATCTTGAAGTTGTATCTTGATTATTTGGATAGAGATTGAAATTTTCAACCTTTAGTATTAGAGCCTATATATTTTTCAACACCCATAGGATACTCAATGTTTTATCCATCTCTACCATGGGCCTCTAATTTCCTTTTTGCACCAACACAATGACACATAATAATCTATTACATCTTCATTGTTTTTATATGTAATAATTGCATAAACACGACCTAAATTGATATGTGCATTCAATAAGATGAATTTAGTCAATAATATAAATAAAATAGAAACTAAGATAAAATATTAAGTTTTATTAAATTATGCATGCATATATTACCTGATTGAACTAGATTTGGTATATGGTCAAAGTTAATAGATGATTCCATCTTTGCAAGTTATAGTGCTATAGGGAGTCTATACATCTCAAGTAGGCTTAAACTTCTTGTACACCATTTATCAACTTACTTTTTTTGACTCACAATCATTTCAAGCTTGATTTGCACATAGAAAACAAAAGCATGCCATCTACTTCGTATGAATAGTACATAAAACTATATTTGAGCTTTTAATGTGTAGCTCAATTGATCCTTTCCATATACAACAATCATCATTTTTTTGCAATTTTATTATCATCTAGAAACCAAAATTCTACAAACTGTAGACTTACATTCATTGCTTGAACCCATTGTAACATCACACCATTCAATGATAGATGTTGCATTTGTCAATTTTGTGCTATTTTTGTACTTCAACTCTTCTCATGTTTAGTCTCTTTCAATACATGCTCTTGCACCACTATGCTATCCCTTTCCATGCATAACCTCAAATAAGTTTCACATATGTTGATCACCAATCATCTTATGCATCCTACTTAACCAATAGGACATATGACCAATTATTTGACCATGCAATATGATGACCATTTATAAAACATATAACCAATTATTTGACTGGTGATGCAAAATTAATTAACTAGAGATGCACAATTATTTGACCATATGATATGCCGACAAAATGATATGCTCTTTCTATCAAAATCATAGTAAAACATCAAAAATCAAACTTTCACAAACTATAGAATGTGTGCAATCATCATTGATATAAAAATGATACTCAAAATCTTGCTACCTTCTTTTATATATTCACATACATGAATGAACAATATATGCACATATATATCAACCTATGTGGAGCTGTAATACTACGATTGTACCTCTTTTTATGAATATAGTTTACAATTTTCTATAAAGTTAATAATTGAAACAAAAGTACCAAGGGGAAATGTGTCCTTACATAACTTGAATTGGAAGTCCAACCATTGTGCTCTATGTGTATACATTGCATACTAATATATTACATTCTCTTAAAAATATGTACAAAATTGATACATTGGTATCTTTTCACTCAACAAACCTTTTCACTTCTTTGTCATTTTTAAATTTTATGCATTTGACTTATATTTTCCAAAACTTACTAATTCATTCTAATTGCATGTATATTCTCCATGTATACACAATGACCACATGTGCCATCTAAACATAATTTTTGTAGAATAATTGACCATTGAGTCTTTGAGATTGAATGGTTGATATGTAATCTTTTGAAAATTTAGGTGGACTCTATAAAATGAATATGTACTCTACAACTACAAGTTGTGCATGCATGATTTATTTTGACATAAAAAATGATTTTCCATTTTGCTAATTTTAATTTGAGGAAAAAATTCTAGAAATTTGGCAAAAAAAGGATTTTCCATTTCACTAATTTTAATTTGAGGACAATTTTCTAGAAATTTGGCAAAAAATAATGTTTGAGTCTTATCAAAAAAATGTATTGGATGTGATTCATGTTTTCAAAAACCAACTCATATCTCCTTGATTAGGAGATACGTTGCATTAATTTTTTAAAATTCTTCAATTAGGGATCTCAAGGCTTAAACTATTGGTTTATCTTTCGTGGAAGTCTACTGGAGAATGCCCATTATTCATTTCTATTTGGATCCTCCATTATTTCAAACATTCCAATGAATCTCATTAGATATTTTCTACTTATTTTGATACTTGACTTGTCTTTCTACCTATTTTTGATGTAATGACATTATGTGCTGTTACTATCTTTGGTGTGTCAAGTGGAACCCACACTCTTATATTCACTCATTAGATACTTTACAATAGAATCTTCATCTAATGTTTGTAGGCCAAGAATCTTCATCTAATGTTTGTAGTCCAAAAATCTTCATCTAATATTTGTAGGCCAAGAATCTTCATAATGAGCTTATATTTTAGATTTCTCTTCATTTCAACAAACAATTGAGATGTGTCCATTTTATTTAATTTCTCATCTTATTGGAATATCTTCAAGAAGTATTCTTACGAGTCTTATTAATCATTGATTTCAAAACATTCTCATCAATATCAATAAAAAACATATTCTTTTTATAGAAAATTTAATAGGTAACCTCAATTATAAAGTTGCCACAACATTAGGATTTTCTTCATTATTGAATTGCAATGTGATAGATGGTGCACCTTCAATTTGGGATAGAAAATATGATATACCTTCAAGTTGATATGTAAAAGATGATGTATATTCAGCTTGAGATATAAAAGATGTCGTGCCTCAAACTTGAGATGTGAAAAAATGACGTACCTTCATCTTGAGACTATCATAAGTTTCTTAGGACTATTGTAGGTTTCTTAGGATTATCAAATGTTTATTAAGATTGTCATAAGCTTTTTAGGGCTTCTATAATTGTCTTAGTACTATCAAAATTTTCTTAAGTCTGTCATTAGTTTCTTAAGACTTTTATATGTCAAATGATGCTCGTGTGTGGTCAAGAAGTTGTGAATCACTTTTGAATGAACTTGAAGGCTATAGGTTAAGAAGAGTCAACAAGAAAATGGTCAAATTGTAGTTTGGCAATGGCCATCTTTCATATGGTATGTTTAGTCAAAGAAATGTTGTGATGGATTTCAATATTGTCACGTCAAGAGGAGGCCATGGATCTTCGAGCTATAGGAGACAATAGTAAGAGACAACAAACATCCATGCGTGATAGTTTTTTTTCATAAAGGAGTTTTGAGCAAAGAATTCGAGTCAAGGATTAATAAAATGCATATATGTATAGACAAAGTTTACTAATGATAGGCTGCATCTATTGATGAATGGTCCAAATCAATCTTTTTCCTCTTTTCAATCATGGGGTTTTTTGGATCCTTGTAATCCCAAAACATTATTTTTCCTTTCCATATCTCATATGCTATATGTTTCGCCCTAAATTGATTATCAATCACATATTGGAGACAAAATACCAAAATTGAGGTCCATGTGATTTTTAAGAAACTTTATCCTAATAGGTATAAAGATGAGATTAGTGCCTATTTTGTATTGTTGTTTATTAGAATATACATAGTAAGTCAAAGTGTTGAAAGAGAAGAAGCAAGTGAGTTGGTGTTTATATGATAAACATACACAAATCATAGTAGAGGAGGACACTAATTACACCCCATGCATTTCTAAAATATGCATAGCTTCCAAGATTGATAAGTGTGAAATCCATTACCAATTATCTATTTCCATTATCTTATTCATGAAAAAAAGCTTAGAAAATATTTCATTCAGCCAATTTACATTTATGGGGAAAACTAAAATTTTATGGAAATCCCTAGGGTTGGTGAATTGATCACATCCTTTGCCTTTGATAATGAAAATCACAAATACTATGGTTTGAAGAATAGTACTAGACAATTCATACTGTGGTATGTCAATGTAAGACCATATACATGTACAAATTAGAACAAAGTACTTGCTCAATAAGTGACTTTGGGAAGTGAGATAGTAACACAAAATATATTGACATGTGATAACGTGGACCACTTAAGGTGTGTTCATATCAATGAAATATTAACTATAAGCAGGGTAACATAAACATAAAGCCAAGTAAATTAAAGAAAAAAGAACAAAAATAAAAGTAAACTACGATGGAGCTATATGTTTTGGGTCAACAATCAAGCTATAATGAAGTGAATAAACACTAAGATATGTAGCATGTGAACTTTTTTGACAAGGTGATGCACACAAATATTAGAAAGACTATAACATACCTTAAACTTTAGAGTTTGATTTCACTCATTGGAAAATGATGTATAGTTTATTATTGGCCTCAAACTCCTCAAATATTTAAACTTTTTGCCAACTTTCTTCATATTCAATGTTGAATTGTATACAAATATAATAAGTAAAATTTAAAAATAAATAAATTTATATTATCAAATTGAAATAAAAACATGATAAATAAGATTCCAACACTATGAGAGGAAGCAATGCAATTTAAAAACATCTTAAACAACTATATGGAAGCAACAACTGCTCCCACATTTTCTCCCACCTCCGCCAGTTTGAATTTTGATCTAGCCTGGATGTTTGGTTCAGCGGTTCTTGCTGCGGCTGGGATTGCTAGTGTTGCCTGGCTGTCTGGATCTGATGCCCTTTCAGCTGTGCCTGGGCCCTCTCCTACGGGTGGGTATTCGAAGGTTTTGGTTTCTTCTAGTGGATCGACGATCTCTTATGTGGATGCGGCTACCTTTGAGGCTGGCATTCATGGCCCTGTCCATGCTGGTAGGGGGGATCCATATCTTCTCCTCTTGTGCAAGCTATCTCTGTAAGTAAACCTCTTTTGATTAAATTGGATGCTGATATAGTTGATGAGATCTCTAAAACTGTAGATGATTTCTCCTCCAATGCTCCTATTTTTCACTTTAGGGGTTTTTGGCTCTTTCTTTCTGATTTACATGCTTGGATTTCCAAGCATTGGGAACCCATTTTAATTGATGCTTTTCAGATATACCCTGTGGCAAGGGGTTTCTTTATTGTAAAGTTTGAGATAGGAAAACTATCTCGTGTAATAGTTGTTTTACTTGGGAGGAGCATTTTCCCCTGATGGCCAAACCTTGGTATCAGGGGTTTGACCCTCTTTCTAAATCCTTCAATAAAATACCCATATGGGTAAGATTGCTAAATCTCCCTCTTCATCTTTGGTTGGATTCGGTTTTGGAATCTGTGGGTGAGGCTATTGGGGATTTCCAAATGGTGGATTCTGACTCCTTTGAAATTTTTAAGATGGCATATGCTCGTATTCTTGTGGAGGTTGATGTTTCCAAGGGTCTTCTTGAGAAGATAACTTTGGCTTCTCCTTTGGGCTCTTGGACCCATAATCTTGATTATGAGGGAATTCCTTTCAGATGCAGGAAGTGCCACATGACTGGTCATCTTGCTACATGGTGTTTATCTGATAAGGTCAAACCAAAGAAATCACCTACTTGGTGGTTGGGGGCTTCTGATCACCATTATATGGTTCACAAAGTTTCTAAGGAAGGGGGTTCAGTTGCTTGCTCACCTTAGATTGATCATGCTTTGGCTGGTGCTTCTGTGGATGCCTCTATTGCTTCTAAAGCTGTCTTGGAAGCTATAGATGCTGTCTCGGATGTGGCTTTGGTTCAGACTGGTTTTGCTATCTCTTCTGGTGTTGCTATAGCTATCCCTAATCAGTTTTTTGATGCTGTCTCTGGCAGTGATACTATTCCTGTCCCTTTTGTGGTTTCTGATTTGACATGCCCTTTAGTGGGCTCTTCTTGCTCTTCTTCGGCTTGGCAGAAGGCTGCTGAAAAGGTGGAGGATGGATGGACAATAATTAAGGGAAAGAAATGTAAATTGTCCACTCCTTCTTTTGACAAGAATTTACGGTCTCATAAGGATGGGCATAAATGTAAATATTGAATGCACTTTTTTGTGTTTAGTGGTTTCACTTGGTAGGAACTATGGTTGGTTCCTTTGGTCTATTTGGTGGGGCACCACAGTTGTATTGGTCTTTCATTGTCACATCTTTTAAATGCTCTTATAAAAGGTTTCGGGTCCTTTCAAAACTTGATTTTACGTAATCAAAACAACTATATGGAAGCTTCAGGTCAAAAGGTAAACACATATAAATCAGAGATCTTTATGAATACTAAACCTAAAATTGAGGTATAAATATGCCATATCTTGGGTCTCAAATCTAGGTGTTTTCCGTGTAAATATCTAGGGATCCCTTTAGATAAAGACACTAGGAGAAATAAGCTTTGGGAGGATACCTTATCCAAAATCCATCAAAAAATGGATGGCTGGAAAGGAAAATAGTTGTCCAACACCGGTAGAATGATGATTATCAAATTTGTCCTTACAACTATCCCTACTTACCAAATGTCTGTTCTCCCCCTCAATTCAACCAACAAAAATAAATTAGAGGCCAAAATTAGGAACTTTTTTTGGCAAGGTTCTTTGGAAAATAAGAAGTTTGATGTTATTAAATGGAAAAATATTTGTAGATCTACAAAGAATGATGGTCTTGATATTAAGAACTTATCTTGGCAAAAATCAGCTTTAGGTGCTAAGATTGTTTGGAATATTCTCAAGGACCATAATAGGAAATGAGTATCTATTCTTCTCAATAAATATGTCCTAAATGATGAACCAATAAATTTGTTCAGGGCTTGCAATCATCCAAATGGCTCCAGAATATGGAATTTCATTAAATCCTGCATCCCTATCATAAATGATAAACTATGTTGGGATGTAGGTGATGAGGATTCTGTGTTATTCTAGGAAGATTCGTGGGCAGGATACGCTCCTTTGGATTCAATAGGCCTGGATCAAAATATCAAGAATATTCTAAGCATAGCTAGAGGCAAAAAAATTAGTGATTACATTATCAAAGACAATAAATCTTTACTAGGTTGGAAATGGAGAGACCTAAACAATACTCCTTTAACGGAGAACCAAAAGAGCAATTTTGAGAAAATTATTTCTAAAAGAACATTTACCATTAAAAATAGGTTTGACAAAATTGATTTGGGTTGGTTGTAAAGCTGGGAATGATAAGGTCAAAGAAGGTTATAAATTTTTATCCTCATCCTTGAATTCTTCAGTATCGACTCTCCCTATTGATCTTTGCTAGGACAAAATTGTGCCCCCTAAAGATGGAACCTTTTTATGGGCGACTATGCATAGGAAAATTCTTACTGTAGAATGGTTAAAAAAAGGGGCTATGAAGATCCATCTATATGTAATCCATGTAAAATGAATGAGGAATATGTTGATCACATTCTTCTTAATTGTCCTTATGCTAAAGAATGCTAGCTCAAAATTTGTGCAAAATTAAGTTGGCAATTTGCTATCCATAAAGATCTTATTGAACACCTAAGACAATGTCCGACAATGCTCTATAAAGGCCTATACCAGAACATTTGGAAGATTACACCTTCAATAATAACTTTGGAATTATGGAAAGAAAGGAACCGTCACACCTTCCAAACCAAAGAAATGCCAGCTAAGTCACTAGTCAATAAGATTGAAGCTAGTATCGTCAAAACTTTGAATAATAGAATGAGTAATCAAAATGATTATGAGGGTATCTTCTCTATCATGGATGGAATCCTCTATAAGAATTGGTTTGGATTAAACATTCCGACCTAATTTGGGAAAGGAGGTTCTACTAGTAAGGAAGAAAGAGCTAACTGTAAATGGGCCCCTCCTAAACCTGGGTGGTTCAAGCTTAATTTTGATGGGGCCTCTAGGGGGAACATGGGGAAAGTTGGTATTGGTTGTGTGATCCATAACCATGAAGGCAAGGTGACTAACAAACTAGCTAAACCATTGCTCAATAAAACCAACAATATGGCAGAAAATTTAGCATTAACAATATGCAAATGGGCCAAGGCCATCCCTATAGGCTTCAATACTAACCATGTTGTTGAGGCTAACACTGCTCTTTATGGTCTATTGTTAGCTAAGAGGAAAAAATATAGAAAAGTATGGGTTGAAGGGGATTCCCTAAATATTATTAAATGTCTTAATAATACTATGACCCTTTCATGGACAATAGCCAATGCTATTAAAAAATCTAAAAACATTATTGATTCCTTTGATGAGTGTATTATTACTCATAATTTTAGGGAGGCCAATTCAGCGGCTGACTGGGCTGTGAATGTGGCTTGCCAAAGCCAGGTGGATATCCAGTGGAATGATGGGTTTGTCCTCCCTCTTGATGGGATATCATTAATCGATAAGGATCGATTAAACAACAGGCAACACGTTCTTAATGAAGATCATTTTAATGAGTAATCAATGCAGAAGTTTGTGTGAAGATGATGAAGGACATTGGGATGATTCCAAGATGATTACTGCTTTCATTTGGCACAATTTATGGGTCTTTCGAGGTGTTAGAGGGCATTATTACAACTTTAAGCTGAATTTGCAGAGTGTTGTGAGAAATTTTAAGAAGGGTTTTCCTGACTGTTGTAGAGCTATGGGAGGTAGAAAGAAAATGTGTGAACCAGGGAACTGCAACGAATGGAACCAAAACCAGGAGGCGTGGAACATTGTCAAAGATGGGGGTCTGGTGGTTTATATGGAGAAGCTACATGGAGGGAAAGTTTCCGTTACCAGACACATCATTAAGACCTGGAACAAAGGGAAAGTCATGGTGGGAACGCAGAGCATGGAGGTGACTGAGGAGATCATCGCAGAGGTGACGGGTCTAATTTTTTATAGATAGAAGGAATTAACTTCTACAGGGACATGAAGTTCTCAGATAAAGCTCTGGAGGATTTTGCGCCAACGAAGCAAGAGAGGAAGTGTATGGTAAAGGTGGATAATTCCTACTTTAATCCTAAAATTACTTCTAGGCCATGGAGACTGGTTCTCTTTGTGATTATTAGCTACATTACTTTGGATGGTAGATATACCAAAATTTACAACCATCATCTGATTTTACTAAATCATTTTAGGCATGGGGTTAAAATCAATTTCCCCTTTTATCTTTTGAGCTCTTTAAATGCCACTATTCTCAGCTAGCAGAGGGATCCTGATGGTGACCATGCCTGTCATGATAGGTTGATGGCCCTCATTTATGAGGTTCTGAAATCTAAGAAGGTTGAGAGGCCTTGGCTGAATCGGAAGGCCCTCGAAGACTATGTTACATATGGAAAAGAATCAGAGGAACCCTTCATGGAGGAAACTGAAGATGATGAGGATGACTTTGAGGAGTATCAAGAGTCTGTTCCAAAAAGAAATAAGAAGAAAATCAAGGTGGAGGATCACTGATATGGAAATGGAGGAAGAGGAGAGTAGGGAGGATAGTATTAAGAAGGGTAAAAAAAAAATGGACCCCATTGGAAAGCGTACCAGAGCTATAAAAGGGAATAAGAAAAGAGCTAAGAGGGTTTTCATTTCCTCTGATGAGGGCTCTTCTTCTCAGGAGAAAAGCCAGGATAAACATGAAGAGCGGGTGGAGAATGACCCTGTTGTGGAGGAGAGTGTAGGGTTAGACCAAAATGTTTTGGTCAATTAAAATATTTTGCAAGATGTTGCCCAAGATGTCACCAATATTGAGAAGGATGGTCAGGAGAAGGAATCGGCCAACATTGAGAAGGATAAGGTGGAGAGCTCCAAGGAGGAGACGGTGGGAGAGAATAAGGATTTTGAGAATCTGGGGTTTCTTTCTTTCCTTATTAATCTTAGTAACATGAAAAGTGACATCACAACTATGAAATCCCATATTCATCAGCTTCAAAAAGAGACTGGGATTCTTGGAAGGATGAATCTGGGGGAGAAGACCATGGGTCAATGTATTGATGAGTTGAAGGAGATAGTCGGTAGGGCTGAGGGGCTCTCTTCCTTTAATGAAAAAATCATTGCTATGGAAGAGAAAATTGAGAATGCAGAGGTGATGAAAAAAAGAATTGAAATTATGGAAAATAGAGTTGACAAGCTGGAGAAACAGTTGGTAATATTGAGAGCAGAGTTTTGCTATTCTTAAGGCTTCGACAGAGCATGTTAAGATTCTGGTGGACAAAATGGACCAGGAGAAAGGGGAGAAAGTGATCATCGAGGTCAAGGAGGATCATGGTCCCAGCAAGAGAACTAGATCATGGTTCAAGAAGTAGGAGGATAAAAAGAACAATGACATTGAGGAACTCAAAGCATCCTCTGCTAACATGCAGATGCTGGCTGAATAGGCGATAAATCTTATGAAATGTATTTAACCAGCTAGTTGCTGTCCTACTATCTTTTTGCTATCCTTTGTTTATTTCTCTATCTTTTTGTTTAAGGACTTGTTTGTGTGTCTCTTTTTGGTGCTGTTGCACAGTTTTTGTTGGAACTTTAATGCCTATCTTGTAATATGGAGGTAAAAGGTTTTGGGTCCTTTCAAAACCTGGTTTTACGTAATCAAAACAAAAGGATTAAAACTTAGTAGGGATATAGGTATCACTAGGTTAGAAATAGGAGATTCCCAAATTGTTATTAATGCATTAAGGGTGGGTAAAACCCCCAATTGGAAAATCTAGTCATATCTTGAAAAAGCATTAGATTTGTTAAAAACCTTTGAAGACCTCAAATTTAAGCACATCTATTGTGAAGGTAATACAAAGGCTGACAATTCGGCTAATAATGGAGCAAACAGTGTGATGAACAGTGTGATTTTAAATTAAAAAGTTAATTTTAATAAACTAACACATGCTTAGTTTATTGATAACTGTATGCAAATTAGATGTCTAATAACTAGAGATGATAAATTAACATTCGTTTAGGGAAATGGCGCATGCATGTTAGGATAATTTTTTTGTGGTGCAAATGTTATGTAAAAGTGCGCATGGGTTCTTTTGGCACATTGGTAATGACTTATTGCGCAAATGTGCAATAAAATTGCGCATACATGATTTCCAACGCAAATGTGAAAAGTTATGGCGCATACATTTTTATGTGCCATGCATTTGTTTGATGGATAGAATTTGGTCAAATTAGAAAGTCAAATAGGTCAAACTAGATGTCGATAAGCCGATTGGATCCGTCGGTGGTTAAATTTGATCGATTAGGTCAAGATAGGCAACATTGTAGCATGGTTTCTAGTTAACTAGTCTTGATACTAGATGATTGATAAAATCATCTGTTAAAACATGTGATAGAACATGTTTGTAGTTGATATAGTAGGATAGATAGATGTTGTAGATCAATTTATCAAAATCTGATAGCTTGATTCTATTTGATTTGTATAGGAGGACATTACTGATATTCTGATGTCACAGGAGAGATATCCCATCACACAAAATTTGAGACCGGCGCTGTCAGAGACTGACAGACTCCTGATTGGCGCATCCAGATTATATCATGTGATTTACACGCCCGAGATTAGGGTGAACCAGAGTATGATGATGGCACTGGTAGAGCGGTGGCACTTGGAGATGAGTACCTTCCATCTTTTGGCAGGGGAGATGACAGTGACCTTAGAGGATGTATATCGCATCCTCCAGCTTCCTATCATAGGAGAGTTAGTACAGTATGGTCGGCATGGCAGAGTGACAGAGTGTAGAGCCATATTTGGGGATGATGAGATTGAGGATGGAGAGATCAGATGGGAGGATATGGTTGATTTATATGACCTGCTACCAGTGGTTCTAGCAGGAGCGATTGGGGGATTTGTATGCCCTGATCGTAGGTCACACGGATTTGCAGTTGGATGGGGCTGCACTCTATAATGAATGATGGATGGGACCTAATTTTCTTGGGGTGTGTGTTTATTAGCACATCTGTATCATGATTTACATCAGGTGGTGTACCATAGGGGTGCATTGTTATCAGCAGGAGTCACATTGCTCCATGTTTGGGCATGGGAGCATATTGCAGTTACTAGATCAGTAGTGATCAGATTTCGGGGTGCAGGACAACCCTACATACATTTATACTCCTCAGTTTTGTCTCAGGAAAAATTGGGACATTTAGAGTTTTGGCGTTATACTTTTGATACACTGGATATGGTGACATGGAGACCCTACCTAGGTTGTGAGCTGTGGGATGATGAGCGATAGCTGGGATTTTGTTTTGATTCATGATGGCTTATAGGGTGGATGCCCTTTGTTTTGGAGATATAGTTGGTCAGCCAGGTTCTGCGCTAGTTTGGCAGGATCCAGGGCATGCCCCAGGGTGTGATAGAGTTCGCAAGGACTCATCAAGAGAGACAGGATTGGGGACCTATGACGTCCTTTGATATTGCCCTACATGAGTTTTTGGACATGCCATTTCAGGCATGGACCATGAGGTAGACAGTAGTAGACCCTGGGATGACTGCAGATCTTGAGCAGCATTTGAGAGACTTCCCCATGCCACGATTGACAGATCCAACAACGAGGCCACCAGAGAGAGATCCAACAGATAGACGCCACGGGAGACTCTGAGGAAAAGATAGGAGGGGATGAGGGAGAGGAGGTGGAGGTGATGGTGGTGATGGAGGAGATGGAGAGAGAGGGGATAGGGCTGGTCCTCGGATGAGAGGAGGCAGTGTGAGGAAGAGGGGATTGACGCCACCTCTGGCTAGACAGGGATGGAGACAGCCTCTAGCACAGCTAGCACAGCCAGCTGCAGGAGCTCCACTATAGGTTCCAGTAGTGTAGGTACAGATACTAGCTGCCCCAGTATAGGGACTAGCTATATCGGTATAGGATGAGGCAGATGTGTTATTAGCTCAGGGTGGTGTGGTATAGGGTGGATAGATCCCTGATGATGTACAAGATGAGAAGGACACTAAGATGCCAGATGTGGGGGCACATGATCCCTATCTATAGAGAGATGGTGCTGAGGAGGAGCCGAATATTGATTCACTGCTAGTTTGACTAGCAGTTATTCAGGTATAGGTAGACCGGGTTCCTAGTCTTGAGAGATGGATAGAGAGGATGGATAGACAGATGGGAGTGCTGAGACATGAGTGGGATGCAATGCTTGAGAGACTCGGGGAGTCAGAGATGTTACTAGATGAGCTATAGCGCATAGAGGAGTTGGGTCCTCATGGAGATAGCATCAGAGCCATGATACATGTAGGGAAGGAGATATCCTACTGGCGAGAGGCGTACAGACAGGTGGTCTTGAGGGATTAGTGGATTGGGAGCTATAGGGAGAGCTCAGTGGCTATCAGGATAGTAGTTCATGATAGAGAGGTACCAGCTGGTGGAGGGGGTGTATCATCATGCCCTCCTAGAGCACCGATAGGTTCAGGAGATCAGGGTGGATCCTCAGCATCAGGTAGTTCAATAGCACAGGGCCAGATTGCATCTCATAGACAGCGGTAGACAGAGTCTGGAGGCAGTGGATCATAGATTTGAGAGATCATTGTATACATTGTTGTACAATTATGTTTCATTGTATCATTTTATTTTTGACTTGATGGACACTGACTGTGGACAAATTGTTATTGATTTATATCATTGGACATTTGGACAGTTTTGGTTATTTTATGGACTTGATATGATGGACTCTATATTTACAGTGATGCAGTTCTATCATGATTTACTTTGATGATGATTTATATACATGTGTGTACTGACATATGCAGGATGTGATGATGTATTTTAATATGCATAGAATGTATGACTTAGAATGTTAAATGATTCATTTTCTATGTGATGCATAATGGTTAATAATCTAATATATAATGATATAAATGCATGTCTTAAATGAGTTTACACTATTCAAATGCTTATGTGATGACTAATGAAATGATGTAATGAACAATGTGGATAATGGATAATAAATGGACAATGATAAATGATATAAATAAATGATGATATAATATGTGTAATGGATAATAAATAAATGACATAAAATGAAAATGACATCTAATGTAATAAATGATAATGTACCTAAGATGATTGAATATAATAACTGATAAGATGATAAAAGAAAATGAGATGAAATGATAGCTATAATAAATGATCAAATTATATACAAATGAACACTCCTAATGAAGATAATACATGTCTCTAAATGATTATGTGCAAAATGTTAAATGCAAAAAGTCTTAAGATTTTTGTTTGTCCAAATGTCCTCAACTTGAAATAACAATGTTTGTGACACAAGAAGAATGGACTAGGAGAAAAGATAACCGAATAAGAAAGGTAACCCATAAATCTCTATAAAAGGAGCATTGATATGCAAGTCATGAACTATTTAAATGAAATGCAATATGAAATGAATGTATCTCCACAACTTTAGGTAACATCTTAAAACTTCATAATAACTGGAACTTGATTTTCATCATTGAGCTCGTTATGTTGCAAGAAAATGCAAGCATCATGGTATAATTAAACCAGGATGACCTGAGCACTTCTTGCATGGAGTTTAATATTGCAAACTTGACAAGCATCTAGGTATAATTGAACCGAGATGAGCTGAGTTTTGTTTGTGTAACAGACAAGGAATATTCCCCCCCTCCATCGGGGAACAAATACTTGGAGTCGAGGTATGTGCTGGCGTATCACCATAAAGAGCATATGTAGAGCAACATGATTGGGATGTTGTCAATACTATTAAATGGATGAAGGCACTTATGTGCAAACACCCCAATTATTTGTTCCTTCGATTTCATCAGAAAATATCCCACAAACAGCAATCAAAGAAAATACCATGTCCCATCATGGCTATCCTAATCAATGACATTTTAGAGTTTCAAACTCATGTCAAAGATATCATGGAATAGCATAGGAAACATGATAACAATGAAATCCAGATATGAATGCATAATGTACAACAAATCATTCTAACATGCCTGTCATGAGTATACATTTCTTTTTGCCAAAAGATAGTGTAAGATATAGTGATCAGTTGAAGTGATGATGTATAGTCAAGATTCGATAGATAAACAGTCATGTTTTGAAGGATAGATCATAGATTCTGATTCATCATAAAGATATCATTGTGAAAGAACATTTGATTGCCTTTGCTTTGTCTAGTGAAAAATACTCCATTGTGTCCTCTAATAGTCATGACTATCATAGATCCACTTCCTAAACTAGGTTGAGGACATGCCCCCAGCTAGGTGATGGACTAACTTATTATGGATGAAGAAAGACGCAACAAGACTAGGATGAAGACCATGAAAAATGATCAAGCTATGATGGGATTTTATTATGAGTAGATACAATGGATGGTATATGAACTAGCCATTTTATTATGATATGTACATGGCGGGTATGGGGACTGACTAGCCGTTTTATTGTGGATATATACAATGAACAGAAAAACTAGAAGAATCCTAATAGATAAAGGAGCTAACTTGATACATGTGGCGCTTGTTTCCAGGTTTTCACCACATGCTTTTATTGCAATTTTCTTTTGATGTTTTGATTTTTTTTGATTTTTTAAATTTTTTTGTATTTACAAAATATATACATAGCCCTTGCATTGGGATTTCAAGGATAGAACTTCTTGAGATGGATACTGTTAAGAGGTTCATCCAAAGGATCTCCCTCAGGTGTGGACAATTGATAAGCCCCAGAACCATAAACTACTGTAACTACAAAAGGACCTAACCAATTGGGTTCGAACTTGCCCTTCTTTTCATGATGCAATTGATTTTTTGGATTTTCGTGAAGGACTAAGTCACCCAGCTGAAAGTCTCTGATCTTTACCTTGCTATTATACTGACAAGACATACGCTGCTTATAGACTTTCAAATGATCATAAGCTCTCTGATGACATTCATCCAGTAGTTCTAGTTCAGTTAACCATGCAACTCTATAGTCTTCATCAGGAATCAAATCTTTAAGTGACACGAAGGGAAGGCAACTCGACCTCGAGGGGAAGGACTGCTTTGGATCCATAGATAAGGGAGTATGGGGTGGCTCCAGTAGGAGTACAGATGGAGGTACAGTAAGCCCACAAGGCTGGATTCAGTTGGATATGCCAATCATGGCCAACGTCATTGGCAATCTTTTGTAGGATTTTAACAATAGTTTTATTTGATGCCTCAGCTTGGTCGTTTCCTTGGGGATAGTATATGGTGGAATAGTTATGGGTGATATGAAACTATTTCCCATGATCAGTAATGAGATACATAGGTATACCATATCTACAAATGATATAATTTAAGACAAACATGGATATTTGTTTCCCTGTGGCGGTGATTAATGGAACATCCTCAATCCATTTAGTAAAATATTCTGTTGTAGTGAGAATCCATTTGTGACCATTGGAAGATGGAGGGTTGATAGCGCCCATGAGGTTGATCCCCCACTGACTAAATGTCAAGGTAGTTGTAAAAGGATGTAACTCTTGCACTGGAGCATGAATAAGGTTTCCATGTATCTGAAATTTCTTACATGCTCTAGCAAAATGAAAGGAATCTGTTTCCATGATAGGCCAATAATAACCCATATGCATGAGTTTCTTAGCCAAAGAGGGACCACTTGAATGTGTCCCACAAATACCCTCATGTACGTCTCACAAGGCAGTTTGAGCTTCATCATGCTCGAGACATTGAAGGAGAGTACCGTCAAGACCCTGCCGATAAAGGGTATCAGATATTAGGACATAGCAGGAGGCTTGGTGGAGAAAAGTTCATTTTTGATTGCAAGATAAGTCAGGGGGTAAGATGTCATTTTTCAGATAGGAATAAATTTTTCCATAGATGGGGGAGTCATGTCCAATTAGATGACATATATAGTTGCCAGGTTTGTGTAGATAAAGCCAAGATGTGTGCATCAGGAAACTTTGTATGTATAGGTTGGTCATCCATTAATGGAGCATCTGCTAGCTGATCTACTATCACTTGACCTTTGATAGCCTTCCTGTCTACATATTCAATATCAAATTCACTAAGTAGCATGACCCACTTAGCCAATCTGCCTGTCAATGCTGTTTTGCTTAATAGATACTTTAAAGGATCAATCTTGGAGATGAGCTAGATTGAATGTGACAACATGTAATGTCACCACTTCTATGATACAAAAACAATGGCCAGACATGCTCTTTCTATAGGAGAATAATTTAGCTCATAGCCCACTAGGGTGTGACTGATATAATAGATGGCTTTTTCTTTTCCTTCATGATCTTGCTGAGCCAGTAGAGCACCTAGTGAAACTGCGTAGCTAAAATATAGAGCAAGAGTGGCTTGCCTGAAATTGGTGACATCAGAGTTGGAGGATTCGCCAGATATTTCTTGATTTTATTGAAAGATGCTTCACATTGATCATCCCATTGGAATAAGATATTTTTATGCAACAAATGCTGAAAGGGATGACTTCGATTTGCTAGTTGAGAAACAAATCTTCGGATGGATTGGAGACGTCCCTGCAAGGATCTTAACTAAAAGATGTTAGTGGGGGAAGCCATCTCCAATATTGCTTTAACCTTTTCTGGATCTACTTCGATTCCCTTGGCTGAGACAATGTACCCTAATAGTTTATCGGATGTGACGCCAAATGCACATTTCTTTGGATTGAGTCGAATCTGATACTTTTCCATCTGGGTGAATATTCTATCCAACACTCTCAAATGACCAGCTCTATCTTTGGAGTTTGCTAAAATGTCATCAACATAATCTTCCATAATGGTATGCATCATATCATGAAAGATTGTGGTCACTGCTCTTTGGTAAGTTGCTCCAGCATTTTTGAGGCCAAAAGGCATCACATTCCAGTAGTATGTACCCCATGGACAAGTAAAAGTAGTCTTTTGCTGGTCTTCTGGCGTAATCTTGATTTGGTTATAGCTAGAAAATCCATCCATTAATGATAACATCTCATGCCCATTTGTTAGGTCAACAATAAAGTCAATATTTGGCAGAGGAAAGTCATCTTTTAGACAAGCTTTATTAAGATCTTGAAAATCAATACAAATCCTGATAGACTTGTCTGGTTTTGAGACAGGGACAATATTTGAAATCCACTCAGCATAATCAATAGCTCGAATGAATCCAACATCTAGGAGCTTCTTCAATTCTACTTTAACCATTAGTGCAATGTGCAGGTGCATCTTGCGGAGCTTCTGCTTAACTGGTTTTACACCTGGCCTGATAGATAAATGATGCATAATGAGATTTGGATCCAGGCCAGGCATATCAGCATAGGACCAAGAAAAGTTGATTTGTCTTTCTTTGAAATTTTTTGCAAAATCTTCTTTCTCTGATTCTGTCAAGGATGCTGCTACTTTGAGGATGCGCAGAGACTCTTCTATTCCAATGTTAAGAGGTATTGTTGGTTCTATAAGAATAGCAGATTGCTCTCGATATAGATAATTGGGAAGAGTGTCAATCCTTCCATCATCAGGCACCTCAAAGAGGTTTTCACCATCATATGTGTCATTTCTTTTTACTATTTTTGGGTCTAATACTGCCACTGAGTGGTTTTCACCATTAGATCTATTGATTATTTTTATATTTTTATGACTGAAAGGATTGACACTCTCACCAAAGTAGGCCATGTCATTGAGTTCTATCAGAAATCCTGACTTGTTATCTCCTGGTGGTAAATGATCTCTGATTCCAAGATAGTCAATGATTGCATCATCATTATGGAATACATCAAGTTCTGGATGATCGGGAGAATCCCAGTCGATAAGTTTAGGATGTACAAGGGGCATTGGATCATTCAGGTTAGTTTCAAAGGCAGAGATGGTATTGATGGAAAAGTTGTCAAGGTTTATGATGGTATCAGCGAGGTCTATTTCTATACTATCATCCGATTTGTCTATCGCAAGATAGCGCTCACTTCCCTCACGATCGACAAGAGTAGTATTACGTGGGACCAATCCTAGTGAGTCACTCCTTGAAAAATCTCCCTCATGGTAATTGTTACTATAGTGATGGACAACATCAACTCCTATTTTTGTAGTACAATCAGATAATGAATCTCATTCATAATCATTTGAGTCAGAATCATCATTATCCCCGAGTCTATCAACGATTCTCTATGCTATCCTTTGTTTCTCGGGATCTACATACATACCATTCTTTCTGAATTGCAAGGCAGGAGCTTTAGATATCTCATGAAAAAATGTGATCTTTTCCTTTCCTTTTGGTTCCTTTGGTCCTTCTCCTTTGTATCCTAATCCTATAGTGTCTCTTTGATAGTTTGGATTTTGCAAAATCGGTTTGAGAACACCTTCTCTTTGTAACCCTATAGGTCCAGCACCTTAATATCCCATCTTTTGTAGAAAAGTATACCCCTTACCATAGACATCAGGTGATATATATTCATGTTTGATATCCTCTTCATTCTTCTATGACTTAAGCAAATGAGTAGCATTACGCTCAGCTGCCTCTTTGGATATTGTGCCCCCACTTATAAATGTGTCATAAACAAGTGTTTAAGGGGGTTCTGATTGTTGTTTAGTGATTAAAGATCTACCATATGATCTAGGAGATAAAGGTAACTCTATGATGCAAAGAGCTTGACCTAAAGTGTATTCTCCCATGCTTCTTTCTTTTATATCTATCTTGATCCCATTTGATTTTGAAGTTGATGCTATATTACTAGGATCACTGGGTGTAGTTGTAGAAGATCCAGTACAGTTATAAGGTATCAAAGAGTCAGATGTCTTCACACAACTACAATACTGAAATGGATTAGTGTCTCCTTTGATAGTGACTTCCTGACCATTATGAGGGAATTTCAAACATTGATGATAGGTTGATGGTACAACTTGCATGGAATGAATCCATGGTCTTCCCAAGAGAATGTTATAAGCAAGATCCATGTCTAGAACTTGGCAAGGTACATCTTTGATTATAGGACCTACTCTGATTGGTAAAACAACAGACCCCTTGGATGACTGCTCTTCGTCATCATAAGCTTTTATCATGATTTTCTTCTTGGGATCAACAACAGTTTCAGAGAATCCCAATGCAAGGACTAGTTTCAATGTACAGATATTTAAGCTAGCTCCTCCATCTATTAGTACTCATTTGATTTTGTGACTCTGGACAAGGACTTCGATATGTAGGGGAACATTATGAGGTTGGGTAATAGCTAATTCATCATTTTCAGTGAAGGATAGGTAATGCGGGGTTGTTAAATGGCCCACCATAGCTTGAAATTGATCATGATCTAGATTTGTGGGGACTTGGGTTTCTAAGAGAGCTTTTTCAAGGATATCTTTATGAGATGGGGATAGACGCAAAATCTCTCAGATGGATACTTGGGCAGGTGTTTTCTTGAGTTGTTCCAAAAGGTTGTATTGGTTGGAAATATTCGTTGTAGACTTTGGGACATAAACAGACTTGTTGTGAGGTGCATTTGGTTTAGATTGGACTCCTTGGAGAGTAAATTTGGATTGAGAATGAGTAGTAACATGGACTGGTTGACTCTCTAATTTTCCTTTGATGGTAATGACATTGACATAATACTTAGAAGGATGACATTCAGAAATGTTACCAACATATCGATAGGGAGTGGAATTATAATTGGCTTGATTGTCACTCTTAGTATTGGAAGAACCTCCTTTTTCATGCTCAGGAAGTGGATCTTGGAAAGCCGTATGTGATTCATTGGAGGTATGTCCATCAACACTAATTTTGCCGCTTTCAATTAAGTCTTGAATTACATTTTTGAGCCTTTTGCAATCATTGGTTTTATGTCCTTTGCCTCTGTGAAATTCGCAATAATCATGCTCATCCCACCAAGAAAGCTTCACTCTAGGTTCAAAATCTTTCATGTTAGGAAGCATAATGAGTTTCTTTGTGATTAACTTCCGTAATGCTGATTCGAGAGATTCCCCTAAAGGAGTAAAGTTTCTTCGAGGTGACATGAAAGGAAATCATGGTTTAGATGAATCTTTGTTGGTGTTTTGATTTGTGGATTGATTGTTGTAAGTACCTTGAGTAGCATTGGCCTAACTTGTGAGATTGAGAAGGGGTTGTGTTGGTTTGACATTACGATTATCAACAATCCCATCATTGACAATGTTTTTGTTTTTATTCTAGAATTTTGATTTGTCATTGTTATAGTTGTTGGGATTGGAATTTGAGGACCCAGCATTGTCTTTGGAATCAAGTTTTATCTCACCTTTTTGGACCATGGCTTCCTCAATCTTGATACCATTTTCTATGAGCTTATTGAAGTTTGGTGGACATTGCAATTGTAACCTATAACTCATTTCTAGTGTAAGGTTATGCACAAAAATATCCATCTTTTCTTGTTCAGGAATCATTCATGGATATTTGGCAAACAATTGACGCCATCTTTGCAAAAAAGTAAGGAAGGGTTCTCCATTCTTTTGATGTGCATTGCAAAGATCAAGCATAGTGACTTCATGTTTGATGTTATATGAATAATGAGTCACAAATTTGTCAAGAAGCTCATTGAAAGATTTGATGCCTGGGGGTAGTTTGGAGAACCATTCCATAGCTTGTCCTCCTAAACTTCATGGAAATAGTCGCATAAGATAAGTGTCATTGTGAGTGACTTCAATACAAGCAACACAAAACTCACGAATATGGTCTTGTGGATCTGAATTCCCTTTGTATTTATCAAAATTTGGTACCTCAAAATGAGGAGGGAATGGAATCATTGCTAAGTTCTTATCAAAAGGATAAGGACATATATCATCCAAGGAATACTTCTTTGTTGATGATCCAGTTTGGATGTCATGGATTTGTTGTTGAAGCATCTAGATTTGTTGTAGACCGGGATCCAAAGATAACGTGTTTCCTTGAGAGTTTTGGGAAACATTGTTGTGGGAAGCATTGTTTTGTGAAGCATGATTTTGGGAAGCATGGTTTTGCTGATCATTTTGAGAAGTAGTGTGTTGTTCATGGCTATGAGAAGCATTGGATTGCTGATTGGGTTCCTTTTCTCCATGAGTATCTTGAGAACCTTTAGGGATTTCTTGATTGTTTGTGTGAGCTGGTTCTCTAAGATGAGCAACATCAAAATCACTTGGTAACTTAGCTCCTTGTTGAGCAAGCATGAGGAAATAAATCTCTTTATCCAAGCCTAAGAGTCATTCCATGACTTGGAAAAATTTAGGATCTTGTGTAGCATCCCTAAGTTCTTCATTGGTAGGTTCGTCATCTGATGTGAAAAGTGAAGTTTTCTTAGGAGGCTCTTTGGACCAAGGGTTCTCCTCATTGCTAGTATTTCCTTCCATGTTGCCTAGGGATTCTAGATTAAGAGGTTGTTTGAGTTTCTGAGATCGAGTTTGAACCAAAAAATAGAGAAAATTGATTGTGGAATGAAATTTTTTTTTGATGAGAAGATATGGAAAGTGATTGATAGAAAAGATATTGAAACGTGTTGAAAAGTGATAAGCCAACTTGACAAAACTCTAAGTCAAATAGGAGGTATAGATCTCACTATGATATGACAAAGGGAAATCAAGAGATAATAACCTAAGTAAGTTTGGTGGTTAAGGATGATATATCTTGATATGGTAAACTCACAAAGATCAAAATCTGATAGATAAGGTAATGTTTCAACACTTAAATTAAGAATTTGAAAGGTTGGAAGAAAATGATTTGATGAGTTTTGATGAAGGAATGATGAAAAGTGATGAAAATGGTCAAACTAAAGATCAAAGGTCTGTGTAACTCGACTGTTTTTCCAAAATCTTACTAAGGAAAAAAATGGGTATCTGAAAAAGTGATTCTAAAAATTGCAAAGTTTGTGGAAATGCTCACTGTTGTAAATGTGCAGCAACAAATGCGCAGGACTGATTGATAAATGTGCAACAAAATGAGACAGATACGCAGCAAATTGTGACCTATGTGCAAAAAAATTATCAAAAGCGCAGAACAGTTTGATGTATGTGCAACAAATCAATATGAATGCGCAGGTTGTTGTTTCTGATTGATTTGAACTGCAAGATTTGGAAATTTTTGTCTGATTTTATGATGTTTTCTAGTTTTTGGCAAATGAAAAATGCATAAACACATGCACGCAAGACATAAATGATTTTAATCTAACTATGCTAATATGAATGCACAAACACGCTTACAATCCTATGGTTGGCAAGGACGATATCTGCTGAATCCCCACTAGGATAATAAAATCCAGCCATGCAAATTCACAATGGATAGCCTAGGAATTTGGAGGCACGGGCTCCTCCTTATAGTGCACTCACTTCTCAAGCACACCAAGTTCTGAATTCAATGGGTCATTACTTCCCAAAGAACTGCTATCTCTACTATGAACCATGAGTAATGTGGGGTGTCTTCACGGGCTTGGGTGACCCCTTGAGCCAACAAATAGAAGGTTTTTGGCCACTAAACAAAAGATTTTAGTAAGGACATCCATTCAGGTGGTTGTGATCAAGTCATTTTCCCATTTAAGGGGGCTCTCCCAATCCTTTCAAAGCAAGGCTTTCACCTCTACTAAGTAGGACTTTAACGCACCACTAGGGTAGTGGAGGAGATTTTGGTTGCCACAATGAATTCAAACCTGTCTAATGTGAGACTAATCACACTAGTATTTTTTTTATATACCAGTTTGGAAGGGCTTGGCTTTATCCTATTACCGGTTGGGTCGTTCCTTGGGGTGAGTACCTCTTTTCCCACCAAAGACCGCCCTCTAAAAATTATAACATTTTCTCTTACACCCAAGGTCCACGAATGGCGAGGGGAGAGGATACGTTGTTATAATTTTGGGATTACAAATAGCTTAAAAAGCAAAACATGATAGACACTTGATTTTATTCTAAAGAAGACACACAAAGCAAAAACATGTCTTATTTTAAAAGCCCAAACAAGATTATAGTTTATTTTGCAAACCCCTTGGCAATCTGCAATCAAACTGTTAGAAAAATTGTTTTAGCAATGGGGTCTTCAAGATTGCATCCTGCAAAATAGCCTAAATACTACCAGAATGAATAGACACTTGTTAAAATGTTAGGTAAAAATCTAAACAACTGTCAAACCTAAATCTACCACAACAAATGACAAATGCGCAGAACAGTGAACTAAATGCGCAGAATTGTTTGATAAATGTGCAAAAAATATGGATGCGCAGCACAGAGATACCAATGCATAGTGAAATGATGTATATGCGCAACTATTACGGATGCACAATAGAAAAATACATATGCACAAAAGAGTTTAACGAATGCATAGAAATATGACAGAAAGTGAAAATGCAGAGAGAAATAGTGACTGTGGTGTCAGAAAATGAATGTGCAGTAGAAATGAACGGATGCGCAGAAATCGTGTATGAATGCACCAAAATATCCTGTAGAAAAATTTGCACATGGAAAACTAAAAACTCAAAGTGAAAAACCAGGCTGGGCCCTCCTTCTGGTGCAAAAAATGTATGCAAATTAGATGTCTAATAACTAGAGATGATAAATTAACTATTGAAAGCCAATAAATCAATCTAATGCAACACAATGAAGAATACAAAGTAACTATAAAATGATGAAACTAAATCAATTACCTTCACCTACCATGCAACTTGTCTCCATTGTCCTCCTAGCCTTGATTTCTTGAAGAGGTTGAACTCTCAGATTTCCAAATGAAGCCTTCTCCCAAGATGCTACCAAAGTGTGGAGATTTTATGAAATGAGTGCACAATAGCTTATGCAATCTAATGGATGGAATGCAAATGAAATGATGATAATATGGGTTGATTTTCTCTTAGAATGCTTGGATGCTTGATTGCTTGAATGCCTATTACAAAAATACCTATTAGCTCACAAAGAGGAAATGAGGCTCCTTTTATAGATTTTTGGAGGATCTAGGCCTAGGTGGCACAATCCTACGGTTGAGAATGAAAGGTGGAAGATCCTAAGGCTAGGATTGACTTGGTTAAAGGAGTTGAGAGAAAGGGGGATGTAGTTGGAATGTGAGAGGGAGAATAGGGATGATGTTCCTCTCACATTCACATGGAGGAGAAGAAGGTGGAAGGGAAAGACACATGTCAAGTGTCTCTCAAAGACCCAAGAGAGAAAGAGGGAGAGACCTTTTCCTCATGAGGACTCTTTGTACAAGTGTCCCATGAGTCACCTTTGACCCTTAGAGGTGGCTTGAGAAGCCCCTTAGGAATAGGGAATGTCTCTTGACTTAGTTTAAGAGAGGACATGTGGTCATGAGACCAAGTCCTATGAGGCCACATAGCCCTTAAGAATAGGACATGTGTGGGTGAGGATAAATACTAATAAATAATTAATAATAATTATTTATTTTAGCCAAAGTGATGTGTCAGGTGACTAGGTAGGTGAGGTGGACTAAAGGACTTAGTCATATTTAGGTGATTGTGTATTTAATTAAATCACTTTAATAAGACTAATCAGAAGACCTAGGATAAAGGAATAGACTATAGTGAATTTACTAAATAAATTAAATAATTTATTTAACAAATAGAGGAATAATTATTAATTAAATAATAAATATTTAATTAATTTATCAAATCAATATCAATTAAATAATAAATATTTAATCAATTAATGAAGCCATTTTTAAGTGTATACAATAACCAGATATTTAATCTATTTATCTTTCATTCCTTCCTCATAGTTTCACTTGTTTATAAGGTAATTTATATATTTCCTATGTTCTCCCCTTCTCTAGGTTCTATACATAATTATAAAATATCTTTGGTTTGTGCTTCATAATTTTTCAGCTAGCCCCCTTAGGAGAAGTCTCTACACTAATATATTGAAATAGTATATTATACTTAATATCCTCTATAAGGAGGTCTACATAGCCTCTTAAACTAGGTTAAGCGTTATCTCTAAAATAGGTAGAGAATTAATTTAGTTTTAATCCCAAAAATTCCCCCGAGATTGAGAATGAAATATGAAGGGTTTTGTCTTTTGACTTAGTAGGATAGTCTAGGGGCATTAAGGAAAGAGATAGAGTCTTAAGCATAGTAGTTGAAGTTGAGAATAATTGCACTAGTTAGTCATTTTGTGTTTAGACAACTGTCATTTCAGGATAGATAAGAGTATATCATTGTATTCTACCCACCCTTAGGCTTATGTCGATCTCGCAACACAGTGATATCAACCTTAGCTTAATAGATCTAATTATCATAATCATTCATTATGGTAATATCAGTATCACATTCAATCATAAGTTCTCATTATAATTATTAACTTCCCACCCTATGAATGTCTTTTATAATTCTAGAACCTGTGCCCTTTAAGAAGTGTAATCAATCATCATTAGTTCATAAAATAGTCCCTTAACTCTACATTAATAACAATATAAATGACCTATCTCCAAATTTAGAAACCAATTTAGTTTATCATTGCAAGGGTAAAATGTTTCACTTAGGTTAATAACTTCAGCTCTTGCTAATAGCTCGTACGAAATTATCTTAAAAAATGTGGTTATGCCTTAAATGCCAACTAGTAGAATTATACCTCATTAACAGGTGTCAATTGTGTGTGTGAAAATTGTACCTGATCTGTAGACACAACACTTCAGTAAAACATTAGAGGTTAGCTATAATCAAAATCGTGCAAAATTGAAATCTAATCTAACCAAGCGATTTACTGCCTTCTAATAGGTGCGAGATTGATGTCCTCAGATTGTAATCGAGATCAGTGACCTAGACGACACCTAAATGAAGGATTTGAATGCAATTGATCTATATTTTTGATATTTTCTATGCAATAAGAATGATAAAAACTGATATGAATCTATGCTAATATGAAATTGATATGCTATGAATGCAAAAATAAGATTGATCTCACAAAGATGTCGATTCGCAAGAGCTTTGATTCTTCAATTCCAATTCTCCAGCGTGATTGTGCAAAATATGAGATGAATTATGAAGAGTTGAGCCTTGTTTTTATAGAAATCCAAGGCTTTGGAGGTGCATGAGAAAAAGCCATAAATCACTCAAATAACTCAACTTGATTTTTGAGTTATTTTTAAATAAAGATAATTAAGTCACAAAAATCATGCAAAAGCACAGTTCAACTTGAATTAGAAGTTTAGATCAACTTTAAAACTCGAAAAGATGTTGAGTTTCAAAAAGCTAACAACTTGCATTGATTTTCCAATTTTGAGTTTAACTGGTCCTTGAATGTGCACATGGATAATTTTGATTTAATAAATAAATAAAGTGATTTATTCTCAACTTAACTGCTTTTTGAAATAAAATAATTAATTTATGGGTTAATTAACTATTTTACCAAACTTTTATTAAAAATTATATTATTAAATAATGACAACATGCTTTAATTACTTAAATAAGAATTTAATCAATTATTCATAGGAATTTTGATTTATTGTCAAAATTAAATAATATAATTAATAATAGATATAATTAAATTTAATTAAACAATTAAGTGGCAAATATTAAATCTAATTAATTAAATATGCAAAATATTTAATTAATCAAATTTTAGGATAAATGTGATTTATTGCCAATTAATTATAAAATTAAAGATAATTATGATGATTAGGAATATTACTAAGAATATTCCCCGATGTAGAATTTAAGATAATCAATTATGATTCGATGATGTTTAGATATGCCTTAGATTAGGACTTTGATGTCGATTTCATTCGAATTGAAGATGTAGGAGATTAATGAACTTATAGCCTATTTTTGGGGTATTACATTTTGCCCCTCTTTGAATTACTATGCGAAGCGCAGTGGTTCAAAGAAAGTCTGTGTTTGATAGAGATATGAAACTGATGCGAAATTGATAATTGATATGAGACAGAAGCTGATTGATATTGATTTGATATGAAGATAATAGGTCCTGAATGACCAAAGATAATGTTCACTATAGCAGCGATGAACCGCGGATTGTGAAAAAGTGTCAAAACACCTGATTCCAGACCTTAGGATTGCAAAGAAGTGAGTGACCCGTTCTAGACTCAATTGTCTTAGTAGAACTAGCATGTATCACATCCGAATCTTTCAGTTGCCAAAGAACCAAGGGAAGAACACTGATGAACTGATGGGTGCAAAAACTGATATAGTTTACAAGATTAGGAGAATACCAGATTGATATGGATCTTGAAGAATCTGATATGCCCCAAGTGATGATAGATTTGCCCCGAGCGATGAGGTCTTTTTTTTTGATGAATCAGTAACTAGACGCGATTGTTTGTCTTGATTACTGATGAAAGATATTGATAGATTTGATTGATAGACTTTGAATGATGTGCAATACCATGCCCCCTTCGGGATTAAAATTGAAATCTGACAAGAAAAGTCAGCGTTGTAGTTTAGAAGCATGTTAATTGATTTGAGAAGTGTGGTGAAACACATTCAAGAACACATTCTGCATCGTTGGAAGGTCCAAAAGACCAAGGTTGACTAGGTTTGACCATGAGTTGACCATGGTTGACCAAGTTGAAATTTTGATAGTTTGATGTAAGATAATCAGTTAAGTTAAATACTGGATTTCTATGATGATAGAAGGTTGAATATGCAAGCAGTGAATAAGATAAATGATCTCAAATTTTGATTTTGATCCCGAAAAAGGATTCTACTTGCTGCTTCATTGGAGGAACCTTCGTGTGAGATTCAGCTCTTGTTAGATTTGAAGATGCGAGTGGAGAATTGTTTAAGCTTCGAAGTTCATTTAGCCATTGTGAGATCATGCAACATGCAAAATGCAAAGAGACATGCAAAATGAAATGCAACCTAAGACCGAGGACCTAGTCATTGATCATATGTCAATTTGTTATCATCATTGAACTTTTAGGTAATCGGATAAATCAATACAATGCCCACTAGCTATGAAACCATAGACATATGAATATCGATTTGTATGCGCAAGAATCAATACAACACCCATTGGCTAGGCAACCATGGATATATGAATATTGATTTTGTTTTCGAAATGTAGGATTAGATATAAGCATCAAAACATAAATGCTAGGATGACCTGAATATCATGTCCATTTTGATATAGCAATTCGTATAAGCATCAAAACATAAACGTCATGATGATCGGAATACTTCTTGCATTGCAAACACATCAAACAGTCAAGAGATCATTCTAAATCTAATGTGAATTACCCGTAGTGACCCTTTATCGTTCACATCCTTAGGCAAGATCGCATTCCACAGTAGGAGAAAGAACTTACTCAAAAAAGACAACAGTTAGATCAAACTGCTTTGAATTTTTTGGGTATCAATGGTAGAGGTACGCATGGCCATCCAATTCGAGATAGAGGCTCTTACAGTCGGACACCATTTCAATCCAGAATTTCCAAAGACGTTAGATTTTCACATACAAGCAGAAGACAAAGAAAAGATTATGCCCCTAGTCATCACTCTCTAAATCCTATAAAGGACATCATCGAAGAGCTCGAAGGGACACAATATGCAAAAATCTCAATGCGGATCAGCAAGCATACAAAGAGATAAAAGCATGAAAAGCACAAATTGTTTTTAGTTGAGTTTTGATGTTTAATTGTTGTAGATGCAAAATCCTTTCTGGAGATGAGACAGACAGACTGACTCAACTGGAAGCTTCAAAGGACTCTGACTGGATAGGAAATGTCTAAGATACATGGGAGACCATAGGATATGACATTGATTGCCCCCAAATTTGAACATTGATAGGATACAGATGCTTGAGCTGATTGGTGTACAGACCGACTTATTGAAACCAGGATATGCAAAAACAAACCAGGAGATATGTACAAACTAAAGCAAGACTGAAAGCTGGGAAAGACCAAGATTGTGCTGATAGATGGAGCATTTTGGAACAAGTGGCACCCGTTTGCTGGGTTTTCACCATCTTGGCAGAGATTCTATTTTTGCTACCAAGGCGCCTGTTTCCAAGTTTTCACCAAGGCACTTTTTCTTTTTTTTTTCTTTTTTTTGTATTTTTCATTTTTTTCAATTTTTTTTGAATTTTTGATATTTTTTTATTTTTTTGAATTTTTGATATTGTTTGATTTTTTTGTGAATCATCAAGGTGCCTATTGCTAGGTTTTCACCAAGATGTTCATTTTTTAGGACTTTTTCTGATTTTAAAGATTTTTTCAGGATATTTAACCATAGACTGAATGCCTTAGGCATAGAATTTCTTCAGATGGAGAACATTGATTGGTTCTCGGAGATTTTCTCGTTCAGTCATTGAGAGTTGATAGGCACCAGAGCCAAAAGTAGCAGTGATAACAAAGGGACCCAGCCAATTGGGTTCGAACTTCCCCTTGCGTTCTCGATGTGATTGATTTTTAGGATTTTCTCTCAAGACTAGATCGCCAACCTGAAATTCTCTGTGTCTGACTTTCTTGTTGTAGCCTCTAGACATTCTTTTCTGATACACTTTGAGATGATCATACGCTTCTTGCTTGCGTTCATCTAGTAATTCAAGTTCTTGTAACCTAGACACTCTGTAGTCTTCATCAGTGACAAGTCCATGCATTCTGATTCTGAGTGATGGGATTTCAACCTCAATAGACAATACCGCTTTAGACCCATAAACTAAAGCGAAAGGTGTAGCCCCTGTAGGTGTTCTGATACTAGTTCTGTATGCCCAGAGAGCTGGATTGATCATGAGATGCCAGTCTCTTCCTATTTTATTCACTGTTCTGTGCAAGATTTTCAAGAGATTTTTGTTTGAAGCTTCAGCTTGTCCATTCCCTTGAGGATAGTAGATAGATGACCAATGTTGAGTAATCTTGAATTTGGCACATAAGTCATCTAGGTCCTTATTTTTGAATTGTCCCCCATTATCTGTGACTATGGAATGAGGGATCCCATATCTGCAAATGATGTAGTTCAAGATGAACATAGAGATCTGTTTCCCTGTTGCTTGTGTTAGAGGAACTGCTTCTACCCATTTTGTAAAATAATCTATAGCTGTGATGATATGGGTATGTCCATTAGAAGAGTGCAGATGGATAGTGCCTATGAGATGAAATGCCCATTGTTGAAAAGGCCATTGTATAGTAAAGGGAATTAGATCTCTCCCTGGAGCATGAATCAAGTTGCCATGTACTTGACACTGTTGATAGTTTTTAGCAAATTTAATAGCCTCTTTCTCCATTTCAGGCCAATAGTACCTGACCCTAATAAGTTTTCAAGCTAATGTTAAACTGTTCAAGTGTGACCCACATATACCCTCGTGGACTTCCTCTAATGCACGTTGAGACTCTTCTCGTTCTAAACATCTAAGCAGTGTACCATCTAGACCTCGTTTGTACAGATCATTACCAATGATGACATATCGGGATGCAGATCGGATAAGGTTTCATTTCTTAAAATGGTTAAAGGACTCAGGGATGATTTGGTCACGGAGATAGGAGAATAGATTTTTGTAGCGAGATGAGTCATAACCTACAACAGTGCAGATCATGTGGGTTTCAGGGGAGTCATATGTAGGATAGGATAGGGCTTCCACTAGGAACTCGTAGCGTAGCTCATGTTCGGGCTGCTGTAAGAGAGTAGATAGTGTCGCCATTGCATCAGCAGCCTTATTCTCCGTTCTGGGTATTTGCTCAAATGTGATAGAGATGAAGTATTTCTTTAAATCATCTACCATTCTCTTGTAAGGAATGAGCTTTTCATCTTTGGTTTGGTACACATCATTGACTTGGTGGATAACCAATTGTGAGTCTCCATGGATGTGCATCTCTGTAACTCTCCACTGTATTGCCATTTTCATACCATTGAGAAGTGCCTCATATTCAGCAATATTATTTGTGCAAGGAAACTTTAATCTAAATGCTTTGGGTATCGAGTATCCTTGAGGAGTGATGAACAATATGCCTGCTCCAGATCCATTTTGTGTGTAGGAGCCATCAAAGAATAACCGCCATGCTCTAGAAGAGAGGTGCATGATAGAGGAATCGGGAAATTCTATTTGCATGGGTGTATCATCAAACAGTGGTGCTTTAGCTAATTGATCAGCAATGACTTGTCCTTTGATAGCTTTTCTTTCAACATATTCAATGTCAAATTCTCTCAAGAGCATGACCCTTTTAGCTAGTCTACCTGTGAGGGCAGCTTTTCTTAGGAGATATTTCAGTGGATCAATTTTAGCTACCAAATGAGTAGTATGAGCTAACATGTAGTCTCAGTTTCTGTGATGCAAAGATCACAGCGAGACAAGCTTTCTCAATCATAGAATAGTTCTTTTCATATGCCACTAATGTTCTGCTTATATAGTAGATGGCTCTTTCCTTTTTGTCTTCATCATGTTGCGCTAGCAATGCCCCCAGTGATGTGGCTGTTGCAGAGACATACAAGATCAATGGCTTCCCATGAATAGGAGGCATCAAGATAGGTGGATTTGACAGATACTTCTTGATATGGTTAAAGTTGTTCTCGCATTCTTCATTCCATGCAAAGGTCACACCTTTATGTAATGTTTTTGTAAAAGGCTGTGATATGTCCGCTAGCTGTGATATGAATCTTCTGATAGATTGAACTCTGCCTTGCAACGTCCTCATTTGACTGATATTTGTGGGAGGTTGCATCTCTATTATAGCCTTGACTTTAGCTGGATCAACTTCAATGCCTTTCTTTGAAACTATGTATCCTAAGAGCTTTTCAGAAGTGACACCAAAAGCACACTTCTTAGGATTTAGAGGGAGACTAAATTTTTCCATTCTGTCAAGGATCATGCTCAAGTCAGTTAGATGTTCAGTTCTGATCATTGATTTTGCTAAGGTATCATCAACATAATCCTCCATTGTTCTATGCATCATATCATGAAAAATAGATGTCATTGCTCTTTGGTATGTAGCTCCCGCATTTTTAGTCCGAATGGCATAACATTCCAACAGAAGGTTCCCCACGCACATGTGAAAGCTATTTTCTCTTGATCTTCTGGAGCAATTTTGATTTGGTTGTACCCAGAAAAGCCATCCATTAAGGAATACATTTCATAGCCCACAGTCATGTCCACTATCATATCAATGTTAGGCAGTGGAAAATCATCCTTAGGGCATGCTCTGTTCACATCTCTAAAGTCCGTGCACACTTTGATTGAACCATCTGGTTTTGAAATAGGTACAATGTTAGAGATCCACTCAGCATAGTCTATGACACGGATGAATCTAGCTTTTAGGAGTTTTTCTAGTTCTGCTTTGACTAAGAGTGCAACATGAGGATGCATCTTTCTCAATTTTTGCTTGATTGGTTTTACCCCAGGAGCAATGGATAGATGGTGCATAATGAGATTGGGATCCAATCTTGGCATATCTGAATATTTCCATGCAAAATTGATCTTTTTTTCTGATAAGAATGTAGTGAATTTCTGTTTCTCTTCTTTTGATAGAGATTGTGCTACATGTACCAATTGTGGTTTCTCTGTTGTACCCAAATTGATGGATTGAGTGGGCTCAATCAGAACTGGAGATCTATCCTATAAATGACTTAGAATGACATCAAATATCTCATCCTTAGGTGCCTCAGAGAGGTTTTCACCTTTAGATACATCTTTTCTTTTTACTTTTGTAGGATCTGAGACTGCCACAAAGTGGTTTTCACCCTCAGAACTCTTTTTATTTTTATTTTTATTTTTTTGACTAAGATATTTGATGTCTGACTCAGTCATGCTGACGCTTAGTTTGCTGATGGAAGTCCTCATAGGCTCGACTGCATTGAGGTAACAAGCAAGGGCATAGTCACTGGAAAAGGTGTAAACACTGTGGCTTGGGTTTGTGGAAGTTTGGTCGATAAGATCAGGGCGTTGGATAGTCAAAGCGGGAAAGGCTTGTGATATGATGTTCACAAACATGGATATGTCATCATTGGTCCTAACCTGACGCTCAAGTTCAAAGGTGATATTACAGCTCAAAATGTTCAATTTGTGAATAGGCTCAACATCATCATGGGAGTCCTCTTCAGCCATAGGTGGATCAGACACGTTAAGTTCATTATTTCGCTCTAGACCTACGTTGGGTTGAGATACATATTGGTGAATAACATCAATATATTTCTTTGTGATAAGCTCATCTTCTTCTGGAATGGCACCCCATTCATAGTCATTTGACTCAGCTTCTGATTCAGGATCTCTAGGAAATCTTAGAAAATGTGTGAAATCAGGATGAATACCCCAAGAAGGATTACCCTCAGTCTTTGACTTAAATTCATATTCATGGGAATCAGTGTCAGAATAACTACCCCCTTCTTCTTGATCAGTTTGATTGCCTTCGAGATTGGCTAGTTCTTGTGGTGCAACCATCTCTTGCGCTACAGTAGGTTCTTGTGTGTCTACTACATTAATTCTTTTGATAGGATCATCTTTATCATCAAGAAGATCTTTGATCTTTTTAGGCAATTTTTCATAGGGGATGAGTTCTGAACTATCTGAATCATCATCTGAGGGTTCTATCTCTTCTTTCTTGAGAAGGGGTTCTCCTGGTGCAATTTGCTCTATGACACGTGAACAACCACCTTTGAGATGATAGGGTTTCTTCTTAAAGCCTAAGCCACCAATATCTTTGTTGGCTCTACCAATATGTGGAATGGGTGTCACAAGACCCTTTCCTCTGATTCCTAGAGGTCCTTGACCGGAATATCCCATCTTGGCTATCAATCTGTTCCCTGGACCATATGAATTAGAAGGGATTGTAGGTGCTATAGATTCACTAGGTTGAACAATTTTGGATTCAGAATCATCTTTGTATAGCCATGCAAGCACAGCTTCATCCTCTTCAAATTCTTGTTTGGATACTTGCTCCGCCACAAAATTTCTTTTGTATGCTTCCATAGGTTCCTTAGGTTCTGATTTAGACTGCTTCAAGGATTGTCCATACGACTTAGGTGAGATTGGGAGAGATGTCAGAGACAAGATTGGCTCTATAGTGTATTCTCCCATGCCATTTTCTTTGATATTGATCTCTTTAGCAATGTCTTCCATCTTGGATGTGGAAGTCACATTTTGTTGCTTGATGGAAGATTTCCTGTTATTAGGTACAAGCTTATCAACACATTCCTTCAATGTATTGCAAGTTGTACTCAGATCTGCTGGGATAGTAACTTCTACCCCTTAATAGGAAAATTTCAAGCATTAATGGTATGTAGAAGGAATGGCTTGCATTTCATGGATCCAGGGTCTCCCTAGAAAGATATTGTAAGCCAATGGTAGATCAAGCACCTGACATGTGGTATCTTTGATGATCGGACCCCCTCGGATGGGTAAGACAATGGTGCCTTTTGTATGCACCCTAAAATAGTCACCTAGACTTTGGGCCCCATTTATTTGATTTATCAATCCTGAATCATTTTTATCAATAATCAATATTTTCAACAATATCAATCTCTTGATCAAATCCTAATTTCGATCATATATTAGATTTTTATCCTATGGGCTAACCATTTTATCCTAAGTTTTTATTTACTTAAAAGGAATATTTCCTCCCCTTTTAATAAATAAAAAGCCCCACCTTTTCCTCTTATCCTAAGTTGCACAAATAAAACATTATTCATGTTTTATAAAAAGGAGAAAAGCACTTTTTGTCTCATATGGATATAAAGTCAACTCTTATTTTCCTATTGGAGGATACTTGTGCACATGGATTGCTCCTCTTTCAAGCTCCACCGTTGATTAAGACTTTTTGCCTCTTAATCTCCATGGTCCATTTCACCTCATTTCTTATAAAAGGAGAGCTCTCTCCTCCATTTGCATATCCACTTGTTTTATGCTAATGTTATGCTGCAGGTTTTAGGTGCATTTGGAGTTTGAAGACATTGAAGACTTGTTGCATTTCATTGTAGTTGCATATTTGCTTTCTTAGTTGCATGATAATGGCATTCATAGAATAGATTTCCTTTTATGCAATAGATTTAGCTCACATAGTCTAAATAGGAAGGCTTGGTAATACTTGTTCTTTCCTTTCATAGCATAGTTTGTACTTTCCTTTCATAGCTTGCACATTTGCATCTTCATTTTAGTTGCATTGTATTGCATTTCATAGTGATTCTTGGAGATATTGGCATTGTTGCCCTTGTCTTCATTGTGAATCTCTCATTGTATGGTTGACTAGCAAGGTCACAAGTTTGTAGCTCTAGCTGAGAGCAATTTTCAACCTTGCAACTCCATGCATAGAGAGCTATGAGCCGCTTTGTGAGGCCTCATTCTTGAGCAACCTTGCATGTAATGGTTCATAGAAGTGCACCATTTTAGTGTGTACATTTCTGGCACCCACCGTGGGGCCGAGTAGATTAGCTTTGTCCCTTTAATTCTGCATTTTCCGTCAAAATTTTCATCAATTTTTGGCTTGATTTTCAGTCTCTAGTTTTTTTTCTCAGAGTATCGCGCGATACTTCTCAAAAATATCGCGCGATATACTTTTGTATAGCGGTGCGACACTTCACGCGAGAGAGGAATCACCCGCCAATACTGAGAAATATCGCCTGTTATCGGGCGAAGTATCGCCCGCCCATAGTGAGAAGTATCGCCCAGACTGAGAAATATCACGCGACTGTAGGAAACTGTGTCGCGCGATACTGGTGAAGTCTGAGAAATATTGCCTGGTCTGACAGAGACTTACATTTCCAGTTGTCTCATCTGAATTTGATTATTTTAGCTTGCTGTATTATTTTACTATGTTTAGATAGGTCTAACCTGCACCTTTTAGCTTAAATCTATCAGTTTATTGCATGTTTACATTTGGATTTGGATTTTGCTAACCTTGTGGGTCTAACAAGTTGTGTTTGTAGGTGCTCTCATTTGTTTGAAAATTGCTAAAAATGCATGTCAAAGAGGGCTACTAACAGTTTTTGCAGGGCTGCCCAAGCATAAAAATAAATTTTTTTTTTCTTGCTTGTTTATTTGCTTTTCTTTCAAGTGTGGCATTCACTAATTGTAGTAGGAATCTTAATACCTTGTGAAAGGGATCTTGAGGTGGTAGGAGAAGTATGCTCTTCACCTTTAGGTGAATCAGAAAATCTTGACCCATCTTAAGGTTTTGGAAGCAAGGGAGTAATTGAACCTCTTTGCTTGGTGTGTTTGGGAGAGATTCTTGAGATAGGGGAGTATGCTCTTCACCCTTGTGGTGAACCAAAAACCTTGAACCTCAAAGAGCTGATCTATTCTTTGTTTAGTTTAGGATCTTTTAGCGGGCCTGCTCTTGAGCAATCAAGAGGAACGACTCAAGTGGGGACAACCTTGTCATCATTTTCCTTGGTGGCAAGTGATTCCAACTCACTATAATCTCAAGACTATCAAGGACACCAAAAACCTTGGTAGACATAACACTTATCTTCGTTTGATGTGAGTAGCTCATGGGATTGTGACCATGGGGAAAACATTGAACAAGAATGCTCAAGGTACTCTTGAGGCCGCGAGGTCCTAGTCTTTTATGAGGAGCAAGAGGGGTGTTGTGAACGGAAATCCTTATTAAGAACCATTAGATAGAAGCCACCTTATTCTAGCCGCTTATCTTCTTAGTGCAAGGATTGATCCAAGTGGTTTACCCAGATCACCTTAAGATACTCACCATATGTGTCCCTTTGGTTGTGTCATTTGACATTTCCATGACAAAGCCAACATCTCTTGTGGGTAACGACTTGGTGTGAGGCGAGGGGGCATCAAGTTGTGGGCTAAGTTGGTAAGTATTGAGCCTTGACTTTTTAGGATAGATTTTCTTGAAGTGTCTTTGATTGTGTGATACCAGTGCAAACGTTTTTACATACAAACAATCGGTAGCATTCATAGGGTGCTTTTTCAATTCTGATATCACAAGTGTTTGTCTTGGCAAGGTTGCTTTTGCCCTTGTTTCAAGTGTTTGAGACCATGTTTTAATCCCTTAATATTTGCAAACCTACCGAAATTCTACTGATATTGTGACTGAAATTGAAAACATCAACCCTCAGACTAAAATTTTTGACCAAACAGACCCAAAAATGCAAATTTTACAAAATTCTGGTCAAGAGTTAAACAAATCTGCAATAGTATCGCACACCGTAAAGTGAAGTATCGCGTGATACTTCGCGCTTGCTAGAAATATCACCTTCTTTGAAGAGAAATATCACATGATAGTTCACCCCTGACGGACTATCACCTGACCCGCCTAGAGTATATCACCCGCCAGTGTTGAGGTATATTGCCTGGCTTCGGGTGAAGTATCGTGCGGTTATAGGTTTATCGCCCTAGTAGCCTGGAGTATATCGCCTGGTTTATTTCTGCCGTGCTTAAATTTTGGTCAGTTTCAGTTGCTGTTAATCAGGCTAGGTCTTAGAGTAGGCTTCTCACCCTGACGTTTGAGGCCTGTCTTGACTCTAAATTTCTAGTTTTAGTCCTTCAGGATAGCATCATTTGATTTACAAAATCACCTTGAAATAATTGCCAAATTAGAAGGTCATTCTTGGTGCCAAGGTTCATCTCTAAGATTGTTAGCTACATTCTTGGAAAATTTTAGTACTCTTATTGTCCAAATAATTTTCATCTCAATTTCAATTATCTTTTGGCCTAGTCCAACCTCCTGATTCAAAAGTGCAAGGGTAGTCACCCTTTGATTTGAAGCACCTCTTTGACAGTGTTGGTAAAGCCCTTTTTTTCTTCTCGTTTCTTTTTTTGGACAATAGAGGACTTTGATTATCCTAGTTTGGCATTGACACTTTGAGAGGTCACCTTTTCATTGAGAGTATCTTTCTTTCATGTCAGTTACGACAAGGTACCAAGTCAATCAAGGGAAGCGACCCCCTGTTGCCTTTAGCCAGTTACCACCTGTCAAGACTCGTCGATAACCTAAGGGAAAAGGTCCCCTTTTTGATCAATCTCCTAAGAGTGAATCTGAGGTTTGTTTTAATCCAGAAGCTAATCCTAGTGAAGTGAGCACCTCTTTCATACCACTCTCATCAAGCATGGACATGAGTTACACTTTTACCTGACAACAAAGAGAAGCCATGAATCAAACTCTTGAGGATATCTTCCAACGACATAGAAGAGAGTATGGTGGTTCTTCTCATGCTAGTCCACCCGGGTCACCTCCCAACAATGCGAGGTATTTTGATGCTCACCAATGAGCCGAGAGACATCATAAGCAAGCTCACTCAGATTCAGGGTCACAACACGAAGACCAGAACAATGAATCTAGTGATCACCACATAAACGCAGCTAATGCAATAAGGCATTCGAGACAAACCTCCCCACTTAAAGACACCTCTCGATATGCAAATACAAGATTGAGAAGCATTGAGAGAGAGAAGCAAGCCTACTTAGATGAACAGGCTGCTAAAAAGGAAAAATTTAGACAACTAGAGGAAGAAGAACGTGCATTGTTGGATATACAGAAAAGAGTCACCCAAGAAGAAGAAGATAGACTCTATGCACAAAAACTCCAAAGCTGATTTAACGGGAGGGGAGCCAATAGTGGGACCAACTCACCCCCATCTACCCCTTCCCCTAGCCCTAGAAGAAGATCAAGGACACCCTCATGATCCCCAAGTCCTAGAGGAAGAAGGGCTTCAAGATATGACCATCATAGGAGACAGTCATCTCATAGACATTCAAAGAAACCCTCCCAATGAGCACATCATGGCTCACAACATGGAGGAAGTTATGCTAAATTTGATCATATGGACTTCATGACTATGCAACAAGAACCATCCTTTCAAGCATATGTGGAGCAATATGTGGAACAAAACAAAAACCAATTCTTGGAAAGTCTTATCAACAAAGGCGCTAAAGTTCCATATAATTTTGATGTTCACCAAAAGATCAAGAAACAGAGCCCTTCAACTGATGAGGTGATCTTACAAATGCAAAAGGATATAGACAGGATGAAGGCTCCCAAGAGCACGTTTCATTTGGACTCCATATGTCCTAACCCCATTGACAAAAGTGTGGTGATGGTAGAATTTTCTAAGAAAGTTGAGTTCCCAACATACGACAAATATGATGGCACTGGTGACCCTCACGACCATGTTCGACAGTTGTACATAATGAGCTTTTCCTTTCACCATGAAGACTCCTACTTGATGAGATTATTCCCAAGGAGTTTAAAAGGTCAAGCCATGGAGTGGTTCACCAACCTTTCCCCTCCATTAAAGACATTTAAAGAACTTGTCCAAAGATTTGTTCAGCATTTTGCTTACAACTTATCGAGGTCGGTCACAATGCTTGATTTGTGTAAACTTAAGCAAAATCAAGGAGAATCTTTTGTCACATTTTTACAACGATGGAGGCGATTGTGTTCAAAATACCCAAGGACAATCCTTGAAGAGGAGAGAATTGATATCATTATGAGCAATCTAATACCAGAACTCAGATATGAAGTCAAGAAAATCTTATTTAATTCCTTTGATACTATGGTAGAGGTGGCATGTCACATTGAGGATGTCCTAAAAGAACAAGGAATTTTGGCTAAACCAACAAATAACAACAATAGCCAAAATAACAATACTAATGGTAAAAAGGACAAAAAGAACTCCTATTGGAACAAAAACAAGCAAGTGGTCAATGACAGAGTTGTTGACTCATCTCAGGTCAAAAATGAAGTTCTTAACCTCTCTCATGTAGTTCAAGCTATGAAGCTGCAAACATCTTCAACACAACAAGACAAACCTAAGTATCAAAAGAGATCTAAAACGGAGAAAAGACAATTTACCAAATTGGGAGAATCTTATGCAGATGTTTTTAAGACATTAGTTGCTCATAATTTGGCACACCCACAGGATCCTACAAAACATCGCATACCGGATCCTTTACCTCATTGGTGGGATGCTAAGGCTTTTTGCATTTTCCATAATGGGATTGGACACGACATAGAAAATTGTTTTAAACTCAAGCATCTTGTCCAAGACCCTATTGAGAAAGGACAATTACAAGTGGATGGGTTTGCCTAAATATGAGAAATGAGAGAATTCTAACAATAAGAATGGCAAGGCAGCTATCAACTACACCTACACAAATGCGGAGAACGTTATTAACATGCTTGAAGTTGTGGATGATAGTGTCAACATGATGAGAGGGAAAGATCCCTATGGACATAATGTGGACTCAACTCCTATGACTGATGAAAGACCCGCTGTGGTGATAAGAGGTCCTCACTCACAAAGAATGCCCCAGTCCCTCAATGCTGTCACTAGGGGACAGACCCAAGTGCCCATTATCATTAGAGGTTCTAGCACTAGCAAGTCTAAGAAGCCCATGTCCAAAGGTGCTCCTCCCAAATCTGCCATTGGTCCTGATTCCAATTATAATCTTATTGACCAGCTACAATGTACACCCACGCAGATTTCCATTTTTGAGCTTTTAGAATTATCTTCTAAGCACAAGCGCGTCCTTGAGGATGCTTTGCGAGCAGCCAACATCCCTAACAACTTAGATATTGATCAATTCCAGAACATGGTCAACCATTTGGCTAGCCCTCATTACCTCACCTTCTCCAAAGAAGATGACAAATCCATCAGTCACCCACATAACTTGGCCTTACACATCGAAGTCATGATTCATAAAACCTGTGTTAGGCATGTACTGATAGATGGGGGTGCGGGGCTCAATATTTGTACCTTGAGTTTGTTGTTGGCTCTAGGATATTTTGAGAATGTCATTGACACAAGGAAAAGGATCACAATCAAAGCATATGACGAAGCAGAAAGAAGTTCTAAGGGATTGGCTATTTTGCCTATTCGCATTGGTCCCATAGAAAAAGATATATTATTTCAAATTGTTGATGTTGGACCTCTAGCCTACAACATTTTTCTAGGTAGGCCATGGATTCACAAAATGCAAGCAGTCCCATCAACATATCACCAGTGTGTTAAGTTTCCCCATAACGGTGTAGAAATTTGCATCCTTGGAGATAGTGCTTTATTAGTTAATAACATTTCTATGGGATCACATGTACCTTTGAATAGGGAAGCTGACAGTCCTAGTAGTTCACTTGAACAATGCAAGTAGAAGTTCAAGACCATAGATCTTGGGATGGGAGATTATAAAAGGATTCTTTTACAAACATGCCAATCTCTCCTAGGTCTTATGGGAGACCATCCCCAAATGTGAAGCCTTCATCATAAGCAATGACATTATTTGGGAAATTTGTTGAGTCTTCGATCCCCATTCAGGAAGAAAAAGAGGAAGTTGCCATAAGGGACTGGATCTATCACGAAGAAAAATACAAACACAACGAGAATTTTGCTCCTCCACCTGAAACTTATGGGAAAGGGTACACAATGGTTAAAATGGGATATCTAGGATATGGTCCCCTTAGTCATAGGCTGGACGCTAAAGCTGAGCCTCTTGATCATGCTCTTTTCAAATGAAAGAGCAAGTCCATGGTTGGCTTAGGTTTTGAGAATAAAAAGGAGGAAGGTGTCCCTGTCCCAGCTGCGATGGACAGTGACAGTGACTCAGATTATACCCCTGATCTTTCCAATCAACAAGATGTGTCTGATGATTGGGTGCCCTCAACAAATATCCTTTGGGGAGATTCCACAGATTTGATACTTGATAGTCCTACTATCCCAGCTGCGACGGATAGTGACTGTGTGACTGCTAGATCGACAAAGGAAAGTGTTACTGTCCTAACTGCGACGGATAGTACCAATATTAGCACTAGAGAGGGGGAAACCCTTCCTAACCTTGAGGCTTCTACATCACGAGGCCTAAATGATGACTCAGAGATAGATTCCCATGAATATGAATGGGACTCACTTTCAGAGGCAACAGTTGATCTAGACATAGATATTGTCCATGCTTATAGTACCCAACCTGATGCGACTAACGAGCTTAGTGTAGGACTAGAGGATTGTCCTCCTCAAATTGCCTTAGTAGATGACGCTTCGTTTAGTAGGATGATTCCTAATTCGGGTATCTTAGGAGAAGACTTGATGAACTCCGATTATATGGTCACCAGAGATGACACCTTTTGCATAAACAACATTGAACCCGCCATTGACTTACCCCTTGTTCACTTTGACCTAATTGACTGGTCTCAGTGCCATCAAGAGCCCACATTCCTCACCTTTCAAAATGATTATGAAATTGCCTGCTATGTGAATGCTCTTGAACCCGTGGCTTCTTCCACCAGTGAACCAACAACCAGCATGACAGAGCCTGATATTAAGTACCTCAGTCTCAAAAAAAAAAGAAAAAAGAAAAACATGTCTGATGGCGAAAACCACTTTGTGGCGGTGTCAGAACCAAAAATAGTAAAAAAAATTGATGCATCCGAGGGTGAAAACCTCTTTGAGGCACCTAAGGATGGGGTACTTAATAACTTGCCGAGTTATTTCCAGGATAGATCATCAGTATTGATTGAGCCAACAAAACCAGTCAATTTACACACAGAAGAAAATCCTCAGATAGTCCATCTTGCTCAGTCTTTATCAGAAGAAGAGACCAAGGCATATGTACAGTTTTTACAGAAAAAGAAAATTAATTTTGCATGGACCTATTCAGACATGCCAGGGCTTGACACGAATCTCATAATGCATCACTTATCCATAGCTCCAGGAGTCAAGCCAGTAAAACAGAGATTAAGAAAAATGCATCCACATGTAGCTCTACTTGTCAAAGGGGAATTAGAAAAACTTTTGAGAGCTGAATTTATTAGAGCCATCGATTATGTAGAATGGATCTCAAACATAGTACCTGTCTCCAAACATGATGGGTCCATTCATGTCTGCACAAATTTTAGAGATCTAAACAAAGCATGCCCAAAGGATGATTTTCCACTTCCAAACATTGACATGATAGTGGACATGACGACGGGCTATGACATATACTCTCTAATGGATGGTTTCTCGGGGTATAATCAAATCAAAATAGCTCCTGAAGACCAAGAGAAAATAGCATTCACATGTGCATGGGGAACCTATTGCTGGAACATCATGCCATTCAGATTAAAGAATGCAGGAGCAACCTACCAAAGAGCTATGACGACTATCTTTCATGATATGATGCACAAAAATATGGAAGATTATGTGGATGATACCTTGGCAAAATCAAGAAAAAGGGACACACACCTCAATGATCTGGAAGTAATTCTAGATCGTATGGAACAATTTCAACTCAGATTAAATCCAAAGAAGTGCACATTTGGCGTCACCTCAGGCAAACTTTTAGGATTCATAATATCAGCAAAAGGTATCGAGGTTGACCCCAAAAAGGTCCAAGCAATCCTAGATATGCCACCTCCTTGAAATATCAGCCAAATGAGAAGTCTTCAGGGATGTCTTCAATCAATTAGGAGGTTTATTTATCAACTTGCAGATAGGGCACAACCCTTTAACAAGACATTGCATAAGGGTGCTTCTTGTGTTTGGAACAAGGATTGTCAAAAGAGCCTAGATCAGATCAAACAATACTTGGCTAATCCTTCGATTCTAATGCCTCCTATTCCAGGGAAACCATTGATCCTATATATTTCAGCTACAGACACTTCCCTGGGGGCATTATTGGCTCAATCAGATGATACTGGGAAAGAACGGGCCATATACTATATCATCCATACTCTCGTCTCCTATGAGATCAATTACAATAATATTGAGAAGTCTTGTCTGGCAGTGGTGTTTGCTTCTCAAAAGTTGCGCCACTACATGCTTGCTCATACCATACATTTGGTTGCCAAAATTGATCCCCTTAAATACTTGCTTAGTAAGGCTGCCCTCACGGGTAGACTCGCTAAATGGATGATGGTCCTAACTAAATTTGACATAGAGTTCGTTGAAAGGAAGGCAATAAAAGGGCAAGCTATTGCCGACCAATTAGCTGATTTTCCAATCCAGGATAGTATGCCGGTACAAGTGGAATTCTCAAACGAACACATCTTGTATACAACTACTCACACTTGGACAATGTTCTTTGATGGTTCCCGCATGCAAAATGGATCAGGTGCTAGAGTGTTATTTGTTTCTCCACATGGGTACAATATTCCAAAGTCTTACAAACTTTTATTCCCATGTACCAATAATATTGCAGAATATGAAGCTTTAACTAATGGCTTGAGGATGGCTATAGGATGGAACATTACAGAGTTACATGTCTTTGGGGATTCCCAGTTAATCATCAACCAAGTCAATGAAGAGTATCAAACCAAGGATGACAAATTGATACCCTATAAAAAGATGGTTGATTCTTTGAGACGCTACTTCACCTTTGTAACGTTTCAATAGATCCCTAGGACAGAGAACAAAGCTGCAGATGCCATGGCCACATTAGCTTCACTTCTTCAGTTGGAGACACATGAATCCAGATTTGAATTCCTGGTGGAAGAGCTACACCATCCCATCTTTGACTCATCTGAAAGCCATGTCATTTGTACCATTGCCACACATGAGTCTTCCCGATATGGTGCTATCTATTCATACCTTCATGATGGCATCATCCCTGAAACATTCAACTACTCTGAACAATGAAACCTCATCTGTAATGCCTCTCACCACACCCTCATCTCTGGTGATTTATATAGAAGGGGTTTAGATGGGATGCTCCTTAGGTGCTTGGAAAAGGAGGAATCCAATCAAGCGTTAGCTGACATCCACGAGGGCATTTGTGGTGGACATTCTAATGGTCTTGCCATGGCCCGAAGGTTGCTTAGGGTGGGATATTATTGGCCCACAATGCAGACAGACACAGTCACCTTTGCTAAGTCATGTGAAAAATGTCAGAAACATGGCAACCTGATTCATGCTCCAAGTAGGGAGCTGATCCCTTCTATTTCTCATTGGCCATTTCAGCGCTGGGCCTTTGATCTGGTTGGACAGATTCATCCCAACTCATCAGGTGGACACAAGTTCATTATTACTGCCACTGACTACTTCATAAAATGGGTGGAAGCTGTGCCACTTTCTGTTGCTTCAGGGAGGACCATTTCTTTGTTCATCTTGAATCATATCATTTGCCGATTTGGAGTGCCTTCTGAGATCATTACTGACAATGGAGGTCAATTTAAGAATAAGGACCTAAAGCACCTATGCAAAAAGTTTAAAATCAAGCAACATTGGTCCTCCATCTATTTTCTGCAGGGAAACGGATAGGCAGAAGCCTCTAACAAAACCATTCTTAAGATTCTTCATAGAACGGTGCACAAGAATGGTAGGGATTGGCACTTGCAATCAATCCAGCACTATGGGCTTACAGAACAAGCATTCACACACCTACAGGAGCTACTCCTTTTTCTCTCACCTATGACGCTGAAGCAGTATTGCCTTTAGAAGTTGAGATACCATCACTTAGAGTCTCACTCAAAGGTTTGATTACAGATGAGGATTACCGCGCCATGAGGTTACAGGAGTTAGAACTTCTAGATGAGAAGCGTAAGGCTTCCTTTGATCATATGAGAGTGTATCAAAAATGTATGTCCAAAGCATTCAACAAGAAGGTTCACCCTAGAGAATTTCAAATAGGTGATCTTGTTTTGCAAGAGAACCTGAAGAACCAACAGAACAGAGAACAAAAGGGCAAATTTGAACCTAACTGGCTTGGACCATATGTCATCACAACTGCTTTTGGTACCGGTGCGTATTTACTGTCAGATCCTGATGGAGAATAGCTCCCTGATCCCATCAACATTGTGCACCTCAAGAAGTTCTATCCTTGATGACCATTCTATCTGGGGGCATCCTTTGTACATATTTTATGATCCTGAAAAAAATACCCCCCAAAAAATTGATATATGATGCTGAAAAAATCCTAAAAAGCATAAAAAGTCCTGAAAAAATACAAAAATAAATTTTTTTTTAAAAATTCAAAAAAAGAAAAAGAAAAAGTGCCTTGGTGAAAACCTGGAAACAGGCGCCTTGGTAGCAAAAAATCTAAAAAAATAAAAAAAATAAAATTGCAATAAATCCAAGTGGTGAAAACCTGGAAACAAGCGCTACTTGAGGCCTTTGCACTCCTATTTGTTAGCATGCGTCCTCGACACTTAGCCACTTTTCATCATGCCTTGACCTTATTTGGCTTAGTCTGGAATTGGTCTTTTAGGTGCGTTTGTCTCTTGGGGGCATTTCACAACAGGTGTTTTTTCAACACCACCCCAAACAATGTTTTTCAACACTACCCTTGCGTCGAGTGTTTCTTAACACTTATTAGATGTCTTGCCTATAGTTTAAGTATGATGCGATAGTGCTCATGTGCAGATGTGATACTCAGAGTCTGACTCTATGACCAACACACACACACTTAAACAATTAACTCGATGACGATATGATGACTTTATTTTTCTTTGTGTGCTGTCTATGAGGATTTCTTTGATGAGTGATCTCTCCCTGAGAAGTTTTCGATGATGCATAGCTAGAAGACTGAGGGAATGAGAACATGTTTTCTTTCTTTATCTGCTTGTGGGTATATTTTGTTGATCCTAACTGTCATGAGCATTTATGCTGGTCCTACTTGACACTATGGATTAACAAGGTATTATCCTTGACTATTTTGCGAGTGCATGCTTTTAGCTATCCTGACTTTCATGTGTCTTGATACAAGCATAATCTCGCCATATCAAACTTAGGTGATCCCATTGCATTAGTCATCTCGACCTATACGTCTTTGATGACTAGATGGGATTCCCACATTTCTATCTGATAAAGATCATATTCATATCCACATAGTTACGCTAGTGTGCATTGTATGATCTTACGATGCTACCAATAACACTCGATGATGATAATTAGATGTCTACAAGCGTTGTGACCTTGCAAGTCAACCACTTTCATAGTAGCTTGCATTTTTAGGTTCATGATAGTCTAGTCTTGCATTTCTTGCATCTGGAGAGAGCTCTCCTTTTCATCTTACGTAGACCTATCAGTCAGCTGCGCTCACCTTTTCTTCTTCTCGATCATGTCTTTCACTCCTCTTTTTTTCATCTCGAACCTGTTCTTGTTCATCACAAGGGGTTAATCATATCATCATATCTATATCACAACTGTCATTTTCAAGAAACATGAGTCTATATCATACACATGAGAATTAAACATATGTCTATGAGAGAGAACATACATAAGCATTTTGAGCCAAATGGCAAGACAATATACATAAAATGATACATCCATCACAAGTGAGACAAATACACATGATACATCGAACATCCAGTAATCTCATAAATCTATATACAATGTCATGATATACAATACAACATGAGATCCCAAAATCTGGATCAAAAGTCTCAAAGATATGTCCAAAACACCTAAGACCTAAAAACCTAAGACTCACTACCACCCTCGTGAGGAGCTCATGGTGGTGGAGGAGGCATACCTCTCCTATCGAGTACCACATCTGATACCCCTACCCGCTGAGAGTATGATGGTTCTCTCTCACCTTTTGGGACGGCCTGCAGATATAGCCCATGATAATAGGCTACTCTCGCTGACTCTCATTGGAGCTCCAGTGCCTCAGCCTGTGCCATCGCCTCACGGTGTACTATCTCTACCCTAAGATTAGATATCTACTGATCCCGCTCTACCCTCAGATCCAGTAGCTGCTGATCTCTCATGGCTATAGTAGTCTAGAGCCGCTGTATCTCTGCCTCCTGAACTTGTATCTGGTCTCTCAGATCCTCTCCCCCCGCAGGCTGATCTTGCTGTGCCTCCGCATGCCGGTGACCTGATCTCGCCTCCTCCTCGGGTGTCACTGATCGCTGTCCCCGTGACCATTTCTGGCCACTTGATCTTGACCCCTCTCCTCTCTCCATCCTCCTCCCTCTCCCCCTCCTACCATCTCCTCCATCCCCTCCCTCTCCCCCTCCCTCTCCTCCGTCCCCTTCGTCTCCTCCATCTCCCCCGTCACCCCCTCTGTCTCCTCCCGGTGTTGGTACCTGTGCATCTAGTACTGTAAACTAAGGGAATGGAACCCTCTGCCACTCTGCTCTGTAGGCTCCATCAGCCCCTGCATCTGCCATATCTAGGAAATACTCCCAGGGCTCGCTCTTGATACCTGCTGTCTCCGCTACAACCTGCTGATAATCTAACATGGATAGCCACCCATGACCCTTCTCATCTCTGGCCCTGGCATATGTGGTAGTCTCTGTCGAGACTCGCTGCTACCTCCCAAACTACTGCCATACCCGAGTGATGCAGAATCTCTCAACTATCTCTGCATATCGACCTACCAGTGGCCGACTGCACAGCATATAACTCAGCTCATCGGCTGCATCTCCCCAAACCTTAACCTCCCTATAGGGCCTCCATGTGAAAGAGGCTATCTCATCTAGAATCCATCTCTAATATGTCACATCTCCAAAATGGGCATGTGATATAAACCTGAGGTACCTGTAGATGTAGGGGTACCTCCTCTCCCTCGGCTAAACCCTGGGGCGCACCACAGCGATGTGCTCCCATGCCCATACTTGTGCTAGGATGGCACTGCATGCTCATGTTTGACCGTCTCTGTAGATGATCTCGTGTAGCTCGTGGTACATCTCTGCCAATATGGCAGGACCCCATGCCATCCGTCACGGCCTGCCGACCAAGTCCACCAATAGTCGAGCCCATCCGAGCGGGAAACCCTTATGACTGCGATCAGTCATCAGGATCTGTGAGATAATAGATGCCACTATACATGGCACTGGGTAGTCTCTACCGAAATCATCTATCAGCCTCTCCCAGCTGATATGCCTATCTAGAATAGTGACATTCTAGAACATCTCCTGCACCAGTCGGCGCCCCTCAGTAGCATCCTGATCATAGTACACCTGTGCCAACAAATGAATCATGTCAGTTTTCATCATATGGAAACATTATATTTATGATTAGATCTTAAAATATGATTATACTCACTGGCTCGCCATGGCATGGCACACGTACGATCCTATAGACATCCTCTAAAGTGATCGACGCCTCTCCAGTAGGCAAATGGAAGGTGTTGTGCTCACTATGCCATCTCTCGGCAAGAGTAGTCAACAGCCCATGGTCTGCTCGGATATATGGGTATCTTAGTAAATATCTGAATCCCATCGCTCTGATGTCGGCATTGCCCGGATCATCCAGATCTCAGACACACCGCAATCCTGTCACCTTCAGTGCTCTGATGATGAGCGCCGGAAAGACCTCCTACAAGCCAAAACCAAGCCAGTTGTTAGCACATATCATGATGGATGTCTAAAAACTCAGTATAAAACATCCTAAAAAAATGTAACATTGTCTAGACCCATGTCATTTTCGCTCAAAAAATGCATTAAAAATCAAAATTTTATACTGGGCGATATTCTTTTTTTGGAGAAGTATCGCGCGATACTTCTCCCTATAGCGGGGTGATAAACCTTATACCGCGTGATCTTTCACCTAGTATCGTGCGATCTTTCGCCTAGTATCGTGCAATACTGGTGCCTTAGGTCACGCGATACTTTGGGGACCCGTGAAGTATCGCGCGATACTTCTCCCCAAAGCACGCGATACTTATAAATTATCGCGCGATATTTCGCCTAGCAAATTTTTTTTGAAATTTAAAAATTTGAAAAAGTGCTAAAATAAGCTATTAAATGCAAAAAATGACTCAAAAAGCTTGAGTTTTTCAAAAACATACCGGGGCAGGATATTGTGGTGGCCGGTTGTGCAATCGGGCGCGCTCGAATCGATGCCTGTGGATGGGAACTCTTGCTTGCTGGGCCATTTTCTCTCTCTAAGCTCTGACAATTTTCAAATCGCTAAAAGATAAATAATTTTTGAAAATGACATTTTGACCCCTTTTATAGCCTTTTGACCTTTTGACCTCATTTTCCAAACACCTCGGAATTGCACGAAAATTGCACCCCTAGCTAATTTCGACGTCCTGAATCTATTTTCGGACTTGAAATTGAAATTTGAGGTCATCTTGATAGTCAAAATCACGTTTCAAAATCTTCCCCCCTTCTGCGCAGTTGACTGATCTTTTGAGGCCTAATCCTCTGATCTTTGTTGGGGCATCATCATTTCTTCATTTCCATGTCTTCCAAACTTCTAGTCTTTCATTCATCTTCATTCCATTTCCTCCTTTCTCATTTCAGTTAGGCTGGGGCATGTTTCATTGCCTAATGGTTAACTTCTTTGACCCTTACCATCGATTATGATTTCATTCTGATTTGATCAAATTTTTATCATTTTGCTGTCTCTCCTCTACCTGATTTCAATTTCGATTCCGAGGGGGAAGTACCTATGGGATTTTCATCCTTGATTCCTTGATTGTCCTGATTCAGACATCTTTTGTGAGCTTTTGCTCAAATTTGAGATTCTTATCTCTTACTTTGAATGTGATCCCGAATCGACCTCATGTTCAAAGGCCTTTGTTTATGCTTTGTCCGGATGTGATCCCGAATCGACCTCATATCTGAGTTATTTTGTGATCCCAAATTGATCTCACATTTCAACTTCATTATTTGACTGCATGTGTTCCCAAATCGATCACACATTAGTCAAAGAGGGGCAAATGTATGCACCCTAAAATGGTCGCCTAGACTTTGGGCCCCATTTATTTGATTTATCAATCCTGAATCATTTTTATCAATAATCAATATTTTCAACAATATCAATCTCTTGATCAAATCCTAATTTTGATCATATATTGGATTTTTATCCTATGGGCTATAACCATTTTATCCTAAGTTTTTATTTACTTAAAAGAAATATTTCCTCCCCTTTTAATAAATAAAAAGCCCCACCTTTTCCTCTTATCCTAAGTTGCACAAATAAAATATTATTCATGTTTTATAAAAAGGAGAAAAGCACTTTTTGTCTCATATGGATATAAAGTCAACTCTTATTTTCCTATTGGAGGATACTTGTGCACATGGATTGCTCCTCTTTCAAGCTCCACCGCTGATTAAGACTTTTTGCCTCTTAATCTCCATGGTCCATTTCACCTCATTTCTTATAAAAGGAGAGCTCTCTCCTCCATTTGCATATCCACTTGTTTTATGCTAATGTTATGCTGCAGGTTTTAGGTGCATTTAGAGTTTGAAGACATTGAAGACTTGTTGCATTTCATTGTAGTTGCATATTTGCTTTCTTAGTTGCATGATAATGACATTCATAGAATAGATTTCCTTTTATGCAATAGATTTAGCTCACATAGTCTAAATAGGAAGGCTTGGTAATACTTGTTCTTTCCTTTCATAGCATAGTTTGTACTTTCCTTTCATAGCTTGCACATTTGCATCTTCATTTTAGTTGCATTGTATTGCATTTCATAGTGATTCTTGGAGATATTGGCATTGTTGCCCTTGTCTTCATTGTGAATCTCTCATTGTATGGTTGACTAGCAAGGACACAAGTTTGTAGCTCTAGCTGAGAGCAATTTTCAACTTTGCAACTCCATGCATAAAGAGCTATGAGCCGCTTTGTGAGGCCTCATTCTTGAGCAACCTTGCATGTAATGGTTTATAGAAGTGCACCATTTTAGTATGTACACCTTTAGAAGCTCTTTCTTGTTCGTCATAGGCTTTTATGGTGATCTTCTTTCGAGGATCAATAGCCATCTCTGAGAATCCCAACTGTGTGATTAAGTTGTAAGAATAAATGTTGAGGCCTGCGCCCCCATCTATCAACACACGTTTGACTCGACGGTTCTAGATCAAGACTTCTATGTGTAAGGGCTGATTATATGGGTGACTCAAAGAGTTGTCATCTTCCTCTAAAAAGGAGATATATTGCGGAGATGTTAGATGACCAACCATAGTCTGGAACCTGTCTAGATCTAGATCATCAGGAACATTAGAGCCGAGCAAAGCTTTGTCTAGGATATCTCTGTGAGCTGGAGATATTCGAAGTAACTCAAACATAGAGATTTTAGCATTGGTATGCTGGAGTTGTTGGACGATGCTGTAAGATGTAGGTCTTGTATCCTTTGGATTGGAAGATTTCAAGACAGCCTTCTGTTTGGAAGCAGATGTGAGGTTGAAAGGTATCTTAGGGACATTAGATGAACTTGGTGTTTGTCCTTTCAGATGAGCCTAAGCTTGTGATCTGGTAACTGCATTAGTTGAGGAATGATTTCGGTCTCTTCACACAATTGTGATGACATTGTAGCTCTCAGAGAGACATGGTTCAACCATATTGATGACATCATTGTTTTCAGGGTAGGCATAGTTGACTTTTGCCCCCATATTAGGCTGAGAAGTGGAAACTCCCTTGCCATGTTGTGGAAATGATTCTGTAAATGCTGTGTGATCATTATTGCTGGTAGGATTATCGATCGTGATGTCCCTTTGATCTATCAAGTCTTGAATGGTATGCCTCAAGTGGAAGAATCCATTAGTCTTGTGGCCTTTAGTCCGATGGAAAGCAAAAAATTCATTATCTTTCCACCAATATGGTTTTGGATCCAGATCAGGGTTTCGGATTGGTGGTAAAGAGATCATGTTATCAGCTATCAACGTTCTCAGGGCAGATTCTAAAGATTCTCCCAGGGGAGTAAACTTTTATTTATTATCCCATCGTTTGAATGGCTTCTTTGGAGATGGTTCAGCAAATTTTTGCTCTGAAGCTTCAATGGCTTTGGTGGCAAGGGTGAGATTGTAGGCCGGTGCCTTTGATGGGGTGCGGATAGTGTCAACAACACTATCAGAGATGATACCTTTGTTTCTATTCCAGCTCTTGTTTTTATCTTTTGAGCTAGATCCAGATTTAGACTTGTCCTTTTGAAGTGTGATTTCTCCTTTCTTGACAAGTACTTTCTCAATCTTGATTGCATTATCCACCATTTTATCAAAAGATACATGATCTTGCATTTGTAATGAATAGTTGAGCTCTGGAACAAGATTATTGATAAAGATTTCAAGTTTCTCCATTTCGGGAATTGGTCTAGCATATAGAGAAAAATTCTTTCGCCACCTCTTGAGAAAAGTTAGGAATGATTCCCCTGAATATTGCTTGAGGTTACAAATATCGATCATGGTAATCGGATGTTGAATATTGTAGGAATATTGTTGATAAAACAATTTAATCAATTCCTCAAAAGTTTTGATCGTAGAAGGTAATCTTGAAAGCCATTGAATGGATGCTCCTCCCAAGGATCTAGGAAAAAGATGCATCAGATAGGTCGGTTCATGCATGAATTTCATGGAGTGCGTACAGAACTCTCTGACATGATCTTGAGGATCAGAGTGTCCATCATATTTGTTGTACTTTGGCATCTCCACTCTTTTTGGGAATGGAGGCATATACAAGTCTTTGTCAAAAGGGAAAGGACAAAGGGCCTCCATGGAGAATTCCTTGGGTTCCTTCTCTTTCTCAATTTTATTCATTTTGACCTGCATAGCATGCAGCTGGTTCATTATGGCCATCATCAGAGTTTCTTCCTCATGCGTGATGATATCTTCGACATTGAAGTGAGGAGGAAGTTTAGCTCCTTCCTGGGCTAATTGCAAAAAGTATGCCTCTCTATCCACTTTCAAGAAATGCCTCATCATTCTCTTGAATTCATCGTCATTCTGACATCGATGGATTTCAGAGGGTGTAGGTTCTTGGTCGGTATTATGTTGAGAATGGTGTCCTTGGGATCCTCCTCCTAGAGAACCGTGGTTTGTCCCTGCTTGAGACATGGTAGGAGTTTTTGGGCTCCTTGGAACAGATTGAGGAGGAGTTTGCTGATTACCTTTGTGAGTTGATAGAGGAGGTATGTAACTAGTTTTCAATCGAAAGTTACTGAGACAATCATCTTCGTAGATACTTGACTTGATGAGTTGTTCAAGAGTTGGACCTGGGGTATTGGTCAAAAGTAAGTTCTGAGATGTTTCTTCTGATTTCTTGTGTGAAGAAGCTCTGGTCTCCACTATTAACTTTGAATGAAACAGAAGAAAAGGATGAAGACAACTGAAGAACAATTTGATTCGAGAAAATTGGATGACGCAACCTTGTCAAGATTATGATAGTTTTGAAGATCTGATGAGACGTGGGTGAAGGATACTGTGCCCTAGATGTATGGGATAGATCACCCAAAAGATAGCAGACACGAGTTCTCAACACAGTCTATTTTTGAAGATTGATTGAAGATTGATAGTTATGACAAGGTTTTGACACAAGATAAAAAGGACTCAAATTGATCAAACAGAAGGCTAGATCGGATTCAAAAGATTAATCTCAAAAAATGGTAGAATGCTCAATAGCTACTGCTCTGTTCCTGACATAATGATATTTTTGACAGATTCTGGAACTAGGCTGGAAATATTGGATATCTTGCAATTTGACAATTTCTGACAACTCTCTCAAATTTTTCCAAATGACACTCTGCAGACTCATATGACACTGGGTAGTCTATGAAATGACAGTTGCTAAACTCATACGACAATTGGGTAGCAATGAAATGACAGTTGACAAAACTCGTATGACTTTCTGACCTCCTGAGATGACTTTTGACTCCAGAAAAGAATTTTACTTCAGATTTTGCAAATTTTAAGTTTTTAGATTTGAATTGTTTGCAAATTTGTACCATCCAGATTTTGAAGGTTATACCAAATTTGATCATTTTTAATAGCCAAGTAGATAAACAAGCACGCAGAACAGCTAGTAAGTGATTCCAAGCACGTCTGAAAATAATGAACAAGGGCAAAAGCAACCTTGCGCATGAACAATCAAGTGACCAAATTGTGCTAATCCCTGAGAGTACTAATCGTGTATGTTCTGAAAAGTTTTGCAATAACACACATATACCTGAGAATGAAAAATTGGCCTCTCTAGGGTTTTTAGTAATGGTTTGACTCTGCAACTTTTATGATTCAAAGGGGTGAACTCCAATCCTGGCGCACCAAGGTTTTGACACAGTCCGAGAACTTAATCTTCAAGAGCTGCTAGGGAGATCTGACAACCCAACAATGAACCATACCCGTGGAGATTTCTTCCACAAGGACATTTATATAGCGGTTGTCACTATCGTGGCGAAAATGGCTATTACTGCTTGAGGTTCCGTCAATGTAGTTTGCCCTGTGAAGGGATTGTCCGCTACGGTTAACCCTCTCTAAAGATGACTCACAATAGTATACCACAAGGGGACTTGGCTCTAGATCCAAGATTTTTGACATCTTTTCACTTTTAACCCAAACAAAGAAAGCAGATTAATCTGACACGCTAAGACAAATTTTTGTTCCACTAAGGTCTGTGATATCAACTCCATGTGATCTATCAACCTCTCCGGGGAGAGAATGTATCAATCAATAAGAGAAGATGCACTAACCAATTTTGATTCACCAAAGCTCATGATATCAACCCCATGTGATCTATCAACCTCTCCGGAGAGAGAATGTGTCGATCAATAAGAGAAGACGCACTAACCAAGTTGAATGTGAAACGTACTAAGTATCCTCCCTACCTACAAGGATTCTGTCATCAAGAAAAATTTCGCTAGGAATCCAATCTCTCAAGAATCACGAATAGTGTTCATAGGGCCTAATTACTATGTGAGCACAGATATATTTTCGAAAGCAAATCTACCAAAAGCATCCAAAAAGTAGAAAGAGGAACACTTAACACTTAAAGCAAATATGAGATGAGTCCACAAGGTGGAACACTTAACACCTCACACAAGCTGAAAATGAGTCCCCAACTTAGAAAACAAGTGAGTTCCTAAAAGCACAAAAGGGTTGCCAAGTGGAACACTTAATGCTTATGTCTTGTTGACCCCTCCCCTTTATGACGCTGAGATTGCAACCACGGGGCGGAAATGAGGGGCTGGCGGATTAGCGAGTCCAATAACCCAAGATAGCAATCAAGATCAATCACAAGTATTCTAAGACTACTTAATAAATCCTTAAGGGGTCACAACCTAGTATCAATTATGCAAGTGTGTAGAAATAGATAAAAGCATGAAAGGATGCACACAAGCCAGACACATAAAAGATTTATTTTAAGTCCAAATTGAAATGTTAATAGATGAAGGAGAATACCTTGGATCCTTGCAACGTGCTTAGTAGATTTTACCTGATTTTTAACAATTTTTGTTGAGCTTTACTATGCAAGCAAGCTACGAACTCTCCAACAAGCCAACAAGCAAACAAGATATGCAAGGTATATTCAACTTATGAAAACCCTATGGTTAGATCTAAAAATCAATTGTTAGGAGCAATAATAACTAGAAATTAATCCAAATGACAACTCATACCATGCATTGAATCATATAAAAAATAAGTGCATACCCATCACAAAATTTTAAGTTTTTTTTGCACTGCATTTGACCTAGTCAACAAGATCTGATTTTTTTTTATATGATTTTGGCCACAAAAATAGAAATTCAGAATAGAGACCCCTACTAAAAAATAGAGAGCTTTCCAAAAATGCAAAAATGTTAGAAAAATCTCTTCATTTGTGCCCTAGAGACCCATTTTATCAAAACAGACCAGTTTTTGTAAATTGACTATTTGAGTTATGATATCATGTCCAAATTTAAAACACAAAGAATGGACCCCCTGTAAAATTTAAAGAGATTTTCGAAAATATAAAAATTTATAAAAAATATGTTGATTTGCGTCAGATATTAATTTTTTCTAGAATTTTAAGAAAAAATTATTAAAAATTTAAAACATCTCAGAAAATTCTAAATTTTTTACTGAGCTTTCTTGACATGTCACCAACTTGAAAAAAAAATTTCAAACCAAAATTCCAAGCCGTTTGGGAGATAAAATTAAATCTTTGAAACTTTAGGGTTTTAGCTCCAAAAAAATCAAAACCAGCATGCAAAGGTGGGTTGCCCCATGGTGGGTGCCAAAAATATGTGTGTGAAAATTGTACCCGATCTGTAAACACAACACTTCAGTAAAATATTAGAGGTTAGCTATAATCAAAATCATGCAAAATTAAAATCTAATCTAACCAAGCGATTTACTGCCTTCTAATAGGTGCGAGATTGATGTCCTCAAATTGTAATCGAGATCAGTGACCTAGACGACACCTAAATGAAGGATTTGAATGCAATTGATCTATATTTTTGATATTTTCTATGCAATAAGAATGATAAAAACTGATATGAATCTATGCTAATATGAAATTGATATGCTATGAATGCAAAAATAAGATTGATCTCACAAAGATGTCGATTCGCAAGAGCTTTGATTCTTCAATTCCAATTCTCCAGCGTGATTGTGCAAAATATGAGATGAATTATGAAGAGTTGAGCCTTGTTTTTATAGAAATCCAAGGCTTTGGAGGTGCATGAGAAAAAGCCATAAATCACTCAAATAACTCAACTTGATTTTTGAGTTATTTTTAAATAAAGATAATTAAGTCACAAAAATCATGCAAAAGCACAGTTCAACTTGAATTAGAAGTTTAGATCAACTTTAAAACTCGAAAAGATGTTGAGTTTCAAAAAGCTAACAACTTGCATTGATTTTCCAATTTTGAGTTTAACTGGTCCTTGAATGTGCACATGGATAATTATGATTTAATAAATAAATAAAGTGATTTATTCTCAACTTAACTGCTTTTTGAAATAAAATAATTAATTTATGGGTTAATTAACTATTTTACTAAATTTTTATTAAAAATTATATTATTAAATAATGACAACATGCTTTAATTAATTAAATAAGAATTTAATCAATTATTCATAGAAATTTTGATTTATTGTCAAAATTAAATAATATAATTAATAATAGATATAATTAAATTTAATTAAACAATTAAGTGGCAAATATTAAATCTAATTAATTAAATATGCAAAATATTTAATTAATCAAATTTTAGGATAAATGTGATTTATTGCCAAATAATTATAAAATTAAAGATAATTATGATGATTAAGAATATTACTAAGAATATTCCCCGATGTAGAATTTAAGATAATCAATTATGATTCGGTGATGTTTAGATGTGCATTAGATTAGGACTTTGATATCGATTTCGTTCGAATTGAAGATGTAGGAGATTAATGAACTTATAGCCCATTTTTGGGGTATTACATCAATCACGATCTAGCCACAAGGACAATTATGAAGTATTAATACTTTAAGATATTAAGTCTTTCTTATTATGAGGCATATGATAATTTAGAACCTAACGATTTCCCCGTCTCAATTTTTCTGGATCATTCTCAACTTCCCCCTTTTTTTAATCTCAATTCTGGAAGAACATACTGCTTTGTGGATCTCTTACATCCTTAGGTGCTGATATCCATCCTTCATTAGTTTACCATGGAGTACTACACTTATCATATTTCATTCGTATGAAAATAAGCCTATGGCTTTTTTAGGTTTGGTAAACCAGAAAGATGGAGTAGGATTTTACAAATATCTGATGACATGGTGTGGATGGCGATCAACATAGTATTGGGAGAGATTTTTTTTTATTATATCCATACTTGGAGGACGAACAATGAGGTTATTAGGTACTTTATAGCTTGCTTGCTAATAGCTAGTATTAACTAGTGGGATACAATTAGGTTGTGAGTTTATATTCGACCCTACATGGATGAAAGGACTCCACAATGCTATCTTTAACATCAATAGTAGACTGGATATTCCTTATCTAGGAGCCTACATGGACTAGCCCATCGAGAGTCTTAAACTAGCCAAAATTCCAAAACGTTCGATAATGTCAATTAGAGACCCTATTGCATTTGATAAGGCATGGCCAAGAATGGTTTCCAATGTGCATTTCCTTCTCAGATGGTGTAATGTGATCAAAGAGGGAAACAACTAGTGGTTGAAGCCTCTATTCAAGAAAGATAAAATGACTGTTTCTCCAATTACTGATCTTGGAGTTCATAATAATTATAAGTTCATACTGCCCAAGCTCAAGAAATTGAGTAATCCAAAGAATTCCAAGAAAGTCTTAGCAACTACAAGCTTTAGTGACACAAAAGAGGACAAAGACATAGATGAGGAGCTCATTGTAATTCACCATCCGGATTCATAAGGATCTCCTTCTTGGGTGTTTCTTTTTCCTATGTAGATAGTATAAAACATTAATAGTTAGCCTAGCTGAAAATATATTCAATTTTTGGTATAGTCAGTCTTATCTTAGACTCACTATCTAAAAATAAGAACAATACCTAATAGTCTTCGTAAGCTTTGTACTTTTATAATCATATCAAAAGAGATGTACCTATGGGCACTCTGATTTGAAGTCGAGATATAATCGATACTTTAAAACTTCGTAGAATGAATGTCTTTTATAATGTTTTAATTTAAGATAGTAAGCTTTCGATCGTTTGATCTGTGTAATAGAAAGTATGGTAAAGTTAAATACTGTTTACAGTAATGTATTTCCATATTCATGATGTAATGTTGAAAGTTAATGAACGGGGGTTAAATTTCCATATTCATTTGACATTCAATGGTCTGAATTCTGAAGCTTCATATTGGTATAACCGTTTTTTATTAATATATTTGACACTTTAAATTACGTCATCTTTTGTTTCCTTCCTTTCGGCTTGAGTATTAATATGCGCTGATTGATTTAATTAATTTTTATCTGACATATTAATAAATAAAATCCAAATGGATTATGGTAGTACATACTGTTATATCGATATAGTTGCTAATTTTAAGCCTCACTTGATCCTGCAACTAATTGTGTTGATTAATACTTTCCCAATAAATGAGAAATCAATCTATTAAGAAAATATCAAATTAAGGAAAGTTGTTTAATAGGTCTTCTTGTTTCTAATCTAAGTTCTCAGTCCATGATTTTGTGGAGCTCGATATTGGTCTAGAATTAGTAAATTCCATTGGCTTTAAGTATATCTAGCTTGAATTAGGTTTAATTTTGATTGTCGTTACTGCTTTAGATCTCCTCTTGGATGATTCACACCTCTCACTGATATATTGGTTTACTATAAATTTTTTTGTTTCCTTTCCTTTGGTTTCATGTTAGTCCCCCTATTTTATGATTACTAACTGACTTATTGCTTTTCTAAAAATGGTTTCTTAGGATTCCTTTCTCCTATAAAAGTTTTCATCATTATGAATTTGACAGGTTTTCTTATATTAACCTTAAATGTCTCCATTGTTTTGGCTTGGCAGAACTGTTTAAACAAATGTCAGATCTTTTGCTCCTATGTATTTAGACCAGGAGTTTCATCCTCATTATTCATCTTGTAAGGTGATAGGGTATTCGGTGGATGTTGTATGTTTGAGAACCATAAAGGTTCCCAAACATAATAATATCACCAGATATCCTCTCCTTTTGTTTTCTTCTTCTTCTTACTTGATTGAAATTTATCTGTCATGGTCGTCCATTGCTAGTGTGCTCATATGCTAAGGCAGTCTATTCATCAGTTTGGAACCATCTCTACCGTAGTTGCTTTTCCTCTTTTTCATGCTGTGCAAGCTTTTTAGATTTTGTTGTTTTTGGTTCTATCTGTTCCCCTCTTGTTAGGCTTCTCTGTGTAGCCATTTATCCTTCTCTTTGGTCCTTTTGTATTTGTTACTTTATGCTTAATCCAATCTTAGTTTGTAAGCAGGGTTGGTGTTCTCGGCCCTCATCCCCAATGGAAATACAATCGCCTCTTTTCGGGTCTCTTAGATAGATCCTTTTAGTAATCCCTCTATCCTTAAAGGTGAGATTCAAAAGATTAAATTTTTTCTTAATGTGGGATGCTCTCCCCTTTTGTTGGTGTATCTTCTCAGGATACACCAGTAAGGGTAAGTATCCATCATCAAGAATTTTTCCTCCCCTCCGTATCAGTATATCCGGTACCTCGATAAGAAAGTAACGAGATTATAGTTTACATCATTAGTTTCATTTTCTAAACAATAATCTGTAAATATAAGATAAGTGATATATAGTATAGTATAGGAGAGTATCGTCGAAATAAAAGAGTTAGAATAGTAAATGAAAGGTCAACAAGCAACAGGTCCAATATGAGTAAACCAACAGTCTTTTAAATTCATAGTAGATTGGAAAATAAGTCCTTTCGAGATATTTGCAGTGATTCATATTCTCGGATGGTCAGCTAATAGTCACCTTGACATTTCAACTACCACGCATTGGCTAGTCCGTTCCTATTATGTATGTCATTCCTAGTATTATGATAAGCATAGGTCTTATTTATTTTCAGGTTCGAACATGGAAACAAATAATAAAGGTACGCGAGCCTGATTCTCTAATTGCATTTGAAGGGCCTATCACTGGTCTTATGATGACAGACATGATTCTATCCTCATACTTTTTGGTTATCACAGCAGTCTATAGAATTTTTGGTAAAGAATTCATTTTCAATATTCATCGATATCGAGTTCCTTCAGACATAACTTTAATGTTTGTAGTGATGGTACAATGGTCGAATTTGAAAAATACTACATTGGCTTATTATGCAGAAGGTTATTAAAGAGTGTATATCTTGGAAAATATGAGAAGGTTTTAATAAATATTAATGAAGAGCGTCTGACTCCTAGACCTTGTAACTATGACATAAATTTGATTGGTAGGGATAACGTGCCTTTATTCCCCATTATGGTCACTGCGGATCGTAAGAGGTTTAGAAAATGGAAACCTGTCATTAGAAGAAATGCAGATTTTATGATGCACTTCCTCCATGTAAGATTGCCACCATCTTATGATTGGATTGACCGCTTTATGGGTGAAGACCAGATTGGTATATGGGAAGTCATGGACAACATTAGTCTTGAGTTCTTAAAACCAAACGATTCTTTGGATGACCTATCAGATTCTGATGTAACTCCTTCTCCTTAAGATGTTATCCAAGCTTTGAGTTGAAATTGTTTAGGATAATAATGGTAAAGATGGATAAAACCCATTCGGGCTTCTAGAATAGAAAAGGCTGTATTTTTTTTTCACGTTTTTATCATTTTTGTTGTAATTTTTGCTGAAATATTCTTAAATTTATTCATATATGCATGTAGATGCCGTGAATCTAACCTTTCGGGAGCACATGTAGACAAGAAAATGTTAGTCCTAATCTAGCATGTAATCATATAACAAGAAATTCACACACACCACCTCTGATTGAGCCAAAACGGGTGCACCGAGCCCTATTTGATTTGTTCATTTTGGGAGAATGTGGATTTTCTCATCAAAAAAAATGATAGGATCCCCTATGCAAGATTTAAGGACTAAATGCAAGCTAAGAGGAGATCCCAAAGTGATACAAGACTAGTATGAAGAACTAGCTTGCAACAAGGATTCCAAGATGAAGATGATGAAGATTAAGAGCTATTCTAGGATGCAAGATTAAGCTCAAAGAAACTACAATGAGATGCAAATAAGATTAATTTACCCATTTAGATTAAGCAATGCTATGTGATTCTAGATTCAAAGAAAGAACAAGAAATGAGAGATAAAATGCTAAAATGCTTATGCTAAAACTAAACTAGCATGATAACAATGCAAAGATAAGATAGAGGCTGGGAAGGATTTTCTCATGGAAGAGGATCTATTTATAGAGTATTGGAGGGAGAGAGAGGGCTTGGATGAGGTGACATCCATGTGGCATCCACATAGGAGCCACATAGGCTTAGAAGGGATGACTATTTTGAAAGGTCAAGTTTAGACAAGATGGGCATTTAGGGTTGAGTGGCTCAAGGTTGCTCACACATGTGTGAGAAACTTTGGGGAAGAGTGAAGGGGACAAGGATGTAAGAGCATTTAAGGAAGTTGGGTGGCTTCCTTGGGAAGAGTTTCTCACACATGTGTGAGCAACCCATTAGCTCTAATAAGGTTAGGAATCACTTTTTAAGTGAGGTTAGGGGAGAGATTACTTGTGGAAGAGTAGGTTTAGCAAGTGAGGTGATGGGTGTAGGCTAGGCTTTAGGTAGGGATTTAGATTAATTTAAATTAGATTTAGATTAATCCAGGCTTAGGATAATATTAGGATTTGGGGGGATTTAAAATAGAGATTTATTCAAAAAGGTATTTATGAGGGTACAATTATTAAAATAAGTTTTAATACATTAGAGAGGGGAGTATTCAAATTAACTTTAAATATTTTAGGTAGTGAACCCAACTTAATTAAATAATTATAATTAAATGGGTAAAGGAATATAATAAAATTAATTAATTAATTAAAATTAATTACAACGTCACAAGGATTATTAATTAAATAAATTTAATTAATATGAATGAATTTTAGGTGTCTATATTTTACCCCTCTTTGATGCGGCGCCGCAAGTGGCATTGAATCAAAGAAAAGAAAATAAGTTACCCCAGGTGAGGTTGGGTGTCGTGGTGAAGAAACGATGGTAAGAGGGTGTGCCCCCTTGAGAAAATAATGGAAAGAGAAGCTTTGTGGATTTTTCTCAAAAAGGACACTAAGAGGAAAGGGATGGAGAGAAAAGAGAAATAAAGAAAAGAGGGGGGAGGGGGGGGGGGGGATGGGTTAAATAGATGTCGCTTCATGAGAAAAGATGCATAATAAAATATGAATCTAAATGTAGTTAACGTGACGTGGGGATTTCATTGTGTTGATGGTGGAGAGCACAATCGAGTTTGATATAGAAACATTAGAGACCTGCCAAGGTTACTGGGAACCGAAGGCCTTGTCACCAGCGTTGCAGAGGATTGACATAAGAAAACACACAAGCAGAAAGGATCAAGACCTTTCCCCTAGTTCTACCATTCACAACACACCATGATATAAAGGATTGTGGTGACCATGAGGAGGTGAAACAAGGGAGCTCAAAAGATAAACAAAGATCCAAAAGAACCAATGAAATAACAAGTATCTCACACACCTTTTTTCATAGGGAGGATGATGGGTGATGATTGATTGGATTGGTTTCCTATGAGGAAGGATACATCCTATGAAGACCGATGATGGATTGCTAAACTAGGATTCCTATGACAAGAGACAAGCAAGACACTCGAACCTCAAAGGGACCCGGAGATGATTGTTCAAGCACTTAGCTAGATAGGGACAAAAGTCACGATGACACAAGGACTGACTGACACAAAGGATGGGACCTAAAGACACATGCGTCCAAATGAGCCTAGGTGGAGACACAATTGACGCTATGTACAAGACACAAGTTATAAGATATAAAAGAGATTGGGGATGGAGATGATGATGCAAAGATATGCAAGATGGTGCCCCAATTGAGACAGAAATCCAAGATGGACTGATGGTGGATAAGGTGATGATGGATGATATGTCCTGAAATGACACAAGGATTGGGAAGGATGCATCCCAATGATGATGATTGGATTGAGATCAAGGCTTGAAATGATGCTAGGGAAAAGACTAAGGATGTGATTGGATGGGTTGATTGATGTTTTATTTTGGAAAGGTAGAGGATGTGGATAGGATTTTCATATGATGGAAAATTGCTAGGACTATTGGGATATGATTGGATGAAATTGGATTGCATGGGGGATAGCCTAGAGCTAGATACCAATGACAAGGGAAGTACTAGGTGATGGAAATGTGGAGGGGATTATTAGGGATGTGGAGATGGAGGAACAAGCATTCAAGGATGGATGGGAGGATTTGGATGGTGAAATGGATGAAGATAAGGATTGGGGGATTAATATGGAAATGAAGCAAGGATGGGAAGATGGAGAGATGGATGTGATAAGGATAGATGGAAGGATATGGATGGGGGTATGTAGGAAGATAAGAATTGGGGGATGAAAGAATTAGGGATAAAGATGTAAATGAAATGAGGATGGGGAGATGGAGAGATGATGTGATAAAGATGGATGGAAGGATTTGGATGGGGGAATGGAGGAAGATAAGGATTGGGGTATGAAAGGATGAGGGATAAATATAGAAATGAAGCAAGGATAGGGTGATGGAAATATGGATGTGATAATGTCTCCAAGGAACATATCACCAAGGAATAAGATGCTCCCACTTAGGATAGCTCATACATGATGTTGCATTAGGAGGGGTGCGATATGATGGAAGACAAGGATTGGGAGATGAAAGGATTGGGGATAAAGGTGGAAATGAAGCAAGGATGTGGAGATGGAAATATGGATGTTATAAGGTCTCCAAGGAATATGTCACCAAGGAATAAGATGCCCTTTCTTAGGATAGTTCATACATGAGGCAAAATTAGGAGGGGGGCGATAGGATTGGAAGATATGAAAACAAGAGGATGAGGGAGGTAGATGAAAGTTAGGATGACGAGTGGATGAGGGAGGTGGATGGAAGATAATATGATAGGAAGGATGAGTGGATGAAGGAGGTGGATGGTAGATAATATGACAGGAAGGATGGATGGATATAGGATAGGTGGCTACAAATTGTGGTGGGGAAATGGATGTAGGAAGGTGCCCAAAAGAATGTATACATGGTGGCCTTTGTGTTGTTATCAAGATTCGAAGGAGGATGACAGAGGTGAGAGGCAAATGCGATGGAGGAGGTGATGGATAGGTTGTGATAGAATAAATTTCCCCCAATTTTAGAGTGGGACTAGATAGAGGGATTACACACAATGCTTGTTTGCCAGGTTTTCATCATGGTACTTTCCTAAGGTGCTTGTTTTCCAAGTTTTCACCATTTGACGAATATTTTTATTTACTTTTTTCTTTTACTTTCTTTCGTGCTTTTCTAATTTTTAAATTTTTTTTTTGACTGGATGTTGGTATAGCTTTATTTTGGATGAGTGGCTTATGAAAAGGCATGGATGAGATGGTGGATATGTGTGGGGTGAGGGATATGGTGGTAGAAAGTGTTTGGATGAAATGATGGAAAGTGAGCATGATAAAGGGATGTTGTCAAGACCAACATTGGCACATGTTGTGAGGTGGGTGGATGGAGTGGATGAGAAATGAATGGTACATGTGGATATGATGGAGGAGTTATGATAGGTAGTTTTGGGACATAAGGACCCAAAATAGAGCTAGGAGATGGAGGAGGGGAATGATTAGATGGTGGAATAACAACTTTAGATGCCATTGTGGATGTTTCCTTTAGATGCATTGCATCTTTTTGATTTGGGATCCACATAAATTTTTCCTTTTTCTTTGGTGGGTCTTTGTAGCCTTTGGGATGCAGTGGATTTCTTGATTACATTTTTCTTTGCTCGAGCATGTATTTTGGAGTGGACATGGAAGTATTTGGATCTTTTTGGATAGTTATCTTTACACATTTTTGATATGGAATCCAAATTATTGCAAGGAGCATTGGAAGGAATATGAGGAGGTGTGTGGGATGGATGAGATATGGGTGGAATTATAGCGGGTAGATGGGGGATGGTACATGTGGGCATGTGCCTTTGTTGATCATGATTATAAATGTATGGAATTGAATTTTTATGATGGGTGATACAGATATGGGATTGGTGGATTGAGGAATGACTAGGATAAGATGAGGGATGTGATTTTGGGACATAAGGGCCCAAAATGGATTTGGTATGTGGAGGATATGTGATGGTAGATTTTGGGATATAAGGACCCAAAATGGATTTAGAGGATGAAGGAGAAATGCGATAGGTCACTTTGGGTTGTGATGATGGGGGAGGGGGGATGACATTATATGTTTTGGAGGAACAATGAGGAGATGTGATGGTGGGTTTGGAAGCATGCTTTCATTTGGCTTTAGTTGTACCAACATTTTTAGAGGAAGTGCCTTCAAATGTGTAATCAATACCATATGATCGTGGATGTTTTTTTTGTCTTGGATGGGCTTTAGAGTTCCTTGTTCATGGATGCCTAAGCCTTTACCCTGATAATTCTATTTCTTGAGCATTTTATCCAAGAAAAGATACTTATTTCTTGGGGAATAAGATAAAAATCCAATATTAGGTACCCTGGTGAAAGATATGAAACTTGTTTCCTCTACTTAAAGTGGGCCACCATTGATAAATGTAAGTGGACCAAGGGGATAAAGTGATGGCGGTGGGATAGGTGTTAGATGATCATGAAGTGTAAGGGATGGGATGATATGATCTTAACTGGGATTGGGGGATGGTAATGGATCTTGAGATGGAGGAGTGGATGTGAGAAATGGATCATGTAACAGAGGAAGTGGGATGGTAGGATATTGAGTTGGAGGTATGGATGCCTATGGATCACAAGATGGAGTGGGTGATAACAATGGATTATGTAATAGAGGAAGTGAAAGGGCAGGATCTTGATTTAGGTTGATGGATACTTCAACATGATTCTGGACAAGATCTTGACTTGACTAGATTGGTGTGGATGGTGTGATGGGGGATGTATGAATGGATTCTTTAGATGTCCTGGATGGAAGGATAGGATGTTCTACAATTGTGATAGAGGGAAGGAGGGTTGATTAATGAGGTTCATTGGATGTGATATGGATAATTCTATGAGGAGATGTGGATGGGAATTGGATGGAGTCAATAGATGGAAAGGACTTAATGATGCTAGGAGATGGAAGAGGATCAGTAAATGGGGTAGATGGAAAAAGGGTAATAGGTGTGGGAGGTGGGTGGGCATCATTAATGGTGGCTTCACATTAGGGAGTGATATGACATGACTCATCAACTTTAGGAGAGGGATTTTCTGTTGGCTTCCTTGTAAAACTCCTTGGAGACTTTCGTGTTAGAGGTTGAGGTGAAGGATTAGAATGCGGAGATGGTGGGAAGATAGGATAGTCCATATATGATGGTGAGGTAGTGGATTGTGAACTTGGTTGAGGGGATGCCTATGTAGAAGAGGAGGTGGAGGATGAAACAACTAGATAGTTCACATAATTAGGCATGGAGGTGAATCATGAACTGGATTGACTAACTGATGGGGTAGGGGTGATGGATTGAGGTATGGAATATGAAGTGGATTTAGGGATGCATGTATCTTGTGGAAGGGGATTTGTGTTAATGTAGGTAGTAATGGAAGACGATGGATTGAGATAGGATGGAGGAGATCGAGGAGAAAGGTAGGATATAGTGGATAGTGGATTAAGAATAGCATGGGGATTATGGTGATGGATTGGAAGACTAGGATCATGGATTTGAAAATGGGTTGGAGGATAAGGAGATGAAAGATTTGGATTAGGGATGCAGCTAGTAGTGTTGTTGTAGAAAGATGGAGATTGAGATATGACTATGGGAGAAGGTGAAGGAATACATGATGTATGCAAGGGATATGTGGGTATGACATAGGAAGAAGGTGGGGATGAATGTGATAATGGATTTCCCTTGTCAAAGGTATGATAAGGAGTACTAGTGGGTATGCATGGAAGCATGATGGGATAATTTGGAGGAATGATTGGGTTTTGGATGATGTTTGGAGCAAGCTTGAAAAGGTTTTCAATGTACTCATCATGGTCAACAAGACAATCATCATAATTGGAATAGGATAAAGTGGGAGAGAAGGTGGGATGATCAAAATCATCATAATAGAATCATGACATGATGACTTGCAGATGAGTTGGATGGGGATGAAATATGAAGATGGAAGAAAAACTAAAGCTCAGGTTGGGATGATCAATAAGCTCAAACTGGGATTTGGATTAAGCTTAGGATAGGAGGAAGGATTGACTCTAGAAGAATATGGAAAGGGGATGAGGGATGACGAAGATGACTCTACTAGCCTAGGATATGGGGAGGAAAGGAGAACAATACCAGAATAAAAAGATGTGGGATGAGAGGAAGACCATGATTATGAGACTAGGATGAGAGGATTTTTGGAGGCTCGGGTGATTCCTGAACTAGACTATTGAACTAACATGGAAAAGGATTTGTGTGTAGAACTCTTCATTTGTGTATGTTCAATAGATACTGTCACTGGTTTTGGAACATTGAAAACACACACAAGCAATTTCTACCCTAAGGAATCAACATGACTTGAAAACCTTTTCTCATTGACTTAGGCACACACCCAAGAGCTAATCAGAATCCGACCATTGCTGAACACACAATGGATCAGCAATTCCATATTAGCCATCTCCAATTTCTCAAGGATGACACAATATGATGAGTGTCTTGGGGAGATTACTATTCTCCTTGCACAAAGATTAGCAAGCCTTCAGGGGTAGATCGGGTTGGCCTCTATTTTAAAGGTGTCTAGTAAGGTCTGTGGCATCTTCCTAATCAGTTTATATGCATGTGACTCACTTAAGAGCCTAGTTGACCATGCCAAAATCCTAGGGATATTCACCAACCTCAGACTACCTCAACACACATCGCCTAAGCTTGAGAGGATAAGGTGATATTTTTATCAACACCTTATTTATGTACCGATTGGGGAGTTAACAATTTGAGGTCGTTCTCTAGAAAGGAAGCACTTCTCCCTAGACAAGCCTTGCTAGAGACAATTAACTAATCCAAACCTTATCTTCACCCAAGATGTGCTCAGGCAAGGGGAGAGGACCCAAATATGGATTATTCACTTGCATCTCTTAGATTAATGGGATCTCTAAATAAAGAAGCTCATAAGAAGTGTTGAGAAACACATCTTCAAACACATCAAGAAGGTGTTCTTTTTCAAAATTGAGCCTATTTAAGCTAAGTGTTTTCTATCTAAGACAAAAAGATAGAAACAACTTTGCAAAGATTTGTTCGACTCTTAGGCACCAAAGGAAATGTGTGATTAATAGTGTTTTAATGCCCAAATTTGAAGTGTTTTGTTTTGATTTTAGAGCCCAAAAGAAAGCATTGATTTATTGTCCCTTAGGCATTCAAGATTGGATTTGATTTTTTTTGAGCCCAAAGTTGAAGTGTTTGATTGATTTGTTCATTTCTTTTAGGAATTTAAGATTGGATTGGATTCATTTTAAGCCCAAATCAAAATGCAAAGATAGCATTCAAGATTCATCCTATTGCATCAAACAAAAAAAGGTGGTTAGTAGTTTAGGATGTTGATGACTTTGGCAAGCGTTCTTTTATCAAATTACCTACAAAAACATGTTAGAACCTGCAAAGAAGATGGTAAAAAATAATATGAAGCAAAAATGATCACCAAGATCAAATAACATCAAGATTTAGGGCTCCAAACTTTCTCTCTATTTCCAATACAAGAAAATAGAGTAGGATGTTTTGTGTGTAGGCTCGTATGAGTATTCACAAAGGCCAGTATGAGAAAAAACTTGATACATATTTCCAGTATGAGAATGCACGATGCATAGTGTGAGAATACAAGGGTTACAGTACGAGAAAATAGAACCAAAGAGAATGCAGACAGAGATAAGATAGAATGCATAAAGGGCCAATATGAGTATTGGGCACATGTAGTTCAAGTAAATAGGGCCAGAATGAGTTTACTCATACTAGGATTCTGACAGGGTAGTATGAAATTTGCCAGAGTTTCAAAAATGGGTGATGAAAACCCTTAAAAGGGGAGGAAAATTGCATGGTGGGTGTCCCACCGAGCGTGCAAAAATATAGATACGGTGAACCTAATCTATTAGGAGCACACGTAGACAAGAAAATGTTAGTCCTAATCTAGCATGTAATCATATAACAAGAAATTCACACACACCACCTCTGATTGAGCCAAAATGGTTGCACCCAAGCCCCGTTTGATTTTCTCATTTTAGGAGAATGTGGTGTGCTCTCCAAACACAATGATAGAATTTCCTATACAAGATTTAAGGAGTAAATGCAAGCTAAGAGGAGATCCAAAAGTGATACAAGACTAGTATGAAGAATTAGCTTGCAACGAGGATTCCAAGATGAAGATGATGAAGATTAAGAGCTATTATGAGATGCAAGATTAAGATCAAAGAAACTACTATGAGATGAAACTAAGATTCATTTACCCATTTAGATTAAGAAATTCTATGTGATTATAGATTCAAAGCAAGAACAAGAAATGAGAGCTAAAAAGCTAAAATGCTTATACTAAAACTAAACTAGCATGATACCAATGCAAAGATGAGAAAGAGATTGCGAAGGATTTTCTCATGGAAGAGGCTCTATTATAGAGGTTTGGAGGGAGAGAAATGGATTGGATGAGGTGGCACCCATGTGACATCCACATAGGAGCCACATAGGCTTAGAAGGGATGGTTATTTTGAAAGGTCAGGTTGAGACAAGATGGGTGTTTAAGGTTGAGTGGCTCAAGGTTGATTACACATGTGTGAGCAACTTTGGGGAAGAGTGAAGGGGAAAAGGATGTAAGAGCATTTAAGGAAGTTGGGTGGCTTCCTTGGGAAGAGTTTCTCACACATGCGTGAGAAACCCATTAGCTCTAATAAGGTTAGGAATCAATTTTTAAGCGAGGTTAGGGGAGAGATTAGGTGGAAGAGTAGGTTTAGCAAGTGAGGTGATGGGTGTAGGCTAGGATTTAGGTAGGGATTTAGATTAATTTAAATTAGATTTAGATTAATCTAGGCTTAGGTGAATATTAGGATTTGGGGGGATTTAAAATAGAGATTTATTCAAAAGGGAATTTATGAGGGGACATGTATTAAAATAAGTTTTAACACATTAGAGAGTGGAGTATTCAAATTAACTTTAAATATTTTAGATAGTGAACCCAACTTAATTAAATAATTATAATTAAATGGGTAAAGGAATATGACAAAAAATATTAACTAATTAAAATTAATTACAATGTCACGGGGATTATTAATTAAATAAATTTAATTAATATGAATGAATTTTAGGTGTCTACATTTTTCCCCTCTTTGATGCGGTGCTGCAAGTGGTGTTGCGTCAAAGAAAAGAAAATGAGTTGCCCCAAGCGAGGTTGGGTGTCGTGGAAAAGCAACGACGGTAAGAGGGTGTGCCAAAATGTAGATGTAGCAAACCTAACTTGTCGGGAGCATGCACAGACAAGCATACGTTAGTCCTAATCTAGCGTGTAATCATATAACAAAAAATTCACACACACCACCTCTGATTGAGCCAAAATGGGTGCACCTAAGCCCCGTTTGATTTTCTCATTTTAGAAGAATGTGGATGTGCTCTCCAAACACAATGATAGGATCCCCAATGCAAGATTTAAGGACTAAATGCAAGCTAAGAGGAGATCCCAAAGTGATACAAGACTAGTATGAAGAACTAGCTTGCAACAAGGATTCCAATATGAAGATGATGAAGATTAAGAGCTATTATGAGATGCAATATTAATATCAAAGAAACTACTATGAGGTGCAACTAATATTCATTTACCCATTTAGATTAAGAAATGCTATGTAATTCTAGATTCAAAGAAAGAACAAGAAATGAGAGTTAAAATGCTAAAATGCTTATGCTAAAACTAAACTAGCATGATAACAATGCAAAGATGAGAGAGAGATTGGGAAGGATTTTCTCATGGAAGAGGATCTATTAATAGAGTTTTGGAGGGAGAGAGAGGGATTGGATGAGGTGGCACCCATGTGGCATCCACATAGGATCCACATAGGCTTAGAAGGGATGACTATTTTGAAAGCTCAAGTTGAGACAAGATGGGCATTTAAGGTTGAGTGGCTCAAGGTTGCTCACACATGTGTGAGAAACTTTGGGGAAGAGTGAAGGGGACAAGGATTTAAGAGCATTTAAGGAAGCTGTGTGGCTTCCTGGGGAAGAGTTTCTCACACATGTGTGAGAAAACCATTAGCTTTAATAAGGTTAGGAATCACTTTTTAAGTGAGGTTAGGGGAGAGATTAGGTGGAAGAGTAGGTTTAACAAGTGAGGTGATGGGTGTAGGCTAGGCTTTAGGTAGGGATTTGGATTAATTTAAATTAGATTTAGATTAATCCAAGCTTAGGAGAATATTAGGATTTGGGGGGATTTAAAATAGAGATTTATTCAAAAAGGGATTTATGAGGGGAAGTGTATTAAAATAAGTTTTAATACATTAAAGAGGGGAGTATTCACATTAACTTTAATATTTTAGATAGTGAACCCAACTTAATTAAATAATTATAATTAAATGGGTAAAGGAATATGACAAAAATGATTTATTAATTGAAATTAATTACAATGTCATGGGGATTATTAATTAAATAAATTTAATTAATATGAGTGAATTTTAGGTGTCTATAATGAAACATTCAGATTATATGATTATGGAAACTTTATCTGTATATACCTCATTTATGATTGACCTTTCTAACCTTGCACTTATAAATTATGGTTACAATGATGGACCTTTCTAATCTCGCACTCATAAATTATGGTTACATTGGTTACACTTATAAATTATCTTCTTAGTAATTACTTCTAATATATGTCTTCATTTCAATTAAGAAACATTAAATTTTCATTATGAACTATATGTGAATAATCATATTCTTGTTAAAGGATGAAGCAATGAAAATTTAAAGTAATAATATTATTTTATGGATACTAATAACATATCTTAGTCAAAGCATGAGATGCACAAATTTCAGGTGTAAGGATAATACGATTCTATGAGCCAACATCAAAAGATTCAAAAAATGATTTCCAGATCTAGAACAGATGATGTCAAATTGCTTACTTTAATCTCCATTATTCATTTCAAATATTTGAGGGCAATACCCAAGATACCTATTCCCATCTCTTATCTTTCGGTGACTTATTGAGATGAGACTAATTGGTTTTTTTTTTAATGATATAAATCTTGGCTCTTGGGCCTTTTACCGATTTAAAAAAAAGAAAAAAAAAAGATTCCAACACAAGGAACATGAGAATATCATCTCATAGAATCAAATTTGGCTTAAAACTATGCAATTTACTTTTTCTACATTGACATAAAAGGTGGTGGTATGTGCCAATAATAATTAATTTTTTTTCAACACCATAAAACATCATTTCTTCGTCAAATAATGTGCAAAATGAAGATGGTAACATAGTATGTGGACCTAAATCATGGGCTGTCCATGCATTTTTTTGTTAGGATTAAATTGTCATTTACCTTCTAAATCTTATGACATGGTTCCAATATCCTTTAAAAGTGTTCTAAGGTACTTAGGGTGTATTGGGAAAGTATTTTATAATAATTATTCTTACTATTGTTTATAATACATTTAAGGGGTGACGAGTTCCACAGGTAACACCGAAGGTGGGTTGTGAACATAATTATTTAGTATTATTTTTTCCCACATATAGAATGAGATAATTAATGACTTAGGAATTGGAAAAATGACTGACCTTTTGACTTCTCCAACTAGGGGCTTGGGAATGGCAATACATGTCTCTTGGTATTTTGATTTATTACATTCGATGTAAAGTTTATCTTGCAATACTAAGTGTCCAAATTTTAAGGAAAGTGTTGGAGAAAACAATAGTGTCCTTTTGGTTTTTGTGGAGATAATGCAAAGTTTGTGGTTGTTTGGAATGAGTAGCCTTCTTTGGACACCTTTATTGGTGGCTTTTCAATTGTCATTTTTTAATTCATCTCCTTATATTTAGAATAGTTGAAGAAGTTAATTTGCAAGAACAAGGACACGTGGAAGACATAAGGAGGTTGTTCAAAATTACACAAGTGCTTCCATGTTAGAGGAAAAGAGGAGAATGAAAGTGAATTTATTGAAATCAGATTTAGTGTTTATAATGCACACTCGACCTCTCTTCCTGGTGGAGTTTTTCTCACAAGGGTTTCTCTAGGTAAATCCTATGTTATGTGATGTTTGTATGTTTCTAATTTGTACATCATTGTTTCTATCTTATGGTGTTGACATTCTTTATTTATCACTATTATAAGTTCACATAATATAATATTATTAATCATGTTATGTATGTTGATTTTTTGCATCATTTATAAGGATCAAGGCATGGTTTTCCACATTAAGGCAAATTAACTTCTAGATTTTCATATAGGTGTTGAATTCCCATGTTGTAGATGTCCAATACTTATATATTATTCTTTGATTTTTTATTGGATAGAGAATGATCTTCATAATCTTTAGTGTTTTGATTACTTAAAAGAAGGTTTTGAAAGGACATGAAACCTTTTACATCAATTTACAAAATAAGCATTAAAGTTCCATCGAAAATAGTGCAACAACACCAAAAAAAGACACCAAAAAACTAACAAGTCCTTAACACAAAAGAAAGAGAAAAAAGACAACAAAAAGATAGCAGGACAATAGACAGCTGGCTAGATGCATTTCATAAGATCAACCGCCTGTTCATCCAACATTTGTATATTGGCAGAGGAAGCTTTGAGTTCCTCAATATCTTTTTTCTTGTTATCCTCTAATTTTTTGAAGCTTGATCTGGTTCTTTTGCTGGGTCCGTGATCCTCCTTAATCTCAATGATCACTTGCTCCCCTTTCCCTTGCTCCATTTTGTCTACAAGAATCTTGACATGCTCAGCTGAGGCCATGAGAATGGAAAAACTCCGCTCAACGATGTTACCCACCATCTTCTCTAGCTTCTCAATTTTGTTTTCCATTTTGTCAATTCTCTTAATCATGTTCCCACCTTTCACTATCTCCCCCTCTTTTATTTTCTTCTCCATAGAAATGATTTTGTCATTAAAGGCCGTAAGCCCCTCAGCCCACCAACAGTTTCCTTCAGCTCATCAATACACTATCCCATAGTCTTCTCTCCCAGATTCATTTTTCTAAGAATTCCAGTTTCCTTTTGAAGCTGTTGGATGTGGGTTTTAATAGCGCTGATGTTGTTTTTCATGGTGCAAAGGTTGTTAAGGAAAGAAGAACACCCCAGGTTGTCAAAGTCCTTATTCACACACACCATCTCCTCCTTGGAGCTCTCCACCCTATCCCTATTATCAGCCTAGCCATCCTTCTCAATATTAGCCACATCCTGGGCTATTTCCTGCATGATGTTGTCATCAACCAAAACATTTTGATCTAACTCATCATAGTCCTCCATGTTAATTTCCTTCTCCACCCATTTTTCCTATTTTTCCTGAATGTTCTCCTGTGAGGCAAAGCCATCATCGGAAGAAATGAAAACCCTCTTATCCCTCTTCTTATTCCTTTTATTAGATCTAGTGTGCTTCCCTATAGTCTCCATTTTCTTTTTACCCTTCCCCTTCATACTGTCATCCCTAATCTCCTCTTCCTCCATCTCCATATTAGTAACTGAATCCTCCATCGTGGCCTTCTTGATTTTTCTTTTGGATGAGGAGTCATGATGCATGGATGGCTTGCTGGGTTGCTTAGATTTGACCTCATCAACTTCAGTATCCTCCATGAAGGGTTCCTCCAAGTCTTTGCCATCAGTATCATAATATTCAAGGGCCTTCCGATTCAGTTGGAACCTCTCAACCTTCTTAGACTTTAGAACCTCATAGATAAGGACCTCATCCCATCATGATAGGCTTGGTCACCGTCAGGGTCCCTCTGCCAGCTAAGAATAGTAGCATTCAAAGAACTCAAAAGATAAAAGGGAAAAATAACTTTAACCCCATGCCTAAAATGATTTAGCAGAATCAAATGGTGATTGTAAATTTTGGTATATCTACCATCTAGTGTAATGTAAATAATGATAACAAAAAGAACCAGTCTCCATAGCCTAGAAATGCATTTAGGGTTAAAATAAGAGTTATCAACCTTAACCATGCTCTTCCTCTCCTGGTCCGTTGGCGCAAAAACCTCTAGAGCTTTATCTGACACCTTCCTGTCCTTGTAGAAGTTGATCCCTTCTATTTTAAGACCCATCATCTTAGCTATGATCTCCTCAGTCACCTCCATGCTCTGCACTCCCACCATGATTTTCCCTTTGTTCCAGGTCTTTATGAAATGCTTAGTGACAACAATCTTCCCTCCATGCAATTTTTCTAGATAAACCGCCAAACCCCCTTCCTTAACAATGTTCCAAACCTCCAAGTTTTGGTTCCATTCATTACAGTTCCCCAACTCACACCTTTCCTTACGGCCTCCCATGGCTCTACAACTATCAAAAAATCTACTCTAAAAAATTCTCACAACACTCTGAAACTTAAGCTTGGAGTCACAATAATACCATCCAAAGCCTTGAAAGACCCATAAATTGTGTGAGTTGAAAGCAATAATCATCTTGAAATCACCACAATGTCCTTCATCATCCTCACACAAATCCCTGCACTTATTACCCATTAATGTGATCTTCATTAAGTACATATTTCCTTCTTTTCAATCGATCCATATCAATTAATGATGCCCCTTTAGGAGGAAGGGCAGTCACATCATCCCATTCGATGTCCACCTGATTATGACATGTCATATTCACAGCCCAGTCAGTTGCAGAATTTGCTTCCCTATAATTGTGAGTAACTACACATGCATCAATGGAGTTTATGATGGTTTTTGATTTTTTAATGGCATTAGCAATTGTCCATGAAGGGGTCGTGATATTATTAAGACATTTAATAATATTCAGAGAATCCCCTTCAACCCAAACTTTTCTATAATTTTTCCTTTTAGCCAACATAAGACCATAGAGAGCAGCATTGGCCTCAACAACATGGTTAGTATTAAAACCAATAGGAATGGCCTTAGCGACTTTACAATTCCCATTTTCATCTATAATAACAATGCCACAACTAGCAATCCCTGGGTTGCCCTTAGAGGCACCATCAAAATTGATTTTCATCTAGCCATTAGGGGGGCAATCCCAGCGGGCCTCATTCCTCAGACTTCTCTTGATATTATGAACCTTGTTGCCATCTAGCTTCCAATTTTTGAAGACTTTCAGCTCCCAATCATCTTTTGGTTCCTGATAATTACTAATTAGCCAAATGTTCTCCAGCAGAGCTCTCTTAATCTTGTGGAAAATCACAACCTAGCTAGACTCCTTGTTTCTAAAGATCCTATCATTCCTCTCTTTCCAAACCGCCCAACAGATGTAGGGTAAAAGGAAGTTCCAGATAGATAATTAAAGATTATTATTAGTAGGAGATCTCCAAGAAGTGAAAAGCTCCTGAATACCCTGTGGAAAGATCCAATCCATATTCATCAAATCCAAAAACTTCTCCCATATTTTCCTAGAAAAGGCACAATGAATAGTCATATGATTAATGTTATCCTCATCATTCTTGCAGAGACAACATCTGTTAGTTAATTATAAACCCCTTTTCCTAAGATTATCAATAGTTAAGATTTTATCCTGCAATAAGATCGAAAAAAATACATTAATTTTAGGGGTTAATCCTTTAAAGCAAGCTTTCACCCAACACGGTTCCAGGCAATTCTCATAATTCTGCATATACAAAGAGGAGACTAAGAAAGAGCCATTAGAATTGTATCTCCAGACTAAAGTATCCTCTTAATCAATGAGAAAGACAACATTCAAAATTTTATTCAAACTTCTAAGAAGAGGATCCACCCTAGACAAGTCAGTCCAGTTATCTCCTTCCCAATAGTCAACCACATGCAAGCCAAAAACCTGTTTACATTGCAACATCTTTTCTTTCCAATTTGAATCAAAATTAAGAGGGTGATCCAAAATCCATTCATCATCCCAAAAAAAAATAGTCTTGCCATTTCCCACCTTCCATTTCACACCCTTCTTGATCAATTCCTTCTTTCTCAAAGCATTAATCCAAATGCTAGAACCTCCTTGTATAGATTCCTGATTCAAAAATTTTTGGAAGTCACTCTTGTCCCTATTATACTTTTTGTGCCAAATAGTACTCCTTTCTTCCAGGGTATTGAATAATCTCCAAAGAAGTTTGGCCATAAGAAAATCATTCATACTTCTTATACTTTGAAGACCGAGGCCCCACTTCTTAACAGGTTTACAAACCTTATCCTAAGCAATGATAGCCATTCTCTTTTTTTGTTCCACTCCAGATCAAAGGAAATTCTTTTGGATTTTCTCAATACTTTCAACAAACTTCCTCGGGATTTTAAAAATGTTAGGATTAACAAGGCAGAAATAACAATTACATGCAAATATAACCAATATCAGAAAATAATAAACCACACATAAGAGAACACAAGACACAAAGATTTAACATGGTTCACCCAATCCTTGAGCTACATCCACGAACAACGAGTCCAATATTTTATTATCCAGTGATTACAACCTGATTACAATCTATAATCCCTTATAGCTCAATTCCGCCGCAAGTACTAAAATCATACATCATAATGAAATCCCTAACCCTAAGCCAATATAACAAGGCTTATGTTGGTTAACAAGTTAACCCTAAAATACTTGACGATTCAACCTAAGAAAAGGCTTGACGAGTCAACCTAGGGAAATGTTTGACATGTCAACTCAAAAATGCTTGACGAATGAAAAGTGTATAGTACTTTCTTAGATAGTAATTTCCTAATCAGTCACCACAAGCTAACAATCTCCCACTTGGGGACTGATCAAAATCCACACCAAATAATAATCTCCCACTTGGAGACTGATCATGTAGCTAAACCGCTACCTTGTGAGGCTCCCATTGGATCCAACCACCCTGGACTCAACTGTCCCTTTATTCCGTTTAGTCTAGTAGACCAACCGAAGTTGAAAAGGAGTTCAACTTCTCCCTTGTTACTACCTTTGTAAACATATTTGTTGGATTATCATCTGTATGTATCTTTTCCATCTTTAACTACCCACCATCCAAAACCGAGCAAATGAAATGGTACCGCAACTATATGTGTTTTGTCTTTGAGTGCAAAGCAGAATTCTTCGCAAGATGAATGACACTTTGGCTATTTGTATGCAAAAAATTACCCATCTGAGGATGTCCCAATTCTTCCATGAAGAATTGAAGCCATATCATCTCCTTGGCTGCCTCTGTAGTAGCAACATACTCTGCCTCTGTAGTGGATAAAGAAACCACCTTTTGTAGTCGAGAAATCCAACTCACTACTATCCCACCAACAATAAATACATAACCTGTAGTACTCCTCCTACTATCTATATCTCCTGCTAAGTCTGAGTCAACATAGCCTTTTATAGTAGTAGTAGAACCCCCAAAGTGTAAACACTTACTGGATTTACCTCTCAAATATCTAAGAATCCATTTGACTGCATTCCAATGCTCAATACCAGGGTTAATCATATATCGGCTAACGACTCCCACTACATGTGCAATATCTAGCCTAGTACATACCATAGCATACATTAAGCTCCCTACAATTGAAGCATAAGGTACCTTAGACATTTTAGTCTCTTCTTCTGGTGTCTTGGGACACATATCCTTAGTCAATTTCAAATGACTAGGCAAAGGTGTGCTGACAACTTTGGCATTCTCCATAGAGAAACGTTGCAACACCTTCTTAATATAATCAGCCTGAGATAGAGACAATTTCCTATTTTTCCTATCTCTGCAAATTTTCATACCAAGGATTTGTTTTTCTGCCCCCAAATCCTTCATAGAAAATGAATGTGCTAACTGTTGTTTCAACCCCTTAATGTGATCCATGTTAGACCCAGCTACAAGCATATCATCAACATATAAACATAAAATCATGTAGCTATCATCATCCAACCTCTTAAAATAAACACAATGGTTAGAATGACACTGACTATATCCATGCTCATTCATAAAAGTGTCAAATTTAATATACCATTGCCGAGGTGCTTGCTTCAAGCCATATAAATTTTTTTGCAATTTGCACACTAAACTCTCCTTACCCTTGACCTCAAATCCCCGTGGTTGTACCATATATATTTCTTCATTCAAATCACCATGAAGAAAAGTTGTTTTAACATCAAGCTGCTCTAAATGCAAATCTTCAGTAGCCACAATACTTAAAACAGTACAAATAGAAGTCATTTTAACATCTGGAGAAAAAATCTCATCAAAATCAATACCATGTTTCTGTGCAAATCCTTTTACAACTAATCTAGCTTTAAATCTTTTCTTACCTCCATCCTCTTCTTTTATCCTGTAAACCCATTTATTCTGTAAAGCCCTTTTACCTGCAGGTAACTTGCATAAATCCCAAGTGTGATTTTTAGAAAAGAGTCCATTTCATCTGTCATTATAGACTCCCACTGAAGCTTTGTATCCACCTGCATAGCTTCATTATAACATTCAGGTTCACCAACATCTATTAACAAAATAGAATATAGAGATGGAGAAAATCTTTCTGGAGGTCTACTTAGCCTTGTTGACCGTCAAACATTCACTGGGGTGTGTGGTATTTGTTGTTGCTATTGTTGTGAAGCATAAGGAATTTTTGGAATATTATCATTTGGAATATCATCCAGCACTACATAATCATTTTCTTTCTTCTCATGTTGCTGCAATAGATCTTTGTACAACACTTTCTCATTGAATATGACATCCCTGCTTCTTACAATTTTATGATTTTAAAAATCCCAAAGCCTATAACCAAATTCATCAATGCCATATCCAACAAATACACATTTCTTTGACTTAGCTTCCAGCTTGGTTCTATTTTCAGAATCTATAAGTGCAAAAGTTTCACAACCAAAGGTTTTGAGAAAAGAATAACTCACCTTCTTACCACTCCATGCTTCCTCTGGAATACCACTATCCAAAGGGGTAGAGGGGCCTCTATTGATTAAATAAACAATAGTGTTCATAGCCTTTCCCACATATTTTTGGGCAGCCTAACATGCAACCTCATACTCCTTGCACGCTCCATTATTGTCCTGTTCATGCGTTCAACCACTCCATTTTCTTGTGGAGTCCTTGGTACAGTTTTCTGCCTATGAATACCATTAGAGGAACAATAATCTTCAAATTTTGTGCTGCAATACTCACCACCATTATCAGATCTGAGACATTTTAACCTTTTACCAGTCTCATTCTCAACCAAACATTTCCATTTCTTAAAAGTTTGAAATACATCAGATTTCTATCTAAGGAAATAAATCCATACTTTTCTTGTTGCATCATCTATAAATGTAACATAATATAGAGAGCCACCAAGGGAAGATACCTGAGCTGGTCCCCATACATCTGTATGCACAAGCTCTAATCTCTCATTTTTCTTTTCCTTCCCACTCTTCACAAAACTAACTCTCTTTTGTTTTCCATAAACACAACTTTCACTGAAATCCATATTGACACATTTTAGACCAAGTAAAACTTTCTTTGAATGAAGTAATTTCATACCTTTCTCACTCATGTGCCTGAGTCTGTTGTGCCACAGTGCTGTGTCAGAATCTACAACAATGGTTTGATGTTCTTCCTGCTCAACTGCAACCACTGTTCCTAAACATTCATTATCTTCTGAAATAATTAAAGTAGAAGGAATAGTATGACCTGTACAAAGATATAAGGTGCCTACTTTCACACCTTTTTCTACTACTAAGGAACCTTTTGAAACCTTCCAATTTTTATCATTAAAAGTAACTGTGAAACCCTCATTAGTGAGTTGCCCTGCTGAAATTAAATTTCTACTCAACCTTGGAACATGTCTTACCTCTTGTAGTAGCCAATGGTTCCCATTGTGTAACTTAATCTTGATTTTCCCTTTTCCAACAATTTGACAGGGTTCATTATCTCCCAAATAAACTAGCCCAAAATCCCCTTGGACATAATCAACAAAATAACCTCTATGGGATGTAGCATGAAATGAAGCCCCTAAATCTAACACCCATGAATCATCAACATTTTCTAAAGACAAGAGCAAAGCATCCTCTTCAGATTTGTTACTTACCACATTTGCCTCCTTGTTTCTATCATGTTTGTCTCCTTGATCTTTCTTCTGAGACCAACAATCTTTCTTCTTATGACCTGGTTTTCCATAGTACCAGCAATCATTTGGCCCTTTGGATTCAGACCTCTTTCCCTTTGATTTTCCTCTTGATTTCCCACGATTTCCAGAGTTGTTTCCTCTATCTCTTGTTCTACCTCTACTTTTTGCATTCAATACACTACCTGATGTGGATGCCCTTGAGATTTTCATATGAATTTACTCACTTAATATAACACCAATAACATCATCAAACTTTAGGGTATTAGAACTAGAAATAGAATTAGTAACAACCATTACCAAGCCATTCCAACTTTCTGGCAAAGAACACAAAATCAAGAGAGCCCTAACCTCTTTATCAAAAGTAATTTTAACTGAGGCTAACTGACTTGTAACTGTATTAAACTCATTTAAATGATTAGTGACTAATCCACCTTCTACCATTTTCATATTAAATAAATGCTTCATAAGAAATACCTTGTTTGAAGCTGAAGGCTTTTCATACAACTTCGCTAGGGTTTCCATCAGAGTTTGAGTTGTTGTTGCTCCAGTAATATTGAATGCCACCGATTGTGCTAGGCATAGATGAATGCTCCCCAGTGCCTTCCTATCCAAAATATCCCATTCTTCCTAAGACATTGTTGCCTCTTTCTTGGCTATTCCCTCTAATGGCCGCCATAGATCCTTCTAATAGAGATAGTCCTCCATTTGCATCTTCCATAATTGGAAGTTCTACCCATTAAACTTTTCAACCTTTAGCCTACCCTCATCTACCATTTCTCCCACTTAATCGAGAGACTCTCCCACTGACTCATGAGACTTGCTTCAGAGAATAGATGAAAGAACAAATGAAATAACCTTGCTCTGATACCACTTGTTAGGATTAACAAGGCAAAAATAACAATTACATGCAAATATAACCAATATCAAAAAACAATAAACCACATAGAAGAGAACACAAGACACAAAGATTTAACGTGGTTCACCCAATCCTTGGGCTACGTCCACCAACAATGAGTCCAATGTTTTATTATTGAGTGATTACAACCTGATTACAATTTGTAATCCCTTATAGCTCAATTCCACCGCAAGTACTAAAATCATACATCATAATGAAATCCCTAACCCTAAGCCAATATAACAAGGCTTATGTTGGTTAACAAGTTAACCCTAAAATACTTGACGAGTCAACCTAAGAAAAGGCTTGACGAGTCAACCTAGGGAAATGTTTGACGTGTCAACTCAAAAATGCTTGATGAGTTAACCCCAAAAATTGTATAGTACTTTCCTAGATAGTAAAATACTTTAAAATGATTAGAAAATGCTTAACGAGTTAACCCTGAACCCCATGACGAATGAAAAGTGTATAGTACTTTCCTAGATAGTACTTTCCTGATCAGTCACCATAAGCTAACAATCTCCCACTTGGGGACTGATCAAACTCCACACCAAACAACAAAAAATACTTAAATCATAGAGAGGGATGCTTTGGAGAGTAGCCTTAAACACCAAAATTTTACCAGCCTGGCTCAGAAGAGCACCCTTCCAACCAGCTAGACTCCTGTGGAATTTATCAATCATAGCTCTCCAAAAAGAATCAGGGGGTTCAAGGAAGAGAGGAAAAACTAAGTAGGATCTAGGAAGGCATCCCACATCACATCCCATCACCCTTTTTATCCTTTCTTGTCTTCAATCAGGAACATTAATAAATAAAATAGAACTCTTGTTCTAATTTATAATCTATCCAGTAGCAACACCATAATTATCAAGGGTTTTTTTGATGATTTTACCATTTTTTATAGAGGCTTCCCCCATAATAATAGAGTCATCCACAAACTACTGGTGAGAATAAATCTTCTCTTTTGAAGAAGGATGCAGCCCTCTAAATTCACCTTTGTTAACCAATCGACCAATGTATCTACCCAAACACTTTTCCATAATAATGAAAAGGATTGGAGACAAAGGGCCCCCCTGTCTAAGACCTCTCAAAGACTTGAAGAAGGGAGTAGGAGATCCATTCACAAGCACCAAGAAAGTAGCAAAGGAAACAAGACAATGAATAAGATCTCCACTTCTCTTATTGAAGCTAAAAGCCTCTAAAGTATCCTTCAAAAAATCCCAGTCAACCCTATCATAAGCTTTAGACAAGTCCAACTTCAACAAAAAACCTTCTTTTTTAGACATCGTCAAAGAATGGATGTTTTCATGAATAGAAATGATTGAGTCCAGAATTTGTCTTCCTTGGACAAAGCCATTATGTTGTCTAGAAATTAGGGAGGGAAGAAAAATAAGAACTCTAGAGGTAAGGAATTTTGAGATAATCTTGTCCACAGAGTTGCATAAGCTGATAGGTTTGAACTGATCCAAACTATCAGCACCCACTTTCTTTGGAATCAAGGCTATAAAGGTACCATTAAGTTCCTTAAGAATCCTTCTTGAGCCAAAAAAATCTTTCACCACATTGACAACATCATCCTCAATAATATTCCAATACTTATGAAAAAAGAAGAGAGGGTACCCATCAGGGCTAGGGGCTTTGTCTCCTTCAAAGGAAAAGACAACCTTATGAATCTCATCCTTTGAAGGGATAGCAGTAATTGCTTTGTTTTGTTCTTCATTCAAAATACAAGGAATACCATCCAACAACTCCTTTTGACGTTCCTTGTTTAGGTTATCAGATTTCTTAAAGAGATCAACAAAAAAATTATTAGCTTCTCCCCTAAACTCATCCTCTTTTTCACTAATGGCTCCATTAATCTTAAATCTGGAGATTTTATTTCCCATTCTGTGTTTCATAGTGGTCATGAAAAAGTACTTCAAATTTCTGTCCCCCTTCCTTCAAAAAAATCTTCCTAGACCTTTGTCTCCAAAAGCTTTCTTCTTTTGAGATTATATCATGGTATTCCACAAGTTTTGTATCTTCCTCATCCTTAGAGAAGATGCTATAACCATCCTTCTGAATACTATCCTGAGTATCCTTCAACTCCTCTACAATTTTCCTTTTATTGGTAAAGATATTCCCAAAAGTCTCTTTGTTCCATTTTTTAATATTGTTCTTAACATTTTAAAGCTTCTGAGCTATCTTGAACATGGCCGTTCCCTCAATCCTAATACTCCACCACTCCTCAATGAGTTTTTCCAGATTAGGATGGATAGTTCACATTTTCTCAAAATGAAAAGGGAAGTTCCTTTTCAAACCATTAGTCTCAGCAATAAGGGTAATCAGATAGTGATCTAAACCAAGTCTAATATAAGCCGATAAGGTGCAGGAATAGCTCTTAAACCACTCACTACTTGCAAGTGCCTTGTCAAGTCTAACTTGGATAAGCTCATTACCAGATCTCCTGTTGGTCTAGGTATAATTGATCCCCTGCAAATCTATGTCATGTAAAGTTTGGCTATCAATGAAGTCCATAAAATCAGTTCTGCTGTCTAGATTTGGTTGACTCCCTCCAAGTTTCTCATTTTCCTTTAAAGGAGTGTTAAAATCCCCCATTATGACCCACCCTTCATCAGCAAAATCACTCCTTTTTCTAGAAATATCATTCCAAAAATATTTCCTCCCCCATTTACTATTGGGAGCATAAATATTTGTCAAAATCCACGAGGTGCCATCCTTAATATGCCAAAATCTGATATTAGCCATATTATTACCTTGGGAAATAACCTCCCCCCTTATGAAATTACAATTCCAAGTAACCACAATACCCCCTGAAGCCCCATCAGCATCACCACCAAGGGTTTTACCATTGCTAAAAAAATAGTGTTTCTCAACTTTGTCCTTGGACATCTTAGTCTCCTGAAGTAAGACAATGTTTGGCTTGTTATCTCTTATCAAGTTTTTAACCATGTCCTACTTATGAGGATTATTTAATCCTCTTACATTCCAAGAAATAATCTTCATTGCTTATGGAAGGATCTAGACTCTAGGATGGTTCTTTGACTTCCATCCGCTATGTTCCTGCTGGCCTCTAACACTCTTCTTTTCTTATTTGAGGGCCTTCCTGGGGAGACATGAATGGCTCCCACATCTCCATTTTTTCTACTTCTAGTTCTTCTAGCAATCATAGTAGCATTCTTAGTCATCTTCAAAAATCCTTCTTTTTTCTTATTTTTTGCTGTCTTTTTGTTTTCCACATCTATCCATCCATCTTCAGTCAAGACATCACAACCCAAAAGGGAAGCATCAATATCCACCTCATCTCCCCATTTTTCAGACTTAGATATAAGGGGTAAATGCTTATCAGATACCGTATGAGTAGAAATAGTATTCTGAGACAAATCTTTAGAATACCCCACTATGGCACAATTTTGGGCATCCTGGAAGGTATCATCCTTATTTTGTATAGGTAAGGTATTAACATTACCTCCAGACATTTCTCTCTCAATCAAATACACATCAAAATCCTCCTTAACCTCCGTCTCACCCAAAGGCCTGCTTTGAACTTCTTCAACAAAAAGAATCATCTATTCTCCTTTGGGGAGAATCATTAATTATTTCCATGCTAACCCCCTTATTCTGCTCTGTTTCAAAAGGAGAAGTACCACTGCCTTCTCCAATAGTGCCCTTCTCCTCCATCTTTCCTTCTTGCTTCCCATTGTCACTTTTCCCATTGAAGTTCATTCCAGATCCTAACTTTCTCACCCACACCTTCTTTTGTTTCTTAGATTGGGGTATTAGTTTTGAACATCTTTGTTCTAGATCTTGTATTCATTCACAATCTTAAGTGTTGAACATGGCCATTTTATAATATTTGGTATCATAGTTGAAGGTTAATTGGTTCTAGGCATTCCTCTATTTTTTGTTTCTTAGCTCGGAAAGCTTGTGGGAATATGTTAGAAGAAATTTAAGGTTTTTGAAAGGCTTATGAGGTTCAAATAAATTTTCTATGTGTTATTTTTTTAGATTACTGTGATTGGAAACCATGGATATTGTTAATGTGATCTATGCTAGAAATTGGAGGTTCATGATTGTGGACCTTCATGGAGTTGGTTATGGTTTGGTAACCTAGAGATCTTGTTTGATAATATATGTATATCCTTTTTTTGTGGTATTGTTCCTTTATTTTTTTTTCATTTCTGGGTGGATATTTTGTAACTGATAGTATTGGGATCAATTGCAAAATAGTGGTTCCAGCCATAATGTGTCAGACACAGTCTCTCTTAGTTCTAAGGGAAGGCTTCCCCTTATTATTGCTACTAGAATCAAATAAATATTTAACTACGTCTATTTACACTAAGCTAAACTGGGGCATGAAATTCATCTTATTCTCTTATTTTAGAATAGATGTCACCTTTACAAAATGATCTTTAATCACTAGTGCAATTCACTTACAAAGTATTAGTTGAAGCAATAATCCCGATAAGAAAAATATTAGACGTAAGGATAATTTTTAGTATACAAACATATTTTAGTAACTTGTAAGCTCACAAAAGCTCATTGTCTTTCCATGACTCCTTTGTGAATTTAAAAACAAAGATATAAAAACATGCAACTCAAAGTCTCCAATGTATTTTTACCTTATAAGTACACAAATGCAAAAATAAGAGCAACATAAAGTTTACAAGTTATCTCATTACTTGAGCATTCTACACTATTTTCAATTGTGATAAGAAACTCAAAGTCTATAAAATCAAGTTTAAAAACCTAACTATAACTCTAAACACAATAAGTAGCTCAAAGTCTTCCAGATCAAGTTTAAATCCCTCTTGAACAACAAAAAAATACTCATAATCAATGTTGTCACGTGAAAATTTGAATCATCACAAAGTTTGAAAGAAAGTTGTCTCTTTTATTGAGTAAAAATTGATTTACATATAAGCTCAAAGTCTTAGAATGCTCAACAAATTGATAGAGTTTTACTGCATTGCCAAAAGATGATTATTTGAAATAATTCCTCTTGTCTTTTTAGAAGAGAGGTTGAGAGAAAAAGGTGGAAAAACTAATTAATGTTGACTTATTCAACATTAAAAGTCCTAACCTATTGTAAATTATAATGTGATACATGAAATCACAAGTTACAACTTTCCTTATAATGTGTTCACATGCAATTACAATTTCAAAATTTACATGTAATTTGTCAAAAATAAATTACATATGCATGACTAAAAGCCAAATAAGGGTCTAACAAGATACGGATGCTATCAACATCATCCTCTACCAAATATTTACACTACTACATGGTGCTAATACTTGAAGTATTCAGATTTGGTGAAGGCACTTTGTTCATGAACACCAACTTGGATCTTTGATGAAACCCCACCTCATCTTCTTGTATGGGTTAGTATTGGTTCTTTAGGGGAGGTTCTCTTTGTAAAGTTAAGGTGTGAAGCTCAAAGAGTTAGAACATCATCATGCATTTTAGGAGAACACATGACAATTTATTCACATTGGAAGTGTTGCAAAATAAGGTCCATGCCTTGATTTATCATGAGGGAGGAACGTGTGTCCAAACTAGACTAACAAAGAAATGATGAAAATGATGCAACTGCAGGGTCATGGTTAAATTTTAGGTCTTGGAAGTTGGATTGCAAGAGGGGAAGGACATGAGCATTTACTTGTAATTGGGAAAAACAAAATTGTAACTTTGTGTATTCAATGGAAATGTGCAAGTTTGTTTTTTTAACCAGGTCCTAGAGACTCGATTAAAAGTAATTGGTAGTGCATTTTGAGGTTGCAGTTGGGTCTTAGAGAACTGACTGCAAGTGCAAATTTCTCACAAGCTTGCAGTTAAAAGTTTTTATGCCAATTACAAGTAACTCATCACTCGTAATGTAAGTTGGAAATTTTAAAGCCTATTGCAAGTAAGTTTAAAACCAAAAGTTTGGATGACATTTACTAGTGAATAAAATATATTTTAAGTGGGGTCCTAGGACCCTACTTGCAAATGGTCTTTACTTGAAAAATTGTATATTAAACCCAACTTGAAAAAATACTTGAAAACTAAAAGGCTTTACCTATGGTTGGGTCCTATAGACCCAACTACAAGTGCAACCTAAATGGATTGCATTTTGGGTCCTAGGACCCGAATTGAAAGTTGTGATACAATGAAAATCACCAAGTAGATGAACTTTCAAGTTGGGTCTTAATTGCATGTGTATTTAAAGTATTGAGGCCTGAATTACAAGTTACAATGCTCATGACTTGTAGTGATGGGTCTAAGACCCAATTTGACATATTATGCACTTGCAATGACAACTTGTAAAACTACTTACACTAGTGGCTTAGAAACCTTACTTGAAAAAGGGATGGGTGCTAACACTTGTACTGGCAGGTCTAAAACCCGACTTGACATGTAAGACAAAAATATTATAAAACATTAATAAATTAGACAATTTTGAGTCTCTATGTAATGCCTTGCCAAGGAACCCTTAGAATAAAGGGTAATACACACATTAATATAAACATCAATGACATAAGTGCATAACGTAAAGAACATTGCATTTAAGCAATAAAGAAACAAGATGACAATCATCATATGATTGTGCACAAGTGAAAGTCTATAGGTACTTTGAAGGGCTTCATGAAAACCCTAAAAAAACCTACAAAAGTGGATACTCACATTCCCTATGATGCTTTACTAGAGCTCATACAATGTCCAATGTGATACATACGACCAAACCAGATGATAGTTCATGACTTTCAATTCAGGAGATCAAGTCAATCCTTGAATGTAGACAAGATAAGGTTCATTTTAAATGCTAAATGATATGTGCATCTAATAAGCTCAATTAATGATTGCAAATAAGTCAAAACCATCACAAGAGTAAAGGGTATCCAAAATACTAGTTGATTTGCACTCAAACCATTGGCATCATAAAACTGCCATAAATGTCCAAGTCTCCAGGTGTAAATGCGCACCTAAAGATGACAAATGCACAACAAGGCTTCATGGATGCATAGTCAGATTTACTTAATGTTTAGAAGTACATGATATTTGCATAGAAATGGAGAAATTTAGGAAAAATGAAAAAAATGTAAGGCCAAATCCAATGTATGACCAAACAAAGATGCCCTTTAAATTGTGGAGTATTGATTACAAAAAATCAAGGCCATAATCACTTGATAAGATCAATTTGAATGGAAATGAATAAATCTACTGAGTATGATAACATACAAGTGTAATCAATGAAAGTAAGTGCATAGGGATAGATAAGAGAACATCATTCTCCAAGTTACACCACTGAGTTTGATTTTCAACTTGTATGTTAGTCCCCAATAGTGACATGCCGCACTACTCGACCATGTGGATCCTCAGGTCCACCCTATCATGCTCATGAAGATAGTTTTACAACCCAAGCAATCATACTGAACATAGAATAAGAAAGCTATCACACATGCCATACATGTGCAATGATCAGGGGATGCCACAAAAATCCCAATGGAATCACTCAAACAAGATATACCAAGATATAACAACACCAAGTTCTCTACTCAGACCTAAACAAAGTTATGGTGGAGAGACTCAAGAATGGAGTGCCATCACATGACTCAATGTACCCGTGCAGTTTTGAGCAACCCTTCTCTCATTAAGGTGGCTCTACTATGTTAGCTCAACATTACTCAGATGTCCATGACAATTCTAGCTCAAAATCTATAGATGGTCATGGATATGTCAGCTCAATGTCGCTCAAATGACCATGATAATCATGTTAGTTAATTATTGTTGTTATGTTTAACCCCATTTATTTATTTAAATTATTTATTCTTATTAAGAACTCTACCAAAGGTTACCCTAGTGACCCCTTTGTGTCCCAACCTGCCTTGGAGAGCTACTCAATTCCACTACTCTACACCAACTGATCATCTTGCTACAAGATCTCTTTCACCATCATTGGTTAAATGAATTAACCTCTTATGGGTAAATTACAAAAGATATTGGGAAAACAATAAATTAAGGATTTACAAGGTCTATGCCACCTTAATCCTAATATGGTTAATAGATTTAGCCTATTTTTACTTGAAATAATTAGAAGATAAGATACTCACCTATTTATAAGTTGTGGACTCGATATGTTTAAGATGTTTTAAACTCCTAGGAAACATGATTTTCCTATAGGGTTGTAGTGTTCTCTTGTTTTTAGTTGTTTGGTTTGTAGATATGTGCTTATTCCATTGTTCAGATGACATGTTTAATTTGAATGTTTGGATGTTTAAGTGAATGTCATACATATGTAGATGGTTTTGTAGGTTTTACATGTTAACTATTTTTTTTTAATATGTAGATCTATGATAAGACTATATTCATGGTGTTCTAGATGAAGACGATTATAAGTTTGCATGTCTTCTTGTAGGGTTCTTATTTATCTATGGTTACTCCTATATGGGTTTGATTGATAAATTTGATATAGAATTAATTATTGTGTTTTAAGTATTGGAATTACACATGTTATGCCAACTTATCTTTTTTAAGCATGATACTGATGTGGGGTTAAATCTTTTAGTTATTTGAGATTGAGAAACTGAATACGTATTTCTCATTTGAGATGTTGCATATGTGCTCATCTTGTAATTTTTTTCATGATGACTCAATTTGGTAGCACTTATTGTTGGTCACTGTTATTATATTGGCATGTTTATTGTAGCGAGGACATGATTTATTAATGTATGCACCCTAAAATGGTCGCCTAGACCTTGGGCCCCCATTTCTGTAATTTATCAAATCCCTGAATCAACATTTTCAAATATCAACAATATCAATTATATCAATTTCCTTGATCAAATCATAATCAATTCAATATTTCCTAAGGTTTGAGCCTTATTTAATTTAAAAGAAATAAAAATAAAAATCTTATTTAATTAAGAGAACATACTCCTTTTTAATTAATTAAAAATCTCTTTTAATTAAATAATAAAATCACTTTATCCTAAGCCTTTATTTAATTAAAAGAAATTTCCTCCCCTTTTATTTAAATAAAAAATCTCCACTTTTCTTCTTATCCTAAGTTGCAAAAATAAAACATTTATTCTTATTTTATAAAAAGGAAAAAACATTTTTTGTCTCATATGGACATAAAGTCAACTCCTATTTTCCTATTGGAGGATATTTGTGCACAAAGATCAAGCTTCTTTTTTTCTCCACCATTGATTAAGTCTTTTGCCTCTTAATCACAATGGTCCATTCCTTTTCACTTCCTATAAAAAAAGAGCTCTCTTCCTCATTTTCATATCTTAAGTTTTCATGCTAATATCATGCTACAAGTTTTCTAGGTCATTTGGAGCTCTTTGAAGACATTCTACATCCAAGCTTTGAAGACTTGTTATTGCATTTCATTGTAGTTGCAAATTTCCTTTCTTAGTTGCATTATCATGACATATTAGCTTAGATTTCCTTTTATGCAATAGATTAACTTGCATTGTCATATAGATTTGCATTGCATTGCGTACATTTGGTTTTATTGGAGATATTGACATTCTTTCCCTTATCTGTGATTTGTAATCTCTCATTGTGTGGTTGACTAGCAAGGTCATGAGTTTATAGCTCTAGCTGAGAGCAATTTTACAAATCTTGCAACTCCATGCATAGAGAGCTATAGATCGATTTGTGAGGGCTCATTATTGAGTTTTCTTGCATGTAAGGATTCATAGAAGTGTGAAAAAATTTTAGCACATATTTTTTGGCACCCACTGTGGGGAAACCCACCTCTTGCATGCTAGTTTTGATTATTTTTGGAGCTAACCCTTGTGCAGATTTGTTTGGAGATGGAAAACCCTAGATTTTCAAAGATTTGATCATATCTACCAAATTTTTTTTTTTTTTTGTCTAAATATTTTTTTTCAAGTTGGTGACATATTAGAGAAGCTCCAAAAAAAAATTCAAATTTTTTGGAGGTGATTTTTATTTTTTATGATTTTTTCTTGATTTTTCATAAAAAATCAAATTTTGGCACAAATCAGTGTATTTTTTAGAAATGTTTACATTTATGAAAAGGTCTTGAAATTATATATGGGATCCATTCACTGTGTTTTTAAGTTAGAGGTCATATCATATCTCATTTGGCTGATTTACAAAAAGTGGTCTATTTTGGTAAAATGGCTCTCTAGGGCACAAATGAAAAGATCTTTTCAAAATTTTGACATTTTTGGAAAGCTCTCTATTTTTTGATAGAGGTCTTTTTTTTTCATTTTAGGTTTAGGGTCCATATTCATGTGGTATAAGTCCAATCTTGTTGACAAGGTCAAAAATCAAAATTAAAAAAAAGGGTATTTGATGATTAGTATGCATTTATTTTTCACATGGTTCAATGCATGATGTGAGTTGTCATTTGAATTATTTGCTGGTTATTATTGCTCCTAACAATTGATTTTCAGATCTAACCACCTTAGGGTTTGCATAAGTTGGATATACATTGCATATCTTGTTTGCTTGTTTCTTGTCTTGTTCATTTGAAGGTGCTCTTGCTTTCATGGAAAATGCTTAAAACAAAGCGTTGGACTTGAGGTACTTTGTTCCATCTCTAAAAAATTTAGATTTTGAAATTAAAATTGAACCTCTCATGTGTTTGGCTTGAGTGTTTACATGCTTTCATAGAACACATTTCAATTGATGCTCTTAATGGGAAATGAATGAACATAGATTTGCTTTCATACAAGTTTGTGTAAGTGAATGCTTGTGTTTAAACCTTAAGTAATTCTTGGTTCCAATATCAAATATCTCATTGAGTAATTGAGGGCATGGATTCATTCCTTGTTTACATAAGGAGTTAAATGCACCACTTTGTGGACTCACTCTATGTTTACTTGGAAAGTTAAATATTCCATTGTTCAACACTTTTTCATTTGTGAGTAGTATTGGTAAGCAACTTTAGAGTACTTTTGATTGATCTTGTTGGCTAAATTGGGTTGTTGAACTTGCTTATTTATAATGACCCCTCGTTTCCACCCTTTGGATGCAATATCAACATTCATACATAGGGGAGGGGTCTACTTGAAAAGAGCATTAAGTGTTCCACAAATTTTCTCCCTTTTTATGCTTTTTTGATCTCATTAGTTTTCTAAAGTGTGGACTCACTTTGAGTTTGTGTGAAGAGTTAAATGTTCCACTTTTGGACTCACTTTGAGTTTTTGTGAGAGTTAAATGTTCCACCTTTTGGACTCACTTCACATTCACTTGAAGAGTTAAATGTTCCACTTTTGGACTCACTTCACTTTTACTTGAAGAGTTAAGTGTTCCACCTTTAGTGCTTTAAATGCTTTTGATAGTGAATTACTTGCTTTTTATTTTTAGAAGGCCTGCTTGGGGACACACTACCTCAAGGGATGACCTTAACTCCTGTGTTTTAGCAGAGTATAAATAGCGGGATGTGAATTGAAAGACACCTCTCTTAGGAATTGAGTTTGATATCACTCTTGGCTAAGCCTCAAAGAACTTTATACCTTTGAGAAGTGAAGGAGGAGATTTGGGTTACCGTCTCCCCTTGGTTGTGTGATTTCAGATTCTTCTCATCTACGGATTTGGGCCTCACGTACCTTGCGTATATTGAGGACTCCTTAGAAAAGCCATGTATATCCTTGTAGATAGCTTGATAAGGTGTTGTGTTCTAAGTGCCTGCTAAAACATCTTCAAGAACATACACAAGTAGAACCTTTAAGGAGTAGGAATACTAAGTCACTATCTCCGTTCATGCGCAAGGTTGCTTTGTCCCTTGCCCATTGTTTGAAGACTATTTGCTTGAACTCCTTGATTTCTGTCTTATGTGCCTGTTCAATGATGAAAATCTATTGATGTACTTACTTGATCTTTTAAAACAAACTGAGTTCCTAAGTTGAAACACCAACTTTTCACAACTTGCTTGATTTCCTACCTTGTCATTAGAGACTTGCCTTGACTGCAAATTTTTTATTTTAGCCTTCTAGGGATCATCTCAATTGATTTATAAGGTTACCTTGAAAATAATTTGCCAAGTTAGAAAGCTATTCTTAGTGAAAATTTTATCTTTAAGATTGTTGATTACACCCTTGGAAAATTTTGGTCCTCTTAATGTCCAAATCATTTTTCATCTATCTCAATTTCAATTGAATTTTGGCCTAGTCCAACCTCCTGATTCAAAAGTGCAAGGATATTCATCCTTTGATTTAAAGCACCTCTTTGACAGTGTTGGTAAAACCCTTTTATTTTCTATCTTTTCATTTTCTCTTTGGACAATAGATAATCTTAATTATCCTAGGTTGGCATTGACACTTTGAGAGATTGACTTATCACCTAGAGTTTCTTTCTTTCATATTAGTTACAACAAGATACCAAGTTAGTCAAAGGAAACAACCTCCAGTTGTCAGATCCTAGGTGCTGTCATGTTGCTCAACATCTCAATGAACATTATGGTATCAATTGCATAAGATGAATCTTAGTCTTCTTCTTTCTTCTCCATTTCTCATGTTCTTCTGAAGTCTTCTATTCCCATGGGAAATTCTTCTTCTTCTTCTTCTTGATTCTTTTCCTCTTATTATCTAGTCTACACTCCCTTATTTATCTCTTCTATTCATTTATTCTACACTTGATTCCTCCTCTTCTAGAACCATGAATTTCAACTATCTTGTTAAGGAATCTCTCTTGAGAATAGATGATCTTGAACTCATTGTTCAATTTGAAGGGTATCTTTATTCCTCCAATAGTCCTTCCAAATATCTCATGGGTGATAAACTTATGGCAAAAATAAAGGAAAAGATGATTAAGTCAGATACCTTTGCTAGAATCATAGACATGATCATATCACAACCTCCTTCTTCTAAATGTTCTTCATCATCTAAGTTTTCTCATTCTTCCTCATCTTCCAAATCTTACCATGACTCTTCTAAACATTATTCACATTCTTCATTATCTAAGTCTTCTTCTTCCACTAAGTCTTTAATTTCCTCTTCTTCACGATCTCATTCTTCTTCTACTTTTCCCAAGAGTCTTACTTCTCTTCAGAAGACATACCATAAAGAGCAATGTGATAGTCCTTATGATGTCTCTTCCACAAAGAGTGACATACCCACCTATGATGACTATGATGACTATGATGATGGACAATGTAGTGATGCCCATGAAACTTCTATTCCTAAGCATCATCCTCGTGGTACACTTGTGATTTCTAAGGGGGAGTCGTATTGGGTAGACTATGATGGTGATCCATATGACTCTAAATTTGAAGAATTCTTTAATGATTTTTGTGAACAATACAATATTCCTACTGAGGAAGAGAAAATCTACCGCGCTGATTTCAAATGTCAAAAGAATCTCTCCTCTAAAAGTTCTCATGCTGAAAATAAAGGTTGCACTCTCAAGCAAGATCATATTAATGTTGAACCTTTGTCTTGTGATGGTTCCCTTCCATCCTCTACTTCCTCCAATACCCACACACTTCTTAAAGCTTTTGAGTCTTCCAAATCTTTCATAAATCCTTCATCCAACAAAGATCCTAAGGCTTTCCATGCAAATCCCTATAGTTATTCTCAAAGGCCACCTCTTAAAGATACTCAAGCTAACTTTCACTTGGCTGCAAATACTTTCAATAATGCTAAACCTAAAGAGCCTAAGCCTTTAAATGCTATAATGCCTATTTCAGCTAGTCTTTCAACATCTCCTCCAAAGTCTTCCATACAATTCCAACATGCTTCCTTGTCCGTAGAAGTGGCTCCATGTCAAGAGGACTCTAAAAATGATAAAGAAAAAAATATAAAAAAGATCAAGATCAGGAACCCTCCATATCATCCAATTCTCTTCATGATGTATCTCCTCCATTTCATGGTTCTTTTGATCCTCTACGCTCTTCCACATTCATTCCACCATCTCCTAAGCAAGATCAAGCTACTACTTACACCATTGAGCTTATTGATAATCAAAATGAGCTTACCACACTTGCACTTTCCAAAGATGATACTTCCATTAAGGTTATTAAAAATGGTGTTGTTACTTTTGATGTAAAGCTTATTGAAAATCAATAAAAAAATGATACGCTTATGCTATCCAAAGCTCCTTGTCAAGATCAAAGTCTTCCATCTTCTTGTTCTACCACTCCATGTTCACTTCCACTTTCTTCTCTTCCAAAATCTTTGCAAGCTACGAACAATCCTATTAAAGAAGGTGCTCCTATTCAAGATGTGCATGATCCTGTTGAAAACTCTAATGCTCACTCTAAAGATGCTGATGTCCTTGGTTGTCATATAGATGCTAATGAACTTATTGATTATCCTTTTGCATCTTCCACATCCATCCTTGGACCTCCTCCACCAATACTAAGGGCTTCACGTCTTCCTTCCATCTTGGGCCCTTATGTCCCTTCACTTTCCCCTCCTAATTTTCCTAATTCATCATCCATCTTGGGTCCTTACGTCCCTCCATCTCCTATCTTTCCTCAAGATCAACATAGATGCATACCCTTGAATTATTTTCATCCATCCACCCATCTAAACCAGTCGTATTTTTTTTCTTCTTCCACAAGTCCCAAGTCTTTTGGAAGTAACTTGAATGTTCAATACAAGAAAAAGAAACAATACAAGAATCCATAAAAAAAAGAAGATCACCATGTCTCCTCTAATCAACATGGGGGCATAAAGTCAAAAGAGATATCTAAGAAGAAAACTACAAGACAAGTATGGGTTCCAAAGTCCATCATTGAAGATATTCTCTCTAAATCATCAAAAAAAAATGAAAAGCCTATGACTATATGGATTCCAAAGTCTCTCTTAAGAGAGTCTAATATTGAACAAAAAGTGAAGTTGACATTCAAGCTTCCAAAAGCTTCCACTTCATCTTCTTCCAAAAACATTCTTCTATTCCATGTGCCTGAACCGCAACCTTTGCTAAACATTCACCATATTCCTTCTCGTATTCCTTCACTCACATTTCTTCCACCCTCTCGCCACCCTTCAAGGTGTGTGTTGAAGTTGATCTTGCCTTCCTTTCCATCTACCCTTTCACAATCCTTCCATTCATTATCCTTCTACCTTCTATCTTTTTTCCTCATTTGCCTATTCCTCCTATCTTCCAACCTCACTCGCTTTACATAAAACCCTGTCCTCCATTTTTCTCTTCCCTTTTCCTTTCCCTATCAACATCTTTGAGCATATCATTTTGAATCCTTGACATATCATGTTTTATCCTTTCAAGGAGCATTATCTAAAAAGCTTGCCTTCTTCCAAAAAAAAGAAAAAAAAAAGAAAAATTCAAAAAATAGAAAAATTAAAAAAGAAAACAAATTAAATTTTTTTTTTGAAAATGTGCCATGGTGAAAACCTGGAAACATGCACCTTGATAGCAAAAGTAAAGAAAAATAAATTCATCCTATGGTGAAAACCACTCCCTTGTGGCACCTTGGATAAGTACCATGATGAAAACCTGGTAGTCAAGCATCATGCGTAGTTCTTCTACATGTTTCATCCATTCCATTCCATCTTTGATCTTGACAATGTTGACCTATACTCGAACATTTGGCTATCTTGTGAGCTATCTTACGATGATTTTGCTTTCATTCCTTTCATGTCTAGCCTTCATCTTCATTTTTCTTCATTCATTCTATCCTTTCACTATCCTTTTCCCTTTGGTCTTGATCTAATAAAAAGAGTAAAATACAATGCTATGAAGTCTCTTGACATGTCTACCCTCTTTGGACTACATCCTTTCCTTCTTTTGCATTATGCTTTTGTGACTTATCCTATGCTAGCCTTTCATTACTTATCCAAATGTGCTTTGCATGATAATTTTTCCCTGGCTTGGGTAATCTTGAGGAGTTTGACCTTGATGATTTCTTCCCTCCATTTGCCTTCATTCTCCTTTCCTCCATCTTAGTCACCAGCTTGCTAATCCCTCTTGTTCCCCACCTTGCTAGACATTGGGACTACACGATGTGATCTTGCTTGAGAGTTTGATGCCCATTCTGTCTAGGGGCATCCTTTGTACATATTTTATGATCCTGAAAAAATACCAAAAAAATTGATATATGATGCTAACAAAATCCTAAAAAGCATAAAAAGTCCTGAAAAAATACAAAAAAATCAAAAAAATAAAAAATTCAAAAAAAAGAAGAAAAAGTGCCTTGGTGAAAACTTGGAAATAGATGCCTTGGTAGCAAAAATACAAAAAAATGAAAAAATAAAAAATTGCAATAAAATCCAAGTGGTGAAAACTTGGAAACAGGCGCTACTTGAGGCCTTTGCATTCCTATTTGTTAAGCATACGTCCTCGACACTGAACCTTTCTCCATCATGTCTTGACGTTATTTGGCATAGTCTGGAATTGGTCTTTATCTTTGTCTAGGGGGCATAATTGTTAGCATTGGTCTTTAGGTGCGTTTGTCTCTTGGGGCATTTCACAACAGGTGTTTTTCAACACTACCCTTGCGTCGAGTGTTTCTTAACACTTATCAGATGTCTTACCCAACAGTCTAAGTTTGATGCAATATTTCTCATTTGCAGATGTGATAACCCGAGTTTGACTCTATGACCAACACACACGCACTTAAACAATCAACTTGTTGAGATATGTTGACTTTATTTTTTCTTTGTGTGTTGTCTATGAGGATTTCTTTGATGAGTGGTCTCTCCTTGAGAAGTTTTCGATGATGCATAGCTAGAAGACTAAGGGTATGAGAACATGTTTTATTTATTTATCTACTTGTGGGTATATTTCGTTGATCCTAACTGTCATGAGCATTTATGCTGGTCTTACTTGACACTATGGATTGACAAGGTATTATTCTTGACTATTTTGCGAGTGCATGCTTCTAGTTATCCTGACTTTCATATGTCTTGATACAAGCATAATCTCGCCATATCAAACTTAGGTGATCTCACTACATTAGTCATCTGGACCTACATGTCTTTGATGCCTAGGTGGAATTTTCACATATCTATCTGATAAAGATCATATTCATATCCACATAGTTATGCTAGTGTGCATTGTATGATCTTACGACACTACCAGTAACGGTCAATGATGGTAATTAGATGTCTATAAGCGTTGTGACCTTGCAAGTCAACCACTTTTCATAGTAGCTTGCATTTTTAGGGTCATGTTAGATTAGTTTTGCATCTTGCATATGGAGAGAGCTCTTCTTTTTATCATCTACGAACTAGTTGGTCAACTGTGCTCATTTTCTGATTCTTCTTGATCATATCTTTCATTTCTAGTCTTTCATATCACATCATTTTCTATTCATTTTCAGACTCGAAATTAAAATCCGAGTCGCGTTTCCAAATTTTCTCATTCTTCTACACAGTTTACTGACCTTTTGAGGCATAATTCTTCGATCTTTGATGAAATTTCTTCCTTTCCATGTCTTCCAAACTTCTAGTCTATCATTCATTATCACTCACTTCATTTCTCTAAGGTTTGACTTAATTTTTATCCTATATCTTTCCCAGTCAAACTTAGTCAACCTGGGGCATGTCTTCACTGTTTGATGGTTATCCTATCATGCTCCATCCTTTGATTATGATTTATTATGACTTGATCAGGTTTATCAATTTGTTGTTCTCCTCTATCTGATTTTGATTTCGATTCCGAGGGGGCAGTACCTATCAGCTTTAATCTTTGATTCAGCTTTATCATTTAGCTCAGCTTGAGATTCTTATTTTTAGACTTGATTATCACCTAGCAGCGACAGTGGTGATTTTATCTTTCAATTTTTATCTCTTATTTTTCAGACTTGATTATTGCCTAGTAGTAATGGTGATAGTTTTGTCTAAGACTTGATTTGTACTTAGCAGCGATGGTGTTGGTCTTGTCTTTCAACTTTTTGCTTATTTTTGTCCTGATGTGTTCCCAAAATGAACACACATCTGGGTTGTTTTGTGATCCCAAATTGATCTCACATTTCAATTCTTCTTTGACTGCATGTGTTCCCGAAATGATCACACATTAGTCAAAGAGGGGCAAATGTATGCACCCTAAAATGGTCACCTAGACCTTGGGCCCCCATTTCTGTAATTTATCAAATCCCCGAATCAATATTTTCAAATATCAACAATATCAATTATATCAATTTCCTTGATCAAATCATAATCAATTCAATATTTCCTAAAGTTTGAGCCTTATTTAATTTAAAAGAAATAAAAATAAAAATCTTATTTAATTAAGAGAACATGCTCCCTTTTAATTAATTAAAAATCTCTTTTAATTAAATAATAAAATCACTTTATCCTAAGCCTTTATTTAATTAAAAGGAATTTCCTCCCCTTTTATTTAAATAAAAAATCTCCACTTTTCCTCTTATCCTAAGTTGCACAAATAAAATATTTATTCTTATTTAATAAAAGGAAAAAATATTTTTTGTCTCATATGGACATAAAGTCAACTCCTATTTTCCTATTGGAGGATATTTGTGCACAAGGATCAAGTTTCTTTTTTTCTCCACCGTTGATTAAGTCTTTTGCCTCTTAATCACAATGGTCCATTCCTTTTCACTTCCTATAAAAGAAGAGCTCTCTTCCTCATTTTCATATCTTAAGTTTTCATGCTAATATTATGCTACAGGTTTTCTAGGTCATTTGGAGCTCTTTGAAGACATTCTACATCCAAGCTTTGAAGACATTCTACATCCAAGCTTTGAAGACTTGTTATTGCATTTCATTGTAGTTGCATATTTCCTTTCTTAGTTGCATTATCATGGCATATTAGCTTAGATTTTTTTTTATGCAATATATTAACTTGCATTGTCATATAGATTTGCATTGCATTGCATACATTTGGTTTCATTGGAGATATTGGCATTCTTGCCCTTGTCTTTGATTTGGAATCTCTCATTGTGTGGTTGACTAGCAAGGTCATGAGTTTATAGCTCTAGCTGAGAGAAATTTTACAAATCTTGCAACTCCATGCATAGAGAGCTATGGATCAATTTGTGAAAGCTCATTGTTGAGTTTTCTTACATGTAAGGATTCATAAAAGTGTGACAACATTTTAGCACACAATTAAGAGTACCCTGTATAGTTTTTCATTTGAATCTTAGTAGTAGATTATGGTGCATGAGAGGATTTGTCCACTTTCAATGGAGTTTGGTAATGTTGTTCATGATGCTATGTATAACTTGGTAGCACTTCTAATGGGAGATTTATGTAGTTACATAACATGTTCTATCTTAGAATTTGTTTCAATATTTTGAATTTAATCTATTATGGTTGTAGTGTAAAGTAAGTTGTGGACAAACTTTGATTGGAATATGCATGGTATATTTCAATGGATGTTGGTGATATGTGGATCTCTTGGATTATGTCTATAGATAATAGCGATACTTTTAGATATTTGGATCCTATTGACAAAGGATGCACAGTTGTATATTCTTGGTTTGGAGATCATGGTTTGACTATTCCCTTTGAGAAGGTTACATGTTGAGCTCTTTGATTCTATTGGGGGCCATGAAGGAACTTCAGTTATGAGATACTTATCATGATTCTTGAAGAGCTTGGTTACATAGTTTAGTAGGAGATATTGTAGTGATGTAGATTCATCGTTTGATGATTGATGTTTATCTTCATGTGGTTTGTAGATAGTGAAATCTTGGTTTGCATATGAAGGAATTTTGAGTCTTTGGTGAGGTAATGATTTATGAGATGTTATTTTGTTGGGGCCATGAAGGATATTTAGTTATGATATAGTTATCACGATGGTTGAAGAGATTGGTTACATAGTTCAGTGGGAGATTTGATAGTGATGTAGATTCATCATTTGATGATGGATGATTTGTTGGGAAAAGTATTTCAACCTTGCATTTACATGGATATACTAATTTTAGTAAATTTTCATTTGAGCATGAATTTTTCCTATTCTTTCATCTAAGGTTTTGTTTGGTTGGATAAGCATATTGGTGAATTTTTTCGTTGCAAGATAATGTTCAATTTGGAAGATATTAAAGTTTTTGTTTTCATAAATCGCAAGGAAAAAAGTTGTAAATGATTTTTTAGAGGATTTAGAGGCACAAAAATGAGCAAAAATGTGGCTAATATTTTTAAAATTTTATGACATTATAAAGCACATCATGATCTTTCCAACGGTTCAAATGGTTCGTTAATCAACCACCCAGTTTGATATTTTTGGCCTTTAGAACTTGGGTCTCTTCAAATAAGAAATGTAAAAATATGTCGAACATGTAAATGAGCTAGAAATGGGAGTTACATGTGTTGGTTTGTGTATTGAAAAATCATAGGGCATATTTGACTGGAGATAATATGGGCACCACTTTATAAATGGTTTTTAGCCCTCGGTTTTATAATACTATTTGATGATTTCTTGTATTATATCTCCTATATATTAGGTGTGTGAGATGGAGGGTATGTGTAAGAGTCTTATAGCTATTAAATTATCTTTGGATCTACGGATGGTGATACTTTTGAGAGAATAGTTCTCTGCAAGTATATTGTAATTTGTTATTGTTTTCTAAATAATATATTGGGCAACTTTTGGAGTGTGGGTTTTTTTTTCTGACGAAAGGGTTTTCCCCACGTAAATCACTGTGTTGTGGTATGCATGTTGTTTTATGTTATTTCTGTTAAGATTTTGTAACTATTATAAATATTTGAGAATTTTTTACATCATTTCCTCAAGGTTAGAGTAGGAAGTTATTCTACTATTGAACTTCCTTACATGTGGTATCAAATCTTGATCACCTTTGGTTTTAGTTGCGGGTTGTTGGTTTTTTTTTTAACAAATCAAGATTTGAGTGGGAGCTTGTGTAGAAGATACTTTGTGATCTTGTTGTATGATTTTTGAGATGGCTAGTTCATTTGGAATAATAAAGGTGGGAAATTTTCTAGAAATAAATTTGAAATGCGGAAGTTGAAGATGGAAGATCTACTAATAGATTAAGATTTATGGGATGTTGTTGATGAGAATGTCACAAAACCTACAAATCTGGATGAGGCTAAAAAATATGTTGTTATTGACTGTAAAGAAACAAGTATAATTAGATTGTGCCTTGCAGACTCTATTTTAATCAATGTCCATGAAGAATCCTTTGCAAAGAATCTACAAAAGAAGCATGGTGTTATTTATCAAGAAAAGTCTTTAGTAAATAAGATTTTATTGAGGATGAAACTATATTCCTTGTGAATGGAGGAGGGTGATCAAATTACAAACCAATTGGAAGCATTCGATATGTTGGTGGATTAGTTGACATCCATTTGTGTTAAGATGGACGAGGAGGAGAAATGTCAGATCTTGCTTTGTTCTTTTCTTGATTAGTGGGATTATGTGGTGTGTTCTTTGATTTCTAAAGAGATGAGGAGGAAGGTATCCATTAGTTCCAAGGAACCCCTAGTTTCTTGTTGAAGACCTATGGAAAAGGGAAAGAAGAATGAGAAGCATAACAATACTTAATCTAGAAGGAGATCCAAATCTCTTCAAGAAAGTCCAAAGTTATTTGCTGGAATTGTGGTAAGCCTGGACACATCTATAAGGATTGGAAAAAATAAAAGAAGAAATTTTAATCTGACTTTGAGTATGAGAAGGAAGATGGTAATGCGTTCATTGCAACTTTGGCCACTCATGCATGGGATGATGCATGGTTAATTGGACTAGGTGCATCTTTTCATATGACCTCTAATAAATTTGGCTATCTAAATATGAAGAATTTGATAGAGGTAAGGTGTACTTGGGTGATAATTCTTATTTAAATATTTTTGGCCATGGAGAAGTTAAAATCATGTTTGTTAATGGTAGAATAAGAAAGATTAACGATCTTTTTCATCTCCTTGGTATAAGACAATTTTTTATTATTTGTGACCAAGCTAATAGATTTTAGTACATGAAAATAATTTTTTCTAATGCAAGATGTAAAATGGTGAGAGGTGCTATGGTGGTTTCTAGATGTGTCAGAATTGGCCCTTTGTATAAGCTGGATGCATACATTGCTAAGTGTAATAGTACATGTAATACCCCAAAAATGGGCTATAGGTTCATTAACCTCCTACATCCTCAAATCAAACGAAATCGACATCAAAGTCCTAACCTAAGGCACATCTGCACATCAAGTTATCAAAATCCTAATTGATTATTTTAAATCTGCATCGGGGAATATTCTTTGAAATATTCCTAATTTATTCTAATTATCTTTGATTTAATAATTATTTGGCGATAAATCATATTTATCCTAAAGTTTGATTAATTGAATATTCTAAATATTTAATTAATCAGATTTAATACTGCCACTTGATTATTTAATTAGATTTAATTAGATTTATTCCTAAATTATATTATTTAATTTTCACAATAAATCAAAAATCCTGTCAATAATTGATTAAATTCTTATTTAATTAATTAATGTCAATTGTCAATATTTAATGATATAGTTTTTAAATAAAAGTTTGATTTAATAATTAATTAACCCATAAATCAGTTATTTTATTTAAAAAATTAGTTAAGTTGAAGATAAATCACTTTATTTATTTAATTAATTCATAATTATCTATGCACATTTGAAAGAGCAGTTAAACATTAAATCAGAAAATCAATTCAAGTTGTTAACTTTTTGAAACTCAACATCTATTTTGAGTTAAAAGTTGCTCTAAACTTCTGATTTGAGTTAAAAAGCTGTTCTTGCATGATTTTGCACGATTTTGTGAGTTGATCTATTTTTAATCTCTTGTTGACTCAAAAATCAACCTGAGTTTATCAAGAGTGATTTATGGGTTTTCTCAATGCAACCTCAAGCCCTGGATTTCTATAAAATCAAGGTTCAACTCTTCACAAATTATCTCTCAATCTCTCGAATTTGCACAATTACTCTGGCGAAATTACAACTGAAGAATCAAGCTTTTGCAAATAGGCAACTTTGTGAGATCAATTCATATTTTTTCATAGCTTTTGCATAGTTTTTCATACCAATTCATATCGTTGTTAGAATAATCTGCATATCATTTCAATTCAATTCTAGATTAGATTCATATAGTTTTTCATATCATTGCACATAAAATACAAAAATATAGATTAATCTGCATTCATTCTACATTCATCTTTTTGCATTCAAATCCTTTGTTTAGGTGTTGCATTGTCACTGATCTCGGTCTAATCTGAGAATACCATACTCGCACCTACTAGAAGGTAGTAAATCACCTGGTTAGCTTAGTTTCATTTATTTGAAGATTCTGATTTTGGTAACCTCTAATGTTTTACTGAAGTGTTGTGTCCACAGCTAGGTACAATTTTCACACACACATTTTTAGCGCCCACTGTGGGGCCCTGAAATGGGTTTCCATTTCTATTCTAACATTTTCTATCAATTTTTTGTCATTTTCTTGCCAAAACTATGATCTTTAATTTCTGGTCGTATAATTTTTGTACAAGTTTTTTAGAAAGTCATGCCAAAACCCCCTGAGTGTTGGACAACATTTGACATTTTCAAGACTCATACCCGTTCTTATATATTGTCGTTTGGGAGCTGCTTTGTCATGTGGGCATACACCCATTGTCGTACGAGTTTCCAAATTATCGTGCAGGAGGTAATTTGTTGTCGTACAATTTTTGATACCAGAATTCAATTGTCATTTCAAATTTTTTGGCAGTTTTCCAGATTTGGTTATTAGATTTGGGCTAACAACTAACCCTAACAATTGAGATCTTTTGTTTCTAATTGGTATTTTCTGATTCTGATTGGAAAAAGCACAACAAAAATTGCAAAACAGGTAAAATATACTAAGTGCATTGCGAGGAACTCAGGTATTATGTTGCATCTGATAACACTTCATTTTTGGACGTAAAACAAACATCTCATGTGTCTAGCTTGAGTGCCTTTCCAACTTTCATAATTCACACTTCAATTTTGGGCTATAAAATGAACATAGATTTTCTTTTTGCATATTGTTACACATAGTAAATAGGCCCTATGAACACTATTTTTGGATGATCTTGAGAGAGTGGGCTTCATTCGCTTGTTTACATGTGAAGCTCTTCTCGACGAAGGATCCCCTTGTAGGTAGGGAGGTTACTGAGATTACTTCATGGTTTTACTAGGTTTGGTCCTCAACTTTTGATCGATACGTTCTCTCTCAGGAGAGATCGATAGACATAGTTGTTGACATCACAAATCTTGGTGAGATAATTTTAGTATTAGCATGTCAGATTGATCTATTTGTTGTGTTTGGGTAAAAGTGATAAGGCTAGAGGATTATGCTCTACTCCCTTTTTGGGTAGTATCAGAAACTCATCCTTGGATTTGGACCAAGTCCCCATGTGATATCTTTTGTGAGTCACCTTTAGAGAGGGTTAACCATAGTGGACATTCCCTTTATTGGGTCAACCACATGGATGAAACCTCAAGTGGTAATAGCCATTTTCACCGTGGTAGAAATAACCGCTATATAAATGTCTTTGTGGAGGAAATCTCCATGAGTGTGGTCTCTTGTTGGGCTATCAGATCCCCCTAGCAGCTCCTGATTGATTAAATTCTTGGATTGTGTCAAAACCCTGGTGCACCTGGATTGGAGTTCGCCCTCTTGAGATCACAAAATTTGCAGAGTCAGACCATTACTACAAACCGTAGCAAGGCCAAAAATTTTCATTTTCTAGGACTATGTGCATTATTGAAAAACTTTTGAGAACATACACAAGTAGCATTCCTAGGGATTAGCACAATAAGTCACTATTGCTTGTTCATGCGCAAGGTTGCTTTTTCCCTTGTTCATTGTTTTTAGATGATTGATTGCTTCCCTTTGCTTGTTGTTCTGCATGTTTTCTATCTACTTGGTCCTTTGGAAATGAACAATCCTGAACTATTACACGAATCTGCAAACTTGAACAAAGAAAATATTACAAACAAACTGATTCTGAAAATTGAAAAATTACAAAATTTGGCGCAAAATTCCTTTCTGGAGTCCAAAGTTGTTCCAGATTCTTAGAAACTCATACGAGTTTCCATCAAAAGTCATATCAAAATCCTCATATTTTCATACGGAAGCCTACACATTGTCGTACGAGTTTTGTCAGGAAAATTCAAAGAAAATCAAACCCTGGTGTCAATTGTCATATAAGTCTTGTCAACTGTCATGCTAGAGCCAACCCAGACTCGTACGAGCCTGGAGAAACTTGTATCAAAATTTTCAAAAGTTGTCAGAAAACTCCCAAATTTTTCAAAAATCTAGTTTTTACAGGCTACTTCCAGATTCTATCAAAAAAATCATTGTGTCAGGAACATAGTAGAACAAATAGAAAAATCCAATCTATTAACCCGAAGTGGTCTCTTGAGTCTGATCTAGCCTTTTGATCTATCAATTTGAGTCTTTTTCATCTTGTGTCAAAACCTTGTCAAAATCATCTTCAATTCAATCTTCAACAAAATGACTAAGTGTTGCGACCTTGTATCCACCATCTTTTGGGCATCTACCCATACTACTAGGGCACAATATCCTTCATTTACATCCAATCTAGTCTTCAATCAATCCAAAATTGACAAGGTTGCATCATTTGATCTTCTTGAAGCAATTCATTCTTCAGTTATCTTAATCTTTCTCTTTTGCTTCACCCAAGGTTAATGGTGCAAACTAGAGCTTCATCACAGTGAAAACAAGGAGAAAAACCCAAACTCTCTTCAGCCGCATCTTCTGTGATTGCTGAGACATTTCATCAACCTTTTGACACAACTAAATTTGTAGAAGATGCTCTTGGGAATCTTTACTTGATAGGTGGTTACGTCACTCCTCCTACATAAATCCACACAGGTCATCAAGCAACTCCTCCTGCATCAATCCATGCAGGTCATCAAGCCACTCCTCATAAATCAACCCCTGGTAGTTCTCCTAATAACACCATGTCTGAAGGAGGAGGAAACCAAGGGTCCCAAGGACATCAATCCCAACATGGTGCGGATCAAGAACCCACACCTTCTAAAATTTCTCAATATCAAAATGATGACAACTTCAAGAAATGATGAGACACTTCTTGAGGGAAGACATAGAGGCATACTTCCTGGAATTAGCCCAACAAGGAGCTAAACTTCCTCCAAACTTTAATGCCAAAGATATCGTTACTCAAGAGGAAGAAAATCCTATCACGGCTATGATGAAATAGATACATGCCATGCAAGTCAAGCTCAACAAAATAAAAAAAGAGAAGGAAACTAAAGAGTTCTCCATGGAAGCTCTATGTCCTTTTTCATTTGATAAAGACTTGTACATGCCACCATTCCCTAAATGAGTGGAAATGCCTAAATATGATAAGTACAATGGAAAATTTGATCCTTAAGATCATGACAGAGAATTTTGTACTCAATCCATGGAATTCATGCATGAACCAACCTACCTAATGCATCTTTTCCCTCAATCTCTAGGAGGAGAGACCATTCATTGGTTCTAAAAAATGCCTCCTACAATCAAAACCTTTGAGGAGTTAATCAAGCCATTCTATCAACATTACTCCCACAACATCAAACATTCGGTCACCATGATCGACATTTGTAATCTAAAACAATATCCAGGAGAACCATTCCCGACTTTCCTCAAATGATGGAGGAAGAAATTTTCTCTATATGCTACACCTATTCTAGAAATTGAGAAGCTGGAAATCTTCATCAACAATCTTGTTCTAGAAATCAACTACCATTTGCAAATGAAAAATCATACATCCTTTGATAAGATGGTAGAAAATGCAATCAAAATTGAGAAAGTCCTTGTGAACAAAGGAGACATATCACTCCAAAAAGAGAAGTATGAATCTAGATCTAGTTCCAAAGACAAAGGAAAAAAATGGAACAAGAATAAAGGCATCGTCATAGATGGCATTGTTGATAATGTCTGTGCCCCATCTAAGGCACCAACTTTCAATCTCATTGTTGGCACCCAAACAATCAAAGCCTCAGAGGCAAAAGCAATAGAATCAAACAAGAAGCCATCTAACTACAAACCTTGGGCTACAGATCCTAAACACAAATTTACTCCTCTTGGAGAGTCCTTAGAATCCACCATGAAAACTCTATTAGCCAACAAAATCATCACATTGCCTGAGATCCGACAATTTGACCCTGAACCTAAACCAAAATGGTGGAAAGAGACTAATTTCTATAATTTCCATCGCAATAAGGGTCATAAAACCAATAACTACATACGCTTGAAGTATCTCATACAAGAAAAGATTGATAATGGAGAAATTTTAATTGACAATCATAAGAGCAATACTGATCATACAACATTCACAGAAGCATTTCTGAAGCATAATCAAGGAGATTCATCTTCTCAGCCTAATATGGGTGCTAAAGTCAATTACGCCTACTCTGGAAACAATGTTGTCATAAATATGGTTGAACTTTGTTTATTTGAACATTGCAATGTCATCACCATTATGCAAAAAGATAGAGACAATCAATCAGCAAATGCAGTTACTCGATCACAAGCTCATGCACATCTACAAGGACAAATCTTAGATTCATCAAATGTCCCTAAGATGCCTTTCAATATTTCATTTGCTTCTAAATAGGGGGCTGCCTCTAAATCATCAAATCCTAAAGACATGAGACCAACATCATATAATATTGTCCAACAACTCTAGCATACTAATGCAAAAATATCAATGTTTGAGTTGCTTTGGATATCTCCCACTCAGTGAGCTATTCTGGACAAAGCTCTGCTTGGTTCCAATGTTCTTGACAATCTTGATTTAGACAGATTCTAGACTATGGTTGGTCATCTAACTTCACCTCATTATATCTCCTTTGCAGAAGAAGATGACAATTCCTTGAGTCATTCGCATAACTAGCCCTTGCACATCGAAGTCTTTATCCAAAACCATTGTGTCAAATGCATGTTGATAGATGGAGGTGTTGGTCTCAACATTTGTTCTTACAGCTTAATCACACAACTGGGATTATTAGAACCTGCCATGGATCCTAAAAAGAAGATAACTATCAAGGCATATGATGAACAAGAAAGATCTTCCAAAGGAACAATTGTCTTACCTATCAGAACAGGTCCAGTTATCAGAGATATCACATGTCAAGTTCTTGATCTACCTTTGGCCTACAACATTCTTCTAGGGAGACCCTGGATACATGAAATGTGAGCTATTCCTTCTACATACCATCAATGTGTGAAATTTCCTTATGAAGGAGTAGAGGTAACAATTCCAACTGATATATCCACAACTTGCAATGCATTAAAAGAAAGTGCAGACAAACTTGTTCCTAATAACATAGAATCTTCCACTAAGCAAAAAAACATGGCGTCTACATCCAAGATGGAAGACATTGAAAAAGAGGTCAAAATCAAAGACAAAGGCATGGGAGAATATACTATGGAACTAGTCCTATCTCTGACATCCCTCCCTATCTCACCTAAATCTTATGGATAGTCTTTAAAATAGTCCAAACCAGAATCCAAATAACCTCTTGATACCTATAAAGGAAATTTTGTGGCAAAACAAGTGTCCAAACAAGAGTTTGAAGAGGATGAAGCTGTGCTTTCATGGCTATACAAAGATGAGCCTCAATCCAAAATTGTTCAAGCATGTGACTCTAAAACATCAAAAATTCCTTCCAAGTCATATGGGCCAGGGGATAAACTGATAGCTAAAATGGGATATCTTGGAAAAGGACCTCTAGGAGTGAGGGCAAAAGGTCTCATGGCACCTATTTCACATACTGGTCATCCTAACAAAGATACTATAGGTCTAGGTTACAAAAAGAAACCCTTCTATCTTAAGGGTAATTCCTCTCATGTAATAGAATAGATTGAACCAGAGGAAAGCAATAATGAGGAAGAAGATAACAAACAATCAGACAGTGATGATTCAAATAGCTTTGAGCTTATTCCTTATGGAGGCTTATCTCAAGAAATCCAAGATCTTCTCAAAGCTGAACATGACCCAATAAAAGAATCACTATCATAGAAACACATGAACCTCCTATGGAACAAAAGATAGTTGCACCACAAGAACTAATTGATCTTACAAAAAACTACACAGACCAGGAGGAAAGTGGTAGCTATTCTAAAATAGATTCCCATAAGTATGAATTCAAATCAGATTCGGAAGGAAATCCTGCTTGGGGGATTCACCCTAACTTTACATATATTCTTGATTTTCCAAGAGGTCTAGATGAAGAATCAAATGATTATGAGTGGAGCGTCATTCCAGAAGAAGATGAACTCATCACAGAGAAACATGTAGATGTCATTCACCAATATGTGCCTACACCTGATGTGAGTCTAGAGAGAAATGATGAACTTAACGAGTCTGATCCACTTATTCCTGAAACGGAATCCAATAATGACATTGTACCTCTTAATGAACTGAACTTCTCAAGTAGTAGTATCACCTTTGATTTTGTGAGTTAGATCATTGCCAACGATACCAATACCATGTGCATTAATATGATTAGCCAATCCCTTCCAGAGCTTACTATCAAACATCCAGAGCTAATCGACCAAATGTCCGAAAATCCAAACCAAGACATCTATACCTTCAAATCGAACTATGCCCTTGCTTTCTACCACAATGTCGTTGAACCTATGATGACTTCCATCAGTGAATCGAGCGTTAGCATGATAGAGTCAGATATCAAATATCTCAGTCAAAAGAATAAGAATAAAAAGAACAAGAGTTCTGAGGGTGAAAACCACTTTGTGGCAGTCTCAAAACCTAAAATAGTAAAAATAAAAGATGTATTCGAAGGTGAAAACCTCTTTGAGGTGCCTAAGGATGAGATATTTGATGTACTTTTGAGTCATTTACAAGACAGATCTCTAGTATTGATAGAACCAACTCAATCTATCAACTTGGGTACAACAGAGGAACCACAACTCATTCATGTTGCACAATCCCTATCAGAGGAAGAGAGACACATATTTACTACTTTCTTAACAGAGAAAAAGATCAACTTTGCATGGAAGTATTCAGATATGCCAGGGTTAGATCCAAATCTTATAATGCACCATCTCTCTATAGCTCTAGGAGTGAAACCTGTTAAATAGAAGTTGAAAAAGATGCATCCACATGTGGCACTTCTTGTCAAAGCTGAACTTGAGAAATTATTAAAAGTTGGATTGATCTGCGTTATTGACTATGTTGAATGGATCTCAAATATTGTACCTATTTCTAAACCCGATAAATCAATCAGAGTATGCATAGATTTTAGAGATGTGAATAAAGCATGCGCTAAGGATGATTTTACACTACCAAACATTGATATGATAGTGGACATGATTGCGGGTTTTGAGATGTATTCCTTAATGGATGGTTTCTCTGGATATAACCAAATCAAAATTGCTCCAGAGGATCAAGAGAAAACTTCTTTCACATGCGCATGGGGTACCTTTTGTTGGAATGTCATGCCATTTGGCTTTAAGAATGCTGGTGCTACATATCAATGAGCTATGACATCTATCTTTCATGACATGATGCATCGAACTATGGAGGATTATGTTGATGACACCTTGGCTAAATCAATGATAAGATCTGAACATCTGAATGACTTAAGAAAAATACTGGATAGAATGGAGAAGTTTAGTCTCAGACTAAATCCTAAAAAGTGTGCTTTTGGTGTCACTTCTGGAAAGCTCCTAGGTTATATTATTTCAAAGCAAGGTATTAAGGTTTATCCTACTAAAGTCAAGGCTATCATGGAGATGCAACCTCCCAAAAATATTAGTCAAATGAGAACTCTACAAGGAAGAGTGCAATCTATTAGACGTTTCATATCTCAGTTGGCAGACATCTCACAACCTTTTACAAAAACATTACATAAAGGTGTGACTTTTACATGGAATGAAGAGTGTGAGAAGAATTTCAACCACATCAAATAGTATCTATCAAATCCTCCTATCTTGATTCCTCATATCCAAGGGAAACCATTGATTCTGTATGTCTCTGCTATAGATACATCACTAGGGGCATTGCTAGCACAAAATGATGACAACATGAAAGAGAGAGCTATATACTACATCAATAGAACATTGGTAGCATACAAGAAGAACTATTCGATTATTGAGAAAGCTTGTCTAGCTGTGATCTTTGCATCACAAAAAATGAGACATTACATGTTGGCTCATACCACACAATTGATAGATAAGATAGATCCATTGACATACTTATTGAGAAAAGCTGCCCTCACAGGTAGATTAGCTAAATGGGTGATGCTATTAAGTGAATTTAACATTGAATATGTTGAAAGAAAAGCTATCAAAGGCCAAGTCATTGCTAATCAATTGGCTGATGCACCATTGTTTGATGATACACCAATGCAAATGGAATTTCCAGATTTCTCTATCATGAATCTCTCTTCTAGAACATGGCGGTTATTCTTTGATGGCTCCTATACACAAAATGGATCTGGAGCAGGCATATTGTTCATAACTCCTCAAGGATACTCAATACCTAAAGCATTCATACTAAAGTTTCTTTGCACAAACAATATTGTTGAATATGAGGCTCTTCCTAATGGCATGAATATAGCAATAGAGTGGTGAGTGGCATAATTACACATTCATGGAGACTCACAACTTGTAATACACCAAGTCAATGATGTGTACCAGACAAAAGATGAGAAACTTGTTCCATACAAATGCATGGTAGATGATCTAAAGAAATATTTCATATCTATCACATTTGAGCAAATCCCTAGAATGGAGAATAAGGCTGTTGATGCTATGGAAATGCTATCATCTCTACTCTAGCAGCCTGAACATGAGCTATGTTATGAGTTCCTGGTAGAAGCTGTCATTCCCAACCTATGATTGCCCAGAAACTTGAATTATTTGCATTTTTGTAGGTCACGATTCTTCTAGATACAAACACCTATTTTTCTACCTTCAAGACCAAATCATTCATGAATCCTTTAACCGGTATGAGAAATGAAACCTTATCCGAAAAGCATCTTGATATGTTATCATTGACAATGATCTATACAAACGGAGTCTAGATGGTACTCTCCTTAGGTGTTTAGAACATGACGAGTCTCAATGTGCATTAGAAGAAGTCCATGATGGTATATGTGGATCACATTCAAACAGTTTAACACTAGCTCAAAAACTTATTAGGGCTAGGTACTATTGGCCTGAGATGGAAAAAGAGGCTATCAAATATGTAAATAACTGTCAAAAGTGTCAAGTCCATGGGAACTTGATTCATGCACTAGGGAGAGATCTTATCCCCTTTACTACACAATGGCCTTTTCAACAATGGGCATTTGATCTTATAGGAGCCATACATCCTCATTCTTCAAATGGACATACACATATTATTACAGCTACAGACTATTTCACAAAATGGGTAGAAGTAGTCCCTTTGACTCAAGCAACCGGCCAAAAATTTTTAATGTTCATCTTGAACTACATCATGTGTCGGTATGGAGTCCCACATTCAGTAGTCATAGATAATGGTGGACAATTCAAGAACATAGACTTAGATGATTTATGTGCAAAATTCAAGATTACACAACATTGGTCATCTATTTACTATCCTCAAGGGAATGGACAAGTAGATGCATCTAACAAGACAAGTAGTGTATGATCATCTCAGATTATATCATAAAAGAATGTCTAGAGGCTACAACAAGAAAGTCAAACATAGAGAATTTCAGGTTGGTGATCTAGTCTTGAGAGAAAATCCTAAAAATCAATCACATCGAGAATGCAAGGGGAAGTTTGAACCCAACTGGCTGGGTCCCTTTGTTATCACTGCTACTTTTGGCTTTGGAGCCTATCAACTCTCAATGAATGAAGGAGAACAGCTCCAAGAACCAATCAACGTTCTCCATCTGAAGAAATTCCATGCCTAAGATATTTAGTCTATGCTAAAATATCTTGAAAAAATTATAAAAATCGGAAAAAAGTCTTGAAAAAATGAACATCTTGGTGAAAACCTAGCAATAGGTGCCTTGATGTATCACAAAAAAATAAACAAATATCAAAAGTACAAAAAAATTGAAAAGATAAAAATACAAAAAAATGAGAAAAAGGAAAAGTGCCTTGGTGAAAACCTAGAAACAGGCGCCTCGGTAGCAAAAATAGAATCTCTGCCAAGATGGTGAAACTAAAAATCGGGCAAATGGGTGCCACTTGTTCAAAATGCTCCATCTATCAACACAATCTTGGTCTTTCCCTGCTTTTAGTCTACTTTAGTCTGTATATATCCTTGTTTCAATAAAGTCAGTCTGTACACCAATTGGCAAAAGTGTCTGTATCCTATCAATGTTCAAACTTGGGGGCAATCAATGTCATATCCTACAGTCCTCAGTACCTCAAATGAGTCATATCTAGTTAGAGTCCTTTGAAGCTACATTCGAGTCAGTCAGTCAGTCTCCTTTCCAGAAAGGATTTTGCTTACAACCAATCAAACACAAACTGAAAACAATCTATGCTTCACATGCTTTTATCTCCTTGTATGCTTACTGTTTCGCATTGATATTTTTGCATATTGTGTCCTTTCAAGCTCTTTGATGATGTCCTTTAAAGGATTTAGAGAGTGATGACTGGGGGCATAATATTTTCTGTCTTCTTCTTTGAGTGCAAATCTAACCACTTTGGAAAATTTGGATTGAAATGGTGTCCATCTGTAAGAGCCTCCATCGTGTGTTGGATGGCCATGACTACTTTGACCATTGATACCTGGAAACTTCAAGGAAGTTTGATCTAACTATTATCTTTTTGAGTGAATTCTTACTCCTACTTTGAAATGCGATCTTGCCTAAGGATGTGAACGATAAAGGGTCACTATGGGTAATTCACAACGAATTTGGAATAATCTCTTAATTGCTTGATGTGTTTGTACAACAAGGTGTATTCAGGTCATCACAACATTTTTGTTTTTATGCTTATACAAATTGCTATATCAAAATGGACATGATATTTAGGTCATCTTGGTGTTTATGCCTTGGTGCTTATATCTAATCCGACATTCCGAAAACAAAATCAATATTCATATGTCCATGGTTGTATAGCCAATGGGTGTTGTATTGATCCTTGCGCATACAAATCAATATTCATATATTCATAGTTTCCTATGTAGTGGATGTTGTATTGATTTATTCGGTTACCTAATAAAATATTCAATGATGAAAATGACTGACACATGATCAGTGACTAGGTCCTAGGTCTTAGGTTTGCATTTCATTCTACATGTCACTTTGCATTTTGCATGATTGTATGATCTCACAAATTGCTAAATAAAACTTGAACGCTTAAACGATTCTTCAACAATGCTTAACATGATGCGAAGAGCTGAATCTCACACAAAGGTTTCTTCACAAAACCACAAGTAGTCACCATCCTGGGTTAAACATCCTTTTTGACAAAAGACCGAGTACTTGTCTTCATCAATACCTACAAAAACATATCATGTGTATCGTTGCATTTAAATATCATATTCATTCTATTACATTGCATTACATACATGTGCATTAACCATTGCATAGCATAATCAAAATCATCTATTGTCATACATTTTTCGTCTATCAATTACATTTGCATAAAATCCATACATTTGAAAGAAACCATTACATTGCATATTCCATACATTCTACACTACCCATAACATTTACATCACATGATATCATCATAAATCAAATCAACAAGTACAATTGAAGTCATAACCAAAACTTGATCTCATATATATATATATATATATATATATATATATATATATATATATATATATATATATATATATATATATATATATATATATATATATATATATATATATATATATATATATATATATATATATATATATATATATATATATATATATATATATATATATATCATATAACTAAAATAGTTAGGGGTGCACTACTAGCACAAGGTACAAAAGAATGTGCTCATGTGAGCTATCAGATTAGATCAGTATCTATGGAAAAAATGACAAAAATATCAGAAAACACAACAAATCAGTTGTCTGCCTGATCCTCTACATCTGGTGGAGGAGGATTTGGTGCATCTGGCACTACCTCAGCTTGTGGTGCCCTGGTTCCCTCTGAAGCTATCATATACTGAGAGTATGTAGGTAATCTCTGAGTAACTGGTACAACAACATAATATGCAGTGACATAATAGGAACTTCATTTCGTTTGATGAGTAACCTCTGCCTGCAATCTCCTGTTCTCCTCCCGTAGCTCTGATCGCTGCCTCTCAACCTTCATAAGCCACTCCTCAAGTTGGGCACTCTACAATCTCAAGTCCCTAATCTATAATCTCAAATGCCTAATCATCTCCTGAGGAGTCTGTGCTAAACTAGGATATATATCTGCAGTAGGCATATCTATGTCCCCACTTGGCTGATCAGTAGCCTCTACCCTGCACGCCTTACGATGTCTCACCTCTGCTCCCATCTCAAAATCTGTATCAACATATGTAGGATTAGGACCAACACCTACATCCTACTGAGCACCCAGTACCTCATCTACACTACCAATACTGCCAAGTGTACCATGCTCTCCTCTAGAAAATCTCCTCTGTGCATCTGCAGGCCTGCCTACTGTAGAACTAGTAGGGTGAGGTGGTCTCATATGTCTAGATGGTCTCTATGGAGTAATGACAACTCTCAGCCTCAAAGGTGTAGGCTGGGGCATAGGAATCTGAACATCACACCATCTTTGTCCTCGACCCATCGGTGCACCTGTAACATCCATGGCCTCCTCCATATTGGGAATCAACTCTGTCAGATTAGAAAATCAGCACATAGGATGCTCCGCTAACCAAGAAATGAATCCATCTATGAATCCAACATCTACAACATCTGGTCGGTAATCACAGTCTCTAGCAACATATCCACTATACTCCTATGTATAAAGAGCATAAGACAAACATGTTGTCCATCCCAGTCCTATCTCTCTGACCAATGGTGCATATATGGCGTAATCCTAAGGGGCACCCTGGATAATACCGTACTACCACCATACTCTAGTAATAATGAATCTCTCCAGCACTATGGTAGACCACCCTATCAGCACTCGACTCTGGAAGAAATAGCTGAACTGTGCCTGTGCAGTAGGCCATGCCTCTATCTGTAACTATGGACGCCAGATAACATAAGTCATATCATCAAGGACACACCTCCAATACTCAATAATGCCCATGCACACCTGTGTGACATAACTAGAATAAACATAGATAATCGGCTCCTACGGCTGACACCGAGTCTGACATACTGGACGACATAATGGGATGTGCTCCCATGCCCAAATCTGAAGTACTAAAGCACTTGAAGAAAATGACTTTATCTAATGATACACTATCTCGTGCATCTCAGAGAACATATGGGCCACCATACACTATCCCCAACCCAACTCAGCAGGAGTGGCCATCAATCAAGCTACCATAGGGGCCCAACCCATCAAGAGACAGTTTTGCTGACGGTCGGACATGATAATACCACCTATCATACCTACTATGATGCACTCGAGTCTATGAGTGTTCCCATATCGATGAACTAAGGACTCCCATGATATAGATTGGGTCAGCTGTGTATCATCTCTGAATAATCTCCTAAAGGCATGTAAACCAGTGTTCCCTGAACTGACATAATCAGGACAAGGACCATGGAAGGGAATATGTAGAATCTTGTAAACATCCTCCGATGTGACAGTGATCTCTCCCATCGACAAATGGAAGGTTTGCGTCTTTGAATGAAAGTGCTTGATCAAAGTAGTAAGTAGTCCATGGTTTACTCGAATCTTAGGCAAACAGATCAGGTACTCGAACCCACAAGAAGCTAAGTGCACTCTCATAGGATCCAGAAGTGACACACAAAGTTTCTGAGTGGCTGGATGTGATATATGAACATGTACATCAGGGTAGATGACCTACATAGCACCGAAACAAGGTATCCTATCAGTAACTTGGTCAAAAATCAGGCTATACGTACAAAAATTGAAAAGTGGAATACTTCAAAAGGTACATTAAATGCTAAGGAATCAGCCTATGAAATCAGAAAAATAAATTTTTTTGACATAAGGGTGTGAAAAATGCTCTTTGTTTTCCATACGACTTTTCAAACAGGTATCAAAACTTGTACGAGTTTCTACAGGTTGCCATACAATAATCCATGGGTATACGACAAAGCATATGTTCCCGCATGACAATTGAGGGACCCGACGAAATGTCGTATGACACATGGGTCCCTCTCATACGAGTTTGCTATGGTTCCGGGATGACACTCTATAGAAAATTCAAAATTTGTATGAGTCCCAATGGATTGTCATACGAGTTTCTATGCTAGAAAAATTCAAAAAATTAAAATGCGTATGAAAAAGATCCTAAAATGCTACAAACATGCAAAAATTTGAATTTACAGAGAGGCACAAAGGTCCACTTACCAGGTGCCAGTATTGGGGAGGTCGCTGATGTCACCAGCTGCGCTTGAATCGGTGTGAGGAGACTGGAACCTTCATTTCGGCCATTTTTCTCTCAGAGGGCTCCATGAAAGTCAAAAGTGAATAATGAAATAAAAATGACCCTTTTGGCCCTTATATAGGTTTTGACCTAATTTTTCAAAGTGTTCCGTTTTCCACAAAAATTGCACCCCTGGCTAATTTCAACGTTCTGAACCCATTTTTAGGATCAAAATCAAAATCTGAGATCGTTTAATATGTCACAAATATGATTTAAAATTTTTGGACCCAAGATGGTTGACTGCTTGCATAATCAACCTTCAATCATCATAGAAATCCAGAATTCAACTTAACTGATTATCTTACATCAAACTATCAAAATTTCAAATTGGTCACCCATGGTCAAACTTGGTCAAACTTGGTCTCCAAGAGCTCCAAACGATGCAGAACGTGTTCTTGAATGTGTATAACAACTTCTTAAATCAATTAACATGCTTCTAAACCATTTAATGCTGACTTTTCTTGTCAAATTTTGATTTTCATCTCGAAGGGGGCATGGTATTACACATCATTAATTGTAATCAAGACAACAACCACGTCTAGTTGTTGATTCATCAAAAGACCTCATCGCTTGGGGTACATCACTTGGGGCATATCAGATTCATCGAGATCCATATCAATCTGGTATCCTAATCAATCTTGTAAACTATATCAGCTTTTCGTAACCATCAGTTCATTAGTGTTATTTCCTTGGTTCTTCGTAATTGAAGGGTTCAGATGTGATACCGTTACGATTCCTTTGGACAATCAGGTCTGGAATCAGGTCACTCACTTCTTCATAATCATAAGGTTCAGAATCAGGTGTTTTTGACACTTCTTCGTAATCACCGGTTCATTGTTACTATAGTTAACATCATCTTTGGTCAATCAAGACCTAACATCTTCAAATCTTTTAAGTCAATTTCTATCTCAGAATCGGTTAATCTCTCCAAATGTTACATCTTTATAAAAAATAGACTAATCTTTGAACCATTACGCTTTGCATAGTGATTCAAAGAGGGGCAAAATGTAATACCCCAAAAATGGGCTATAGGTTCATTAACCTCCTACATCCTCAAATCGAACGAAATCGACATCAAAGTCCTAACCTAAGGCACATCTGCACATCAAGTTATCAAAACCCTAATTGATTATTTTAAATCTACATCGGGGAATATTCCTTGAAATATTCCTAATTTATTCTAATTATCTTTGATTTAATAATTATTTGGCGATAAATCATATTTATCCTAAAGTTTGATTAGTTGAATATTCTGAATATTTAATTAATCAAATTTAATACTACCACTTGATTATTTAATTAGATTTAATTACATTTATTCCTAAATTATATTATTTAATTTTGACAATAAATAAAAAATCCTATCAATAATTGATTAAATTCTTATTTAATTAATTAATGTCAATTGTCAATATTTAATGATATAGTTTTGAATAAAAGTCTGATTTAATAATTGATTAACCCATAAATCAGTTATTTTATTTTAAAAATTAGTTAAGTTGAAGATAAATCACTTTTTATTTAATTAATTCATAATTATCTATGCACATTTGAAAGAGCAGTTAAACTTTAAATCAAAAAACCAATTCAAGTTGTTATCTTTTTGAAACTCAACAACTATTTTGAGTTAAAAGCTGCTCTAAACTTCTGATTTGAGTTAAAAAGCTATTCTTGCATGATTTTGTGAGTTGATCTATTTTTAATTTCTTGTTGACTCAAAAATCAACCCGAGTTTATCAAGAGTGATTTATGTTTTTTCTCAATGCATCCTCAAGCCCTGGATTTCTATAAAATCAAGGCTTAGCTCTTCACAAATTATCTCTCAATCTCTCGAATTTGCACAATTACTCTGGTGAAATTACAACTGAAGAATCAAGCTTTTGCGAATAGGTGACTTTGTGAGATCAATTCATAGTTTTTCATAGCTTTTGCATAGTTTTTCATATCAATTCGTATCATTGTTAGAATAATCTGCATATCATTTCAATTCAATTCTAGATTAGATTCATACAATTTTTCATATCATTGCACAGAAAATACAAAAATATAGATTAATCTACATTCATCTTTTTGCATTCAAATCCTTCATTTAGGTGTTGCATTGTCACTGATCTTGGTCTAATATGAGAATACCATACTCACACCTACTAGAAGGCAATAAATCACCTGGTTAGCTTAGTTTTATTTATTTGAAGATTCTGATTTTGCTAACCTCTAATGTTTTACTAAAGTTTTGTGTCCACAACTAGGTACAATTTTCACACACACACTTTTGTGAATACCAAATCTATGGATACTTCATTGGAAAATGTGAGGTAGTTATGGATTTAGGTACTTAGGGGTCATTTTTCTTCTGAATAATAGTTGCCAGTAGATAAGACTACATTATGCCACAAGAGACTTGGCCACATTGGAGAAAAGGGATAAGTACCTTGAAAAAGAAAACCCTCATTGATGGTTTGAATAATTGTAATCTTGATTTTGATTTCTGTGAGCATTGACTTTATGAAAAAAATCATGCTAAGTTTTACCCGAGTTCTCATAAATATTGTGTTGTGTTGGATCTTATTCATTCTGATGTTTTTTTATCTTGTAGATGTTCCTCGCCTTGGAAAATCCACATATTGTGTTTCATTTATTGATGATTAATATAGAAGAAGGGAATGGGTATATTTTATAAAGAGTAAATTTGATGTTTTTAGTTGTTCAAGGAATTTAAAGCAATGATTGAATTACAAATTGTAAGGAAAATAAAATGTTCAAGGACTGATAATGGTGGTGAATTCTTATCTAATAATTTTGATGGATTATGTAAAGATTATGGCATTCACAGGAAGAAGAAAAATCCATATTATCCACAACAGAATGGAGTTGTAGAAAGGATGAATAAGACATTGATTGATAAATCTAGGAGCATGTTGAGTGGTGCTAGCCTAGAACAAAGGTTTTGGGCTAAAGCTATTGCCACAACTTGCTACTTGATTAACATAGTTCCTACATCAACTCAAACTGTCTATGGAGGCATGGTCAGGTCATAAGCCCTCATTGAGAAATTTTAGAGTTCTTTGCTGCAAGGCATATGCATATGTGCCAAAGGAGAAGTGAAAAAATTTGGAGAGCAAGGCTATGAAATGTATCTTCATCGACAATAGTCATGGTGTGAAAGGATAAAAGCTTTGAGACCTTGTTGCACAAAGGTAATACATAGTAGAAGTGTTATTTTTTAGAGAAAGTAATCCTTCTTCTATTATATTGTAGCTTGAACAAATTTAAAAGGAAAATGTGATTTAGCTACCTTCTACACTTGAGAAAGTTGAATTGAGGCCCATTGATAGAAAAGAAGGTGAGGGGATCTCCTCTAGCTTTAAATCTTTAGAAGAGGAGGAAGAGCCTCCAACTTAGCTTGTTTGGAGGTTTACAAGGTAGAGACAACCACCTAAAAGGTATTCTCTTGATGATTGGAGATTTGTTTTTTTTCTTTCAATAATAGTGTGGTTGAACCTAGATCTATAGAAGAGGAATATGGTATGAATGATGAAAAACCCTAAAAAAATGTTATGGATGAAGAAATAGAAACTTTGAAAAAGAATGATAGATACATGAGATCTTGTACTATTGCTTGAAGGATGACAATTTTTTGGTTCCAAATGAGTGGTCAAGAAAAATATTACTTTAGATGGAAGCATTGAGAATTATAAAGAAAGGTTGGTTACGAAAGGTTTATCTCAAGTTGAGAGTGTTGATTATAGTGAGATATTCTATCCTATTACGCAAATGACATCCATTAGATCTTTTTTCTTTATATTGGTGCTACTTATGATTTATAGGTTGAGAAAATATATGCAAAAATTGTTTTCCTTCATGATGATCTGGAGGATGATATTTACATGACACAACTAGAGAACTACATGGTAAAAGGTAAAAGTAATTTGATTTTCAAATTGGAGAAATATTTGTATGGACTCAAGTGGAGTCCTAGGGTGTAGTACAAAAAATTTAACACATGTGTTGAGTTTGGGATTTGAATGTTTTAAATAAGATCATCGAGTTTATTGTAAATCCGATAGTGGTCATTGTTAGAAATAGGGAATACTGAGAGTGGGGGGTGAATCAGTATTCTAAAAAATTTTACTTTTGCCCAATTATGGATATAATAGATTATCTTAATGCATGCATAACATAAGAATCTAAACAACATGCATAGCAATAAAACTAAAGAACTCATAACACATTATTTTTTCTCGAGGAAACCCTGGCCAAGGGAAAACCCCGGTGGGGATGGTACCCACAAAGATCCACTAATCAAAAGTATCCTATTAAGGACCCTCTTAGGAGTCTATTACATGCATATAGTGTCTTGGTCTTGATTAAGGGACTATAGGCCTTGTTAGAAGCCTCAACCTTGTTAGGAGTTGGCAGTACAAAAAGTGATTACCAGATGAGCCCACTGCCCAAACAAGTAATGTACAATATTTACTGATTACAAAACTAGGTCAAGGTACATAACCTTATACTGCTTGCATCAATATCTTTTTGCTTCTCTTTCACTATCGCTATTACATACATTCGTTCCTTCATTATTTATCCTTCTTACAATTTACAATTACATTTATACAAATAAATTTACCCAAGGGTTAACATCTAGGATGTCATCCCTTTATATTGTTAAGTCGTTATTTCAATAAACAAAATAATCCCTTAACTCTTTATCAATTATGTCTTCATCTTCTGTCCTGTCGGCTTAACATTGTCTTTAGAAAAACTGTCACAACTTCTTCCGTACATGCCGTACTGACTTGCGCTATGAGATGAGTCTTCAATAGTCACCATAGAGTCTATGTTCAAGTGCACAAGCACTGAAATTACTGACTTGTGCTATGAGATGAGTCTTCAATAGTCACCATAGAGTCTATGTTCAAGTGCACAAGCACTGAAATTACTCCAGTCGACATCACAAACAAAAACTATCTTTAGGTTCACTGGTAAAAACACATTGTCTCATACTTAGACAATTTTGGATTGTGCTCTAACATACTAGCTCTCTGACCTGTGCGATCTTCATGTAGATCATATGTTTCCATAATGACAACATCTATGTAACCAACTCAGCCAAATTGCCAACAATGTCCCGCTTTGTCATTGGTGGCAACATATGAGAAAATTGGCTAAGTCTTACAACTTCAAAATCTCAAAATTGTGGCCATAGTATAAAATATATATACTATCCTTATAACTCCAAAAAATCTTATCTCTAATATAGTACTCCCCCTAAGAGTATCAATCCTTATCATTTTCTTATCAATTTTCTGCTATATATCTCTCCCCCTTTGACAACAATGACAAAATAAAGGTAAGGAGGGTTACAAAACTGTATTCACAAAAATTTATACCTTAATTCAATATTGCAAAGCTGGTAGGCTTGCAACACAATCTGAAAAATCAATCTTTATAGCCTCTAACTCCTTCTCCCATGATTTCTTAATAAAATCTACCACACTGAGTAGTGCGCGTAATCCATAAGATGCTATCTCACATGCTTGGAGATTCTCAATGCTAAACTTTTGAAAATATGTCTTAGCTGAAAGACATTCTTCCAATTGCCCTTCAATAATACTTAACTTCATAGAAGTGTGCTCTCTTAAAAGAGTGAATCTTTTCATTTTCCTATTCTTTTCATCTTGCAAAATTCTGATTTCATCATATATCTTACGAATTTTCTTCTCAACATCAGATACCTTCACATTGGGGCTTGAAAGAAAGTTAGTTTCATTTTGAATTTTTGCTTCCTTCATCTTCATCTTTTGATCTTCTTCTGCTGTCAAGGTCTCTGATTTTGTACATTGGATGTACAAGGATTTTCCTCTTTCCAAATTCTTTCTCAAGTCCTTTATACAGATATCAAGATTGTTGATATCATTCCTGATATTCTGGCTAATGTTCAAAAGTGTTTTGGCTTCATACGCTACTTGAGCTTTCACTTTTGCTATATCAGTTAAATTTGTCTTCATATCACTTGAATTCACTTTGATGATCAAATAATACCGATCATGACCTTTTATTAATTCAATCCCACTTAGATCTGACATCGCATTCAATTCTTTTGCCGCTTCTTTCCAAAAAGCTAATTCTGCTAACCTGCAAAAATTAAAACTTCTTACGATCTTGCAAACATAATATTTTTCTTTTCACTCCTAACCATAGCATTAGACCATCATATACTACCTTGCATTAACTGCGCAAGACTCAATTCATCATATATCTACTTCTACACAAATCTAAGTTCCTATTCTATTGCAATTTTCATAAATTAAGTACTTTGAGATGGGTCAGGTAAAGATTCATTCTTACCTTTTAATACTTCACCTTCATGATTACCTTCAATGTTGAATATGTCTCCTTGATCTGTGCTTTTGATAAACTTCACTTCATCTAAATTACTACAGCATCCTGTTAGGATTAACAAGGCAGAAATAACAATTATGTGCAAATATAACTAATATCAGAAAATAATAAACCACACAGAATAGAACACAAGACACACAGATGTAACGTGGTTCACCCAATCCCTGGGCTATGTCCACCAACAGCGAGTCCAGTATTATTATTATCCAGTGATTACAACCTGATTACAATCCGTAATCCCTTACAGCCCAATTCTGCAGCAAGTACTAAAATCATACATCATAAAAATCCCTAACCCTAAGCCATATTATACAATATTTTCCCGCTTTAGGGTTAGAATGAGTTATAAGTAGTCGGCCCAAATAATCAAAAAAGTAGTCGGCCTCAAAAAAAATTTCCTTGGGGGTTGTGCCCCCAAACCCCTGCTCGGGGCCCGGCCCAGCCCCGAACCCCGGTGAGGTCGGGAGGAAAAGTGTACAGTACTTTCCTGGATAGTACTTTCCTGATTAGTCACCACAAGCTAACAATCTCCCACTTGGTGACTGATCAGTATCCACACTATACTAAAAAACCAACCACTTGGAGACTGATCCTGTAGCAATACCGCTACCCACATGAGGCTCCCACTGGATTGAACCACCTTGGACTCAGCTGTTCCTTTATTTTGTTTAGTCTAGAAGACCAACTGAAGCTGAACATGAGTTCAACTTCTCCCTTGTTACTACCTTTGTAAACATATCTGCTGGATTATCATCAGTATGAATCTTTTCCAGCCTTAACTGTCCATCATCTAAAACTGATCGAATGAAATGGTACCGCAACTGTATGTGTTTTGTCTTTGAGTGCAAAGCAGAATTCTTTGCAAGATGAATGGCACTTTGGCTATCTGTATGTAGAAAATTATCCTTTTGTGGATGTCCCAATTCTTCCATGAAGAATTGAAGCCATATCATCTCCTTGGCTGCCTCTGTAGCAGCAACATACTCTGCCTCTGTAGTGGATAAAGCAACCACCTTTTGTAGTCGAGAAATCCAACTCACTACTATCCCACCAACAGTAAATATATAACCTGTAGTACTCCGCCTGCTATCTATATCTCCTGCCAAATCTGAGTCAACATAGCCTTGTACAGTAGTAGTAGAACCCCCAAAGTGTAAACACTTACTGGATGTGCCTCTCAAATATCTGAGAATCCATTTGACTGCATTCCAATGCTCAATACCAGGGTTACTCATATAACGGCTAACGACTCCCACTGCGTGTGCAATATCTGGCCTAGTACATACCATAGCATACATTAAGCTCCCTATAGCTGAAGCATAAGGTACCTTAGACATTTTAGTCTCTTCTTTTGGTGTCTTGGGACACATATCCTTAGTCAATTTCAAATGACCAGGCAAAGGTGTGCTGACAGCTTTGGCATTTTCCATAGAGAAACGTTGCAACACCTTCTCAATATAATCAGCCTGAGATAGAGACAATTTCCTATTTTTCCTATCTCTACAAATTTTCATACCAAGGATTTGTTTTTCTGCCCCCAAATCCTTCATAGCAAAAGATTTTGCTAACTGTTGTTTCAACCCCTTAATGTGATCCATGTTAGACCCAGCTACAAGCATATCATCAACATATAAACATAAAATAATGTAGCTGTCATCATCCAACCTCTTAAAATAAACACAATGGTCAGAATGACACCGACTATATCCATGCCCATTCATAAAAGTGTCAAATTTAATATACCATTACCGAGGTGCTTGCTTCAAGCCATATAAACTTTTCTGCAATCTGCACACCAAATTCTCCTTACCCTTGACCTCAAATCCTTGTGGCTGAACCATATATATTTCTTCATCCAAATCACCATGAAGAAAGGCTGTTTTAACATCAAGCTGCTCTAAATGCAAATCTTCAGTAGCCACGATACTTAAAACAGTACGAATAGAAGTCATTTTAACAACTGGAGAAAATATCTCATCAAAATCAATACCATGTTTCTGTGCAAATCCTTTTACGACTAATCTGGCTTTAAATCTTTTCATACCTCCATCCTCTTCTTTGATCCTGTAAACCCATTTATTCTGTAAATCCCTTTTACCTGCAAGTAACTTACATAAATCCCATGTCTGATTTTTCAGCAAAGAGTCCATTTCATCTGTCATTGCAGACTCCCACTGAAGCTTTGTATCCACCTGCACAGCTTCATTATAACATTCAGGTTCACCAGCATCTGTTAACAGAATAGAATACAAAGATGGAGAAAATCTTTCTAGAGGTCTACTTAGCCTTGTTGACCGTCTAACACTCACTGGGGTGTGTGGTATTTGTTGTTGCTGTTGTTGCGGAGCATAAGGAACTACTGGAACATGAACTTGTGGAGTATCATCCAGTACTACATAGTCATTTTCTTTCTTCTCATGCTGCAGCAACAGATCTTTGTACAATACTTTCTCATTGAATATGACATCCCTGCTTCTTACAATTTTATGATTTTCAAAATTCCAAAGCCTATAACCAAATTCATCAATGCCATACCCAACAAATACACATTTCTTTGACTTAGCTTCCAGCTTGGTTCTATTTTCAGAATCTATAAGTGCAAAAGCTTCACAACCAAAGGTTTTGAGAAAAGAATAACTCACCTTCTTACCACTCCATGCTTCCTCTGGAATACCACAGTCCAAAGGAGTAGAGGGGCCTCTATTGATTAAATAAATAGCAGTGTTCACTGCCTCTGCCCACATATTTTTGGGCAGCCTAGCATGCAACCTCATACTCCTTGCACGCTCCATTATTGTCCTGTTCATGCGTTCAGCCACTCCATTTTCTTGTGGAGTCCTTGGTACATTTTTCTGCCTACGAATACCATTAGAGGAACAATATTCTTCAAATTCTGTGCTGCAATACGCACCACCATTATCAGATCTGAGACATTTTAACTTTTTACCAGTCTCATTCTCAACCAAGCATTTCCATTTCTTAAAAGTTTGAAATACATCAGATTTCTGTCTAAGGAAATAAATCCATACTTTTCTTGTTGCATCATCTATAAATGTAACATAATACAGAGAGCCACCAAGGGAAGATACCTGAGCTGGTCCCCATACATCTGTATGCACAAGCTCCAATCTCTCATTTTTCTTTTCCTTCCCACTCTTCACAAAACTAACTCTCTTTTGTTTTCCATAAACACAACTTTCACAGAAATCCATATTGACACATTTCAGACCAGGTAAAACTTTCTTTGAATGAAGTAATTTCATACCTTTTTCACTCATGTGCCCGAGTCTGTTGTGCCACAGTGCTGTGTCAGAATCTACAGCAACAGTTTGATGTTCTTCCTGCTCAACTGCAGCCACTGTTCCTGAACATTCATTATCTTCTGAAACAATTAAAGTAGAAGGAACAGTATGACCTGTACAAAGATATAAGGTGCCTACTTTCACACCTTTTGCTACTACTAAGGAACCTTTTGAAACCTTCCAATTTTTATCATTAAAAGTAACTGTGCAACCCTCATCACCCAGTTGCCCTGCTGAAATTAAATTCCTACTCAGCCTTGGAACATGTCTTACCTCTTGTAGTAGCCAATGATTCCCATTCTGCAACTTAATCTTAATTTTTCCCTTTCCAACAATCTGACAGGGTTCATTATCTCCCAAATAAACTAGCCCAAAATCCCCTTGGACATAATCAACAAAATAACTTCTATGGGGTGTAGCATGAAATGAAGCCCCAGAATCTAAAACCCATGAATCATCAATACTTTCTAAGGACAAGAGCAAAGCATCCTCCTCGGATTTGTTACTTACCACATTTGCCTCCTTGTTTCCATCATTTTTGTCTCCTTGATCTTTCTTCCGAGACCAACAATCTTTCTTCTTATGACCTGGTTTTCCACAGTACCAGCAATCATTTGGCCCTTTAGATTCAGACCTCTTTCCCTTTGATTTTCCTCTTAATTTCCCATGATTTCCAGAGTTGTTTCCTCTATCTCTTGTTCTGCCTCTGCTTTCTGTGTTCAATACACTACCCGATGTGGATGCCCCTGAGCTTTTCCTATGAATTTCCTCACTCAATATAACACCAATAACATCATCATACTTTAGGGTATTAGAACCAGAAACAGAATTACTAACAGCCATTACCAAGCCATTCCAACTTTCTGGCAAAGAACACAAAATCAAGAGAGCCCTAACCTCTTCATCAAAAGTAATTTTAACTGAGGTTAATTGAATTGTAACTGTATTAAACTCATTCAAATGATCAGTAACTGATCCACCTTCTACCATTTTCATATTAAATAAACGCTTCATAAGAAATACCTTGTTTGAAGCTGAAGGCTTTTCATACAACTTCGCTAGGGTTTCCATTAGATCTTTAGCTGTCTTTGCTTCAGTAATATTGAATGCCACCGATTGTGCCAGGCATAGACGAATACTCCCCAGTGCCTTCCTATCCAAAATATCCCAATCCTCCTGAGACATTGATTGCTCTTTCTTGGCTACTCCCTCCAATGGCCGCCATAGATCCTTCTGATAGAGATAATCCTCCATTTGCATCTTCCATAACTGGAAGTTCTGCCCATTAAACTTATCAACCTTCAGCCTACCCTCGTCTGCCATTTCTCCCACTTAACCGAGAGACTCTCCCACTAACTCGTGAGACCTACTTCAGAGAATAGATGAAAGAAGGAATGAAATAACCTCGCTTTGATACCACTTGTTAGGATTAACAAGGCAGAAATAACAATTATGTGCAAATATAACTAATATCAGAAAATAATAAACCACACAGAATAGAACACAAGACACACAGATGTAACGTGGTTCACCCAATCCCTGGGCTACGTCCACCAACAGTGAGTCCAGTATTATTATTATCCAGTGATTACAACCTGATTACAATCCGTAATCCCTTACAGCCCAATTCTGCCGCAAGTACTAAAATCATACATCATAAAAATCCCTAACCCTAAGCCATATTATACAATATTTTCCCGCTTTAGGGTTAGAATGAGTTATAAGTAGTCGGCCCAAATAATCAAAAAAGTAGTCGGCCTCAAAAAAAATTTCCTTGGGGGCTGTGCCCCCGAACCCCCGCTCTTGGGGGCTGCCGACCCCAAACCCCCGCTCAGGGCCTGGCCCGGCCCCGAACCCCGGCGAGGTCGGGAGGAAAAGTGTACAGTACTTTCCTGGATAGTACTTTCCTAATTAGTCACCACAAGCTAACACATCCATTCTGACTGTTACTTGCATCTTCATTTCTTCTTGCATGATTTCTAGGGTTAGGATTGGTATGAAAAACTCTATTGTTCATTCTGCAAAACCTTGTAGTGTGTCCAATCTTGTTGCATATATGACAAACTATTCCATTGTTCCCATATCTTGGTCCAGGCTGATTGATCTGTGATCTGCAATTTCTAACAATGTGTCCAACCTTGTTGCATCTATAACATATTACTCCATTTCTTCTGTTCATATCTTCAGTAGGTTTCTTATCTACATTGTTAGTATTCCTAAACATTCTACTACTATTATTATTCTCAATAAATTTAGGTTTCCTACATTCAATAGCTCTATGTCCAAAACCATGACAATTATAACAATAACCATTAAGAGGTTTGAATTGCTTACTTGTGCAATCTCTCTTCATATGACCAATAGTATTACAAGCAAAACATCTACCTTTGAATTCTCTTTGCATACCTTTGGGTGATTCCTCTTGCTTTGGTGATTCTTCTTCCTTAGGTGTATCTTCAGATTTATTAATCTCATCAGACTTCTTCTCATCTATGCTTTTAGATATTTTCAGATCTGGTTCCTTGCTTTCTTCATTTTCTTTAAAAGTGTTGAATCCAAGACTAGTCTTATCATAGAATGGTTTTTGATAAGATATTTGTTCATCAATCTTCTCACTAGTTGAATATAGCCTTTCAAGTTATTGTTTAGATTGAATCAGTTCACCTTTCAAAATTGTATTGTATTTCTCAAGTTCAACATACTGCAAATTGACTTTCTCAAGTTTAGATGTTACTTTACCAAGTTTAGATTTTAGTCCTTCATTTTCAGTCTTTAGACTTTCATTCTCAGATTTCATATTTGTTTCATTCTTTCTATTTCCATCTTTCAAACTTAGCTTCAGATTTTCTATCTTCAGTTCATGCTTAAGGATCTCATTTTCTTTTTCTAAATTGTCATCACAACCTTCAATGAAAACTTTGGATTCCTTTTTAGATTTTAGATCTTCCAACTTATTTTTTAGTTTCTCAATGAGGTTCTTTGCATCATCATATTTTCTTTTCAGAGTATCTCTTTCATCAGTAAGCATATCAATTTGTTCAAGACATTTTTCAAGATTCTTCTGTAGTTGATCCATATCCATAGAAATCTTACTCAAACTGCTAGGCTTTCCTTGAATGATTCTTTTCCGAGTAACTAAGCTCTGATACCAATTGTTAGAAATAGGGAATACTGAGAGGGGGGGTGAATCAGTATTCTACAAACTTTTACTTTTGCCCAATTATGGATATAATAGATTATCTTAATGCATGCATAACATAAGAAGCTAAACAACATGCATATCAATAAAACTAAAGAACTCATAACACATTATTTTTTCTCAAGGAAACCCTGGCCAAGGGAAAACCCCGGTGGGGATGGTACCCACAAAGATCCATTAATCAAAACTATCCTGTTAAGGATGTTGACCCTTTTAGGAGTCTATTACATGCATATAGTGTCTCAGTCTTGATTAAGGGACTATAGGCCTTGTTAGAAGCCTCAAACCTGTTAGGAGTTGGCAGTACAAAAAGTGATTACCAGATGAGCCCACTGCCCAAACAAGTAATGTGCAATATTTACTGATTACAAAACTAGGTCAAGGTACATAACCTTATACTGCTTGCATCAATATCTTTTGGCTTCTCTTTCACTATCGCTATTACATACATTCGTTCCTTCATTATTTATCCTTCATACAATTTAAAATTACATTTATAAAAATAACTTTACCCAAGGGTTAACATCTAGGATGTCATCCCTTTATATTGTTAATTCATTATTTTGATAAACAAAATAATCCCTTAACTCTTTATCAATTCTATCTTCATATTTTGTCCTGTCGGCTTAACACTATCTTTAGAAAAATTGTCACAACTTCTTTCGTACATGCCGTAATGACTTGCGCTATGAGATGAGTCTTCAATAGTCACCATAGAGTCTATGTTCAAGTGCACAAGCACTGAACTTACTCTAGTCGACATCGCAAATAAAAACTATCTTCAGGTTCACTGGTAAAAACACACTGTCTCATACTTATACAATTTCGCATTGCGCTCTGACATACTAGCTCTTTGACTTGTGCAATCTGCATGTAGATCATATGTTGCCATAATGACAACATCTATGTAACCAACTCAGCCAAATTGCCAACAGTCATTTCCTATACATTGTATTATATGTTGATGATATGTTATTCATTGGTAAATGGAAAGCTATGATTATAGAATTAAAGTCAACTTGCTGCTAAATTTGAAATGAAAGATCTTGCTACAAATAAACACATTCTTGGGATGGAAATTAGAATAGATAGAGTGAACATAAGCCTATGGATATGTTAGAGTAAGTATGTGAGAAATCAGTTTTAGATTTTCAAAATGCATGATTTCCAACCATTATGTGTTTCTTTTGCTATTAGAATAAAATTTATCTATTTAAGATTACCCTACATCTCCATGACAGATGGAAGACATGAGAAGAGTACCTTACCAGAGTACACTTGGAAGTTTGATGTATGCTATCATCTATACTTAATCGGACTTTTCCCAAGAAGTGAGAGTTATTTCCATATATATGTCTAATCCTAGAAGCGTTAGTTAGGATGTAGTAAAAAGAGTCTTAAGATATTTGAAGGGTACCTTAGAGTATTCTTTGTGTTATCAAAGTAATATGATGAGACCAAAAATTTCATTTGATATTCATAGTTTTGTGCATTTAGGTTGGGCAGATGATATTGATAGCAAAAGATCCACCATTTATTATGTGTTTACATTATTTGGTGGTGAAATTAGTTGGATGTTTAAGTGACAACCTATTGTTTCTTTTTCCAATACTGAAGAAAAGTATATGGTAGCTATCCATGCTTGTAAATAATCCTTTTGGCTTAAGAGATTGTGTTCAGATGTTGAAATAAAACACATAGGTATAACAATTTATTGTGATTGTCAGAGTACAATCTAACTAGAAAATAACTCAAATTTTCATGATAGGACCAAGAACATTTATGGTAAATATTATTTTGTTATAGATGTGGTCGAGGATGATAGGGTCAAGCTGGTTAAGGTAGAGATTTTGATGAATTTTGTAGATTCATTAGTAAAGGATGTGAGCACATGAAATTTAAGATGGTTTTAGGAGTCTATGGGCCTCATGGATCCTAGAAATTAAATTATGGTGTAGATACTCCCTTTGGTATTTCTTGCAATGTGTTCAAAAATTGGGAGATTGTTAGGAAAAGTGTCTTAACCTTTCATTTACATGGGATTTCTCTTTTTTTTTTGTAAATTTAATTTGAGAATATATTTTACCTATTCTTTTTCAGAAGGTTAAATTTGGTTAGATAAGCATACTGGTGAATTTTTGTCAGAAGATCATGTCTAGTTTGGAGGATATTACATTTTTTGTTTTTGAAAATTTATAGAAAAAGTCACAAATGCAATTTTAGAGTCTTTAGAGGCATCAAAATAGGCCAAAATATGGCTAAAAAATGTAGAAGTTTAGGATTTTATAGAGCACATTGAAAAATTTCCAACACTTCTAATGATTCATTAATCAAACACTCAATTCAAAAGTTACAACCTTCAAAAGTTGGTTCTCTCAAAATAGGAAATGTAAAAATGGGTCAAACATGTAAATGAGTTGTAAAAGGGAATTACACGAGTTGGTGTGTGTATTGAAACATCATAGGACATATTTGATTGGAGATAAGGTGGAAATAAATTTATAAGTAGTTTTTAGTCGATGGTTTTGTAATACCATTTGATAATTTCTTGTATTGTATATCATATAAATTAGGTATGTGAGATGGAGGGTATGTATAAGAGTTTTATATCTATTTAGCTACCTTTGGATCTTTTGTTGGTGATACTTTTGAGAGAATCTTTCTCTGCAAGTACATTGTAATATGTTATTGATTTTTGAATAATATATTGTGTGGCTCTTGGAGTGTGGGTTTTTTTTCTTATAAAAGGGTTTTCCCCATGTAAATCATTGTGTTGTGTTATGCATGTTGTTTTATGTTAATTCTATAATTATTATAAAGATTTGAAATTTTTTTACAGTACCCTCTCCTCAAGGTTAGTGTAGGAAGTTGTTTTGGTACTTAATTTTCTTATATGATTGTCTTCATTTGGTTTGGAGATATTAAAATTTTGGTTTGAAAATGAAGAATTTTGAGTCTTTGATGAGGTAATGATTTATATATATTGTTTGGAGTATATAATCTTCCTTTATGGAGATGTTAGACCATGATATGTTCGTGTTCCTTATTCAGGTGTTGGAACTTTGATGATTGTCTTATAGGTTCTCTTTGGTTTTGAGTATTGATAATTTTATTGGAGTTTCATGTTTCTTCAAGGTTGCATTTAAGTTGGAATGTATTTATTTGTGAATTCTAATGGGTACTAGAGAGACTTGGGTGTGGCTATGAGATCTCATATTTTAGGGATTATGTGTTGAAATGGTTACTCTTTGATGAAGATTTAAGTGGAAAGACTAGGGATCCTAAACATAGTTATGGATGCGAATCCATTATGGAAATGAAGAAAACATTTCCATTCATTATAATCTTTTATTGATTGGTGTTGTGTGCTCATGAAAATATAATTTCCCACTCTTGGTTTACTCAACAAATGAATGATCTGAGAGGCATAGCTTAACTAATTTTAGTCTTGAATATAATAGTTCTTAGGACTTGATAAGAAGATGCATGGTTTTATGGATTTTGGTTGTTCACCTAGTTTTTGGTCTTGAGCTATGGTTCTAGTTTTGAGGACTTATTTAGAGAGGTACATGAAATGGTTTGTGGCTTTGGGAATATTCTCCTTTTGTGGGAATATTAATTTGTTTGATGTTCCTTTTGTATGAGATCTTTACATCTATTTTTGCCATGTTTCATATGATTTGAATGTTAGATGTTGATATCTTTTTAATTTGGGAATGGTGAAGGAGATCTTACATTACACAACTTGGTACATGTTAGTGTGGAACAAGGATATGTTTTGATTTGAATTTTCTCTCTTTGGTCTTGTTCTATTTCTTTGAAATTTGTATACATATGGTTGAGTATGAAGAACTTAGGGAGAACTATTGAGACTAATGAAGTATTTCATTTTTTTGTTTGTAATATTTACATATCAATGTATGTTTCCTTGACACTATGTAATATAGGAATTTTTGATTAATTGCAAAAACACATTTTTAGGGGACTTAGAACCCAATACGAATGCCTTAAAAAATATTAAGCAATAAGTTCCCCATTGAAAAAAATTGTTGGAGGACCAACAAAGAAACAAGAGACCACCCAAAAACTAGCTACAAAAAAGATCAAACAACCAAAAAAAGACAAGAAAAGAAAAACACAATAGAACGTGACTAAGCCAGATCTTTCATAGTCACAACAACTTCCTCTTCCAGGGTTCTAAATTTTTGAACAGTGGCCTTCAACTCCTAGATATCCTTTGGGGTGGGTAGCATCTTTATTCTTCAAGATGGCATGAGTGCATTTTCCCAGCCCCTCACTTTGACCAGCAACCTTCTCAGTATCAGGGTCAACATTAATAATTGTCTTTTCTCGGTAAGAACCTTCCAGCCTAGCAATAAGGGCTTTCAAGTTATCAATCGACGCCTTCATTCCATCATGGATATGTTGTAGAATCGTCTTTAGGGTACTATCTTCCTTGTCCACTTTGTTATTTAGATCCTCCATCTTCTCTTCTAGTAACTTCTTGGTCTTATTCTTAGTAGAGACACAATCCATCACATTTATTTTTTCCTCCATGGTCCAAACATTGTCATAAGAGGTCAAGGAAGGATTACCACTTTTATCCATGCTCTGTTGTAGGTTCTCAAATTTTGTAGACAAAGCCCTTTACTTGAAATTAAGGATTTTAATTTCATGGAACACCCACCTATCCACCCTAAATGAATAGATAGATTTAACCTTATTTTTTTGAAGAAAACTCATCGTAGGCTCCCTCTTATCATAAAAGTCCTCAAGGTTTAACTAGATAGAGTCCTCCTTAGGGATACCTTCCTTCTTCTTGGATGAAGTCTCCCCATTGGAGCCAACAACAACCGATTCCTACAAATTTTATGGGGAAACATGCATGTCATGATCCAAAAAACTTTCATAGTCAACAAGGACAAAGAATTTTCCTTTCTCATTCTCCTCTTTCCCAGGATTAGCTCCCTCAAGAATGGGGAATGTCGCTCACAATTTAGTTGACATGTCCCTAGAACTCCCAGAGATAGAGCCCTGGTTAGTAGGATCAACACCATGAGGGTTAGGGTTGTACTTATCCAAAGGGGTGGTGTCAAATCCATCATCATCATCATCAGTGTCTAATATTCCTTTCCCTTCAACATATCTTTTCATAGTGAGTGACCTAGCCTTCTTATCAACATATTTTATTTTACCCTTGTTAGGTTCAAGGGTAGCATAAATATCATCCTCCTTAGTTTCCATGTCCTCAACCTTGTCAAACTTATTGGTCTCCAATTTAGTCACCACCTTGGATATTTTTTAACTGAAGGAGGGTCAGTGAAGCCATATTTGAAGCCTCACCAATAAATTCATCAACCTTGCTTTTACCAATTACATTCTTGACCTCAATATTTTTCAAGATAGGATCATGAACTATGTAATAGATGAGTTAGCCACATCCTCTATATGAAGTAATATGTTAAGAACTTGGTATGATTTAATTTATTTTCAAATTTCACATTTCTTGTAAAGTGTGAATTTTTGGATATAAGTGGTTTCCTTTTTGATATCTTGACTTGTTGAAAAGGAATGCAATGATGCAATTGCATATTTCATTGGATTAGGATATAAAATTTATATAATTTTTAAGTGTGTATAGCCTATTGATTGTAGTGGGATGAGTTGGATGTGGACTATCTATATGCACATTATTGTTTTAGTGTTGATGTTGACTTTGTTAGTTGGCCTTATTGTGGTCATTTGTACATTGGTACGTTGCATTAAGATAAAAGATTGGATATATTGATACTTCATTGTAGATATAAAGTTGATATGTTGATGACATGAAATTATATCTATGTTGGTATACCCTATGTACCATCCTAAATTATAAGTACCTATAATTATATGATCAATTAGGTCCCATTTTAGAACGTATGAGCTCCCACATTAATTTATGATATTCATCTCTACACCACCTACATTTATGGATTTTTCTCCACCTTCCCTACTTCCAAATTCAATTTCATCATCTTTTGGCGGGAAGAGGTCATCCAGGTTGACTTCTTGGTTTTTTCCCCAAAATTTAAATTGGAGGCTCATCTCCTCACATAAGTGGGATTTCTAGATTCCCATTATCCTCCTTCAAGTTTTGAGCCTTGAAATGTTGTGAGGGGTATACAAGAAACTTATCTCTCCTTATTTTAATATACACAATCAATATTTCAAGAGCTCTCCTACAAAATCACATCTCAAGCATCCTAAAGAAAGATCTCAAGCATTCTAAGGTGTTTTCAAGGAAATATTCTCCATGGATCAATATTTTCCCCTCATTAAAGGCAATGAAAAAGGTATACCATCAAGGAAGAAGATCATAGTACAATCAACCATCTATACATACTTTCAAGAATTCATGCATTCAAATCTTCAAGTCATCTCTTTATCTCTCCATCAAGAATTGTGGAAAACTACAACATCCATTACATAAGGTTTTGTCTTTCATGATTTGATTTTGGGTGTTTTTATGAAGTCAAAGCTATTTCATCAACATAATTGATCACATTCAAAGAAACATCCACATTTATAAGGTATGATATGCTTCCTTTTAGATCGAGCCTTGGCTATATGACAACATGCTTTCATTTATTTCATTTTATTTCAAGTTTGATTCCAAACAAGAGTTTGACAAAGACAAACTCCCATATAAAAAAAAATCCCCCCACCCCCCCCCCACTTTTTTTATTCTATGCATAGGTATATATGGAATTCACATTGGCTCATATCTTTAATGTTTAGTACTCACCAAATAGTTTGCAACTGAGTTTAGTAAAAAATTATAGGAATATGATTCCCCAAGTGACCTCTTCCTAGGAAAAAGATGCCCTAGCTGACCTCTTCCCAGGAACAAAACACTCCAAGTGACCTCTTCCCAATATGCATCAAACTGAAACCACATGTTAGTGACATCTTCTAGTTTCTATTTATGGTACTTGTTCGGTGCTATCTATTTATCTATTAGTCCGCGTGCATAGAAATTCAATCATTTCCTCCATTTCACCTTAGTTCTCATGTCTCCCTATAATTTTTTTATATTAGTGAAGGAACCTAGATACCCATGCAACACTTGAACCCTCCTAAGCCTATTGGGTTTGTACAATAGAAAATTGGAAATAAGGACCAACCCCCTAATCTATCCCTTTATATTTTCTAATTTAACATTTTGATGAACCTAACACATGAAATTTGAATTTTGATTTGGTTTCTATATCTCATACATTGCATTCTCAAATCTGATTTGGGCAGCTTTCATTTTCATCATGGAATTTACTAAGTTAGATTGGCGTGTGATATCTCATGTTGTTAGCTTTATCCTTACTTCTTTTTATCAATCATATGGAGTGGATACTACTTTATTGAATTTCATGGTGTTTGTATTCCTTCATGGTGTTCTTTCATATGACATTATGATGATTTAAAAAATTCTTCCAACTTGCAAATCATTTTTTAAGACTTTTATCCATATTTCATATAATTTTCTCCTAAGATTTTTAACAAAATACATGGAATATGTTAAAAATAGTGAACTTAAGGATGAAATTCACATAAATCACCTTAATCTTTCTCCAAGGGTGTCCATTAATCATGAAGGTAGAGATCATGCTCCTAACAATATCATATTTGTGAGACCTAGATCCTCTCCTCCTAAACCCACCTTAATGGATGAAATTAAGGAAGCTAGTTTATGCACTTCTTTAGATGATTTAAAACATTCATCTTTTTATCAAAGTATTTGTCATAATTTTCATGTTAAACATTTTCTTGATGATTTATCTCCAAAAATAACAATAAGTAGACATGAACATCTTTATAAACCTTCTTCTTCTTCCCCACCTAACAGATATAGTGATAGGAATCCTAATCTCCCTAAGGAGAATAATTACCTTCCTAGTCCTCCTTATACTACACATTTTCATAAGCCTCAAGATGAATGCCATTCTCCCTCTAAGTTAAAATCTAATTATAATGTGGGTAATGACATTACTTCTCAATAAGGTTATAGTGGACAAGGTCTTGGCATTAATGGATATGATATAAAACTCTCTATAGATCATCCTATACAAGTTACTAGAAATGTTTTAGAATTTATATCTCAATCCAAAACTTTTCCCGCTTCTCCTAATTCTATTAATTCTTCTTTAGCCCAACAAAAAACTCCTCTAGAAATTCTTTTACCAACACCTTTCATTGTTACATCTCCTATTAATGACCATTTGAATTTTAATAGGAGAATTTATCGGAGTCTTCAAAATGATACTAACATCCATTTTTCTTTTAGACAACTTACCAAGAAAAGTTATTTCTATTGCCTTTTTCATAAAAGTGACGAGCATTCTCTTGTTGATTGTATCAAATTTAGATAATTTGTTTAAAATTTAGTAGATAGATCTCTTCTTTGCTTAGAAACAGATCTTATACTTTTTCTTGACATCAAAAACATACCTTGGCATTTATTTTTCTTATTATGTTATTTTCCATCATGTAATCTTAGTAGCTTACTTCATTAGGGGTTCTTTGTTTGGCATGGTCATTGTGAGAAACATAATAGGTCCTTTCCATTGTTTCTCTGCTAGGGGGGAAATGTATTTATATCTTATCCATTCACCTTCTAAAGGATCCATTATCTATTTTTTGGTTTAATATCTTATACTATGATGTTCTTCCATGCATGTACTTGTTTGTTGAGGATCTTTCTCTTTAGTGGGTTGATATCCTCATTTACAACCTCTTCCTTTCTTAAAAGTGCATATCTTTTGTAACTAATTTTTTCCACTAAGAATTCATAATGTGACATCCTCTCTCTCTCTCTCTCTCTCTCTCTCTCTCTCTCTCTCTCTCTCTCTCTCTCTCTCTCTCTCTCTTTTCAATTCTTTCTCCTTTCATAGGACCCATGTTTCCTTTGTGGACTTGCATCTTTTATAGTGGCACATTATTTCTAGCTTGCAATCCTTTGTTTCATGCAAGGAGTTTTCATCTTTGTTAAAAGTATTTATCATGCTTAAAAGAGAATGTCTATTTTGAATTATATTTCACTTAGGGAGTTGTATATTCCTAAGAAGTTATCACCCATAATTGGATTCTTTATGACATATTAGGCCCCATTTTGGTGATTTTGAGGTCTGAATGTCTATTATGTTTGATCCTAGCAACCTATATTTTATCTCCCCGCTCCTATTCACTCTCCCTGAGCTCCCATTGAAATTTTATCCCATTCTCCATGGGACATGTCACCAATGGTGACCTTTCCTTTGGTTTTGGGGACCAAACTTTCCCCGGGTGCCCGATGTCAAGGTCCTATTCTAAGGTTTTCATATGTGGTCCATCTAGATCAAATTTGAATCCAAAAATGATGGAGTTAGTATAACAACCCCTTATCACTCCTCATTTTTAAATCCATTATCCATTGTTATAATCCATGACCCAACAAACATATCAAAGCATTTTTGGCAACCAATATATCAAGATTTCAAGCAAGAAAGAGCAACTGGATTCAAGATTTGAAGGAAAGCATCCATGATCAAGATCTCAGAGTCTCCAATTTTTAAAGATCATTCAAATCCAAGGAAATATTATCCATTTGATATAATTTTATATCACATGATGGACAAGTAGAGTAATTCTCAAATAAATCTAGAAGATCAACTCTTTCATCTATCTTCTCTCTCCTCTTTGCAAGTGATTATCAAGCATATCTACATTCAAGATCTAGGAGTGGAAATCATAGATCTATGAATTTATGATGGAATACTTGATTGTAAATTACATTACAAGGTTAAATATTTAAATTTTAATCATATTCAAGCATCTTCATGGGTATGAGTGATTTCTACATCTGTCCATGAGGGTCTATGCAAGGTAAATCTATTATTTTCCTTTCTATCTACTTTCCTTTATATATTTCATTTCATTTTTAAGGTTGATTTTTAAACAGGGGTTTGACCAAGGCAAACCCCTTTAGCCAACCTTTTTCCCATTTTTCTACATGTAAGAATATGATACAGAGCCATCAGATCAAATCTGGGCAGAATAGGTATAGTTGTAGGATATGTGAAAAATTTAGCTTAAAAAACTAGGAACACATCACCATTACTGCCATGTCCCAGGGACACGTTGCCAATTCCATCATGTCCCTACCATTTTGAGCTCAAATTTATGTCACATGTCAATTTTGTCTTCTTTTTGTTTCCTTTAGTTTCAGCTGTTTGTCTGTTATAGTATATTTTTATCATTTTCTCAATGAATTTTCTAATAGATCAATGACGTTACTTAATCATTCTCATTCCATTTAATTACATTATTTAGTGAAGGCTAGACCTTGTCCCCAATTAGTGCTTGATTCACCTCTTGAGCCTATTGGGGGGCATTCTTCCTTCCTAATTTGCAATTAATGAAATGGGAAAGTAATTCATTTATCACTTTACCTATTTCTCTCCATTTCCTATTGTACATTTTGGTGAACTGGACCTATTGCATTTAAAACATGATTTTGTGTCTAGATCTCCTTGTATGAATTACATTAGATCATAGCTTTATCACAGTGTATGCATTTAGATGTATAGGTTCACCTATTGTACATTTTGGTAAACCTGACTCATAACATTCTAATTTTGATTTGGTATTTAGATCTACATTGTATGCATTATATATTCCACATTTTCATACTTAGATCTAGATCTACTTTGCATGCTTTACATTAAATCTTTAAATTTGTTAGCTAGATGTGCTTCTCATAAAAACATTGTTATTTCATATCTCTTTCAAATCTTAAAATTGCATTAGATCTATCTATCTTTTATTCCCTTATGTATGAGTGTTATTAATTTAAGTCCTACTTATAGCATTCCGGTTAGGAGAAGCTGTAGACTTATGGGTTCTTCTAATCCCAAGCCTTGTATTTTTCCTAGGAATTGTGATGAGACAAACATGCATACTAGTGACATCAATCCTATTATGGAGAACAAAACTTCCCATTCTTATCATGGTGAATATGAGGCTTTAAGAGTCCCTCCTATGGAAGCTCAAAAAATTTCCACTAAATTTGAAAATTTTGAACTATGGTTAGGACAAGAAAACTCTAATCCCGAAGTAATTTCTATTGTAGAGGGATTAAGGAAGTTAATTCATAATGATGAACATGGTGTTAATACATTGAGTAGTGTCTCTCATTGAACATTGATAAAAATATCAAGCCTATTAGAGATTGTGCTCAAGAGCTAGGTCTCATTCTACCTACTACTAGTGTTGAGACCTCTATGCTAATTTCTACCTCCATTCCTATAGTGTCCACCTATGCTCGACCTATCATAACAAATTCTATTCAAAACATCAATCCTACACATGTTAGCATTCCTAATCCTATTATTCCTACTATTCCTTCAAGTGTGCCATGTGTTTCTTTACCTTCATTGATGCCCACTTACAATAATGTTCCTTTTTTATATTCAACAATTCCTTCCTTTTCTCACAATGATCCAAATATTTCAAACATATCTCCTTCTATTATTCTTTATACCGATTCTACTATTAGTAACTTGGATCAAACAGTGTCTTCCTTGAAACAACAAATTGCTTCAATGACTCAATCCAAGTTTAACATTCCTACTTGTGACATTGCTAGTCCTTTGTCTTTGGATATCATCCATGTCATTATTTTTCAATACATGGATATTCCTCATCTTGAGACCTATAATGGTAAAGGTGATCCTTTGACCCATGTCAAAACCTTTCAAAAATTGTGTAGTGATTTTTCTCATGATCATAGGTTCATGGCTAAATTGTTTAGTAGAACCTTTCGAGACAAAGCCTTACAATGGTTTTGTTCTTTGCCTCCTTGTTCCGTTTATTCATTTCAAAATATTTCTAATGATTTCATCCAATAATTTCAAAATAATATTGGTCGTAATATCTTTGATTGGTTTAATGCATTGTAAACAATGTGCTAAATAAAAAGTGACTGATTTCATTGGTAGATTTAAGCATTTCCATGCTTATATTTCTTATCCTATGATTGATATTAATGTGCAACACATTTTCATTTCTAATTTATGAAAAGACATTAGGGATACAATTCTACTTTCTAAATTTTCTTCTTTTACTCAATTATGTGTAGTGCTTCATAATTATCAGCTTCAAGTGAGTCAGTTTGAGAGCACCACTCCAATGACTCCAGTTGATAAGAGCAGTGCAACATACAACAAATTTAACAAGTTAAAAAACCAAAGAACTTCATTAAGATCAATAATTTAACCAACAATGTTGATGAACAAGTGAAAACAACATCCAAAGGTGTGGCTCCTTTGTAATTTACTTTTAGACTTGTTTGTAATTTTACACAACTTTCTAGATCTTTGCATAATGTGATGTTGAATTTTATTAATGATAAAATGTTAACTCCTCCTATTAATCCAATTAACACATCTAAACATTTACCCAAACACTTTTACCACAAAAATTTCGGTCAATACCATTGTCAACCCGGTCATGATACTAAAAAGTGTTTCCATTTGAAATCTATTATTCAAGACCTCATTAATTCTAATACTATATCTGTTGAGGGTGTTAGTGATTAAGAAATTTTTTTTGTGGAACCTCCCAACTAAAACTTGCAAATCTATACAAAGCCTTTGCCATCTCATTCGACCAATACCGTTGAGTCTACTCAACCTTTGCCTTTGTCTTACACTCATGTTGTTGACTATGATGATAAGTGTAATGAAGCCAATAATGGTGTCAACATCATTGATCAAAACACACATAAACCTCAATCCAAACCTGAGCTTTGCATTACCTTTGACCCTAGTGAGATAATTAAAGCACTTGATGGTCCTCTTTATATTGTTGCAAAGGTTAATGATCTTTGTTCTTGTGGTGTTCTTGTTGACCCTACTTGCATGGTGAATGTGATAACTGAAGATCATATTTTTAATAGACAATTGCAATGTATTTTTTATGATAAATATGATGTTATGATCCAAACTTGTAATCGTTTCCTTTATCCTTCCCACAATTACATTTCATTTCATGTTGAAGTTGGTGGTAAAAATTTAGATGTTACCTTTACTTTGATTCCAACTTATGATCAATTGCAAGTCAAAATTTGTCTTCCTTGGCTTACCTCCATGAAAGTCATTTCCTCTCATATCCATAAGTGTTTGAAATTTCCTCATAATGGACAAATCGTGATTGTTAACCATAGTCTCTATCATCCTTCAGTGCCTCAAGAGTCTGTTGACCTTGATTTATTTGTGCCTTCTATGCCTCAACTAGCCCCACCTCATAGAGATAATCTCTTTCGATCATATCAAAACTAAAAAATAAAAAATATTTGTGAACTTAGCAATCCTAAGGGTGTTCCATATCCTTGTCCTGGACTTAGACTTATCCCTACACCTCCTATATATGCTTCAGTTTTACCTTTTATATCTTATAAACACTCTACCGATGCTATCTCTAAACCTAGTGTGGTTCCTCTTGTTCTTCCTCCTAAAGAAGAAAAGGGCTCAATGTTAATTGATCCTCAACCAAACCCAATTTCTAACAAAACCAAATGTAACCATAGTTCTTGTGACCACTACTGTAAATGTTGTGCTAGATCTCGTCAATGCACTTCCCGAAATATTTCACCACCTAAACACCTAGTGATTCCATTTGATCAACCTATGCTTGAGCCAAAGGAGAAAGTTAACTTGAAAAAGATAAAATTGAACAAACATGAAAAATCTATTCGTATCTTGGATTCTATTACAATTAATTTGGATGAAGAAGATAATCTTGATGATGATTCTTTTGATGTTCCTCATGCAACTAATGATGATATTCATGATAGTGAATTTGATGATATGTTTGAGCTTATTGATGTTAATCAAGATTTACCAGCTATGTTTTCACAACAATTGTCTCTTAATCCTAGAGACGAACAAAGTGACCAATACTCACAACATGGTCCTTGTTTGGAACTGGCTATTTTCCATCTATCATGCTTAATATTTCTCCTCTTGCGTGTTTTCCAAGTTCCTTGCACACTACAAACTGAGATGGGGGGGAAGCGATATACTTGACTAGCTCCGCTTGTGCGGTGGATTTTTTGTGTTTGCTTGTTGTAATGTGTTTCCCTCGTGATGTGCTTCTTTTTATATGTTTTGTTTCTCTATTGGAGCAAGGTGATAAAAGAATTAAAATATCGTAAAATTCCTCTACTTGTATCTCACATCTTATATATGTTGTTACATGTGTCGTGCATGTGCCACTATTCATAAATGTGACTTTGTGTTGTCTGATTAGGGACAATGCAAAATGGTAGCTACCTATTCTTTTTGGTCTTTGTGATTTTGACCCAAAAAGACTCTTCTTTGTAGCTCTTACATGAAATTCTTCCATTGTACTTGTAGTTCTACTACATTTTGGGGATGATGATAGTTCATTTTGATATAATATCTCATGTATTATCATATGATTATATTGACCCTAGAGTTAGTAGATCCCTTCAGTTCTCTCTTTTGGCATGTGTTCATTTCCCCTGATTTTTCCTTTATTGGGTGAATCTCATAGTGGAAACATTTCTTGTGGGTGCATGTATTCTTTGTTAAAGACATTGCTCCCATTAAGGCATTTACAATCTCTTTAACATGGGGGCATACACTCTACTCAATATTTCACATTTTGCACACTCGTACACAATGATTCAATGGAACCTCTCCTGAAGATGGCTAATGAGATCATGTTTTCCTTGTGTTCATCCTTTCATTGGATCCCTTAATGAAGAAAATTATTTCCTTAAGGAATAATCACCCTTCTTTGATCCCTAAGGAGACAATACTTTCCTTAAGCCTAATCTCTTTTATAGATCTCGTAACAGAGACAATTCTTTCCTTAAGGTATGATCTTTCCTTTTATTTATCCATAAGGAGACAATGATTTCCTTAGGACTGATTAGCCTTTTTGGATCCCTTAATGGAGATAATGCTTTCCTTAAGGACTGATCCTTTTTGATGGGTTGAGAGCTTCGATGCCATCTTTTGCAACACTTTCCCTTTGTGTGATCTGTAGTAAGGAAATCCCTTATTGCTCTCTCTCTCTCTCTCTCTCTCGTGATGCCTCTCTTATCTTGGTTTTAGATTTGATGAAGACTTGAGTCACTTGGGGGCTTGATGATTCTTTGTCTCTTTGACCTTGATAAGATTGTTATTATGCATTGATCTACTTTACTATGAGTATGATTTCATCTCATACTCCCACTAAAATGAGGGCTAAATGTATAGTCCTAAAAATTTAGCACCCATAATTAGATGCTTTAGGACCTATTAGGCCCTATTTTGGCAATTTCGAGGTTTGAATGTCTATTATGCTTGATCTTGGCAACCTGTATTTTCTCCCCCTACTCCTATTCACTCTCCCTGAGATCCCATTCAAATTTGATCCCATTCTCCATGAGACATAACACAAATGGAAACCTATCCCTGGGTTTTGGGACCCAAACTTTCCCCAGGGCCCAATGTTGGGGTCCTATTTCAAGGTTTTCATTTGTGGTTGGCTTGGATCAAATGTGAATCCAAAAATGAAGAAGTTAGTATAAGAACCCCTTATCACTCCTTATTTTTACATCCATATCCATTATTATCATCCATGATCAACAATCATATGCAAGCATTTTTGGCAACCAAGCTATCAAGATTTCAAACAAGCAAGGGAAATTGAAATCAAGATTTGAAGGTAAGCACCCAAGATCAAGATCTTTGAGTCTCTATTTCTTCAAGATCATTCAAATAAAAATTAATATTCTCCATTTTATGCAAGTTTCTCTTCCATGATGGCCAAGTAGAGGAATTTTCAAATCAAGAAAGAAGATCAATTCTTTCATCTACCTTGTCTCTCCTCTTTGCAAGTGATTATCAAGCATATCTACATTAAAGATCTAGGAGCAAAAATCATAGATCTATGCATTTGTGAGGGAATTCTTGATTCTACATTACATTCCAAGGTCAACTCTTTTAATTTAAAGAATATTCAAGAATCGCGAGGGTGGATGAAAATCTTGTAGAGGCGGATGAAAGGATTTGCAATGTGTGTTGTTTCACCTTTAAGGTTATGCACAACTCTGCTACCACGTTGTGTATGATGCAGTCTACGAACAAAAAGGATGGCAATGATGCATAGAAGTCGTAAGGTGTTAGAATTCTTAGGTATTGAGAGGGGGGGGGGGGGGGGGGGGGGGTGGTGAATCAGTACAAACAGATAACCTACTAATTCAACCACAAGTCTGAATGCCTTTAACAACAACTTTCAAATAAGAAAACATATAACTGATGCAATGACATAAAAGTAAATAACATCAAACATCCACACATAACACACTGATTTTTCTAGTTGAAACCCTCGGTTAGAGGGAGAAAACCACATTGGGGATGATACCCACAAGCCCTTCACTGCAGTAAAAAGGTTTGCCCTGTTAGGAGCTACAAATACCCTTTCTGAGGGTTCACCCTGTTAGGAGTACAATGAGATCTGCTAAGATCTACCTCGCTAGAGGATTTAAAACTATTTATGCAAGTTCACCCGGTTAAAGGATTTACAATATAAGACATGTTAGAGTCCACCTTGTTAAGGGATTTTGCTTGCTGCAACTATTAGGGAACAACACGTAAGATTTGGATGTAGCACTGCTTCCCTGTCAGATCCAATCTGTTCTTTGCCCTCTGTAACTTCTCTCTGATCTTCCTCTTCTCAGAATTCTGATCGCAACCCTAGCAATCATGAATTTCGCTTCATACCAACAACCAACTTTTACAATAGCAGCAGTACCCAATAAATACTTGACTTACATCGCCTTAATCTTCTCCAAAATTCAACTTTGAATCTTCCCGCTCAAATACTTCGCGCCAAATCACATATCACAATGTACAAAATAATTTTCCTACACTGCGTCGGTCCAATATAAGATTTACATGTGATATTTACAAGAACAGTCAAAACCTTTTGACTATCCCAAACATCTTCTGGAATCTTCCCTTCTTGCTTGCCTCGAGCGTAAAAATGATAGCTCATCAAATCCTTAATGTCTAAGACACGTCACCATACCAACTATATTCACCATAATAACCATACCAATCACCAAGCAAAGATCTACCACTGATAGCTCAAGAACATAAGCTCTTCAACCTGTAACCTTTGTTGTCACTAAAATGCTTGCATACCGATCATCCAAATGAGTTGCGGTCAAAACTATGATGTCTTAAGAGTGTATCCATGTTATATCTAAGACCACTTCACATAATTCGTTCTCAAACATGATCGCTACCAAAATCTCCATATGTAGTTGTTCTTCCTGTACACCACTCATTGTAATTAGCTAACTTTTGCTTATCGATCGAACACTGACCTTATTGATTGTCCTAGTCATTTGATATGACTATGTCTGCAACAATGATAACCAAAATAGCAATCACCTTTGACTACTCACCAAAATCATCAATATGCCAACATAAGGAGCTCTTCCAGTTCCTCATGGAAGATTGGGTGACAATGATGCTCACCAGAGAATGGAAAAGGAAAAAGAATTAGGGTAGAGCCCTCTCTCCAGTTTCTACATTTTGGTTTTCTTCGGCCTGCATGACCTTGTGATGTTTTACTTAGTTTTACTTTGTTTCCTCTGGACTAGTACTTTCACTAGTGCTGGTTACGACCCTAACTGGTCTTCGTTAGAAACTTATATTTTTCCTATGTTTGATACTATGCTAGACTATGGTGGTTTTTTTATCAATATGATTATGGTTCATACTATTAATTTGGTTATTATGCTCTACACCAGTGATAGTTTAGTTTTCTCCGTGTTGAAAGATTAAGCTTTGTTCCCTTTTGTGGTTTTTGATAGTAGTGCTAGGGTGGCTGCTGTTGTTTCTCCCTGGGTGGTTAAAATTCTGATATGTATATTTGCTGATGTTATTGTGCTGACAACACTTATCTGTTGTTGATCTGGTTGTTCTATTGTTAGTTGCCCTCAGGGCTAGGTTGTAAAAGGACAACATCCTTGTTTTGTTGCATTACTTTATCAAAAACATTATATTCTTTTTCAAATAAAATAACAAAATCTACAAAACATTGTCTAAATAAAATGATTGAAAAAATATACAATAAAAAAAAGTGAACAAATATAAATAATAATATATTTTGAAGAACATTTTCATAAGATCACTATGGATAACCTAAACTTCTATTATTAAAAATTCATACCCAACAGACTCAGGTAGATCTTTACACAAAAATGGGAATGGTTTACATAGCCCGCTGAAGACAAGTGGCTAGATTATTAAATTTGAGAACATAAAATAATAGTTTAGATAGTTTCTATCAAACATATAGATAGATTAGTAGATATCTTGTGGAGATTGTGTAACTTAAATAAATCTTATTTTTTCATTTCTGTAAAAACTCTAGTTACCAGGATAAGCATGTTATAGTGCCAAATATTTGATTCAGAACATACTCAATACAAGGAATTTGTATTAGAATGCAGAGCCTCATATACTAGTGATCCCTGATCGGATCATGCCCGCTCTGGCAAGCTTATGTATTGAATTGCAGTTCAGGAGAAGCAGAAGTAAGCCTGGTATTCAAATTCACCAATATACAAGTGTTTGTCTCTCTTTAATGTCCCTTTTCTTGGATTATACAAGGGAAGTAACTGATGCAAACTCCATCTACTGAATCTCCCTTCTCAAGGCAGCTTCTTTCATTTGTTTTAGGGCATCTAAAGAATACATACAAAGCCGTAAAGGATCTGGCATTGTGTCTTCGGCAGCCATTACGACCAACTTTGCTTTTCTAGCATAGCTTTGAAAATGTAGTACAAGAGGCTGTAACCAGAGAATAAACAGGAAGACTATATCAGTAAGAGTTCAATGATGTCCTTGAAATTTAAGCATCCCCTGTTATTAGATTTTTCGAAGACCAACCTGTGGACACCACGAAACAGTCGTTATAATGTGAGTAACTGGGTTTCCCATGAATTGAACATCCTCCACCGGGCCCAACACATTAGAAAAAACCATGGTGGTGTTCGAAGTAACTCTGTACAGAAGGTACATTGCAAGCTGCCAATGGGTTCTCAAACCAGTTAGCTCATTAAGGAAATTTGGCACATTTACAGATATCCTAAGTCATAACCTAGTCCGTGAAACCTTATATTATGGAGATCAAATAAATCTTAAAAAATCAATATTGTCAAAACTGAACATATATAGAAACATTTTAAACAGATGAAATAAATTCTATTCTAGAGACTTTGAAATGGCTATTCAGTCATCAGTATATATCATGGCATTCATGAGTGTTAATAACTGAAGTTTTGACTTCTTATTGATGAAGATCATTCATAGCTTGTCTATTATACTATGCCTCAAATGAATAACAGCAGTCCTTATTGATGAGAAGTCAGAACTTCAGTTATGTAACATACAACCATGAAAGCATTCTGATAGTTGGATATAGCCATTTCAGAAAAAAAGTTGCTGTAAAGAAGACTTTACACAGCCATTTTATATTTGATATCAAATAGTATAAGTATTTAGTTGATTCTGTTTGGATGGTTTATACCTTGACCAAAGAGAAGTGTGAAACAAGGCTCAAAAGGAAGAACATTAAGGGTGCCTCCATTGATGCTTTTTTATCCAACAAATTGGCCTTTGCTACCCTGCAGTAATTTAGAGGATCCTCTTGCTTCTCCAGGGGAATGGGAAGTAACCATGTCCCAAACTCATTTCCCCATCTTGCTTGTTTTGGATTGTTCAACATATATTCAAGCCTCTGCAGGGAATCAAGAAAATCATGCCACATAAGGCCGGAAATACCACTTTCAAAATTGTTCTCAAAGATCGCTAGCAAATAGTCTTTGCTGTGAGGCTTACCTTAAAAAATATCGTCAATAGCAACAGAAAGTGATTTATTGCCATAAACAACTTTGCAAAATCTAAATCTATTTCTACAATTAATTTTATTTCTAGCTTCTGGAAGAGAGGCCCTTATATTCAAAACTACTGCAGGATGGAGAATGTAGCTTTTTCTACTTACATGCACGCCTGGTAATGGCCTCATATTTACTGCAATCAGTGCTCTAAGACGAAGCTTAGCCATGACTTTGTCCACACTGCTACCCTTCCATAGTGCTTCTGGTACTTGATAAACACTCACTGGTTAGGGAAGCTAAAGAAGGGAGAGCAACAAGGCACTTAGTCCAATAAGTATACTACAAATGCTATTGAATGAGAAGTAGAACTCAAATCATAGCATTCTAATCAGAACCCAATCTACATTTGAATGCAATGGAAGGCATTAAGTTAACCCTACCATGAGGATGTTTTATGTACTGCACAAATCCAGCAGAAAGCATCCCAACAACTACATCATTGACAGTCTGCACTAAGAAGAGAATACTGCAACAATATCAGTGTTTGAAACATGTTTTACACATCATACCTATATTTATACCTGTAGTTATCAAGTCTGTCTTTTTTTAATAAAAGAGGGGTAAACGCTTTTGACCTAGAGTTGTGAATGGTGAGGTTACAAATAGAGTACCTAATCTCTATTAAACATTCAACAATAGCACCCCCACAGAATTTGACCCTTGAAGACAAGAATAATACCACAACATGCCAATGCCAGTATCAAGTCTTTATTTTACTTCTTATGGATTAAATCCCTATTTCAAGTTATAAATGTGCAAAAGCTATTTAAATACCCATCAAAATTCTATACCAAACGAATTGGATTCAGTGGAGTCTGGAGTTAAAACTTACACAATTTAAAGCATTTTTCACCACAGCAATGTCCTGCAGATCGATTGTGACATGAGCCAACCGCTTTGGACATGTGGATCTTCCCCTTCTAAATATTTTGCTATCTTTCATCCACAAAATAGTTGCAATAAGATTGAATAGATCTTTCAATGTGAGCCAAAACACATGTATGAGAGTGCATACTATTTGCAAAAGGTTAGTAGTGCTCCAATTTGTTGAAATCCTGTTCTCTCTTCTACTTGCATTCGGAAAAGTGGGGATGGAATCCATATCTGTTATTTTCCTCGTACACTCCAAGAAAAGGGACATCAAAGACACACAATCACCTAGACAATGGTGAATTTTGAAAACCAGGCTTGCTTCTGCTTCCCCTGACCTGTAATTCAGTATATGGATTTGCCAAAGCGGACTTGAAGGATCCAAAGGTGGGTCACAAGCAAGGGATGCTGTGTAAACCTCCACAAAATCCTTGCATTGGACATATTGTGGATCAAGAACTGGCACTATAACATGCTTCTCTATATCTATGGCCTCTGTATGCACCCACTGGTAGTTTCCCCATTTGCCTTTCTTCTGCAAATAGATTAACAAATATTTAATAAAATGTTTAAGGGTCAAAAATAAGTTATTTTTGTAATTTCAGGGATGGGAAGTAAAATTGAAACACTCACTCAGGCATACTGAGATGAAAAATGAAAAATCCCACTGTCTAAACAAAAGTATGAGCTTATCTTCCAATCAGCTGGCTAATAAGCTTAAGAAAATTTATAAGTTATATTCATAATTTAGAATGAAACCCTCTGTGATGTATGAGAATTAGAAGAACAGGGCACGCGGCTTAATATTCTAGCTTGTTGAATGTAGAATAAGAATTAAGCAAGATATCTGCAAATTTAACGGTCTGTAGTTGTACAGAGTTACAATTCATATCATTCAGAAAATTGAAGTAAACAATTTTGAAATAGTACAGTGGGAGTTATACTTGGCCATCTATCATTAAAAAAATATGCAATAGATAAGTTTAGAATCTGAAATTATTCTTTGTCACCCATTTTCAAGAAACTTGAAATAAACAATTTTGCAATTGATAAATGAAATTATACATAATGACACATTTTCATGAGAACTGAAATAAACCCTTTTGTTCTTAAAAATTGATTTCATCCCACAGCTGTAGTTTGCCATAAAAACCAACCAGTTTGCACAAAATCCATAAATTAGATAGGAAAAGAATGCCTGTACTGACTATTGAGCTGGAAAAGGGCTTGTGGTTGAGAAGAGAAGATTGCAGAGCCTGCTTGGTGGAAGGCACATCTACTTGTTTTGCTAAGCCTATTATAGATAATATGTAAGCGTCCATATGAGTGTGGCACATAATGGCTCCTTTGGGTGTCAAGGGACCTTCTGTTTCTTCACAGATATTATTGTCTTTTCCTGTTTGCTTGACAGAGATCGACCTCATGGTGGCCTGCCTGTTCTTGTTCGTTCAGACTTTCATGGGCATTGTGACAGTGTTAGAAGAAAAGCATGTACAGTACCAATATAGTTTATTGTCCTCCACAAGTTTCCCTGAAACAGATAATGTTAATTGAATCTGACTTTGTTTTGGTAAACTACCATTTAACATGGTAGGAGTTCTTTGGAACTCAATGGCTCTACCTACGCACCATACAGTCTGGCAGATTTTAAGTATTGTTTGGTGAGTTGTTGAAAATTGTGACCAATATTTAATTAGAATAAAGGAGACATTTCTGCCCAAGTTAGATGATGTTGAAACTACCACGTAATATTAACAAAAGTCTAAGCTAAACTTAGGTGTTATTGCGACTCAAAACTATTGAATTTGGTGAAAATTGTTCTACATGAGACAAGGGGCTCAAGTAAGGGTTTGTGTACATAAAGTAATAGGCTTTGAGTAACATACGTTGAATTGAAGGTTGGGTCTTTTGTAGAAAATAATCATATAAGTAGAACTTTTAGATTTAATATCTTTTTATTTCTTAAGGTGCAAGAAAAATGCTAAGTTATTCTTAGATCTAGGGTCATATGTTGTCCCCCTTTCTTTCTTTTTAGGTCTTGAGGAAGTTGCGATCAATATTGATTTATACACATCTTTGATATTAATATGTCTTTCTTACATGTTTTATTTGCCTCTATTTATAATAGGCAACAAATCAATTAGAAACACCCAAATAAAAATGAATAACAATACAAATGAAAACTAAGAAAAGCAACATGCTACTCATAATATAAAGGACAATGTATGTTCACAAAACAGTCATCGTAAACATAAGGCTTCTTGAGCTAAACTTACATATTATTGCAACTCAAAAATATTTTTAATCTGGGAAAATTGCTCCAACCTAACTAAGGGGTTCAAGTAGGGTTTATTTGGGGTTTTGTAGGGTTTTACATAGATACACCAACAAGCTTTGAGTTGCATATGTTGAATTGAAGGTTGGGGTATTTTGTAGAAAGTGATCAAATAAATGGGGCCTTTAGATTTAATATCTTCTCACATTTTTAAGTAGTGAGAAAAATGTAAGGTCACTCCCAGCTCTAGGGTTGCATGTTGCTCCCTCTTTCTCTCTTTTAGGGCCTCTAGGAAAGTTGCAATCAATATTTTTTTTGTACACATTTGTTATATTATTATATTTTCCGTGCACGTTTTATTTGTCTCTATCTATAATAAGAGACAATAGTTGAAAACACACAAACTAAAAATGAGAATAACAATACAAATGAAAACCTAGAAAAGCAATAATGTTACCCATAATGTAAAAGACAATGTATGTTCAAAAAAAACTCAAATCCAATGAAAAGTGGTTTGACCCAAACAAAAATAGCATTGAGAGATAAAAGAATAAAATGGGTGTTGGTGAATGCAAAGTGATATTATGAGGTAATAAAGTGTGAGATATCTTGAATAATAATAGAGTCAAATAAATAGTCACATTCCAAAGAGATGAAATAGAAGAGGAAGGTCACCAAGGAGAAGAAGTAGATGTTTACAACAACACATCAACTCCCCTTACTTGGCCAGCGCATTTATATGTAAAAGAGTAATGAACTTTAAGAGCACATTAGTGCACTGAGGTTAGGGATCAAGAAAATAATTTGAGCTCTAAGAAACCTTGGAAATAAGTAAACAACTAAACATGCTAATAGAATTTTAAGGGAGTAAGTAGCAATTCTTACATAAACTTGAGAGGAAGGAAAACATGAATAGACGACTATAAAATAAGTCTTACAAACCAAACAAGAACAAATGAGAATGAGTGTAGAGTTGACATATCCAAAAGTTGTAGGATAAGGAACACACATATTGTAACAAAACATGTGAGATGTGAAGGTAGGAGAGTAATATGATAAACCATTCAAAAGAGGTCATTTCATTGATGAAAGGAAGCCAAGTGAAAAATAATTTTTTCCAAATGCTAAATCTAATAGGTTAAATAATGCAAAAATTTCTTATAACCCTACATCTACTACAATTTCATAAACACATACAAAATCATATTTAAATAGATAAACACATAACACTAGATATAGGTGGGAAAACCTTTTCAGAAAATAATCTACAATCCAAAAGCCAGAGTCAATTATATTATTAGCAAAAACCAATAGTTACAATATAACGCCTAAAACCAATGCTCTTCAGGAGTAAATACAACAACAAAGAATTCTAGAGAAATTCTAGCACATAAAAGCTTCTTAGAAGATATCCAACTTATATACAAATTACACTAAGAAGCCACATATCTAGAGATCTCAACACAAGTGAAAAGTACCCATGGTTTCAAAACCAACTCCAACGCCAAAGAGGTATGTGATGTCATAAACAAAAACTTGCTAATCCCATGGCACATTGCACATAGAAAATTTCAAATCAACAATACATAACTCATCCATACCGATCACCTTTCCATATGCAACAACTAATTTGCACCACTTGTCAAAAATAAACTCCACCATACATACCATTTGCCAAATAATAACTCTTCATGACTCTTCAACGAACTAGTAACTGGCATAGTCATAATAAAAAAATTTAATAGCTACAACATAACAACCAATAACACTAGTCCCCTAATTTTAGGACTTCCTAAAAGGGTGCAATACAAAAAAAAACTAAGTAAACATGTTTGGACTCTAAGGTTGAGACACCTTAATCCCAAAAATTTACACAAGTGGTCTGAGGTGAAATAAGAAATGTAGAAGAGGTAGCTCAAATATGTTTTTGAATGCAATAAAGAGAACATAAAGTAAGATATGATGGATCAAAAAGTTTAATTATCAAAGGTTTAAGGGATTAGAGAGAAGTTGAACACCAATGGATTATAGAAAAGTTGAACACAATCAATTCTACAAGTGACATTCTTAGATATGAATTGCAATGGAAAGGAGAAAGATTTCTAGTAAAAAAATTTGGAAAAATATGAGATAAAAGGAATAGGTCTAGAAAGTTATGATGATGCAAAACAGGGACAATAACCAAATTTTAAGGAATTGGAACATTTTGAAAGGATGGAGTTTTTTTCTTAAATGAACACTTAGCTTCAAAAGTAGAAGAGAGGAGAAGAGAAGAATCAACTGAAGTAAGGATAATAGGGAATGAAGGTAAATGTGTATGGTTAAAAACAAATCATTAGTAAGAAAAAATCTCAAAATACATCAATTTAATAAAAAAGAGAATATAAGGAGAGTAAAGGAAATAAATGAAGCAATGAATGAAATCAAATAAACACAAATAAAAAGAGGTGAGAGGCGATGTCCCCAACTAGGCCTTACTTAATTTTCTCTAAAATCTGCAATTAGGGTTTTGATAATTCTTGGAAATGGAAACTTATAATGTGATCTACTAGGAAAACGTCAATTCCTAATTATTAGCATACATTAATATGCATTTAAAATAGGTAGAGGAACAATTAGTGGTTCATAATCCATACTTAAGTCTCAATTCCTTACTTCTCTCCTAATCACTAACCTTAAGAAGTATGGTAGATTTATTGTGTTCAGGTGTAGAAATAGTCTACAAGCGGGTTCCCTCAAGGTTCTTACCCATCTTGGGACCCTCTTTTCATGTGACCAAATTTACTCTTCTTTCTCCTCACAAACTTTGTATCCTCTTAACTATATTAGCGATTGATTAAGGGATATGTGAGGAGTGTACTAACTTCATATGGATTATGAATAGTTATAAATATATATGTATAAATATAATACAATGTAACTGATACACACACATATAAACATATGTAACGCCATATATGAGTCCCTTTCCTGTAATAGAATTTAAATATAATATTATGTAAATTAAAATGCAATTCATAGATAAACTACAACATAACCATATGATGTTACTTAGTATAATGGTCTCTTTCTTGTGAGGAGTAGCACATATATTTATAATCTCACATCCTTTTTTTCTTGAGTAAATAATATTTTTTTATCCTTTTGATCATCCATATTGATTGTATATTCATCATTCCATGCCCTGGAAGAATGGGATCGATATCCCTCATATATCTTCAAGATTCAATTATCACCTTACTTGGATGTTTAGGAGACATACTTCTTCAACAGATAACACCTTTTCATGACTATTGTCTTAACAATTACTAAATGATGTACATGTATAAATCACAGCCTTTGGTAATGCTAGTCACATCCCACTAACCTTATTATCAATAACTGATTTATTCATAAATATTTGGTATATCATTAATTTGTTAATTATTAGTTGACGACATTGATTCTATTACTCGTGATTCCTTTGTTATCATTTTATCTTCATATGGTTGCTATCTTGTTGACTTATATCATTGTATTGTTGTGTGTTTCTTACAAGGATAGCAGTGATAAATTTATGGATATCTTAACAACTAGCTCTTGGCATAACTTATTCAATGAGGAGTACATTGAGAAGTTGGGGGCACTCATCATCAACTGACACAGGAAAATAATTGATTTATTGAATCTGTCAAGCTATCCCATAGGCTATGTTTAGCCTCATGGATTTTAAAATCTTCTTCTTCTTAGGAAGTATGACAACCTCCAATCAAAGATGACTTTATCATTATGGGTTCTTCTTAATAGTCATCAACTCTCCTCCTTAATTGCATCTGCATTGGTGATGAATTGATTCACTAATTAGAATACCCTTAACTTATTTATTCACAACATCATATTATTATTCCTTCAATTGATTGGAGTTCCATTTTCTTGTTCGGTGGATAAATTATATTAAACTATTGTTTATGCATCTTGTTTAGTAAGATACATCTATCTGATCACCTTTCCTGAATAAAAGCCTTATAATCATGTCATTTTTACTTGGCACTTTTCTTGATTATTACCTTTATTCTAGTGCATCTCTAGTCTTTTGATTGGTGAACCATATACCATTTACTTGGCTGGTCGAAGGTTCCAAAGAACACTTTCTAATTTGAGTTCTAATATACAAATTAATAAATCTTCCATTGCTTGTCAACTCCACTACATATCATTTTTTGGTATTACTTGTATCTGCATTCAATAACCATCATTGTATATGGTCAAGGCATAGTATATCTCACATCATTGTAACCTTAAATGTCATCAACATCCTTGCAATTATTGTCTTTCATAGCTCCATGTGTAGATAAAGGTATTGACAGTAGATCAATTCCCACAATGTGAATATTATAATCAAGTCCTAATCTTAATTCATAAAAATCCTTGCTTGATATCACTCCTCCCTTTTAGCAATGCATTAGTTCTTTGATAATTTATCTTATTATGTCGACCAGTGACCATTATATCATAATTTATCATTTTCTAATATTTTAATTTTATTATTATTATTTATCAAATCCTATTTTGGAAAGGGGACATCACACAATATGTATGCTTCTTTCACTAATTTCAAGATAAATAGGGAGTGTGGCACATTTAGGAGTGGTTAACATGATGACTACAAGATCTTTACATTTTATTTAGATTATGTAAGATTTTGGTTTGGCACAAAACAAGAAGAAATGCCAAGGGATATGTAGGAATAATAATTTTGGTAAATAAATCTTGGGACAAAATCATTCAGTTGGAAATTTAGGATCTAAATAAATAATACATTTTTTAATAAAATAATGAGAAATGAAAGAAACGTTAGAATTGTAACTTGTGATTTTACCCTATATGCTTTGAAAACCTACAAAAAATGTGTGATGGATGGTGAGAATCTAACCTACTATATTTTTATTTTAGGGATCATAGACAAAAGACTTGTACAATATGAGGCGATAAATCATCTAAGTTACAATATAATTGACCCACTTTTGCACACCATTAACAAAAAATATATTATAGTCAATTTAAAAAACAAAGATTATTAATATAGGTTAGAAGAACATAAATAAAAATGATAAGATCCTAATAATCAAACTAACATAGATCCAGATGAGGTTTCCTATTCATTTATTGCATGTGATATTCGATAATGTGATTTATTTTCATTAAATATGTGTTATTATTCATGATATATTTTACATGTACATATGAACCTCAAACATGGAAGATTTTAAACACATAACATCATCATATTATCATTGCTTGGATGTTAGTGCACACTATTGATAATCACACAATATCTAGTTGCATTTTAACTAGTTTTTCACACATTATGCATTTACTACTTAAATTTTATATTGATGGCCTTTATGAATTAAACCACCTAGCACAAGATGAAATTACTTCATAGTGATTATCTATTTACATTAACATACTTTGGGACCATACACATGCAGTCTTTGCGTTAAGAAATCATTATACCATGCATCATGTGATTTATTACAAGATAAATGTAGAGCTTGAGAATGAAACCTAACAAAAATTAATATAAATTTACATGTTCCTTCACAATAAAAAAGTAAGGAACTTTTTGCCAACTTTATGACAATTTCCACATAACCCATAATGCATAATAAATAAATAAGTACTTAGAATCCACATGCAAGAGAATAGACAACATACCCACAAAAATGTGACACAAGATATATTCAAAGAAAACACTCATGAGGTAAAAAAACTCAGCCTCTAAAAGAATCCAGCATCCATGCATTATTCATAAATGTGTCCATTATAATACAACATGAAAGCCTTTGAAGCCCCAACCATAAAAAAATACTCCATGTGAACAAGCAAGAAACCACACATCCCATGCCAAGCTTCTGATCTCCATAAACGCTAAAGATGGCTTACGTCATCAATTTCCCTTGTGGTTTCTTTTATAGAAACAAGTTCCCACGAAACCACTAAGTGGTATTACATAAACCATGTGCTACCTAACTCAATTGAACCACATTCAATATTGGGTACTTTGTTTAATTATTTCCCCACTATTAAATTACTACATCAATAATATTACAATGTTACAATACAACTCACCAAGTGGTCCCAAAAATATTCTCAAGAAATCCCTAAATGTTGCACATCCATATAGGTGCTCCTAAGTACAACATTTACATAATAACATAGAATATTACAATAATATGTATTATTATGCAAGGTGTACACCACACCATTTTTCCTAACACACGACATTTCTCATTTGGGATTACATGCTTATATTTACATGATCATGTAATAGAAATTATAATATACTGGGCCAATAAAGTACATCTTATCACATTAGTTGGGTGGTTACACACTATGATTTATTCCCATTACACCATTTACATTTTATAGCACTATTTTTTTCATGCAAGGGAAACCATTTTGACTTGCTATTACAATCTCATCTTACATTGTTGTGTTCATTTGAACAAATCAACATTGTACAAGCCAACTCACCATATTGGGGGATCATGCATCATGCCTTCCCTATTACATTATATGCTCACATGACCTAACCATGGTTTAATTGTTACACTAGGGACACCATAACTTTCTCTTGTTAAAGAATACATGTTACACCACTTATCGATATCTCTCTTTATCACTAGTGTCTTGTTATGTTATCTCTACCATTGTGTTCCCATACTACCACACATTAGGGATTTATATTTTCCTAGTTTCATATGTTCTTATTCAACTATATATGACCAAGGAGGCTCATCTCACCATTTTTTGGCCCATGTTAGAAGAAAACATATTCCTTGATGACACCTCCCATTATTTTTTACCATGCCTATGTGGCAAGATATTATACTTTCTTATTACATGATGAATTTATTTAACTATATTAATTTTACACAATTTAAATTCTTAGCATAAATTTTTATTTTGTGTATTATTTTCCATCTCATACTTGATTCCTTGTAATAACCTTAACAATCATCACGAGCTAACAAAGTCTAGGATTTTGATTTTCTAAATCAGATTCAATTAACACAATAAATTCCTTTTAAAACCCTAATATGTAATGCTAAATTTCAATTTTACTGTTAAATCCTAAGGCTAACATGACAAAAATGTTGATTAATCAAAGGTTTATAAAATATTAATAACTCAAACTTTATAAAATAAAGGAATATTTTGTACAAAGTTTAGGCGCAAAATATAAGCTTAAATATGATGTTTAACGTGAACAAGTATAACAAATAATAGTAGCCACAAAAATAACTAGTACGATGGTTTAATTTTTTAATGTACTCGATGTGATGTAGATCAAATTTGTAACCATGAAGTTCTCTATTGATCTCTAGATGATATGCAATAACTAGGTCAAAGGGTTTTCATCCTTAGACTTATACATCGAATGGATTTCATCCTCTTATTCTCTACATAAGTAAATATTTTCATCATTGATTCTAAGAATCTGAACATGTTCTTTGAGTAATATTTTCTAGGCTTTTGGTGAAGAAAATAAAACTAAATATTCCTAGGAATATGTCCAACCTTTGATAAAATGAAGATCTGTGGTGAAATTTGGTTCCCACTCAAAATAATAATTAATATTTTACAACATCCAAGGGTTAGGGTTAAAAGAATCATATAATAAATGAAGCACAAGAATGTTTTTCTTTAGTCACTACAAAAGCATGATAATCTATATCTAAAATAATAAACAAATACATTTTTTAGGTGGAAAATGCCTTTTGGAGTGGTTGCTAAGTAAAAAATAGTCATCAATGACATTCTGAGTCATGTAGAAGTAGGTAGGAATGTATAAGAAAAATGACAATGTTTTTGGGGTTTGAGAGTCGAGGTTTAAGTAAGAGTAATGTTAGTAGGAAGAAGTTCAATACTCTAATAGTAATAAAATGGATTGGATGGACATGTGAGTAAGAGAAAGTGGATATTGGAGGAAGGGTTTGATAATAGGGAAAATAACCTTGACAAAAATCTCACATATGATTTTGGACATAAAATCCACTATACTTGAGGTATTAATACCAAAATGGTTGGGATCAACTAGGCTTATCTTATAAAAAAGAAAAGGGAAAATAACTTCTTGTTCCAAAATGAATTTATTGAAAAAAGGACATTACAAGTCCACTCTTCCCAAACAAAAATTTTCTCAAGAAATGTAGATTAGGGTGTTCTAATATTGTTGGTCCTTCCCACATGGAATTTTTAATTGGTAGATGTTTCCAATAGATCAAATATTATGCAATACTTATCTACCTCACATTTTTCACTGTGGAATTTATCACTTCCTCTATTAAAATCAAATAACCCTCATTGTCTAAATGTGGAAAATCTATTGAAGGTGTAATATGCTATCCAAGAGCTCTTTGTAGATAATATATATGATTTTTTTTTATGGATTTTCTATTCTTTGTAAGTTCTAATGTATAGACCACTTTGCGTATCCTCCTCACAAACATACAAGGTCCATAGAATATTGGTTTGAGATTTTTAACGCCAATTCACTTGAGGGAAGAATTCTTATAAGGTTGCAATCTCAAGAAAACCATGCACTTGACCTCAAAAGATCTATCCATCTATTTTTGTCTTCATAAAAAAAATTGTCACTTATGAGCTTACTATAGTGATATTTGAGTGACCTCAAGATTTCTTGGTTTTGTTTTATCAAATCCTTAACTATTTATACCTACTATTAATTACTATTGAAACAAAAAAATATAAGTGCATCATACACATACAAGCCTTTGAAATGGGAGATACTAATAGACATATGTTAAGATGTATTGTAGTAATACTCCCCCCAAGTACATCCACTTAACTCATGCTAATTGTTTGTATAAAATATAATTCCTCAAGTATCCCTTATTCTATTTATTTATTATTTCATTTGACCATCTTGATAACCTACAACTGATTGAATATCTTGAAGGAAAGTTTGACAAGTGAAAGACAGTGATTGATGATCACCGAGATACTAAAGTGTATGTAAGACAATTAATCAGTTAATGTATTATCATTGATGTCAACTAGTTTTGATTGCACTTGTCATGATGGTTACAAACATCTAAAGAAGTAAAATGGTAAAGAAATGAGATATCTACATGAAGATGAGAAGGATATGAAAGATATGGATATTATAGACTTTGAGTAACTTATTGATGAGTCTATGGCATTATGTTGATGACCTTATTGTATTACATGATTCTATTATATATTGAAGATCGGGACTGAACAAGTTTATGTGGTCGGTAAATTAAGATTTATGTATACATTGAGAAAGTGTAGTGTATACCAAGTATAGTATTAACCGAGCAGGTAATCACCGACACATTCTGGTATTGACCGAGTGAAAGAAATAAATGGATTTTACATCGGTCGACTGTAAATGATGAGTTGGACAATTACTTATGATTCTGAGGTAGAAGATAATGTTTGTTATGATGATCAAACGACTAACAAAATTCAAGATTGATCTAATAAGGAGAATGAAATGTTTTAATGACACAATTGCCGAGGAAGGTTAAAGTGGCAAAATGAATGATGAATATTAAGAGGCAAAATCTATAGATGAGAAGAAAATGGTTTATGATGTCTATATAAGGATACATGAGATTCATTATTGAGTCTGGGATTATTGATATTGTAGGAGAATTCACGTGAAAAGGATTCTTTTCATGCAACACTATTCAAAATGGCTGAAGACAAAATCGAGTAGAACTGCAAACAACACCGAGCATCAGAGAAAGGATATACCGATAAAAACAAAATTGGAGGAAATAAAGATGTTGAATTGATTATTGATCAGAGGTATTTTGAGCTTAGCATAGATCTGAAAATCTACAAATCAAAGTTGTATTTGAATCAGATCATTACTATATCATTTTAACCATTGTTATAGATAAATCTCTTAACTGAGTAGGATTTAACCATCTTTGTATTTCAATATGACATTCAATGAATGTTGATTGTTTTCTTGTTGACCCCATAGTAAATGTGTGGTCAAAGGAGAACTATTAGTGATAAATCCTCTAACCAGGTCACACGCACAGTGTGTTTTGTAACCTTTGACAGGGTTGGCTCCTAACTGAGCTCACTTCAAAAGAGTGAATTATTTTGGGTTACCAGTCCTAGGTGGTTTTTCCCCTAACAGGGTTTCCATGTTAAAAATCTATGTGTTATATGTGTATGACTCATTAAATTGTTATTTTACTTTACACATTTCTATAACTGGATAGATCGGTGAACATAGTACTTAATTTACTAGTAATTTGTAGATGAAGGGAAAGACACAATTGATATCTTACCGAGTTGATTATTTAATTGAAAATTTTTAATATATACATCTGAGAGATTTTGGACTGTAGGATAACTGAACTTAACTAATTCACCCCCCCCCCTCTCGGTTATCTAACAATTGGTATCAAAGCGTAGAGTGCTTGAAAGAAGAAAAGTTTGAAGGACTTAAGCTAAAGATCATAAGATGTATAAGAGAGAAGTGTCAAAGATGAACAAAGATAACTTCTCGACATGGAAAAGAAGAATGAGATTACATCTATCTAAAATTAGAGAATCTACAATATACCACTTAGATAATGAATTCATACAGCCTCTAAACATTTGATTGTTGATTAGGTGAGAGATAGACATGAACACAATGTCTTAATGATAGAACTTGTTTCTTCCTTATCAAATGCCAAATTTGAAGATTTCAAGACATGTACTTATGCTAAACAAATATGGGAAAAACTTGCACTAGTTCACAGAGGAGATGCAAATGTGCTGAGGGCTAAAGATGAGAGTCTTACAGGAAATTTTGATGACATGAAAATGAAAGAAGGAGAAAACATTTCACAATACAGTAACTGAATTAAGGAGATTGTCAATGCTATCCGAGGAGCAGGAGGTATTATTCAAGAAGACATTGTTGTAAGTAAAATTCTTAGAGCCTTGCTTCCTACTTATGCTATTAGAGTCTCTGCAATTCATGAAATGAGATCAGCTCTGAGTAATCATCTTATACTTGATAGTCTAATCGGTAGAATAACTTCTTTTGAGTTGAGTAACTTTTATAATAGTATTGTACCTACTGGTGAGTCTGCATTTATGCCATCCTTGAAAATTGGTAAATCAAGAAGTAAACACATGATAATAAATGAGAGTGATAGTGATGCATGGGCATCCTAGGGTACTCGGTGAATCTGCATGGGAGGTGTATGTTTTATCGATGTTACTCAGTTGCAGCCTTGACCGACGGCCTCAGTCATTGAAGGAAGCTCGGTCACTGAAGGAACTCGGTAATCTCTGGAGCTTGGTGAAAGTGTTACTCAGTGATGCCTACGGTGCTCAGTCGACATTGGTGCTCGGCGATGCCTGGCATGCTCGGTTATTTTATTGTTGCTCGGTAGTTATGGTTTACTAACTAGAGTTCTATGTGATTTGTTGTGCCGACTTGGTGAATTTATTGTTGGTAGCTGTTGTTATAGGCCGACATGTTGGATTAAATGTTTGTAAGGCTATGTTGGATGTCAACTTGTATTGAATTTAATATTTGTTGGGGGGGAGTTAATGGTTTCATCCAGCCGATTTGTGGCTGATGACTAGTATTTATAGGATGTTTGGGTAGATGTTTAGGGGAGGAAGAGATTAGTAGAAGTTCATGACTGGGAAGACTTAGTGAATCAGATTTGAGGTTCTGAAAGCTGGAGTTGGTGAAGTTGTGGAAAAGATCTTGCACACCAGATTGTTATCTAATAGTTTGTAATTGCAGAGCTAGTGGTTTGCATACTTGGAGGTAAGGAGATTGCTTGGAGGCTTGCGAGCTCAAGTTTAGATCTTCCTTACAGTATCCATCAGCTTATGATTGTCTTTAGAGATGAACTAGTTGAGATTGTATTGGATCTGTTTGGATCTTGTAGAATTATTCTGATTGTAATTGGCCCTAACTCGGAAGGCCTTATAGTCAGACATGTTAATGAAAATCAGAGTTAAACAATTACTTTGTTGTTGTGTTATTGAGTATTCAGCTATGTTGTTTTATTGACTGCAAGGTTTGGATTGTCCTTAACTAGATCCACCATCCTTGACTGCATCAGGTGGTATCAGAGCTGAGAGTTGATCTTGTGGAGAAAAGGTTGACCTAGCAAGGCTGATCTTGCAAAGTTGATCTTGTTGGTGAAGAGATCGTATGATCTTGATTGCAAATCTGTGGCACTGAACTTGTGAAATTGTGCCCTAGTTGTTTGCAAGGTTGCAAATTGAAATCTAACTTGTACACAACTTAAAGATTGTCACAGGGTGGTCGGTGAGGCTTTGTTGCAGAGGGTTTTTGCATATCTTTAAGGATGCCTTCGAGAAGATTGGACCCTAGAGTTATTTATGATCTTTGTGATACTATGGAATCTCAGATCACAGAGAAGGTGAAATCAGATTTCAAATCTAAGATGGAATTGATGAAGAATGACATGGTCACCGAGATCATGAGAGATGTTACTGGTATACCTCAAAATGTTGGTACTAAGGATGGCTATGAAGAAGCTACTAAAGAATTTGAACCTACTGGATCTAGTGGTGATGACTAGAGGGACAGATCTGGTGAAGACAAAACTACTCAGTTGCATAGATCTAGAGCTCGGTTTAGTAGTAGTTATCGAATGGAAGTTTCTACTTTCTCTGGTACTTTGAAGCCCGAGAACTTGATTGATTGGATTGGTGAACTTGAATATTTCTTTGAGCTGCAAGAAATTGAAGATCCTCTTCGGGTAAGATTAGCACAGACAAAGTTGAAAGGACATGTTGCTATTTGGTGGAAGGAACTACAAAGAGATAGAGAAGATGAAGGTGAAACAAAGATCAATCGGTGGAGGTTGATGGTGACTAAATTGAAAGCTAAGTTCATACCTTCTAATTATGAGCTTGACTTGTTTAAGAAGTTGCAGAATTTGAAACAAAAGGATTTGTCTATGGAAGATTATACCGAGGAGTTCTACAAACTTACTATTCGGTCTGGACATCGAGAGCTTGGTAAGGAAAAGGTAGCTCGGTATGTGAATGGTCTGAGATTCAATATTCAGGATGAGCTTGGTATGTTGAAGATTTATTTCGTTGAAGATGATTATCAGTATGCTCTGAAGGTAGAAGATAAGTTGAAGAGGAAACAACATAGTAATCCCTGAGGGAAGGAAAAGATTGATCACTCGACGAAGGATAAACTGACTGATGCAGAAGATGAACAGAAACCCATGGAATCAAAGAAGAAGACATGTAGAGTTGTCTTTAAGGGTACTTGCTATAACTATGGAGAGGAAGGACACTGTTCCTTTGAGTGTACACAGAAGAAGCTTGGTGACCAACGAACTAATGTGGTGAATGAGAATGAACCTGAATCTGAGAACTTAGTGCTTTGGCAAACATTGCTCAGAACAAAGGAGGAACCTTGTCAGAGGAGTAACATTTTTAGGGCTCGATGCAAGTCTAGAGGTAAACTCTATGATGTTATTGTTGATAGTGGTAGTACTGATAAGCTTGTTGCTGAGGACATGGTTCAGATGTTATGTATGTGGAGCCTAATCAGACTTTTCCACAGGGTCAAGGGGCAGAGCCCCTTGCGGGGTCCTAGGGAAACATCCCAGGCGGGTTCAAGGGGTAGAGCAACTTAATAATATTGTAATGTGTCGGCCATCTATTTTCTATTAGTCAAAGTATTTTTGCCCTAATTTCGTTATGTCAAAAATACTTGTAAAAGGGCTTAGGGTTTGAGATTCATTGTAAGAGGGATTATTGTAGCTTCCTATAGCAGTATTGAGTTGCAGGTTTCAGATTGTAATCGCTAAATAATAATAAAGATATTGGACTCGTTGTTGGTGGATGTAGCCCAGGGATTGGGTGAACCACGTTAAACATTGTGTTATTGTATTCTCTTATGTGTGTTCATATTTGAAATTTTTCTACTTATTATCCTAACATCAGAGACTTGGGTTGAATATAATGAAGCATCCTTGTCCTTATAGGATTGGCTAGTTACAAGATGTTCATGCTCTAGAAGTAAGAGAATAATGCTTTATTGATGTTCAGATTGGCCAGTATAAGGATCTTGTGTTATTAGACATTGTGAAGATGAATAGTTGTGATATATTGCTCGGTAGACCTTGGCAATATGATTGCAGAGCTATGTATGACTGTGTAAGAAATGTGTTTACTATTGAGAGAGATGACATAAAGTTTTCCCTGATGCCTTTGCTGGATACAACACTCGATAGGAGAAGCCTGAGTATTGGTAGCCGAGTTGAGATTGTGGATCCAGAGAAAATGAATGATCAGTATGGATAAAAAGCCTGTGTATTGTCAAGAAAAGACTTGAAAAGACACAGAAAGCTAAAGTGGAAGAGTATGCAAGTTGAAAAGGTGGAGGATTTGTATGTGAAGAACCAATTCGGGGTTTATGTGCTAAATTCTGGAAGATGTTCTTCTCACATATGAACATCTTTTCGAACCTGGGGTGTCTAATGCAGGGGCATTCTAGGGTACTCAATGAATCTGCATGGGAGGTGTATGTTTGGTCAGTGTTACTCGATTGCATCCTTGACCAAAGACCTCGATCATTTTTAGGAAGCTCGGTCGCTGAAGGAACTCAGTAATCTTTGGTGCTCGATGAAAGTGTTACTCAGTGATGCCTACGGTGCTTAGTCGACACTAGTGCTCGGTGATGCCTAGCATTCTCAGTTATTTCAATGTTGCTCGGTAGTTTTGGTTTACCAACTGGAGTTCAGTGTGATTTGTTGGGTTGACTTGGTGCATTTATTGTTGGTAGCTGTTGTTACAGGCTAACATGTTGGATTAAATGTTTGTAAGGCTATTTTGGATGCCGACTTGTATTGAATTTAATATTTGTTGGGGGGAGTTAATGGTTTCATCCAGCTAACTTGTGGCTAATGACTAGTATTTATAGGATGTTTGGGTAGATGTTTAGGGGAGGAAGAGATCAGTAGAATTTCATGACTGGGAAGACTTAGTGAATCAAATCTGAGGTTCTGAAAGCTAGAGTTGGCAAAGTTGTGGAAAAGATCTTGCATGATCTTGCAAAACAGATTGTTATATGATAGTTTGTAATTGCAGAGCTAGTGGTTTGCACACTTAGAGACAAGGAGATTTCTTGGAGGCTTGCGAGCTCAAGTTTAGATCTGCCTTAGGGTTTCCATCAGCTTATGATTGTCTTCAGAGATGAACTAGTTGAGATTGTATTGGATCTATTTGGATCTTATAGAATTGTTTTGATTGCAATTGGCCCTAACCTGGAAGGCCTTACAGCAGGGCATGTTAATGAAAATCAGAGTTAAAAAATTAATTTTTTGTTGTGTTATTGAGTATTCCACTGTGTTGTTATGTTGGCTAGAAGGTTTGGACTGTCCTTAACTAGATCCACCATCCTTGACTACATTAGATAGTGATAGTGATGAGGATGAACTTGATGAGCTTGAAGCATTAATGGCTAGAAGACTATAGAAAGGTAAAGGAAGATATAAAGGGAAACTACCTTTGGTTTGTTTTAATTGTAAAGAAATTGACCACATTGCAGCTAGATGTCTGAATAGGAAAGAAGATGACAAAGAAAATGAAAGATCTAGTGAAAGAAAATTTGACAGGAGAGATAACTGAGAACATAGAGGCAACTGACAATATGATAGAAGTAACCGAGATTATAAAGACAAAGGCAAGAAGGCTTGTTACCTTGTTGAAGATGATGATGACACCAACACTGACACTAATGAAGACATTGAGGTGGTATTCATAGCTTTGAAAGAAGATTCGGAAGAAGAAGAAAGGTATGTTGAAACAACACTTATTTATAAAGTTAGCAAGAATGATACTTGGATTATTAATAGTGGTTGTACACATCATATGACTGGTGATGAAGACAAATTTGAATACCTTGAACATTATAATGGTGGATCTGTTAAAATGAGAAATGATACACCTTGTATAGTAAAAGGAAAAGGATCTATATTGTTGAACAATAAGATCAGATGTGAGAATGCATATTGGGTGAAGGGAATTTATTATAATCCATTGAGTGTAGCACAGTTGAATAACATAGGTTATCGAGTTGCATTTGAGAATAAAAAGGTGAAAATATATGATGAGATTGATAAGTTGGTCGGTATTGGTGAACAATCTAAAGGTAATCTATTTTATCTTGATAATGTTGAAACTTCTTGTTTATTGGCTAGAACTGAAGATGTGTGGTTATGGCACAAAAGGTTATATGTCATGTGAATTTTGACAATATGGTTAAAATTAGTAAGAAAAGGAGAGTTATAGGTTTACCGAGCTTATCTAAACCTGACCATGTCATGTGCAAACAATGTCAAATGGGAAAAATGTCCAAATCTAGTTTTAAGAGAAAGAACTATTCATCTAATGCTATTTTGGAGTTGGTTCATACCGACTTGTGTGGTCCTATGAGAACTAAGAGTTATTATGGAGACAGATATTTTATCTTATTTGTTGATGACTACTCTAGGATGATGACTATTATATTCTTAAAAGAAAAATCAGAAGCTTTTAAGATGTTTAAATGGTTTAAAACTAAAGTGGAAAGAGAAAGTGGAAATGAGTTAAAATGCTTGAGATCAAATAGAGGTGGTGAGTTTATTTCTGATGAGTTCACTAACTTTTGTAATGAGCATGGAATTAAGAGACAAGTTTCTGCACCAAGGACACCACAACAGAATGGGATTGTTGAAAGGAGGAATATATCTATTGTTGATTGTACTAGAACACTAATGATTGGAAAAAAATTTGCACAGATATACTGGAGAGAAGCTTTTAGTACTACCGTATACACATTGAACCGATTTCAACAGAAGAAAGATTCAAACAAGACACCTTATGAGTTATGGTATGGTTACACGCCGAATGTAAGTTATTTCAAAATATTTGGAAGTAGATGCTACATTCTGAAAGATGATAGGAATGGGAAATTTTATTCAAAAGGTGATGAAGGAATATTCATAGGATATTCTACTAAAAGAAAAGCTTATAGATGTTTGAATAAGGCTACTAACAAAATGATTGAAAGTGCAAATGTGAGAGTTGATGAATTTACTGAGAAGAATGATGAAGAAAGCAAAAAGGAACTGAAAGATTATGGTAGATTTACAGACATTGAGAAACCTAACACTCTACTCGAGAAACAACCTAGCATTACTGAGCAATAGGATAATAATACCGAGCATCAACCTATATAGACCGAGAATCATGAAATAGTTACTGAGAAAGATCATGATCCTACACCAAGTGAAGAACACAATGAAGAACAAAGAATTGACCCAGTATTTGCAAAGTATGTGAGGAGACACCATCCATAGAATCATATTATTGGAGACAAGAAAGATGGCATGATGACACGAAGTAAGTTGAGAAAAAATAAATGCTTAGTTTGTGAATTTGAACCTAAAAGTATTAGAGATGCACTTGAAAATGATGAATGGATTTAAGCCATGAATGAAGAAATTGAGTAGATATTGAAAAATAAAACACAAACATTGGTACTAAGACTGAATGATAAGAATGTAATTGGAACCAAATGGATATTCAGAAACAAGTTGAATGAAAATGGTGAAGTCACTAGGAATAAAGTAAGACTTGTATGCAAAGGATATGCAAAAGAAGAAAGTATTGATTATGGTGAGACTTTTGGACCAGTTGCTAGACTTGAAGGAGTTAGAATATTACTTGGTTATGCTTCCTACAAGGGATTTAAATTTTATCAAATGGATGTTAAATTTGCATTTCTGAATGGAATACTTGAGGAAGAGGTATACATTGAACAACCTGAAGGTTTTATTGACCCTAATCATAAAAACATGGTATGTAAGTTGCATAAAGCACTATATGGATTGAAACAAGCACCAAGATAATGGTATGAAAAACTGCATTCCTTTCTTATCAGTATTGGATTTGTTAGAACAAGTGACAATAGCAATTTATACTTGAAAGGTGAAACTGATGATAAGATTCTTATTGCTGAAATTTTTGTTGATATTATCATATTTGGAGGACATGAAAATTTATGCAAATCATTTACTGATGAAATGAGAAAAGAATTTGAAATGTCAATGTTTGGGGAGATTAAATTCTTTCTTGGTTTGCAAATTTTACAACAAAGTGAAGATATATACATCACATAATCAAAGTACATAAAAGAAGTGTTGAAGAACTTTTGTATGGAAGATTCAAAACTGGTCGGTACACCCATGGTCACTAGATGCAAATTGACAAAGGATGATCAGTCAACTGAGGTAAATCAAACATTATATAGATCAATGACTAGAAAGTTGATGTATGTTGTGCATGGTAGACTAGATATTGCACATGCAGTTGGAATTGTAGCAATATTTTTTACTAATCCTAAAGAATCACATATGACTATTGTAAAAAAGAATTCTAAGATACTTGAAAAACACTGAAAACTATGGTTTATGGTACAAGAAAGAGGGCAATTTCAAATTGAAAGTGTACACTGATGCAGATTGGGCTGGAAACATTGATGACCAAAAGAGCACTACTGGTGGAGCATTCTTTTTGGGAGAAAGACTAGTTACTTGGATAAGTAAGAAACAAGGATGCATTTCTTAGTACACTATCAAAGAAGACTGTGTTGTTGTTGCTTCTAATTGTTCAAACATTGTCTAGATAAAACAACTTTTGAAAGGTATGAATGAAGAGATCGCTGACCCAGTGATTATATATTGTGATAACAAAAGTGATATAAACATTTCTAAGAATCCAGTGATGCATGAAAATAAAAAGCATATATCTATAAAGTATCACTACTTGAGGGCACAAGTACAAGAAAATCAAGTGAAATTGGAATTTATGAAATCAAAAGAACAAAATGAAAATATATTTACAAAACCCATACCTAAGGATACATTTGAGTACTTGAGGACTAGACTAGGGGTCCATCCCCTGTCTTTCGGTCACTAAAGTGATTAGGAGGTTGCGTCAACATACTTTATCAGAATATCAAATGATGTTGATGCATGATGTTCACACTTTAGGTTTCCTAAGGTTGTGAAAGTTGAAAGATGAAGAACAAACTAAAACTACATATCCATGAAAGGTACTTGATCTGAACCGAACACCAGAGATAATATTTTTTCTAATCTAGAGTTGTTTATTCTTTTTGGCATTTTTTTCAAAGGGAGAGAGAATCAATAAAATATTTGGAGAGAAGAAATTCAAAGAGAGAAGAAAATAAGGAGTGAAGAAGATCAAATCTGCAAGGAGAGTCTACATGGAGTATTAATGTTGTGTAGTGATTAAACATATTAAATATACACGCTAGGGAGAGCTTACCGAGCTACAACATTTCTTACAAAGTTGTAGAAAAAATGTTTGGTATTCTATGGTATATTTCATATTGTGTTTCCATCAATGCCAAAGGGAGAGATTGATAGCCTACAACTAATTGAATGTCTTGTTCAGGAAAGTTTGACAAGTGAAAGATAGTTATTGATGATCACCGAGCTACTAAAGTGTATGCAAGAAGATTAATCAGTTAATGTATTGTCATTGATGTCAACTAGTTTTGATTTCACTTATCATGATGGTTACAAACATCTAAAGAAGGAAAATTACATGATTCTATTACGTATTGAAGATCAGGACTGAACAAGTTTATGTGGTCGGTAAATGAATATTTTTGTATACACTGAGAAAGTGTAGTGTATACCAAGTATAGTATTAACCGAGTAGGTAATCACCGATGCATTCTGGTATTGATCGAGTGAAAGAAATAAATGGAGTTTATATCAATCGACTATAAATGATGAGCCAGACAATTGCTTATGATTCTGAGGTAGAAGATAATGTTTGTTATGATGATCAAACGATTGACAAAATTCAAGATTGATCAAATGAAGGAGAATGAAATGTGTTAATGACACAACTGTCGAGGAAGGTTAAAGCTGAAAAATGAACGGTGAAGATTAAGAGGCAAAATCTATGGATGAGAAGAAAATGGTTTATGGTGTCTATATAAGGAGACATGAGATTGATTATTGAGTCTGGGATTATTGATACTACAGGAGAATTCATGTAAAAAGGATTATTTTCATGCAACACTAATCAAACTGGTTGAAGACATAAACGAGCAGAACTGCAAAAAACACTGAGTGTCAGAGAAAGGATATACCAAGAAAATAGAGTTAGAGGAAATAAAGATGTTGAATTGATTATTGATCAGAGGTATTTTGAGCTTAGCATAGATCTGAAAAATTTGCAAATCAAAGTTGTATTTGAATCAGATCATTAGTGTATCAGTTTAACCATTGTTACAAATAAATCTCTTAACGGAGTAGGACTTAACCGTCTTTGTATTTCAATATGACATTCAATGTGTTGGTGCCCAAAAATGATGGTTTGGATTTCCTATGGACTTTCCAATCCAATGCTAGGAAACCCAATCGTTTTTGCCAACTAACAAGTTCAACCAAATGGAGGTTTGAACTTCTGCAATTCTAGCTCTGCAAAACCAAGGCTGGTAGGCCTGTACCTTTATCAAATCTGTTGGTTCAAAGGCTTTTTATAGCAGATAACTGAATATAAAACTTGTGGATTCTCTCAACATGGCAAATAAACTTGAGAGGAATCAAATTGTAAGTATCTCAATCAATAGTATATTGAATGCTGCAAAAACTGAAATGCTTTGATTAATAGTAAATTTTTGAAAAAGGTATATAAAATAAAGTATATCAAATGAATTAAATATCACAAACTTTTAACAATGAACTGAACGACTATATTCTAATAATTAATAAGATCAATCCCTTGCTCTTACTTGGGAAATGGAGTCAATTCTATATCAATCCTACATACATCTCAAAGACAATTTTTAAAAAACTTGATTTTGATAAGACAATACTATCATCTCAAGGGATTCCACTCAAAATATAACTCAAACCAGATTACACAATTAGTCTTATTGAATTTAACTATGTTAAAGAGACCGACAAAAACAAAGGAAGATTCGTAGATCTTTCAGTTGATATTCAAACTATATATTGATTTTGAGTTATAACATTCAGGGAATTTAACACAATGAGACATTCTATAAAATAGAATATCTGAAAGACTAACTGAAAAGAATTGAAAACTATTACCATAGGTGAGAGAAAAATCACTTATCTCTTTATCAATATTAAAAAAATAGTACAGAGTTCATGCTGCAGTTGTGATCAAAATCTATCCTATGAAAATATGTATTGTCTTGTATATTTTCTCTTTACATTTTACATTATGTATATATATATATGTGTGTGTGTGTGTGTGTGTTTGAGTGGCTTTCACACCTCTTTAGGGTGAAAAGACATAACCCTTATTATAAATTATTTTGAAAAAATAATAAACTAACTAAAAAATATCTACCTAACTTTCGGATTTGGGTCTGGTCAAAAAACCAAAACCCCTTGTGGAAAGCTAAGATTTTTATTGGAGATAGAAAATTTGATTTCCCAAACTGGGTCATTTTTAGATTTTCAAAATTCAACTACTATTTGCCTCTGTCATCATCATCTTTACAGCGGGTTGAAATTTTGGCATTTTTTGAAGGCTTTGATCATAGAATTTTGATTGTTCCTGTCACACAGCTTCCTTTCTTAATCCCTCAAATTTTAATTGAAAATTAATATAATTTTTTATCCCATTTCATGTACTCCAACATTAGTTATTGGGCATGGATTTTAAGATACCATTTGGTAGGTTTTTATCACTATATAGGAATCCAAATTTTGCCCAAAATTTAGAGCTCCAACGGGCTCTTTCTGGGGACGTATGCTCCATGTGAGCATAGTGAGATTCTAGCTATCTTTGGAGAAGCAGACAAAGTATCCATACTAATATGATGTGAAGTAAAATTGGGTGGCCCAAGGCCCCCCATAATTGAACATTGATCCTTTCCTCTATCAAACACTTGATTTTGATCACGTAACACTTTGGATCTCTTGAATATGATGCCATCATTTTTGTGAACAATACTTGTTTCTTTATCAATGTAGTTTTTGGTATTTTGTTTTTGTTTTTCCTTTGAGAAATCATTAGATGCACTTTGGTCCTTGCCAAATAGAAGCTCCCTATGGTCATGCATGTGACCAGTCATATAAACATTAGAATAAATCTTCTTTGTGTGATTGTCCTTTTGTATACAATTTTCTATGTCTCCATATTTAGAATGCAGATTATGTTTTTCTAATCCAATCTTTTCTTCAGGGCTATGGTGCAACACTTGTTCATATAATGGTTTTAAAGATGGTTCATGTCGAGGAGACACTTCTTCACATATACCAGGACTATGATCAGGTGTGATATTTGAGAAATATTCAAGACTATCCTTTAATCTATTTCCCCATCATGCTTGGCTGATTCCGTCTCATCTTCACATATTTGGTGTACCTCCGACTCAAAGGATGAACTAAAAGATATCTCATCCTCTGAATGTACTTCATGAATTTCATCAACTTTAAAATTAGGACTTCTATCTTCATTGTGATGTTGATGGATTCCATTGCATAAAGGATCCTCTTCAAACAACAGATTCGATAACATAGAGAAATCATACATATCTTCATCTACTTCCTCTTTAAACAAGGGATTTAGGAACATAGATAATTCAGGCATACATTCATGAGAATTTTCATTTGGATCATCAAGTTTTTCATCAACAAGATGAACATCTTGATTGACATTATCTCCTGAAACTTCCTCTTGTTCATGCAGTTCTATTTCATCTCCACAATTTGATTTCTCTTGAATATGGGCTGATACATCAACCTCCTTACCATGGTGGATTGAGAAAAAACTTGGACCATTCTTCTCTGTGTGTCTTCGGTATTCTATGTCTAATAAGGCTGAAATCTCTTCCACACAGAGAAGATCCTCTTCCTCATTTTCATATTCACTAATGTTTGATACCATACAAGTATCATCATGGAAAACATTTTCCTCAAACTGTCCAAAATAATCTTCTCCATTCAAATCTGAAACCTCACTTGACTCATATGTTATTTCAATTCTGCACTCATTCTCCTTCGCAACCAGTTCATTATTCATAAGTTTGAGAAAGGTAAGAAACTGATGATCATATAAAAGACCTAGTTCTCACATTCTATTGAAAAGATCAGAGGTTGTATGTCTACACTCTGAAGGTATTTCTTGACAGATATTAAACATCCTTATGAAGAATTATACTACAGATTCTTCTTCTTGTTTCTCGAAGTTCAAAAATGTGTCCAAAGGGGATATGTAATTTGGATCTTCTTCATCATCACTAAGATTTCCATCAAACACAAGGCCTTGCTCAATTTTATCATAAGCCTCCTCTTCTTTGTCTTCACTATCTTCTTCTAATATCTTAAAAAGTAGCTCCAGATCAGGGTCATCTAGCGAGATTCCCAAGTTTTTGACCTTTCTCATTAATTCTTTTCGTGAAGGTGTAATTGTTATAGGTATCCTCTGATACATATCCGCCATCCTCAAGAATATGTGTGTAGAAGACTCCCCTTCAAATCTATCCAAACTTAAAAATGCATCAAGTAGATACATACTACAATCCTCCTCCATGATGCAACTTTGGTCTTCACACTGTTCATAACACATGTTATCTTCATCGCTTGCATCATGGAATTCATATAGAAACCATTGTTCAAATTATTTTCAAGATGAAATACTTTGTGTAGGTAATGATTCATATGCCTCTCTTGCATTATCTTCTAATGTCCTGACAAATAGTTTCATTGCCTGATCTTCTGCACAAATCTCACAGTTCTCTATAAATGCATAAAATGCATCCAAATTTTCAACTGCTGATTCATCCCATTCTCCATGGAACTTTGGTACAAGATGTGAAAACTTAGGGAGAAACTTAAAAGGAATACAATGGAATCCCCTCAGATCCAATGGCCTGATAGCATCTAGAATAAATGGTTTTCTTTGAAATGGTTGTTTATTCTGATACACTCTTGTATCATCTTAAAATGGAAGCACTTCCATGTTAAGAGCGTTTAGCCCTTTGAGTGAGTGGTCTAGGTCATGTCAAGCACCTTGAATCATCTCTTTTCTTGGATCATACTTGTTCTCCTCATTCTGCTTCTATCTATCCCTGATCTTCACTTCAATCTGCATTTCTTAGCATTCTGGGTTAGGACTCTAAGGTTTTTGACCACAAGGTCAAAGTTGACCTTATGGGGTCAAAGTTGACCTCTATCCTGACCTGGTCAGGATCGACCTCGACCCTGACCTGGTCAGATACAAGCTCATCCTTGACCCCTTATTGAGATTTCAAATTTCCTTGATTTCTGGGTGTCAGATTTCAGAGATATTTGTTTTCCCGCCTCTGGGTCGGCCATTTCGAGTTTCGGAATGGTAAATCCTCAAATTGTATGTAATCTAGGTATATTTTCTAAAGGTTAGGACCTAAGTGGGATTTAATTCTCCAAGGTGGCCCCTCTAGAGGATTGTGCCCTAGTTCACTATAAAAGGAGGTCTTCCTCTCTTATTTTCACATCTGATCATTCACATCTTCTTTTTCCATCAAGAAATCAAGTTTTGCAATCTTTTCTCTCAAGCTCTCAAGGTGATCAAGCAAGCATCCATTCAAGCATTCAAGTCCTCTTTTCCATCCAAGTTCTCCATTGAAGATCGAGGATTCAAGCATTCAAGCCATTGAAGGGATTTGGTTCAAGCATTCAAGATTCATCATTCAAACCCTAGATCTAGCCATCATGATGGTGTGATCTTCCTTCAAGATCCTTGTGTTCATCTTCAAGATCCATTCATTCTTCTATCAAGGTGGATTCCAAGCATACAAGCATGGAGGTTTTGTATTTACTTTCATGGTTTTGATTTACATTTACCATTGTTGTGTTCAAGCTTTCATATCAATATATTTGTTTACATTCAAAATACAATTGCATATCTATCGAATTGCATAGCTTCATTGTTAGATCTATTTCTACTACTTTCTAGCATTCTTATTTCAATTTCAATATTAAGGTTGATTCCAAACTAGGGTTTGATCAAGGAAAACCCCTCAAACAAACAACAAAACCCCTCTTTTTCTTGCAGGTACAAGTGCAAAATTTTGGATCTGAGAGTAGATTTGGATACCCTTTTTGGCGAACTTTTGAGATCTGCGAACAAAGTTAGAATCGACCTTCAAATAAAGAATGTAGCCTTTGACCTTTTATGAGGGTCAAAGACTACCTGCCTTCAAAAAGACAAAAGATTTTTGGGTTTTCTTCATCTTGGCATTTCCAGTCCGAAACATGATGCAGAATTGCTTGAAAGTACACACAGACATCAGAAATTGGCATTTTCCAGATATGTCCTAATTTGAGGTTAGTACTTGTATTTCAATTATTTCAGTTTTCAAGCACAATTCTACCATAGGGAAATACAGGATTTTTCTCTCTCTCTTTCATATTCTCTATAGATTGATTCGATTGTGCATTAACCTTTTGGTTGATCAAATTGGATCTCTCCTTTGGGAATTTGGTTTTAGGAGTGGATCTCATATTTCCCCCATACATTACATACACACATACTCAATAGAGGTGATTCAATTTTACCTCTATTCAATTCTAAATATCTAAATTGGTAATAACTTGTTTCTTTATACATTAGGTTCTTGTCAATAGAGTCGTCGCCTCTTTCAAAGAGGAAAAAATTACTTATCTCCTTCTGGGTCTTCTTCCTCAGTAGAGTCACTGATTTAAATGCTTTATTGAATAGAGTTGCCACCTCATTCGAGGAATGTATTTCTTCTGGGTTCTTTCTTCCAGTACAGTGTGCTTCCAAATAAACTAATATAATTAATTTTTTATTCTGATCTATGAAATCTGAAATTCTAGGTAACTTCACAATATATATTGTGAGCAACTCTCCCCAATAGAGTCGCCAATTTTGAGTTATAACATTTAGGTAATTTAATACAATGAGACATTCTATAAAATAGAATATTCGAAAGACTAACTGAAAAGAATTGAAAACTATTACCATAGGTGAGAGAAAAAGCACTTATCTCTTTATTAATATTGAAAAAATATTACAGAGTTCATGTTGCATTAATTATTTAGCATGGAGTTGAAGAGGCCATTTTGTAGGGTTTTATCACTATATAGGAATCCAAATTTTGCCCAAAATTTAGAGCTCCAACACAATGAATTTTGATTGTTTTCTTTTTGACCCCATAGTGAATGCATGGTCAAAGGAGAACTATTAGTGATAAATCCTCTAACCAGGTCATACCTCATAGTGTGTTTTGTAACCTTTGATAGGGTTAGTTCCTAACCGAGCTCATTGCAGAAGAGTGAATTATTTTGAATTACTGGTCCCAGGTGGTTTTTCCCCTAATAGGGTTTCCACGTTAAAAATATATGTGTTATATGTGTATGATGCATTGAATTGTTATTTTACTTTACACATTTATATAGCTAGATAGATCGGTGGACACAGTACTTAATTTACTGGTAATCGAAAGATGAAGAGAAAGACATAGTTGATATCTTACCGATTTGATTATTTGATTGAAAAGTGTTAATATATACATCTGAGAGATTTGGGACTGTAGGATAACTAAACTTAATTGATTCACCCCCCCTCTCAGTTATCTAACACATCTATTTTGGAGTTATAGATTATTCTCGGAGTGAGATATGTGTCTACTTTAACAAAATACAAAAAATTTCTCTTATAGTTGACTATGTTCTTAGGTAGACTATGCAACCTAAACATTTTCTTAAAAAATAAATCATCTACTTGAGGACCCTTGAATTTTGATGAGATGGAAGATAAATATACATACTTAGTAAACTAGTTTATAAAAATGTATGCATTCCTTACTTGCACTTTGGGAGTCCTGCAATGAAATCCATGAACATATTGTCTCTCTTTTGAGTTAAAATCGGAAGGGGTTGAAGAAAACATGCCAAACAAATTCTCATTTATTTTTATTGTTGGTGCATTCCTTGATGTGCCTTTTTTGAGACCATTTCATGAAAATATTTCTTGGATTTTTTTCTAATGGAGTGTCATGAACTACTCTCAATATTTTTTCCTTCATCTTAGACTTAAGAACTAAGAGGACTAGGTTCTTATATAGAAAGAGTTCTTATTTGGTTGTGTACCTATCATCTCATACCACTTCATCAAGGATGTTAGTATAATTTTTTTTTTAGCATATTCAACTAGAATATTACCCTTCCAATCAGTTGAAATTATGGAAAGGGAGCATAGAACTAACTTTTAGAGATAACAATAACAATAATATTTTTTTATCCAAACAAGATTAGGGGGTCTTATTAAACTACACAATATTACATCCTTTACATATCATCCCATCAACATAAACACATTTGAGACATATATTTATTACAAAACTCTTCAAGAACAATTATAGATATGGATAATTTCAATGAGAAATAAAATTCAAATTTTTTATAAGGTTTCTAGGCATTTCATCCCTTCAAATCTTTAAACCTCCATGCCTTCATGCCTTCTTGGATTCACTCATCTTTTGAAATCTGATTTTTTTTCCCTTCATACAATAGCTCTCATGAATGCCTTGAACTCCTAAAACAAACCCATAGAAACTCTTTTTCTCTTCTATTTTTCCTCCCCTCTTCACAATCTAATTCCCTACATTCTTCTTATGTAATTCTCTTGAGCAACCTACAAGTTCTTTCTTCAACCTTTTTTTTGTGATTATTTCTTATTGATTCCATTATTCCTACATTTTATAGAGGTTAAAACATTTGTGAGACACCATAAAGACGCACTCCAATTTTCTCTTTTGTTTCCCATAACCTCACCCTTAAAATTCCTTCTGAAAGAATGAAATAAAAACATAGTTTTTCTTCCAAAAAGTGTTGTTAATATTTCTTCACCATATCAAATGTTTTGTCGTATATGTACTTGGAAAATGAATAAAATTATGAATCAAGTTGTGCTCCATTGGAAATTGAAGAGTTGTTACTTATTTTTTTCTAAAAATCACTATCTTTTCCTTGTGTTTTAAGCACTTAAATTAAAATAATAAGACAAGAGTGGAATACCAAAAGTCAATTGTCTTATAAAAAAATTTATAGGCATAAAAATTCACAAAAATAAATATCAATTATTCTTTACAAGCTCCCTCTAACATGTCATGGATCACTTCAACCCTTAAAACCTTCAAATTGTGTAATTTAATCACATTAAATAACCTAGTTGCCTTTGATTTTTGAAATGGAAGCCAAGTCTTGATAAACCAATATTTTATCCTTCAATGTTCCAAAAAAATGTAAAACATGAAAAGTAACATGTTTTTGGTGATGCAAAATTGCTTGAGGGATCATATGCTTTTGCATCATTTTTTCTTCCCTTTTATTTAATGTATGTCAAAATCATATGAATATATTTAATTACTCACTTTTGTTGGTGATCGTTCAAGTCCCATTGGTTCAACAAGAGTTTCAAGATAATATTATTAGTCTTCATAATGAATCTTCCACAAACAGATACTATTTGAACATTTTCATCATGTGTACAATAGAGAACATCTATTTATCATATATAGACTAAGTATTTTCTAAGTCATTTAGTTTTCTTCTATTAAAGACTATATGTTGTCTTCTTTGAGTTAGAACAATTACTAGACATGATATCATTACTTTTTAAAAGGTTTCTTCTGTAGCTACTGTCCATTTGAAGGATTGTTTCTTCATTCAATTTATCAAGAGTGCAACATGTTGAAAGAATAACTTAACAAACCTCTTATACTAGATGCACAACCCATAAAAATATCTCAATAATGTTAATGTAGTAAGTGGTAGTTCGTCTAAAATGTATTGGATCTTTTGAGGACCCACTTGCACACCCTTTGCACATATGATATACCCTAAATATAGAATTGTGTTAGCCCAAACTCACTTTTGCACTCTTTTACATAAAAATACCATTATTCTAGAATGCCCAATTCCATGTCCAAGTGTTTTAGATTCTCTTCTAAAGTTTTTTTATAAATTAGAATTTCATCAAAGAAGAGTAATCCATTTTTTATCAAATATCTAATGAATGCTTGATTGGAACATAGTTGGGGTGTTTTTTTAGACCAAAGGGCATAACCAAAATTTAAAATATCTGAAGTTGCATCTAAATATTTTTTTCATACATCTTCTTCTCTTAATGATAGTTGGATCTTAGATCAATATTAGGGAAGTACATGACCCCATGTATCTCATCTATTAGTTCATCTATCCTTGGTATAGGATACCTATTATTGATTTTCTTCTTATTTAGATTCTTGTAATCAATATGCATTAGTATTTGCATGGTCCCATATTTATTTTTTCTTCATAATGAATTTTCCACAAACCAAATACTATTTGAACATTTTCATCATGTGTATAATAGAGAACATCTATTTATCATATATAGACTAAGTATTTTCTAAGTCATTTAGTTTTCTTCTATTAAACACTATATGTTGTCTTCTTTGAGTTAGAACAATTACTAGACATGATACCATTACTTTTTAAAAGGTTTCTTTTGTAGCTACTATCCATTTGAAGGATTGTTTCTTCATTCAATTTATCAAGAGTGCAACATGTTGAAAGAATAACTTAACAAATCTCTTATACTAGATGCACAATCCATAAAAATCTCTCAATAATGTTAATGTAGTAAGTGGTAGTTCGTCTAAAATGTATTGGATCTTTTGAGGACCCACTTGCACACTCTTTGCACATATGACATACCCTAAATATAGAATTGTGTTAGCCCAAACTCACTTTTTCACTCTTTTACATAAAAATACCATTATTCTAGAATGTCCAATTCCATATCCAAGTGTTTTAGATTCTCTTCTAAAGTTTTTTTATAAATTAGAATTTCATCAAAGAAGAATAATACATTTTTTTATCAAATATCTAATGAATGCTTGATTGGAACATAGTTGGGGTATTTTTTAGACCAAAGGGCATAACCAAGAATTTAAAATATCTGAATTTGCATATAAATATTTTTTGCATACATCTTCTTCTCTTAATGATAGTTGGATTTTAGATCAATATCAAGGAAGTACATGATCCCATGTATCTCATCTATTAGTTCATCTATCCTTGGTATAGGATACCTATTATTGATTTTCTTCTTATTTAGATTCGTGTAATCAATATGCATTAGTAATTGCATGGTCCCATATTTATTTTTTCCAAGAACCATTGAAGATGAAAATGGATTAGAACTAGGTCTTATCTAGCCCATCTCTAAATGTTCCTTTTATATCATCTTCAATTTCTTTCTCATATACCCTTGGGTGGTGGTATGGAATGTTAAGCATACGGTTCCAATTCTATGATATGTTGGGATATTATGTTTGGGAGTAGTCCTAGTGGCAAGTCATTGAATATTGTATTATATTGATTTTTTTAATATTAATGTGATGAGGGGATTTCTTACCTATACAATGATTTATAGACATAATTAAACTAGCTTCCTAGGAAAATTGGCCTATATAAAAAACCCATTTCATTCCTTTTTGTGTCCACCTTAGAAATTCAACAAGAGGTTTGAGAGAAAGAAAAATGGAAGAGGAAGTGGTGGAAAAATTGGTGGATGGTCTTATGGAGGCCAAAATGAAGATTAGAATAATAATGAAGACTCTAGTAGCAGTCATAATTAGAGGGGAAATAATTCCTATCATCCTCACGATCAAAATAGAAAAGATCAGAGAGGAAGAGGAAGAGGACAAGGACCAGGAAGAGGAGGTTTTCTTGGTACATGTTTCCAGTAAGAAGAAGGACATAGGTCTTATGAGTTTCCCCAACATCAAGGGAGGAAAAATTGAAGATCAGAAAGCAATGTATGATTTGCACATATACATGAACATGTTGAGTCATCATATTTTGAAGATGCTAAAAGAGGAGAGGTCCTTGTTACTAGAAGCCTTGCTAAATGTGAGAAGGAACCTAAGAAAAGGAAGAACTTGTTTCACACAAAATGTAAATGTAATGTAAAGGTAAGAAATATCATTATAGATGGTTGTAGTACCGATAACTTTGTTTTAGAGGAAATGGTTAGTAAATTGAAGTTAGAGAAAAGGAAGCATCTGAATTCCTACCAGATTTCTTGGTTGCAAAAGGATCACAAGGATTTGGTCAATGAAAAATATTTGGTAAAGTTCAAAATTGGAAACTATCATGATGAGGTATTGTGTGATATTATGCCTATGGATGTTTGGCATTTTTTTTTAGGGAGACCATGGAAATTTGATCGGGTGCCCCAAAATGATGCTTCAAATTCACCTAAGAATTAGCCTTCTTTCTTCAATAAGAATCTGAGATCATTTGGCCAATTGACAAGAATTACTAACAAATACAAGTAATTTTTCTACAATTTGGGCTCTGTGAAACCCAAGTGGGTACCCCTTTTGTAGAAAAATAAAAATATAAACTAGCAACAATTAGCATTACACATTAGCAGATAACTCTCATAAATTAAACCAATATTTATGAATAACATTTTTAGAATTGGCTCTATTCTGGTTAATGCATTCCAATTACACTTGAGAGTGAAAATGACTTAAAACTATACCCAAACAAAAAAGTAGAAAGGCGTTTGATATATGGGTGTTTGTGAAACAAGTTTTGGACAACATAGGTAAACCAATGCCTATCTAAGGGCATATAGTCAAATCCTAAGTAATGAATGTAAATTATAAAGCATACAACTTTGAATTAGTGAGCCATTTGAGCATTAATATCTGACATCGATGTAGCTCCTTATGTTATTACAAAAACCATTCCTACACATCCATAACATATTCTCAAACTTACTGTAATTCACAAGTAGAATTTAATTCATTCCTTGAATGAAACCCACACACACAGTCACACATTGACAATGAATTTGCCAAGAAGAATTTGTCGATATTGTGGTGACTAATCATGTAGTGGGTGTTGATATTAGAGGTTTCCCTAAAATTTTGTTATAAGTGACTAAGATGTATAATGCATCATAATGTTGGTGTATGTTTTTGTTGGATAATAAGAAAGGTTCGACGGCTATGTAGGTGGACATAGCCCAGGTTTTGGGTGAACCACGTTAAATCTGTGTGTTATCTATTTTGATATTGTCTTCTTCTTTTGTTTTCTACATATAACTGTTAATTTTATATTATTCTGGATCTGTCAATCCCTAACAGAATTGGAGTATCCTGGATATTTTAATTCATGCTAAGTTTAAATACAATATGGACATATTCTCTATAAAAAATTTATATGTTGTTCATAGACTAACTAGAAGTGCTAAGAGAGAACTTTACATTCATTGATCACTACTCAAGAAGATATTCATACACAACGGTATTTACAATTCAATTAACAATCCCAAAAAATGGATTACATTCAAAACCTCAAGAAGAGGAAGAAAGGAAGAATTTATAGAAGAGAAGAGGGATCTCAAATTTGATCTTCTCTTGACACGTATCCCTCTCACCTCTACCTAGTTTGTGAAAATGCCTCGCATGCCCTGCCAATAACTAATTTTACAAGTGGCTTGATGCACTACTTCTGATTTGCGCCTTTTATCTTCATGAAATCCTACTGCTCACATATGCAAGGTGCTACTAAAAATGACAGTAGTCATTACCTTACCAAAATTAGTTGTCACCATGAGTCTTCATATTTAGCACATATGAAAGTGAACTATCCTTTTTATTTGTCCCTAAAATCCCTTTTAAAATGAAAAAGGTACAACAAGTTAATGGCCAACAACATACAAACAGAATGATCAAACACTAGTTGTTTGAAGAGGAATGTCTTTCTTTGGAATGAACAGTTGTCTTTGTCTCCTAATATGATCCTTGTGTTGGCTCCATCAGTGGTTCCATACCAAGGTTACCAGGTGAACCTATGAAGTATATGAGCCATGACTTTATCACATTTGGCATGCCAATATTGTGATGATGCCACATACACAAGATTTGCATCCTAACACCTTTTAGGAAAAACCATGGGTGGTAGCCTCTATTCCTCTTCTTCTCAAGAAGATTTTGATCAGATAGAGTGTGTTGAATGGATGAGAGTTCTCATTTCCTGGCCATTCACATAGGCCCTTTTCTACAACCATCCCCTAAGGACAGGTTAGGAGGAAACAAGAAAAGGTAGTTGTCATTTGTGAGAGGTGGACAAAGACACTCCCTACACTTGAAGGTTTTTATACCTGTGCATCCATTGTGAGATCTTTTGATACTTCTACAATCACATGTTGAACTTTCTTCATGCTTGTGGCCAGGGTCTTTATATATCTCCTGCAGCATTATCAACAACAAACACACCCATCATGTTAACGAAATTGTCTCATTTCATAGTAAGTTGACACAAAGCTTTTGGATGTCAATGTATAGCCCATATAGGGTATTTATCCTTTACTCCTTAAAGCTCTATCCTCTAGTGTTTTTTTCTTTTACCAATTTTGGAGACAACATGCAACTACTTTTGGCTTCATGCATTAAACAAAGCCTACAAAAAAGATTTATTTCTTGTTAAAATCTCTACAAAAAATAGAGCCCGACTTCATATTTAGAATTCCTTTATGAAAACACACTTATTTTGTGCATTGACTGATTAGAAATCCCCCTCTACAATTCAACTTTCCAATGTCATTTCATTTCTCAAGATCTTCAGTTTTGTGGTCACACTTTATTCATGCACCACCAAATACCTACTGATCTTTCTCATCTGGCTCTTTTCATCCTATGCAACACCATTTGTCACCCTTGGATAGGCTCAACATCATGTGGACTATGCTTAAATTGAAAACTCATGCACCCCTCCATTCCATTGCCATGCCTCATGATCTTGTTTGTCATCCACAAAATTGTGGGGCCCTTGATATTTCTTTCCTTCGTAATATCTTCATGTTTCCACAACCAATTAGATGATTCTCCCTTTCCCTTCATGAAGTTGTGGGGTGACCTCTTTTTATTTACCCTCATGGACATACAAGGGCACCCCATGCTTCCGCTAGCATGTTGGATCAATCAACAATTTTGAACAGAACCAAAGGGTCTTTCTACATCATGGGGTTCCTGCACATCTCCCTACTACTCTACAACATTTGACCATTTACCGTTCTCCCTCCCGTGGGAGCCTGGGGTAACCTCCTTTTCTCTAGTTTAATCCATCTAACTTTTCACCTCCTCACTCTACCAAAAAATTTGCATTTCCTTTGCAATCGTAGTGGAAGGTCAAGGTGAACCACTTCCTTCATACCCCTCTCTTCTACATCATACCCAAACTATCTAGCGATATCTCAGCAGAGACCCAAGGACATATTATGTCTCATAAACCCACCACCTCATCATTATGTGATTAACCTTGGCTAATCCTTAATGGTCATGTAGAGGCATGAGGTATATCTCTTTAGTATCCTTAGTAAAATTTTAACATGGATCCTCCAAATTCCTTTCAAAATCTGAGGGTGCCAACACATCATGTAGTACATGATGGGTATGTAAATACCAATTCTTTGACAAAGGATGGAGTCTAACACAAGTTAACGTCATTGAAGAAAACTGAGGAAACTGTATGTTGTAATGCAAGAATATGTTTAGTTGATGGAAGGAAGTTTCTAGAAGGCATGAAGCATGAGCATATGTGTTTTTCTGTAATTCCAAAATTTGATAAAGAGGAAGTAGAAGATGTACTTGTGGAAGTTGCAGATTTGTTGGGTGAATTCTGGGATATTGTATATGATAATTTACTTGATGGTTTTCCCCCAATAAGAAGGATTAGGTATCAAATGGACTTGATTCCAACAGCCAATTTTATGAATAATGTTGTAATGCCCAAAAACTACTGGGCAAAACACAACCAAATTTACCCTTTTAAAATCCAGATGCTTATTACAAATAAAATAGCAGATAAATGACTTTTAAATGTAAGATGCTTTATTTCTTACTTTTATTCAGAAAATTTAATCATTTTTTAATATCATGCATTGTTTGCTTAATTTAGAAAATTTCAACTTTTCAACAACATAGAGGTTGCGGGAAATAAAGCAATTAATAAATTAAACTCTTTCATATTTTCACAAAATTCATGTACAACAACAGTTTTCTTTTATAATTGCAGGAATTTTACCTACAATGAAATATCCAATCTTTGATAAGAAATAGTTTGAAATACACCTAATGTTGATTCCTCCATACAAGAGGATTTAATCAAACTTCATTTACAACTTTTCTCAAGTTATACATTTACAAATTCATGAATTTATATTTTGAATAGAACAAATTCTTTTAGGCTTGTCACACCTAAATTAATCCTTTAATTTTTATTTCAACTTCAAATCAGCAAATTCATCTTTTCATACTCAAGCAAAACTTGCAACACAAAGTATTTACCACATGACCATGGAGGCTCACCTCCCAGCCTAGGCCATTATATGGCCACCCCCGAGCTAGGGGAAACAAAGATAGATAGGTTACAAACATTCAACACACATTAAACATACATTCAACATTTGAGACATGAACAATCACATTATTACTCTCATTCCCAAGCTTGCACATAGGAATTCATAATTGATCCCAATATGGGTGAAGGTGGAAATATCTCATATGGAGATGTCATACTTGAAAAAAACAAGTACTACTAAACATTATTACATGCCTTCACAAGGCTCCCTTCCAACATATGAGCTCATCACAAGAGCATCAAAAACATCCCTTATGGCCCCCAAGGTATAACTTAAGTAGGCCTTAAGGATGCCCATACATCCAAGCTCTCAAACACATGGATTTCCCAACTAAGCCCTTCACCCCAAGACATTCTCAAATCCTCCCAAGGAAGAGAATTATCTTGCACACCCATTTCACAATTGATAAACACAAAAAGGAGATACAAGGACAAAATACATTTGAGCTTAAAGAAAACAAAACATTACAAGATCACACAAAAGATCCATCTTCACAATACAATAACATGAATAAAACAAGGTAGAACCACCAACCTTTTCCCTAAGCAATGGAAATGGAGGTTTGTAGAAGAGCTATCCCTTTGCTTCCTAGCTTGCTTCACTTCTCAAAACCACTAGAATTTCTCAAGTCCCTTCCTCTCAAATTCCAAACTAGCATAGTTAAGAAGTGCCTAACTTTCTAGTCTTTTTTCCTAAAGACTCTAAAGCATTCTTCTCTCCTTCCCTCATCCCATGTAAGTTAGGTTTCTAGATCTTTTCTACTTTCCACTTGCCCCTTGCTTTGAAAATGGGATGCAATTCAAAACATGGGAAAATGAGTTATCCTAGAAAATATTCTCAAATTCATCATTACCAAAGATGACCCACTTAGAGAAGTGAAAATGAAGAGAGTTGGCCCCCTAACCCATGCCCATGCCTTGGGGCACTTAAAACCAACTCTAACTACACCATAGGGCTCCATATGAACCTTCAAAAACCCTAGTAAAATTTGCATCCGAAAATGAAATCATGATGACATAAAACTTGGTTTCCTAAACCACTAACCAAGCCTAGGGATACACAAGATAACCTAAGGAAAAGGTAGGGTCCACATACCATCTCATCATAATAGTGTCAAGTGACACCTCACGATAGTACACATCACATTATACACTTGACATGCCTAGTGGATATTTAACATTAACATTTTCACAAAATGAAATTACATCTAATAATGCATTTATAAACATTTACAGCCACATACATACATGCATCACATTTATGAATAAAATATCATAACAACGAGGTCATTCTCTTCTTAGAGCCAACCTTGGTTTTAAAGTGATTTCACATAGACCCATCCTTGTTTCCCACATTTACAACCATGGTCATAATCCTGCACACTCGATTTTGATGTCAGTATCTCATAAAATTAATGCATATATAATCATATCGAAAGCGAAACAAGATCAATAATAACATCTAAACTCAATACATAAAGAAACTACATTTCAAGAATCATAAACATAATCCACATTATACCCTGATTCTACAAACATCGAAATGTAAATTTAATTTTCACATAAACATGTAACCCTAAGTTAATCATTGAACCATTACAGTATCAACATTACTATTCTATAAGATAACATAACAAATACAGAATTCAGAATTCATATATCATAAGGTAAGCATGAAACCAATACAAGCATATAAAGAGTACGACTAACATCATCATCATATAAATCTATAAAAATCATCTCATAAGGTCTAATGATAGAAAGTCATAATCTAAAATAGGTCTAATGTCTCTAAACAATGTATCATCAAGATGAACCAAGTTTCAAAACAACTGTGGAGCTAAGATGGGTCGAGGTAGGACCTCACAAATGCATCCCATAGAATGACTCAAATAGAGAGTGAAGAATTGAATAGACAAGTGCAAGATTTATTGTAGAAAGGGTTGATTTGAAATAGTTTGAGTCCTTCTATAGTACTAGAAGTACCAGCATAAAATAAAAATGCAGAATGAAGGATGTGTACAGATTATTAGGCTATCAATAATGTCACTAACAAGTATAGGTTTCCCTTTCCAAGGATGTATTCCATTATGGATTGCTTGAGTGGAGTTGAGTACTTCACAAAGATAGATCTGAAGAGAAGATATCACAAAATAACCTTCAACATAAAGAAGGGCTTGTATGAGTGGTTAGTCATGCCCTTTTGACTAACAAATACATTGAGCACATTCATGTGGCTCGTGAATGAGGTATTGAAAGAATTTTTGAGTGTTTGTTATTGTTTATTTGGATGATATTTTCATCTTCAATAAGGAATTGGAAGAGAATATAATGCATATTCATAGGGTCCTTGAGAAGTTAAGGGAAGAGAAGTTGTTGATTAACTTGAAGAAGTGAAGTTTTGTAAAGGAGTTAGTGTACATAGAATGTTTTTTCTCAGAAGATAGTCTTAAAATGAACCCTAGAGAAAGTGAATGGTATCCTTGAATGGACTACTCCAAGGAGTTCTACTGAGGTAAGATCTTTTTATGGTTTGGCTTTCTTTTACAGAAAGTTTATCAAAAAATCCAGTAGTATATGTGGACCCTTAATTGAAACCATGAGAAGGGATAGAAAAGAGTTTAAGTGGACTGTAAGAGCAACAAAGAGTTTTGTTTTGTTGAAAATAAAAGTTACAAAGTAGTATGTTTTGGAACTTCTATATTTTAAAAGGTATTTCAAGTAGATTGTGATGCTTGTGGTAATGTCGTTAGAGCTATTTTGAGTCAAGAAGGTAAACCCGTTGCTTATTTTAGTGAGAAGTTTAATGATGCCAAAAGAAAATATTTTATTTATGGTCAAGAGTTTTATATGATAGTTCAGGCATTGAGGAAGTGGAGATATTATATTTTTCCTAAAGAGTGTGTTTTGTTTACTGATCATCAAGCTTTACAATATTTGAATAGCCATGGAAAGTTGAATCAAAGACATTTAAAATAGGTTGATTTTTTGTAGAGTTACACTTTTGTTTTGAAGCACAAAAGTGGAAAGTCAAATAGGGTTGCAGATGCCCTGAGAAAGAGGAATTGTTTTTTGAAAAAGATGAAGATCAAAGTTGTTGGGTTCCAAGAACTCAAGAGTTTGTATCCTAAAGATCTTGATTTTGGTGAGGCTTAGAGAGCTTGCACAAAACCTGCTACTCTAGACAAGACTAGGTGGTTGGATTTTATAGTCTAAGATAGTATGTTATTCAAAGGTATCCAATTGTGTATTCCAAAGAGTTCCATGAGGGAGAATCTAATTCTGAAAGATAAGTATAGTGGAGGATTGGCTAGACACTTTGGTCAAGATAAAACCATTTTTCTAGTTAGTGAGCATTATTATTAGCCACAATTTCAACAAGATGTTAAGAAGATTGTGCAAAGTTGTAGAATATGTCAGATGGAAATAGGAACTGAGTAAAATACAAGGTTATATTAGCCATTACCTATACCAAAGAGGCCATGGGGGGATATTAGTATGGACTTTGTTCTTGGTTTACCTAGGACTCAAAGAGGACATGATTCTATCTTTGTGGTGGTGGACAAGTTATCAAAGATGACACATTTCATTCCTTGTAGAAATACTAATGATTTTGTTCATGTGGTAGAATTTTTTTTCAAAGAAGTGGTGAGACTACATAGTCTACCAAAGAGCATAGTTTCAGATCGAGACACTATGTTTGTTGGGTAGTTTGGGAGGACATTGTGGAAAGCTAAAGACAAATCTGAAGTTTAGCTTAGTGCACCATCCACAAACTGATGGACAAATAGAAGTGGTGAATAGGAGTTTGGGAAATATGTTTGGTGAATAGTAGGAGATAAAACCAAAGGGTGGGATCTAATTTTACCACATATAAAATTTTCATACAATAATTTTATCAATAGGAGCACTAGTAAATCACCATTCCAGATTGTACATGGAAGTAGTCATAGAAATACTTCAAAATTAAGGAAGTTTGACAAAGGGAAGAAGAGTAGTACCAAAGTTGAATACTTTACAAAACACTTCAAAAATTTACATGAAGAGGTGAGAAATCATATTAATAAAATGAATATTCAGTACAAGGCTAAGGAAGATCAGAAAAGGAGATATAAGGAATTTCATAGTGGAGATGAAGTCATGGTTCATTTTAGAAAGGAGATATTTCTAGTTGGAACATACAATAAGTTGAAGATGAAGAAGTTTGGACCATGCAAAATTCTAAAGAAGCATGATTCAAGAAATGCTTATGGAGTACAATTGCCCAGTGAACTCAATATTTCACTAGTGTTTAATATTTTAGATTTGACAAAGTACTATGAAGGAATGATTGAAGATGAAACAATAGAATTAGCATAGTGAAATATTCCAACACCTATTTAAGCTACTAAGGAGATAGAAGACATCTTGGATATTCATTTTGGTAGAAGCACAAGAAACATGAAATATGAAAAGTACTTATTCAAATGGAAAGGCTAATCTCTTGAAGATTCATCAAGGCTATCAAAGGAAGAGGTTGACCACCTTGGTTTTCCTCTAAACACCTAAGATGTGACAGGGTGACTTCTCAAATTATCTTAGGTTTTTTATGCAGGAGCATCCAGGATGCAAGAGAAATCTTGCATCACCCAAAAATATTGTCTAGTTTTTCAATAAGGACTATCTTTGGGAAGGGTTACTATTTTTGGAAAGTTTATTATTTTTTAGTAATCTTTTTGTTTGACAACAAATTGTACCAATTACTTCCTTAGAGGTTCATTTTGGATATGTAAGCCTCCTTAGAGTTTCATTGAAATATCAAGTTTAGTTTTGAAGATATCAAATTTTTTGTTTTGATGGGGTGGTACAAAAACTTTGAACTCAATTTTGAAGGCCTTAGAGGCTCTAAAAGGGGGTCAAAATTTTCTCAAATAGTGCTTCATCATTCCAAGTTATAGAGCACATCGAGAGGTTTTTGAAATGGGGTTATAATAGATAATCGGGTCAACAGTTTACAAGTTATGGATTTCAAAAGTTGTGCCATCAGGACTCAAGCTTTGGTACAAAAGGGGGGGAGAGAGAGAGAGAGAGAGAGAGAGAGAGAGAGAGAGAGAGAGAGGAAAATCACTTAAGGTAGGAAATTGAACTGATGGGTGCCAAAATGGGAAAAATTCACTTTCTAGAATATTCTAAGGTGGTTAATTGTGCTACTTATATAGGGATGAGGACAGGTTTTAGGGCTCAGTTCTAGAAGGTAGTTTTTTGCTTTGTCTTGTAGATTATTGTAATGAAAATGCCCATGTGGTTGTAGCATGTTACTTTTCTATATATTATAATGTCATTTCATTAAAGATAATAGAAAGTAAGTGTTTATGTTCTTTCCATTGTTATGTTCTTACAATTTTATATTTATTTCCTTGTTGTACCTGTTGTCAATCAGGATTGTGCCTCTAGCTTGATGCAGAATCTAGTTATCCTATTGAAACATGGAAATGTTCTCGTTGGTGGAAAAGAGAACGAATCTCCAGATTCTAGGCCGGTTCCTTTAAATTTGGAATATCACCTAATACTGAAAATTCAAACTTGGAGAAAAAGATAGAAAAATAACTGAGATAAAACCTAACTAACAGGTGATACACCAAAATGAGTGCAGATTTCCTCAAAATCACAAATCTGTACCTATTAGACACATATTACTAAATTCTACAATTGAAATCACTTTTCAATACCTAGGATGATTTAGAACTCAAAATTAGGGTTTAATACCACTGATAATGAGAATTCAATCAACAAATAGACAAACTCTGCAAAAGGTTAAATTCTTTACAATTTAGAGAAGGAATTAGAATAATTCACTAATCTATAACTTGAAAGAGACAACACTTAGATGCAGAAAACTTGAAAGGCTCCAAAACAGATATTCAGAAAAACATATGCAAATAACAGGCCCAACTTTATAATCCTCAAAATTCTACAAAAAATGATTACAAAAAATGCAAGGAAAGATTACAAACGAATGATATGTTCACTATACAACTCTTCTCCCAAATTTTGAATCCTTTACAAATGAGATGAAAATACAATAAATAGAGTCATCAAAGCCCTAACTTCTCATAACTCGGATGCATAAGAAAACCCTCCTAAATGAGGAGATAAACTATCCAAAAATGTAGTCAAAGTGCCCCTTGAACTCCCTCAAGCCACGTGTAATTGAACTGCCACTCAAAATCCCCTCAAAACTGCTCCACATCTCCAAAAATCATGCATATTTTGTGGGGGTCGGATATGAATAAAAAGCCCACCAAATCAGGAATGTAACTGCTAAAAATTGAGAGTAAACTACTCCAAAAGGCCTCTCAACTGGTACTATCTGATAGAGGACTCAAAAATCACCTCCAAATGACTCCAAGATGTTGTCAACAACCCCTAATCTATCTCAATAATGCTCAAAACTAAAAACACTCCTTCTAAATGAGCAAAGAATGAGTAGTTAACCAAAGTCAACACTAAAAAGCGAGACTTAACTAGATCCAACACTCAAAAGATTTTTTTTTTTATAAATTGTTTTTTAAGAATAATTAATAATTATTTGTCTTATAATTATGACAAATAATTAATATTATTCACAATTGAAGCACAAAGGAATAATAACCTTAATATCTAATAATTATTTATCTATTAATTATTGCATAATAATACTTTAACAAATAATCAAGATTATTTGTTTTAAGAATTATATATTTTAAAAGTATTATCATGCAATGTTTTAATAAATAATTATTAAAACTAAAGTAAGAAACCTAAACAATTTCAAAACCCCTAAACATGCCTAATATGACATAATTTGAAACCTAACTTATATCCAATATGACCTTCAAAAAACAAATATCTCTCATGACAAACAAAGGCATGTGATCTTCTTCTTTTTTTTAAAACGTGGCATGTTTAGAAGGCTTCCATAAACTGTTGTTTGCCAGGCATTGTGGACTCCAAATTATCTTAAAATTTGGCAAAGGCATTTGTTTCCATCTTCATTGTATCTTTATTTGGGGTATTCTCACATCTTGTGGAGGAGGTCTTAGGGTTTGTTGTTGTTGGCGCTTCTTTCCCTCTAGTTCTCTGAAAATTTGGAATTCTCTTCTGGTCTTTTGTTTGCACTATCTTTGAAGTGTAGAAGATCTGGACTTTGATTGAGAAATCTCAACTGACTATCGAGACTCAGCCATAAAAAACTAGCTAGAACGTGCAACAGCAAAGCACTTAGCTCCTTTAGTCAAGGGCTGTAACATTCGGTTGAAACTTAACCTTGACTAGCACTCCTTACTTGGAATCAGCTTCTTTGCTGGAAAAAATGACCTAGCTGGAGTTGGTGACTTCATTATTATAATGTTTAACCACAGGCTTTTTTGACAGCAAGTTAAGAATACATGACACTCGGTTCTTATTTACTGGCATAGCTTGGGTTTTGATCTGGGCATTCTTGTGAACCTTAACTGGCAGTGATTTATCCACTAAAGCATAAGCCGCAATCTGATTTGGAATTTGAATGATAACTCATGGCTTTGAATTTGGCATTTGAACTGTTGAAGCTCAGTTGTATTAGCTAAAACTAATACTTAAATATAAGTTTCTTATCATTCTCTCCACTTTGCTATGCGTTTTGTTTGCTACTGGCTTTCATATCGCATAGAATTTAAGGTCTCTCTGTGTTTGAATTGGCATTCAGTCTAGCTATTTAAGCCTTGATACTATTGTGACTTATGGAAATCTTGTTTTATTTGCGTAGATAGCTACTTGTTTTTCATTATTTTATTTGAAATTTTATAGGCTCGGACCTGTGATTTATAGGCTTTTCCTGTATGCTTGAAGTAAAAACTGAGATAAATGATAGTTTTACTGTTTATACTGAATCTCATGCTGGAGGTTTTGTTGAACTCCTTTGCCAAAATGTGACTGTTTCCAGAACCTGAGAGCAGACCAGAACTCATGGTTTTTAACTCCGGCTATGAATGCTTGAGTAGCCAATAATACTTGGTTCTTGTATCATACTGTGACAATGCTCACTGGGGTTTTGAACTCACAGCCAACTTTGTACCAGTTGGCCCTTTTTTATTGTGAACTCATTCTTTGAAATATTTTTCTTTAATTATCTTGAAGTTCTTTTCTAAAAATCCATTGTAGCATAAACCATACCATTTTCAGCACTAATTGGCATGAGATTTCACAAATTTTCACTTTCAGCAACCCAATCTATTTATGGGGTTCCAACACGGGCTCGTGACACCCATAAACAAATTTTTTAGACCTCATACTTGATATTTCAGCATCTATTCATCATAGGAAACACACTTGAACAGCACACTGTATCTTTAGCACACATTTTTATATTACTTCTATCAGAAAGTAATACACCTACACATGAAACAAACAATATTAGTATATAAAAAATGATTTCCTTTTCTGCCTTCTTCCTTCTTTCGTGCATTCTATTTTGATTTTTCTCCCTCTCTTCCAGAGATAATAATGTTCAGAAAACCACTAAGATAAAGTTCTTGTTTGATATCAATAATGTATGAACCAGGTATATGCAATTTCTACTTTGATAGCAATACAATTATCTCTTTTGCATATACATTCTATATTGTAACAGCACTAATGTTCTCTATTTTTGAATTATCATTGTGCATTGTTTCATTGGATAATTTCATATGCACCTTTTAGCAGCATTACTGTATGAATTGTAACTTATTTTCCCTTATAATAATGCATGTTGTATCTTTCATATGATATGACTCTTTGATCTTATTATTTTATTAATGCAGATGCATATCTTTCCATTGCATTGACATTATCAATAAATATGCAGTCCTGGAAGTTTGATTGATGTATGATTTTTTTTAGTGAACTATGTATTGCTTAGATCCAGCTGGATCTAACATCTTTTCCATGATGCAAGATAGGACTAGAACAGGACCAAGACATGAAGACTTTAGATGATGCATATAAACAACTCCAAAAACTAGAAGACCTCTTAAAGGCAATACATAGATCCCTAGACTTCATCATGCTTCTCTCTTACTTTCTTTTCTGCATATTCTCTAAGTTTCAGTATGCAAGATGTAAACCTTATGGAAGAAACACTTGTTGACTACATTCAGTTTGAATGCACAATGTAATGATCACTATGAATTTGCAATTTTGATCACGATCAATACTTAGGGTACATAATCTGATAATATGAATGTATTTGAAATGTATTTCATCTTCATAAGCTAAATAGTAATTTTGAAGAGGTGTACCTTTATGCACTCTTTTGATGTTTATAGTTGTCATTCTGGATTATATACCTTATTTTCTATATTTGAGCGATTCTGTAACTTAGGACACCAACTATCCAATCCATAATTCAAAGAAGAAGTAATATCAGCTTACCAATTTAGTGTGCAAACTAAATCGGTAACAATACCTATAAGGGGAGTACCTATTGGAATTGATGAGAAAATCAACCCTACAATTTCCAAGAATCACTTGCATGCAAATACCTGTCACAAAAAGAGAGAAGTAAATAACTATGGAGACTTGAGCTCAATGATCCATGAAAGATGACTCATATTGATATACAAAATAATTAATTGCAATACAATATAATTGAATGTGTTATTACAAGAGAAATCAATCCTTATACAAGTAGATCAAAACCCTAAAGGTGAAACCTAGGTTGCATGATAATACTTAATAAAATAATTAATTATTATATGCCTAAAGTTTAGCTTGAGTAAAGAAAGAGATAATATGTGACTTAATAATTAAATCAATATGATTTAATTAATAGGAAAAACAACTTATTACTCTAACATCCCTCTTTAAGATAAACTTAGGGAGTAACTAAAAACCTAGAAACAACTACTGAAATAAAATGGGTCTCGATAACAAAGGCCTGATCAGGTACCCAAGAACAAAAGAGAGTCTCTATAAAGCGAAGAAATAGAGAAAAACACATGGGAAAAACTCTACTCCAAAAAGAGACGAAGACTAGTGAAGGACTAAAGAAGCCTCCAAAGCTAGAGAATGTCCCAAAAAATAGGAACAAAGAATAAACATGAAGAGCACCACTGAAGTAAGAAGTTGTGAACTCTATCAAAGAATAACTATTAATCTGAAGAACCTCCACTGAAATCAAATATGACCAAGTAGAGAAGGTTGTAATCTGCATGAGTTCCCTCAAATGGCACTACTCAAATCAAGAGGCAAACAATTAAACTTGGAGATACAAATGGCATAAATTACAAAAACCTGAAGAGTTGATCAATCAAAGATGGAAGGTTTCCTCCAAAACAAGGAATGAAAGAGTGTCCATATGGTAAATGATCCATCCCACCAAAATGCATAGGTACCCAGCCACTGCATCCACCTAGTATTTATTCCTAAGTACTAGGAGGATGCAGTGGCAATGGTTGGGTACCTATCTTTTATTGATCATCTCTTCCATCTTTTCTCAAATGAAAATCAGTAGCCATGGGGATTCCATCTAGTTTAGAGTCCTCTATTCCAAAAAAATTCAATATCTCTCTAATAGACTTGGTCTGAGAAATAAAAAATACATTCCTTTTTCTATATAACTTGAAGACCAAGAAAGAATGACAACCCATAAATCATAGATGTTAAGAATTATAGTATACAATGATTATAAAGAAGAATTGTGATTATATTTATTATTATCTTATTATCATTATTATATTGATGAAATATAATAATGATAATAACATAGCAGTATATATTAAATCACATTGGAGTAAATCGAACTATGTTCGATGATTATATTAACATGCAAGTATCGACTAATAAGTCGATATCATTATCTATAACTTAATGTTTGGTTTTGATTGACTGCATTCATTACAATAAACTAGTCGCTTATGCATTAACATAAGCGACTATTGTTAACAGTCGCTTATGCTAATGCATCAGCGACTTGAAGGGTCATGTCCATTCAAATTAGAAAGGCACGTCTGTTGTTAACGTGACTATTGCAAAGCATATTTATATGTTGTGATCGTAGGTTGGAAGAACAATCAATTACCATGGCATAGCTTCTTCAATCTGCAATCACAGCATAATAAGTATCTCAATATAATATATATACAGTCATCACATATATAACTAGACATTATATATTACAGCAGAAGATATATTCCCATATCTTATTTTCCTTAACATGGTATCAGAGTAGAGTTAAAGGGAATTAACTTCTGAATTATTCTTTGACTGGAATACAAAATAAAAATATTACTTAAAAGTAAAGAGTCATCACAAATTATTAAAAATGACCACCAGAATCAGAATGGAAGACATATTGGAAGGAGCATCAAATTTTCTATCATGGAAAATTAGAATCACCACACTATTGCAAGAACTAGAATTAGAATCATTCATAGAAGTGGAAAAAGAAATGCCTACAGACGAAGCAAAGAAAACAACTTGGAAAAGGAGGAACAATAAAGCCAAGAAATTAATTGTTAATTCAATTAAAGATTCCATTCTCCCAAGTATAGCAAGATTAACAACAGCATATGAGGTCTTCAAGAAAATTAAAGAATCGTATGAAATAAACAATACAAGTCAAATATTAACCTTGAAGGAACAAATATTGTCAATAAAGATGAATAAAGGGGAAACAGTTACATCTTATTTCCTAAGAATTGCTGAAATTCGAGATCAACTATTCTCTGTTGGTAACAATGTAGAAGACATAGAATTATCTCTAATAGCACTAAGGGGATTACCAACATCTTGGGAGAATTTCATTCAATGTATAAGCACTCATCCACCCTTACCAAAATTTGATTAACTTAAAAATGATTGCACTCAAGAAGAATCAAGACTCATTACCAGAGGACTAGGTTTAAAGAAAGAGGGAGAAACACAAGCTCTCAACACAAAGTCTCACAACAAAAAGAGAAAATCCTTCAAAAGAAAGAGGGGATTCAAAACAAATTTTTCTAAAATCCAATGTTACAAATGTGATAAATATGGGCACACTCATCGACATTGTCCTGAAAGACAAAAGGCTCAAGCCACCATAGCTAAAGCAAAAGAAATTCCACTTTTCTTTACAGCTCTCTCAAGTGAACTAAATTCAAATAATAGAACTTGGATAATTGATAGTGGTGCATCAAGACATATAACCGGATTCAAAAATCATTTTGAAACACTTGAAAATTATTCAACCGAAGAAGCAACTATTGGGGATAACTCCACTTATCCAGTAAAAGGAATAGGGACCTGTACTATCAAGATAAAGAATGGAGTATCCTTACAACTTAAAGATGTTCTATTTGTACCTGGAATCAAAAGAAATTTAGTTTCTATATCAGGATTAGCAAATCAAGGGTTTTGTGTCACCTTTAATGAAGACAAAGTTCTACTATGGCCTAAAAATTCAAATATGAAAAATGCCACAATTATAGGGACAAGAGATGGTAGTCTATACAAACTATGTAATGACCAGAAAGCTGCACTAACTCATGAAATTACAAACCACAGTGAATTATGGCATAAGAGGTTGGGACATCTAAGATATAATGCCTTACCTATGATAAACAAAATTACTACAAGTCTTCCACACTTAAAAACTGATCATTCTGGTATTTGTAAAGGTTGTGCACTAGGGAATAATATAAAAGGATCTTTCTCTACAAGTGAGCACAAATCTAAAGTAATCTTAGAATTGATCCATACTGACTTGTGTGGACCCATGTCAACACCTTCCTTAACAGGATCACTATACCATATTATCTTTGTTGATGACTATTCTTGGAAAACTTGGATATACTTTCTTAAGGTTAAAGAATCAAGTGAAGTACTATCTAAATTCAGAGAATTCAAAGTACTAGTAGAAAATCAAACAGACAAGAGAATAAAAGTATAAAGATCAGATAATGGAGGTGAATACAAATCTGACATATTTAAAGAGTTCTGTAATTCTATTGGGATTAAGAGGGAGTATACTGTGTTGTATAATCCTCAACAAAATGGAGTAGTAGAAATGAAGAATAGATCCATAATCGAAGTATCAAAAGCCATGATGCTCGATCAAAACCTTCATACTTCTTTTTGGGCAGAAGCTTCAAATACAACGGTATATATTCAAAATCGGTCTCCACACTCCATACTAGAAAATATAACACTGGAAGAAGCATTCACAGGGATCAAACCAGATCTAAGTCATCTCAGGATATTTGGATGTCCTATATATATTCATGTACCTAAAGAAAAGAGGACTAAACTAGAACCATCAGGTAAGAGATGCATACTTGTTGGTTATAGTGAAAACAAAAAAGGGTATCGAATCTATATTCCAGGACAAAAGTCTGTTGAGATGAGTAGAGATGTAAAATTTGATGAAAAAAGCACATTTAAAAACTTTGAAGAGGATAACATCCCGGAGATAGAAGAAGATCTCACAACTGAAATCGAGAGGGAGGATATGGAAGAACCTGAACTACCAGTCATTGAAAATGAAAATACTAATGTAATCAATGATAAGAAAAGGCCATTATGGGCAAGGAAAATAATTAAAGAAAATAATGTAGAACCAAATGAAATATCTCATGAAAATAAAAGGACAAGAACTCAAAAATGTTATGCAGCTCTTATAACAAAAATCAATAACTCAAAACCATCAAATCCTAAAGAGGCATTATCTAATCAAGCTTGGAGAGAGGCAATGATTGAAGAATATCAATCTATAATAAAGAATGATGTCTAGGACATAGTACCTAGACCTAAAAACAAAACTGTTGTTTCTTCTAGATGGCTGTTCAAAATTAAATATGCTCCTGATGGAAGTATTGAAAAACATAAAGCTCAGTTTGTTGCTAGAGGGTTCTCACAGAAAGTAGGTATTGATTATGAAGAAACATTTTCTCCTGTAGCTCGGTATACATCAGTCAGAGCCATTATTGCTATAGCAGCCTCTAAGGGGTGGAAGATACACCAGATGGATGTGAAAACAACATTCCTAAATGGCACTATTGAAGAAGAAGTATACTTAGAGTAGCCAGAAGGGTTCATTATACATGAAGCATCAAAATATGTTTGTAAACTTAAGAAAGCACTATATGGATTGAAACAAGCTCCTAGAGCTTGGTATGAAAGAATAAATAGCTATCTCTCAAAGTTAGGATATTCTAAAAATGATGCAGATCCTAACATTTACTTCAAGATATCAGACGACAACATGATTATTTTGGTTCTTTATGTAGATGATCTCTTAATAATAGGAGAAGATCATCTTATTACAAAATGTAAGCAAGAGCTAACTGCTGAATTTGACATGAAGGATTTAGGACTCTTACATTATTTCTTAGGTTTGGAAGTTTTTCAAAAGAAAGACTATATTTTTCTAAATCAACATAAGTACACTATTGATATACTAACCAGGTTTGGAATGATGGAATGTAAGCCTTTATCCACACCTATGGAAACAAATTTTCACAAACTCAAAGTTGAAGCAAAAGAGTCTAAACCCATTAATCCTACATTATATAGAGAAATTGTTGGATCACTTATGCACTTGGTGAACACTAGACCTGACATCTACTATGCAACTAATGTAGTGAGTCACTTTATGTGTGAGCCCAAGAAAATACACTTAATGGTAGCTAAGCATATTTTGAGATACCTACGAGGCTCTATTGGATTTGGGCTAAAGTATGAAAAGGTAGAAATCAATCTTCAAGGGTATTCTGATTCTAATTGGGCTGGAAGTACTACTGATCGAAAAAGCACTATAGGGTGTTGTTTTAGTCTTGGTTCAGCTATGATCTCTTGGTTCAGTCAAAAATAGTCAGCAGTAGCATTAAGCTCCACTGAAGCTGAATACATGGCAGCATCCATGGGAGCACGTGAAGCTGTATGGTTAAGAAATCTATTATTTGGATTGTTTGGAAAAACTCTAAATCCAACTGTGATTCATTGTGACAATCAAATTTGTATCAAGTTATTTGTTAATCCAGTTTTCCATGACAGGTCCAAACATATTGAGATTCCATATCACTACATAAGAGATATGGTAGAGAGAAATATCATAAAGCTAGAGTACATTAGTACTGAAGAACAGAGTGCTGATATTTTCACTAAGCCACTTGCAAAGCTGAAGATAGAATACTTCAGAAACAAACTTGGCATGATCAAGTTGTGATGTATGGTTTAAATTCCTCTTAATTGTAAGTTTTTTTATTCATGAATAAATATAAAAAAATGTGTATATTGCAATATTGTGTAAAATGATCATTTGTGTGTGGGTTAACATTTCAAGGTGACGATCTTGTAAATAGTTAACAAAAGTGTCAAGATAGACTACTTAAGTGTGTTTCCCGACTGTGCAGAGATCTTGACTCTTGTTATTACTAGATGTGTAATAACGAAACCATATCATGATAGACTACTTAATTGTGTGTCCCGACTATGCGGAGATCATGATATTCAAGTCTATTTTCATGACGATACTACATTAACTTGTGTGTCCTGAAGTGGTGGATGTCATGATAGACTTTTGATAATTAATACTCACTCACTAAGAGGGAGTGTTAAGATATAGTTTCATTTGTATTATTATATATATATATATATATATATATATATATACATACATATATATATATATACATATATATATATATACATATATATATATATACATATAGATATATATATATATATACATATATATATATATATATAACATATATATACATATATACATATATATATATATATATACATATATATATATATATATATATATATATATATATATATATATATATATATACATATATATATATATACATATATATATATATATATACAATGATTATAAAGAAGAATTGTGATTATATTATTATTAACTTATTATCATTATTATATTGATGAAATATAATAATGATAATAACATAGCAATATATATTAAATCACATTGGAGTAAATCGAACTATGTTCGATGGTTATATTAACATGCAAGTATCGACTAATAAGTCGATATCATTATCTATAACTTAATGTTCGGTTTTGATTGACTGCGTTCATTACAATAAACTAGTCGCTTATGCTAATGCATCAGCGACTTGAAGGGTCGTGTCCATTGAAATAAGAAAGGCATGTCTGTTGTTAATGTGACTATTGCAAAGCATATTTATATGTTGTGATCGCATGTTGGAAGAACAATCAATTACCACGGCATAGCTTCTTCAATCTGCGATCATAGCATAATAAGTATCTCAATATAATATATATACAGTCATCACATATATAACTAGACATTATATATTATAGCAGAAGATATATTCCTAGATCTTATTTTCCTTAACAATAGACATTTTAAATTATTTTTACATCTCTTTAGCGAATTTCTTGCAAATATTATAATCAACTCCAAATATAATATCATCAACATATACATTTACTATCAGTAACTTATCATCTGCTATCTTAAAATAGATCTTTCTATTTGTAGAACCTTTCTTGATATTATGTTGTAGAAAATACTTGTCCAATATAGCATACCAAGCTATAGCAGCTTTCTTGAGTCCATAAAGACCCTCCTTGAATCTACAAATCATATCCAGATCATGTGATAACTTAAAATGATTTGGTTGCTCAATATAAACTTCCTCCTCTATATCTCCATTCAGAAATGCAAACTTAACATCCATATGATATAATTTAAGATTATTGTATGAAACAAATGCTAAAAACATACTTATAGATTTCATCCTATCCACCGGAGTAAGTCTCCTCAAAGTATAACCCTTCAACTTGTCTATAGCCTTTACATGCCAATCTTGCCTTATTTCTAGTGACTTTTGCATATGCATTTAGCTTGTTTTGAAACACCCACTTAGTTCCAATTGCATTCTCGTCCACCGATCTAGGTACCAATTCCCATGTTTGATTCTTCTCTATCTGATTGGTTTCTTCATTCATAGCTTTCATCCTCACTTGCCTCTGTATAAGTCTTGCATTCCACCTTAGACAAAAAAATAATGAGTTTGTTTGTTTAATCACCTTGGCAAGTTTTCTCCTTATCTGAATACCTTTTTATTTGTCTTCAATGATCAAATCTTCAAAATTATATCGTTGTACATATTTAGAAGGTGCATTTGGTACTTTTTTAGGTTCTTTCTCTTATTCCTTAAATCCTTCCTTATCTTTCAAAGATTTATTTTCTTCTATAGGGGTAATAGGAACTTCTTTTAACTCAATTTTAGGTTTTAGAGTAGCCTGATCCATTATGCACTTACTTGGACATTTGCACTATGCACAATATTTTTCAACCTCATGTTGTAGCATCAATATTCCTTACTTGTATAACATTCCAAAAATATTCTCTCTTCACATCTTGCCTCAAACTTTCCAAAATTGTCTTCATGTCTTCTATTATAACATTTGCCTCCAAAGATTCTAAAATATTTGACAGTAGGTATCTTTCCAAACCATAACTCATAAGGTGTCTTTGTATGATTTACTCTAACATGTACTATATTAAGAAAATAAACAATAATGTGCACAACATCTCTATGGTACACACTAGATAGGTTAGCATACACTAGTACATTTGACCTAGTTTTTCTACCAAAATTTTTGACCATGAAATAAAAAGGTTTTGGTTGGTCGGATTATAGAAGGAAAAATTTCATTTTTTTATAATCCATGCCCGTGTTAGTCAAAATTTTGACCAATACCGTGTACGTCAAAATTTCGACGAACACGGGCATAACTTTAAAAAAAAAGATTTCATTTCTCATTTCATTATTACCACGGCAAATTTTTTCAAGGGTTGTAGCGCGCGAAACCTCATCGGCTAGGGCGGATTCGGCACTGTGTATAGGGGTTGCAATTTTTATCTGGACTTGGGCCTTTGATCTTCGAGCTTGGCTTTGGAAACTTGGCTTTTCCTCTCCTTATAAAATGGAAGCTCATTGAGGTAGGGATTGTGTCATTATCTCCTCTGCATTTTGATAGAATACATTGCATTTGATCACTTGATTGAATACCATCATGTATTTTGAGGGCACATCTTACTGTGATCATTACTCCATACTCTGTTGTTTCCATGGCATTGAGTTCATTTCTTTGGATGATTTGATTATGGCATTTACATCTAGATTCTCACTACTTTATTATGAGCTAGGGCATCGTGTAATGTTTATTTTTTGTTACTACAGCTCGTGAGTCTGATCTACATCTTTGATTTTATCACACTTGTGTTAGTGAACTAGGGCATCATGTTAATGTGTGTTCATTGGATTCTCTAGTTATATTGCTTACTACTTTTAGAACCCGTGATCCTCATGGAATCATTGGCGACACATTTCCTTCTTTGCTATGCTAACTAGTGTCCACCATTGTTTTACATGTCATATTCCCTTGGCTCATGCTCTTCATATTACCACTATTATTACTTTCTTGGAGTATCATTGATTACCCACGAGCTAGGGCATCCATTTATACATTCCATCCATTTGCTTCTTTGTTATGATCATATGGCATGCTTCAATGATGACCCACAGGTTTTTCATTGATGTCGCAAGCCATATGTTGAATTAGTGCATACTGTTATCATTTCCTTGGTTGTGATTGCTACTCACCTTCATGGCATGATGATGCGACTCAGGTATTATTTCTTTGCAATGCTTTGGCATCCTGATTTATGTTGATCTTAATTATATATGATACTTTTTTGCATGATCCTACAGCAGCCATAAGGTTCTTGACAATGAATGAAGGGGAGAGAGTCAGATATATTATACATTCTCTGATTACAAATGACATTCTCCAGCTTTCTCTTCTAAATCACTCAAGAAATATAAACAAAACCATGATAACGCTTAATCACCGAGCATGAACAAATCATCACAACAAAAGACCATACACGATACTTGAAATTTTCCCTCAAAGCTAATGTTTGTAGCTTCAGTCGTATGATCATTTAAAGAATATATATAATACTTAGATATTGATTATGATCAAGGTTGTATTTTTTATTCGATTTTGAATTTGTGGATGAAACAATTTTAATCTATCAAGTGTGGTTGTGAGACTGAATTGATTATTTCCTATCAATTATATGGCCTTGCTAAGTCTTCAAAGTAAAAACAATAACGCTCACAGTATCATACCTATCGTGGTTGTATGTAATCTTTGATGACAAATATTTAATTCATATTCATACTATGAAGACAAGTTTTCATGATGATGCACATGGAATTTGGAGATAACCGAACTAATGATGTTGCAAAACAAAAGGAGTATACTAATGACGTCTTCTGTTGCGGCCTCTATCCATCGCAATGAAGAGTGATGTTACAATTATTGAGAAAATAACTCATGAAGTAATCATTTCAAGTGGTGGCTTAACGAGTATAAGAAATGTGCCGATGATGACTAATCCTTGACTATGTTGTCTGGCCGATAAGGATTGTCAATCCTATGAGATACCAATTATCATGCTTCTAGTGAAAGGTCTTTCCCAAATTGGCAGCAAAAGTGAAGATCAACTTAAATCATGCACAAATAGGACTAGATCTGGGGAAGAGATATAGAAAGGAACTATACATAATGCATTGGAATGTGAAAATTCAATGTGTTCTATTAGTTCTGATGGATCTTCTTGTGAAAACAAGAGAACACCATGGTCTCGGTATGATTGGATATAAGTTTTGAATCACCATCACACAATGGACTAAAAATCGCTAATCTGGTAAGTATAATCTAAAACAAATTAAATAGATCTCTGTTTTAGTGGCCAAGCAAAGAAATTGAATTTCGTATGCGATAAGGATAAGGATTGTCAAATCAAAATAAAATAGAGATTCGTATTCCAAACTTCATTTTAAAAGTTGATGACAAGATAAAATATAGTCTTATCTTAAGACTCTATTGCTAGAGATGAATAGTGTGGCAGATTTAATGTACAAATGTCTGGACTATCATGCTATGAGAATGACCTCTAATGTGACAGCTATGTAAGATATTGGGAGCATCTTATTAGTGGTGATATCTTCAGCCTAATTGGATGTTGATGGAATTTGTTTTTAAGCTCCTTATTGAATATGATTCTCTAAATATCAAGTGTTGTTGTTGAACAATAAACTAACAATTCCCTTCATTTGGCACCATTTCTTTGTTTATTAGTGCAAGAATAGTTGTATGGAACCATTGACACACATAATAAGTGTCGTTAATTAATAATATGAGAACCATTGATGATGTGAGAAGAGGAATGAACATTCCAGAATTAAATCGACAACACAATAATGAACAACTAGGATGAAATCGTCGTCAACAACACAAGATATGCCAAGTAGGAGAGGCACAATGCGATACGCTGCCAACAAGATAGAACACATGCCTTAAACATTAACACTCCTACATACAATACAAAGATGTTCAATACAATCCGCAATAGAACAACTAAAACAAGAGAAACTCCCTTATATGTTGTTATCTAACCCGCTCTGATACCATGTTAAAGTTATGCCCATAAAATAAAGATAAACAACAATAAATAGAAGTAGAACAAAATAGGTACAAAAGACATCGACTTTATCCTGGGAAAACCCTCCAACTAGAGGGAAAAACCCAGCCATGCCAGAAAAATATCTCTTTTATTAATGATAGAAGTTCAAGTACAACACTTTTTCAACTTGATGCAATCGTGTATATGTATAGAATTGAGAGACTCTTCATATCACAACTGAAGGTCTCTTCAATTTCCAAAAACAAGTCTCTTCATATTTCCAAATGCATGACTCTTCGCATGTCCCATGTATCTTCATATAATAAAATATCAAATATTTAGAGTGTGACACTTAGCACACATTGAATGCCACATTGTGCTCACTTAAAATGATGGAAATCTCATCATAAATATCTTCTCTAGCTGTTGATGCAATACAAAGGTATTGTCGCAAATTCAACATATAGAAAAATCAAAGATAAAGATCTTTATCGCAGCTACAATCTTCAACATAAAGACCCTATTTTGTTGGTGTATCTGGTTGCTTGTTAGTCACATGATGTTGGATTTTGAATGATTTATTGAGAGTCAGTGATGTTTCTATATCCTATGAGCACTAAGTATGAATATATTAGGTTGATTTTCAAACTTATTACTGCTATATGGAACCACTGGTTACTGACAATTGAGATCCTATTTACTCATGGATGGAAATTGCATATATCAATAGCTAGTGAACTAGACATAATTCTTATTTGTTGGACTATGCTTTTCTTTATTTTGTATCCTTTGAAGAGACCTTAAGTTGGACACTTGTTCATTGGAAACCCTCTTTATGAAGGCCTTGAAGTTGACTAATTCTAGCTCAGGTATAGTTAAATTGTCCTTTCTGCCCTAGAATGACATCTTTGTTCAAACCATTGATTGCAAACATTTTTTAAGTACTTGAATCTACAATAGAACAATAGTGGTGAATGTATGATTATTATAATCGTATGATTATATGTTATAATATTTATGTAATAAATGTAGTAACGATGGTGCGGTGCATTACTGATATAGGCTCGATGGCTCTTGTCAATGTGCCAAACTATCAATGTGGTGGTGGGCAATGTGTGTTGAAGACTTCACGGACATAGAGAAACCCTCGATGATAATTTTGGTGCTGCCCAAATAGAAAAAAGGTTGCTAATGTGTATATATTTAATGTTTCTAATGTAAATGTTATTCATTATATTATAAGAACTAATGTAGATTGGGCATCACAGGGAAATAATGGTTGCGGATAATTTAGTTGGGTCGATGACAACTCATCTGCATCTATCCACCCATCTCCACTTATTCGCGATGAAGGATTTGAGTGCAAAACCTGTCAGGCTAGGGCAAATGCTGAAATTATATTTTTACGATGCCTTCTATGTATTGTAATCGCATATCTTTGTTATGACCATATGTGGAGATGAGCTCAGGAATTAGTCAGTTTAGTATTTTCATATTGTAACTAATATTTTAATATCAATATGGCGTAACTTCTCTTTGCCTCAAGTGCCCATATATATGGTTTACATCTCTTTTTACAATAATTCTTCATGTTTATGGCTCAGGTGAGCCCCAATCTGCTATCAATCACATGATTTAACGTATAGTGTTTTATTGGTTATTCCATTTGTTCCTTGATACATCAATTTGACCACACCCACTCCACTTCACGTGGATGTCTCACTTCACCTAGGATCAATCCATAATCTATTCCTAGTGACACCTAGGTACCTTTTAGGCTTATCATTGCCATTAAGGTTTACATTCAAAATTTTATTACAATAAGATCAATATATGATCAAAATAATATCATATGACCATGAATATTCTCCTTACATGATTCAATGACCTTTGAAGGCCATTTGGTTTCAAATACACCTAAGGATCCATCAGTGACCCTGGTGCTCTTTAGTACTCCTACCTTTGACCTTGGTGCTCCTGCACCAATTGCTAGCACGAAGGAAGATTTGACATAAAATGTATGAAGGCTACTTAGTTTATCTTAGGGATAGAGATAATTTAATTTTAACTTTGGTTGTGTTAAAGGAACTATGTTGACTTTATTTTGTAGTTGTTTAACATGAGAGTTTGTAGATTAATAGGAGTTCACATTTTTTATGGGAATGTATTATTCAATTGAGCATTAATGCCCATCTATACTAGTGAGATGAACATAACTCATGTACCTCATGCTAGTGTGCTTGAATACCTTGTATACACTATTTTGCATTCAACTAGACATTATCCAGAATGTCGAAATTATATAAAGTGCTCGAAGATCAAAGGCCCAAGTCTAGAATTGCCAAATTATCCAAAACTAGACATTATCCAAATAGTGAGTATTTATATAAAGTCTTATAACACACAGGCGGTCCTCCTTTTACACCAATTAATAACAGTGACAACCCTCACAGGCGATTGGATAATGTCTAGTCTAATCCAAACACACTAGAATGAGGTACATGAGTTATAAACTCTCATGTTATAACTCTCATGAGTTATAAACTAGCATGAGGTACTTAATAATCTCTCAATACAATACATATTCCCCCCATATCTTATTCAAATCTTATTTAATTCATTACTACATAAAGATATAATATTTTTATATAAATATAGACTAATTAAATAATTGAGAGAGTTTGGATCAACATTTGATTATATAAGTCAAACCTAGAGAGAGAGAGAGAGAGAGAGAGAGAGGAATGATGAGGATATTGATGCTTCGCTTAGCCGTTATCTTAGAAAAATGAGCAAGAAACCAAAAAAGAAATTGTTGTAATTAAAAAATTTTGCTAATGAAAGAACGTTGTCTTAATGGATGTAATTTTGTACTAGTAAATTTTGATGAATGATGTGTAAATGAATTGTTCATGAATTTTGTGTTAGTAAAAAATTCATTAACACATCATTCATCAACATTTACTAGTACAAAATTACATCCATTAAGACAACGTTCTTTCATTAGCAAAAAATGTTAATTACAATCATTTCCTTTTTGGTTTCTTGCTCATTTTTCTAAGGTAACGGCTAAGCAGAGCATTAATATCCTTGTCATTCTCTCTCTCTCTCTCTCTCTCTCTCTCTCTCTCTGGTCCTTTGGCGTGTATTAAACAAAATAGAATTTTCAGCATATTATTATCATTCTATTTCTTTGTTGTAAACATGCCATTGGTTCAGTTTTGTAATTTTTTTTGTGTTAAATACATTTAAAATAAAGGTCTAATTCTGTAGACTACTGATGCAGAGCCCTCTACTATCACCTTAAATAGGCCAACTCAACTTGACGATTCAATAAGAAACTTGGAATCAACTCAAGGAATCAGTCCTACTCAAAGATCAAATAGAGTTCTCTGACTTTTCAAGTCACTCCCACAACCATTCCACACAAGTTCACCTACCCACTTCCTTTTTCCAATCTCTCATTGCACCAACTTCATTCTAGGCCACCTAGTGCACCTAGTGCCTCCACCATACCAAAACTCCAACTAGACCTCTCACCTTGATCCCAACACCATAGATCATCTTATTATGGTATATTTACCATGTTCCAACTTCCCATTCACTCCAATCAACTCAAATTCTACCATTCCTCTTCTATAGCCTTTCTAGGCCTGCCTAGTAGCCCTTCACACCCTGAAATTAGAAAATCATTCACAAAATTCCCAAATAACCCAAAAATGTTTTTACATTTTCTAGTACCCTTTTTAGAGTTACTAAATTCATCTCAGTCTCAGTCCTTCATCATTTGACTGGTGAAGATTTCCTTCACCCTCTAACTCTCCAACTAGGCCTCATTAGCCCTCCCTCAACAAAGCAACTCCTATCCCCACTTGCCTCTAGGTCAACATGGCCCTAAAAAGTCTTATAATATGATTCAAAATCACTGATTTTCAACTTAGTATGATTCCACCTACTCATCTACTTTCCATGACTGGTGTTGAATCAGTTCAATCAATCATATAGTTTCACTGTTATGTTAACAGTTCCACGACAGTGTACAGGTTTTTGAGAATGGTATTGTCTTTATTCATTAAAATACCTTTTCCATTTGTTCCTTGATACATCAATTCAACCACACCCACTCCACTTCACGTGGATGTCTTTGAAATAGACTCCTAACTCTAATAAACCGACTGTAACTACTAACTAACTTCTAACTACCTAATACCAATTACCAAATTGACTATATTAACAATCTAAACAAGAAATTTGTTGTCAAGTTGACAAAAAAAAGTAAATTCTGAAGGGGCAGAATCTACCCTCTTCTTGGTATTTTTATCCCAACCACCCAATCATTTCCACCCAGGTGTAGGATTGCAGCAAACAAGGCATAAACGAGGAGACAAACATAAATTTTAATTGCCATTTTTGACAAGTTGTTGTTTATAATCCCATGAATTAACAATGAAAGAAAAATGAACAGAGAAAGGTTCCATTTAAATGCATTTAACACAAAAAACAAATTTACAAAACTGAACCAATGACATGTTTACAACAAAGGTCTAATAGAACTCCCAACAATTCTTAAACATACTTTATCTGATATGATGAATTCTTAAACAATTAAGGTTGGAGTAGACATAGTTATCACACAGATTTTTATGTGGTACAAGGAAGATTTGGCTAGGTCAAATCTTCCTTCGTGCTAGCAGTCTACAAAATTAGACCTTTATTAAGAATTCATCATATCATATAAAGTATGTTTAAGAATTGTTGGGACTGGTCCTTTGGCGATTAAACATAATAGAATTTTCAGCATATTATTATCATTCTATTTCTTTGTTGTAAACATGTCATTGGTTCAATTTTGTAAAAAAAAATTGTGTTAATATGCCATTGGTTCAATTTTGTAATTTGTTTTTTGTTGTAAACATGTCATTGGTTCAGTTTTGTAATTTTTTTCAAGAACAATCTGGCCAAGGGCCAGATCAATACTGCTTGCAATCTCATTGCCAAAGTGGCCAAAGACTATGTTAGGTTGATAAAATATGGGGATTCTCTTTACCGCTGCAAATCTTTGAAGGTTGTTGCACTTGGATGGATGTGTACCATTGTTAAGAGAATTGGACCAAGTTTAGCTTACCTCGAATAGGTGAGGTAGCATATGGAAAGGTTGTCATCTATTGACCCAAATACCGAGACTATTTTGATCTTTGGGTACCCTAATGTTGGCAAGAGTTCTTTTATTAATAAGATTACTAGGGCGGATGTGGATGTGCAACCTTATTCTTTTACTACTAAGTCTTTATTTTTAGGGCATACTGATTATACGTACTTGAGGTATCAGGTTATTGATACCCCTAGTATTTTGGACCAACCCTTAGAGGAGAGGAACACCATTGAGATGCTCAATATTATTGCCTTGGCTCATTTGAAGGCGGTTTTTTTGTTTTTCCTTGATGTTTCGGGGTCTTGTGGTTATAGTATTGCACAACAGGCAGCTTTGTTTCACAGCATAAAACCTTTCTTTGTCAATAAGCCTCTTATTGTAGTTTTTTTTAATAAGATTGATTTGCAACCACTAGAGACACTACCAGATATTGAGAATGAAAATGGTGGGGCTGGAGTTTACTCTACAAGCTTGAAGAAGCGATATATTTTGGCAAATGAAGAGTGGAAAGAAGATGATATTCCTGAGATCATGGATGGACACAATGTTGCAAACTTTATTGATCCAGATATCTTGCAGAGGCTTGAAGAACTGGAGAGGGAAGAAGGGCTTAGGATGGCAGCTGAGGGTGATGAGGATGATGAGATGGGGGAAGTGGAGTTGAATCCTAATGAAAAGGAAGCTCTGGCTGCAATTAGGAAGAAGAAGAAGATGCTCGTCATTGAACATAGATTGAAGAAGAGTACTACAGAGAGCAGGCCTACCGTACCAAGGAAGTTTGACAAGAACAAGGAATATGGCTTAAACAGAATGGGAAGACATCTTTCTAGCCTAGGCTTGGATCCTTCGATAATTAGCTTGATAATAAATGAAGCAGATAAGAGCTGAGCAATTAGCTTCCCAAGAAAAATCTCATAAATGAACTATGTGTACCCCAATTCATGTGCCCTCTGCACATACCTAAATGATATATTTGAAACAACAAGGATAAATTTAGCCTTACCCTTGTTTCAAATATATCCTTTGGGTACGCATAGAGGGCATAGGAATTGGGGTACACATAGTTCATTTATGGGATTTTTCTTGGGAAGCTAATTGCTCATTTGTCATCTACTTCATTATTATGAAGCTAATTGTCGAAGGATCTAGGCCCAGGCTAGAAAGATGTCTTCCCAAACAAATAAAAAACATCATGCACATAAACAAGACAACTGAGAAACATAAATGTAGATATCACAATAGTTGAGAAACATAAATGTAGGCATCATGGTCACATTTTTTTGGAGACAACATAATTGAGTTGTATACCCAGACAATGCAAAGCAACTTCTACTCCTCCTGTTCCAAGTTGACACTGCGAGATCCAAAGACCATAGATAAGGAATAAATTTAGAGAGCGGAGGAGGGCCATAATGACCAAAATAATACAAGAAAAACCTCAAGTTAAATGAGGCAACTGCAAACATTTTAATAGATTTTTATTATTAAATAATAAAATTTGCATATGCTAGTGTTCTAAGCCCCCTCATTACATGATTTATTATTGTAAGCCCCCTCTGACTTACACATCTAGAAAATGAAACTACAACCTATTGGGATTGAGACAAACCTTATAAAACAACAGTAGCTAAGAAGGATCTCTTGCCAACATCTGCTCGTGAATACAAGGTCCTCCAACAGATGTATTCAATAGATGTTGGCAAGCGATCCTTCTTAGTTGTTGTTATTTTATAAAGTTTGTCTCAATCCCAATAGGTTGTAGTTTCATTTTCTAGATGCGTAAGTTAGAGGGGGCTTACAATAATAAATCATGTAATGAGGGGGCTTAGAACACTAGTATATGCAAATTTCATTATTTAATAATGAAAATCTATTAAAATGTTTGCAGTTGTCTCATTTAACTTGAGGTTTTTCCTATATTATTTTGGTCTTTATGGCCCTCCTCCACTCTCTAAATTTATTCATTATCTATGGTTTTTGGATCCCGCAATGTCAACTTGGAACTAGAGGAGTAGTAGTTTCTTTGCATCGTCTGGGTATACCACTCAATTACGTTGTCTCCAAAAAAATTGTGACCATGATGCCTACATTTATGTTTCTCAATTGTTGTGTCCCAAGACCCCTTATGACCCTTTAAGACCCTTTACGATCCCTAAGAATACATCTTAGAGGTCTTAAAATGTCGTAAAGGCTCATAAGAGCCTCTTAGGAGGGGCCAGATGAGCTTCCACCTTCACGTGGTTGGCCCTGTTAAGTAGAGAATGTTAAACTATTCTCGAAACAAAGAGAAGCTCAATAATTTAAGGTCTCAGTCCACAGACAAATTAAATTAGACTTACTATCCAAATTGGACAAATTATGTCCAAGGTTGTATCTTGGTGGATGGTTTGGATGATGGGCAGAGTGCTAGAAAGGTAGCAACCACACCAGAGGGTAGAGAAAAGAAAGGACTTGTTGGGTGCCGAGACAAGGTGGATGAGTGATTAGATGATCATTTGCATCAACATGGGAAGTTGGGCTTGGGTGTGGGTTGTATTTCAGGGGATAATCTCGGGGATTGGAAAAATGAGGTAGCCAAATTGGAGGATGGGTGGGAAACTGTAAAAGGGAGAAAAATGAAAAATGAAAAGAAAGCTTTTGACATGATCCTTCGTTCTCAGAAAAAGGGTGGAGTTTAGAGAAAACTGTGGAGGTGCTTTCTTTCTTTCTTCTAAATCTTGTGTGATTGATGTGGGTTTACCAAATATTTGGGGAGATAGCTCCCCTGAATGTAGCTATCCCTAGTTCAGGTCAAGTTCTAACCCGTTACAATTAATAAAATTACCAATTACCATTAAAAAAAAATAGTAAAGTAACATAACAAAATACACAGTGATATATATTAATGTAAAGTAACACTTGAAGATAAATATCTAGACTAATCACCGAGCAGGATGTCGTTGGTGATTACTCTGGATATTTATCTTCAGTTGTTGTTTTTTTAACATTCCATTATTAGTCGAACTTTCGACGACCTTTGGTCGAAACCCTCACAAAGATTGGTCTAAATTTTGACCAATTTCTGTCAAAATTTGTTGTCGTGGGTTTGGCATCCTGGTCAGATGGTCTAAATACTTTGACCAAGTAAGGTTGAAAGGTCTAAAGATTTTGACCTACTTTGGTTGACAGTTCGACCTGATGAATTCCTAATAGCATATGTGAATTTTGACCAAGATTCACGTAGAACTTTCTACGTTAACAACGATATGTCAAACATTCAACTCAAAAATAGTGACCAAACCATTGGTCGATTATTCGACCAATATTGGTAGAAAATTTGACCAATTGTCCGTCGAAAATAGGTGCCAATTGTACTAGTGATATTTCATCACAGTTCTAGCCATATCAACAATAGTTCTATTCTTCTTTTCCACAACTCCATTTTGTTGTGGGGCCCTAGGAGTAGATAGTTGTCTTCTAATTCCACACTCTTCACAAAATGTATCAAAATAATGTTATGTAAACTCACCTTCTCTATCATATTTTAAGCATTTGATCTTAGTATCTATTTGATTCCCAACCAATTTTTTGAAAGTCTTAAGCCTATACAAAGCTTCATATTTTTCTCTTAAGGATGTAATCTGTGTCATCCTAGAATAATCATCAATAAGTAACATGAAATACCTTTCACCATTAAGTCATCTTATCCTTGTAAGTCCATTTAGGTTCATATGTATTAGCACCAATGGTCTTGTGGTCAAATACTCCTTATTTTTTAACGTGTTCCTAGTCTTCTTTCCCATCTGACATTCTCTGCACATAGTGTTAGTAGGATTTCTAATGTTAGGAATGTCTCTTACAACTTTAGAGGAGTTGATATTCACTATATTGCCAAAGTTAATATGTTACATTCTCTTGTTCCATAACCAGAATTCACTGCTATGTGCCAAGAAACATACATTTATTCTATCCTTAAGATAGTAAACATTTTCATTTGTTCTTATGCCTTCTGCAACTAACTTTTGGAACCTTTTCTAATCTCACATCTAGATCCATGAAATATAATCTTGTATCCTCTACTACACATTTGTCTTACACTCAAAAAATTATGTCTTAACCCCTTAACATAATAAACATCATCAATTCTATGTTTACCATCAATATAGATGACACCCTTACCACAAATAGGAGCAACATTTTTACCAGAAAAAGAGACTGAACTGTCATCATGCTTCTCCAACTCAAGTAACTTTCTTTTGTTGCATGTCACGTGATTTGAACATCCAGAACCAATTGTCTAAGGTCTAGGTTTTTCTATTGCGTGTAGAGAATTCATTGTAGTTTCTTTTGCAACCTCTGACTTTTGGATCTATTAATATCATTCTCCTTCATAGCCAAGAACCAAAATTCATCATTTGAATCATTTCCATCTTCATCCTCTAATGAATGAGTCTCCTTTGAACAAAAAATTTCTTACACTTAATTGGTTTATCTTTCATAGTATTTATGTTATTCCTTCGATAGTTATCTTTTCTCTCATCGTCATCAAACTTTTTATTATCTTCCTTAAAAAGGCATCTAGCAGCAATAATGTCCTACTCTTCCACAATTGAAAATTTTGAAGGGTAACTTACCTTTATACTTTTCGGATCCTTTCTTCAATCTTATAACAAAATTTACTTCTACTTCATTTGAATCATAGCTTGTCTCAAGCGCATCTCCAATCTTCTAAGTATCCTTGAATACGTCTTTCTTTTCATATTGGCTTTCTTCAAGTTTAGACATCTCAAAAGTAGAGACAACACCATAAAACTCCTCCAATGTATATTTCTCCATATCATTACATAGTTGAATGGAAATCAACAAAGGTTTGTAGGGTTTGGGCATAGTTATCATCACCTTCAATACAACTCTAGTGTCTTCTATAGTTCCACCAATGCCTCTGATTGCGCTTACAATTCCATTCACTTGGTGTAGGTAACATTTAATATTCTCATCCTCAAACATTCTTAGGGTCTCAAATTTATGCTTCAAATTTTGCAACTTGATTTGGTTGATCTTATTATCTCCTTCATACATACTGCCCAGCTTCTCCCAAACATCATATGTGGTTTTACATTTCATGACTTTCAGCAGCTCCGAATCGCCTAATCTTGTGATAATAGCATTCCTAGGCTTTGCATTTTTATTATGTGCCTTGATTTCATCCTAGTAGGAGTACTAGACACCAGAGGAGTGTTACAATTTTCGATAGGTTCTAGGAATCCAGTTGGTATAGATTTGATTTCATCCTTACCTTCCAACATGTATAATTCACTCCGTCAAACTTTTAGTACTTTGACGCTATGCTCATTTGCCATCTTGAATCTACCTCAAGTGGTTAAAATTTTTCAAGAGGAACTTGACTCTTATACCAATTTTTGAACACTTTTGGATACTAAGAAGAAGGGTGCATAAATATGCACAAAATTTAACTATTTTATCACAATTTCTTATCAATTATCTTTAATCCATCCAACCATCAATAAAAGATATTATGATGAAAACACACACATTAACACCATATTTACATGGAAAAACCAATGTAGGAAAAACTACGGTGAGAATCACACTCACTATATGAATAACATATTACAATATTTGTTTTAGGCACACTGCCCCAAAAAGGACTTGCAGGCTAAGGCACAGTACTTTGGGCAAGATATAGAGTTGTGAAACTAAGATATAAAGTCAGCCACCAAAAGCACTTATACTTAATGCGGTCCACCCCAAGAGATGAAGGGGACCCACATACATCATAACACACCTTCCATAAATGATTTAAGAAAAGCACATCTAGTGCAACAACCTCTAAGGTTAGATCCAAAGGAAACATGTAGAAAAGCATTAAAGCACATTAACCAGATGACTCAAACACAATCTCCAATGCACATAGCTTAATGTGGGCCGCAACACACCGCGACAACCACTTAACTCTTTCTCCAAAGAATATCTAGACCAATAAATTTACAATGAAATCACTGTAATCAATTGAGTCATCTATAGGCCAACACAGACAGATACCGAGCAACTAAAACACAACATAAACCATCTAAACATGTCCACCAAACTACACAACTTGAATCACCAATGCAAAGCATTATACGAACCCATCCTTGACGATTCCTAACAACCATCCTCATTGTTAGCAAACAACAAAACACAACTTCCACTACATAACAATTGGGGAACTGAAAACAAGATAGTGCAATATTCACAAACCATAGTCATTGCAACCAAAACCATAGGCCTTCATCATCTTATGCGAAGGAATGTAGAGGAATGCAAAGAATTTTCCCATAAGAACTTCAAGTACTCTTTCTTGCATATTCCAGCTTCCCATACTTCCATCTTTTGAATACACATTATACTAACTTACCATAACCACTAGACATTAGAACAAAACTTGAGAATTATATACCAAACCTCTACCCTAGTTCAAATACTCTTTCTTGCATATCATATATCAAATACTCTTCCTATGTATCTCAGCTTTCCATATACCAGGCAGTACAAATTTACATTAGATATAGTTGACATTAATACACACAACAACTATACACTAATGACAACACCTTTCTAGCTTCTCTTGTTCAATTTACAACCATGACAACACAGCTACTTGACATCACTGCAAATAGATAGTTGACCTCAATGACAACACAGAGCATACAATACTAACAATGATCTATCATGATGTAATATATATCAACTTGGTGTCACATGAAATTGCACCCTTGTAGACTAGGTCTAACATTCCAATGACACAATGGAAACAACCTCAAGGTGTCAGACCTTTATGAATGAGGTTGCATCTTCAGAGAAGGTTGGCTCCATTTTTAATCTAGATGCAGAGTACTGGTCCAACCCAGTGCTTGTAAATTCTAGTCTACACTTATTTGCACACTACAACACAAAGAATCAGTAAGGTTTCTAAAACTCACACATCTTTGTTTTATAACTTTTGAACACACATATAGAGGTAAGGAATTTGACAAGCACTAAGAGGGAAGAAGAAATCCACAAATAGTCCTTGCAAACAGATTTTACATGACAAATGCATATAAAATGAAGGGAGCCATAGAGGCAAATGAGTACACACATTATGATGCAAGTGAGAAGGGGTGCAACAGCCAACTTTATATTTTTAGAGGCATGGAACCAAGTTAAAATGACAAAGATGCAAAAAAATGCAGAAGGCTCTATAAAGGTCTGAAAGGAAGAAACCCTAAACAATATTACAAGGTTTTCTTTATAGTTGAGGCATAATTGAGATGAACATTTACAAATCAGAGGTTAAACCCTAACCTTGCTATGGTTTATCAAAAAGGAAATCTAGTCTACAAAAAATGACCTATGACGTGTGTAAATCGTCCTCCTGAGATGGAATCATGGATTTCCATTAAATTGTTTGGTCATTGTAATAGACAATCAGTTTTCAAGCAATCAACTTCTAAGATCCATTGGGAAGCATTGACAGGCAAAAGTACACTTACAAATCATAAACAACCATGATGTGTGCAAACTATCTCCTGCAAGACATGGGGAATGAGGTACTGGCATCATTCTACAACACTAGGCTAAGAAAAATTTGTTGGGGATGCTAGGAGCATTACATTTGTTCACTATCCTAAAGTTCTGCTATAGGTCATGCCTCAACCATGACCATTGATGAAATTTTGAATCCTAGTTGTTGATTATGAAGATTAGCATACTATATGACACTGGACAACATATGACATAGAGGGTTACAATACATGTTTAAAACAAGGTCGTCGATCAAATAGATTGACAACCATCACCTTGCCTAAAACGCCCCACTAAAAAGTCAATGACCCATAAGCAATCTCGCAAAGTGGAGCGCATGTCCTTCATCCTTTGTGCCCCCTTTCTTCTCTGGTGAGATTGTGACACAATCAAGGGTTTTCTAAACCTTGCCAATTGTCAACGAGGTTGTGAGAACCTCGTCAAGACCCAACATGATTTCAAAACCAGGTCAAAACACTGACACGTGAGAAACTGGTTGACTTTTTAAAAGATGGTAGAAACTTCACCTTCAAAGAGGTTGAGAGTTTTCAATGAGCCTCCAACAAGGTTATGAGAACCTTGCCCGCTTCCAAAAAGTAGCGAAAACCAAGATGAAAAGTTCACCAACACAAAGTAAAGAATATTTGATCTTTTTCAAAAGATAGTACATTGGAATTCAACAAAATTGCAAGAACCTCATCAGAGTTTAACATGGCTTTGAGAACCTAAGGAAAGACCAACACCAATTGAAGAACACTTAACCTTTTCAAACAATAAGAACTTCATCCAAACCCTAAAGAGTTGTGAGAACCTTGTCGAGACCCGACATGGTTTCAAAAACCTTGTCGATGTCTAACACAAATTTACTTGTTGACTTTTTAAAAGATGGTAGAAACTTCACCTTCGAAGAGGTTGAGAGTTTTCAATCAGCGTCCAACAAGGTTATGAGAATCTTGCCCACTTCCAAAAAGTAGCGAAAACCGAGATGAAAAGTTCACCAACACAAAGTAAAGAGCATTTAATCTTTTTCAAAAAATAGTACATTGGAATTCAATAAAGTTGCAAGAACCTTGTCAGAGTTTGACATGGCTTTGAGAACCTAAGGAAAGACCAACACCAATTGAAGACCGCTTAACCTTTTCAAACAATAAAAACTTCATCTAAACCCTAAAGAGTTGTGAGAACCTTGTCGTGACCCAACATGGTTTCAAAAATCTTGTCGATGTTTTTGAAACCAAGAAAGCATCTTACGCAAACTTAAAGATTTTCAAGTGAAGAAAAAAAAACACTAACTTGATGGGAGCTAAAAGAGTTTTTGAAAACCTTGTCAATATCATACAACAGTTTTGAAACCAATTAAAATCGTTGACAAGAATAAGGACTTTAAAAAAATGGAAGCTAAACCAAACATAAACCAAATAAACCAAGGCAACTACCACCCTATTTAGACACTGAGGAGTTCTAGAAACCTCGTCAACGCCTGACATAAGTTTCAGAATTATAAGTAATTGCTGACAAACTAAAGAATTAGAAGAAAAAAAGTAGAGCTTTAAGGGGTTGTCAAAATTGTGTCCAAACCTGACATAGGTTTCAAAATATATATTTGATTCAAATTAATTAAGTAAACTTACCTAATAAAGTACATAAAAAATGCTAGATAATTACTAACATCTACAAACCATTTCACTCTTTTGTTTATTTTATTATTTTCTTTACCCAAAACAACCTTTCATTTGAATATATTAATTGTAACAAAGCAGCTCTAAATTTTTTATAAAATTATTTGTTCCTAGAGAAATAATTATTAAACTAATAATTTATTAAAATAAGGTTTAAGATAACAAAAAAATTATAAACTTTAAAAGACATATTTTAACTGCATAATTGACTAAGTAATGAAAACGTTTAAAATTGAATAGGTAATTATGTACATTGAATCATCTTTACAGTATTGGAGTAGCAGCAGCAAGCTGAGCAAGGTTAATTTTGAGAAAAAAAACAAGTAGATGCTCGAATCACTGCAAACGAGAAGAAATCTTTTATATCCATCATGAAGTTTGGATTGTTGCAGTTTATGCTATGGTAACCTCCATTTGGATCTCCATCTTGGAACCCAATGCAGAGTCTTTGGCAAAACTGAGTGGTAAAAGTGGAGGATTCTAGAGGCGTGGTACTCTTAATTCTCTTCAAAATATTTATTTTTTAAATAGAATTTTTTTAAAAAAATTAACTCAACTTTTGTTTAAGATTATATTAAAGATCATTACCCAACAAATAAATAGACATTTGTTCGGATAATTGAAAATAGTATTTGAACACTCCACAGAGGAAATGTTTTGATACAGGCTTACAGCTGATATAAATAGGAATTTCTTTATTCCTATATGGCAATTTATAACCTCTTAATGTTTCAATGGGAGCCCATTAAAACCAGCAACAACCATTGGATTTCTTGAAAAATATGATCTTTTAATTATAGTTTGTACTAGGGCTGCATTAATAATAATAAAAATATTTAATTTCAATAGCTGCCTCAATAGAATTTAGCTAGCAATTGTTAAAGTGTAGATATTTTTATGTTAGTGAGATTTGATCTGTACAATCTTTACACATCTCAAAATGGCCTCGAAAATTATATCATCACTTTCATTTGATAATAGGTTAAAAAGAATGACAAAAACATTCCAAAGAATGAAATCAAAAAATAGGTTAGATTCTACAAGAGAAATTTTCCAATATTCCTCCCAACCAAAATTATTCAATAGAACAGTTACTCGGAACTCTATTGTTCCACAGTTAAAAATGGTCAAACGATTCTTTGTTATGATAAGATCACATGAACAAGTCCCTTACTCCACCTCGAAATCAAAGGAAAACTATGAATAAATCAATGATTGCTGGGGACTTTTTATGAAATTGATGTGACACGAACAGAGTGGTCCACTGATCCTGTCAAAAATATTGGTGATGTAGGATGCCAATCCACAGATGTTACGGGAGCGCCATGTTGTAGAGTCTTTTGCCCTTTGGATTTTCCTTGGATCTACAGGCATAAGCAAAACACTATGTCATTACTGGTCATGAAAACCAAAGGTATAACTATCTTTATCAGCAAAAGCACGAGATATTCCTTAATTTGTGTTTTTGGTGAAAAACAAAAATTATTTTTCCCACTTACATATTATTAAATTTACACAATGGAATAGAAAAGCAGACAAGAACCCTCGAAAGAAAAGTTACCTGATACAAGGGAGACCTCAAAGAATTTGATGTCACAAGCAATCTCCTCCCATGTGCATCCATTGCCATTTCGTGCCTAGGGAGCTTTGTGATTTCATATCCAAAAGGTCTGTTCAATGTTCTTGCACAATTGGTAAGACTGGAGTGGTATCCTATCTGGCTTTTTAAAGTTCTAAGAACGAGCTAATTTAAGAAAATCAATGTGTAGATGCATCCCAGTGTGTAGAAATAACAATTGATGTTGTTTCAATGACTTTTCCTTGATTTAATTTTGATTGTGTCGTCTAAATAATTGAGGTGTGATATTTCAAAAAATCTCAACAGAGGTTACTTCTGTCAAATTAAAAAGTTTCTAGTTATCAGAGTGTTGTTTTCCACATGTATAAGCTCTCACAAATAATTAGTGATCAAGTCATTTGAACTAGCATTAGGTTGAAATAGATATTGATAGTCACCTGCCAGAATCATGTGACCACAAAACTTGGCCTTGGTTATGCAAACTCCATTCAAAAATCTGCAAAATATATCTCTCTATTGTTAGCTTTCAAGGAAAAGTAATGTTCAAGAATGTAATTATAGGCTATAGACCTTAAAAGGCATAATCATCCACTTAATAGAAGCCAATTACAATTTTCCATCAAAATCATATACGTACCTTTCCATCTGCACCAAGGCTTAAAATGCTAGCTTCGTCAGGTCCAAACTTTACATTACATACTGCTGAATCATGTGCAGGCCAGCCAGTTATTGGCAAGCCAGCAGACATATCTTTTACTTTGTCAAGTACAACATATGCAATAACTAACATTCAAGGATAACACGAAACTATTTTCAAACATCCCATGGCCAATACTTGATGGGAAACAGAACGGTAAGATTTTACAAGGACAATCAGCCAAACCATAAACCATATGTATTAAATTTTGATTAAATGGAAAAAGGAACAGTAAGATTTACAAGGACAATTCAACAAGCTGTAAACCAGACATGCTAATTTTTGCTAGAATGGACAACAAGAAATTTTCTCTACACAATCATTCGGCCAATCTATTGCCATGCATAATTGGACAAGTATAGTGGACAATCCTCCTATGATTCACATCAAAGGATACCAAACATGTGGATCATTCCATCTGTTGCAGAAGCTGCCAAAATTTTCCCATTATGGTTGAAACAGACAGAAGTAATCGCCGGCGGATCCTCACCTAGTGGAAGAACTGTCTGCAAAAACCAAATTGGAATGTATTTGACTAGGTAAATGCATTAATTAGGTTTTTTTTCTTTGGAACAAATGCATTTATGTGAAGGATCTTGTAGAAAGGATGTTGCATACCAAAGGTTTCCAAGTCTTCATATTCCATGCTGTTAGAGAGGCAAATCCCATTTTCTCAATGCCTTTACTGCCATGCCTGGAACCACCAAACTGTTTGTCAGGCAGCAGAATATTTGACGTACATGTTTAATGAATGTGTGTGCAGTTATTTTTGTATGAATGCAACATATCTAAAAGGTTTTCCCTTTAACACTTAACAAAAAAGCAACTGAAATTCAATGCAATAAAGCCAAGAACAATGAAGCACACTGTATCATCTTTCAAAAACAAAAAAAATCCAGAATCTGTAAAATTTTGGCCTGAGTCAAATAACTAGTCCACATAGAGCAGACTGTTGACTTGGTGGTCAGCACCTCCTTGGAGATTCGTGACATGACTTAACCGCCTCCCGTGGATCAGGTTAAATCTGGCATTTGTATCGGGCATTGACAGTTCGAGCTTTTGGTGCAACAGCAAATGATTCCAACACAGACTAGTTTGTTGCTGATTGCTACAAGTGAAGCAAAATAAGAAAATGTAAAAATTTTGACTGCAATGGAGAAAGCGGAATTTCCTCAATTCATTTCTGGATTGTAAGTTAAGTTTTTTAACCAAATTTCTGTAAAATCCTTGTAAAGCCTTTGCAAGGTATCTTCTCAGCATAATTAAAGAAAGGTGTGAGCATATTTATGGATTACTAAGTACACCAGTATAATATTTTGCAACCATCAATGATTTTTTTGAATGAAAAGGTAGAGCCCAGCTTGCTTGTGCATTCTAGAAGATCTAGTTTTATGTGACATATTTATTAATGCATCACCTTTGTTTACTGTTGTCGCATATTTGATTAAAACCAGAGACTCTTATTGTCCAGTTGGATTAAGAAATCATGTTGTTACTGTTTTTCTCTCCTCACCATCCTCAACACTAAAACAGCTTAAGCATCTTTCCAGTTTTATTGTTTAGCGTGTTCTTACTGTTGTGTATGAATATGCATAACATCACAAGGGGTTATCATACAACATGTTCTCAAATATTTATATGGCAGGTTGTATATTTAACAAGGTACTAAATCTTACATGTCCAAACTAGCACATAGGTATGTTGTGACACCAATATTGGGATACATTGTGCAGGGAGTATAGTTCTCTATAAGGAAGTCTTGAATCTTTCAATCATCGATCCAGCACCTCAAGAAAACCACCCTTAGTTTTGCCGAGCCAGAAGTGAAGGAGGTTTTACACACCTCAGCAATTGGTTCTCAGCATACTCAAACTTCCATTGCATTTTGGTTGCATAATTTGTGTCCAAGCAACAAGGGAGAATTTGAATTTCAGATCTGTGCCCTGCCAAAGAAATTTTCACTGAATCTGATTAAAGCCATTTTCAAAGGAAGTTCATTAGGTAGACTGCAACAGCCTGGCGACCAAGCCAATCAGCTGAAGCCATTCTGCCACAAAGAGCCAAGCTTTAGTCCAATTAATAAGACTTATTGCGTAGTTTCCTTTTAGTGTTTTCCCTGAGAGACCTAGAGTGTTTGATTTGTAGTGGAAAATTATTCTCCTCAATATCCAAGAAGCAACTTGATTTGGGTTCTCTCTTGATGCCTGACCCCAACAAGAATTACTGTAATTTTATACTGATGGAGGAGTTGGCCTATAGCTGATTGGAATAGCATGAGAAGCTTCCAAAGTTATCTTCTCTCATGAATATGGTGAGGAAAAATATTGTATCACCCACAAATGGGAAACTGTAATATATTTGCTCTCCTTCAATAGCTAGGAAAACTAGAAGCTTGCCCTTAACCTGTTCCACTTGCATGAGTAGAATAAATGGCTCATTAATTAATGATAAGTAGGTAAGGACTATGAGGATCACCCTGGTGAAGACCTTTTGAGGAATGAAACAAGTTACTCTGATGTTTGTTTATAGCAACTCAGGAAAAGGCATTTGCAATAGCTGTTAATCCAGCCTATTATTAAAGCCAAATAAGCTTAAAGACCTAATTATCATTGAGTTTCCACAAAGCGAAGATGGCCAAAATTGCAATAAATAACTAGTACCAAAATGTCACAACCATAACAATGGGATAAAGCTAAGACAGTCAAAACCTGGATCATAAACTTGTAAGTACAGATAGCTATGTGATGGGTAGACCCCTCAAGGAAAGCATGGAGATTATGCAAATGAAAGCTAGAGAGTGTTCATGTACTTTCTCAGATCCTCTTCCATCAACACTTCAACCGGTTTCCCTTTCCGTGCCAGCTCCTCAGCTGCCTCTAGCTCTACCCTTTGTCTGTCGCCTCCAGCATCACCCACTACTGCATCCTCCAAGGAAGGGTAATCCCGCTGAGGGGACAAAATAGCCGATCCCCGTGCCACCAGTGTGAGTGATCTCTGTGCCAAGAAGGCACTCGCATGCCCTACCACGTGAGGTCCAGTCTGACTCAGGGGTGTCACGATCTCCTCAACCTGCACTTCTTCCTCCCCGGGAACTCCTTCATCCCTACCGTCATCGAACTCGATCAACACGGAGTCCCCACCAGTCGCCTCCAGCTCCAACTATACCTGACCCGACTTAGTCCTACCCTGCTCAGCAAACTGTTCCATCATCTCCACCATGTCTCTGCCCGAAGGAAGACCCTCGCTGTCTCCTGTCGCCAAATCTGGAAGCATGTCCATGAGGGTAACCGTCTCAGGTTCTGTGGGTGTCTCTGTTCTAGAAACCTGAGCAGCCGTGCCCGTCAGTGGAGTCAACCGAACTGGGGCCCTCATCTAGCCAAATGTCGGGATGGCTGTAGAACCAGCTGCCAAAGTAACCTGTGTCATCCCGGAGGGCCCCGGACGTGGGAATAATAACGTAACTGCTGACACCACCCGCACGTCCTCATCATCGTCCTCACTGCTGCCCTCTTCAGAGGTCGCCTCCCGACCACTATCCGTATCCCCACTTGCTTCTACCTCCGGTCTGCTGCATTTCCCTGTACCTGCCTTCTGGCCTCCGGGGGTATCTAGGTGATGCCACCGCATAATCGGAGGTTCACCTGGCACCAAGGGTCCCGGCTTGAGCTCGGATGCTAAAATGTCTGTTGGAATCTGACGCTCCGCAGCATCCAAGAACAGGCCAATCGCGTAATGAGGCATGTAGAACGTACGGTGCTGCAAAGTCATGAATGCGTACATCTGTTCTGCCAATACCGTCGCCCAATCATACATCCTACCCCCCAGAAGATAGTTCATCAAAGCAACCTGTTGAAATGAAATGTCGGAGGCACGGTTGGCTCCCGTAAGCCTACTCTTTACCAAATCCAAGAGTGCGCGCCAGTGCCCCTTCTGAATGAATGTTTTCTTGATGCCACGGTTATGAGACGCCTTCCGAAGAGACTCCTTCTCCACGGGTGTGAGGTCATCCCTGCAAACCAGTCTAATATAAAAATCTTTATTCTCCACGGCCATCTTCTATGGCTTCAAATCCACCCGTACTTCCTTTTCTAGTAGCCCGAAGACTCTGCGAAACTCCACTGCTGTAAATGAGACCGTCACTGAATGTCCCAAGTATGGAATGGTACTGGTCTTGGAAAAACTATCAAATGCTTCAATCAATGCCCGCAGCGCGCCTTCAAAATCCCGAATGCAAAATATGGGCATTTTAATTACCCACCGTACCTGAGCCCGTGACAACTTATCCTTCACCATACGAGTGTTTGGATCATTATCATTCTCCTTCCACCCTCTACGGCAGTCCAAACCATTCAAACCCTCGAATGCAATATTCTGTGCGATAGTCTCTTCTCTCTGGGATCCTGTGGCTGCCATTTGAGGCCTATGAATTTTTAGCTTTTTCCCTGTGCCTGCACCTGCAACTCTCGGTGTACTTCTGCTCATGCCTCCATGGTCTTCTTTCAATCTCTTCCTCCAACTACCTTTGCCTGCAGATTGCATCTTTCTCTTCTTGTTTTTGTTGAGATATATAACCATTTCTCAGCTGCTGTACGGATTCTGGTCTTGTCTACTCTCCTGCCGTACCGTACGGATGTGTATGAATGCTTGCCCAAACTGTTTATAAGATTATAAAATGCACAACCACATTCAGCAATTTTATCTCGTGATGCCTTCAGTTCCGTACGGTTGCCTCTAAGTGATGTGTTGACGTACGGCACTCTACTCCCACGCTGTGATTGTGGTACGGCCTCCACCTTTCTGCTGCTGTACGACAGCCTTCTACTTGTGCTGACTCCTACACTTGTCGTACAGTATACGGTTCTTCCCTTAGAGTGGCTGCACGGATGTGTCCTTTATTGCGTTCGTTATTAAGTCGTACGGCTATTTACTCCTTATGCATGGCGTACGGTCGTTTTTGCTCCTCATGCCGTACGGTTTATAATTCCCTTCATTACGCTGCCCTCCGTACGGCCGTACAGCACATGCATGTCCTTGTTGTTGCACAAAATGACGTTCCTCCTTGCCGTACGGTGCAATGATAATGACACCACGGAACCGTACTCGTCGTACGGTACTCTTCTTTCCTGCCGTGCAGTGTGCTATCTGGCCTCCCGTTGCCGTATGGCACAATGATGCACCCTTTATCACTGTACTTGCTCTTGCTATACACTTGCTCTTGCCGTACAGTGAAATGAAATCTTGTTGGCCGTGCGCCAACTTATACCGTACGATTGACTTGCTTGATTCTTTTTGTTGTACGGCCGTACGGTGCTTTTCATTTTTTTTAATTTTTATTTTTTTCGATTTTTCATTATTTCCTCAACTGTCAAGCTGCTGCCTGTGCGCCTCCGACCACTGATGATATACTTTAAGTTTCAAGTCATTGACTGCCTCCGGAATTTCCTGTCTGTCGAGGGTCCAGAGTTTGACGGACCCGTTTGCTGCGACCTCTCGGACCTTGTAGGGGCCTAACCATTTGACCTTGAACTTGTCAGGCTTAATCTTGTTTCGTCCATTATATTTCAAGACTAACTGCCCCAGGGTGAACCTCACCCGTCGGATGTGTTGGTCGTGCCAATGTTTCCTTCGTTGCTGGACCACATCTGTCGCTCATTGTGCCATCAGCCTTCGTTCATCGAGCTTGTTTAGTGCGGAGAGGCGCTCCCTCAAGCTCTCCATATCGCCAAGTTTGTTATCGATAGCAATTCGGAGGCTTGGCACCGTAAACTCTATTGGTACTACCACTTTCTATCCGTACATCAATTGGAACGGTGTCTGGCCCGTCGTCACTTTGTAAGTGGTGCGGTATGCCCATAATACCGACGGCAGCTTCTCCTCCTAATCTCCCTTTTCCACCCCACACGACTTATAGATGACCGAGACCAGAATCTTGTTGGTCGCCTCCACTTGACCGTTGGCTCTCGGGTAATACGGACTAGACAAGGAGTGAAAAATTTTGAACTCTGTTGTAAGGAGTCTCACGACATGGTTCACAAAATGGCCTCCCCTATCACTAGTTATTTGTAGTGGAATTTCATACCTCGTGATAATTTGTTCATAAATAAACTTGGCTGTACTCATAGCGGTGTTGTCCGATAGGGCCCGTGCTTCGACCCACTTCGTCAAGTACTCCGTAGCTACCACAATGTATGTACACCGCCAAGGTCTGCTAACTTTTAAGGGCCCCACAAAATCAAGTCCCCAACGTTCAAATAACTCCTGCGCAGCCGAAGGGTTTAATGGCATAAAATCTCATTTTAATGGTTTCCCGGCCCGCTGGCACGTATCACAACTTCCGACCCATTCTCTGGTGTCACTGTGTAGCGTCGGCCACCATAACCCAGCAAGCAGTACTTTTATGGCCGTTGTGTCTGGCCCCATATGGCCTCCTACCGGTCCTTCGTGAGCCTCCTTTAAGATACTCGGGATCTCTTCCTCCATCACACACCGTCGGAGTACCTGGTCTATCCCCATTTTGTAGAGAAGCCCGTTGATAAGTTGGAACGTTCGGCTTCTCAGAACCAATTTGCATCGTTCCCCTGGTGGCATGTTCCGAGGGAACTGGGACGTCGATAGATACTCGCCAATGCGAGTGTACCAGGATGGTAATACCACAATCCGGAATAGGTGTGCATCGCGAAAATCGTCATTCACCCCTTCAACTTGTTCTCCCGATTTGATTCATGATAGTTGGTCAGCAATCACATGGCTCTTTCCTGGCCGTACTATGATATTGAATGTGAATTTTTGCAGTAATAACAGCCATCGACTCACCCGTCCTTGAATAATTGGTTTGCTCACCAAGTACATTAGAGCTTGGTGGTCTACATAGAAGGTGAAGGGTGTCGCCAACAAATAATGCTTGAACTTCTAAACGGCATAAACCATGCCGAGTGCTTCCCTTTCAGTTGTACTGTAGTTCCTTTCAGCTTTCGAGAGTAGTCTACTGGTGAAGTAGACCGGGTGATCCAACCCATGATCCCCAACTTGTGCCAATGTCGCACCTACTGCATAGTTGGAGGCGTCGACGTGCACATGAAATTCTCTGTCCTAGTTCGGGTAGGCCAATATTGGTGCCGCCAACAATCGTGATTTCAATTCTTCGAAGGATTCAATCTGCGTCATTCCCCATACGTACGGTTCCCCTTTTCTTGTGAGGTTATCTAGGGGGTAAGATATCTAGGAGAAATTTTTTATAAACCTTCGGTAATATCCAATGTGTCCCAGAAAAGATTTTACCCCTGTGACATCCTGTGGGGTTTCCATTTCCACAATCACCCGAACTTTATCCAGGTCTGTTTTAAGTCCTGCTGTACACACTATATGCCCCAGTAGTCTACCCTGAGGTACCATGAATCGGCATTTCTTAGGGTTCAGTGCGAGTCGTGCCCTTCGGCACCTGTCCATACATTCTCCAAGTGCCTTCAGATGCGTCTCCTCCCCGCTGTAGATGGACCAGTCATCCAGGAACGCCTTGAAGTTACCCACGGACATCTTATCGAAAATGTGGAGAATTATTTGTTGGAACATTGCCGGAGCATTGCAGAGACCGAAGGGCATCCAGTTGTAAGCATATACTCCGTCCTCCACCACGAATGTCATCTTCAGCGTATCTTCCTCCACGATTGATATCTGGTTATAGCCGGAAAATCCATCCATAAATGAATAGATTTCATGGCCGGCCACCTCTTCAAGAATAGAGTCCGTAAACGGTATGGGAAACGGATCCTTAATGGTGACTGCATTGAGACGCTGGAAGTCGACACAAATCCGGATTTGGTTGCCATCCTTTTTAAGAGATTATGATGGGGGATACCCATTCGCTAGTCTGCACCCTGAAGATAATCTTAGCCTCCAGCATTCGTTCAATCTCTTGTACTTTCGCGGCATAGTTTTTATTCATTCTGTACGGCCGCTGTCGTACTGGTACTGCGCCTGGTACCAACGGAATACGGTGAACACATAACTCCGGTGGGACCCCCTTCAAATCCTTGTAAGTCCACGCGAATACATCTTTGTACTCGGTGAAGATCTTGAACGCTGCCGTTTTCAGCACTGGGTTCTAGTCATCCCCTACCAGAATGATTTTCTCATCCGTCTCCGTACCCAGATTCAAAGGTTTCACCGTCGGTTCTTCGTACTTCATAGCCTCCTTGTTTTTAAACTGATGTGCGGGTACGGTGTCCATTGTAGCTTCTCCTTCCTTATACTCCCCGTACTCTGGGGGATATTGATCTGGCTCTTCTTCTTCGACGCTTAATACGTTACAGGAGGGTGAGAACATCTCATAGTCCTCCTGCTGCCAATGGAACAATCCATTTAATGAATCTATGTCATCCTCCGAACAGCATCCTCCGAGTTTTAGTATGCCTTCGGCATCTGGATCCATCCCCTCTCTGCCTTCATCTCGTGGGTCATTCTCCCCTTTAGATTCAGATCTCGAGGAAGAGGCAAGTTCCTCGCTCACCAACTGGATCCGGAGATCAATAGTAAATTTCTTGCCTCCACTCTCCATCGAGAGTGTATTCCGTTTCCAGTTGTGGTTTGCCTTCGCTGCCACCAGCCATCCTCTTCCGAGTATGGCGTCATACCCTTTCTGTTTTAACGGGATGACCACAAAGTCGAGCACAAATGGTTGTGCACCCACGGTGACTTGTGTCATCAACGTGCCGAGGGGTTTAATCCCGTGCTGGTCGGCACCCAGCAGATTAAACATAGGTGGCCACAAAGTGGGTTTTCCTAGCTTTTTCCATGTGTCCTCCGGGAGGACGTTTACCCCGGATCCGCCGTCTACTATAGTATCCGTTAGGATGGTGCCCAGGATGCCCATCTCCACCACGGCTGGATGTCTGCCGTTGTTGACGGCGAGCAGCATTGGATTTGTTGCTGAGCTTCCCGATACGGAAGCGTCCGTGTGCTTCGGTTTGGGTTTATCAACCTTTGTACCCAACAACACTGTCCCCAATTGAGGCATGGTGTGTAGGAGGTCCTCCAACTTGACAGGTACCTCCAGTTGGAGCATCTGCCATACAATGTTCCTCTCCGCGTCTGTGCAGTAGGGTCCGGATGATTCGTGTCTCTCTCAGTTGGGCTTTCATCGCCCTTTCTATTTCCTCCCTTGCTTCTGCCGTTCTCTGCTTCTCCGTACGGGGATGGGGGTATCAGGCTTCCTTCACTTGCCCTCGGGTAAGAGCAAGTATAGCTTCTTTAACCCGTATGTTGCCTTCAATATCAATCAGATTGGCCCCTACGCCAGACTTTGGACAATCGGCATCTTCATGGTCACCGAGCCCACACCACCGACATAGCTTTTGAGGGGCATCATTATTACTACATTCCCTTGCGAAGTGACCCCACTCGTTGCACGCCCGACATTGAATCATTGGGCATCCCTTCGCATTGTACTGGACTCTGCTTCAGGTGGAATTATTATTATTCCCTCTTCCGCCTCGTCGGTTTCCCCGATAGCCTCCGGAAGATGCATTATTGTTTGAATCTGATGGGGAGGGTTGCTCCTCTGTATAGAGCACTTGCTGGTTACGTGCCTTCAGATTGTATGGGCATTCCTTCGTAGAATGTCCCATGATCTGGCAGATGTCACAGAATGCCTTCTTGGGACAGGCACTCTTCGTGTGGCCGCTCTCCTTACACTCCGTGCACCACAATTCGTCATCCTTACTTGTAGTCCCCTTCATTGACTTGAATTCTTTTAACATTCTTTCCATGTCTTTCTGAAGTGCCGTAACTTTCTTCTTCGGCTTGTCGTCACTGCTACTATCCTCTTCGGAAGTGTCGTCGTCAGACGAGGAGGATTTGTTTTTCTTTTTGGATGTCTTATTCTCGCTTTCCAGGTCCATGGCCCGATTGTATGCATTATCGTAGGATGTCGGAGGTACAATTTTCATCTTCCGTCGTAGCTTAGAGTTCAAGCCCTCGACAAACCACCTCTTCTTTAAGTCGTCTATCGGTTGGCTTTCCATCTTCCCGACTAACTCTTTTAGTTGGCGGCCATACGCTTGTACGGTTTCCCTCTTACCTTGCTTTGTTCCATAGATTTTCGAGACTATCTCGTTATCATCTTGGAGAAGCTGGAATTCCTTGAATGCTTTCTTCAGTTCGTCCCATGTAGTTATCTTGGTTTTGTCCAAGTCTGAGTACCAGTCAATAGCCACTCCTCTCAGTGTGGCAGGGAACTGCTTCATCCATTCGTCCTGGTCAGTCACCCTGTTGGCTGACCAAATGGTTTCGCATGTACGGCAATGCCGTGTTGGGTCGTCCTTCCCATCATCATGGAATTTGGGCAACTTTTCTTTGTGTGTCGCCATAAGTGGTTGGGCTGCTTTCGGTTGTCCGGCACCGCCTGTGCTGGTACCCACACCCACCCTTGCTGTGTTGCTTTGTGTAGTGTTTACTAATGGCACTTGTACTTGTGCTTGTGGAACCGGTGGAACTGTGTTGTGTGGAGTCGTGGGCTCCAACGGAGGGTTTACCTACGCATCCCGAGTGCCTTCGGTCGTACTATCCCTGGCACCTCCGACAATTCCGTCAACGTCACCCTCGTCCGTACGGTTCCCTTCGTGATCTCGATCCTCCGCATGTGGTGTATGGGCCAAGTCTTCAAACTGGTTTCGTTCTTCCTGGAGTAAGGTTTTCCTCGCTCGTGTTTCCTCAATTAATTCTTCTCTACTCCGCACTCTTCGATGTTCCGGTGAAATGAACTGTTCTAAGTCGGCTTCTGCACCTTCCGTGCCACTTCTGAGGTCCCCTTCAGGCAACCCTCCGGCAAGCTGGTCCTTGGCAAGTTGCCTGAGCCTATACCGACATTCACGTTGCTACGCGGATATCAAAGCCTTCTGTGCGGCTTCCCCTTCGTCATCTAATACTTTTTTATTCCTATCTTTATTTAAATTATTGGGCATCAAGACAGACTATACACATTGCTCAATCGAAAAGAACACTTATTTTTATTAATTCATGTTGCTTTACAATATTCTCAATTGTACTACAATTGAATTTTTGTGTTCCCTTCCCCTTCGTTTCATACTTCAAAAACTTTATTGTTTGTCATTTCCTTCCTCCCGACGACGACGAAGATGCTCTCGAGCATGGAATACACGGAGGATCTCCTGGCGGCGTTCCTCTCGATCAATTTCTTCCTACCGAACACATCTTGCTAGTGCTGCTTGTGCCAGCAACCGTGGAAGTTGGTTCAGCAGTTGATTGACTGCCGGATTAGCCCCAATCGCGTCCCACACTGCGCCTGCAGGGACGTCTTGGTTTGTTGCCTCCCTTCGGACGTAAGTTTCAAGAGCTACTTGGAATAAAATTCAGAATTCCCGTGCCTAATTATCCTCTCCTTCGTACAACTCAGTACGGGCATCATCTGCTTCTGGGTTTATCTCACCAATGGTTAAGCCCATTATGCCTACTCGCCATCCGGGTATGTCTAGGCAGCGGCACCAAATGTTTACCCTCGTGGGGTAACAGACAGATACATAAACACAATCAGGTATTCAAATACACAACATAGAAGACAATAAGCTATTCCATTCATAATCATAAGAGCTTGTACATTCAATCGTGTCTACAACACAGAACAAGTGTATACATATAGTTTCCGAAGGGACACGACCGAACCGTCACGTCGTAACGGTTTACCCTTTCAGTACTAACCACCCAGATTAACATAACATGACTTTATTAACAACACCCGTACATAATAATTATGCCAACAACAATCATGACACTAGACCAGGACCCAATATGCAGCAAAACATGAACCAGAATGCCATGCAAAATTATCATTTGTTACTGCAAAAAGGTCCAAGGCTGATGGAGCCACAATGGAAAATAATGTAAGGAAATAGGGTACTTGCTCTAGAGCCTCTTTAATATCTGTGTTCAATGAAACTTTGGTGGTAAATAAAAACTAATGATGTGTACCTTCATGACCTAGCCTGCAAATAGTGGGAAGGCCCTTTTCACCAATATGAAGCAAATTTGCTCTGCCAACACTGAGAAAGTGACAATCTAGTCACAATATGGAGGAATAGTCTATCCTATTTCAGTATGAGTCGGACACATCCAAAAAGAATCTACTATCTCCAAAGCCTTGTGTGATTAAAAGGAAGTAATCAATGTGACAACTCTAGAGGTCTACTGTAAGGATCTAAGAAAGCCTTCTAAAGAAAAGTGCCACACCTTTAACTGATACTGATTCACTAAAAGAGTGGATAACAACCGCCTCTCTTTTTATAAACAATGCTATTTCCCTTGATTGTCATAAATTATAATAGATAAGGCACCCAAAAATAGAATGCTCCTCACCACAACCCGAGGCAGAGATGACATATCCTATCAGCTTACAGAATATGATGTTTTTTATAAATTCATAACTCATGTAACAATACCATCAAACAACAGTTTGAAAACTCAGACTCGACACGAATTTAGCAGCCCAAAATAGGACTCAGACTCGGGACTCGGCTATAAACTAGGCTAAGACAAAGCTAAGAAGAAAACTATAGTTTTACAAAAAAACAAAAAGAAATTAATGCATTTAGAGAAAATGAGTCATAATTCAAAAATTACACGTCATATGATCTTCAAACACTCAATATTTGAAATTTCATCACTCAGACTCATAGTTTCAAACTTTAAAATGTATAAAAGCAGCATAAGTTTATAAATATTTACAAAATTATATAATGATATGTCAAAATGAGAAAAACAGCCAACTAAAATCTACATCTTCCTCTTTCTTCTCCTAATGTAACTCAAATTTTGAGGCCTTGAAATAGTACATGCTGCAGTATCTAAATGATGATGAGTTGTTTCATCTTCTTCAAGTTCAAAGTCCTCGACTTCATCCTCCATTTCATCTAATTCTGCCGCATCTGCTTCTTTTGCCGTTCCCCTCTCTAATTCTGCAAGATCTTCAATAAAGAGGATGTCATCACCATCATTTTCTTCATTGACAGTCCAATCACCATATGGATAAATATCATCCTAGTCAATGGCCTTGTGTGAAATTCCCTCCACCTTTCTAGTTCAAAGGCGAAGGTTGTACTGAAAGAAGACAGATCATTGAGGCACTGTTGGGTCAACCTATTTCTCTTCTTTGTGTGAATGTTCTAAAATAAACTCCAATTGTGTTCACACCCAAAAGCAGTACATGACTAGGACAAAACACAGATGCCTATATTTTGAATATTAGGCGTGCCAGCACCATAATTCTCTGTAAGAGCCACCCCTGATCTGGCAATTGCAAAATTCAGAATTTTTTTCCTGAATTTTCCGAGTTTCTGAATTTTTGGTGTTTTGGTGGTTTTTTGAAATGACTTTAATGAAATGACCAAACACAAAATTCTGAAAATCATTAAAGCAAAAACTTAATGCAAATAATTGTGAACAAATCTGAATTTATTAATTTCAAAATAGCTGATGTGACCATACCAGGCATATGATTTGATTTCATACAAGGAAATAATGTTGTTTCAGCTACCCTTGCTCTCTCCCAACGCCCAAGTGCTGATTGACAGTATAAAAAATTCTGACTTCCCTGTGATTTCTACTGCGAACTACTGACGCCACCAGATCTGATGCCAAAATGATGAAATATGCTGATGGTATGGCTGGGGTATGGTATCAAACCTGCCTGCTGACCACTGTGAGGCTGTACAGACCTAGAATCCCTGATTTTCTGCCCCTCGCAGGCTAGATTATGGCTCTGATCTGCAAATACAATGGGCTGTGTCCAAGCTGGGCATGTTTCTGCAAGCCCTGGGGCCGTACGGCTGGCTGGGGTTGAATAAAATAGGTAAAAATCACCACTAACCCCCACGGATCTGCCTTTTTGATATTCAATTCCTTCCCAAACAATCAGATCTGTGAAAACAGAAGCCAATTCCTGATGCCAATGATAAACAATGCTGCTCTATGCTAGATTCTGACAACATGGAGAGTTGGGGCTACATCCAACTCCACTTTCTTCCAGGAGATTTCATTCTTGAAGGTCAATTTCTGATTCAAACCCTCATGGAGGTTCAAATCCCAATGCTGCTGTGAAAACAATAAACCTGGATAACTCCAAATGCCTCCAAAATCCTCTTTTATTTTAATTTGATTTTCCTCCCAAAATGGTTCAAACCATTTGGGGTTTCTCCATATTTTATATTATAAACTTTACTAAGTTTTATTTAAATTATTTCCACATCTAGGAATTCAATCCACAAGGGCCTTATTTACCATTATAAAATGGCCCCATTTTAAGTTACCACTTACAATAATCATCTCCTAGGAACTTGTGCCATCACCCCGTTAATTATAATTTGTTATTATATGATAAAGTGACTATTGAATCACTTTATTATTAGTTTATTAAGTCTAACGTAGGAAATAATTTAATTATTTCCAAATTATTCATAACTCGCTCATCTGGACCCCAATCTGAGTTTCGTCTGATGACACTTGTCCACTGATGTTGTATGACCACTACGAGCTAACAGTCTCCTAAAATTTAAGGACCCCTCCTATAAATAGGAACTGCGCAAACAATCTCCAGGCTGATCCTAGAGGTCTCTTGATGCATCTTGATCAACTCTTAGTCAATCCCTAAAAAATGGGGATTCCTCCTAAATCTAGGAGACTGTCCCAAACTGACCAAGCTGGCTCACAAAATCCCTGTTTGACTCCATAGCCACTGTATGGGTCCCCTATGCAGTCTGCTAGCCTACGAGAACTGAATAATAGGCCAACCTGGCTAGAAACATTAGCACTAAGGAAGACGCAAAAATGGGGACATTACAGTCCCCCCTCCCCAAAGATTGTTTGACCTCAAGCAATGCTAGTACAATCTCCAATCAACAAATTGATCCAAATTGAAATCAAGAATGATCCCAGGGTACCATGACAATCTTGGAAGGATTCCATCATGTCGATGTTGCACCACTTTGATCATAATTGAAAAACCATTGTGCCAAAACTTCACTCTCCCTTCCTGGGATTCCCCAAGGTAATCATCATCAAAACCTAGACTGTAATACCTGAGAAGATTGAAATCAATGACATGGAATGTCTCCTGCCAAAGCATCCTAGATGAGATCACATCAACAACCTCACTTCTTATTAGGATTCTAGGCACCTAGAAAAATACTTTACCCAGACATATAGCACAATCCCAATCATCACCCAACATAGCATCCTCAAAGTGACGATCAATCATTGCACGACTCTATAATCAACTAACCAAGGGATATCTCTACGGTCACCAGCTGCAAGGATGATACGTGCACTTAATTTCCAAGTGACAAAAGCAAAACCTCAAGAACAGTGATCAACCCTACTAACTGTGCTCAATCAAACATCCTCCAGGAGTGTGCCAACGCTAGATGTCCACCCAAATGGGAATAAGCTCTCATGGATGTGAAGAAGGTTCATCATGAGTACATAATCAATCATATCTATCCACCACATACTGTTGTTACAAATTAGAGCAGCATTCGTCCAATTGAAACTCCCACTCCAAAGAATGCAACTAGTGTCCCCGATGTCAAAAGAAGATGGAATCTCATTGCTGGACCAACCTCCAACAAAAAATGAATGATCCCAAACTTCTCAAATCCTCTAAACAACTGTTGTCTTAAAAGACCAAATTGAAATCTCTGTACTCAAAAGTATAAAATAACCATCGATCACCGATGTGAGAGCTCCAACCCAATGGTACAAACACGAGATACTGCTGCCTTCAACATGCTCCATGATGATTCCTCCATATATTACATATCCTCTCCAAATGTGATGAAGAAATGTTGTCATAAAACCAAGATATGATGACAAACATTGTAGACCATTTGGTACTTTACTCATCATCTATCTTTGTATTACATTATACTACGTGAAACCAGGTGTAAATAGATGCCTCCCAATATTGCCTTCAAAGATATAATTATAAGCTGTTGTCCCAAAGAGTGTGCCATATTGAGAACTCCCCCCATGAGCTGTCACATTCCCCTTCTCAGCATTGTCGATTGTTCTAATTAGAGACTTGTTGTCCATCATAATTAAATCAGTCATTTTCTTGAAGAGCTCAGGTCTGGGAACTAAGACAGCTTGGTATCTATCCAAGGAGACCAAAGTACAAAGGGGTTTCTTCCAATTTCAATTAAGATCATTGTTGCCCACAGCATCCTTTGCTGCCCTAGGGGATGTATATGCCATTCCTTCTCTGATACATCTGAATTGAGCCTTCAAGTGGCTCACCAACTAAGGTGTCTCATCAACCCCATGACCCAACTCATGAGCATGATATGAAATTTCAACATTGTTATCAATAACAAACCTCCCATCACTCAAAACTGGTGTTCCTTTCACATCTTCCAAGGTCTGATATACAATTTCAGAATGTTTGTGGTATGAATCCTTAACACAAAAATCATCTTTAACACACAAAGCTTGAGTGCCCATATTAAAATACTCTGTAATACCATCATCTACACGTGAAACAGCTGCTATCTCATGGTGATGCAAGAAAATATGGTTGCTGTTGTAACTCGGGAAATTGGAATTTGTTTGATTCCTTACAGCAAAGCCATCAACACCCTCAAGTACCTCTCCTTCCATGTGAGGTTCTGGTTGACTATCAACTAGTATTGTTTAATGAGATATTTCCAACTGTAAATCAAGTGTGTCACCCTTCAATGTTGACACATGGCTGCAAATTGACTGTTTGTGTGAGCTACCATCCTTTAGTGCCAAGACCTCACTCCCTTGATTCACCATACATCCCCGGTTAAGACCTTGAATTAAGATGGTTTGATGAGTACTCACAACCCTATACAATGCCTCATTCTCATGCAGTACATCCAACTCTTCTTGTGGAATGGATGCTACCATATGATGGAGCAAGTAAACATGACTGCTGCTGCTAAAATCAGGAAAGTCATCATACCCTTGTATCATGTTGTCATTCTTATAAACTTTACCCATGTCATCATCACTGAAGATTCCATGCCCAACACTTGCACTTTAGCTTCCTACACTTGTATACTCTTCTCCATTCGAGTAAGCAATGGCTGCTCTAGATTAAGGAACAGGACCGCTGTTGTAAATTAGTATAGCAGACCTGTTGTTGTGTCTCATCTTGTTATCCTCCAACACACCTTCCTCCATAATGTTATGTGCCCTTGTAAGTGTAGCTCCAAAGAGTAGCATAGGTGCTGCATTTTCATGTAAATGGAAAGGTATGACACTACTGTATTTAACCAAAAATTTGGAACCGATTGTACCCTTACCTATGTATCCTTGGGAATCCTCAATAGCTGATGTGTTTTTCACTCCTATCCAACTCCAAGGCGTAACACTGTCAAGACTTACAAGATGTACCCCAATAAAACTTCCCTTGCCATGGAACACTCTCAAATGTACCAATCTGATCAATGCTTCAATCCTTATTAAGAAACTCGCCCCAATCCAGCTGTAGATGAAACAAATGGAACACATAGTGGCTGGTAAGAAGGTGAGCAGAACCTTCAAGTCTGAAAATTTCATCCTTATATCTCCAAGGGGCACCCCTGTACCAATCTGATCAATGCTTCAATCCTTATTGAGAAACTCGCCCCAATCCAGCTGTAGATGAAACAAATGGAACACATAGTGGCTGGTAAGAAGGTGAGCAGCACCTACAAGTCTGAAAATTTTATCCTTATATTTCCAAGGGGGCACCCCTATGACTCACAACCATCTCCATCACTTGTTGAGAATCTCCAACATGAACAACAAACCAAGACTGGTCCCCAAGGACCAATGCATCACATGAAGAACCACATTCCCAAGTGTCATATCATACCCTATGCACTCTGGATCTACCTCTTCATCTACATATATCACATCCGGTGGTCTCCCTAGAGAGTAACCAATTATCCCATGAGATGAAATAGGATCACCCTCAAGTTGGAAATCACGTTCCAACCCATGGCCTAAGTCATCTCTCAAAACCAAACCCATATTATCCTTTCCATGTGTGATGCTAGAACCGAGTGATATACCACCTCCTATCTCATACAATGGGTTATCATATAGCTCCTCAACTTCCATTTCAAACAATGGGTTATTGAAGGATTCCCAACATTGAATTTGTAAAGAAGGTGGACTACTACTTTCTTGAAGGTATAAATCAGAAATATCATCTCTGTCATAAGTGGCTACATCGTTGTCCGAACTATCTTGTGCATCCTCACCGTCGCTTCTAATGGTGTATTGTGGATCCAAGTTATCAAAATCACCATCCTTGTACTCGAAGTCAGCTGCAATTGAAGATGTATCAAGTTCCCTCTCAGGAATAGAAAAAATCCTATCAGTACTAACTTGTGTCCCTGTGACTTGCTCTTCGTGACTGATTATCTCTTTATCTTTTGTCTCTTCCTTATGTCTAGATCTGGCAACAATCTTTACAAACCCCCTTCTTATATCTGGAGCCTTCATCAAATTAATCAATCCTTCCATTAACTCACATATAGACTTATTTGTAGACATTCTTCCACTACCCAATAGGATGGCAGGGTGAACTTGTGCTTTGATACCACTATAATAGCCAACCCCAATCTAGCAATTGCAAAAATTCAGATTTATTTTCCTGAATTTTCAGAGTTTCTGATTTATTTTGTGTTTTGGTGGATTTTTTAAATGATCTCAATGAAATGACCAAACACAAAATTCTGAAAACGACTAACACAAACAACTTAATGCAAATCATTGTAAACAAATCTAACTTTATTAATTTCAAAATTGCTGACGTGACTGTACCAGGCATATGATTTGATTTCATACAAGGAAATAATGTTGTTTCAGCTACCCTTGCTCTCTCCCAACGCCCAAGTGCTGATTGACAGTATAAGAAATTCTGACTTCCCTGTGATTTCTGCTGCAGACTACCAAAACCACCAGATCTGATGCCAAAATGATGAAATATGCTGATGGTACAGCTGGGGTATGGTGTCAAACCTGCCTGCTAGGTAGTACAGGCCTAGAATCCCTGATTTTCTGCCCCTTGCAGACTAAATTATGGCTCTGATAAGCAAATACAATGGGCTGCATCCAAGCTGGGCATGTCTCTACAAGCCGTAGGGCCATATGGCTGACTGGGGTTGAATAAAATATGTAAAAATCACCACTAACCCCCACTGATCTGCCTTTTAGATATTCAATTCCTTCCCTCACAATTGGATCTGTGAAAACAGAAGCCAATTCCTGATGCCAATGATAAACAATGCTGCTTTATGCTAGATTTTGACAACCTGGAGAATTGGGGCTACATCCAACTCCAATTCCTTCCAGGAGATTTTGTTCCTAAAGGCCAATTTCTGATTCAAAACCTCATGGAGGCTCAAATCCCAATGCTGCTGTGAAAACAATAAACCTGGATAACTCCAAATGCCTCCAAAATCCTCTTTTATTTTAATTTGCTTTCCCTCCAAAAATGGTTTGAACTTTGAACCATTTAGGGTTTCTCCATTTTTTATATTATAAACTTTACTAAGTTTTATTTAAAATATTTCCTCATCTAGGAATTCGATCCACAAGAGCCTTACTTACCATTATAAAATGGTCCCATTTTAAGTTACAACTTACAATAATCACCTCCTACGAACTTGTGCCATGACCCCCTTAATTATAATTTATTCTTAGAATCTTATATTATAAAGTGACTATATTGAATCAGTTTATTATTATTTTATTGAGTCTAGCTTAGGAAATAATTTAATTATTTCCAAATTTTTCAAAACCCGCTCATCTAGACCCCAATCTCAGTTCTATCTGATGACACTTGTCCACTAATATTGTCTGAAAGCTGCGAGCTAACTGTTAGTATCCTAAAATTTAGGAACCCCTCCTAAAAAATAGGAAGTGCACCAATAGTCTCCAAATTGATCCCAGAGGTCTCCTGATGCATCCGGGTCAACTCCCAGTCAATCCCTAAAAAATAGGGATTCCTCCTAAAATCTAGGAGACTGTCCCAAATTGGCCAAACTGGCTCCCAAAGCCCCTATATGACTCAATAAGCCCCCTATATGGATCCGCTATGCAGTTTTCTGACCTACGAGACCCAAATAATAGGCCAACCTTGCTAGAAACACTTTCACTAAGGAAGGCACAAAAATGGGGACGTTACATTCTCCTACCATAAATCTACAAAAAGTCATTTAGAAATATAAGAACTAAGTAAAAAAAACGTAACAATCAAGTTTCTAATTTTTTCATTGAACTAAGGTTTTACTTGGTTGTTTTCCCCCCCTGTCAATTGTTTTTTTGAGGAAAAAGACTCTCCCCTCTACACCCTTGTAGACCTTGAATAGATAAAAATTAAAATTAAATGATAAATCAAATATAGAAATTAGTTACTATTATGTAAAATGGATGTTTCTAGATAATCAAACTCAACATTGCCAAATTCATAAATAAGATATAGCAAATCTCACCTCCAACTCATCAAGAACCTTGTTCTCTCAACTCACGATCAAGTGTCATCTTATCAATGTATGCAACAACACCTACCATGACCTCCTCATCAACCCTAAATGTATTAGAGAAGTAGAATTTCGGGTTCAAGAAGTAAGGCCAAGACATGTATCAGGTGGTGGATTTGGTTTGTCCATCTACGGTCAATGATGTGCCAAATGATTTCATATTTTCTCTTATTTCCACCATAGTAATTTGAAGTAGCCTCTTTGGCCCTATCCATGGCCTCATAAATGAAACCCTTTGGCATGCCTTCTCCATCCACCATATGAAGTACCCTTATCCAGGTTCTATCACCTAAAAAAAATTTAAAAAAAGTTTGAATTATTACAAAATTAACCCCTCAAAACAAAACAACAAATAGATTATCTTGTATAAAGTTTATGTTTGTATTTGTTACTTACCATGATCAATTCCTCTACAATTCTATTGAATGTTTTATCAAATACAATACTTTCAATCTTCTCCACTTCAACTTTTTTGGAGAATGCAGACTCCAACTAAGCATCACACAAACATTTGCTTGAGATGAGGAATGGCACCAAGAATACTTTGTAATGTGAGGAAGTGGCTAGCAAATCATGTCACTCTTGGTGGCACAAGGTCCTTGCCAATTATATGTTTTCGGATCAAAGAAAGGACTCAAGTATTGTTGTAGATAAATTTGGTAACATTTTTAGCATCTTCAACCACCCTTTTCATCCATCCAATCTTCTCAATGTCTAACAAAAAGTCCAAGCAATGTGTAGCACAAGGACTCCATAGAATTGTAAGATGCCTCTCCATAAGCATTCTACTCACCACTACATATGTAGTTGAATTGTCTATGATAATTTGAACATTCTCAACACCAACCTCCTCAATCACCCCATCTAATAAATTGCACAAATTCTCAACACTTTATTTCAAGTGAGACATCTATAGACTACAGGAATATCAATGCACCATTAGAAGCCACTAAGAAGTTCAGCAGAGTCATATTCTATCCATTTGTCCATCTATTTGATAAGATGATGCATCCTTTTCAACTCCAAAATCTTTTTTAATCATTAGTCACAAGCTGTGTATTTTTAACGGCTTCCTCTAGCAATGGCCCACTCAAGTCTTTAGCCGTTGGATCTTAAACCCCTTGTCTACAATTGCAAATGCATTCACCAAATCTTCCCACTATGGGTTGTTCGCTGCATTGAAAGGTAAATTATTGTGGTACCAAAAATTCGTTGCTACTGGGATTGACCCCACAGTGGAACGGCAAAACATTGTTGTTGCAAAGCCGTGTTGATACGGCATTATAGGTTCAAGTCTCAGACAAGGGAACCAACGAGCATGTTAATTGATAGGATGTTACATTGATGTGGATGGATGACTTGACTAGGCCCTTCACGTATGAAATGAAACAAAGAGCCCACGGTCAGGATGACACAATGGTAGTTGCCAATAAATTGACCAAGGTGTACACTAGATAGAGGAGACATGGGGGGATGTACAAAGATGTTGACATGGCAAAAGGTGTGTAGTCTAATTGGCAAGAGTAGGAGACATAAGTCGACAATAGGGAGATAAAGGCGGATGAAGGATTGACAAAGGAGAGATAAGGGGTAGGAAGGCAAGCACAACATGACGGACAGATAAGTAAAGTGCGGAGGGATAAGGAGCTATGGAGTGATAAGGAGGCACCCAAGCATGGAGAGATAAGGTCGAAGTAATAAGGAGAATTGGGAGAGTAAACATTAGGACGAAAAAGGAGTTACAAGGGTGTAAAATGTCGATAATCACTAAGGATGAGGTCCCTCAAAAATGTGGCCGGTTCATGGCTCCAGTCAAAAGCTCATCGATCAAAAAGAAAAAAAATTGTTGTTGCCATCCTAGCTTGTTGATGTTTTCTTTTATTCCATCTAGTAACTTCAAGTGAAAGTTGTGCTCCTAGAACATTGTGTGGAACAAAGAAATTTTGGTGTGATGAAAGAGGAGTCTCACTAGCAATAGGCATAGAACCCTCAGCCTTATTCTCACCAAAAATGAATGTGGTTGACAGAAGCTTGGACTTCGGCCACCAAGGGGATCTGAAGTGGATATATTTAAATTCATCATTGCTACCATGGCTTCTTTTGTTTTTTGTTTTTCTTCTTTTCTCATCTTAAACTCCGCAAGAAGGGCCTTCATCTCTCTCACCATCTTCGAAGTTGATATAGGGAAAATATCCACATTTTGACCAAGTATTTTTGAAATGCGGTATTTTTATTTATTGATTACCCTTGTCATCCATTTACTACATTCAATACAAGTGACCTCTCCACTTTTAGTTTCCAGTATCCCATATTTCCATGCTTTGTATTTTGATCTACTTGGTCTTGCCCTTGAAGTTGACAATGCTGTTTTAAAATGAAAAAATATAAAATCAATAGGGTTGTGAAAATTAACAAAAAACTGGTAATCAATCATTTGAAAAAAATAGAATTAAAAAACAAGCTGAAAATACCAAGAATAGGTTATGAAGACAAATGAAATTAGTTGTTGTCAACATATCCCCTTATTTTTCAAATTTTTTTTTAATTTTCAATCAAAGGAAATGAAGAAAAAAAAAGAGAACAAAAATCACTTAATTCGCTCTCTTTTCATACTTTGATCTTGTTTTCTTGCCTTCTTCAAACATTATTGCACACCTAAAACATGTTTTGAGCAAAAAGAAATGACTAGAATGAGCAAAAAACGATAAAAAGGGTTTTAACTTTTAACTAAGTTTTGACATTTACAACAGACTTTGCGAGTCTTGACCAAAAAGTTGCCCAAGTCTTTACAAAAAACTTGCGAGTCTCAGTCGTGGACTCACCCAGACTAGGCTCTCAACTTTGTGGCAAGTTGAATCAGCAAGGCACGAGACACGTGAGTTATGGTGAGTCCCACAAGTCTTTGAACCATAGATTGAAGACTCAGTGGATTCGCCGCAACTTGTGAGTCTCATGGCTTACCAAGTCGACTCACCACGAACTCGCAAGCTAAGTTTAGACGAGTTCTCGACACACTCATAAGTCCGTCACTGGGGACTCGAACGAGTACAGAGTCGGGACGCGTGAGTCTAGAGTTGGGAGAGACTCGCATGGACTGCTGAAGACACCCAAGTAATTTTAATTTGTTCTTTTTTTTCACTCTAAACACTTATTTTTGCTCAAAATAGGTCTGAAGAATGGAATAGGGTTTGGAGGTGAGAAAACGAGATCAAAGCAGCAAAAGAGAGCTAGGTAAATGATTTTTTTTTGTTGTTACCATCAATTGAAAATCAAAAAAAAATTGAAAAAGGGGATATGCTAGCAAGAATATTTCCCTATCTTTTTTCTTGTATTTTTAGCTTGTTTTTTAATACTATTTTTTTCAAACGATTATCATTTTTTTGTTGATTTTTCACAAAACCCTATTGTTTTTTTTTTCCATGTTCAAACAACAATGTTACTCCAAGAGCAAAGCCAAACCAATCAAAAGAAAAAGCGTGGAAGTATGAGATACGGGGAGATAAAAAAGGAGAGGTCACTTGTATTGAATGTGGTAAATGGATGACAGGTGGAATCAATAGAGTAAACTATCACATTGCGAAAAATACCTAGACAAAATATGAAAATGTCCTGCATCAACATCGGTGATGGTTAGAGAGATGAAGGCCCTTCTTGCTAAGCTTGATATGATAAAAGAAGAAAGGAAAAAAATAAAAGAAGTCATGGCAACAACAATGAAACCAAATGTGTCCACCTCGGGTCCCCTTGTTGGCCGAAGTCCACGCTTCCATCAACCACATTCATCTTTTGGTGACAATGAAGTTGAAGCTAGTGAGACTCCTCTTTCATCAAAACCAAATTACTTTGTTCCACGCAATGTTCTATAAGTGCAACCTTCACCTGAAGGTATTGAAAGAAATAAAGAAAAACGTAAGCAAGGATGGCAATAACAAATTTTTGGTACTACAATAATTTACCTTTCAACACAATGCACAACCCATATTGGGAAGGTTTGGTTAATGCATTTACAGTTACAGACAAGGGGTTTAAGACCCCCAACAACTAAAAACTTCAGTGGGCCATTGCTAGAGCAAAAAAAATACACAGGTTGTGGTTGATGATCAAAAAAGATTTTGGAGGAGAAAAGGATCTTGCATCTTACAGGACAGATTGACAAATGGACAAAATAGGACTCTCCTCAACTTCTTAGTGGCTTCTAATGGTGCAATGGTATTCCATAAGTCTATTGATGTCTCACATGAAATCAAAAACGTTGAGACTTTGTGCAATTTTTTAGATGGGGTGATCTAAGAGGTTGAAGTTGAGAATGTTGTCCAAATTATCACAGTCAATGTAGCTGGATACGTAGCTGCAGGGTAGAGTACTTATGGAGAGACATCCTATAATTACATGGAGTCCTTGTGTTGCACATTGCTTGGTCTTGTTATTAAAGGACATTGGGAAAATTGGATAGGTGAAAAGGGTGATTGAAGATGCTAAAAATGTCGCCAAATTCATCTATAACCATACTTAGGTCCTTTCTTTGATGAGAAAACACACAAATGGAAAGGACCTTGTGCGACCAAGAGTGACATGATTTGCTAGCCACTTCCTCACATTGCAAAGCATTCTTGGTGTCATTCCTGATCTTAAGCAAATGTTTGTGTGTGATGTTTGGTTGGAGTTTGCATTCTCTAAAAGAGCTAAGGCGTTGAAGATTGTAAATATTGTTTTTGATGAAACATTCAACAAAAGTGCAGAGGAGTTGATCGGGGTAAGTAGAAAACACAAACATAAACTTTAAACGAAGTAATTTATTTGCTGTTTTTTTGTTTGAGCAATTAATTTTGTAATAATTTAAAATTTCTTTTCATTTTTTTAGGTGACAAAACCTTTGTTAAGGGTTTTCTTTGTATGGTGGATCAATAGGGCATGCCAATGGACTTCAATTATGAGGCCATTGATAGGGCCAAAAAGACCATTTCACATTACTATGCCGGAAATAAAAAGAAAATATGAAATCATTTTGGTGCATCATTGATTGTAGATGGACAAACCAACCAGCTGATACATGCCTTGGCCTACTTCTTGAACCTAAAATTCTACTTCTCTGATTCATTTAGGCTTGATGAGAAGGTCATGGTAGGTGTTGTCACACACATTAATAAGATGGCACTTGATCATGAGTTGAGGGACAAGGTTCTTAATAAGTTGGAGGTGAGATTTTCTATATCTTATTTATGAATTCGGAAATGTTCATTCTTGAGTTTGACTATCTAGAAACATCATTTTACATACTTAGTAACTAATTTTCTATATCTGATTTATCATTTAATTTTAGTCAATGGCCTCATGTGAAATGTCCTTGCCGAGTTTTTTGCTGAGTCCCGAGTCCGAGTCCTATTTTGGGCTGTTGAGTACGAGTTTTCAAACTATGCTTTGAACTATGCGCCAAACAACTAAGAAGAATCTTCAAGCCATGTGACATGATGTTGAAGATAGATAAGGAAGCCAACTTGGTGATGGCTGATTTTGGAAGAGATGTCCAAGTGACTTAAATATATTGTTGATATATATCCTCCATGACAGCCCTAGTAATGATCTCTTTAAGGGATGAAGGAAATAAGGGAGATTCATGAAGCATCTGGACAACGAATATGATGAATAGAGATGACACTAGATTGGACTAAATGGATCTAACGATACCAATAATGTAAGCCCTGGTTAGGCCCAAAGATGAAATTGGCTTAGAAGAACATAAGGTTATATTATATCAACACTCACACCCCATTTTGGTCTCGTGGCCTAATGGGGACCCCCTTTTTTTGCAAAATCTTTGTTAGTCAATCACATCGGGGGAGTCACATTGTGAACTTCGTGTTCCCAATAGTCCAACATTTGAGTGTGGGGGTCTTTGTTTCCTTTTTCTCTCTTTCTTTTTTCTTTTCTTTTCTTTTCTTTCCTTTGTTGTCCCACCTAAGTTGGAATGTTTGAACTTTCGGGCATTCGGGGGTGGTCTCCATCCATTGGATCCTAGAACCCTCGATGGCCTGAAAACTTGAACCATCGAAAGTCTCAAGTTAGAGATTGAGGATCGAGGTTTCGGGGGCATCGGGTCCTCCTTGGATCCTCGACACCCCCGACCCCGAAACCCCCAATCCTCGATAGTTAGGGGTCGAGGGTGACATCAACCCAAGTTCCTATATAAAGGGCTATAATACCCTCATTTGCACATATTGCATTCGTAGAGCTATCCATTTTCTTTGTGCTCAGATCCTTTGACGACGAATTTTGTGTGTCTTGCTGAGAAGTGTTGATTGTCATCAGTTGCTAGATTGTCGAGATCATCATCCATTTTAGGTGGGTTTGAGCTTGCTATTGTTTTCTTTTCTTTCTTTTGGCTCTATTTGGGGTTTTCTCTCTTCTTTTTTTTCTTCTTGTTTGCTTGTCTATTATTTGTTGTTGGTCTTTTCTTTCTAGTTGTTTGTTTTTGGTGTTTTTTGGTTCCTCTTAAACCCTTGGCGATTGAAAAGAATTCCTTTTCGAACCTAAGTCACGGAAGCCTGGAGTCGTCGAAACCCTAGTTTGCTCGGCATCGAGGTGTCGAGGATCTCAAGATCCCCAATCCCCGAAGGAGGATCAGGGACCACGAGACCCCCGATCCCCTGTATCTATAGATCTGTGAAGGCTTACCTTTGGGGTGTCGAGAATATCATGACCCCCGATCCCCGAAAGGGAGATCGGGGATCACATATCCCTAATCCCCAATTATTCACTAATTCCTATTTCGAGCCTAACTACGAGGTGTCGAGGGTGTCTCAATCCCCAATCCCTAAAGAGAGATCGGGGATTGAGTACCCCCTATCCTCGACAGTGTATTACCTACAAGGTTACATACTAAGACTAAGGGTTTCACAGTGTTGGGATGCTTTGACCCCCAAACCCTAAAACCCTAAAAAGCTATGAATACTAGTTTTTGAGGGTTTTTTCCTGTTTTAGGTCTTATTTTTGTTTAGTCTTAGTTTCTTCCTTGTAGTGTTTGTTCTTGCTTTCATAGCATAGTTTATTTGGTGCCAATAAGTGATGCTGACAAGTGTCTCGTTTTCGAGTGCAGAATAACAAAGTATGACTATAGTAACTCCAATAAAGTGCAAGTTTGTGGGCTACAACAAGCCCTCTAAGCTAACCAACCTTCATAGTGAAATCATGAATACTGATATTGGTCACATGGACTTCAATGAATTCTTACAAGGGATAGGGAACCTGAACAACGGTACTCTTGATGCTTCCTCACCAGTTATGTCAGGGCTGGTTCACGTAGTAGGATTTTTGGTGTCTATTCAATCTCCAAATCTCATCATGACCATTGTTGAACACAAGCCTGAGGAGAGATAAGTTCTAAACAAGCAAGGTGAAGTGGTATTAGACATAAGCCAGATAACATTGAAGAAGCCTTTCACATTCCCATCTCTGACGAATATTCCAAAATCTCCAAGGAGCAGGTTGGGAGGTGGTACTTAGATGAGCCCAACATAGATGTTAAGATCAACCAAAACTACCTGGAGAGGCCTTGCAAGTCAAGCCAACTTGAAAAAATGAATCTTCACAAGGCCTATGTAACCAAAGACATGAAGAACTATGTTACACTGTTAAGCAGAGTCGTTGGTTTACCACAAGCAAGACAGTTGTAAACATGGATGGTACTGTATATTGATACCATAAAGAAAGATGATAGACTAGGGATAGATTATTAGTGATAATCTCGATGACCAACTCCAGAGTGTCAACTGACCCAAAATTCTATAAGACTTTATTGTTTATTTGCTTGCTACCTGAGCTTCCTATCTAGGGTTGACCATTGAAGGATCATTGCAGAATCGAAGGTCATATGTATATCAAGGCATTTGGTGCAAAAGGAAGCATTCTACCCATTCAATCCAGAGTACCGCATCATCAACGATGCATTCATTTTTGCTATCATCAAGTCAATTGAGGGAGATTTTGCCAAAAGGATGTCAGTGGAGGTCGTTGCCCAAATCAAGAAGGTGGGCAACTATTACATCCAGTTCAGGACATTTACTAACATCAGGGTCGCGGGCTGCACATTGCAACCCAAGAAGCTCCTGAGGTACCCCTCTGATAGGTTGATTTTAATGGAGCTATGCAAGCAGATTTCAAATGCACACCGGCTAATAGTCACCAAACATAAGCCTTTTTTCCAATTCCCAATTGGGATTGGTGCTCACTCTTCTCAAGACATGAAAGTTGCTAAGTCATATGCCTAGAGTGGGATGAATCTCCCCTTGATAACATCTCAATAGTTTGGGGTAAATTTGGCCCCATTGGTACATTCAACCACGTAATGGGGGCCCACTTTAAGCATGAGCCTCACATTGAGCACCCTTGGGCAAATTGCTTAGATGGTTATGAAGTTAGAATCCATGACTATTGCAGGATGTGTCTGGATTTGGCAAGGGATGCACAGGGTTTACATATATCAGATCGACATTGGGAATTGGATTTTGAAGATGTTTTGTTGTCCCTGTTTAATGAAGATGGAATTTTTGATAGGCCAATTTTGAATTCAGAGTCAACAAATGAACCTAATGGCATAGATCACCAGGCTAGGCACGTGGTAAATTGCACGAAGGACTGGTTGGACAAACCTTTGAAAATGGAGCTCGTGCCCATGAAGAAAAGGGTTGATAAGCCCTTGAAGCTGGACACAAGAAAAGGAAAGATTAATGTGCCTATCTTCAAGAAGACCCCATCCACTTCTCTACCTCGAGAAGTTACAGGGCATGCAAGGGAGGTTGCTACACATTATCCCCCTCAAGTCTTGAGGCAGCAAAGGGCTAAGGACAAGAAGTAGGGAGAATCTTTTGTCACTGCCCCATCACCTTCTATTGTTGCACCATCTTCTTCAATAGCTCATGCTTCTACTACTACTATTGCTCCTACAATGGATATACCTCCTTCGAGGCCTAAGATCAAGCCCTTCAAGATCAGAACAAAGAAGGCTAAACCTCAACCTCCTCCTATCCCTTCACGGAGAGTTTACAAAAGGTTAAGGAAGAAATCTTCCCTAATGCCTCTAGTCATGGAATCGCTAGAAGAAGAGGAAGAGGATATTGGCCCACAATTGGTCAAAAGAGTGAGGTCTTCTACAGCTGTTGTCCCAAAGCTTAACTTGGGAGAGCCTTCCTCTAAGGACATCTCTGAGCCACCTCAAACTAGCACAGCAGAAGGGGTACAATTGAAGGAACCAAGAGTTGCCCTGAAGATACATAACATTAAATTTGATTTGGCAGCAAAGCAAGAAAAACAGGTCGAAGATCTTTTGGGTCCGAATGAGTTCGACATTTCAGATTTTGAGAATATTTCGAGGTTCAAAGAGTCTTCACAGAATCTACGGTTGAGGCTAGACACTACAGGGGTATCTCTACAAGGTATGGTTGGGGACTTATGTAATGTTCCCTAACCAATCGGCTCACCAACTTCTAATCTTCCCGTCAAGCAACGCACAAATCCTAGAGATAGGCGTACAGTTTTAGAGGTTGCGTGTACGAGCAAGCAGTTAAACGGTTGTACAGTGGAACTATTAGCTGTACAGTGGAACTTCAGTCGTACAGTGGGAATGTGTTATGTCGTACGGTGAGAATATGTGTGTCATACAATGTCGCAGGAGGTTTGTATAGTCAACAGTCAACCTCCCTTCTCTCCGTCCATGTACGGTTGCAAGGTGTCCATTCAGTCTCCACGATGTTTGTACGGTCTTTGGATGCTAAACCCGTCAACCCTCCTCCCCTTGGCGTACAGACTCTTCCTAGTAGCAAACCACTATACGGTGGACTTGGAATGTTCGTTGGGTAAGTCGTCGTACTGTCACTCTCTTGCCTTGTGTACAGAACTAATTTGCCTCCCTCCCCAAGCCATTATTCCAGTCGCCGACTCATGCAAATTAGATACACAAAACTATAATTTGATCCACAACAAACACAAGTCTGGAACTCGCACAAGCAGAGGAAATTCTATTAATAATGATAGCACTTCATATTAGAATGATCTTGGACCAAGAGCAGAGCAGAATAGGGTGAGGAGTTACGCCCACCAAAACTGCACGTGCCAAGTAGGAAGGGTCTTTCACCTCCAAAATGTCATACAACTGAACTCCAACTGGAATTCGCAATCACAAATAAAATATCAAATTCACATACCTACGACAACTACCAACTCAACCTTATAAATGGGCTCCGGTAAACTTCCCAAAGGGTTACAAACGGCTGACACAACAAAATATAAAACTTAACTAATAAAATAAAAGGGGGCCCGAAAGATTTTATTATTAAATTCGAGGCCATACAATAATTAATTTTAATTAATTCATTTAATTGCATCGGGGACATTACAACTTGGATGGAGATGGAGATATACAAGAAGTTCCCCCCAATACACATATTCCTCCAACCATAGAAGAAATATAGGGTAGAAGTGAGGAAGTGGATGAGCAGAAACCAAAGGAGGAAGAAATACAGCAAGAGCTAAGCTCATAGGAGGAGCTCCAAGAAGAAACAAGAACTCAAACTCCACCAATGAAGGAAGGTGAAGAGTAGATTCAAGAGCAGCCCACATAACAAATGGAGCAACAAGAAGAGGAGGCTCTGGAAGAGCAAGGTGAAGAGAAAAATTCTCCTTCACAATCTGAGCATACAACCACTACTCCACAAGTACCATCTTTGGGTCAGCAAAAAAGAGAGGTAAGAGGAAGAAAGTAATATTTTCCAGCTTGAGACATATCAGCCTCTCTCTGCTAATACTAAACCAACTTGGTTGACAAAAGCAATTTGACCAAGAAAGAGAACTTATCATGAGATGGAGATGCATGACTTTTCAGAGATAGGTAAGGTTTTTCATGAAGGAGAGCCTAATCAGCAGAAAGCACAAAGGATTTCTTATGTTACCGAGGATAGTCGGGGGCATTGGAACACACAAGTGACTGTCCCTCCACAAGATAAAGCAATGGAAAATATTACTCCTGAGGATTGCATGTTAGAAGAAATCAATCTTGAGGTCCCTAACCGTGAGGGAGGAAAAACATTGGTTGCATTAGGAGTTACATCATTGTCTACAAATATGCACACTAATGAGACAGAAATAAGGGACTTAGCAGCCCAAAATAAAATTTTGAAGGATTATATAACTCAATTGGTGCATTCAATAGACCCTGCTAACCCACAAACAAAGTATGAAGGGCTAGCTTTTGAGTATTTGGGCTATTTCCAACCTAACCTTCCCACCAAAAAGGCTGCAAATAACATATTCAAAGGTTTCTAAGAAGTAATTGTAAGATATAAGTGAAGACTCCAATTTTTATATTGAATGCGTGAGTGTTTTCTCTCAAATAGCTATTGACAAAGAAAAATGCACCCCTCCCCCATCCCAAATTGCTTGTAATATTGCAACTCTGAATAATCAAATCCCTCACCTCAACCTTAGGGGTTTTCCTCTCAATGCAAGTTGAAGGACTCTCTGTAACCTCCTAGTTAACATTTTTAAAGTCATTTGAGAAGGAAAACTTAGGGTTGAGCTAGTACACCATCGCATAAAAAGGTTTTGTTTCACTCAAATAAATGATATCCAAAATGGGCCAATAAATGTATCCCATCAGGTTTAGCTTCCCATGCACCAATGCAAAACCCCAACCAAAGGTTCCATCACCTACAAACAGATTAAGGTTACAATTAAAATAAATACTTCAAAAATGTGAAATTAAAAGATTCAAGTTTAATATATTTGAAGTTTAAAGTTACGACCATCAAAAATTGAAGGGTGATGTGTGTGCCTCTCATCACAAAGACAATAATTGTCTTTAAAATCCTCTCTCGATGAGCTTTCTTTAAATAAAATGAATCAGCCATGCTTGGATAATAAACAATTGTTTAAAGGTTGTTGATTACAAATGTTGTGCAATATGGGGAGGTTAGTTGCAAATCGTGTCATGCGTCATGCTCACTTGCACGAGCTCTTTCCCCTTGTTGTGGTCTTTATCAAGCTAGAAACCAAGGGTGGTCGTGGATGTATTTTCTAATGTTTCTTGTTTCTTCCACCATTGGTCTCACCAATCAAAATTGCATGTCTTTAAAGAGAAAGGTAACAATGAATCTTGCCATGCTTGGGTAACAAACAATTGTTTCACGGTTGTTGATTACAAATATAGTGTAATACGGGGTGGTTAGTTGCAAAGTGCCTCATATGCCATGCTCACTTGCACAAGCTCTTTCCCCTCGGTGTGATCTTTATCAAGCTAGAAACCAAGGGTGATTGTAGATGTATTTTCTAATGTTTCTTGTTCCTTCCACCACTAGTCTCACCCAATCAAATTTGCATGTCTTTGAAGAGAAGGTCAAGGTATCGGGCAATGTAAAGGGTCCAGAAAAGTGGCAGGTGCCTATCATGATACATTCTCCCCACCACCACATGTTGTTACATTATCAATTACAACTTGCACAAAATTTTCAATCCTCACCTCTAACACAATCCCCTATAGCATTAGACTCCAAATGTCTACATTATTTATCTTATTAGAGGAATCTATGGACTTCAAAAGCACCATCTCATCATTTAAAACTGCTAGAAAGTTAAAAAGGAAGCCCTTCCTTCCATTTATCCACCCATGAAAGTATGATGCATTTAAACTTGCACCATTGCTTCCTTGGTTCTTACAAATTTGATTTTGCATCTAAGACAACCTTCTAGAGCAACTACTCACTTAAATCATATTGCAAGGGTGCATTGCAACCTATCACTACAACTATCAACATCATGGCATAATACTCCCAATATGTGTTGTTTACTATGTTGAAAGTGTTGGAAATGTTGTCATTGATGTCAAAGATAAGTAGGCATGTTGCTATATATTCTCAAAAGCATTGCACAAGTATTGAAAGATGAATCATATAGAAGATATGAAGAGTTCATCCAATTATATGTAATCATCGAGCAATTAAGAAGACGGCCAATTTATTTGGTGTAGTGGCAGCTTCCTTATATATCTATGTTAATCAACCATATCGAATATAGAAATGAAGTCTATTTTGTGTTCGTCACCCAAGTTCATAGAACAAATTATTGCAAAAATATTGCTGATAAGACAACTTATCGTGATAAGTTATGCATGGTGATAAAATACGTAACTTTATCGCACAACTTATCGCCGATATTTTGTGTTTTTATCGCCAAAAAGAAACACAACTTATCGCCGATAAGTCAGCAATAAGTTGCCAAAATATCGGCCGCAGTGATATTAAAAACCACTGGAGTGATTAAAAACTACTCGGGGTGAATCTTGTTGCTTCTCTTGAGAGTTCTAATGTGCTTGCCACTTTTGACAGCTGAGATACAGCAGTTGGTCCACCAGGAACATAATGAAGGTAATGTCAATCGTCACCATATGGGCATCCAGATGTACTGCATTAGAACAAACATACATTCAAAATGTGAGACCAAGAACTATCATAATAATTTTAAATGCTAGACAATTAAATAGCTGAATATGCTACATCAGTAATTGTATATAAAGTTTCCTCTTGTTCACAAAGGCAGTCACAAAATGAGTTGGCAGTCTTACATAGTTAACCAAAGATAGGCATTAGATATTGCTCTACAACCAATGATGGATCCAAGCCCTCGAAAATTCAAAACATGGAATGAACTCTTCTACCAATTAGAGGAGGGTATCTTGCATCTTAACCTTACATCATCGTAACAAGTATGGCCAAAAATTTACCTCTTAAAATAATCCTCAAAGATGGTTGTTTTTTAAGGCAGTCATTTATTTGCTTGTGGTTTTGTCATCTCATATGCCATGATAGGTATGCTTTTCTGCAGTCACGTGACATATTTCAAGAAATGCAAATCTAATATCAATATACTCCATCCTAAAAAAACTATTGAGTCTCCTCATTTTTAGACAAAGGTACATTCACTATTGAGTATTCTCATTTTTTAGATAGAAGCCATCCTAAGAATCCATCAATCGACTTACAGCATTTCAGTCACATTAAGAGCATCACAAAGGAAGTTGCATGGGATGTTGCATTAGTAGATCAAATTTTTCACAACCTAAAAATTCAATGATAGAAATGCACTGTACATGCAAGAAACAGCTTGACAACATTGGTGATAGTTGTGAAGATATTAATAATACAATGTACTGGCATTTATGCCCCAACACTCAAATTTGAAAACCAGATTGACAATAAGCATATAGGAGACAAGAAGTGTTGGTAAGTTGTTGCAGCAGAAGACAACTATCAAGGAGAAGAAATACAAATATTGACAAAACTGTACATCAAAGAGAGAAAATATGATTAAAGATATGATATAGCACATGTAATATTTCAAATTTGTGCCTGCAGTATATCTCAAGTTACATCTAAAGTAAAAAGAGACAAAAATAACATCCATGTGATATTTTGTTCTGCAAATTCCTAAAAGTGAAAACAACAGTGACTAATGATATTATTTACATTTCATTAGTAACCAACAGTTCAAAACCTACTTTGCATGTCAGAAAGAAGAATTTGTGCCTTACAACAACCTGTAATTTTACAAAAACTATTTTACTAGAGCTGCTGGGAAGGGGAAGAGGAAGATGTATACTATTTTGATGTTGTACTTGTATTTACTTATAGTTTTACAAAGACAATTTGCTATTTTTAGTTTGCTTCTTGTTTGCTGGAATTAGACTGGAATTGGGATTGTCAAATCCCAGAATTGACATTTTCGATGTTTGTGTTCAAAACATGAAATTGGAATAGGGATTTGTTAATTCTCATTTACCCCCAAAACCAGCATTTGAATCTTCCATCTAAATAAGTGGAATTGGAAAATCAATTCCAATTCCACTTAAATGGGAATTGGGGGTAAAGCAAAATTTATAATATTTTGAAATCCATATGCAAATAACATTTTCCATCTTCTCATTATGAATTCCAACTGAATTCCAGGTGAACAAACGGTTCCAGCCATATTCCAAAAACCATTTTCTGAATTTGAAACTTTCAAAATTGTCAAATACTGGAATTTGACAATTCCAGCATTATTTAATTCGAGCAACCAAATGGGCCCTCAAAGTTCAGACTATCAGACTATGGCTACTAGCCATCAGCATTCCACATGAGGATGCGATTTTCTACCCTATTTGCATTGATATATATCTAGACTCAGCTTGTTTGGTTTGTTTACTCATTTCCTGACTCATTAGATGCATCTCCTCATTGAATTTTGCAAAAAAAAAACATTTCTAATTAAATTTCAGCAATTTTTTTAGTTCCCGATAAGTTGTCGATTTATCTCCGATATTTTCCTTGGCAATAGGTTGCCGATAACGATATTTTGAGCTATGCAGTGAGGGAAATTGTAGAGGCCAAAAGAAAGGTAATTACAGTTGGAATAAATGAGAAAATAAAAAAAGAGGTTGTGGGTCATCATGTTGTTGTGATATCAAATTCACAAATGCTACAACTGGAAACTAGAAATCAGGAGAATTATATACTGTTGCAGATCCGAATTCTATATTGGCATCTATATTAATCACCAACTCCTCAAATGACTTATTAGCAATATGTCATGGCCAACTCCTGCTTACTTTATAATAATCAATATTATGGACAAGTTTAAGAAACGCACATAAACCAATATTAAGAGAAGTCAATACAAGTAGCAGCACTGGGAACTAAAGATAAGTCGGCATGCCATGCAAGCCTTATATGGTTGCCTCCATCAATGTTTTGACAAAGAATCAGCATTTAAAGCAATTAAGATATAGAGCAGTATGGCATCACTAATATGTAAGGCAGCTGTGTAAAAAGAAATGATAAAAAATTAAAACTCGATATGCAAAAGGTGTGAAATGTAAAAAGGTTTGATTCCTAAAAGGATAAGTCAATGTTGCCACGTCCCAAGTCAGCAGAGAAAAATGCCACGTCACTTGAGAACACGGCAATTTGAATCTAATAGAATTTGCGAATTAGTTGAGAAGGAGTTTCACGTTATTGATGAAGACAACAATCAAAAAGTCAAGGACGACTTCTTTCAGCGCCCAGGTGTTAAGACAATATAATGTTTGAATTAATAAAACAGTGATCCTTGGTATAATAAAGACTTCAGATAAGAGCGGTGATTTCTCATCATATCTTCTGTTTAAGGCGAAGTGTAAAAGGGTGCGATCAACAATCAGCAATTGGTTTTAAAGAAGTGTGATTTGATTATGCACTAACAAGTCTCGACTTTGGGCAGTGATTCAAAACAAACAAGCACCGAGCATTTAAGGTAGACATAAATTAGTATTCAAAGACAACAATAAAGATTCTTTCAAAAGGATGCGATTTGTTAACAGGTGTATTTGTTTATTAAAGAAAAAATATTTGATTTTATGAAGAGTCATGTTTATAAAAAGAGACATGTCTCATTTAGAGATATCTAATCTTAAAGGGTATGTCTCTTCAATGAATATGAAGATATATGAGGCAGATCCAATTCATTGTTTGAAGTGTTTGTTGAGTGTGGATAAAAGAGTATAAAATACATACACCAGATTTAGTGAGGACTATATATGAGATAATTATTTCAGAATTGAGAAGAGTATGTGCAGTTTCCAGCAGAATTAAAGAAGAGATTAGACGTATTGTGGCAGAATTATTATCTGCATCATAGCAGATTGGAGAAGAGAATAACATCAAAATTCAAGAGTGTTGAGGTTGGTGCCTCATTTTGGTGAAGTTGGTGCTTCATCTTTGTGAAGTCGGTGCTTCATCTTTAGGGGTTGGTGCCTCTAATACGTTGGTACCTACATTCAGAAGTGGGAGTTGGTGTGTCCAATCGGTTGGTGCTCACAAATTAAGTTAGGGGTTGGTGCCTACATACATTGTAAAAGGAGATATTCATATACAAGCATTTATTGTTGTGGTTTTTCCCATTAGGGTTTCCATGTAAACTCTTGTGTTTTTGGTGTTCTTACTTGTTAAACTTGCATGTGTGTTGGTTTAGCTTATAAAGGACATGGAAATTACTTAATCAAGTTTTTTAAAATTGAAATTCATTTATATTCTGATTCACCCCGCCCCCTCCCCCCTTCCACCCCCTCTAAGTATATTTGTGCTCTTCAAAAAGGAAAGGGGTTTAGAACTAAAAATTAGCACAAGAAATATTTGTTTCCTTATGCATCACCTTGTTCCACAATGTACCTTAAAGTGAAGGTTGAGCTCCGAGTGTGTTTTGGGATACAAAAAGACTGTGATTGAACTTTGCTCAAGCTATAAAAAATGGATGTCATACATGCATGAACCACAACTAAAGCCCGCGATCATTTTCATATCTACCACTATTTCCCATGCCAGGTTGGGATTAATGGTTTCTGCTATGGCTATGTTTGTCATCATCCTCTCTAATTTCTTTTATCCATCAATGTGAGGATTGTTTGTATCTCTCATTCCACCGATTTTATGGCACTAAGATACGTTTTGACATCATGACAAGGAATATATGCAAGGTGGTACTTGAGGTGATTTATGCCTCCATTCAGTTTTTGCTCATACTAGTTGCAGATAACTCAAGATTGGCATTGTGTGCCATGTTTCCAGGTGACATCCCTTCCATGGGTGGACCAGCTTCTTCTTAATGATAATGCAAATTGTATGTTAACTTGCTAAGTGAAAACCCAGCATTCATTAAATTACAGAAAATACATTTCAATGCAACATTTTTTAGTACGAAAAATAGCATTTAAAATTTTTGAAATAGCACTTTAACTCAAAACATAAACCCTACAGACTACACTAGCTTGCTAAAAACAATTTTTTTGTCTAAAACATTAAATAAAATTAGCATAAAACAGTTTACATTTTGAACATAAATGAAAGCATTGATAGTCGAAGCAAAATAACTTTTTTATACCATAATTTAAAAAATCCTAACCACTAAAAAAATAAACATTTTTTTTCATAAACAAAAACTTAAGATCGACATTAAAACTTATGAAAACTGAGTTTAATGTTTTCAAAACATGCTTAAAATCAAATATAACAAGTAAGAAAGAAATGAAATTCTTGCAGTGCTTGAACAAAGAAGGAAAAAATTATGACTTGAGATCTTGAAATTGTAGAAATTTGCTCCTCAAATCTACTTCAAACCCATTTGAATTCCAAATTTGCAAATGTTGAGTGAGGAAATTACATGGTCAGATTTGCTTAAAAGACCCAAAAATCATGTTTTTCAATGTTTTTTTCCAGGTCCAATAGTTTTACTCATGGTTCTAGCATGGCAACTCCACAATGTGCACTCACTGAGTACTAACAGTAAGTTTGCACCACAAACTTGCCTTCAAATATCCACAAATTTGAGGTCAAGTAACTCGGCCTTGCAAATCAATTAAGAGTAATCAATAAGTTTTTAATCTTTGCTTCCAACATAGGGTAATGCAATGATGACTCAAATCAACAAAATATACATGGATAGAAGTATCAACTGTCATGCTACATGGTCTCTCTTTGTAAAATGGAATGCTTGTCTTTTGCAAACATTCTTCCATGTAATGTCCCCAATTAAGACTTTACTTGAATGGAAACCTGTGTTACTTGCATCCCTCATATGAACATTCTCCCCTCCACAATGGGTCTGCAGATTGGATGAAAGCTTTAATGGAATCTTTATCATGATTAATTGTGCACATGTGCGCGCGCACACAGATATATATATATATATTATATATATATATATATATATATTAGAAGCAATGCGTTATCTCCATACATTCCTACTTTCTACTAAATGGAAGACAAGATAACAAGTCTGCAAAATCAGAGTTCCGTGTATTTGAATCATAACAAATGCTTGAACAGTATTTAATCTGCTGTCTTAGTCAAATGAGAGACTGTAAATCTCCTATCTGATTGAATGCTTTTGTTCTCTACTTCGATGCTGACTTGGCTAATGCTTGAATGATTAATATAAACTGATTGAATTGATGCAAGAATTGATTGCTGGTCTGTTTGATTGATTCCCAATTGATGTTTGATGGTTGATTGAATGATTTCCTTTAATTTGATGATTTGATATATTAGTGAATGATGATTGAGTAAATGGTTATTTGTAGAGTGATGAGTGATGATTGAGTGAGTGCTCATTTGATGTATTGATGAGTGATGATAGATAAGTCCATTGAATGCTTGGAATGATTTCTCCTTTATACTTTATTGGTGAAAGGGTCACCTTTCGTAAGAATTGAGTCACCACTTTTCATTGTTGCCTTTGAGAATAATATATTCATCATTCCTTCCCTTTAAGAGAGTCACAACCTTCCGTAATTACAACCCTTTGAAACAGTCACAATCCTTCATCATTGCTGCTCTTTGAAAGAGTCACAAACTTTCATAATTACAACCCTTTGAGATAGTCACAACCTTTCATAATTACAACCCTTTGAAAGAGTCACAACCCTTCATCATTTCTACCTCTTAGGAGAGTGAAAACCTCTCATAATTACAACCTTTTTGAAAGAGTCAAAACCCTCCATAACTTTTACCTTTTGAAGGAGTCACTTATTTTCTTCTCTATTAATTCTTTTCTGATTCACAGCTTCCCTTTTCTCTTCGTTCCTCTCCCCCTTTCAGTTAAGTTCTCTTCTCCCTTTAATATCTCATGTTTGAGGGAGTCGCAACTTTTCCATCTCATGCCTTTTGACAATTCATTAAACTTAACTAAATTTTAGTTATGTTTAATTTTATTTTTTTATATTTATAATTTTTTTTAAAAAATTATTCTATTATATTTTTATTTTATTATTGTTTATTATTAAATCCTATTTCAAAAAGGGGACATTACGTTCCACTATCATTATACTTACATGTACAAGTTTGATTAAGTGGTGGTGCTCACCCTTATCCTTTGAACTACTTTTTCTCTCTTTTGAAGCTCTTTCAACTCTTCTTTGATGACATTATCTCTTTTGATTTACCTTCTTGTAGTCATAAAGCAATATCTATCTTCTCCTCCATGAATTCATTGTCCTCTCTTTAGAGAATCTGTTTTGGCCATTTGAGGTGGTTCAATACCATCTTCCTCTTTATTAGAAAATGGTCCCTTCTCTCAAGATATCAATCCTTCAATAGATTTCACATAAAGAACAAAGTCATCAAATTTCTTGAGCTAATTTTTCTGAAAAATGACTTGAGCTTCGTCTCAACAAGACTATCTTGCTTCCATTGTTTTGCAGAAATTATCCAACTTCTTGGTTCCCATCAAAGTAATCCTATACTACATATCAAGGTGTTTCTTCAACCTTTATAGGATTTTTCATTCTTTGGCCATTCTTGCCAAGACCTTTGCTATCATAACACATCTTGAATAGCAATTTTAAGCCAGTTTACTAATATGCTCCTCAAGAATATCATAGAATCATCCAATGTTTATTTGGCTAAAAAGAGCATACTGTGGAATGCTTATTATGCCTCAATCATGGTTTGTAGATCCTTCGTGGAGGTTAATTGCCCTTGGTTTTGAAGACTTCTCTTAACTCCATCATCTTCTCATAGCTTTTAAATAGCTCTTATTTTCCAAGGATCTCTTGATCAAAAGATGCTTGACCCTTTTTCTTTATGAGATCACCACTTTCAAGAATAGAACTCTTTATGGCGGTCCCAAATCTACTAGATTTTTTACTTCCTTATTTCAACTTGTCACTATGTTGGAGGCATTAAGTTTCATTAGGATACCATCAATTCACACATTGATGGAGAATGATTAAGGAAGCATTGCTCTTCTTTGTAGCCTAGTACAACTAAAGGCTCCTCAACACCCCAACAATCATTCAAATGGTTGTGGCTCTATCCCTTTTCGACATCAAGGAAGCTCTCACACCTATCTTCCATGCCACATATCTTTAGGGAAAGCTCACATTATCAATTTCTTCCCTAACATCAGTTGTTCTTCGGCTTTAAATGTTAAAAGAGATTCCATGCAAAATCAACTAATCCCTAGGATTGTCTAGCTCAACCCCTTAACCTTGGACTTTTCTTGATCAACATTTTCAAACTTGGCATTGGTACTCCTACAATGATTGATGATAATATCATTGGTTCCATCAATGCATCCAAGAGTACTAACATCTGATGATTTTGGTTCACCACCTCCTTGACAAGCATTCTCAAACTCAACATTGATATTTGTAACTCTAACAAAATAGTGAAGGTGGGGAAGCAAATTTTAAGCATAGCCTTGTAATCACTATGAAATTACATGTGGCTATAATGATTCATGATAATGGTGTTGGCTCCAGCGCATCCAAGAGTATTCACATTTAACGATTTTGGTTCCTCACCTCGGTAGTCTCCGTCAACTTCCACTACTTTGCAAATTTTGTTCACTCGCACTTCTATTTATACTTGTACTAATTTGGAGGTTATTGTTAAGATATAGCTTCATTCGTATTATTATTTTATATATATATATATATATATATATATATATATATATATATCATATGAATTGTGATTATATTATTATTATATTATTATCATTATTATATTGATGAAATATAATAATGATAATAACATAACAATATATGTTAATATCACATTGAAGTAAATCGAACTATGTTCGATGTTAATATGCTAAGTATATTGAATGAATAAACGGTGACATATCTCAGCAATGATTAAACAGCCGACTGCTTATTACAACAGTCGACTGTTTAATACACGTCGACTGCATAATATATAAAAGCCAACACTAAATACAAACAGCAACCAAGGGACGTGACCATTTATTTATGGAAAGGTACGATGGTTGCCAACCAGTCATATGTAAATATATATACTTGCTGTGACTGCAAGGTTAAGCAATCAATCACAGCGTACATTGTCTCATTCCTCTGCAGTCACAGCAATATATATATTCAATATAATATATAAAAAATTCATCACAATATTATCATATATCAGAACAGTAAATTGACAGTGGTATAATCAATTCCCAAAGATCTGATTTCCTAACATGGTATCAGAGCCAAGTTAAAGGGAATTAAATTCTGATTTATTATTTGATTGGAATACAAAATAAAATATTACTTAAAAGTAAATAGTCATCACAAATTATTAAAAATGACCACCGAAATCAGGATGGAAGACAGATTGGAAGGAGCATCAAACTTTTTATCATGGAAAATTAGAATCACCACACTATTGCAAGAACTGGAATTGGATTCATTCATAGAAGAGGAAAAAGAAATACCTACAGACGAAGCAGAGAAAACAACTTGGAAAAGGAGGAACAATAAAGCCAAGAAGTTAATTGTTGATTCAGTCAAAGACTCTATTCTTCCAAGCATAGCAAGATTAACAACAGCATATGAGGTCTTCAAGAAAATTCAAGAATCATATGAGATAAACAATACAAGTCGGATATTAACCTTGAAAGAACAATTATTATCAATTAAGATGAATAAAGGGGAAACAGTTACATCTTATTTCCTTAGAATTGCTGAAATTCAAGATCAACTATTCTCTATTGGTAATAATGTAGAAGACATGGAATTATCTCTAATAGCACTAAGGGGATTACCAACATCTTGGGAGAATTTCATTCAATGTATAAGCACTCATCCACCCTTACCAAAATTTGATCAACTTAAAAATGATTGCACTCAAGAAGAATCAAGACTCATTACCAGAGGACTAAGTTTAAAGGAAGAGGAAGAAACACAAGCTCTCAACACAAAGTCTCACAATAAGAAGGAAAAATCCTTCAAAAGAAAGAGGGGATTCAAAAGAGATTTTTCTAAAATCCAATGTTACAAATGTGATAAATATGGGCACACTCATCGACATTGTCCTGAAAGACAAAAGATTCAAGCCACCATAGCTGAAGCAAAAAAAATTCCACTTTTCTTTACAGCTCTCTCAAGCGAACTAAATTCCAATAATAGAACTTGGATAATTGATAGTGGTGCATCAAGACATATAACCGGATTCAAAAATCAGTTTGAGACACTTGAAAATTATTCAACCGAAGAAGTGACTATTGGGGATAACTCCACCTACCCAATGAAAGGAATAGGGACCTGTACTATCAAGATAAAAGATGGAGTATCTCTACAACTAAAAGACGTTCTATTTGTACCTGGAATCAAAAGAAATTTAGTTTCTATATCAGGACTAGCAGATCAAGTTTCGTGTCACCTTTAATGAAGACAAAGTTCTACTATGGCCTAAAAATTCAAATATGAAAAATGCCATAATCATAGGGACAAGAGATGGTAGTCTTTATAAACTATGTAATGACCAGAAGCTGCGCTAACTCATGAAATTCCAAACTACAATGAACTATGGCATAAGAGGTTGGGACATCCAAGATATAATGCCCTACTTATGATAAACAAAATACTACGGGTCTTCCACACTTCAAAAATGATCATCCTGGTATTTGTAAAGGTGGTGCACTAGGGAAGAATATAAAAGGATCATTTTCTACAAGTGAGCACAAATCTAATGTAATCTTAGAATTGATCCATACTGACTTATGTGGACCCATGTCATCACCTTCATTAACAGGATCACTATACCATATTTGAAATTTAAGATAAGTATTCCATGTTTTTATTAATGCATATGAATTTTCAGTTTATTAAATAATAAATTTTGCATGCTTGAGATAGTTTAGCCTTATGAACTATTCGTACACTTCATTAAAGATGAACATCATACTAGAGGTCATTATTATCTTCCCTCAAGTCCAAGAGGGAGTGTTAATGTTATGGCCTTGAAAAAGATAAAAAATGCATCATCTACTAATCCACAGCCTTATGGAAACCCAGTATGAGATATAGATTCTCTCAGGAAGAAAAGTATGAAGTCGCATCCTGCAATGATATTAAGCTGAGTATATAAAAAGGGTATGCCTCCATGACAGAAGAAGAAAAAGGATATGCATTAGTGGATATGCGAGGATCTTGATCCAGAGGAAGTAGACCATGCTTTGTTGGCTCTCTAGTGATCGAGAAATTGTAGCAGAGAATTATGATGTGAGAAGACTATGCTTCCATGTCGGAGGGAGAAGCTAGAAGATCAATTTAAGTTGGCACCCCAATTCAAAAGATCTTGGTTGTACAAATTCAGAGGGAGTGTACCATGTCAAGATGGTGTATACTTTGTAAGCTCAGAATTCACCAAGACTATGAGATAGTACGAACAAACAACGGATACCAAGCGTCTTGCTAGAAAGAAGATTGTGTACCTTGGTATGTTGAGGAATAAAGCCTTATTAGGTGAAAAGAAGGTATCCTGAACGCTATGTTATTACTTGTTGTGCAATAACTATATTGTGGTTAGACAACATTAAGTTGTTGGTTTCAAATTGTCATGATGTGTTATGTTCATGGCTAGACAACATTGAGTTGTTTTTTAAATTGTCATGACTGAGAGTTTGACTTGAATTTTTATAATTCTTGTCTTTAATAGACAATTCTAAGATGGAAGTCTTGATTTCCACTCTCTGGATGAGCCAAAGTGGATCCACCATTTGAGAAGAGTCAAGGTGACTTTATGGGTTTTTTTATTCATGAATAAATGTAAAAATATATATTGCAATATTGTGTAAAAATGATCATTTGTGTGTGGGTTAACATTTCAAGGTGACGATCTTGTAAATAGTTAACCAAAGTGTCAAGATAGACTACTTAAGTGTGTGTCCCGACTGTGCGGAGATCTTGACTCTTGTTATTACTGGTTGTGTAATAACGAAACTATATCATGATAGACTACTTAATTGTGTGTCCCGACTATGCGGAGATCATGATATTCAAAGTGTCAAGATAGACTACTTAAGTGTGTGTCCCGACTGTGCGGAGATCTTGACTCTTGTTATTACTGGATGTGTAATAATGAAACCATATCATGATAGACTACTTAATTGTGTGTCCCGACTGTGCGGAGATCATGATATTCAAGTCTATTTTCATGACGAGACTACATTAACTTGTGTGTCCCGAAATGCGGATGTCATGATAGATTTTTGATATTTAATACTCACTCGCTAAGAGGGAGTGTTAAGATATAGCTTCATTCATATTATTATTTTATATATATATATATTGTGATTATATTATTATTATATTATTATCATTATTATATTGATGAAATATAATAATGATAATAACATAACAATATATGTTAATATCACATTGAAGTAAATCGAACTATGTTCGATGTTAATATGCGAAGTATATTGAATGAATAAACGGTGACATATCTCAGCAGTGATTAAACAGCCGACTGCTTATTACAACAGTCGACTGTTTAATACACGTCGACTGCATAATATATAAAAGCCAACACTAAATACAAACAGCAACCAAGGGACGTGACCATTTATTTATGGAAAGGTACGATGGTTGCCAACCGGTCATATGTAAATATATATACTTGCTGTGACTGCAGGGTTAAGCAATCAATCACAGCGTACATTGTCTCATTCCTCTGCAGTCACAGCAATATATATATTCAATATTATATATAAAAAATTCATCACAATATTATCATATATCAGAACAGTAAATTGACAGTGGTATAATCAATTCCCAAAGATCTGATTTCCTAACAGTTATTCTTTTTAGGTTAACCCATCTGTTTGTTTCTATGATTTTTCCTACTTGTTTTACTTTATTGATTTTTCTTCAAAAAAAAATTAAGTGGCTGAACACAAGTAACTTAACCTAAACAAAACTAATTTGATATTGGAAAAGTTAAGCACAAAACTCCAAAAACATTATATTTTATTGATTTGAGGAAAAAGACCTCTTACGTCTTGAATGTTTGGTACAATCATTCAACTACTTCCCCACTTCTTTGGCTCCTATGTTTTGAGAGTTTGAGTGGGCATTATGCAATAAATCAGGGAAAAATGTGATGTGTAGCTTGTTTTCCTCTCCCTTTTATCACTGTTGGCTAACTCATGAGGTGGGCCAACAATTCAAAGAATATATATTTTATTAATTCAAGGAAATAAATCTCTCTTGACTTGACTTGAGAAATGATTTACCTACTTCCTCGCTTCTTTGGACCTTCTTTGTGGAGACTTTCTAGTGGCATTATGCCTAATTTAGAAGTGAATGGGTTGTTTAATTGGTTTTTTCTTTTAATGTCAGCTCTTCAATGAGATAGATACATGCTTATCTAGTTTACAGCACAACAACCTTGCAGCCCTCACCCTTACCTCTTCTCTCCTCCCCCTGACCCAACTCCTGCTATATAATGCTTCTCGGCAAAATGAGTACATTTTAGATTAAACCTAATCATTCATAGTTATTTCATAGCACTTTCCAACATAATGAATGTGTCAATCTCGTTGTGAGGAACTTGTTCTATCAATTTTCAAACAGATTTATGCTTGTTAGAGAGGAAGCTTACAGGAGAGCATCTGGAGAAAATATAAGCATGCAGGAAACCAGCTGATGAAGAAAGATCTATGAATTTGGTTTACCCCTCATAGGTTTCCTTGCCTTCTCTAAATATGTTCCTCTCACTTGCAATAGTTTTAAAAGATTTAGTAGATTACCCTCTAGAAGCCGCCGCAGATACAAAAATTGGTTCCACAGGACTGCACTTCAAGTCCAACACACTGCAACCCAAAATGGAGTAAATATCCATAACTAGATCATATATAACATAAGAAAATTGGAAACCTTGAACACAAATGGTTCAACACAGAACCTAAAATGTTCTTTTATTTTCAATCTTACTTTGGGAAAGCTGCAGTAGTACTAAGATCACAAACAACTCGTTTTGCATCTACATTCCATGCCTTGATACCACCCTGTGCTGTGCCTATGAGCAACTACTGGCAACAAGAAGCACAAATGAGTTGAAAAGAGAAAAAGCATAGAGTCAGTTCTCACTGCAGACATATAAAAAGCTACTAAAACAAATCCAACCATTTTCATCTACAATTTTAATTTATCTTATGAAAATCCTAGAAAATAACATACCAAGCGGTCTGACTTATACTCCCAATCAAGAGACATGATTTCAGCACCACAATAGATTGTTGCATTTCTGGATGTTGGGGTTGAAGAATCATATGTCCAAATCCTTTTTAATTCAAAAAAAGAGACAGATAGAAAATATTAATGAAGATGTAAAATATTAGATTGTAGCATATTAGATACTCATTTTCAAGATACAGAATCACATTCAAGCAACTTAGAAAAATATTTTTTTCTTAAATTCCCCTCTCAATACCTAACAGTGCCATCAACAGATGCACTAGCAATATTTGTTCCTGCGGCTGAGAAACGGCATCTAGTGATTGCGCTTGTGTGACCTGAAAATGTCTCCTGGAAGAGTATGTGTCATAAGAAATATCAGCATTAACAAGCTCTTTAGTTATTACCATATCCTCCCATTCTCTTTCAATAGTAGCCACAGAAATTAGATTATTCTGGTGTGGAAGGAAATCTCTTATCAAATTTAGCAAAAATCCAACACAAATCAATTAAGAGTTTCTTTTATTAGGTATGCTCACCAGCCCACCTGAAACTCCACAGTAACTTCTGAAAAATCTTCTTCACTCCATGTCTCACCATCAAGATCTGCACCAGATTCTGATAGGGGAGTTACAAGATGCATTATATCTAGTATTGCATAACAGTACAATTCTAAAACGAAAAGACGAAAGAATTAGGTTTTACTTAGTGGGTCCTGAGGTTCTCCTTGAGAATTGATTATTAACTCAATGTACTGACTGAAATATTTTCCCCAATACATGTGTGGATAAACTGAAGTTGGAGAATACAGATAGCAATATTTTAGGATACTTGACCAGCCATGGTGCCTTTCACAGATAACCAATATGCTTTCTCATTTATCTGGAAATTAACATACTTTCGACGTTACACATCTACTAGTGGTGTTACCAGGTGTGTTATATCTTGCATTGCATATTAGTACAATTCTTAAGTGAAAAGTTGAAAGTAGCAGGTTTTACATAGTGATTCTTACTGGATCTCCTTTAGAACGAATTATTGATTCAACAAACTGACAGACATATTTTCCCAAATACATAGGCTGCTCCGCTGAAGTTTCAGAATCCAGATGGCAAAACTTTTAAGGATACTTAGCCAGACATGGTGCCTTTCATGGATTACCAAAATGTTTTCTGATTTATCTGGAAATTAACATACTTTAAAAGTTATATATTTACTAGCTTGCATTCCCTTGCTAAGGGACTATATCACAAAACACGTAAAATATATTCCTTTTAGATGATATATTCAGAAGTTGAATTTGTAAAGAAATGAAAACTGTAAATTTTCCTATAAAGAGTTGGAACAGGTCTGCTGACCAATGATTTCTCTTAATTCTATTATATAGATAATTGGTTTCAAAAGAGGCTACAAGACAAGGAGTGATTCTCACATCAGAAATTAGGAAAGTCCATAACTAAAGAGCAATTATTATATAATTATATGAGGAATTCAGAGGAATTTTATTACAGGTCTGCTCTTTAAAATTGTAAGCAGTGAACCCATGAGCAACCATGAAAGAACAAGTTTGCCAAAATAAAATATGCTAGTAAGTAGCACAAGTTCTGACTTCAAATTAAAAGAAACAAAGAAGAATTAGAAGTTTGAATATCTTTTCATTTGAAACTTCAAAGATATTGCTATACAGCCAAAACAATATATACGAGCACATGTTTTTTGCATTTAAGAAATACCTCTAGTGAACACAAACCCAAATTTGCTGAATATCAATTTCTCTTAAAAAATTTCCTTGTCCTTAACACAAAGCTCTTCAGTAATATTTAAGCCACCAGCAACATGTTACTGTCCAATATCATCTAGCAAAGGCACTTCGAAGTGCAGTTTGAAGTAACTATGACATGATGATGCTTCCTCACATGATAATGAGATGCCCATTTCATTTGCCAATGCTATCTCCATTTGAGTTCTCTCAACAGATAAAAAGTAAAAATCCAAGTTTCATGTGCTCTTACCTTTCAGCAGCAGAGTTCTTTTGAGACCCCAGCTAGAATATCAAAGTTGATGTATCACTAGTCCTTTTGAATCCTAATGTTACACAAATGTTTGACAGTTGTATATCAGATGCTCAAAAAAGACTTTTGAACATTTGTTCTTAGGCTTTTCAGAAGAACTCGGGCAGGGATTCAATATTGAATGATTCCAACCAAACACCTTCCTTAGCCACATTAAGGGCATAGATTGCAAGGATTTCAACTCATAACGGAGGATTGCAAGGGATATATGGGAATCTATGTTAAAGAGGACCAGCACGGCTCCACTTAAGACATTAGATAAATCAGAGGAGGATTAAGAAACTAATTTGAAGACAGTTCATTCTATTTATTGACACCAACCCTCCTCTAAGAAAATATGTTTTGCACTATTGAAAGAATTCTATTTGCAAGGATAAATCAATAGAAGATCCCATCACCTTGTTGTATATCAATTTCGATAGCCCTAAGTTTGACTACTAAAAGAGAATTTTACAACCTGACTTCATGATTCCTTTAAAAGGAAATTTTCTGCCACCTTTAACAATAACCAGGTGTCAACTTTTGATTTCTTCATATTGTCAATATGATAACTCAAGGCCAAAGAGGCTTCAACTACAGCTCCACTTGAGTCCTTAAATGAAGCACCATATTTTGTTTAGTATATGAATTATAGAAGGAAGATTACCATTAATAAATGGGAGACAGAATGACAGAATGACCAACTAAACATTGTAGACCAAGTTGCTACCATTTTCAGTTGTTCATTCTGTCTCCCATTGTAGATTACCATTAATAAATGGGAGACAGAATTACAGATTTTTTAATACCCCCAATATGGATACGGCTAGATACGACAATAATAAAAAAAACACACACATATTTACATCAAATTTTAAAAAATTCAAATCAAATAGTATTTGGCACGGTTGGAAAATCAAGTTCTTTTGGGCACACATGGGTACAATATTCGACGTGTATCCAGGCTGTGATATCCCAACATTATGAAATAAATGATTGGCAAGAAATGAACATACCTTGTCTTTTGTACATAATCTGCATTTTCACATAGTGAAGAAATAAACTTTTAATGATAGATGGAGCCTGGCAATCATCAAGACATCCATCCACCACGTAGACAACATGGCTATGATGTTATCTACAAGTGACCATGGATGATCACTTGTAAACATCACCATAGCTCATGGGCTCTATGATGGACTGATGGCTTGATGATTGGTTGTAGCAACCATCATCTTGTGATCACCATCATGGTATGCATTTAGTTAGTAAGCTGCACATGCAATTGCCATCACCTTGCATGCATCCATCCATGACACCATCATACATACTGCCATATACATATGCATCACAACCATCACTGTCATACATATAAATACAGCAGTAGTACCATCATGCCATACATAGATAGATCCAGATTGATGTAATTGCATCCATATCACAATCATGCCATCTCGTTCATAGCATCGGCCCTACATAAAGAATTACATCATAATTGCATTGCCCCATATTATCATAATCGCATTTCCTCATATGATCATGCATTGCCCCATACTATAATCGCATTGCATCATAATTGCATTGCATCCACACTTACCATATTCTCATACCAATCGCACTTGTCTAAAGCATGATTAATAAGGTAATCTGTGATAAATGAGTACCGTAATAATCATTATGATTATTACGGTGATAAGTGGCGACTCTTCATTATTATTGTTATGATGATGATAGGCGACTATTCCCTCGTGCCTCTTCCATGTATCATGCATATTTATTGGGGATTGTATCATTTGCAAAGATATCGATTATTGAATTCAGAATATAATATAAATATTGATATTGTTTTGTTCAGAGATGGTTTCCATTGTTCAGAGCATATTGATATTGATACGTCAGATACAGCCTGTACAATAAACAGCATTGTTATTGTACCAGACAACCTGCATATTATCCATTGTATATCAGAGACAGCATTACCAGGTTATTGAGCATATATTTATTTGCAATATCAGTCAAAGCCATTGTATTGTGATATATTGTTATGCAATTATCATCCTTATACAGCAGCGTATGCATTTGGAATTAACCTTCATACCATTATTAGTCATTATCAATTGTAAATAGCATATGCATTTGGAATTAAGCATCCTATAATAGCATTTTGTTATCAGCAGCTTGTTATATATTCATTGAATTGTGAAATTACAAGTAGTGTCTAATTACATAAAAAGGGGACATTACATGGGCTGTATCATATATGTTTCCAAATTGGCTACAGGGATACGCGCGCCCGAGGAGGGACAGAGGAGTTTCCAGCTACTATGCATAAAACTTAAAAGTAATAAAGAAATTATTATAAACATATTGTGATGTGAAACAAAAGACTATCACGGGAGACAGAATGACCAACTAAACATTGTAGATCAAGTTGCTAATAGAGGAGCTCGATTTCTTGGCCAACTTGAAGAATAACATGGTATCGAATGTTTGAAATTTCTTAATGGAGGGTAGGCAGGGCAGCAGTCACTCCTGCTGGTAAACCATAACCAGAGAGTATAAGAAGGTGGGGCAATGAAGCTTAAACCTGTGAGAGACGCTAAACAGTGAAGAGAACTGCACTAAGTCATCGTTTCAGAGTGGTAACTAAATAGACCATATGAAAAGAGATTACCTTCATGGCCATAAATCTCTTCTCGTAACTTGCTGTAGTTACTTCAAATATGGGTTTGCAAAGGGGGTGAAGATAAAATCTGCTGGATTCATCCCACAAGAAGTTGGTTTAATTTAATATGATGGTGCCTTCCCTGGAAAATTTCGACCAGACAAAAAAAATCGTAAAAATTAAAATTAGTTTGAATCCCAGGTTTTTGGTGTTCGCCGGGTTTGGGAGTTCTCTCAAATGATCTGACAGAACCCTTGATATTTTGGCATGGTCTTTTCACATCTAGGTAAAGTTGAATAATTTAATAGCTGAAACCAACTTAAAGATTCTGGCCGCCATGCTTAACAATAGTCCATTGATTTCCCCAAACACTGGCAGCTGAATATTCTATAATGTAGAGTCAAATATCTGTAAACTCATTTTGACTTTCTCAAATAATATTGTTGATTACAAACTGTGAGAGTGAAACAAGGCAGTGAACACCCATGCCAAACACACTTAGACAATTGCCCTTAAATGGAACATAATCAGTTGTCTTTGCATGAAGTTGAGAACCCTTAATACCATTGTAAATGAAGAGAAAAGGAGCGTGACAGAGCTTGCAATGTAAATGGAATAATGTTATTCCTAGTACTTGTCTCTGTATACTTTGAAGAGTTAAATTTTAGTTTTGGTATACAATGCCAGTAAATTGGCTGTACTTATGCCATAATCTCATATGATTAGCTACTAATTTCTCAAGATTAAAAGTCTTTTTGCCTGTGTTCAAAAAACAAAATAAACAAAATAACCTGCTATAGCTTCAGTTGAACAAATAGTCTCAATATAATGTTGTGGACATTCTTACAGCATCATGTAATAATCTATTGATCTTTCAAGTTTCCTTTGTCTTAAATGGCTGTTTGTACCAACTTCGTGGTCAGAAGAAATAAGTTGGACTTGGTTAATAGCTCCCATTTCCATATTTTCCAGTTTGACTTGCCATGATATTGTTTTAAAATTATGCTTCACTTGACACATAACATTGAAAAACATAAGATTATAATTGTGACTTATGTTTTGTATACCACTGTAACATTGTATATAATACTGTATAAATATTTCCATGAGATATAAATCTGGAAACCTTATCAGTATATAATACTGTATACATATTTTTGTGACATGTAACAAAAAAAGATTTTAAAAAGACAGTTAAAATAATATGGAAATGCATAAGCCACTCTACATATATCAAAATATTAGCATCAAATATTACTCCATCCCCTGTCTGCTACAAACTCCATCTAACGCAATAGTCTTTATGGTTGAGATGATGTTTTAAAATAAAGATAGAAATGATTAGTGTACCTGATTCTGGGAATTCAGAAGCTAGATCTCTTGATGATACTTCTGATATCTTTGAATTCTCTACCCTAAGATTATTAAAAGCCTCCACATCTTTGTCTTGTCCAGAAACATGTGAACTTGAAGCTGGCGCAACAAGAAAATTTCCACGCATTTTCTCCTCTGAAATGTTAGTTGAAACTGAAAGAACAGCACCTAACTCGGAATCCTTCAAAAATGAGGCATCTTGAGCATTTGTACCTTCAGGAACTTGTTTTCTTGTAGATACTTGTAGTGCTCCCATTTCATCAAACCTATTAGCAATGATTGCTGACGGAGCAAAGCTAAAAGGGAAAATGTCCACATCTTTATCAGTCTCCATAATAGAAAGACTTAACTGCTAGAATTTATAATGGACATCACAGAGATCAGAGAGAAATATGAACAATATGTAAAAGGTTAATTCAACATGTGTACCTCTTCAGTTGAGAAAGCTCTGTCTCTTTATGCTGTAAGGATATTTGTAGTTGAGAGCATTCAGAACTTAGACGCTCTATCTCTTTCTTCAGATGTCTGACATTGATGTGCTCAGAACTCACTCTTAAAAGAGCAGGAAGCCATGGACTAGTCAAGGTTATAAACGTTTTCTGTCTGATATGTAGCATTTTCAGATCACTCACTTTGTTATCATGTAGAGGACTCAAATAAAATAACCTACATTCAGACTTCAGCACACATCTTTAGTTTACAGTTTGTTACACAGCTAATCCATATGTTTTCCGTTCAGTGGCTTTGAGGTCAGTACACAAAATGTCTGATTGCATTCCAGAGAAAAATATAACCCTTTTACTATTGTGAATTTGGCATAAACTCTCAAATTATAAGATTGTAAATCAAAGGCATTTAAGGTACAGAAATAATTATATCATGCCCGGCCAACTAATAACATGTTATGATAAAAAGCATGAGCTTTAGAGCCATAGTAAAGTGCATTCCTTGCACCCATTCTGGTACCCTACTCTGAAATGGTATGTGTAAACCTCATTGGAAGAAAACGAAACAGAAGAGTCCAAGGAATGCACTCTAAGTACTGTAATCTGACTAGGGAGCATTCATAAGAGTGTGACCAATGTTTAAATCCCACATAACTGACATGACAAGTGTGTGGCACGATGATTGTAGTGTGTACTTCAGTTTGAACTGTATTTACAAATATTAAGAATGTGGACAAAGCTAGCCTAACACTGTATTAAAGGCACCTGTGATCTTGCCTCATATTTACCAATTACAGGAGAAAGAAAAGGACTTATAGCCATATAGAAAGTTTTTGTGAAAGGATATGAATACCGTTGAAGACCTCACTGAGAAAATTCCGAAATGAAATGAATAAGGCATCCAGCCACTCTTTTGAAAAATAAACTCTGAACCGGGGGTCCATGCTGGGATTTTTCATATAGGGAATAGCTGCAATAAAGTTCAAATATACATTTAATAAACAGATGATCAGACTTAATGATCTCAAACAAGATCCAATAAAGAATTGCAAACAAGAAAAACATCTGGTATCGTAAGAATGTAATCAGTACCAAATAATGCATCCCATTCACACACATAAGGTAATCAATCTGATAAAGAAAAACACGACTGCCAAACTAAGAACCAACTTAAATGGACTACACAGAAAACCTAGTAAATGGACACATCTGAAACACCCTAAGAACAATGAATGATAAGATGTGCAATATATATAAAATAGAAACATATATGCAGTTTTTAATTGAGCTAACTGCTATGAAATAATATTAGCCACAATTACAAAAGATATTTGCAATCCTAATCTACTACATGAAATCGTATGTCAACACAATCAAATAAAACTTGGACGATTCATTTAAAAGTAAAACTGAATTAATCATGGAAACAATCTTATAAACAAATAAAAATACTCAAGTTTTACAACCCATATTTAGTTTAAAAGCATTAAATCACTGTTCCATTGATGTTCAGTATGTGGGCATAGAGATGTGGTGATGGATTTCAGGGACAGAAAATTTGGGGATGATAGGGGGAGGAGCAGCACAAATAATATATAATATTTTGAAAAAATAATTTAAAAAGTTAGTGAAAGAAATTATAATTTATCATTAACAATGAATGTGTATAAAAATTAGAAATAAATTTAGTATATTGGGGATGACCCTGCAGCACAATGGTTGTTGCAAACCGTGTAAAAACAGCGCTTGTTGGTTCAAATCTTTTGCAGGCCAGTTTGAATGGAGGGGAACATTGTTGTAGATGGAGGAATTACCCACACCGAGGAGGTTGTGATATGGAGGAAGCTGAGCCAGCCCATGTGCATACGAGGCACTGCCGCTACTACTGAGCGATAGGAGGTGTACGTTGGCACGGTGGATAGGAGCTGATGAATTGGATAGGAAGCACAATGGGAGGAAGCTGACAGAGAAGAGGACAGGTGGAAAGGGAGAGATAAGGAAGGTCAGCATAGATAAGGGGATGAGGAGAGATAAGGGGACGAGAATAGATAAGGAGAAAGGAAGCACGGGAGAGATAAGGGGATGAGGAGAGACAAGGTGAACAGGGAGAGATAAGGGGAAAAGTGACATAGAGAAAGGTGGCAGGGAGAAATACAGTGAGGAGTGATAAGGAGATGACAGGAGAACGATAAGGAAAAAACAGCAGGAATCAAATCAGAGAGGTGTTAATGCCTCAGCAAAAAACTCTCAGAGATGGGGTCCCCCGTTGTGACCCCACTGGTTCATAGCTCCAGTCAAAAGCATTCACCGATAATAAAAAATTAGTATATTATAAATAAGAAATATAAACTGTTTAATATAGATGATTTATATTCAATGTTATTCATATATTATATAAATATTTTAAATAAAATTGATATAGAAATATATTTAGTTATTAAATTAATAATAAATGTAATATTTATACATACATTAAAATTTAAGTAAGAGTTGAAGTTTATAACTTTATAAAAAAAATTGAAAGGGCTTGGCTGTGTGATACATGGATGGAGCCAAAGGTGCAGACCGTCCAGTTGAAGAGCTCGAATTTTGTCATTCCTTTTTTTCTTCTCTATTTTCCATGTCACCTACTTCCCAAGGAAATTGATGTGTGATGCATAAATTAATGCTGAATATTTCCCACTTTTCTGTCATTTTTAAAAATAGAATTTTTGCAGTGATCCATGGGGACACATTACCCCATTAAAACCACCTGTTTCTAGGACAGGGACGTCTCTGCGACTGGGGGATTGTGCCCCCCACCACAGATGATACTCGGGGGATGGTGAGGACAGCCGGACGCACCAAGGATGCTCACGCGTCTCTCGTCCTGGGCATCACAAAAAGTCTTTTTTCTTTAAATTCTTAATTTTTTTTAATGTGTTCCCAGGGCCGAACCCCAAGGGCAAGTGGGCCTCCTCCAACCTAAAATAACCCTATAAAACATTCCTCCAACCTAATTCTAACTCGCATTTGCATTTCTCAGTTTTGCAACAGCAAGGTTGAAGAGGACCAAGAGAGTGAGTGAATGGGTGGAGTGAGATTGAGGTGCTGCAAGTGCAAGAGTGGTGATAAAGGAGCAAGAAGAACAAGAAGAGGATTCTACATCAGCTTGGAGGGATTTTTCAAACATGAGGTAGGTTTACACGACAGTTTTTTAAAAAAAAATTGTTTTTATTTTTTGTAAGATTCATTTTCTGAGTTTCTATGGCTGCAAATGTATATTCATTTTACTTCAACATCAAAATGTAAATTTTATTTTCAAAACAGACTGAAACTAGGTATTTTTATTGTCAAAGTAGGCTGAAACTAGAAATTTCAAATGCTCATTGTTCATTTTTACTTTTCAATTCAATGTTCATTGTTCACTGTTCACTGTTCATTGTTCATTGTTCATTGTCCATTGTCCATAGTTTATTTTTAATTTTACATTTTCAATGTTCATATTGTCATCAAGATTCAACATTAAAATGGGCTGAAACTAGGCGCTATGGAATTTATATTTTTTACTGCAGTGTCACAATAAGCTTCCATGACATGAGTGAAGATGAGGTATAGGTTCATAGTGAAAGTAGTCACAGTACTGAATCTGCGTATGCGCCCGAGGCTGAAGGAGGTGACCATGGGGATGAGTGTGCACATGAAGCCCAAATTAGTTCCATGGCAAGTGCAGATTGCCCCTCCACATTACTGGTGAAGTATGCTAGGAGTTCTTTTGATCATAAGTCTTCTCTCAAACAGTTTGTAAGAAAATTACCAGGCAAGCCAGGGACATCTGGTGGCACAAGGAAGTGGAAGTGCAACTTTTGTGATCTAGAATGGTATGGCAGCATTACTAGAGTTAATGCACACCTTTTTATTTGAGGAGAAGGTGTGGAAACATGTTCTTTTTTGGTGACAGAGGCAAACCTCAAATACAGAGCTGAGATAAACAAGCTATGGGGAATTCCTGATGATAGTGCAGACACACCTATGCCTACTAGGCTACTACTTTGCCTTATAGAACATGTTCAGCAGAGCCAACCACAGAGTTCTAGTCATACTTTGTGGAGGAAAGTAGGAGTGATGTCAGGTTCTTCTAGTGCCCATGCAGAAGAGGGTAAGGGGAAACACAAATTGTGAACTCAAAGTAACCACACAGCTGATTTGTTCGAACTTCGATGTGCAGCTGAAGGACGACATAGTTGATACCATTGGCAAGTTCTTCTTTGCCAATGGTATACCATTTCATGTAGCAAGAACTCCTTATTAGAAGGAGATGATGTTGATGGTAGCAAGAGGTTGACCATCATATGTGCCACTAGGCGAGACAAAATTGAGGACCACAGTCTTGGATAAGAACTATTCCAAGATCACTGTGTTGATAGAGAAAATAACAGACTATTGAGCTCAAAACAGATGTAGTATAGTCATGGATGGGTGGACGGACATCCTCCACTCATCATTATCATAGTTACATGTATAGAGGACACATATTTTCTTAAGGTGGTTAATTGTTCAACGCATCACAAAGATGTTGATTTTCAATTTCAGGACCTCAAGATTGCTATACAGGAGGTTCGGCCACAAAATGTGGTTCAAGTAGTGACAAATGCGGCACATGTGTGCAAAGCTGCTGGGAAATTTGTTGTGGCAGCACATATTTGGTGAGCTCCATGTGGTGTGCATGCCATGAATAATGCATTCAAGGACATGGGGAGATTGAGTGAATCATAGCAATGGCCAGTGATGCTAGAGATGTGTAGATGTTTACCTACAACCACCACACTTCACATGCACTCTTCACGACCTTCTTTAAGGAGGAATTCTTGAAACCTGTTGAGACCAAATATGCATCCTACTCCATTCTCTTGGAGAGAGTAATTGAGTTGCAAGAGTCATTGCAACTCATGGTTATGACAACAAATTGGAATCGGTGAGTTGAGTCCAAGACAAAGCAAGGGAGGGTGAAGGACATAATAAAGAGTGATGCAAAATATATACTCTCCATCATTGCTCCAATTTTCCAGGTCATCAGTAATGGGGATGTAAATGTACCTAATCTTGGAGAGGTTTATGGGTGCATTGATTCTATGCTTGACCAAATGAGGGTTATCATGCGAGAGGACCCCATATTAGCATTCTACAATGAGCACATTCAGCCAATCATTCATCAAAGATGGGAGAAGCTCAATACTTGATGCAATCAAGGATGGAGGGACCAAGAATGATCTATCCAATCCATGCAACCAGAGACTACACAACAGAAATTAACCATCTCAGATCAATAAGAACACACAATTGAACATCCAACATGCACCTTCATTCATTCGCATTATCAGGAAATAAAGATTTACATCAAGTCTGACTGCCACATGCAGCCTACATACATTCGGCATACATGCCTAATTACACCCCAATATCCACATCCATACTAGATGCAAACCTCCAAGAGGTTATTCTGCTTCAGACCCCCCAAACTACGAAACATAAGCCACAATATATACAAATCGCAAGCCACAAGTCGGCCTAGAGGAGTTCACATTCTACAAGAACAGGAAATGTATTACAAATATAGGTATGGACCTAAATCATAAGGATCTCCTTTAGATGAATAAACCATAATGTGTGATCCATAAGTCAGCCACGACCCCAAGATCATTGAACGATGTGTCAGATAGGTTCGCAAATCACAAAGACCCATCGCAAGATCCAACAACCGAAGACTAGTCGATAACGTGAAGAACAATAGATCCGAACCAAGAATCCAAGAAATCTCCACCAAGACAAAACGGAATGTGATGTGAATCTAGACAAATTCCACATGATGTCCAAAAGATTCCCTCAGGCTCACAACAACAAACGCTCCAAGACTAAGAACTGCAACTAAAAACATTGAAACTGGCAAACAAGAACGGTCTACAAACAAACTGAAAGGAAAATATTTTTGGTTGATGCAAGATTGCTTTGAACCCAAGATTCTCCTACATCAGACACCCAAGATAAGAAGAAAGCAGGCCTCTTGCTTTGACGTTGTAAGAAGAATCCACGGCATGAAGAAAATTTGATCACAAAAACTTCATCTTGACCTTCGGCTTCCTAACCCTCAAGGCTAACAAGATGAATCTACAAATACCAACTCTCTGACTCCACCAATCAGATCACCAAACCCTCTGCACTGCAACACACCAGCTAGCAAACTCACTGACAAGGCCCAACCGGTCAACAACAAAACAATGCATCGGATCTGCACTCTCCTTCTCAAACTCTCTACACAACTTCTACAAGTCAATTCTATCTTTAGCACACATCTGATTACTCTCAGGCACCACATCATCAGCAACATGGAACTCAAGAATTCCACCACCTCTATCCATCCTCCACACATCCTCAGTCAACAGCACCAACTCCGCCAACCCAATATTTAGCTTCACTTTCGGAATATCCATCCTCAAGTCCAAGTACCAATTCCTTCTAAAGGAACTCTGCTCTACCTTCCAAACCTGCTTTGCAACAACAATCTCATCTCCACAACCAATCACATCGGCATCAACAAGGTAACTCAAACCCTTACCTTTACATCGACAAGGTAATCTCTACAATAAGTTAGCATCAAACTAAAACGCTTCAGTCTGCAAACCTTCACTCACAACAAGCTCATCTAAAGTACTATCATACTGCTCAGCAACAGTATCATCAGCAACCACACTCTCTGCAACCAGTCCTTCAATCAGCTCAACAAGATCACCAGATCCAACCACAGGAAACTCTTTCTCAACCACGGGAAAACAACTCTCCTCAACCTTACCAACCAAAGTATCCCACTCAGCTTCTACCTCAGCAATTTTCATCAGCAAGTTGTCTTCAATCAAACTATTAGATGCAACCATAGAAAGTTCACCCAAAGGAACCTCATAGCCAGCAACATCCACAATAGCAAGGCACACACCAACTTGCTCATCAGATCCAGTCAACTGACTAAGGAACTCATCAATAACCCCTTCTTCATCCACAAATATCTCAGAAGCAAGAACACTCATCGGTGTGCTTTCCTCAACAAGCTCCACCTCTAATCCAGCAAGATCCTCCAAGCCTTCACCAAGACTTCTTCCCTCTGCAACATTCACATTAGCAGCATCTCCTATGCCTTCATCAACCTCAGGTTCAGCAAAACACTCCAAAGAATCCTCTTTCCGACAAGAAAATCTTCTCTGCAACTCCACCTCTATTTCCTCCACTTGTCTTTTCAACTCAATCATACCAACTCTTATCTCTTCTCACTTCCTTTCTCTAAATTTCTCCAGCCTAGGAATTCGAAGAATCCACCCAATGACAAAGGGCATCTTCCTCGTTCTCTTCTCCATCACATGCTTAGTCCTCTTCATCAACATCTCCTCTCTCCTAAGGTGCAACTGCCTCACTTCGGCAGTCAGACTGCAAGACTTCAATTGCCTCTCTATCGGCAATCTATTGACAACTTTTGCAATCTACCTCGAATTGGCAATCTGTCCACCAACAAGATACATCAAAGAACACAACTTATTCCAAGGTTTATAACCATCAGTAGCAACAGTTCCTCTCTGAATCATCTCACACAAATCCACAGCAAGCGTAGGTCAGATCTACTTTCTACCACCCTACAACAAGCCCTTCACATATTCGCAAGCTTAGGGACAAACATCTATCACACCAAGATTCACAACTCACTCATATCATTGCAACAACTCAACCTTCCAACAACAAATCCCTTCTGACCAACTTGCGCAAGCCCTCGTTGATGCGAGTCAAATCTACACTCTGCCACCTCACAAACAACGCCCCAAAAGCTTCACAAGTTCAAACACCAAGATTCACACTACCGCAAGATCAAGCCAACTTTGATACCATCTGACGCAATCAAGGATGGAGGGACCAAGAATGATCTATCCAATCCTTGCAGCCAGAGACTACACAACAGAAATTAACCATCTCAAATCAATAAGAAAACACAATTGAACATCCAACATGCACCTTCATTCATTCGCATTACCAGGAAATCAAGATTTACATCAAGTCTAATTGCCACATGCAGCCTACATACATTTGGCATACATGCCGGATTACACCCCAATATCCAAATCCATACTGGACCTCCAAGAGGTTATTCTACTTTAGACCCCCCAAACTACGAAACATAAGCCACAATATATACAAATCGCAAGCCACAAGTCGGCCTGGAAGAGATTCACATTCTCCAAGAACAACAAAACGTATTACAGATATAGGTCTGGACCTAAATCATAAGGATCTCCTTTAGATGAATAAACCATAATGTGTGACCATAAGATAAGTCAACCACGACCCCAAGATCATTGATCGATGTGCCAAATAGGTTCACAAATCACGAATACCCATTGCAAGATCCAACAACCGAAGACTAGCCGATAACATGAAGAACAATAAGTCTGAACCAAGAATCCAAGAAATCTCCACCAAGATAGAATGGAATGCAATGCGAACCCGGACATAGATTCCACATGATGTCCAAAAGATTCCCTCAAGTTCACAGCAACAAATGCTCCAAGACTAAGAACCGCAACTAAAAACACTGAAACTAGCAAACAAGAACAGTCTACGAACAAATTGAAAGGAAAATATTTTTGGTTGATGCAAGATTTCTCCAAACCCAAGATGCTCTTGCATCAACACTCCCTTGCACATCATTGCCTATGCATTGAATCTAAGTGATACAAGACTAAGCCTGGTCAAGTTACATTGATATAGGATGTTGAGGTGAAGGTAGTGTTCTTTAGGGCCATTGAGAAGATGTATTATCCTATAGGTGTCAACATGATTCCCACCGAGTGGACCAAATTTTCCACTCTAAGGCGTTATTTAGAGGCAGCCAAGATGCATATGGCAACTATGGCACAAGAGGACCCAAGTTTGCAGTGGAATTGCCATGGACCAGAATCTTTGATTACCACTCTAGTCATTCAATTGATATCTCCGGTTTCTAATTCTTCAGCTACTAAGAAGATTTAGTCCACCTATAGCTTCAACCACTCTCTTAAGAGGAACAAACTTACCTTTAGGAGAGCAGAGAAGCTTGTGGTTGTACATAATGTGTCTCATTGATTGCAAGACACTTGTGTACAAAGAGAGTCCAACAGTAAGATGGAATGTAGAACCAAAGAAGCCAACACAAATTGATGAGGAAGTTACAATTCTAGATGGAGAGTTGGTTGATATAAATTTGGCGGATCTTAAACATGAGTCCAGTAGTTCCAGTGGTGAGGAGTTTGGGGATGATTAGAGGCCTCATTTCACTACATTTTGTTATTTTGATATCATGCTACTCATTGTAATCATCTTTAGGATTTTAGATATAATAAAAATATCCAATCTGACATTTTCTTTTTTTCAAATTTTAGTATCCAAGAATTTTTAGTATTTAGCATTTGCAATTTTTCTATTTTATTAATTTGCCAAAGTTTCATTTGAAATGTAGTTCTTATACATCTTTTTATAACTAGCTTTTCAAGTATTATATGTATATCAGCACTACCTCTTGCCACTGTGCCCCTATCATCCCCAAACTTAGGCCCTTGGTACCCCCAACCCCGTGTCAGGAAACTTCGTTGAACATTGGATTTTTGTTGTCTTCTATTTTTAGGGATTTGTAGTTGTTGTAGGTATTCAATAAGGTTTGACCCTTTTAGAATAGCGAATATTAGTTTATGTTGGTGCACTTTATTTTCAATGCATTTAATTTTTTATTTGCATTTGTGTACACCTACGATTAGCTTACTTAGGTAGGTATATACTAAGGTAGGTTACATCGTGCATTTAATAATTGCAATTGAGTTGTACTTTTACTTGTTTGGTGGCAAGTTGTACTTCACTTGAACTTTTTCACTTCTATCCCACATGGGTTGTAACTCTGCGTCACTTGGTGGCATATCCTATAAATGCTACCCCTTGCTCTTATTTGAGCACCAATCTTATAGAATTCTACTACGTTGTATGTGTCCTCATTCTATTGTGATAGCTAGTATAGTACATGCTAGTTCCCAAAACCACAGATTGGAAATCCAAGAGCCTGCCAATTCTCCATTAGGATTCCAAATTAGTTCTGGCCAACGAATGGGAATAATCCAAATTCCCCTGCACTTTAGGCTTCGCTACACCTAGGCGGGTAAACCTTCACCTCGAACCTGATCACTTTATTCAAGGCTTTTCTATAGCGAATTTAAGCTTATGAGTTCTCTGGTTGGCAAAAATCCTCAAACTCGATCGATATAAAGTTATGTGATTACTTGAAATGATTTGAATGTTTAAGGTTTATCAATAATTGATTAGATACTTGCAAGAAGGAAGTATATAGATTTATGACTTCAATTAATAACTCCAATAATTATATTCCAATGATTTTAAATGACCAGTGCCTTTGTTTATCCGGGCAATAGAATCAATTATAACAAGGATTAGTACGTACAACTTTATGAGACAATATTTATAAACATGTCATCAATTATTCCTAAGCTTTTCAAAAGACAAATCTTATATGCAATTCTCCGTTGGTCCAAAAGGAATTTAACTTCTCCAGCTAGAAGTCCGATTAGACAGAGATAAGGAAACACATATTTCACACTATCCTGATTGTCGAACAAAGAATGCAAGAAAATATCCAATGCAAAAATAAAACTCTATCAAAATAATTCAATAATCTATTTATTGATCGCAAAGGACAAATCCACATTTTAATTGCAATCTCTTTGCCTTGAAAAAAAGACCTTTTATTTATTATTAAAATATAATATTAAAATTTATATTAAAGTCATGCTTTAATATTTACATCTTCCCTTACAAATATTCTTCTTCTAATTGCTTATTCGAATATGTCACTCTCTCTACATTTTACATTATGTATATATATATATATATATGTGTGTGTTTGAGTGGCTTTCACACCTCTTTAGGGTGAAAAGACACAACCCTTATTACAAATCATTTTGAAAAACAATAAACTAACTAAAAAATAACTACCTAACTTTCGGATTTGGGTCTGGTTGAAAAACCAAAACACCTTGTAGAAAGCTAAGATTTTTATTGGAGATAGGAAATTTGATTTCCCGAATTGGGTCGTTTTTAGATTTTTAAAAGGAGACCATCTTTAGGCTCTGTCGGCATCATCTTTGAAGCAGGTCGAAATTCCAGCATTTTCTAAAGGCTTCGATTAGTTAGTTCTATTTATTTGTGTCATAAAGCTTGCTTCCTTTGATTTTTTTAGTATGGAGAAACTTTCTTATTGATAATGGATTTGGACTCTCAAAATTTAGGGTACCACCAGTACATCTTGAATCTTTGATTGTCTTGTGCATCCTATCATTGTGACCTGCTCTTTTCATCAAGATCTTAGGTATTTATTTCTTTGCAAATGTCACATGGTATCAAAAAATTTGATGATCAAAGGTTCACCCATTTCCAAGGAGGATAGATAGCTTTGTGAATGGCATTGTTTTGCATATAAGTTTGGGTAAATAGTGGAGTAGATTTGAGCTAACCATCATTTTCTTAGTCTCCACAAATGTTTGTTTTGGCTTTCATTTCATCCAAATCAAATATCAAGATCCAATCAAATGGGGATTTGCGCCCAAGAGTTGCCTATATTTGTTTGCATATCAAGATGATTTTAAAGCATTTTTGCGTCAATTATGACTCTGCCATTGCATCCAAAGTGCCCCAAAGCCTCAATATTGCTTATTAATTTGTCCATTTTGGACAACTTTGTTGGGAACCCCTATAAAATTTTCTCCAATCCCTATCGTAAGGTCTCATGTGCAAATGGCCTATTTTGCACAATGTTCTCAACTTGTGCCAATAGATCTACACCTTTGCATGTGGGCATACATGTTTGGCGTCATCTTTGCATCATGAATCTCAGCAAGCCAATGAGGGGGATAGATTTATTGATTGTACGCATGACAGGTCAATTTAATACTAGTATAGGGTACACTCTACACCTATGACAAGCCTATACGGATCAGCAAACTTAATACTTAGTGCAATCATAGTTGCCACTTGCCAAATTGCAAATTGGACTCTACTTAGCTATGAAAAAATAGGTATGATGAATCAAGTCCTATCCATTGACTAAGTGTAGGGGTTCATCATAAGTTCATTATAGGAATTTGAGATCCATTCCACCTTTCTCTTGAGCTTCTCAATGGGTAGAACTATAAGTCTTGGGTAGAAGGGATCTTGAAACATTGTGAGTTGACTCATCTCTTGCCCTATCTCTACAAAGTCATTCCTAAACCTAGTGGTTATTGGGAGAAGACAAATTGGGCATGCAAAAAGAAATTAGTCCTTTGTGTAATTGGTATCACAATTCATCTTAACAAGTATTTATGATTGTTTTGATAGGGAGTGCCCTCATGCTCTTTTGATCTACATTTGAGAGGATTTTAGGTATCCTAATGATCCTCCAATCTTGAATGACGCCTACTTGGATAGCCTTGCACACATGGATATTACTACAACTCTAATAGATGACAGAGATCATACAACTTCTCTAGCTTCATCGACTCTTAGAGCACATTCAAAGGCTTCTCCTTCTTCATCTTCATCATTCAAAGGCTAAGGATTCTCCTCCTCCTCCAACCCTTATTGCTTCTAAAAAGATCATTGTTTATTGGAATGCTTTCAATGATTCTCTTCAACAAGATCCACCACATTGGGATGTCTACTTACAAGGTATTTAAGTGTTCGTGGAATCTCGTCTTTGGGATCTTAATAACACCATTGAGAGCATCGTCCTCCTCTTCGATGGCAGCTCCCATGGAGTTGCATCACATTATTTCAATGTAATGAAGGTTCATTCTAAACCTCAAGTTCTCTCTCCACCTATACATGCCTCTTTGGTGACGCATCTTGCAATTATTCTCAAGTCAGCTATCATCATTAATGATGATGACTTCTACATTTGTGCCAAAATCTTATGTGGTAATCATCATTAATTTGGAAAAGTTTGGCCAATTTCCAAAAACATTCACCCTAATACCTCCCTCCATTCCACCTTTGGAATACAAATTTACTATATTTGTAGCACAAGGTCTCCTTCTGGGATAGTTTTGCACTCATTGATTTTACTAAGACTCCAGCAGATGCCTGTGATCATACAGCTTCTCTAGCTCCACCACATGGAGGGAAGGCATAATAATTGGATAAACTTAAAGGCAACAATTTTCTTGACAAAGAAAGGGAGACAACAGAAATCAAGCGGGATTTTATAAGTGGTTCTCATTTGATTGAGAGGAAGATTGAGACATGGAAGGATGCATAAGATCATGTAAAATCCTCAAAAAAGGCTACTGAGAGTTTAGTCAAACTTGACAACCTAACTCAGTCGGAGTGCTATAGTGCAATGCATGATCAAGAGAAGGCAAAGTGGTTCAGGTGTGCTGATGGCAGTAAAAGAGAGCATTTTGTAATATCCCATTTAATTTTTTTTACTATAATAAAACATGCCTTGCAATAATAGTTTGCACAACTAAATAGAAACATGAATCGATCCAAAAATTGTAGTTTAATAGTTTATTATCTAATTAAGATATAATATTTAGAATGTAGCCCAAAAAAGACTGAATTTATCTTCTGCAATGGCTGCTAATTTTATCTCTAAAACTGCAGCAATCTACTTCTTAAGGAAATACCTTTGAAATGCCTCCAAATCTGCCTGATATCCACCTTAAAATGCCACAACCTGCTGCTAGTTGAGGGAATATTTTAATTCAAACTGTAATGAATCTAATTTTCCACAATGGTGACTTCTGTGTTAAATAATTCTAAGGGATTGTGAATTTTCATTCTCCAATTCCAGATCTAGAGGGGTTCAATCCTCTGGTTAATCAAACTGTGGTTCCATGCTCCACAAGGAGTAGAAGTAAGATAAAGAAATGTTTCTCAATGATATGTCTCTTTCTCCTTGCTTGGCCTCTTTTAAATGGCTTTTTCCCTCCAAGAGTTATAACTCTTCAAATGCCCATTGATACTTCAATTACGATTTATTTTCATCATATTAGAGGGAAACTGCATTTTTCATTGATTAAGGAACAGGAGTATGCTTTAGAAGGTAATCAGTGCAGCATTTTAACATCACTGCCAGCACTAAGTAAAAATATAAATTAGGCTGCCGCATTAATTTTAGAGGGATTCATTCCCATCTGCCACCATCCAGCACTCACCATTATTATCTACTATGGTCCTTGATTAATTTCCAAGGAGGCGACAATATATATTTTTTCAGTTCTGCATTACCCTCTGTGTGGCTCTGTCAGCCCAATCCAACAGTAGAATTGGATCATCAAATGGTGGCTTTGATTTGTAATGTCCCCAACTGGGACTTTACTTGATTTACCCAAAAAACAATGAATGATTTGATTTCACTTGGAAATGGCAATTTACTTAGTATTTGTAATGTTCCCTACTAGGAAGCTGCCAATTCCCAATGATTAACATACATCATTATGCGTTTAAATCGAATTGAATTAAGAAATAATACATTTAACAGTTCACATACTTAAGCCCCTTTTTCCTAACTTAACCAATCTACAAGTAGGCTCCCTCAAGGTTTCAGGACCCTGTCCATGTCCCATCTTGGTATTCACCTACCTTGTGAGGATTTACTCCGCCTCTCCCTAACAACAACCTATCCTCTTAAGGGGTTATAGCGAATGAATAAGGATTAGGCTATGAGTATACTAATATTTCCTATATTATGGAATACACACACACACACACACATATATATATCTGTGTGTGTGTGTGTGTGTGTGTGTGTGTATTCTACTTCCTAACAAATTAGAGACCAATCATAGTCAGCCAAACCATTATGCATTATTGCAGTATATAAGTCTGCTGTTTGCCTTAGAGCAGTTTGATCTGCTGCTTATATTCAGATATCTATCTCTCATTCTGATTGATTGAATGTCTTATTCTCTTCTTATTAAATATTGATCCTTATAAATTATAAGAAGAGATAAGTTTCCAATTCCATTCCCCATTGATCCTCCTCCCATAATTCAGGGAGAGAGATCAATTACCATTTAAGTATCTTGCAGATTGAAGAGTTGCATCCCTTGCCTATGAGAGACATATCTCTTCTTAAATGTAACTCCTCATAACAATTTAATTTGCACTTTTAATAGTTATTTCTTATCTGCTGTTAACATAATTACATCTCTTAGATACAGATAGGTTTATGATGCTAATCGCACCCAAATATCTCAAATTGCTATTTGTCCATTCTTTTACTGTTTTACGGCTTGTCTGATAGTTGCTGATTATTAGTTCATTGAGGATGTGATCCCGAACGTACCAATATTGCTGAATTGTCGCCGTTTGTCCTCTATTAGAAAGTCTCTAATTTCCCATTAAAGATAATAGCATGGGACATATGTATGAAGTGTCGACCACGAGAGTATTAAGACTTTGTTTATTCAAGTTTTTCTAACATATGTTATTCCTAGCATTGACAATGGTGATCGGGTATTCTTCTGTTCTTATTACAGCGATAATGTTTATCTTGTTTTAAACTAAATGCATCAGACCATAATCGTTAGTGGGTCACTTATCCCTGAATGCTGACGTATGTATGTGCATTGATTCCCAATCTGATTGATAGCCTCCTTATTCGAATACAGTGTATGACTGCCTTCTGATAATCGTTGTTGGTATACTTATCATTCCAACCTACTCGCTGTTCTTAATTTGTTATTACAGAAGTCGCTGAACTATGTACTCGATGCCATAGTTACCGTTTGCAAGAATTTACTATCTTGTCATCTACTGCAGTTGTTTAGGAGTATGATGCATTTACCGTAATGCTGATATTTACGGTGCTTCCATCAATATCTTTATTGTTATTCTCTTATCCAACAACATATCGTATTTAATATTGGGCTTCTTCATGCATGGTCAGTTGTTTATTCTTAATTACTGTTCATCATATGTGCCATATATCCTTTATCATCATTGCTTATATGAACTGCTGTTTTATAGTCCATTGACTTAAGAAATTGAGTTGACCATCATAATAAGTCTCACTTCATGCACAGAATGTTCATTTTGATTCATTGTTGCAATTTTGTCTCTCATAGAGACTTCACAAAATTGATGTGAAAAGGATGGGAATATTACAGTTAGGGTTTCAAATGGGGGAATTGTTGGTGTGTGTTTTATCACACAGACATCACAGAATAAAATACCAAGGGTACTCTATCATCCCTTGAACAAAATCCTCTAATGTGCTAAACAAACGAATTGTGTGATCACAAAGATGACTCCAAGGTTCCAAATGTGTGTGGTTTTTGCTGGTCAGGGTAGACTCTCGTGGTAGAATGATTTGCTAAAAACCTCCAAGGGGACTTACGTGGTTATTCAAGATTTTATCATTCAACTTTTGAACTTCCTTTTTCTTTCTTTTTTTGGATTTTTTGTGTTTAACATTGTTGTCGGGATAATTGTATGTACGGGTTATTATGTTAGTAAAGTATTATGTTACTCTTGGTCGTTAGCGACCGAGAGGTTAGACAATTACGTCACGACGCTTCGGTCGTGACCCTTCGGGTACTTTATATACTCTCGGAGGTTGGACATGGAGATATTATTGTATAATCATTATGATATAAATGTACTTGCTAGTCTAGAATGATTAATGAAAGTATTTATTATTCTCTGATATATTCTGTGTTTATTATATTTCCCGTACTATGTCTGTGCAATACTAAGTTTACCCCAGCGGGTAAACATCTAGCGCCGTTGCCTAGACGTACTCGGGAAGAGAAGTGAGGAAAGGATTTATGCCCAATGTTTTAAATAAAGATAGAAATAGAAAAGTGAGAAATGATGACGAAGAGGTCGCACACGCAGCTCTAATCTCCGCATAGCAGTGTGAACGTCACTATAGGCTAAGGCAACTTGCCAAAGACCAGCTTGCCGGAGGGTTGCCCGAAGGGGACCTCAGAAGTGGTACGGAGGGTGCAGAAGCCGAAGAGGAGTTCACTTCTTCGGAACGGAGAGTGCAGAGTCGGGAAGAGTTACTTGAGGAGACACGGGCGAGAAGAGCCTTTCTCCAAGAGGAGAGAGTACGGTTTGAGGTGGGTCTCCGTACACCAAGCGCGGAGAACCAAATCGGCGGAGAGGGTGATACTGCAGAGGGTGGCACGAGCACACCAGCAGACCCTCCGTTGGAACCGAGAACCCTGCACGGTACGGTGCCAGGAGAAGGGCAAGTACCACCAGCCCAGCAACTACCGCAAGGACAAGTACCACAAGTCCAGACTACCCACAACACTTAGGGAGGTGTGGGCACGAGTGTTATCGGTGCACCGCCTCCACTGCGGCCAACCATGGCGGTGAATAAGCAGAAGTTACCGAAATTTACGGGGCAATCCAAGGAGGATCCAGTTCGGCACTGTCGAACGTGTGAAACGATATGGACTGCACACGGGGTAACTGACGAGAACGAATGGATCTGTCAGTTCCCTGCAACACTGAGGGAAGGTGCCATTGATTGGTACTCGGATGTTGACAAGACGAGCCTGACGACATGGGACAAGGTCAAAAAGGCCTTCCAGACAGAGTTTCAATTGGTACGAGATGATAATGAGATATTAGCGGAAATCTACAACACTAAGCAAGCGAAGAATGAGTCCGTCCGTGCGTACGGACGGCGACTCAAAGAACTCATCGGGAAGATGGAGTCGGCCCCAGCGGACGAACTGAAGAAGAGGTGGTTCATAGAGGGACTCAAAACCTCCCTACGAAAGAAAATGAAGATAGTTCCACCTACTTCGTATAGTAATGCATACAACCGAGCAATGGATTTAGAGAGTGAGTGTAAGACCTCCCAGAAGATGAGGTCATCTTCTGACGATGACTCAGAGACTGAAAGCAGTGAGGATGGGTCGAGCAAGAAAGTGCTCGCGTTGCAAAAAGACCTTGAAAGAATGATGAAAGAACTCAAGGCCACCAAGGGAAGTACCAGTAAGACAGGAGAAGATACGGTGTGGTGCACGGACTGCAAGGAAGCAGGCCACACAAAAGGTTCTTGTCCGAAGAAGGCTTTTTGCGATATCTGCCAAATCGCAGGACATTCTACTAAAGAATGTCCCTACAACCTGAGGGTGAGAAATCAACAAGTGCTCTATGCACAGGAGCAACCTTCCACGTCTGGTACTGGCGGACAACAAAATGCTCCATCATCCGGCGGGTATGGGAACAACCGACGGGGAGGCCGAGGCAATGATGAGAACAAGCCGCGGGTCCAGTATGACGCGAAGGGGAGGCCCATGATACAGTGCAGGAGTTGTAACCAATGGGGACATTATGCCCGTGACTGTCAAAATGAGGCTACCGCTCCACTAAAACTGTGTCGGTGGTGCGGACCGGGGAACCATGAGGATGCTAATTGTCCGAAGCCGGGCTGCAACATCCTAGACATGGAACGAGGGGGCACAGAGAAGGTCCTCGCGATCACACGCGGGCAAATGAAGAAGGCCACATATCCTCACCCTCCGACAGAGAAACAAAGGATGCTTGAGGCGAAGGCTGAGATCGCGAAGGGTATGGAGGACCGAAGGGACTCCACAGATGTCGGCATTTCTACTCGAGCAATGGCCGAACAAAATATTTTAAGGCAGATAATGCAATTGGAGGTACCAGTAAAGGTCAAGGACCTATTGGAAACGATGCCGCATCTCAAAACGGCTCTATTCCTTGGGCAAAACATTCCAGCAAGCACGGTTGAACGAACGGAGATCACGAGTGGCTCTGCAGCCGACCCCATGACGCTATCGATAAATAATGGGCGGAATCCCGCAGTGGTGGAGATGGGTATTTTGGGTACCATCCTCACGAACACAATTGTCGACGGTGGGTCAGGCGTCAATGTCCTCCCGGAAGAAACTTGGAAAAGCTTGGGGAAACCGACGCTGTGGCCACCGACTTTCAATTTATTGGGGGCCGACCAGCACGGTATTAAGCCTCTCGGTACACTGATGGCGCAGCAAGTGACTATTGGAACCCAGCCTTTCACCTTAAATTTTGTTGTAATCCCTCTTAAGCAGAAGGGGTATGATGCCATCCTGGGTAGAGGGTGGTTGGTGACGGCCAGAGCCGATCATAATTGGAAGAAAAACACCCTCGCATTTGAGAAGGGGGGAAGGAAGTTTGTAGTGGACCTCAACACGCAGATGGTTGGGGAGGAAATGGCATCCGATTCAGAGTCAGACAACGGGATGGGCGGAGAGGAAGGAAACATGGAACCTAATGCCGAAGGGATACTGAAAGTGGAGGATGATACAGATTCGATGGACGGTCTATTCCACTGGCAAATGGGTGATTATGAATTATTTCCGCGGTCCTGCAACATATTGAAGATTGAGGAAGCCGAGAGTGAGTTCCCTCCGGAATATACAGCATACCGAGAAGGGGAAGTCGAAAGGAAAGAAAGCCCTGCCCAGGAGTTTCAAAAGGAGGAACCCATCTGGCACAAAGAAGCAAAGTTGGAAAAAATAAATCTTGGGGATGAGAGAAATCTGAAACCCATCGTTATGGGAGACAACTGGAATCCTGTGTGGAGGACCGCAGTCTTCAAAATCTTGATTCTCCTTTTTCTTTTTATGTACGGGAACGAGACCGTGGTCCCTGTAGAATTTATGGTTCCAAGCTTTTGGATCGCCATTGAAAACAGACTCGACGACAGGGAGAGGGAACGACTGCACACTCTGTGGGCTCTCGACGAACGGATACATGACGGTGGCAACGGGACCAAATTGAAACTTTACCCGAAGAGGATGGATCCGAAAGGAGGGACAGAGCAACCGAGAGGGACTCGGCAGGCGTCTGTACGGGTGACCAGAGAAGTCTCCGGACAGAAAATTGAAAAACACCCGTACGGCTATGCATGACCGTACGGTGGGAAAAAAATGGAAAAAAAAAAAAAGATCAGACCGTACGGTCGTACGGCATTCAAAAGTGCCACAGCATTGTAGGATGTACGGCGGTAACATCCATGTGTCGTACGGCAATAGCATCCATGCCCGTACGTTAATAACATCCGCAATATAAGGTGTCGTATGGCTGTCAAGTGTCGTACGGCTGTGCAATCCACGGCAACCCGAGCACCGTACGGCGGTAACATCCATGGTGTTTAAAATACCATACAGTTAAAATGCAGTTTGTACGGCGCCGTACGGAAGGAGTGACAGTATATAGTTGAGCCGTATGGCACTCAAACCCGTAGTCAATGCCGTACGGCAACGGGACCCAGCATTGGCTCGTTTTTTTTTTTGTTTTTTTTTTAATGCAGCAGTCACCGTACGGAAGGAAAGAAATAAATAAAAATGATACCATACGGTACCGTACTGTTCCATAAGACACCGTACGGTACCGTACATGGAAAACGCCAAGCTGAAAAAATAAAAGACCGTATGGTCCCAAGGCGATGCATAAGGGTTAGATGGGCGTACGACAGCCAAGCCATAAGTAGGATACCGTACGGTTGTACGGCCAAACCACACGCTACAGGAGAAATTATAAAGCGCAAGGATATATTCGTACGGTCATTGCAGACGATAAAGAAGCCGTACAAACACATAGTTACGGCATTGATCAGTAATAATTTGGTTGTATCCGTACAATACAAAAGGGAGTCAGAGAGAGGGAATCCATACGACACAGACAAGAAGATGCATAAGGGTTCAGTATAGCATTGGGATGTGTGAAGGGGAAAGCATGAAGGAAGAAATTCATATGGTATTCTAAAAAAAAAAAAAAAAAAACGACAACAAATCAAGACAGTTCAAAATAAATAATGTATGGTACCAAAGGGAAGGGCATAAGCAGGTAGTGAGGAAAACAGAAGCGCTTTGCAGAAAAGAGCATGGGATCAGAAGAAAATTACGAAAATGGTGTTCCATAGACTTTTGTGTGGGTTTGAGAGTGCTAATTTGGTCTTGGCGGCGCCTGGGGCTCTGCCCCAGGACCCCGCGGGGGCGCTGCCCCTCGACCCCGCTGGGGGCATTGCCCCCTAGACCCCCAGTCGATTCAGTTATCAGCCCTTGGAGAGTGTGACCTGTTGATGAGATCGGAGCTGCTACAGGGATGGAGTGTCTGCATGCCGGAGGTGAAGAGAGCACTGGAGCAAGTCTTTCAAGAGGGGTACTACGCTTTGAGGCACTTGGAGTAGGTGTTGGCTGGACGTGAGACTGTCTTGGTGGATGCATAGAGAGCTCGAGAGGAGCTGACCACCCAGTTGGAGGTAGTAGAGCAACACTTGGCTCAACGTACCCAGGAGTTGGAAGCAGAGAAGTTGGCACGGGTGGCTATCAAGGTCAAATTGGCTAGGGAGACAGTATGGTGTTAGCGGAGGCTATAGCTGAACAGTATGTTTTGGAGACAAGTTTGGTGCAGGCACGAGAGGAATGGGATGTGACGGAAAAGACCTACTGGACGCAGCATTGATGGGGAGGGCAGCACTTCATCTTTTCAGGGACGCCCCTCTGCCCCTTCTCAGTGATTTTCTTCTTCTATGTGGTGTGTTTCATCTCCCTGTTGTTGTAAGTCGTCGGAGACGACTTGTTTTTTGGGGGGGGATGATGTTGTCGGGATAATTGTATGTACGGGTTATTATGTTAGTAAAGTATTATGTTACTCTTGGTCGTTAGCGACCGAGAGGTTAGACAGTTAGGTCACGACGCTTCGGTCGTGACCCTTCGGGTACTTTATATACTCTCGGAGGTTGGACATGGAGATATTATTGTATAATCATTATGATATAAATGTACTTGCCAGTCTAGAATGATTAATGAAAGTATTTATTATTCTCTGATATATTCTGTGTTTATTATATTTCCCGTACTATGTCTGTGCAATACTAAGTTTACCCCAGCGGGTAAACAAACACTTACGAAGATTTCTAAAACAAAGTGCAAAGGAGGAGGGTTTGAGAAGATAATTCTAACCCTAAACTATTCTATGAGCTAATCCTATGCACTCAGGAGACAAGATTGAAGAAGTGGAATCCAAAACCTATCCCTGCTTTGCCAAATTCAACAACTCCACAAGAACAGTGCTATCTTCTGAGGTATTTCAAAAGATTTCCACAATAGCAGTTACATATATTTCAAGCATTCAAACTAACTTTGCACAATAGTTGAAAATCATCCAACTATCAAAAGTATGAGCATATGATTCCACAATGAACATTCTCATCAAATCCTTCTTTCAATTTAACAACTTGAAAATAAAATCTACTTTAAGTGAGAAACAAGAAACCATGCAACTTGCAAAAGATATTTAAATTCACCAACAATTGAACAATGAATTTACTTAAACAATTTTTATGCAACAATCTCTAAATCTCTTTTTACAAATGAGAGGAGTGGAGTTTATATAGGAGTTCAAAAAAAGATAAAGAGCCCAGATCAATTTAAGATTGACAGCCAAGATTTAAACAACTATACCCTAATTAGGGTTTACAATGATTATCCAAAACAGACCAATGAAAAATGGACAACTCATATGGAGCTTTCTTCTAGAAGAAACCACCCCTTATCCTTTACTTGGCAGCATATTTGATGAACCTAGACACCACAGGAATTAAATTATCTGATTGTGGAGATAGGTGGTTACCACCTCAACATGCTTATCCCTTTGAATGAAGTTAGCTTTGAACAATTCTTCTTCAATTTTGGGAATTTGGGGTTTTGGGAAAATATTCCCGAATTGTATCATCTTTAAACCTTCTTGAACTTCGAATTTTCTCCTTTTTGAATGTTCTTCTTCGATCCAAGATTTTGGACTTCCTAGTGTGAACTTCAAAATCTAGGAGATGTTTTTGAAATCTTCCCTTGTCCATCCATCCTTCTTTCTGTCTTGAAATTCTTCATAGGTGATGAAGTCCTTGATTGTGCACGCTTTCCACATCACGAGCTTGCATTAGACCTATAGAACAACACTGAGAAAATTGTCAATAACTCATTAAAATGACTTCATCAATCTTTCCTTTAATCTAGAAATGGCCTTCTGAAGTTTGGAAATGATGAAGTCTTGTCCTTACAAATGCACTTTCAAGTCTAATTTTCAGGAAATTTCCCTTACTTAGGCAATTTTCACCATTGCTTGTTTAGTGATTTCACTCTCAAAAAATCCTTTCTCTCTCCAAAATTAACACCTCCTCTCTCTAGAAACTTACACCTTTTCTATGAATAAACTTGACATTTTCCCTTTGAAAGTTGGCCTTTTCCTCTTTCCCACTTGGAATTTTCTCTGGATACTTGGTGATTTCAACCTCAAATGGCTTTAGACTTAACAATTTTCAAACTTTTCTCTGGGTCCAGAGAGTGAATTTCATCCCTTTGGTTGTTAACACTTAGCCGATTTTTCATCATGAGAGGGCGGACTTTGCTTGTGTATGTGGATTTTCAACAACTTTCCTTGTACAACTTCAGGAATTTTCCACAACTTTCCATGGAATTTTTTTAGGAATTTTTCTTTTGCTTAGTCGGAGTTCCCTATAGATCAAGGAATTTCCTTGACTAAACCAAACTTTCTCCCTTGATAGTTCTCCCTCCATGGCGAACTTTTTCATAAAACTTGAGAAATTTCCAACACACTCCATGGGCAGACTTCATTATGCTTTGAGGATTCTTCACATTCTTCATGATCAAAATTCTCTTGGATTGAGTAATTTCTTCATTGTATTTTCCTCATTGTATTGACATCTACCCCCTGAAAGATTAAAAAAAATCTACGTTAGCAAAGGATATGAAATTTGCAAATGCAAAGTATGGAATTTTAAGTCTAATTAAACCTTATTCTAATTTCACTTTGCATTCCTACATCCAAAATTCACCTTCAATCCTTTAAAATTTGAATTTTCAATCAAGAATTAGGACTGAAATTATGAAAGAGCAAGGATGAAAACATTGAGTCTACCCCAATTTTGAGAATTTTCGGATTGAAATCCTGAATTTGGAAAGAAAATCCCCTTCAAATCTGCATAAACTTGTTAGATCATGTCAATCAAATCAGAAAACCTATTGACGCCTTGAATTGCTTCCAAGCGAACAGTCTATGAGAAGCTCAATGAAATGGGGGACCTTATGCACTCTCACTGAGCAACCTCTTAGTTTTTAGAAGCCAACTCTTCATGCTTGCGAGAAAAAGGGAAATAAAGCTAACCCTATTAAGGCGAAACACCAAGCTTTTGGAACACCTTAAACTCAAAATGCACAGGCTATTTCAAGAAATGAAACATGAAGGCAACTTTGCAACCTATAGGCCTACGAATCGTCGTGGAAATACATCAGCACAATAAATAAATGACATAGAGTGAACCATGCAGTACACTCACAAAATAGAGAAGCCTGAATACATAATCTATCCAGCGAAGCTTAAACACAGATGCACTAAAGTCGGAGATTGCAATTAAACAGCACAAAAACATTCATGAGCACCGAAAACTCTAAAATCAAAGGGCCAAAAGCACGATCAATTTGTATTAAGATTTCAAGCTACCCATTACAGTTTAAGGCTTACAAAAAGACGAGGCCTGCTGAAAATACTTCTACAAAAGTCCTACTCTATTTCTCCCAAAGTTAAGTCTAAAGTCTCCTTTTTTTACATTACAATGCTCTGTATATATAAAAAAGCGATACCTAAAAACCATAACAAAAAGTGGATCAGATAGATTGCTATGTGTTCCATTCCGCCAAGCTTTTTATGTTAGGTCACATCGCTGACCCTAGAAAACTAACAACAGGCCTATGTTTCGTGCCTGCAGAAATGGCTTCTTCATTATTACACTCAACTGCCACTCCTCAATAATCATAGCAGTAGTTTCATCGAACGTCGCGCCCAAAACTGAAAGAATGCACCAAAATTGAAAGAATGATGAGCATGCAAAGTTGGACGCGTGGCAAAGTACAGTTACAACATAAGGGACACACAACACACAAGCCTTGAGGCTCCCTTAGAACAAAAATTTGAAACCTGTGAAAACTCCGCGAGATGCCCAGAAGGTATTGGGACCCACCAGCAAAAGGATTCAGCTAGCAAAAGGACACGCGGCACTCAAGCAAAGAAACTACCTCTAAAGAAAAACACACCTTCGATCGCTTGCGAGACGATTGTGTCATACTCAATAGAAAACCCAGGCCCACTAGCGGTAGAGGAAAAGTGCTTAGCGCCTGAGGGACACGTGGCACCTCAGCAGGAACTTTGGTGAACATTGTTGAAAGCCACAGCCAAGATGAACGTCATGCCAACAGATGGCAAAGCACGCTGCTACGAAACCAACCACCTCGAAAAGGAAAAGGGGAGCGCCAACATAAAGTTCCAACCCATGGCACTATGGATTTTTGTTTCACAGTTCTGGCGACTCTCAGGTGCATCCTGCCTGCTGGATGTGGACCCAAATTCTCTGGTTGGCCTTATCCATTACAGTTCAAAAAATCAAGAGACTCAAGACAAGGGAGGACACAAAAGCCTCAGCAAACAAGCGCCTAGAGGAAAACAGGAAACTACAACATGCATTCCCTTAAAGAGAATGCATTATGTGTAATAGCACTTCTTGGAAAGAAAATGCCTATCCTACCAGTATACAAATATTTACATATGTACATAGATTTAGATAATTGGAATCAAACAAAACCATTGACTAGTTTGTTGAAATAGCTTCCCTTTCTAACTAGCCTTTGATACATTACATGTTTCTGGACAGCCAACCGGAAAAGAAAACTTGAAAGGCACCTGACATGCTAGGGTGCCCTTTGAAGTGAGAAAATAAAGAAACTCACCCATGTTGGAATGTCATATGCTAATGGCGAATAGGTAGGCTTCTCCTTTTCTTCGTGAAGCTCATCTTCATGCTTGGAGGTGAGCATGACCAGTGGCGACTCGTAAGTCTGGGCCAAATGCCTAATGGGACATCCCCTGATTGGTTATGTTGTCTTCTTTTCCCTAAGATAGTCATCAGAAACAGAGCCTGATGGCTTCTTTACTGCAAAGGAGAAGCTCACCCTTTGTTGCATCTCACAGTCTATGGACCTGGAAGTCTCCGACTCAAGGTTCACGAGAGCGCAAATGGCATCAAATTCGTCCAGAAAGTCATCCTCAACGTCGATTTCCTCCAAGATCACCAAACCCGGAGATGCCTCAATAACAAAGAAGTGACAATTTGGAACTGCTTTCTGTACCGGTTCATCAAGCTGCTCGATCTCCTCCACGTCTACGAAGAAGGGAAGCTCCTCAAATAAAGGGATTGAATCTTCCTCCTCTTCATCGTCTTCCTCGTTCCCTGTCTACAAAGAGGTTTGTTTGGGAACAAACTTCCCGATATCCTCCTACAACTCCTTCGAAACCATCTCATCTGATCCATGAGCAAAAGGAAGCCCATGGCCAGATGAGTCTACCTCTTTCTTCAAAACTAGCTGCTTGGTTCTTTCTTCTTCTTCTTTGTTTCCCTCTTTCTCCAAAGTCATCCGCCTGTCCTTTCCTCTTGGCCAGAGGCTTGCATTGCAAGGAATTGCTCCTATTGCATCTTTAGGACATCAGCTTGCTATTGCAACAAGTGAGCTTGATAATCAAGCTCTTCTCGTCGGCGGCAATAGTCTCGTTCCTCCTTTATAGCTTTCAACGCCTAAAGATTTAACAAAATGTCTTAGCAGTTGATATCTTCTTGGTTCCCCACATTTTGGCTATGGGCAAACGGGCAAGCATGTTGATAAGAGTTAATAGGAACCTCTTGTGGCCAGTAGGCGTATGCGCGAGTAGACGAGTAGTAGGCGTCAGGGTTTTGCTCATAACTAGGTGTAGCAATGGTGTATGGAGCAAAACTATCAACACTCCTGGCCTAATATGGTTGGTAGGAAGGTGGAATGCGTGAATCTTCATGGAAAGGAGGGGGAAAATATTGCTGGCCATAGTATCCCTCCATTTTAACCCACAGGGAAAGGGGAAGGATTTACAAGGGATAAGAGCGCGTAAAAATGGGAACCTCGCTCAGATAATCAGAAACTAGCGCAAATATGGCTATAGAGTCGTCAGGTGACTAGGACCTGCCTCTTAAAGGCTGATAAAATTGAAGAAGGCACCTCTTCTGCAGTTGTGAAAACTTTGTCCCATTGGGCATGCCAAAAAAAATTGTTGACACCTTGAATTGCTTCCAAGCGAACAGTCTATGGGAAGCTCAGTGAAATGAGCGACCTTATGCGCTCTCACTCAACAACCTCCCAGTTTTTAGAAGTCGGCTCTTCATGCTTGAAAGAAAAAGGGAAAGAAAGCTAACCCTATTAAGATGAAATGTCAAGCTTTTGGAACACTTTAAACTCAAAATGCACAGGCTACTTCAAGAAATGAAACATCAAGGCAACTTTGCAGCCTATAGGCCTAAGAACCGTTGTGGAAATACATCAGCACAATAAATAAAAGACAGAGTGAACCATGCAGTACACTCACAAAATAGAGAAGCCTGAACGCATAATCTATCCAACAAAGCTTAAACACAGATGCACTAAAGTCGAAGATTGCAATTAAACAACACGGAAACGTTCATGAGCACCAAAACTCTAAAATCAAAGGGCTGAAAGCACAATCAATTTGTATTAAGATTTCAAGCTACCCATTACAATTTAAGGCTTACAAAAAGACGAAGCCTACTGAAAATACTTCTACAAGAGTCCTACTCTATTTCTGACAAAGTCAAGTCTAAAGTCTCATTTTTTTACATTACAAAGCTATGTATATATAGCAAAGCGATGCCTAAAAACCCTAACAAAAAGTGGATCAAATAGAGTGTTACATGTTCCATTCTACTAGGCTAGTTTTGTGCCTGCGGAAATGGCTTCTTCATTATTACGCTCTGTTGCCACTCCTCAGTAATCATAGCAATAGTTTCATCGAATGTCACGCCCAAAACCGAAAGAATGTGCCAAAATTGAAAGAATGATGAGTATGCGAAGCTGGATGCATGGCAAAGTACGATTACAACAAAAGGGACACACAACACACGAGTCTTGAGGCTCCCTTAGAACAAAAAGTTGACACCCATGAAAACTTTGCAAGACACCTAGATGTCATGCCAAGAAGGTATCGGGACCCACCAGCAAAAGGACACGCGGCACTCAAGCTGAGAAACTGCCTCTAAAGAAAAACACACCTTCTCCAATCACCCGCAAGACAACCGCATGTCATGCTCGAAAGAAAACCTAGGTCCACCAACGGAAGAGGAAAAGTGCTTAGCGCCTAAGGGACGCGTGGCACCTCAACGAGAACTCTGGTGAACATTGTTGAAAGTCGTGGCCAAGATGAACACCATGCCGACAAATGGCAAAACGCACTACTATGAAACTAACTGCTGCGGAAAGGAAAAGGGGAGCGCCAACATAAAGTTCCAACCCATGACATTATGGATTTTTTATTGACAAAACCCTTTGAAAATTCTCAAGAAATTATCTGAATATTGCCTCTAATCCTAAAAGAAGTCAAAATTTTGAATAGAAATTCATCAACAAACATGAAAATTTCAAGGAATGATCATCAATAATTATGGAATTAAATCTGAAAATCGCCCAAAATCCCTACCTTACTTTGAAATCTGAAAAGTACTGCTAACATCAGAGCTGCAATTTCCTGTTTGTGAATGACTACAATGCCAAGCTCGTATTTATAAGAAACAGTGATATCAAGAAGGGATCGGCCTCTGCTTTATTCCATTGTTTTGTTTTTTTTCTAAGTTGCCGAATCGGGTACGGGTACGTGGGTACGAATCGCTGGTACGGTAGAAATTTTTTTAGGGGGTTGGGTACGTTTTGGGTACGTCCATATATATATATATATATATATATATATATATATGTTCATCTAACAAAGTATATATATATATCTGTATATACTATATGTTCATCTAACAAAGTTTAAAATGTCACATACCAATCATGTATATGGCAGGTTGTTTTATATGTCATATATGTGCAGCTAAAAAACAAATTAAGTTTACAATGTCACATACCAATACAAATGCTAAACAAAACCATTACAAATTTCAGATTTTGAAACATAACATACTAATTTAAATTCAGTTTTCGTCATTTCGATATCAAAAAGATCGAACTAGAATGTCATGATATATAGTCATTGTTTAACATATAAATAATACTAGGAATCAGTTCACTAATCAGAACCATAGGGGTCATCATCAATATGAAGATTGTCATCAACATTGACATTAGATGATTCAGATTGAACCCCGATGGTACTTGCACTAAAAGTATGCTGGCTACTTGACTCCTCAATTGTTAAAGATTGTGCAGCAATAGAAAGATCCAAGTCAGTACGCTCCGGTTCTACATCCCACAACTTTGTTGCCCCTTCCTTGTACTCATCATTTTTGTGAGTAAGAAGGCGCAAGTTGGAATGCACATAGACTAAATCCTCAGCTTTGCTTGATGCTAACCGATTGCGCTTCACTGAATGGATGAAGGAGTATGTACTCCAATTTCGTTCAGCTGAAGAAGAACTAGCAACCTAGTGAAGCAAAGGCAGATCTCATTAGACTCTTTAAAATTTAAGTAAATCAAAGGACAAATAGTAATTTTTAAATAACAACCAGAACTAGAAAGTGTATAAAAATTCATAAAATTACTTGTGATAAAACTTTGATCGCAAGAAGTTGGAGGTGTGGTGATTTGTGGCCATTGAGGTAACACCAAGAGTGAGCATTCTTCCTATACTTGTTACGAAGAGCAGCAGGACTATGACCAATGGATGCTGCAAAATCAGCAAATTCACTTGTAACTGCATCTTCCATTTCAGTATCAGGGAAGAGTTTAGTAACAGCTTTCCTAAACCCTTCACCTACTTCTACATCACGATATGGTGGCACCCTTGTTGGCATAGAAAGAATCTCTGCACTATAATATTTGGGTGTCAAGGAGAAGGCAAGAAGATGGAGCGGGGTGGTCATTTTGTTCCATCGCTCAACACAAATTGATTGCACCTCTTTGAAGAAGGTTTCTTCAGGGTCTTGCTCTTTTGCATTTATAATGGATCTCATCTTCTCAATCATTGAGTCTATTTCATCATAAACCTCCCCCAAGCATGGTTTATCCATGTCAGTAAAGCGAATCATACCTAGGATGGGCTCTGTGAAACTACGAAGGTATTCTGCACGATCCCACCAAGTGTCATCCAAAATCCTTTGCTTGACATTTGTTGCCCTCTCAGTACTGGACTGCCTCCATATGGTCCATGCTTGGCTGATGACCATACCAGAAAGTGCCTCTCGAACATTCACAAGTCGTCTCAAGACAATTGTATTCGATGCAAATCTAGTCTCAGCAACCTATAAAGAATAATATGTATATATATGATTTTATTGAAATAAATCACTAAAGTAAAACATAAAATTGGATTGTTTGAAATTTGAATTACCTTCAATAGCTCTAGCCGTGAGAATGATCTAAAAATAGCTTGTGAGAAGTGGTGGTTTGTTATGAACATTTGGATCTCTTGAGCTTCATCATACACTTCTTTAATCCAAGCTATTTTAGTACCCAACTTCTGTAGCATGAGGTTGAGTGAATGTACAGCACAAGGTGTCCAAAATATATGGGGGAATCGTGTCTCAACTAACATACCAGCTGCTCTACAATTCTTTGCATTGTCCGTTACAACTTGGACAACATTTTGAGGACCTACTTCGTTAATGCACTGTATAAGAATGTCAGCAATAAATTGTGCATCCTTCACTTGGCCCTCACAATCAACAGCTTTTAGAAACATTGCCCCTTTAGGGCACATTGCAATCACATTAATTAAGGGTCTATTTTTTGCATCCTTCCACCCATCGGAAATAATAGAGACACTTGTTTCTTTCCATGAGGCCTTAATGGGAGCTAATGAAGTTTCAATATGTTTGACCTCCTTTGTCAATAAAGTGGTACGCACCTTCTCATAACCTGGGCTTGTGTACCCCTTTGGAGCTTCACTGATTTTTCTTACCATGTCTTGCCAATAGGGTGATCAAACAACATTGAATGATAAACCATTTGCATAGAGGCACCTAGCAATCGCTTCATCAGCAATATCTCTAGCATCATTATTAAATGCTCTCTCTAACAGTCCTTTTGCTTTCTTTGGAATACTAGCCTCATCTTCATTTCTCCTCAAATATGGATGGCTTTGCCTTTCTATCACAATATCAAGAGCAACACTATGAGATGATGAACCATGCGGCCTTCGTGAGCCCTTTCCTTTATTCAATGGATGCCCGAATCTATTTTGAATCCTTGCATCTGCTTCCTCTTGCTCCTTAATAAATGCTGCTACTTGAGAAGCTGGTATAGGTGCACCTTTTTTCCCTGGACAAAATTTGATTCCCTTTCCAGGAATTTCACACAAATGCCCTTTCACTCGGCTATAGGAACTTGTATAGTGCTTGTCACACCTAGGACATATACAAACACATGTCCCTCCACCTGGAACATGCTCTAATATTTGCACATGCCTCCATAACGGTGAAGCAGGGTCACTAGTGAATCGAGAAATCTCAGTTGAATTAGAACCAGTTGCCATGATAAGTTTGTATAGCACCCTGCAAATTATACATAATGATAAAAGAGTAAGTCTTTAAAAATAAATTATCAATTAAAATTTAAATAATTATTGATGTTAAATATGATTTATAAATAATATATTAATATTCATTATTTTAAAATTAAAATTTATACTAAAATTAAAAAATATATAATAAATTATTTATTTATCTATTAATAATAATAATTAAAGTTTATACTAAAATTAAAAAATATATAATAAATTATTTATTTATCTATTAATAATAATTTAATACACATACTATATTAGAAATATCTAAAACATTACAAAGATTGGAAATACAAATTTATAAATAAAATAAATTATATTATAAATTTATATTAGTTTAATATTGAAATTTAGGGTTTGAGGGTTTGAAGTTTAATATTAGTTAAATATTATTATAAATTTATATCAGTTTAATATTGAAAGTTGAAACAAGTGGCATCTTACAAATTTTTAAATTATTATTATGTTTGAAGTTTTTAATAACAAAATAAAATTAGTAACAAACGAAATTTTATTGGAGTTTAGTTTTACCTGAAAATGCGTTGAAAATGGAAGGCAGAAACCGTTTGAAGTTGCCTCCGGCTCTGGTCGCCTCTACATGAAACTCTGGTCGCCGCAAAAGATAAACCTCCAATCGCCACCTCTAGTCGCCTCTACGTGAAACTCGCCACCTCTGGTCACCACGAATAATGAAAGATGAAAGCCGCCGCTGTGATTGCCTCGCCGCTGTGAAAGATGAAAGCCGCCGCTGTGATCGCCTCGCCGCTATGAAAGATGAAAGCCGCTGTGAAAGATGAAAGTCGTTTTCACTTTTCATCTTTAACCCAACCGCCTACCGCAAAAGAAGATATTTTAATTTTCCAAGTCAAACCGGTCAAGAATCGACCGAAATCGACCGGAATCGCCATGTCACCGGTTGAATCGCGTGGAATCGAATGTGTTTAGTCTGAAACGATTCACAGGTGGAAATTTCGAACCCTGTGCGCACCCACAGGAGATTCGATTCCGGTTCCGACTCGAGTCGATTCGTACCCGGAATCGACAGAAGGCAGGGGCCGATTCGGCTACTTAGTTTTTGTTTTTTTTTTCCTTTATTTAACTTGGCTGATCTCTTAGAGAAGCTTTATTTTTTAAAAAATTCCTTTTATGGCAATCTCTTGGCTTTCTTCTAGAATTCTCTTCAAGTTGATCCTTCAGGTCTTCTTCTAGAAGCTTCCTTAAGTCGATCCATTTGTGCTTTATTCTAGAATTTTCATGTCTGAACAGACTTTGAGGAATCTCTCGCTTTAGGTGAAATTTTTGTTTAAAATATAACATCATTATTTTCCTTTCTAATACTTGAAGTTATATTTCATTTAAATACTATCAAGATGTTTGAGAATGGCTTCAGATCTCTAGGAGTTAAAATGGAGATTCTGGATTTTGGAAGACCCTAAAAATTTTCAGACTTCACCAAATTTCAATAATCAACATGCTTCCATCAGTGTTCTTTTCTATAGCTTTTCTTGCCTTTTCCAAGATAAATTTGATACTAGGGCAAGGATTTTCCAAGAATTTTCACAATTATGAATGTTCTTCCTCATTTTGAAATCTAGAATTCTTCACCACTTTTCATGCCTTTTCCATGAAATCTCAAACGAACTTGAAGTTGAAAACATGAATTTTACACTTGGGCGATTTCACAACTTTTGGCCTTCCCAAATTAGAAACTTCTAAAAATAGAAATTTCAAAAAAGCAACTTTCTAAATTTAGAAAAAGAAAACAAAAAAGCAAGTTCTTAGATTAGCCCCAAAAAGCCAAAAAAAGAAGCTTCTGAAAAAGCAAAAAGCAAATAAGCAACTTTTCCTACAAAATAGGAGTTGTCAGAATTGATCTCAAGCAATGTTGATCTTTGTCCCTTGGCCCTTTTGAACACCTCAGTGGCATCAGAATACTCATTTGGTCATGCATTCTCCCTTTTACTTTTGAACTCCTAAATTCCACATTGGCAAGATACCAGAGATTAATACTAGAACACTTAAACAAAAACCTAAAAAGAAAAAAATTGGGGGTCCCCATTTGCAATGGGGCGATGTGTGATTACGTCACAACATCTGGCACCACGTCGAATAAAAGTTACTAAACATTTCACTGATAAAGACCCATTCTGAGCCTAGATTCCTTGATTAATTCCCGCTAATTGATCAACTAAAAAGTATACTCAAAAAGGAGAAGGGTCAAATATTGGACCAAAACATCTTCGTCTGCGATTACCTATATGTGTGCAAATGCGTTGATTCCCGCTCAAGAAGATCACCAAAAGTTTTAAAGGTTGACCATGGCAAGTTACATCATGTATCTTATTCCAAAAGCATCCTGGATAGAGGCTTGCTGCCAGTCAAGCGTCCATAGCCCCAACAAGGTTATCGTTGTAATTTTCCACAGAGATTGCTCTACTTCCGGCAAAATATTCTTTTGAACACCTATAGAGATTTCCACGTACCCCCAAAGCCAATTTATTTGATCCCTTTTTGCCTTATTTCCTTTTCTTCTAAATATCAAGGACCGAGAGACAAATTCAAGATCAATGGGGAGCATACCCACTGCCCAAACCAACTAACTTCCTTGTTGTGAAATTTTCATTTTACTTGATCCATAAGCAGTGAAGCTTACTATGGGTTAGGGAGAATTAGAGTGATGCTGAAATAAGATATTAGATTTTCCACAAGCCACAACTGCCCCCTAAGAAACCTTAATGACTCAGAGCAATTAAATGTGTTTGAAAAGACTTTGGAATCATATGTAAACTTTAATTACATGATTGTACCAAGGGATCACAAGAAAAGACTTTGAAGGCAAAACTACTAGCAGCTTGCTTGGAAAGTAAGCACTCATGTGCTGGCAGTGACAAAATTCAAGATGAAATTTACAAAAACCAGATTGATTCCTCTGAACCAGGACGTACAGAATTTTGAAAAGATAAGGATTATAATTTATAATGGATAAGATAATGCTGAATATTTCCCACTTTCCCGTGAGTTTAAAAATAGAATTTTTTATGTGTGTTCCATTTTTGGGATGGAGTGGTGTAGGTAATTGATAGGATTTGCCCATTTTAGAATATGGAGTTTTTGTTTATTAGCAGAGTGCGTTGCTGGAGGAGGCTGGTCTGGGGGAAGACATTGTACAAGAATACATGCAGAGTATATGCTGTAATTCAGCCCAGAAATGAAAAGCATAGTTTTCTTTTTGTGTGGAAAACTGTTTATTTTCCACTGTTATTAGATTTCATTGCTTGCTGTTTTTTTCTGGCAGCTTAAAGTTTTCAAAGCAGAAGAGAATAATATGCATTAGAAATACTAACAAGAATTAAGAAGGTTGAAAACATCTAGGAAATCAAAATTTAAAGAGCTTTAACTGCACCTTTTTAACATAAGAAAGAAAATGTACCAAGTTTAAATGTGATCTTAGAACTTCTTCTTTTTTTTCCCTTAAGGAACAGAGTCCCCTGGATGGCCCATGCTATCCAGGGTGTCCTGGGGACGGCCTGAAAGTGGCACCCGTTGGGATGTCAGGGGGGTGTTTTGTGCTCTTCCCACCATACCCAGGGGCCAGGACGTCCCTGTCTTCCATTTGGTAGTAAAACGCTCAGGGATGCATCCCCAGGGAACACTGGATTAAATGTATTTTCATATGAACATTATATTGACATTATTTAACATCAATTTGGATCCTCTCATCTTCATCTCATCGTTAACTCCCATCAATTAGTATCAACTCATTATCATCTTAACATTATATCATGCCAATAGGGATCACCATCAACTCAAAACTAACTCATATCAATTACAATGAGCTCAAACAGACAATCAATGGAACTTCACAGCAAAGACTAAGGTTCACAATGTTGAATTACATATTGAGCAACATCCCAAATCCAACTGTAGGTGTGGGCTACCTCAATGAACTATGCCATGCACAAGAGTAAATCAGTGAGAATAGACATCACTTGGTCTGGACATCTAAGTCAAAGGTATGTCTCAATTTTGGTTAAAGGGGACTAACTTATTCCCTAGTGGAGACCAAGGTTCAAATCACTAAAAGATAAGTTACATGCTGCATCCAAACCTAGGTGTAGTATACCTCGGGGTAAGGGTTCGGGTGGTAATTTGAAGTAAATTTAAAGGAATAGATGCCCCTTGATCATGGCATTCAGGCCGAATGAATTTCTCGGCTGCAGTTAAAATAAGCTAACTTATTTCATACTGAAGAGCATGGTTTACATAATATAGAGACGTCCTAAGTAACATACTGCATCCCATTATAAGTGCTGCGTACCTCAATGAATTCGGTCAGGTATTCACTTAGTCATGGCATCTAAGCTGTTTGAAAAGTATGCTCAAAATAAAATATCGATCGCTCGTCACATCTAGGCGGCATCTCTCTACCATTATTATAATCGCTAAATAGGGGTTACAGTTGAGGTCCCAGATAAGAGATTCCCTCGGAAATGAAAGTGGAAGTGATTCAAAATCATGTAGCTTAAAACAACAAATACGCATGGCCTCGTGTGACGATTACGTTCCAAGATTTTGCCAATACTTGTTACCAGTTTTAGCTATCAGTGTGCTACTAGGCCGTTAAAAAGCCTGGAAAGTTTCTACATCAACTGTTCATTTTCAAACAGCCAAAAAAAACAGCTATCTAATAGTGAAATGGGTTCAACCTTAATCATCTTCAATACCTCCGCCATTGCTAGAAGGGGTGATTCGTCGAGAAAAATTATCTGAAAAATGGGCGCCGACAGGGAGGGAAGGGAATTTACCACCCAAAAAAACTAAATCAAGGAGAAAACGAAGACTCACCAAACCAGGGACACCAATCATCTGCAGTCTGTAGAAAATCATTCCCGTGTCGCCCAAAACATTCCACCACTTTATCATGCCTACCCTTCTGCAGGGCGTACACTACATAGTACCTCATGGTCGCGAGTTCGAGTTTAGCCAGAGTTTCATTAAACCGCGCATCTGTGGGTGAAAAGAAGCATTGCTTGAGAAAATTCAAAAGACTCACGAGCTTATCTGCCTCAAATTTGGGCACATAGACTGAAAAAATCAGATCAAGGATTTTATCCACTTGGAAGCCCTTTCCTATGTCTGTAGATAGCTCTGCCTCGAAAGCTCTGAGTGTATTTGTGAAGCCTCTAAACACCAGGAATTCTCTAATGAGCTCCTCTGCATATTGCTGATTTTCCATTGAGAAGACGGGAGGATTGTTGAGTTTTTTTGTTTTAGTTACAGTTGAAGGACTCCCATTAAGATTTGACGTATAGGTTTGTTTATGAGCTACGGTTCCCTTTGCGTACTTTCCTCGCCATTCTCCTCCTTTCCTGATTTTAATTTTTGTTTTGGTCTTCTCAAGATTTATCCCACTTACCCCATGTTCTCATGCGGCTGTTTAACTCTAATTTCAGCTGCTTAATTCTAATTTCAGCTTAAATTTAAGCAATCAAAGTGTTCCCGTGCATATTTTATATGGCAGAAAAAGGATAAAATAGAATCTTCTCTTATTTTGGTAGAGCAGCAACTATTTAAAAAATGAGAATAAGCACTGGAAAAAAGAGGGGGCTAGAAATTAGCAGCAACTGCTTATTGGAAAAATAACACATGGCTCCACAAATTGCTTTCCCTCCTTTTATTTGTTTTTTATATTTTCTGTAAATAATTTTTTATTAATGATTTTGTTTTAAAAGAGTTTTTAACATAGCTGCTTAAAAAAATAAGCAATGAAATTTCATAACCATGGGGCCATCAGCTCCACAATTTGTTGCTCAAAAAAATGAGCAGCAGTTGCTAGCCAAAATAAGCTTAGCAGTTGCATGGGGACCTACCCTTAGATATTAAAAAGTACTTCTACTACAATGGAGAGTTACTTGGTGTACGATGCGGCTAAGCTTAAGTTTTAGACAGAATGCACTCCTCATTAAATTTTCAAAAAATGGAAAATATAATAGATTTTTGTGAAATTTTCAGCATTTGTTCTTTGTGATCTTCATGATCTGCACATTTTGTGATCGAAATCAACAAAAAAATTACAAGAAAACTATTATGTTTTTGCAAATCTGGAAAAAAAAAAGTTTGATTTTTTTTTGTCTTTGGTGCATTCTGTTGGAGCTTAGTCCACGCCCTTGGTGTAACGATAAATAGAATGTGAAATTTTAAAACTAAAAAAAAAATAAGATGGAAGTTTAGGGAGACGTTTATCCACCCATCACAAACTTAAATCTTATCAAAGAGGGATTTAGATTCTCTTTTTTTTTAACTCTTGTGATAAAATTTATGTTTATGATAGTTGGATAGATGTTGCAAAGTTTAAGGCAGTAATGTGTAAAATTGAAAATGAAAGGAATACAAAAAAAATATAAAATATTTAATTATGAGTAGTTTAAAATGAAATTGTTTTGTATGAGATTTCATTGACTAAAATATGTTTTAAAGTATTGATGATGTTTTAGATGTTATGTTTTTTTTTAAATTAAATATGGAGAATTATTAGTAGTTTATAATGGTGTGAGAAAAAAAGTAAAGGAGAAGGAAGAGGAAAGATTAGAAATCCTAGCAAGTTGTGTTACGCTAGTTCTGCTCATCCTAAAATGAGAGCTTGATACAAAGGTGGAATTGATGGACTATCAAACTTTGTGTTTATGTTAGTCAACTTTGTCTTGAAAATGCAACGAAATAGGTCAAAAAGTCTAGCAAGTTGTATTATGCTAGTTCAACCTATCCAAGGATAACCAAGTAAAGCATTGTTCACAAGGAAATCCACCAAAGAGGATTGTCCCAAGGAAAGTATTGTCTCTAAAGGAAATAAGTTGAATAGTACAAAAGGATCCAAGGAAAGCATTATCTCCAAGGAAACTACAAAACAACGCACAAGGGTGCAAACGTATGGGACTGATAATCTAGCAAGATGTGTTGTGCTAGGCAATCCATCAAAAAGGATAACCAAGTGAAGTATTGTCCACGAGGAAATTCACCATAAGAGGATTAGACCTAAGGAAAGCATTGTCTCCAAAAGAATTTGTTGAATAACGCACAAGGCAACTACATGTATGCCCCGCTCCTTAAAATGGCAACAGAGGCTATGGTGGCATCTTAAGGAAAAGAGAAAAAGGATACCTACTTCCAACAACAAGGAGGTATCCTTAAAAAATGAATGTATACAGTAGCCTTGGCAAAGAGGCAAGACTCTTATTAACCAAGGAAAAAATAATTATGAAAGGATATCTTCCAACAAGTGGAAAGGGACCCTTGGAAGGAAGAGATCTTCGTTACAATGCATCTACCTCCAAGAGGAGTTCTTGAAAAAAAAACATCTCAAAGACAAAAGAGGGGGAGGAGAACAAGAATTCATCTTCTAAGTCCCCCTATTACTAAGTGAAAAGGGATTCTTGACTAAGGATAACACACTTTGAGCCCCCCAATTAAGGGTATTTATTTAAGATGAACATGCTTTTGCAAATAAGGAAGAGGTTCTGATCAAGGCTACACACCTCTTGCATAAGAGGGAATATTTAATCAAGACAAATAATTCCATATAAGAAAAGGATGTCACATGATAAACAAACACCACTCTACCAAGGAAAGTGGATCCTTAGAAAAAGAGAGAGAGACAAAGACAATAGCTTGCCCCCAATCATAGAGGCGAGAGAAAAGATAAAACATTATGCATTATAAGTTAATGATCAATTGCAACAGATATAAACTTCCAAGCAAGGAAAATATTGTAAATGCTGGTATCAAACTTCGGAAAAGAAAAAGATCCTAAGACAAACAAGTCCATGCAAGGAAGGGCATTATGTTATAACTGATATAAACAAAAAAGAGCTAATGGATCTTTTAGAAAAGAGAGAACAACACATTAAGCTCCTTAAGTGAAAGATCATTTATAATAGATACACACTTTGAAGCATGAAAAATATTGTTAGAAAAGATGAAATGCTTTGTGTAAAACAAAAAATTCCATGCCAAAAAGGATATACCATTATAAAATATGCAAAACAACAAAGGGAAAAATAGGTCCTTTAAAAAATGGGAATGAATGGAAGAGAGGAACCTTGCCTCTCAAGCGGAAAGACAAGGAAAAGGACCTATTATGTTGTTCGGGATGAAGTATTAAAAGGTAAAGCATAGCATCATGCAAAACAAAGGGCTTTCAATGAAGTAAGCCACTAAGATCGCATGACGGAGAGCGACATAATAGGCAAATTGAATGCTAAGGCACATTTTTTATATCAAGAAAAAGTATAAGATTTGTTGTCAAGCAAATAAGAGATATATCTGCGAGATCTTGAACAAATTGCCTAAATTCAATACAATCATCAAGAAAGTGTTTATTTATTTGATAAAAAAGACAATAAAAATTGTCATTATGAGATCTTTGATTCTTTGAAAAATGCCAAAAAGGAAATAAATTTTAGTATCATATTTAAGTCTCCAAAGCATTCTCTTAGCCAAAGCCAAACGGTCATCAAAAGGAGGTGTAACAACGGATAGGGTTGGTAAAAGAACTCTTAAACAAGGATGTGTAGGTTGTAAAGAAGAAGGATCAATAGGATTGGAAGAAGAAGAACGCACAAAATTTGCTTCACGTATAAATCTTATACCATTTCTAGTGACTTGTGTAGGAGGATTGATAGGAACCTTTATACCTTGTCCATTAATACCAAGACCTTGTCCACTATAACCTTGTTGAGAGTTAATGTCATAACCCACATTGTAATTGGCCTTTAATGTAGAAGGAGAAATACATTTGTCACAAGGTTTGTGGAGATGTGTAGTATAAAGAGGAATAGTAAGAGAAATGTTATCTTTAGGAATCTTAGGATTCATATCACTATTCACATCTTCTTTAGGTGGGGAAGAAGAAGAAGGAGGTTTATCAAGATCTTCATGTTTACTTAATGCTATTTTGGGAGATAAATCATCAAAGAAATGCTTAACATTAGGATTATTGAAAATACCTTGATAAAAAGAGGAATTTTTTAAGATCATCTAAAGAAGTGCATAAACTAGCTTTATTAAGTTCGCCCATTAAGGTGGGTTTAGGAGAAGAGGATCTAAGACTTGCTAAGATAGGATTGCTAGGAGTATGGTCTCTATCTTCATTACTAAAAGACACCTGAGGAGAAGGATTAAGGTTATTTATGCTAATTTCATCTTTAGGCTTATCATTTTCAACAAAGCCCATTATATAATTAACATGTTTCATGCATTTTGTTTTAAAAAATTATGAGAAAAGTACATGAAATATGGAGTTAGAAAATGTTTTGTAAAGAGGAAGAACATTTTAAATTATCACAATGCCTTATGTAAAAATGCCATGGAGTACAAAAAGGCCATGAAATGCAAGAAAGTATTTTCTACTTCATGTGATTGATAAATGGAAGTAAGAAGGAATGTAACAATATGAGATATCACTCACTAATCTAATTTAGTAAACTCCATGGTGAAAATGAAAGCTACCCATATCAGATCTAAGAATGCAATGTATAGAAAATTAGATCTAGACACCAAATTAGAATGGAAATGTCATGTGTCGGGTTCACCAAGATGCAACATAAGAAAATATGGATATGGTTGGGATCATATTTCCTATGTCACATTTGGAAGGAAGATGACCCATTAGGCTCGAAAGGGCCTAAGTGATGAATGGATATTGTGTTCCTTCACTATATGGAAAATGGAAAAGAGGATAATTAGCGGAGAAATGTAATATATAAGTTAAAATAAAGGAAAAGAGAGACTTTATATGCACACAAACTAACAAAATTTGACAAATCGATTCTGATGTAAGAAAAAAAAACTAGAAACTTCAACCAACCTATGGATTCAATTTGAAGTTATTTTAGAGGGACTAGGTCGACTGGGTTGGCATGTCCCCTACACTTTCCAATAATAGCAGTTGCAGTCTATAGTCAGGCTCCTATACTTCCCAAATTTGATCCTGAAACTAGTGCCACCTATTCCTACACATAGAAAAGAAGGAAATTATTGTGTAGATAGGGGTTTGGTTCAATCAAACCTCAATTTGGAATCAACCTTGAAATTGAAATGAAATAAAGGAAAATATGCTAATGCGGAGTAGAGGCTAGATCTGAAACATGAAGTGTCTTGTACCTTGGCAACATAAACACTTCTTTGAATGTGATTACATATTTTGATGCAATATCTTGGATTCACGCCAAAAACCTAAAAGGAAATCATGAAAGACATGCCTTGCCTAGTCGTTTTTGTAGTTTTCCATAATGCTTGATATGGAGAAGGAGGATGGAATGAATTATTGAATGGATGGAGATGATATTATTCTGTGGTTGTGATCTCCTCTACTTGGCCTTTATGGGAGAGAATCTTACTATAATGGAGAAGATAGCCTTGAGAATGCCTTGAATTCTTGAAATCCACCTTAGAATGCTTGCCTTAAACTTGGACCTTGAATTCTTATGGATGCCTTGTTCTCATGATGTTTTCTATTATGTTGTGATGATCAAATGAGGAGAGGTAGGTTGCTTACATACCCCTCACAAACATTTAAGAGCTCAAAACTCGAAGAGGGATGAAAAAAGATTGAATTTTTCGCTCAGCCAATGAGACAAGCCTCTGATTCAAATCTTGGAGTAAACATCATGGAATATGCTGATCGGGTCAACCTATTCCCAAAAAAGTTAAATAAATTTGGCTGGGGGGTCTCTGTTGAAGAGGGGATGCTAAAATGAAAAGTGGAAATAGGGTAGGAGTATTGGAAATCAATGTAGGAGCCCATACATGCTAAAATGGGGCCAAGCTAAATGGAAAACTACATAGTGATGTAATTTCAGGATGGTACACAAAGCATGTGAAAAAATGTCAAAGAGTGCATAAAGAAAATTAGTAGAAAGATTATATCGAAGAGTCTAACCCACATGAGAGCATCATGAGAAAATCTACATAGGATCACAAACCAAGTGGAAGGATAAAATACTGATGGTGTGATTAAAATGATAACATAATCATGAAATAATACATGGTAACACCATATATACATGGAAACCTAGAGGGGAAAAACCACACTGAGAATAGTTGCTTGGACCTACTATCCAAATCTAGCCTCATGGAGATAATAAAGAACTTGCAATGTTTTGTAAACATCAACCCACAATTAGACAATTCTTTTTGATAAAGTAGAGTATTAGTCACACAGTGCATTTTTTGGTTTGTCATCAAAGATAAAGGGGGAGATTGTTGAGCATAGTGTTGTCATAAATGTCAAAGGTGTTGGTTGTATTTTTATTGATGTCAAGATGTTTGGGAATTTTTTAAAACATTAATTACTCCTGTTATGACATGCAAATAATTTGAAGGACATAATCAAGCCTATTTGACAACTTCATTAATGTTATCATTATGTTTGGTATCAATAGTTCCTAATTGTCTAGCATGTTGTAGAGGTATGGAAGTGTATGTGCAAGGTTTGTGAGGTTTTTTTGTTGAGAGACAATATGTGCACCTAGCTACACTAGCATAGTGTTTGATACCACATTCTACTACGATTAGTATTTATGGCTTGTGGTTTGGAAGTAAAGAAGATTGACTCATTAAACATGATATTATGAATTTTCAAGGGATTTGGTCAAGTGAACTAGAAGTTAGAGAAGACACCAACCCATAGTTAGCCAATGTTTATTGACTAAGTAGAGTATTAATCACATGGGGAACATTTTTTGATTTGTCATTGGTGATAAAGGAGAAGATTGTTGACCATTGTGTTGTCATTGATGTCAAAGGAGTTGGTTGTATGGTCATTGACATGTCAAGGTGTTTGGGAGTTTATTAAGGCATTAATTATGTCTATCATGGCATACAAAACATTTGAAGGACAAATTCAAGTATTTTTTATAGCTCCCATCATGTTATCATTATGTTTTGGTATCAATTATTCCTTGTTGTCTTGCATATTTGTAGAGGCCTAGAAGTGTCTGTGATAAGTTTTTGAGTTTTTTTTGGAGAGAGATAGTATGTGCACCTAGTTGCATTGAAATGGTGAAATAATATTGCATTCCACTAAAATTGGTAGTTATGGATTTTAGTCTGGAAGTAAAGTAGAGTGACACATTAAGAATTATATTATAGAATTTTAGAGGATTTGGTCAAGTGAACTGAAAGTTAGAGATGAGAGAGTGAACACAGTGCTAGTTCATAATTGTGTTGATGTTCATGTTGGATACACAAAAGACTAGTAATGTGCACCAACTAGAGGAAGTGTGTGAAGGTAGTTTGGACCTCTTGATTTTTTAGTGGATAAAGAATAGTGTATTTCTAATTTTGGTGTAACATGTTACCTTTAAAACTTGGTTGAATACATGTTTGATTTAAGAAATGTACGTGTGTTCAATTTGTAGATATTGTAAATATGTCCTTGTTCAACATAAGGTTGTAATTAATTTTGGAATACATGTATTATTGATCTACGTTCATTCCTATGTAATGTTATGGGTGAAAGTGGTAAAATTTATGCAAGTTATATATTCTATTGGAACTGTAGATGAATCGATGTGTGTGAATCAAGTTGAAAATATTATACACACTAATATAGTGTCCTAATACAAATTGATTAGACAAATGTTGAAGGTTAGGTTGAGAAGGTCCACATAATATATCTTTTATATCTCTTGTTTGTAATTGAGGTTGGCACCTCAATATTTTGAGTTAGTGTTCAATTCATTAGGGTAGGGGATTGGTGTCTCATGTAGTTTGTGCCTAAAAATATGTTTGGGATTGGTGTCTACATCTAAGGGTGTAATTCACATCAGGTAGTGCCTACAAAATATTGTAAGCTATTTAAACATTGTAACTTATTTATTATCTTTTTGAGGCTAAATTTGGGTAGTAGATCCAAGAAACTATTCTTACCATGTTGTTTCCCCTATTAGTTTCCAATTATTTTTGGTGTTATCATGTCTTGATGTGAGATTGTGTTTATCATTTGTATAGGTTCTTTAACATTAAAGTGAGATTTGGTAATGGTTTTAGTGTTGTATTGAATTGAGGTTAAATTTGGTATATATTGATTTACACATCCCCCTCATTTATGTTCTTAACATAACAAAGAAAGATTGACAAAAAACAATAAGATTTTGTTCAAGATCCACACTAGTAAATCTAACATAAAAAAGAATGTAAAAATTGTATAAGACTAAGGGATGTTTGCCTTACAGTGGCATTTGATTAATTTATATGAAAACTAAGAGTTGTATCAATGTTGAAGGGTGGTGCCATGGGTTATATAATCTCTTTGCGCCATTTGGAGCTTGTGCATGTCATTATTGGGGCATACAGAAGCCTATTCACCTCTTTGGCATGTGACTCTTTTTTTGCCTTTTCTTGGATGGTGGATTAAAATATGATTTTTGAAAGGCCCCTATTTTTACAACTAGATAATTTTATTCATCAAACCTATGAATGTGGGGTTTGATTTAGTGGAGGAGTTGTATTATAATATCCTGGTCTATATTTGGTTATTGAGGCTACCAATAGATTTTCAACAATCTGACATTTTATAATATACTATACTGATAAATTTGAAGCCTTCAGGCTCCACTTAGCAAACCCTTGATCAAAAGTATTCTACAATTACCCATATTTGTGTGGAATACTCTATAAAATCCTATTTTTGAATCAATAGTTATCAAATTAGATAAAACAAGTTGAATCTACCAAATTGAGTATGATGCACTTCCTTTTTAGTGTCAGGCATGCCATTAATATGGACATTTGAAAATAAATTACACAAAAATGAGGGCTAAGTCATCTAATCATATTTCAAAAGAGCATGCGACAAACCCCAAAGCTAAAGGAAAGCCTCTAATTCATTCAAAACTACCAGATTTGGAGGGGTTTACACTTGTAGAATCTTGATCAAAATAGTTTTTTTTTTTAAATGACAAACTAAAGGTTTTATGATAGGATCTTATAGCAATAGATTGTTTGTTCTTTAAAGATGTGTAGAGGGGTAGTTTAGTGAGAAAACTTTGGCTAACCAAAATATTCTTCCACTAGAATCAAGTCCTAGCAAGATTTCTACTCCCCTAGTGCCATTTCCTTCTATTGAAATGAGAATGTCAATTTTAGAAGACATGTCTCCTTTTATAGTCAAATTGGAAAAGAAGATGGAATTCAAGTAGTTTTAGAACTACATGCAATAATTGTTGGTCTCATTACCCTCACTTGTGTTAAATTAGAATCAATTAGATGTATTGACACAAAAAATAATATGTTTAATCTTGGGACTAGCGATGATGGGAAACATAAAGTTTTCATTGTGTTAGATCTTCAACAAAAAACAATTAAAAAGGGGCCTGGATAAGGGTACACAACCTAGATCTATATTATATAATTACAGAGAAGGAAATTCTATTTGTATGCTTTAAATAGGTTTATACATTATGTTACATGTTATCCTATCTTTATTCACACTAATCATACAGTTATACACTATCTTGTGAACAAAGTAGTGGTAAGTGGTAGGTTGGTCTAACAGTTGATCTTGTTACAAGAGTTAGACACCACAAGTATGGATAAACTAGGGAAGACTAATGTGGTAGTAGATTTCATCTCATGGTAAAAAACTTCATCAAATAATCCACTGATAGATGATGCATGTCCTAATGAACATCTCTTTTCCCTCCCAATTCATGACCCATGGTATGCAAATGTTGCTAATTATTTTGTTTCAATGTACACTCCTCCACATTTTTCACCAAAAGAAAGGAAGAAACTAGTTCAATGTACTTTCTCCTATTCATGGATAGTTGTTATCTATTCTATTTCATATTTGATTATGTTATGCATAAATGCTTGTGAGAAGATGAAATATTTGACATACTCGAGGCCTAACATGTAGAAACTTGTAGAGGGGATTTCACAGCAAAAAGGACATAAATCAAGATTATCAACACATGATATTATTGAGAAACCATACATAAGGATGCAGTTTAGTACACAAGATGTGATCAATGTTAGAGGATAGGTATAACTACAATGAATGATTGATGAACTACAACTGATTGAATACTTGAATGACTTGAAGATCAGTGATTAGAGATCACCGAGTTACTAAAATGATATGTAAGATAATTAAATCAGTCATTATGTTGTCATTGATGTCAACTAGTTTTGACAATACTTATCATGTAAGTTACAAACATCTGAACATCTGTAAAAAGAGAGAAAAGATGAAGAACTGAGATATCTACATGGAGAAAGATGGATATGACAGATGAGGATAAGGAATACTTTGGGTAACTTATTGACGAGTCTATGATTTCATATTGTTGACTTGATTATGTTGCATTAATCTATTATGAAGATGGAAGAAAAATTGTACAAGACAATGTGGTCGGTAAATGAAGACTTCAGTATACACCGAGCCAGTGTAGTGTATATCAAGCGATAGTATTAACCGAGCTTGTATTCACCAATGCATTTCTTTGTTAACCGAGTATGGATGAAAGTATTAAATGCTTAGTTTAGCCGACAGAAAATGATGAGCTGGAAATTGTTATGATTTCAAGATTGAGGATAAAGTTTGTTATGAGATCCACAGCTGACAAAATTTGAAGATCTAAAGGATGGAATTGAAACATGTTATTAACATAAATGTCGAGGAAGGTTTAAGAGGTAAAATCAATGAAGGAGAATAAACGACAAAATATGATGGTTGATATGAAAATAGTTTATCTGTCTATATGAGAGATATGAGTTTATTTTTTGAAACATGCCAGAAGAAAGAAGACTGCAGAGATTTCATGTGAATACAGTTTCATGCATGCCTGATCAGACTGGTTGAAGGAGAACCGAACTACAGAATAGTACCGAGCATCAGACAGCTATTACTGAGTGAAAGTAAGTTAAGGAAGTGAATTGAAATATTGATCAAAGGATTTGTATGGGCTTATAATAGATCTGAACATAGGAAAAGTGAGTTGTATTATAATCAGATCAACTATTGTTTCAATTTAACCATTGATACAGAAAATCTCCTAACCGAGTGGACTTAATTATCTTATGTTATGCCCCTATGTCATTCAAGGAATGTATATTGTTATCTTATTGACCCCATAGTGAATGTTGGTCAAAAGTTAACTATTAGTACTCTTAAATCCTCTAACAAGGTCACACCTAATAGTGTGTTTGTAACCTTTAACAAGGTTGGCTCTTCACCGAGCTCACTTCAAAAGAGTGAAAATTATTTTGGGTTACCGGTCCCAGGTGGTTTTTCCCTTAGCAGGGTTTCCATGTTAAATCATTGTGTTATGTGTTTCTGTGATGATTGTTTCATTGTCATACTTTACATACTGCATATTTGATTTGGTTGGTAATCACAGTGAGTTAATTAACTGGTAATCGGTAAAAGGCACAGACAATTTAATAGTTTATGTTACCGAGTTGCAGAATTTGTTGAAATTGTTTTGAGTGTTACATCTTTGTATTTGGGACTGTAGGATAATTGATCTAACTAATTCACCCCCCCTCTTAGTTATTCTAACAATTGGTATCAAAGCGCATTGGTTGCTTGGAACAAAGTTTTAAGGACTTCAACAGAAAGATTACAAGATGTATAAGAGGGATGTGTTGAAGCTGAATAAGGAAAATTTTACTATATGGAAAAGCCACATGAGACTTCACATATCTGGAATTGGTGATTCTTCTATAACTTTACCGGACAATGGCTACATGCAACCACCGACTAGACCTTTAACTCTTGATTAGTTGAGAGACCGACATGAACACAACATTACTATGATAGAGATTATTGCTGCTCTATCTGATGTTGAATTTGAGGATGTCAAGACTTGCACTACTGCAAAGCAAATGTGGGATAAACTTGGTCTAGTCCATGGTGGTGATGCAAATGTAAAGAGAGCCAGAGCTAAAAGCTTAAGAGGCAAGTTTGATGATATGAAAATGAAGGAAGGAGAAAACATAGTACAGTACTCAAACCGAATCAAAGAGGTAGCCAATGCTATCCAAGGAGCTGGTGGTGTCATTGATGAAGATACAGTTGTAAGTAAGATTCTAAGAACCTTTTTGCCTACATATGCAATCATAATATCTACTATACATGAAATGAGGTCTGCACCTAGTAGCACTCTTACACTTGATAGTCTGATTGGTAAGCTAACAACCTTTGAGTTGAACAATTTTGATAATAGTGTTGTACTATCTGTTGTGTCTACTTTTATGTCTTCTCTGAAGATTGGTAAATCTAGCAGTAGACATAATATAAGGAATGACAGTGATAGTAATACTGATGATGAGCTTGATGAACTTGAAGCTCTTATGGCCCAGAGACTACCTAAAGGTAAAGGTAGATATAAGGGAAAATTACCTTTAGCTTGTTTTAATTATAAAGAAGTTGGCCATATTGCTACTAGATGCCCGAACAGGAAAGAGGAAGATAAAGACAAAGATCGATCTAGTGATATAAGTTATGGAAGGAGAAACAACAGAGGTTACCAACACTACAACAAAAATAAATAAGATCACAAAGATATGGACAAAAAGGCATGTTATTTGGTTGAAGATGAGGACACCGACACCGATGATGATGTTGAGGTAGTGTTTGTTGCAATGAAAGATGATTCTGAAGAGGAGGAAAGGTATGTAGAAATAACACTCATTTCTAAAGTTAGTAAAAATGATACCTAGATCATTGATAGTGGTTGTACACATCACATGACTGGTGATGAAGATAAGTTTGATCATCTTGAACATTATAATGGAGGATCAGTAAAAATGGGTAATGATACACCTTGCATGGTTAAAGGAAAAGGATCTTTATTGATAAATAATAAAATCAGATGTGATAATGCTTATTGGGTAAAAGGATTGAATTACAATTTGCTAAGTGTAGCACAGCTTAACAACTCAGGTCACCGAGTGGCATTTGAAAGTAAGAAGGTGAGAATCTATGATGAAAGTGGAAAGCTTGTCAGAACAAGAGGACAATCTAAAGGTAACTTATTTTATCTTGATAACGCTGAGACTTCTTGTTTACTGGTGAAAAATGAAGATGCATGTTTATGACATAAAAGGTTATGTCATGTAAATTTTGATAACACGATTAAGATCAGTACAAAAAGAAAAGTTAGAGGACTACCTAGCCTAACTAAACCTGATCATGTTATGTGTCATGAATGTCAAAAAGGGAAGATGACAAAATCTAGTTTTAAAAGTAAAGACTATTCAACAAAAGGAATCTTGGAGTTAGTTTGCACTGACCTATGTGGTCCCATGAGAACAAAAAGCTACTATGGAGATAGATACTTTATTCTGTTTGTTGATGATTATACTAGATTGATGACTATCATGTTTTTAAAAGAGATTTTTGAGACATTTAAAATGTTTAAATGGTACAAGGAAAAAGTATAAAAAGAATCTGGAAAAGAACTAAAATGTTTGAGGTTTGATAGAGGTGGTGAGTTTATTTCTGATGAATTCACTAACTATTGTAATGAGCATGGCATCAAAAGACAGGTTTCTGCACCTAGAATGTCATAGCAGAATGGGATTGCTAAAAGGAGAAATAGATCCATTGTTGATTATGAAAGAACACTAATGATAGAGAAAAATGTTGCATGGATGTATTGGAGAGAAGGAGTTAGCATAGCTGTATATGTCTTGAACCGAGTTCAATTAAAGAAAGACACAAACAAGACACCCTAAGAGTTATGGTTTGGATACACACCGAGTGTAAGTTACTTCAGAATTTTTGGTAGCAAATTTTTATTTTGAAATATGATAGGAACTGGAAATTTGACTCTAAAGGGGATGAGGGAATATTTCTTGGATATTCTACTAAAAGTAAAGCTTACAAGTATCTGAATAAGGTTACTAATAAGATGATTGAAAGTGCTAATGTCAAAGTTGATGAGTTTGCTCATAAAAATGATGAAGAAAACAATAAGGAGCCAAAAGACTATGGTAGATTTGCTTATGTTGAGCATCCAGAGTACCTAGCGAAGCCATAGGCTGAGTCGACCGAGCATCAGGAAAATAACACTGAGGAACAACAAAGGGAAACTGAGGATCATGAAGAAGCTGTCGAGCAAGGAAATGAACCTGAACAGAATGAAGAACAAAGAAGAGATCAAGTGCTAGCAAGATTTGTCAGAAGACATCATCCTAAGAATCAAATCATTGGAGATAGGAAAGCATGCATGATGACAAGAACTAAGTTAAGACAAAATGTATGCTTAGTTTGTGAGTTTGAACCGAAGAATGTTAAGGTTACACTTGAAAATGATGAATGGATCAATGTTATGAATGAAGAGACCGAACAAATTGAGAAAAATAAGACATGGACTTTAGTACCTAGACTGAAAGATAAAAATGTTATTGGTACTAAATGGATTTTTAGAAATAAGCTGAATGAAAATGGAGAGGTTACAAGGAATAAAGCTAGACTTGTTTGCAAGGGATATGCACAAGAAGAAGATATTGATCATGGTCAAACTTTTGCACCTGTTGCTAGACTAGAAGGAGTCTACATGTTACTTGCATATGCTGCACATAAGAAATTTAAAGTCTATCAGATGTATGTTAAGTCAGCTTTTCTGAATGGAATACTAGACAACGAGGTCTACATAGAACAACCAAAAGGTTTTGTTGATCCGAATTAGAAAGACATGGTATGCAGACTGCACAAAGCTTTATATGGATTAAACCAAGCACCAAGAGCATGGTATGAAAGGTTACATACTTATCTTTTAAGTATTGCTTTTGTAAGAACTAGTGAAAACAACAATTTGTACATGAAAGGAGGATCTGATGATACTATTTTGATTACTGAAATATTTGTGGATGATATAATCTTTGCAGGACAAGATCATATTTGTAAATCATTTGTTGATGGGATGAGAATAGAATTTGAAATGTCAATACTTGGAGAGATTAAATTATTTCTAGGCTTGTAGGTTATTCAGCAAAATGATGGAATTTTCATCACACAATCAAAGTACATTAAGGAAGTATTGAGAACATTTGGCATGGAAGATGCTAAACCAATAGGAACACTGATGGTTATAGACTGCAAATTAACAAAAGATGATGAATCTACAGAGATAAATTAGACATTATACCGATCTATGATTGGTAAACCAATGTATGTAGTACATAGTAGGCCTGATATTGCACATGCAGTGGAGATTGTTGCTAGATTTTCTGCCAATCCAAAGGATTCATATATGGTTGCAATGAAAAGAATCTTGAGATACCTGAAGAAAATAGAGGATTATGTTTTATGGTATCCTAAGGAAGGCAAATTTGAACTAAGAGTTTACACCGATGCAGATTGGGATGGAAATATAGATGACAGAAAGAGAACAACCGGAGGAGCATTTTTCTTTGGTGAAAGACTTGTAACTTGGACAAGTAAGAAACAACCTTGTATTTATCAGTCTACTGCCGAAGAAGAGTATGTTGTTGCTGCTACAAACTGTTCAAACATTGCTTATATCAAACAAGTGTTGGAAGGAATGAATGAGGTAATCATTGAGCTGATGATTATATATTGTGACAACACTAGTGCAATAAATATTTCTAAGAAACATGTAATGCATTCAAAGACAAAGCATATATCAATTAAGTATCACTACTTAAGAGAACAAGTACAGGAGAAGCAAGTCAAACTAGAATATGTTACATCAAAGGAGCAACTTGCTGATATTTTTATCAAGCCTCTACCGAAGGACACTTTTGAATACTTGAGGACTAGACTTGGGGTCCGTCTGCTGTCTACCAGTCACTAATGTGATCTGGAGGTTGCATCAGCCTATTCTTATCAGAAGATCATTCATGTTGATGCAACATAGCTCACACTTTGGATTATGTCTAAGGTTGTGAAAGATTTGAGGAGCTAGAACCAAGAATTTGCATATCAGTATAAAAGATACATTGTCTACACCGAACAATAGAGAGTTACTTGGTTATTGCAGAGCTGTATATTTTATGTTATTCTTTGGCATTGTTGTCAAAGGGAGAGAAGACTTGAATATGAAATATCTATCTAAGGGAGAGATAATCTGAGAAAGTTAGGGAGAGATTTGAAGATTTTTTGCTGAGAATAGAAGGAATTTGAGAGCTGAAAAGATCAAATCCGCAGAGGAGAGTCTGCACTTGTAATGTTTTTATGTAATGTAGTGATTAAACATATTAAATATCAAGCTAGGGAGAGCTTACCGAGCTACAACATTTACTTACATAGTTGTAGAATACATGTTTGGTATGTGTATGACAAATTTTCATATTGTTTGTGTTGCCATCAATGCCAAAGGGAGAGATTGATGAACTACAACTGATTGAATGCTTGAATGACTTGAAGATCAGTGATTAGAGATCACTGAGTTACTGAAATGATATGTAAGATAATTAAATCAGTCATTATGTTGTCATTGATGTCAACTAGTTTTGACAATACTTATCGTGTAAGTTACAAACATCTGAACATCTGTAAAAAGAGAGAAAATATGAAGAATCAAGATATCTACATGGAGAAAGATGGATATGACAAATGAAGATAAGGAATACTTTGGGTAACTTGTTGATGAGTCTATGATTTCATATTGTTCACTTGATTATGTTGCATTAATCTATTATGAAGATGTAAGCAAAATTGTACAAGACAATGTGGTTGATAAATGAAGACTTCGGTATATACCAAGCAAGTGTAGTGTATACTGAGCGATAGTATTAACCGAGCTTGTATTCGCCGAAACATTTTTTTGTTAACTGAGTATGGATGAAAGTATTAAATGCTTAGTTTAGCTAACAAAAAATGATGAGCTGAAAATTGTTATGATTTCAAGATTGAGGATAAAGTTTTTTATGAGATCCATGATTGAAAAAAGTCAAAGAAGATCTAAAGGATGGAATTGAAATGTGTTATTAACACAACTGTCGAGGAAGGTTTAAGAGGTAAAATCAATGAAGGAGAATAAGCGGCAAAATCTGATGGTTGGTATGAAAATAGTTTATTTGTCTATATAAGAGATATGAGTTTCTTTATTGAAACACGTTGGAAGAAAGAAGATTGCAGAGATTTCACATGAATACAGTTTCATGCATGCCTGATCAGACTGGTTGAAGGAGAACCAAACTGTAGAATAGTTTCGAGTGTTAGAGAGCTATTACCGAGTGAAAGTAAGTCAAGGAAGTGAATTGAAATATTGATAAGAGGATTTGTATGGGTTTAGAATAGATCTGAACATCTGCAAAGTGAGTTGTATTGTAATCAGATCAACTACTATTTTAGTTTAACCATTGATATAGAAAATCTCCTAACCGAGTGGACTTAACCGTCTTATATTATGCCCCTATGTCATTCAAGGAATGTACATTATTATCTTATTGGCCCCATAGTGAATGCTGGTTGAAAGTTAACTATTAGTCTTAAATCCTCTAACAAGGTCACACCTAATAGTGTGTTTGTAACCTTTAACATGGTTGGCTCTTCACCGAGCTCACTTCAGAAGAGTGAAAATTATTTTGGGTTACCGATCCCAGGTGTTTTTTCCCTTAGCAGGGTTTCCACGTTAAATCATTGTGTTATGTGTTTCTATGATGATTGTTTCATTGTCATACTTTACCTATTGCATATTTGATTTGGTTGGTAATCATAGTGAGTTAATTAACTAGTGATCGGTAAAAGGCACATACAGTTTAATAGTTTATGTTACCAAGTTGCAAAATTTTTTAAATTTTTTTTGAGTGTTACATCTTTGTATTTGGGACTGTAGGATAACTAATCTAACTAATTCACCCCCCCCCTCTCAGTTATTCTAACAATGATGATATGTCTTTATAGCCATAATTGTTGGATACACCATTTGACAGATGGGGTCCCAACTTCCAATGACAAGTCTTATATCCTAGTATGTATAAGTTATATCTCACTAAATGTGTAGAAGTTAAAAGCTTTAAGAAATTCCAATGACACTAAGGTTTCTCAATTACCATATGAAGAAACATTTATAAGATATGATGTGCCCTAGGAGATAGTAACATACCAGGGTACATAATTCACTTTAAATTTGATTGCATAACTAGTGAAAGAGTATGAAATCATGCATAAGAATTGTACTTCATACCATCCACACTCTAATGGGAAAGTTTAGGTCAAAAATAGAGAACTTGAGAACAATTTTTTTATGAAATAGCTTAGCTTCATAGGAAATATTCAAATGGTAGGTTGATTGAAGTAATTTAGGCATATACAACATGATGGAAAACAACAATAGGGTTTACACCTTATGAGTTCATTTATGGAAATAAATTAGTTTTCTTATTATGTTTGAATACAAAACATCACACATTGCAATAAACTTGAAAATGGGTCTTACTTAATGTCAACAAGAATGCCTAGATCAACTTAACACCCTTGATGAAATTACAATGGAAGTTTTTCAACATACAAAGCTTGTCCAACAATAGAGGAGCAGGTGGTATGATCAATGTATTAAGACCAATGAATTCAGAGAAGGAGATTGGACACTATTGTTAGACAAAAAATATAAGGATAATAAAAGAAAGCTTTAGACATAGTGGTTAGGACCATATGAGCTGTAAAAAGTGTTTCCTAATCAAGCAATCAAGCTTACTGCAATAAAACCTATTTATTTTTCACTCGTTATTCATAGACATAGGTTAAAGTTATACATAAAACCACATAATAAGGTTTAGTTCTTACAATATTTGCAGATAAAATTTACTCCTTCACCATCACAAACACTCTCACCTACCATTTCCAATGATAGTAATTCATCCATTTCACTTCCTACTCCAGAGGATATCATCCACTAACCACCATTAGCCATATCCATTCTACCATCTCAATTTGTTGATGAATTATTTGGTCCATCCACAACCAATTAAGATCAATAAAAAGTTATTCAATCCACATGCATACATTGCATAATCAGTCATTCACCTTTTTTGTTTTAGTTTTTTTTTCAATAAGGTTTAGCAGTGCATGCAAAAAATTCCTTTGTATAGTCCTAATATACATTTCACAGGACCTAAGTGGTAAATTTATTATTTTGAGTGACACATTCTTCTACATATAGCCACTATTGTGGGACTTTACTTGTAGCACTTGAACAATTTTAGGAGTCTCTTCACGAACACACCAAACAACTTGCCTCTAATTTCAATTTTGTGTACATGGTGTCACATCATACTCACTGTCACATGTTTACAAACATTTGTCACATCAATTAAATCTAATGGATGTCACAAGTGTTCTTTTCCTTTATGGAGATCTTCACATGCTAGAAAATGTTTTTTACGATTAGGTCAAGTACTCATGTGCTCATTTTTATTCATTAACATTGTTGTTATTGTAATTAATCATTTATTTTACATGCACAACTATTTATCAAATATCACATACCATGTGTTATCCTCCATATTTATTTCATCTACACTCCTTCCTTAGTCTAGCTAATTTGAGGACAAATTATTATTTAAGTTGGGGAGGGGGGGAGTAATTATGAGATTAGATAGCTTTAGGTTTCTCCATGATTTGGGATTATATATATTTAGTGCCTTCATGATTTCAAATTTGAAAAGCAATGATTAATCTACTACAAGGTTTTTTTTGGCTAATTTAACTTTGCTAGAGTATTCATATAGACAATATAGTGAAATATTGTAGAATGGATTTTTTTAGCTCTGCAAGTTGGCCAAGTGGTGATTGGAGTTCATGCTGACGTTGTTTGCACTAGGAAAAACCCGTGGCTCCTTTGTACTACTCCTGTGGTGGCCTCTAAATTGTTTGTTTTTTCATGCCCCCGTGGTTTTCTTTTCTTCGTGTCTTGTTTTTGGTCCTTCTTTCTCCTTTTTTTGTGGTGGCTCACATGTTTATTTTTTCTCCCTCTTTGTTTCATTATTTCTCCCCACTTCATCTCTAGCTTGTTTATGGGTGCCATTAATTTTCTGAGATGGGAGCCATCTAGAGTGAGGGTGCGTTAAGATCTTCCACGATTTGTTCTAATGGTCGTAGGAGAGAGTAATGATGGAAAAGACATGCAAGAAGGTGATAAAGAGACAAAAGGAAATAATACTAATTGTGTGTGTGAAAATTGTACCTGATCTGTAGACACAACACTCAGTAAAACATTAGAGGTTAGTGATAATCAAAATCGTGCAAAATTGAAAGCTAAACTAACCAAGCAATTTACTGCCTTTTAATAGGTGCGAGATTAATGTTCTCAGATTGTAATCGAGATCAGTGACCTAGACGACACCTAAATGAAGGATTTGAATGCAAAAGATGGATATGAAATTGAATGCAATTAATCTATATTTTTGATATTTTCTATGCAATAAGAATGATAAAAAACTGATAGGAAATCTATGCTAAATGAAATTGATATGCTATGAATGCTATTGAAAATTGATATGCTATGAATGCAAAAAAATAAGATTGATCTCACAAAGATGTTGATTTGCAAGAGCTTTGATTCTTCAATTCCAATTCTCCAGCGTGATTGTGCAAAATATGAGATGAGATATGAAGAGCTGAAGCCTTTAGTTTATAGAAATCCAGGGCTTTGGAGGTGCATGGATAAAAGCCATAAATCACTCAAATTGACTCATCTTGATTTTTGAGTTATCTGATCATGAAAGATAGTTAATTCTCAAAATCATGCAAAAAATAGCTTTTTAACTCAAATTAGAGTTTAGATCAGCTTTTTGAACTCCAAAAGGATGTTGAGTTCCAAAAAGTCAATAACTTGCATTGATTTTCTGATTTGGAGTTTAACTGTTTCTTTTGAATATGCATAATAATTAAGAATTAAATAAATAAATAAAGTGATTTATCCTCAACTCAACTGATTTTTGAAATAAAATAATTAATTTATGGGTTAATTAACTATTTTACCAAACTTTTATTAAAAATTATATTATTAAATAATGACAACATGCTTTAATTAATTAAATAAGAATTTAATCAATTAAAGATAGGAATTTTGATCTATTGTCAAAATTAAATAATACAATTAATAATAGATAGAATTAAATTTAATTAAACAATTAAGTGGCAAATATTAAATCTAATTAATTAAATATGAAAATATTCAATTAATCAAATTTTAGGATAAATGTGATTTATTGCCAAATAATTATAAAATTAAAGATAATTATGATGATTAGGAATATTACTAGGAATATTCCCCGATGCAGAATTTAAGATAATCAATTATGATTCGATGATGTTTAGATGTGCCTTAGGTTAGGACTTTGATGTCGATTTTGTTCGATTTGTCGATGTAGGAGGTTAATGAACATATAGCCCATTTTTGGGGTATTACACTAATGTCTGTAGTGTTTCAAGCAAGCCTTCCTAAAAAGCAGTTTTATCTGAGAAAATGGTTTTACCAGAATTAGCACGGTTTTAATTTGGTAATGAACATGGATGAAGACCTCCTAGCCCTGATGGACATCGACTAGGAGGAAAAGAAGATGAAGCTACAACAGAATGCTCTAGAGGGGGAAAGGAGGGAGGAGAGGAAGGTAAGACCCTATCGCCTGGTGCTAAGATCGTCGCTCTCTCTCCAAATTTAGACATGGTAAATGCTATTAAATTTGACCAATCTCACCTAAAATATATTGCTATTTTCTTTGTTTGCATGGATATGAAATTCCTTCCTGCTAGAAAATTTTTGGATGATTGGATTGGTAACATTTGGGGAAAGAAACTTGGTATAATGGTTAGTTTCAACGATATGGTTCAAAAAGGTTTGTTTGTTATCTTTTTGAAAAACCATGCTATGCAAGAAAAGGTCTTAAATAAAGGGTACTGGAATGTTAGGAAAACCATGTTCAGGGCTATCTCATGGTCTCCTAGTTGTAAGTCTAAATTGTTATCGCCCGCTCTTCTCCTTTTTGGGTAGAAGTTAGAAATGTTCAACCTAAATTTTGGCAGTTTATCCCTCATTTTCTCAAGCCTCTCAGCTCTGTTCTCCAAGTTGAATAAGCCAAGGTCACCTTACCACACCTTAATGCTCGGGCCTTGGTTACCCTTAATCCTAATGTTGTCTTCCCTAATGAAAGTTCTCTTGATATTAAAGGAGAAAAATGGAAATGGAACATTGTCAAACTTGGTGACATTGGGGCATGTTTCCATTGCAAACTTAATGGCCATAACAGAAGAGACTGCCCTTTATTGAAGAATATTCAAAAGAACTTTAATGAAGCCTCCATGAATAAAAAAGACCCCTTCAAAAGGACTAAAGATAATGGTAATAATGTTAACAATTACAATAACCCAACTGGTAACCCTGGTAATGGAAAATGTGGCAGCAATAAAAGAAAGAATCAAGACAATAATGATACAGAGGATAATAATGGTATTTCAAGGGAAACCCTAGATACTCCATTGGACAAATTTGTGTCCCTGTCTAATCCCCTTTTTGAGGATGAATTTGAAATACATATTGTTGTTCAAAATGAGGATTTCCAGAGCTCTTTTGCTTGTCAACTTCAATACATTCATGTTCCTAGGGAGAGAGTCAATGAAGACAATGACCATCAAAATGCCCAACAAATAGCCCTCTCCAAAATTAAAAATAGAAATGCCTTAAAAGGGTTAGAACAACATTCGGTTGAGCAGGATAATGCCTGCCCTGACAACATACTTTTTGAACTACCTCAAAATGAACATGATGAAGAAATTGTGGAACATAACTCTATTGGATAGAATAATGTATGCCTTGCTGATAGTCCTTCTAAGTCCCCACATAGTGAGCAAGGAGATGATGATGGTGGGTTTACAAAAGTGGTCTCTAAAAAGAAAAAGAGGAAAACTTATAAAAGAATTAGTAGTCTAAAAAATAATGAAAAAAATATCAAAAGCAAAAGCAAAGAGCTCCCAGATTGTTTTAATAGATTTTGTAAGAATCAAAATACCTACAAACTCTTATGATGATGAAACATACACAACTGGAATATTAGGGGACTATAAATGCCTAACAAAAAATACATTTTCAGAAACTAGCGTAGTGAGATTCATAAAAAAGATATTATTTGTCTTCAAGAAATCAAGGTCATTGGATACCATGCACATAACACTCTCAAATTCATTTGGGACAGAGCCACTTGCATATACTTAGGACATGATAGAGGTAAAGGAGTGGCTATACTGATAGGAAACACCTGGGATGATAAGAAGACTACTAAGGGTACTTCTCATTGTCAAAGGCTAGTATGGGTTTTGCTTAAGGTGAATAACTAAATATTGGGAATCTCCAATATATACACTCCTAACTATTATAGAGAAAGGGCAAAACTGTGGGAATGGTTATCAAATAACTTTCTAGATGCTAAATGGATTTTCATGGGAGACTTCAATATGGTTGAAAAAAAACAAGACACATGTGGAGGAAATAAACATGATTAGAAGGGGAATGAATTTTTCTTTTGGGCTAAATTCATAAGAAGGTTCAAAATCAGTGATCCTCTGGAAAACATGAAACACGAGTACAACAATATTTGGTATACTTGGTATAATAATCAGGCTAACAAAAACATGATTTACTACAAATTGGATATGATTTATTTTGAAGAGTTTATGTTCGGGCTCACCCATAAGCCTAGCCAAAGCCCTGTGGAGGTGACCCTGCTAGTTTATCTGATCATTCTCCCATTTATGCCTGCATCATACAAAAAACCCATAACACCCAAAAACCCAATATGAAAAGAAAGAGTACCTTTAAGCTTAACACTTCTTTAGTAGAAGATGATGACTCCTTCCAATCCATTAGGACTGCTACTTCTCTTTCTAAGTTTTGCAACTCAACTCTCTCTACAAGGGACAAATGAGACCAACTGCTTCAGATGTGGAGAAGAATGTTTCAAATAATAGGAACCAAAGAAGCCATGGACAAGAATCAGGAAGAAAATTATTATCAGAGTAAGCTCAATCAAATTGAAATAGATTTGCAAGAAAAAGGAAATGATCAAGAGCTAGAACAATCTCTCATTAGTACCAAAGCTAAATTGAGGAAAATCTAAAACTATAAAATCCAAGGTCAAAAAGTTAGAGCCAAGGCTAGATGGATTAAGGATGGGGACAAAGGATCTAAATACTTCTTCAACTTGATCAAGGAAAAACACAGTAGAGAGGAAATCACTAGTATTCAGGTAGAGGGAGGAGTCACCAATAACAACAAAGATGCATTGAATGTTTTTGTAGAATTCTATAAGAAATTGTTTTCATTAGAGCACAAAGCTGAAAACATTAAGGTAATGAACCAATGCATTAAACTAATCCCAAATAAGGTATCCCAAAAACAAGACAAGGTGCTCGATCAGAGGATCAACCTTAAAGAGATTGATGAAGCCATAGGGTCTCTAGCAAATGATAAATCTCTGGGACTTGATGGGTTGTCTGCTGAATTTTACAAAAAAAATAAAGATTGGATATCTTGTGAATTGTTAGAAGTGTATGAAGAGGCTTTTGAATTAGGGTCACTAGGGGAAAAAATTAATAGGGGGATAATCAAACTCCTTCCCAAAGATGATGATTAATCTCAAATTAAGAACTAGAGACCTATCACCTTACTAAATATTTCCTACAAGATATTTGCTAAAGTCATGGCTAGACGAATTAGTGAACTTCTTAAAAATGTTGTATTAGTTACCCAAACTAGGTTTATTAAAGGGAGGTATATCTTGGATAATCTCATTACCAGTTGGGAAGCCATGCACTAGCAAAAATGGATGGGCAGAATGTGGCCATGGTCCTATTAGATTTTAAAAAGGCTTATGATAGAATTGAGTGGTATTTTGTTCTCAAGATGTTAGAAGCTTTTGGATTTCCAACATACTTTTGTAGGTGGGTCAACATTTTGTTCAAAGAATCCTCAACTGTGATTGATGTCAATGGAGAACTATCTGAGCATATTCCACTTGGGAGATCTATCAGACAAGGGTAACCTCTTGCCCATGCCCTATATGTTATTGTTGTTGATGCTTTGTCATTCATTCTCAAGACCTTAGAATTTGGTCCACCTGTCAAGGGGATTCATTTTCCTAATAATGAGGACCTTCTAGTAGAATAATTCATTGATGAAACTACTCTTTTCTTGGATATGGAGGAGGAAAACTTTGACAATGTGCTTAGAAGACTTTAAGTATTTTGTATAGCATCAAGAGACCAAATATCACCCCATAATTCCAATATGTTGGGATGGTTGGATGTCCCCTAGATGGTTAGGGAGTAGGGAGTGGCAATGGTCGATCAGGCTCTTCTACCATTGTCAGATATCTAGGTATACCCTTTTCTATTAATGCCTCAATCAATGATATATGGGCATGGATTTATAAAAATATTGAGAACAAACATCTCAAGTAGAATCCCACATGTTGTCTTTAGCTGGGAGAACATAGGTGGTTCAAAAGGTACTTTCTTCCCATGCGGTATACTATGCCTCCACTTGGATGCTAGCTAATAGTCAGATTAACAAGTTATAAAAGATATTGAGGGAATTCTTGTGGTCAGATGAGCTTGGTAACAGGAAGAGGCACTATGTCAAATGGGAATGGTGTTGCACTCCTAAAAGGTTGGGGGGTCTTGGATTAAGGGACCTGAAGTCTCAATGTATTGGTTTGGCTACAAAATGGATTCTCAAAGCCCTAAGAGGGAATGAACCATGGAAAATCCTTGTAAAAAATAACATTGAGAGATCAAACATAAAAAAAGGTAAGAAATGGAAAGGTATTCCATTGCATGATATTGTGTTTGGTGATTTTGATATCCAATTTTTTGGGTCCAGAGTCTTTCACACCATTTGGAAGGCACGGTGTCAAGTTAGGCCACAAGTCTACTCAAGGAATGTTGTTGGAAAAAAACCCCTCTTTTGCAATTTTGGATAGATCTATTTGGTGGGGTATATACCTAAATGGTAAACCTCTAGCTTTGACACAATGTTGTTCTGCTAAAATTTGGCATCAAAAAGGAATTTATCTAATACATGATATTTTGATGGATAAGCAATTGGATTCTTGGGAAGATATCAGTAATAAATTTAACATTCCTAAATCTTAGAAAAAAACCTATACCCTGATATGTAAAGTTGTGGGAAGACATTTTCCTGTTAAAATGATGAACTCTAAATAGATGATTGATCAAATGAAATGGATTGATGGTAAATGGTTGAGTGATTTTTCCTATAAATAAATATATGATATGTTGAAGGAGGATGTAGGGATTATCAACAGAATTAATCAAAATTGGAATCTTAAATGGACTAACTCTAGATGGCACTTCATCTTTGAATTGTTTTGCCACTCACAAGTTGAACCTAAAATTATCTGCTTTCAATGGTTGCTTCTTTTGAAAAAAATGTTGTTGGATCTTTTCGCTCTCAGTGCGGTCAACAAAGTATTTTTTGTTCCATTTGTAGATGTCCTGAAACCTTTGAACACCTTTTTTTTTAATGTGAATTTGCTAAGAAAATATGGTCTAGCTTTTTTGGGTACCCCATTTTGTGGGACTGTTGTAACAATTTTTCTTGGCATGAGGTCATTATTGGTTTTGTGGAAGCTTTCGATTGCAAAATGAATAATTTTTGGTTTACTTTAATTGCTAAAATTCTTTGGGCCATTTGGAAACAGAGGAATGAGGATATCTTCCAAGCCAAGAAATGGGATCTTACTGACTTTCATATTAAACTCACACATTTATATATTGTCTCATAGGTATCTACAATTATAGAGGTGCTAGAAGAAAGATTCATATCATTGGCAAAAGAAGGAGAAATGATTGTTTACAAGAAGGACTTTCAATCCTCCTCATATGTTGTAGTACCTCAAGAAGAGAGCATTAACCGCATTCAAGACCTCAACCAACTAAACATCCAAAGCACAAATGAAGATGAAGGAAATAGGGTTGGAAGCCAAGATGATGCATATAATAGAGAATGGGAAAACAAGGCTGACAATGACACCTGGAACAACTATGGACAAGAAAACAATAACAATGGGTGGGATAATATAGAGTATAAGAATAATTCTGATGGCTGGGAAGATTCATAGAAAAACTATTATACTTCCCTTTTTTGTACACCAGATATATGTATCTTGTATAAGGTTTTTTGTTATAATGTATATGGTATAGGTAGGATGGTGGCAGGAAGCAACAAAAACACTGATTGTTGCTGGTAATTAGTTTTTGTCGAACAATTGATACTCTATTGAAATATAAAAAAAATATTGTAGAATGTCTTTGGAATCAACTTTGCAGCTTTGAGAGGCATATTTTTAGAGAATTTAGGATATAAAGTACTAATAGACTGAATGATATCACAAGGAATATTTTAGTTGTGAAAATTGGAAAAAAAAAGTATAATGCAGATGGGAAGAATTGTGTTGCAATAAGGATACAATTGAAAATGGGAGGTGATCCTATCTAATGAGAACGTATAGACCATACTATATTTCTTGAATACATAGATAGTCTACCATTCTTTGAACGGTCTGTTTGGATACATACTTCTTGCAGTTGAGTGAATATAATGACAAAATTGATAGAGTAGTTTTCCAAGATATTTTTCAATAATAAAGCTATTATGAAGTGTCTTTGGGTGGATTCTTTAAAAGATTTCATTACCAAATTTTAAGAGCTTTCTAGGATATGGGAATAATATCCAACATCTCTTAATACAATATTAACATAGGAGTAGTTTGTAAGACCAAGGGAGATTTTCTAGTCTACAAGTCAGAGGACCAAATGACTATCTTTGCCCCCATTGTGAAGAGAAGTAGCTACCTGTGTAATCAGGTATTTGATTTGTGACATAAACCAATCTCTCTTGTATACTAAACATTTTGAGTTCTTGATTTATTTATGTCATAAAAGTTTGGTTAATGTTCCTCACTATCTAAATTACATGTTAACTAGGATGACACTTGATTTTAAAAGAAAATGGACTCCATCTTCCTTGTCTCGGTATTATATAATAATATTATTAGTAAAGATAAGTCTTTCCATGCAATACACTAACCATTCCTTGGATCACTTTAAGAAATGGGATAACCAATAGAAAAGTCTCCTTAATAATTTCCTTGCCAATAAACATGATATGGTTGAGGGGGATGTTAATGAGTTTGGCTAGGATCAGGCATAAGAAAATGAAATTGAGGAAATTAGAAACCTTGAGGTTTAATGAGGAAATTGATAAAGACAAGAATTTGACTCCTCCTGCATCATCTACTCTTTGTATCATTTCACATAAAAATGTAGGGTTGGAACATGAACTAGAACAAAGGCCTGAAATAAATAAATAAACCTTCAACATCAATCACCCATAGCTACTAGTGAATCACCCACAATCGATTCAAGACCATGTGTGTTATCTTCACTAGAGAGAACCATGTCTTCTCTATCTATGAGGTCTCAGAAATGAAAAGTGTCAGCCTCTTCTTCTAAGGGTAAGCATCAAAAGAAAAAAATCACATAATCCCTCAAAGAAGAAGAAGGCACACAAATCTAGACATGAAAAAAATGGAGAGAAACAAGATGAGGAAGGGGGAAAAGACCCTAATCAAGAAAAAGAGTGGTTTAATGATGAATTGGAGGATGAAAAACAAAGTTATTCATGCAAAATTGAAGAAAATCTACAAGAGTCTACAACTAAATCAAAGCCTAAATCAAAACATAAGAAGAAAAGTGTAGAAGAACCAAAGGCCCCTAAAAGACGCTCTCACAATCTTCAAAGAAAGGAAAAATAATATAAAATCCTAGAATAGAGGGACATATTCTACTTTGATGAGACAAATTAAGAGAGAGAAGGCTTTTTTAGGGACAAGATAACTCCAAGGAAAGAGTTTGTACAAAAAGAGCCAAAAGAGGAAGAATTTGGAGAAAAAGTATTTATAAGGGAAGAAAAGTATAAGAGCCTTGAATTCAATATTGAGAATGATAAATACATGGATGAAGATCCTTTTATGGCTTATACATAAGTTAAAAATCTAGAGGAAAATTATTCTATTGCACCCACATAGTCTACTGAGAAACATGAGTTAGGGTCTACCCCTAAATTTATCTTAATAGAAGACAATGTAGAGGATGAGCTAAAAAACACTTATGAAAATTTAGGAATTATAAGAATAGCTAAGGTAGTCTAAGGAAAGGGAACTAAATCTAAAGAGTAAGGTAAAAGAGTTGGAAACCCAACTCAGACCCAATAGGTATATGGTGGGTTGAAGAAGTCAACCAACATGGCTATTATGGGATTGAGTCAAGAGCCCTCTATTAAGGAAGGACATGTACCTCTATTGACAACCTTGACCCTAGGACTTACACTTTAGCATGCTCATATCAATTTTTTCTGGTATTAGAAGCAATGGAAGAAAGAGAGAGAAATTATTAAATCTACACATGAAGTATAACTAGAAGAAAATGATTTAAAAATTAAAATATTTATGGTTAGCCTTGAGAAAATGATCGACCTTGCAAACTAGTTAAGGAGCTATAGGCCACCAACTAGAATGTATTATTTGTATCTTGAAGGGAAATTCTCATGCTTCCAAACTAGTCAATTGTTTAGTAACTTTTCCATATCTTTAATAACTCCTATATCAATTTTAATTGCTTTTTCCAAAATGTCTTGAGAAATGCAAGACTAGTTATGTGAATTTTATCTCCAGAACTTGGTAGTGCCATATAATGTCACTTGAAATCCATTATTGTATGTTGGTAATTTTCATAGTAGAGCCCCCATCTAATATCTAAGAAATGAACAAGAATAAGGCAATTTTTCTTATGCTTATTAGGAAAGTGAGAAGTTGCACCCATTATACACAAGGACATGAATTAGATGAGCTTGGTAAAATTGATGATGAATGATTGTACATGATAAATAGAAGAGAGGAGGGAAGATAAGCCAATGCAAGTTAATAGATTATAATAGAATCAACAAACTAATTTCCAGATGTGGAAAAGAAATTGAGGACTATTTTCAATGTAGGTTGTTTGAACTCACCCTATAATTGAGGAAGTTTTGAGGTGAAGCTTGTGCGGGGTTACACAACAAAGATGAGATGTCACCTAATATCAAAGTGTATCATCTTAAAATGGAAGAACTTCCATGATAAGAGCATTTAGCCCTCTGAGTAAGTGTTCTGGGGTCATGTTAAGTGCCTTGATCAGGTTTTTGCATGTATTTGGCTTTTCCCCCCTGTTGTGCTTCCTTCTGCACCCATTTTTCACTTCATATATGCATTTCATAACATTTCAGGTCAGGATCCTAAGGTTTTTGACCATAAGGTCAAATTTGACCTTATGGGGTCAAAGTCGACCTCGACCTTGACCTAGTCAATTCCAAGCTCATCCTTGACCCCCCCGTCCAGATTTCAAATTGCCTTGATTTCTGGGTGTCGGGTTTCAGGGATATTTGTTCCCTGCCTCCGGGTCAGCCATTTTGGGTTTTGGAATGGTAAATCCTTAAATTGCATTTAATCTAGGTATATTTTCTAAAGGTTAGGACCTAATTGGGATTTAATTCTCCAAGGTGGCCCCTCTAGAGGATTGTACCCTAGTTCACTATAAAAGGAGGCCTTCCTCTCTCATTTTCACATCTCATCTTCAAGCAATTTCATGAGAAAGTGCAAGAAAGTGAATTCAAGAATTCAAGAAAGCCTTCAAGCATTCAAGTGTTCAAGCATTCATCCATCAAGGAGATCCATTGTTAGCCATTGAAGGATTCAATCTCTTTGGAGCCCCCTTGAAGATCCATCCTTCTACATTCATCCAAGCCTCCTCATATGCAAAGATCTATTCAAGATTGGTGTTGAAGATCAAATGCTATTGATTTGGGACATCCTACATTCATTCTACATCCATTGAAGCATTCCTACTTATGGATTTGAGGATTCGAATCCTCTACAAGGACTTCAACATAAGCGAGGTGAATTGTTTCATTTACTTTGTTTATGCACATGACAGTTCAATTCAATTTCAAGGTTAATTTCTAAATTGGGGTTTGACCAAGGCAAACCTCCCATACAAACAAAAACCCCATTTTGCTTGTAGGTACAGGTGTGGAATTTTGGATTTGAGATCAGATTTGGATACCCTTTTCGGCAAACTTCTGAGATCTACGAACAAAGTCAGAATCGACCTTCAAATAAAGAATGTAGCCTTTGACCTTTTATGAGGGTCAAAGACTACCTGCTGTCGGAAAGACAAAAGATTTCTGGGTTTTCTTCGTCTCGGCATTTCTAGTCTGAAACAAGTTGCAAAATTGCTTGAAAGTACACATAGACATTAGAATTTGGCATTTTCCATATTTTCCCTAATTTGAGGTTAGTACTTGTATTTCAATTATTTTAGATTTTAAGCACCATTCTTTTATAGGGAAATATAGGGTTTTCTTCCTTTTCACATTCTCCATAGATTGATTCGATTTTGCATTAACCTTTTGGTTGATCAAATTGGATCTCTCCTTTGGGAATTTGGATTTAGGAGTAGATCTCATATTTCCCCCATACATCATATACATTTGAATAGGTGTGATTCCATTTTACAACTATTCACAAAGTATCGACCAACTCTTTCTGGAAGAGGGTATTGGATAACAAGTTCCCATATCTCCCAATCACCTAGTTATCAAATCATGATAATGTTGGATGAGCTAAGTTGGACACATAAATGTTTGTTCAAGGGGCCTGCTAGTTGTGAGAAGGTTCTGACATACAAAATATTCCTGCGAGAAAACATTAGGATGAAATAGAAAGAAATGACAAAAAACTAAACATGGCACAAAAAGAATGAATCTACCTATAATCACCTTACATATAGTAACATCAACAATACTCAAGATTAAATGTAAAAACTTACTCTGACATACATGATCAATGATCACAAATGTACAAAAGTAAAAAAAAAAAAGATTCATTAAATGAAGGTACCATTTCTAACCATAAACTAACAAAAACTTCTTAAGTCGAGGATAGAACTGAAAAAAAATGATATGATATTACCAATAATCAAGATGAAAAACCAAAAAGTGAGGTGTTAATCAAAAGCTTTTCATTCCATTATCAAAGTAAAATCGAACCTTCACTAGTTCGACATACAAGTCTCCAAGTTCATGAACTTCTAAAAACTAACAAAAATTGAAAGGCGAGGGTTTCCCTAAAAAACTATCTGTCACTATCACTATGGCATCCAAAATCATCAATTTTGCAGACCTTAAGAATGGCCCCAAAACTGCATATATATAGGAAAATATAAAATTGTACATCCATTGTTTACATAAATTACAAAATCCACTTGAAAGTACATATTTAAAAATATGTAAATTAATCACAAACTTGAAAGGGAAATAAAGAGGCGGGAAAGGTAGAGTAGGGGAGAAAATCATAAGTTCAATTTTGGAGGGGGAAGATGTATCATTATGTGAATTGTCATCTCTCAAATCTATGAAATCCAAGTTAACCTGCAACATAAATACTGAGTTAGCACACTGTCTAGATATCCTATGTAGTTTAAACCTTGAATGTTGAATTATCATGTTAGGTAAATGGGAATGGTGTCCATAATGAACCTATTCAATCAATCACTTCTAAGTCAAACTATACTTGTTACACTTATGACAAGCGTAGTCGATAAAAAATCTAGGTGGTAGTTAGTCATATCCCAGAGGAGACATCAAATCATACCACCAAAATGAATAAAGAATGAAATAATAAAGAATTTATCCATTGACACTTCACCAAGATCAAGAACTCCAAGATCCGGGGAAACTTTGGAGAAACAAAGAATGGAGAAAGAGGAACAGAGGAACCCATTACCTCAAGGAATGATCATCCATATACTTCTTATACCTTTCAATACCCTCATTAACAACGTCCTTATTGATCTCCTTAATGAATTAAAGGTGGACCTTGGCCTCCTCAAGTTTTTTCTGGGCTTCAACGACCCTATCACGCATCAGGGTTCCAATCTGAGTAGTCTCATAAGCCTCTATAACAAGCCCAATGCATTTATTCCAAATTGCCCCGTCAAACTCTTGGGAATGACCAAACTTAATCTCTAGTTGCTCATTTAATCCAATGAGAAATAAATCTATGGGTGTAAACGTGTCTATCTGTTGGGATTTAGTCATGTGACATCCCATATGAACTCTTTGTACTTGGAGGTGAACCACTATAGGGATGGTGGAAATATTGTAATGAAGCTACATGCCATGTTTAGAAGGTCCACCCTAAGGTCTAACTATCAACCAATGAGACACGGGAATTTAGTAGTCTCTCTACTAAGGATATCAATCTCATTTAATTTGTCTTCACCCAACTCGACGATCTACTTCATTGATTATCTCTACTTGGTGTGTCAGGCAACCTTGTATTCCCATAGAGCTATCTCTTTCTTGATACTGAGATGAATCCTCTTTTCCTTGAGATATTCTGGAAGGGACTTGGTAAGAAAGATCCACATTATTTATAGTTACGTGGATATCCAAACGTCTACTGCCAATGCTTTCTTTTTCATCATCCATAAAGAACTTATGTCAACCTATGAAATTGACTCGGAGGTGGATGTCGTTGGTATTATCGATGTGATGAGGGAGGCGACTTCCCAAATTATTTCCTTCAATCTTGCCTCTGACACCTACAACTGTTTCTTTTTATGGTACTCCTTTTTATAACAGTCATGGACCATATCAACTAATTTATCAAGCACCTATAACTCTCCTCATTTATTTTACTGAGGTTGATCTCATGCATCTCATATTCTTTGGGGTTTACTTCAAACTTGTCTCTATCTTTGAGAGACATGGTCATTGTAGTAACTATCTTGCCTTTGGCATTCCTATTGGTGGTGTACAATGCTCAAGCCCTCTTAGGTTTCTTGGGTGGTGGGTATGTTAACTCCCTCATGACATCTTGGATCAAGGGTGTAACAGAGGGATGATCTAGATATTTTCTCTTGTGCTTTTCGATTAACCATTCTAACAACCTAAGAACATCTTCCTCTTGACTTATAGTGTTTATCTCAGACATCTCGATGCCACATCCTGCTCGGTCCCCAACCATGGGTAGAACATGTTCTTCCTTGAGAGGAGGATTCTTGGGGTCTTGATTTGTTGCTTCCTCCTGGGGTGATTTCTTTTTTGTTAGATTAGGTGAAAAACTAATCTCCCAAGAACACCTGCATGCATAACCCTGTCACATGGAAGAAGCAAATAACAGAAAACAAGAAAAGGCTATGGAGGCCAAAAAGCCAGAGGCATCATATGCACATGAAAACAATCTTTCATTATGATCCAATCTCTTAAGAAATACAAAGAGGTGAATCCTTATAAAAGGAATCACAAAACCCTAAAAGGGAAAACCCTAAAGAAAAATAAGATTCCTAAGTCTAACTTAAGTGTAGAGAATAATAGACTAATAATTAAATAAATAAATTATTAGCTATAATATGACTACTCTAACACCCCCCCTTAAGTGTAACTTAGGGAGAAGCTAAACAACTAAGGACTAAAAGATGCATGAAAACAAAAATGCATGAAAGAACAATGGGTCCCGGTAACAAGGCCTGATCAGGTACCCAAGAACAAGAAATAAACTAGATGAAGGAAATAAAGCCTCCAATCTAGGGAATGTCCCAGAGAAAGGAACAAGAAAGAGCATGAAGCATCTCTGAAGCATGAAGCTGCAAACACTGTCAGAAGAAACTGCTGGAACCCCCACTGAAATAGTGCATGACCAGGTAGAGAAGACAAAGTCTGAAGAGCTGATCAATCAAAGAAGTGGCCTCCAAAAGTAGGAATGAATGAGTGTCTATATAGTAGATGATCCATCTCACCGAAATGCATAGGTGCCTAGCCACTGCATCCGCCTAGTACATAGGAACAAAAACTGTATACGTAGATCACTCAACCGAACCAAGGAAGCAATAGAACCAACAGGTGAACCCACCCCCCCATAATGCTGAACAGGGAGAGGGGTGATAGGAACACTGAAATGCAATGCCAAAAACATCTGCAAGAAGAAGAATCAGGAACACCAATAGTGCAACAGAAGTACAAGCACATGATAAAGGGCGGTGTCATAGACACACATCATGGGCTAATGTCGTGGAAGGTACACTCACTTGACAAAGGTGGATGAGCACAAAAGGCAAAACATCATAACCCCCCATGGCACTTTATAACTGAGTGTGAGTACAAACAAACACAAGGAGTACAAGATCCTAGATATGCAAAAGCAGGCACTTTATCTCAGTGCATTTACAGAAAAAAAATGCTACAAAAGAAAATCATACAATGCTCAGAAGTCAGAAAGAAGAGTGAGCCAGAAGAATAGAAGAAGAGATCCTAGGACCTGTAGAACCCAAGTAATCCACCAGAGTGCAAAAATGCAAAATTTAGAGGAGAGAGAACCTGGGGCAGAATCTGGATAAAAGACCCTTGCAACTGAAAAACTCACAGAACCAGCTTTTCGACGATATATGGTGAGCCCAAAAATGAGTCTGGATGAGCGAGATATGGCTCCCGGAAGGCAAAAAATAAACAACACCTTTGATAAAAAAAAATACTATCAAAATAGTAGATCCAAAAACTCTAACCTCCATAAGCAAAAAGAGCTCGGAAAGAGCTTTTCGACGATATAAAGAAGTCCAAAAAAAACCTCCGTATGCTCCAGATAGAGCAAAAAAGGTCCAGGTACCTTTAAAAAGCATAAAAAAAAAAAATTTAAGCCCCTAGGGCTGGAAAAAGTTGAGCCCCTGGGCGTATGGCGCACACAGGGGACTAGAGCCAAAGCCCCTAGTCACCATAGGACCGTTGCTGGGGCTTAAACACCTGAGGGGGGCCAGCGGAGGGCGGGCCGGGTGGTGGAGGGCGCAGAGTGGAGGGCGGAGCCGGGCGGGGGCCGCTGGAGGTGGCCGCTGCTGAGGGTGCTGCCGGAGGAGCAGAGCGCTGGCTGCGGTGGGCGGCGGGGGCTCTGCGGTGGAGCGGAGCGGGGCCCACGGTGGGCGGCGGCGGCTCTGCGGAGGCCGCGGGGTGGCGCCCGGGTGGCCGTTGGGCGGTGCCTGGGAGGCCGCCCCTAGTAAATTTTTTTAATTTATAAAATCATCATCTCGATCCGTGTGCCAGGCCGTACGACCTGGTACCAAAATTTTTTTGCCTCAAATTGCAAAGGTGTCCAAAATGGACAAATTTTATATGGATTCTGGCTATCTCGTGCCTTCTAGACACAATGGTGGCATCCGTTTTTGCTCAAAATACCTCAAAATTTATTTTTTCTTTTTTGCAAGCAAAAAAGAAATAAAAAATAACGTCCTACTTCTTAATCACTTCAACAAAAACACGAACAACGAGCAGCAAGATGGCTCTGATACCATGTTAGATTAGGTGAAAAACTAATCTCCCAAGAACACCTGCATGCATAACCCTGTCACATGGAAGAAGCAAATAACAGAAAACAAGAAAAGGCTATGGAGGCCAAAAAGCCAGAGGCATCATATGCACATGAAAACAATCTTTCATTATGATCCAATCTCTTAAGAAATACAAAGAGGTGAATCCTTATAAAAGGAATCACAAAACCCTAAAAGGGAAAACCCTAAAGAAAAATAAGATGCCTAAGTCTAACTTAAGTGTAGAGAATAATAGACTAATAATTAAATAAATTAATTATTAGCTATAATATGACTACTCTAACATTTTCCACCTGAGAATCTGATTATGAACTCTCCTTTAGACCTAATTATGAAGTTGTTGTGTTTTGTTGTAGATTTGGTTGTGCGCCTAGTGGACGAGTAGATATAGGAATATCTAGGGGAGCGCTAAGTGCGGGGGGTACATTTGTTCTGATAGGTATGGTTTCCCCTTGTACTTTGGTTTTCTCCTCAACCCTTCTCTTTTCTTCTTCTAATTTCTTTTAGGATTCATCCTCTTGTTGTCTCTTATTGGAAGCCTCCAATTCTCTTTGCCTCTTTTTTGCAACCTTGACGACCTTGCAGTGATCCTCCTCTTTTGCTTGTGCTTGTACTTGTTTGGCCACCCTCTTACTATCTTCTTCATTTTTCCTTTATTCTTCTTAGGCTCTTTCCTTTTTAGCCTCTTGTTTTTATTTTGTCTCTGCTTCAACACACACTTTTGTTAAAAAAAATGCATACAACCATATGACAATTTCCACATAACCCATTATAGATATTATGTAAATAAACACTTAGAATCCACATGCAAGAGAATAGACAGCATACCCACAAAATGTGACACAAGATATACCCTGAGAAAACCCTCATGAGGGAAAAACTTAGACTCCAAAAGCATCCATCACCATGTATTATTTAGCAAACACCATTGCAATACAACCATGAAAGCCTTCAAAGTCCTAGCTACAACCAAGAAATCCATGTGAACAAGCATGAATCCACACATCCAATTACATACTTCCAACCTTCACAAATGCTACCTTTGGCTAACCTATCTAACCCCAACAACTACCCTTGTGATTGCTTTTATAGAAACAATCTCCCACAAAACCACCAAGTGGTATTACATAAACCATGTGCTAAAGCCATGTGCTATCTAACCCCATTGAACCACATTCAATATTGGGTAATTTATTTCTCCAATATTAAATAATTACATCAAATAATATCATAATGTTACAATACAACTCATCAAGAATATTCCATAGGAATCTCTACATATTGCACGTCCATCTAGGTGTAACATTTACATAATAAAATGAAATAATACAATAATAAACATTATTATGCAAGGTGTACAATACAATTTTCTCAACAATCTCCCACTTATTGTATACATTGCATAAGGGTCAATATGTAACCACTTAAATGAACAAGGGAACAATCCCTTCTATCACATAGACCATCATGAACCAAAGTACACCATGTGCTCCATCTAGGTACCCGCAACAAATCAATATTTACCATCTCATACATGAATGATCCCACCTCCTATTATGTCAATACCACATAACATACATAGAAGCCATCCAAAGAGAAATCCACCCAACCTGTCACATAAGAAACATAAATCATATACCAACTGATATCCCAAGCACAAAAACTTAGTCCAAAGGTAATCACATGTATCCGTAGTTGACAAAACCATAGTTGAAATATCACTGAAAGAAACTGCTAACCCATCTAACTATCCATACCTCTAAGGTATACCAGGTGAATCCCAAATCAAAATATCCAACCTGTAACCTGCAACCACAAGCCTCAAGTGCAATACCATCCACACACACACCAAGAAGCTCCCACTACATAGGTAATGTCAAATTTGAAATCAATCCACTCACAAAATCTCATAGAAGTGAATCCATATAGTATCAAGGACATCCACAACAACATGCAACATATAAACCAATATCCTACAAGAAAAACTCTCACAAGAAGTCTCCAACACTCTCCCAAGTTCTCTACAACCAAAAAAGAAAATTAGAGATGAATAACCATGCCATCTCTCACATGACACACATGAACACAAACCAGTCATAAAAAACTCCAACCAATCTCAAATCTAATATAAGTGAAACCAAACATCTAGGAAGATAACCAAGACCAAAGAGATCATACAAATCATAACCTGTATCATGTCCTTCTACACACACCTCTAGATGTCAACTGTGCCAAGTATGATCTCCTCCATAAAACCCCAAACAAGAAGCCACAACAACACCCAAACCATACCACATAACCAATCATGGATTTAAGCCTCTCACAAGAATATCAAACTCATAACCATTCCTAAACCAAGGAATATGCCCAATAAAACCATCTCCTAAACTCAACCATGATGATATCATGATAACAACATATGCACAAGGAGATAACCAATGCCAAAACTATCTTTCAAATAAACCCTTAAAAACTAACTCACACCATAGATCAAGATCCATATCCATGAAAGATAATCATAAAAATAATGCACCTAAGAAAAAACAAAGAGCTACACCTCTCAAGTAGTAAATCACCAAGTAGACCAAGAGTGGGGAATGAGAATGTTCATCAAGATATCCAAGTCTCCAACCAAGAACAATCTAAGAACACTCGCCTCTCAAGTCTATACCAGGTGAATGCTCCTCGATCTTCCTACTGAAACCATCAACCGTCCCAACATATACATCTCTAATCCCAAGAGAAAAACAACATCACCTCTGTCTCTAAGCATCCATGAGCACTTGTAACCAATCAATCTATGCCAACTCCAAATGCAACATAGCAATATCATGAAGTATCCAACAAATGATCAATGTACTCAATACCAAGAAACTAAACTAAGATCAATGTTACAAATCCAACCATGGAATCAAGATCATAAACATGACAACCATGATCTAAATCATCTCAACCAAAGAGATACCATGCTCCATATGAGCATACCATAACATGCCAAAAATCTAAACACGCATCAAGAGTATACCATGACATAATAATGAAACTATCCTAAAACCAAGGATAACATGTAAAATGAAAGCATAAACCACACCTCTACCAGGGACCCCATGAGTCCTCAAGATGTAACCATCTCCACACACCATGTAGATTACCACCACCTCCAAGTGCGCCAACAAATGTCAAAGACACTTCTACAACAACATGATCTAAGACATCCTCCAACATCTGCAAGCACTAAGTACATATCACTTCCAAAAACTCCCACTCAACCATTTTACTGAGTCACCCATGGCATCATGATATCCATCTCCTATACAAAGAAGATACAAAACCTCCAACAAAAAAACTAGGAACCAATCCTGCACCACCACACCATCACTATCACAAGCTCCCACTAAATCGTGTATCCAAGCTATCCATGACATCATGGTAAAACCATCCTCTAACATGAGAATCAACCAAGGCATCAAACCATCAAAGAACTCAAAGCTAACAATCATGAGATCTCCAAAATAAACCAAAATAACCATGATCCTCAACCAAGAAGATATGCCACCATAACCAAATCAGGAATCCAATCAAGTAATCAATAATTAAAGTACCTGTCAACATAACATAGTCAACCAAAATCCTCCACCATGACTGTACCTAGTAACAACATCTCATCCCCTCCACATGATTAAAAATTAATAAATTATGTGATAAAACCATGCCACTAATATAAATATGTATCAATAATGAAAGATCATGGGCATAGACAACCCATATCCAAGCCATAAATACAATTTGTAAGTATAGACCGCTTACATAACTGCACAACATGTAGACCCAATAATGCAACATACATATCCAAACCACATACTGATACCATGTATGTGTGCTATAATTGTGTCACACTTCTATGGATCATTACATGCAAGGAAACTCAAGAATGAGCCCTCACAAATTGATCCATAGCTCCCTAGGCATGGAGTGCAAAGGCTTTTAAGAATGCTCTCAGCTAGAGCTATTTAGCCTATAACCTTGCTAGTAAACCATGCAATGGGAGATTCAATAAAGACAAGGGCAAGAATGCCAATATCCTCAAGAATCAAGAATGAAAATGCAATGCAATGCTATGCTAGAAATGGAAATGCAAGCTAAGCTATGAAAGAAAATATGCAAGTGTTACAACCCAAGCTAATTAATCTATGTGAGCTAATCTAGAGCATATAAATGAAGCTAATCTAAGAAAGCATAAATATGAAGCTAAGCTAAGAATGCAAGAATGAGATGTAGAATGCAAGAATGAGATGTAGATGCTAAGAATGCTCCAAATCTTCAAAAGCTCCAAAGTGACCTAGAAAACCTGCAACATAAAGTTAGCATAAAAAGTTGGGGATCTAGAATGAAGAAGAGAGCTCTTCTTTTATAGGAAATGAGGAGAAATGGACCATGGAGATTAAGAGGCAAAAGATTTAATCAATGGTGGAGCTTAAAAAAGGAGCAATCCATGTGCACAAGTATCCTCCAATGAGAAAATAAGAGTTGACTTTTGTGTCCATATGAGACAAAAAGTGTTTTTTCCCTTTTTATAAAATAAGAATAATGCTTTATTTGTGCAACTTAGGATAAGAGGAAAAGTGGGGGCTTTTTATTTATTAAAAGGGGAGGAAATATTCCTTTTAAATAAATAAAAACTTAGGATAAAATGGTTAGCCCATAGAAAATAATCAAATAAATGATAGAGCTAGGATTTGATCAAGATTAAGCAATTGTTGATTTAGCAAAAGGGGCTAATAGTCTAGGGGACCATTTTTGGGTGTATACAATGTCAACATGAGACTAATCTAAAATATAAACTAAGTATACGATTACATAATAATCCAAATCTCCAAAATAAACCATGCCATAAACTCACAATGTCATCATAGTCAAATTAATTCATAAACAGTTCAGATTAATATATCAAAAAATAAATCATGTCAAACTTGTACCAAATCTGAACCAATGTGTAGATCTCTCCAAGAGCTTTCTGTTGACTATTTGAAGTTCAAAATCTAACTTCATATGCCCAAGTTATGCTCGTTTGAAAAAAAATAGCCTCCTAGGCCATAAATACAATAACTTGGATCCCACAAAATCACCAATATGCCCACAAAAATTTATTTCCTTCTCAGGTCTGACCCAACCCCATTTAAAAAATAAAATCATATAATAACAACATCATCAAATAAACAACTGGCATATCTTAATTTTTTATTTAAAAAATAAAAATTAACAAAGTTTTTATCAAAAAAAACTTTTTTAATGAATAGTCCCATTTCTATTAAAAAAATACAAATGTTACATATTCACAAAAAGGGGTAAGGGGATATAAGATCACCTTGCAAGAGTTCACATGACGCAAGGCTGGAAACAAAAACTATTCATAAAAAAAACTTATAAAGCAAGCCTTCAGGATGCAAGAGTAGTGCCAGTCGATGGGGGAGGATCTTTATCATCAGAACCCCAAACATCCTTGGGATTGGCAAGAGGGTTGGGAACTGACCACCCATCAACAACATCATCATTATCTTCTTTTTCTTTCTCCTTCACCCATGGTGAATAAATAGCCAGAGCCATGCGGGGGAAGGACCACTTGGAGGAGCTGGCCTCCGGCCAAGTAGGGCCACCACGAGCAACAGGAGCAACAAGAGGGGTAGGAATCACCAGGGACCATCCAAAGTCACAACGGGGCGGAGAAGATGAGCGATGTCGCCAGCCAACATCGTTGTAATACTCCAAAAATGGGCTATAGGTTCATTAACCTCCTATATCGACATATCGAATGAAATCAACATTGAAGTCCTAACCTAAGGCACATCTAAACATCATCGAATCCTAATTAATTATCCTAAATTCTGCATTAGGGAATATTCCTATTTATCAATAATTATCTTTGATTTAATGATTATTTGGCGATAAATCATATTTATCCTAAAAGTTTGATTAATTGAATATTTTGAATATTTAATTAATTAGATTTAATACTGCCACTTAATTATTTAATTGGATTTAATTATATTTATTCCTAAATTATATTATTTCATTTTGACAATAAATCAAATATCCTATGATTAATTGATGAAATTCTTATTTAATTAATTAAAGCAAGTTGTCATATTTAATGATATTATTTTAGAATAAAAGTTTAATTTAATAATTGATTAACCCATAAATCAATTGTTTTATTTTCAAAATTAGTTAAGTTGAGGATAAATCACTTTATTTATTTATTTAATTCATGATTAATTATGCATATCCAAAAAAATATTTAAACTATAAATCAAAAAATTAATTCAAGTAATTTTAAAAAGAAACTCAACTCTCTTTTGAGTTAAAAGTTGATCTCAACTTCTGATTTAAATCAAAAAACTATTTTTACATAATTTATTATGAGTTAACTATCTTTAATTCTTTGATAACTCAAAAATCAACCTGAGTTTATCTGAGTGATTTATGGCTTTTTCCATGCATCCCCAAAGCCCTGAATTTCTATAAAACCAAGGCTCAGCTCTTCAATCTCATATCTCATAATTGCGCAAACTTATGCTGGCGAATTGGTATCTAAAGAATCGAAGCTTCTTTTGTGAATCAAAAGAACTTTGTGAGATCATTCATATTTTAGCATATCATTGTTAGATTAATTGTATTTCATATCAATTTTCATATAGAATAGATTCATATCAGATTTCTCATTCTTATTGCTTAGAAAACCCAAAAATTTAGATTAATTTGCATGCATTACTTCATTGTTATCTTGCATTCAAATCCTTCATTTAGGTGTCATCAATGTCACTGGTCTCAGTTCAATCTGAGAAGATCATACTTGTGTGCTATAATTGTGTCACACTTCTATGAATCATTACATGCAAGGAAAGTCAAGAATGAGCCCTCACAAATTGATCCATAGCTCCCTAGGCATAGAGTGCAAGGGTTTTAAGAATGCTCTCAGCTAGAGCTATTTAGCCTATAACCTTGCTAGTAAACCATGCTATGGGAGATTCAATGAAGACAAGGGCAAGAATGCCAATATCCTCAAGAATCAATAATGAAAATGCAATGCAATGCTATGCTAGAAATGGAAATGCAAGCTAAGCTATGAAAAAGAAATATGCAAGTGTTACAACCCAAGCTAATTAATCTATGTGAGCTAATCTAGAGCATAGAAATGAAGCTAATCTAAGAAAGCATAAATATGAAGCTAAGCTAAGAATGCAAGAATGAGATGTAGAATGCAAGAATGCTTTAAATCTTCAAAAGCTCCAAAGTGACCTAGAAAACCTGTAGCATAAAGTTAGCATAAAAAGTTGGGGGTCTAGAATGAAGAAGAGAGCTCTTCTTTTATAGGAAATGAGAAGGAATGGACCATGGAGATTAAGAGGCAAAAGATTTAATCAACGGTGGAGCTTAAAAGAGGAGCAATCCATGTGCACAAGTATCCTCCAATAGGAAAATAAGAGTTGACTTTTGTGTCCATATGAGACAAAAAGTGCTTTTTCCCTTTTTATAAAATAAGAATAATACTTTATTTGTGCAACTTAGGATAAGAGGAAAAGTGGAGGCTTTTTATTTATTAAAAGGTGAGGAAATATTCCTTTTAAATAAATAAAGACTTAGGATAAGATGGTTAGCCCATAGAAAATAATCAAATAAATGATAGAACTAGGATTTGATCAAGAATAGGCAATTTATGATTTAGCAAAAGGGGCTAATAGTCTAGGTGACCATTTTTAGGTGTATACATTTGCCCCTCTTTGACTAATGTGTGATCGATTTGGGAACACATGCAGTCAAAGAAGAATTGAAATGTGAGATCGATCTGGGATCACAAAACAACTCAAATATGAGGTCGATTCGGGATCATATCCGGACAAAGCATAAATAAAGGCCTTTGAACATGAGGTCGATTCGGGATCACATTCAAAGTAAGAGATAAGAATCTCAAATTTGAGCAAAAGCTCACAAAAGATGTCTGAATCAAGAGAATCAAGGAATCGGGGATGAGAATCCCATAAATACTGCCCCCTCAGAATCAAAATTGAAATCAAGTAGAGGAGAGACAGCAAATCGATAAAGATTTGATCAAATCAGAATGAAATCATAATCAAAGGTAAATGATAACAGGATAACCATTAGGCAATGAAACATGCCCCAGCGATGAGCTAGAAGAAAAGAGATAGGGCGAATGAAAGACTAGAAAATTGAGAGACATGAAAAGAAAGAAATTCTACCGAAAATCAAATTATGCCTCAAAAAGTCAGTCAACTGCTCAGAAGAAAGGGAAAATTTGGAAACACGACTTGGATTTTGATTTCGAGTCCAAAAATGGATAGCAAATGATGTGATATGAAAGACCAAAAATGAAATATATGATCAAGAAGAATCAGAAAATGAGCACAGTTGACCAACTAGTCCGTAGATGATAAAAAGGAAAGCTCTCTCCATATGCAAAGTGCAAAACTAATCTAACATGACCCTAAAAATGCAAGCTACTATGAAAGTGGTTGACTTGCAGTACTTTTTATGCTTTTTAGGATTTTTTCAGCATCATATATGAATTTTTTTGGTATTTTTTCAGGATCATAAAATATGTACAAAGGATGCCCCAAACAGAAACAAGCATCAAGAATCTGCTTCCTCTGATGTAGAGAACTGATAGGCCCCAGGCCCAAATGCTGCAGTTGTGATGATAGGAGGTCTCAACCAGTTCGACCAATAATAACCAGCCCTAAGCAATGTCAGAGCTAGCGGAGGATCGTTAGAATGTGATCCACATATGCCATTGTGGATTTCAGCTAGTACTTTTTCTGACTCCTCTATTTCTAGACACTTAAGGAGAGTTCTATCTAAACCCTTCCTATACAAGTCACCAGAGACAAAGGCAAAGTGTAAGGGATGGCGAAAAGAATGGCATGGTGGAAGACATGAAAAGATGGTAGGATTGGAAGATTTGTGAGCAGGATAGCGTAATTCATCCACTAGGAACTTGAAGCGAAATTTATGCTTTTTCATTTGTAAGATGGATGTTGAAGTAACCAAGGCATTACCAACTTTGTTCTTAGCTCTAGGAATGGGTTGAAGTGTAACAAATATGAGATCATGCTTGAAGTAGTGCATCATTTTTTTGTAGAGAATCAGCTTGTCATCTTTTATTTGATAATCAATATTTTTGAGTAGATTTTTATTTTTACTTTTCTTAGGTTTGGATACTGCCACAATGTGGTTTTCGCCATCCGACCATTGCTCTTTTCTTTTGACTTGATGACTGTGATGTTTGATTGTTGATTCAATCTTTTTTGTGGCTAGTTCACTGGTGGAAGAAGTAATAGGTGTTGATGCAAGATGAAATGAAGTGACTGGTTCAATAGCATTTATGCGAGGGGCATCATCTCCGGTAACAAGAGAGGTTGAGCCTATAGGGTAAGCTCCAAAAGTAGCTAGATCTAGACTTGTCATAGAAGAACTAGCGTGGTCCGCTAAGGCAATACAAGGAACAAACTCATCAAACCCCACACAAGACCCATCAACCACGTTGGGATGGTTACTACAAGAATGAACCATATCAACATCCATATCATCAGTAGATATACATTTTTCTCCCCAAAGAAGTGAAGTAGAGGGAAGATCATCTCCCATGTGAGCCATAGTGTGCAGCGGTGACTCATCTATATCTGTGTCTGAATTACTGAGTATGGGAGTATTTCTAGAATCCTCTTTATAGATCCACTCTTGAATAGCTTGTTCTTCTCTGTCTGCTTCTAAAGGAAAGGATGAAGGAACAAAGGTATCAAAGATCACCATAGCAGAAGTGGAAGGCTTCATCTGATCAGAAGGTCTCCCATATGACCTAGGAGAAACATGTATAGAAGAAAAGGAATCCAGCGTATATTCACCCATACCAAGGCTCATCATCTTAAGTGATTTCTCAGCAGCAGCTAGAGACGTACTAGGATCAACAAAAGGTTCATTATGAGGAACAAATTTTTCAGTAGCAGCAAGAGCATTAATAGCAATAGTATGGTCTCCAGGAATCACAACCTCAGTGCCATTGTATGGAAATTTGACGCACTGATGATAAGTGGAAGCAATAGCCTGCATGTCATGGATCCAAGGATGACCCAAAAGAATGTTATATGCAAGTGGGATGTCCAATACTTGGAAGCTAATATCTTTCGTGACAGGGCCCACTCGGATAGGTAGCATGACAAGACCTTTGGAAGATCTTTCCACTTCATCATAAGCTTTTATAGTAATCTTCTTCTTGGAATCCACAGCCAATTCTGACAAACCCAACTATTGTATGACATTGAAAGAAACAATATTTAACCCTGCACCATTGTCTATCAGGACTCGACGGACTCGGGTATTGTAGACTAGAACTTCAATGTGTAAAGCTAGATTATGCGGGTGAGCAATAGATATGTCATCTTCTGTAGAAAAGGAGAGAGATAGCGGAGATGAAATGTGGTTGACCATAGCCTGAAATTGATCTGGATCAATGTCATTGGGAACACATGTTGTACGTAGAGCTTTATCAAGAATCTCTCTATGCGAAGGGGATAACCGAAGCAACTCAAGGATAGATATTTGTGCTGGTGTCTTTTGCAAATGTTGGACAAGATCATAGCTAGGGGTGGCTGAAGGAGCCACTTGTTTGGAAGGCAAAGCTTGTTTGGGATCTTGCGCAGTTTTAAGGGCAACCTTGGCTTGCCCCCTAGTAACAACATTCAGTGTCTCACTTTGGGAAGATGAACTATCACGTGTTTGCAAGATCAACTTTGGCTTACCATGATTGGCTTTATTATCATCTCGAGACCTCATCATTAGAACACTCTCAACGGGCTCTACCATGTTAATCACAAGCGTATTAGAAGGATACGTGTAATTGATCTTTGCATCATGATTCTTCTTATGTGTTTGAGAGGTTTCCCCCTTATCATGCTTAGGTAGAGGATCTTTGAAAGCTACGTGATCAGAATTTTTAGTTAAGCCATCAATGGAGATTGTGCCGTTCTCAATAAGATCCTGAATATCATCCTTAAGCCTAAAACAATTATCTGTTGGATGTCCCTTGTTTCTGTGATAATGGCAGTAATGATCCTCTCTCCACCAATCAGGCTTATTTATCAGATCCCAGTTACCAGGTTTATCAGGAAGCGTAAGATATCCATTGTCAACTAAAGTCTTAAGGATGACATCGTAAGGTTCTGCCAACTTGGTATAGACTCGCTTTCGAAATGACTTCTTAGGCTTATCTGCATATTGAGGTTTAGGATCATTGTGAGTGTTGCTAACTTCTTGTTGTTTTGCTGCATAGATAGCATTGGAGAGATTGAAAGCGGGCTCTTTAACTTTAGGAGCATCAACAACCCCATCATTAACAACATACTTGTTCTTACTCCAAGGTTTGTTCTTGTCTTTGCCATTTCCTTTAGCATCTTTATTAATAACAATATCCCCTTTTCTTATAGCTACATCCTCAATTCGATATGCACTTTTAACCATGTCATTGAAAGAGGAGAACAGTTGCTTCCTTAGATCATAATATAGCTCAGACACGAGTGTTGATGAAAATGTCAATCTTTTCTCTTTCAGGTAGCTGACAAGGATATCAAGAATACAATGACCTCCAACATTGTAAGTAAGTTGCAAATGGCTCACCTTGATGTTGTCTTAGATTACCGAGATCTATCACAGTGATAGGTTGTTGGATGTTGTAAGAGTACTGTTGGGTAAATCGCTGAGCCAACTCATCAAAAGTCTTAAGAGGTGGTGTCAATTTTGCAAACCATTCCAAAGCTTGGCCTCTTAAGCTTCGAGGGAATAAGCGTAGAAGATATGTGTCTTCATGAAGAAAGTCCATACTAAGAGCATAAAAATGATGCACATGGTCATGAGGGTCACCATTTCCATCATACTTGTCATATTTAGGAACCTCAATATCCTTAGGAAACGGGACCATGTATAGATCTTTATCAAAAGGAAGAGCACAAATTGATTCTACAAAAGAGACCTTTGGAGGCTCTCTTTCTAATGCCATTTGGGTAAGGCGTTGATTTGTCCGATGTAATTCTTCTTGAAGGACTTCCAATTCAGTTGGTACTCTTTGTTGGACAATTTGTCTGACATCATACCCGGGAGGAAGCTTGTATCCTCTAGAAGTCATATATTGAAAATATTTATCGCCATTACGCTCTAAAAGCTTATGCATCATTCGTTGGAAATCCACATCTTGTTCACATCTCATAAGATCCTCACTAGAAATCTCATCATTAGCCTCTACCTCATGTTGAGAGGGAGGAGGTCTAGGAGGTGAAGAAGGCATAACAAAAGTTGGCCTTGGAGGAGATCTTGGTGGCGTGTTGTTGTCATTGTTACCATTGTTAAAAAGAGGTCTATGCTCATGATTACTAGTCTCAGGTTGCTCATGAAATGTCCCTCTATAAGCCATGCACCTAGTAGCATCCATCCTTTGTTGATTGTGTTCTTTGTCTAAGCGCGCTTGATTATCCTTACGCTCAAAGTGTTCTTGCAAGAGTTGAAACTTTTCTTGTTTAGTCAAAGTGAGGGAGACACTGTCTGTGTTTTTGGGGGTCTTGAATGCGGAAAAGAGGAAACCTCCTTTATACCATGGTGTAGCCTTAAAATTCTCAGATTGGTCAGAACTAGAACTGTTGTTGCTAATGGGTGCTTTTGAACGTCTAGTTGGAGAAGGTAACTGTGTATAATTGAACGGAGGATGACTCTCTTGCTCAAATTGAGACCGAGTTGTAACCGGCATGAAAAGAGATGTTGGTTGACTAATAGAATGAGACAAAGTTTCTTAGATTTGAGATAAGAAAAGCTAATAAAGATCACTTGTCAAAGTAGGACAATAGAGAGATGGCTCGTCAAAAGTGCTCAAGCACTTACAGCAATCAATTGACTAAAGCCGAGCAACAAGCAAGAAGCTCAATAAGCAAGTAGCTAAAGAGGTAACTGTGATACGACAAGTGATCAAGAGTAGCATTTGTTAAGCTCAATCCAGTAGTTTTAGCTCATTTGTTTCAGTCTAGAACAAATCTAAACATGTAAGTAACAAACTAGTTTCAGGTAAGAACAGAAAAGGACACTCTACAGCAGGTTAAAGTGCAAGTTTAGCAACTCCGAATTGTAGCAATGACAGGACAGTAGAAATGACTCAGGATTCTTGGTTGAGGGTATGCAAGGATACTTCAATATCATATGACTCTTGACCAGTGAACGTGAAAAACTCAGTTTTGAAGCACTTGGACCAAATTTGTAGATTGAACAGTGTAATTTCTCAGTTTGACAAGTAGTAGCAATAGATAAAAGACAGGTTTGCAAACAGTATGGGATCAAACATGTCATAGAACACTTGAAACAAGGGCAAAAGAAACCTTGCCAAGATAGGCACTTGTGATATCAAAATAGAAAACCTTATGAATGCTACCGTGTGTTTGAATGTTGAGAATGTTTACACGGGCATAGCACAATCGAAGACAATTCAAGCAATTACTACCTAGAAAGACAAGGCTCATTACTTAACAACTTGGCCCACAACTTGATGCTCCCTTGCCTCACACCAAGTGGTTGCCCACAAGAGATATTGGCGTTGTCATGGAAGTGTCAAAAGACACAACCAAAGGAACACATATGGTGAGTGTTTTGGGGTGATCCGGGTAAGTCCACTTGGATCAATCCTTGAACCAAGAAGCTAAGTGGCTAAAATAGGGTGGCCTCTAACCAATGGTTCATAGTAAGGATTTCCATTCATAAAACCCCTCTTGCTCCTCATAAAGGACTAGGACCTCGTGGCCTCAAGAGTACCTTAAGCATTCTTGCTCAATGCTTTCCCCATGGTCACAATCCCATGAGCTACTAACATCAAGCGAAGACAAGTGTTATGTCTACCAAGGTTTTGTGTCCTCGATAGCCTTGAGATTATAGTGAGTTGGAATCACTTGCCACCAAGGAAAATGATGACAAGGTTGTCCCCACTTGGGTCGTTCCTCTTGATTGCTCAAGAGCAGGCCCGCTAAAGGATCCTAAGCTAAACAAAGAATGGATCAATTCTTGAGGTTCAAGGTTTTTGGTTCACCACAAGGGTGAAGAGCATACTCCCCTATCTCAAGAATCTCTCCCACACACACCAAGCAAAGATTCAATTACCCCCTTGCTTTCAAAATCCCAAGATGGGTCAAGATTTCTGTTTCACCACAAGGGTGAAGAGCATACTCTCCTACCACCTCAAAATTTCTACAACAAGGTATTAAGTGCCTATGAAAGGAAACAACTAGTATATGCCGCACTTAATAAAGAAAGCAATTAAACAAGCACTTGATTTGGTTTTTATGCTTAGGGCAGCCCTGCAAAAACCATTAGTAGCCCTCTTTGACATGCGATTTTAGAAAATTTCAAGCAAGAAGCACCTACAACCACAACTTGTTAGACCAACAAGAGTTAGGAGAATCAAAATCCAAAATCTAACAATGATTAGTACATGAAAAATCAGATAATGTGCAAAAATAACTGATCAAATGATATTGGAATGATGCCATCACTCACACAGCTAGATTTCTCAGAATCTACGGTCGCTAGTTGGCCATGTATAGAAGGCATTCCTATGAAGCCAACACCAAAGCTCTTTGGAGTGCCTCTGAATATCTGGCTTTGAATCCCTTTGATTCAGAGCTTCAAGTTCAGCTTGCTAAACTCTGCCATGAAAAGTAGATTACTAATAATTATGTTGCTTAGGGAGCGTAAATCAAAGCTCACCTCCATTGGTTGGAAGTGGGTGATCACGACTCCAAGGAATTCTTCCAAGCTCTCAGGGCTCGTCATATCAATTTTGGGATCAAAAAAATCAAACAAGGTCATGAAACTCTTTCAGATCTTCCTGTTATTCTTTAGGCTTTTTTTCAACACTATGAAAGAGTGTTTGCTTCATAGGGAAATTCGGTTGCTCAAGATGAGGCTCTCAGAAAGTGTGTTTCTGTTACTCCAAACCAACTAGCGGTCGAGCAACGAGCCTTCTGTGAGCAACTTCTCACCATTAGTGACCTCAAAGAGGCTATTTTTTCTTTGGCTGATGACAAGTCCCATGGGTGTGATGGCTTCCCTTGTGAATTTTACAAACATTTGTGAGATTCTATAGGCCCTGACCTACATAAAGTTTATCTCGAAGCTTACCACAGTAAAAGTTTGGGAGCTATTATTAACATAGGAAATATTAAATTCATACCTAAAGTTGGCGACCCTGAGGATATCTATAATTGGAGACCTATCACCTTGTTGAATGTTTCATACAAGATCATTGCTAAGGCTTTAGCTCTCAAAATTAGACATCTCCTTCCTTTGATTGTTTGGCTGGAACAAACTGGCTTTATTAAGTCTATGTATATCCTTGACAACATCATTGTTGTCTAGGAAGGGATGGAATGGGCTCGTAAGTCCAAGAAGCAAACCTTGTTCCTTAAAATTGATTTTGCTAAAGCTTATGATCGCATTGAATGACCTTTCATTCTTTCTATGTTGTGGGCTCTTGGTTTTGGCCCCAATTGTTTGGAATCTGTTGAAATGCTTTTTGGTGATGCTTTTACTTGCATCTCTATCAATGGTGCCCAATTTGATGCCTTTGGGATTTTCAATTCTATTCACCAGGGTTTCCCTCTAGCTCCTACACTATATGTTCTTGCTGCTAAAGGTTTTGGTTACTTACTTTCCCACTCTGTTTCCTCTAGTTTGGTGTGTGGAATCTCTTTTCTTGATTCTTATTCTTAGCTTGTCATTGGTCACTTTGTTGATGATTCATTTCTCACTCTCATTGAGGATAAGGAAAATATCTCTAATGCCTTGCAATGCTTGGATACGTTTTGCCTTGCCTCTGGTTTGGCTATTCAATGGCACAAGACTCTTTGCTATAGACAATCCTTTCTTTCGACTCCTCCTTGGTTGGCTCAGTATGAATGGAAGTGGGTCCTACATGGGGAATTTTTTCACTTCCTGGGAATTCCCTTTGCTTTTCAAGCCTCTCCTGTGGATTTATGGGATGTTGTGCTTGCTAAAATTGAAAAGAAGTTGGATTACTAGATCACTAAGCCTCTCTCTCTTGCTGGGAAGTTCCATATTTTCTCAAAGGTCTTGGTTGTTATCCATATTTATTAATCTTCCTGCTAGGCTCCTTCTAAAGCTTCTTGTCTTAAGCTGGAGCATCTTCTCAGAGACTTCCTATAGGCTTCTATTGCTAACCATCATGGCTTTCACAGAGTAGCCTAGGACTATTGTTGCCTTCCCAGGGAGTCTGGAGGCCTTGGTCTTCTCTCCACCCAAAAGTAGGGTCTCACTCTTTGTGTAAAATGGATCATTTGTGTTCTCACAGGTGATGAAGCTTGCAAGATCTTGGTTAGGCATTTCATTTCTTTAGGATATCCTGCTCACCGACCAGCTTGGAAGGAGATTGGTCTTTAAACCCTTATTATTATGCGAGAGCCTATTCATATCCAAGGTACCTTCATTGTTAAGAGCATTTGGAAGGTCTGGGAAGTTGTCAAGCCTTGGCTCCGCTGGGTTGGTAATGGATTTTGTGATGGGTTTTCTTTGAACCAACAAAACCTTTGGTGGTCCCCTCCTTTTTCCATTTAGGGTGTCCCTCTTGCTAGGACTCAAGGTGCTAGTGCTCTTCATTTTTTCAAACATGGCATCAAGACCCCTAAAGACCTCTTTTTCAAAGTCTCTATGAGTCTTTGCTCTTGGGAAGAAATGTAGATCTAGTTTCATCTTGCTCATTCAGATCGTCAGAATTTTGACCTGTTGGTCTCTATTATTCCTGATCATTTGCTGCATAAGTTAGGTATTCATTTTGTTTAACCTTGGTAGAAAGACTGGAACTAGTACCCTGCTACACCCTTCAACAGTTACAAACCCAAGTTAGGATATTAGTGGTTAACTCCCCATCTCCCTATGATTAACACGCTCAACCAGAGATGGCATTTGTAGTCTTTGCATCAAAACTGGAGGTTTCACTTCCAAACCATACAGTCTGCTATTACATAACCCAAAATTTCTCTCTTTACTTGGTGCCTATTATTTCAAGTGCCCCCTTTGGGGCCTCAGCTCAAGCACCTGGGTGTGCCTGATCCTCAGTGTCCCTTTTGTGGGAATCCAGAGTCTTTTTTGCACATTTTTTGGTTATGTAGGAGAGCTCAACAGTATTGGCACTGGATTCATGATTTTTTAAAGCCTTTCCAGCCTGAGCCCTGTTCTTGGCACATGATTTTGTTGGGAGACTCCCCAAGGCTTCCTTCCAAGTTTACCCATATTTGGCATACTTTCAGGATGGAGATTTTGTTTACTTTATGGAAGGATATGAATGTTGTTCTTTTTTCCCACAACTCTCTTGATATTAATGGTGCATTGTACACTAAAGCTTTTATATGTAATAATGTAGTGATGCAGATTCAGGTGCAAGCCAACAAGGTGGCACTAGAGGTGGCCCACCTTCAGGATTTTCTTAATCATTGGGGAAATGCTTCTTGTACGGTTGTTAGAGTTCCTCCTAACTCTATTCTGTTGGTCGCACTCTGCTTTGGGGTCATTGTCAAGCTCGTAGCTCTTCAGCTCACCGCTCATGCACCCTGCGTTCGTAGGCTCCTTGCCACCACTCTCCTAGAGGTGGCGATTGTGTGTGTGAATTTTGCACCTAGCTATAGACACAACACTTTAGTAAAACATTAGAGGTTAGCAAAAATCAAAATCATGCAATAGAATGAAAACTAAACTAACCAGGTGATTTATTACCTTTTAGTAGGTGTGAGTATTGTATACACCTAAAAATGGTCACCTAGACTATTAGCCCCTTTTGCTAAATCATAAATTGCCTATTCTTGATCAAATCCTAGTTCTATCATTTATTTGATTATTTTCTATGGGCTAACCATCTTATCCTAAGTCTTTATTTATTTAAAAGGAATATTTCCTCACCTTTTAATAAATAAAAAGCCTCCACTTTTCCTCTTATCCTAAGTTGCACAAATAAAGCATTATTCTTATTTTATAAAAAGGGAAAAAGCACTTTTTGTCTCATATGGACACAAAAGTCAACTCTTATTTTCCTATTGGAGGATACTTGTGCACATGGATTGCTCCTCTTTTAAGCTCCACCGTTGATTAAATCTTTTGCCTCTTAATCTCCATGGTCCATTCCTTCTCATTTCCTATAAAAGAAGAGCTCTCTTCTTCATTCTAGACCCCCAACTTTTTATGCTAACTTTATGCTGCAGGTTTTCTAGGTCACTTTGGAGCTTTTGAAGATTTGGAGCATTCTTGCATTCTACATCTCATTCTTGCATTCTTAGCTTAGCTTCATATTTATGCTTTCTTAGATTAGCTTCATTTCTATGCTCTAGATTAGCTCACATAGATTAATTAGCTTGGGTTGTAACACTTGCATATTTCCTTTTCATAGCTTAGCTTGCATTTCTATTTCTAGCATAGCATTGCATTGCATTTTCATTGTTGATTCTTGAGGATATTGGCATTCTTGCCCTTGTCTTCATTGAATCTCCCATTGCATGGTTTACTAGCAAGGTTATGGGCTAAATAGCTCTAGCTGAGAGCATTCTTAAAACCCTTGCACTCTATGCCTAGGGAGCTATGGATCGATTTGTGAGGGCTCATTCTTGAGTTTCCTTGCATGTAATGATTCATAGAAGTGTGACACAATTATAGCACACATTTTTGGCGCCCACCGTGGGGCAGAGTAGATAGACTTTATCTTTTAAATTTTGCATTTTTGTCAATTTTCATCAATTTTTCGACAAGTTTTTAGCGTATTTTTTTGTTCTCTGGTTTTTCGTCTCAGAATATAGCACGATATTTCTTAGTATATCGCGCGATACTTCTCAATATATCACGCAATATACCTCTGTATACGCGTGCGATACTTCGCCTGTCAGAAGTATCACTTGGCTATAGTAGAGTATATCGCCTGGTCTTGGGCGAACTATCGCCTAGTGTCGGGTGAAATATCATGCAGACTGATAAGTATCGCCTGGTGTCGGGCAAGGTATTGCGCGATACTGTGTCTGTACCTGGCAGTGACCTATTTTTGAGCTATTTTATCCATCTTGCAAGTTTTAGGTTCTTAGCTATCTTACACTTAAATTGCATGAGCGGTGAGCTAAAGAGCTACGAGCTTGACAATGACCCCAAAGAAGAGTGCGACCAACAGAATAGAGTTAGGAGGAACTCTAACAACCATACAAGAAGCATTTCCCCAATGATTAAGAAAATCCTGAAGGTGGGCCACCTCCAGTGCCACCTTGTTGGCTTGCACCTGAATCTGCATCACTACATTATTACATATAAAAGCTTTAGTGTACAATGCACCATTAATATCAAGAGAGTTGTGGGAAAAAAGAACAGCATTCATATCCTTCCATAAAGTAAACAAAATCTCCATCCTGAAAGTATGCCAAATATGGGTAAACTTGGAAGGAAGCCTTGGGGAGTCTCCCAACAAAATCATGTGCCAGGAACAGGGCTCGGGCTGGAAAGGCTTAAAAAAATCATGAATCCAGTGCCAATACTGTTGAGCTCTCCTACATAACCAAAAAATGTGCAAAAAAGACTCTGGATTCCCACAAAAGGGACACTGAGGATCAGGCACACCCAGGTGCTTGAGCTGAGGCCCCAAAGGGGGCACTTGAAATAATAGGCACCAAGTAAAGAGAGAAATTTTGGGTTATGTAATAGCAGACTGTATGGTTTGGAAGTGAAACCTCCAGTTTTGATGCAAAGACTGCAAATGCCATCTCTGGTTGAGCGTGTTAATCATAGGGAGATGGGGAGTTAACCACTAATATCCTAACTTGGGTTTGTAACTGTTGAAGGGTGTAGCAGGGTACTAGTTCCAGTCTTTCTACCAAGGTTAAACAAAATGAATACTTACTTATGCAGCAAATGATCAGGAATAATAGAGACCAACAGGTCAAAAGTTTGACGATCTGAATGAGCAAGATGAAACTAGATCTACATTTCTTCCCAAGAGCAAAGACTCATAGAGACTTTGAAAAAGAGGTCTTTAGGGGTCTTGATGCCATGTTTGAAAAAATGAAGAGCACTAGCACCTTGAGTCCTAGCAAGAGGGACACCCTAAATGGAAAAAAGAGGGGACCACCAAAGGTTTTGTTGGTTCAAAGAAAACCCATCACAAAATCCATTACCAACCCAGCGGAGCCAAGGCTTGACAACTTCCCAGACCTTCCAAATGCTCTTAACAATGAAGGTGCCTTGGATATGAATAGGCTCTCACATAATAATAAGGGTTTAAAGACCAATCTCCTTCCAAGCTGGTCGGTGAGCAGGATATCCTAAAGAAATGCAATGCCTAACCAAGATCTTGCAAGCTTCATCACCTGTGAGAACACAAATGATCCATTTTACACAAAGAGTGAGACCCTACTTTTGGGTGGAGAGAAGACCAAGGCCTCCAAACTCCCTGGGAAGGCAACAATAGTCCTAGGCTACTCTGTGAAAGCCATGATGGTTAGCAATAGAAGCCTATAGGAAGTCTCTGAGAAGACGCTCCAGCTTAAGACAAGAAGCTTTAGAAGGAGCCTAGCAGGAAGATTAATAAATATGGATAACAACCAAGACCTTTGAGAAAATATGGAACTTCCCAGCAAGAGAGAGAGGCTTAGTGATCTAGTAATCCAACTTCTTTTCAATTTTAGCAAGCACAACATCCCATAAATCCATAGGAGAGGCTTGAAAAGCAAAGGGAATGCCCAGGAAGTGAAAAAATTCCCCATGTAGGACCCACTTCCATTCATACTGAGCCAACCAAGGAGGAGTCGAAAGAAAGGATTGTCTATAGCAGAGAGTCTTGTGCCATTGAATAGCCAAACCAGAGGCAAGGCAAAACGTATCCAAGCATTGCAAGGCATTAGAGATATTTTCCTTATCCTCAATGAGAGTGAGAAATGAATCATCAACAAAGTGACCAATGACAAGCTAAGAATAAGAATTAGGAAAAGAGATTCCACACACCAAACTAGAGGAAACAGAGTGGGAAAGTAAGTAACCAAAACCTTTAGCAGCAAAAACATATAGTGTAGGAGCTAGAGGGAAACCCCGGTGAATAGAATTGAAAATCCCAAAGGCATCAAATTGGGCACCATTGATAGAGATGCAAGTAAAAGCATCACCAAAAAGCATTTCAACAGATTCCAAACAATTGGGGCCAAAACCAAGAGCCCACAACATAGAAAGAATGAAAGGTCATTCAATGCGATCATAAGCTTTAGCAAAATCAATTTTAAGGAACAAGGTTTGCTTCTTGGACTTACGAGCCCATTCCATCCCTTCCTAGACAACAATGATGTTGTCAAGGATATACATAGACTTAATAAAGCCAGTTTGTTCCAGCCAAACAATCAAAGGAAGGAGATGTCTAATTTTGAGAGCTAAAGCCTTAGCAATGATCTTGTATGAAACATTCAACAAGGTGATAGGTCTCCAATTATAGATATCCTCAGGGTTGCCAGCTTTAGGTATGAATTTAATAATTCCTATGTTAATAATAGCTCCCAAACTTTTACTGTGGTAAGCTTCGAGATAAACTTTATGTAGGTCAGGGCCTATAGAATCTCACAAATGTTTGTAAAATTCACAAGGGAAGCCATCACACCCATGGGACTTGTCATCAGCCAAAGAAAAAATAGCCTCTTTGAGGTCACTAATGGTGAGAAGTTGCTCACAGAAGGCTCGTTGCTCGACCGCTAGTTGGTTTGGAGTAACAGAAACACTCTTTCTGAGAGCCTCATCTTGAGCAACCGAATTTCCCTATGAAGCAAACACTCTTTCATAGTGTTGAAAAAAAGCCTAAAGAATAACAGGAAGATCTAAAAGAGTTTCATGACCTTGTTTGATTTTTTTGATCCCAAAATTGATATGACGAGCCCTGAGAGCTTGGAAGAATTCCTTGGAGTCGTGATCGCCCACTTCCAACCAATGGAGGTGAGCTTTGATTTACGCTCCCTAAGCAACATAATTATTAGTAATCTACTTTTCATGGCAGAGTTTAGCAAGCTAAACTTGAAGCTCTGAATCAAAGGGATTCAAAGCCAGATATTCAGAGGCACTCCAAAGAGCTTTGGTGTTGGCTTCATAGGAATGCCTTCTATACATGGCCAACTAGCGACCGTAGATTCTGAGAAATCTAGCTGTGCGAGTGATGGCATCATTCCACCATTGAATCCAAGTAGCGTGGTTGTGGGGTCGATGCACTAAATTCCAGACTCGCAGGATATGAGCAATGGTAGAGGCATGATTCAACACTGACGTATTAAGAAAAAATGAGTTCTAGAAACTCGCGACACAACAGATTTCCATGTAATGGAAAAAAATATGGGGTAGTGGTCAGACAAAGTCACATCTAGTAGAGGAATGACAAGCAATTCCCAATCTTCAAAAAATGAGAAAAATATTGTGCAGTTATCATAACATGATCAAGTCTCTTAAATATGCGGTTAGTACCAACTCTAAAATTAGACCAAGTGTGCTAGACCCCACTCTGCCGATGACGGTTAGCATTAGAATAAAAAAGGCCCAATTTATTGTGCATATAGTACTATGCTTTCCACTCACCAGCTATCCATTGAAAAGGTAGAATCCCTTCTTTGTCAAAAGCCAACTCAACCATATTAAAGTCCCCACACACAACCCAAGTGGTCAGAGGCAAATTATCTTCCATCCAACACTAAAGTTGAGATCTTTCTACAAAATCATTTGGAGCATAAACATTAAGTATACCAAATGAATGATTATTGAAGGACATCAAAATCCAAATTATTCTCTGCATAGGGTCAGAACCATGAGCAATTATTGCAGATTGCAAACAAGGTGAAAGGATAGTAATAACACCACCTCTATCAGCTTCATGCTGAGAAGAAAACATAATGCCATCCAACCATATGATACGATAGGAAAAAGTAAGCAAAAAACCAGAGATCTTAACTTCTCATAAATACAAAATATCTAGACTTTGAAGCCTACAATGAGTATCCCAAACATAATACTTTCTATAGAGGTCGGTCAGACCTTGTACATTCTAAGATAAAAAATTCATAAAAACTCTTCCATATCTTCCTTGTCCTCAACAAAGGAGAAACTATTATGCAAAAAATTTGGGATGGAGCCAAAGCTAGAAAACAAATCTCAAGGTGAGACAAACCTCCACTTTTCATCTGGGTTTTCCATGTGACCATTAGGGTTGTGAGACCAATGCAATGTCTACAAAACAACAATTAAAGACACAACTTGTGAAGTATACACCACACTAGGGGTGGTAGTCTTCACAGCTAGGAATTTCCCCTGAGAAGCAGGGTTTGAAACTTGTTGAACCCATGAAGGCCCCTCAATGGCAAGCACTTTCTCTCCAGCAGGAGCTAGAGGTGGATGAGCAGAGGTGGAGGCAGCGGGTGACTGTTTGGGAGCCAAAGAGGTCTTGCATTTTCGCACGATAGTAGTCTATTCTTCCTTCTTTCTAGCCTTTGCATTTTTAACAGGAGCTTCCTTTGGTTGTGGCTTAGCCCGGGGAATGACCAAAGGGCAATCCTCGATCTTGTGATTTGCCAATTGGCACCTATAGTAGGTGTTGGATATGTTCAAGTAAAGCACCTTCTAGGAGAAGGTGTAGAAGCTGACCTGGATCTCTACAAAGTCCTTGAGGTCCTTAGAGAGGTCAACCTCAACACACACGTGCCTTTGCGAATGAGCATTGAAAATTTTACATGCTCCATAGTAATAACTTTGCCAAGGGTTTTGGCAATGGACTCAATAAAATGCCAACATGGGAAAGGGAGACCAAAAAATTCAACCCACACAAGAACCCTAAGTTTTTTGTCATTCAAGATAGTGAAATCTCAAGACCACCTTTGGAAAAAAAGCAAGGAGGAACGTACCAACCAAGTACCATGACTAAAAACTGCCTCAACTTGGGAAGGGTTAGAAAAATGAAACAGAAAAAAATCTTTACTAAGGTTTTGAACAGCCTCAAGGCAGACTCGTATTAGATATTGCTAATGCATGGAGAGGTGATTGAGACATTTAATATGTTTAATCACTATGTTACTGAAGGGGTACTCATACTGTTGTCATTTGTGTTTTGTCACTAATGTCAACATATATTTCTATGAAGGAACCAGACTGGTAATCACAGTGTACAAACACTGTATGAGTGTTTTAGATGTTGCGAAGTTAGATGAGAGTTCAGGTGGATTTTGTGATCTTATATCTGAGATGGAATCATTAGATGTTTCATATTGAGAGAGATACAACCATTTTAATGAAGACTGGTCACTGGACCGTGACAGTGAGAATTGACAGAGCTAGTCTATGGATTTCAAGGTATATCTTTCAGAGGATTTGGATTCAGGGTATGCGAGCTTGAAGGATGATAGATAGGGTACTAAAGGATGTTCATTGGTCAGTGCAACATATGGAATGATTGGTGAAGTCATTTGTGGCATGTGTTTTGGTGATGGCTTATTATGAATCTGACTCAGGAAATGAAGTGTGTGTTTTATTTGGTGAGCATAAATTAAGGATGTCAGTCCTTAATTATTATAATGTAATCATTGTAGACTTGTCCTAGATACTGTGTGTATCTTAGCAAGGGTTTATGTAATTATTTATAATTAGGAAAGCCTCATGGGTCGACTTGATCATGGTAAATTGTAATAAGGTATATATGTAGACTCTTTTCTTTGGAAAAGATAAGGATGGAATGTATGTGATATAAAGAGGTTGTGAAAGCTATGAGCTTGTGTCTACTGTATGTAGAGAAAAGGTTTACTTGTGGACTTCATTGGAACTGATCAAGCAAAGACAATTGCTGGAAAATAGTTCAAAATATTGTGTATTTATTTATATACACCTATTGCGAACAAGTGAGTTTTGATGGTGGATTTAACCTTCTTTGGGCAATGAGCCCTCCCTTTTGTTCTTAACTCCTAACATGGTCTGTCCTCTAACAAGGACTATGTACTGTAATGTTTCAATAAGTTCCTAACAGGGCTATATCTTCTAACAAAGATAACTATACTCTCAGTACATCATTTGTGGGTGCTAATTCCCACTGGGGTTTTTACCTTTAATAGGGTTTTCCCGAAACCAAAATATTGTGTTATTGTGTTGGCATTCACTGTGTTCAGTGGATCTGATATTATGGAGCTTAAAGTTTAAAGTTTAATATTCTATTATACAACTGATTCACCCCCCCCTCTTAGTTGTATTGTGGACTGTTATTCCTAACAATTGGTATCAGAGCTTCTAGTCCTCAGAGAGAAATCTTAATAGCTTGAGGTGATCTTGGAGATGACACTCTATAGGAAGGATGGTCCTAAATTTGATCCTGAGAACTTTGACAGTTGGAAGAACAAGATGCAAACACACTTGTTGTGTTTAGGCATAGACTACTAGATGATTACAAAGAAGAAGGTAGCCCTGAAGACTGAGAATGATTTTCTATCTGCTATTGATGATGAGAAGAAGTTATTCTTATATAACATGGTCGCGAGGGAAGCACTAATCAACACACTATCTAAAGGTGAGTTCACTGAAGTTAAATACTTAGATTTGGCACATGAAATTTGGAATAGATTACAAGCATTATATGAAGGAGACAAATATACCAAGCAAGCAAATTTACAAAACTGGAAAACAAAGATGGAAAAGCTGCAAATGAATGAGGATGAAAGCATTAGATCCTATGTTCAAAGGGTCATAGAAGTAGTAGTTTGAATCAGAAATTGTGGAGGCACTTATGATGAAGAAGTTATTGCAAAGATCCTTAGATCAATGACTCTTGTATACAAGTTCAAGACAATGTCTATTCAAGAGACTATATCCCTGACTCCAAATTTTAGCAAAGAAATGTTGATTGCAAAGCTAACTACTTTTGAAGTTGCGGAATTAGGAGAAGTTGTACCTGAAGTTGAATCTGCACTCAATGCATCCACACACAAGAAGTTGTTTGCACTTCCGAGCACCAGCAAAGAAGACCTAAAAGAAGAGCTTGGTGAGTATGCTGAGGAATGGGAACAAATAATGACAGAAGAAAGAAAGATGGATGAAATTGTTGCACTGATTGCTAGAAGAGAAAAAAGAGGTAAGGGTAAGTTTGAAGGAAAGTTACCCTTGAAATATTTTTCATGCAATAAGGTAGGTCATTTTGCATCTAGATGTCCTAAAAGAGTTTCTAAGTACAAACCTGATTATGCAAAGATTAAAAGGGACAGAGAATGTTATTATGCTAGTGAAGGAATCTCTAATGATGATGATTTAGATTATGAAGAGATTGGATTTGTTGCTATTAAAGATGAACTAGTACATGAAGAAAAAGCTTTAGTATCTCATGTTGACAAGAAAACTAAATGGATAATTGATAGTGGTTGTTCTCATCATATGACTAGTGATAAGAACAAGTTTGTTAAATTAGTAAATTATGATGGAGGTGTTGTGAGGTTTGGGGACAATCTCCCTAAATCTATCATAGGAGTAGGATCCATTACTCTATATGGAAACACTAATATAGACAATGTACTACTTGTTGAAGGACTGAAACATAATTTTTTGAGTGTCAAACAATTAATGGATAAAGATTTTTAGTTAAGTTTTGTTAATGGTAAATGATTTATCAGAAGCAAGGAAGAAAAACTGATTGGTACCAATTCAAAATCTAGAGGTAATGTATTTGAACTAAACACATTTGGAGCCTCTTATTTTGTTGCGAAGGTAGATGACAGTTGGTTATGGCATAGGAGATTTTGTCATGTTAATTTTGATAACATTGTGAAGGCAAGTATGGCTAATGCAGTAAGAGATCTACCGAAGATTGTGAAACCATCTAAAACTATATGCAAATAATGTGTTATGGGAAAGCAGACTAGAAGCAATCATAAAAGAAAAGCATATACATCAAAAGGAAAGTTGGATCTGGTACATATAGATCTGTGTGGACATACAAGAACAAAGTCATACTATGGTGAAAGGTATTTTATACTCTTTGTTGATGACTTTTCTAGAATGACGTGGGTTACTTATTTAAGAGAAAAATTAGAAGCATTTGATAAATTCAAGTTCAAAGAAAAAGTAGAGAATGAATCAGGTTTAAAGATCAAGTTTTCTAAGGTTAGATAGAGGTGGAGAGTTTGCTTCAAACTTATTCAATTCATACTGCGAAGAGCATGGGATAAGGAGACAAACATCTTCTCCTAGGACTCTACAACAGAATGTAATAGTAGAGCTAAGAAACAAGACTATACTTGATGCTGCTAGGACAATGTTGATTGAAGGAAATGTATCTCATGTACATTGGAGAGAGGCTATTGGAACAACATTGTATGCATTAAACAAAATTCAAATCAAAGAAGGTACAAGTAAGACTCCCTATGAACTATGTTTTGATCATAATCCTACTGTAAAATATTTTAGAATATTTGGTAGTAAATGTTATATCAAGAGGGATGATGAGATATGGAAGTTTGATGCTAGAAGTGATGAAGGAATCTTCCTTGGTTACTCTATTAAAAGCAAGGCTTACAAATGTTTCAATCTCAGATTGAGAAAGATGATTGAAAGTAACAATGTAAGAATAGATGAGAAGTTTCAGATACAAGAAATAATGTATGACAGTAATTAGATTTCAGAGATAAAAGAAACTACTACTGTTGCAGAAGAAGAAGAACTTATTGAGAAAGAAAGTGAAAAAGAGGCTTGTGATGCTAGCATAAGAAAGGCTATTGAGACTCCTAAAATGCCAAGGTATGTAAAAAATAACCATCCTGAAAATCAAATTATTGGCAATACCAGTCAGGGAGTGCTAACTAGATCAAAAGTTAGAGAATAAATTTGTTTGATTTCTCAAGTTGAGCCAAAAACTATAGATGAAGCATTTAAAGATGAATCTTAGATAAATGCTATGAAAGAAGAATTGGATCAGATAAAGAAGAATAATACTTGGGAACCGGTTCCTAGACCTAAAGATAAAAATGTAATAGGAACAAAATGGGTTTTTAGAAACAAAATGGATGAAGAAGGAATTGTTGTAAGGAACAAAGCAAGACTAGTGTGTAAGGGATACTCACAGCAAGAAGGCATAGAATTTAAAGAAAAAATTGCTCCTGTTGCTAGAATAGAGGTAGTAAGATTGTTCCTATCTTATGCTGCAGATAAAAACTTCAAAGTGTATTAGATGGATGTTAAATCTGCATTTCTGAATGGAGATCTTGAAGAAGTCTATATAGAATAACCAGATGGATTTCCTCTATGCGAAGATAAAGACATGGTGTGAAAATTAAAGAAAGCTCTGTATGGGCTGAAGTAAGACCCTAGGGCTTGGTATACAAGGTTAGACAAGTATCTACTTGGGCTTGGATTCAGAAAAGGTAATGTAGACAGTAATTTGTATTTAAGAACTAGTGAAGATGGAATCCTGATAATAGAAGTATTTGTAGATGACATTATCTTTGGAGGTAATGATGATCTATGTAAGAAATTCACTAAAGAAATGGAAAGTGAATTTGAGATGTCCATGATAGGTGAAATGAAATTCTTTCTTGGATTGCAAATAACTCATAGTGAGAATGGTATTTTCATTTCTCAGACTAAGTATCTCAAAGAATTGCTTAAGAAATTTGGAATGGAAGATTGTAAACCAGTAGGAACACCTAAGGTAACTGGTAACAAGCTAACAATTGATGATGAATCAAAGTGTGTTTTTCAGACTTTGTATAGATCAATCGTTGGACTACAATATCTGATTGGCACCAGTCCAGATATTGCTAATGCTCTTGGAATTGTGGCTAGATATCAGGCAGAACCCAAAGAAACACATCTAGTTGCTGTGAAAAAGATATTGAGGTATCTAAGAGGAACCATAGACTATGGCTTATGGTATGACAAAAATGATAGCTTTGAACTTCATGCTTATACTGATGCTGATTGGGTAGGAAACATTGATGACATAAAAAGTACTAGTGGTGGTGCATTTTTCCTTGGGAAAAAGTTGGTTTCTTGGCTAAGTAAGAAACAAGATTGTATAGCACAATCTACTGATGAATCAGAGTATGTTGCTGCTACTATAAATTGCACTCAGATTGTTTGGATGAAACAAATGTTGATAGACATTGGAATAACTTTTGATGAGCTAGTGGTTATCCATTGTGATAACACCAGTACAGTAAATATGTCAAAGAATCCGATGATGCACTCCAAAACTAAACACATTTCTATCAAGTATCACTTCTTGAGAGACAAGGTGGCAGAAAAGGAAATCAAACTAGAATATATCAGTACAAAAGAGAAAATTGCAAACATCTTCACAAAGCCACTACTGAGAGAGATACAACTATTTTAATGAAGAATGGTCACTGGACTGTGACAGTGAGAATTGACAGAGTTAGTCTCCAGGTTTCTGGTATATCTTTCAGAGGATTTGGATTCAAGGTATGTGAGCTTGAAGGATGATATACAGGGTACTGAAGGATGTTCATTGGTCAGTGCAAGGTACATAATGATTGGTGAAATCATCTGTGGCATGTTTTCTGGTGATGGCTTATTATGAAGCCGACTCAAGAAATGAAGCGTTTGTTTTGTTTGGTGAGCATAAATTAAGGATGTCGATCCTTAATTGTTGTAATGTAATCATTGTAGACTTGTCATAGATATCGTATGTATCTTAGCAAGGGTTTATGTAATTGTTTGTAATTAGGAAAGCCTCATGGGCTGACTTGATCATGGTAAATTTTAATAAGGTATATATGTAGAGTCTTTTCTTTGGAAAAGATAAGGATGGAATGTATGTGATATAAAGAGGTTGTGAAAGCTGCGAGTTTGTGTCTGTTGTATGTAGAGTAGAGGTTTATTGGTGGACTTCATTGGAACTGATCAAGCAAAGACAGTTGCTGGAAAATAGTTCAAAAGATTGTGTATTTCTTTATATATACTTGTTGCGAACAAGTGAGTTTTGAAGGTGGATTTAACCTTCTTTGGGCAGTGAGCCCTCCCTTTTGTTCTTAACTCCTAACAGGGTCTGTCCTCTAACAAGGACTATGTACTATAATGTTTCAATAAGCTCCTAATAGGGCTATATATTCTAACAAGGATAACTATACTCTCAGTACATCATTTGTGGGTGCTAATTCCCACTAGGGTTTTTACCTTTAACAGGGTTTCCCCGAAACCAAAATATTATGTTATTGCGTTGGCATTCATTGTGTTAAGTGGATCTGATATTGTGGAGCTTAAAGTTTAAAGTTTAATATTCTGTTATACAACTAATTTCCCCCCCCTCTCAGTTGTATTGTGGACTATTATTCCTAACAACTCCATGAGGAGTCCAGCTCTTGGCAACCCACTATTTGAGCATAGTTTTAGGAGGAGTGGGACCCACAAAATAACCTATTAAGGTATGTTTTTCCAACCAATCACAAGAAACATCAAAATCTTGCATGTTAAGCACAATATCAGGGTTACCTTGTGAAAGACCTTCAGGATGAACTTGCACGGGTGTTTATTCAGAGGAGGTGCCATGGCTTTCTAAAGCATCAACTCGAGCACTAGCATCAACTGTTGGGCTAAAGTTGGCTGGGGCCATTATAAATTAACCCTAATGATAAATCCTACAGTAAATGCAGTATGAAAAATGGGAAACTTAGAAGAAAAGCTCATATAGAGAGTTGTATGTATGAAACCCTAGCATTAAAAAAACTTCAAAAAAATGTGGTGGACTTTTGATTTATTTTTCCATAGTTTTTTATTTTTGAAAAAAAACTTTATTAAAAAATTATTTTTAATAACCCCGAAGGGGACCCATCGACGGTGGGGGAGGACCCACCACCCTTGATTGGGGTACGAGCTTGGACTGACACCCACGATGGAGGTGGGGGCTGACAACCCTACCATCGCAGGGACTGTACAGTCCTACTGTGACAGGGACTATTGTCCTTGTTGTCCACAAGGTATGAGATTGGGGGTGGTGGCTTGACCCTACACAAACATTTTTTTATTTTTTTTTGAAAAAACCCAAGCGCTCTGCGCTTTTTAATTTTTGATTTTTTTTAAAAAAATTGGGTTTTCAATTTTTTACCTGCAGACATTTTTTTTCTTTTAAATTTTTTTTTTTGCAAGCATCTAACAGGATTTAAATTGACGGCCATCACAGCTTGCAACTTTTTTTTGTTGCATTTTCATTCAAATTGGCCAAACTAGGGCAAATTTTATATCAAAATTCATGGAAAGTCCAACCCAAAAATAATGGTGAGGTCCATTTTACCTAGGAGGTTATTTTTGCAAACTCCCTAAAAAGACCCTAATTTTTTTCACCAACAATTTATCATGCCCAAAAATCTGCCAACAACCCATCATAACAACAAACCCAAAACCCTCAAATATGCAATAAACAACCTACAAAATCCATATATCTTATCATTTCTTACATTCATTTATGTATTCCCATGGATTCAACCTAGGGTTACAACACCACAACCATAGCTCTAATACCACTTGTTAGGAAACTTGCATACAACCATATTATGATTTCCCCATAACCCATTAGAGATCTTATGCAAATAAACACTTAGAATCCACATGTAAGAGAATAGAAAACATACCCACAAAATGTGACACAAGATATACCCTGGGAAAACCCTCATGAGGGAAAAATCCAGCCTCCAAAAGCATCCATCACCATGTATTATTCAATAAAATACCATTTCAATACAACCATGGAAGCCTTCAAAGCCCTAGCCACAACCAAGTAATCCATGTGAACAATCATGAATCCACACATCCCATGCCATGCTTCCAACCTTCACAAATGCTACCTAATTTGGCTAACCTGTCTAACCCCAACAACTACCCTTGTGGTTGCTTTTATAGAAACAAGTTCCCACAAAATCACCAACTGGTATTACATAAACCATGTGCTACCTAACCCCATTGACCCACATTCATATTGGGTACTTTATTTACTTTATTTCTCCAATATTAAATAATTATATCAAATAATATCATAATGTTACAATACAACTCACAAAGAATATTCCATGGGAATCTCTACATGTTGCATGTCCATCTAGGTACAATATTTACATAATAAATTAAAATAATATAATAATAAACATTATTATGCAAGGTGTACAACACCATTTTCTTAATAGGAGGGGATCCTCAACTTAGGACAGACTTGGTAGAGGCCAAGACACAACGTCTAGTTGCTGAGACATAGTTGCAGTTGGTAGAGTGAGACAGGGATCGCCTGCTTCAAGAGCTTCAAAGTTCATAACAGACAACCACCAACCAGGCCTCACAAGATTCTTACTATTATGTATTATATATTGGGGTAGTTCCAACTGGAGCGAGAGCACTATCCTATTCACAATTTGCTACCCAATCTGATGGAGCCGTATTGGTGCTAATGCCAGTGCTATCTAGAGCAGATACCCCTCCTCCTCCACCTTGAGATTAGGTGGAGGGAGGGAGTCAGTTCTGACTCCCCTTTCTTGTCTTATCCCTTTCTTATCACATTTTTGATGTACTTAATTTGATATATCTACATCAAGGATGCACCATTTTTGTATTCGAGACACTAATTTATATATATATATATATATATATATATATATATATATATATATATATATATATATATATATATATATATATATATATATATATATATATATATATATATATATATATATATATATATATATATATATATATATATATATATATATTGTGGGACATTCTAATTCATAGTTGTTATCTCTTGATGCTTATGTGTTGATTTCTGTGTATGCTCATATATGCTTTAATTTCTCTTTCCTTTTATGACCTGTATGTATATATCTCATGCCATGATTATGATGTTAATCCACATGTCCTCACATTATATGTTTCCATTAATACTGCATAACGTAGGTGTAGATAGTAATGCCTCTTCTGCTTTGATATCATGTTCATTCTAATGTATCACTATTTTATCTTCTCTTATATGTAGTCATGCATGTAATGATAATTTTTTTTAGCACTCTAGGCCCCTTTTATGATGATACTAACCTTGGTTTGTGCATATATTAGTCAAAGTTAACAAAAGATGTTGTAGTTGAATGCTTCAAGGGAACTAGAAATGTAGCTCTAGAATGAAAATGTAGCCTAAGACACGAGTCAAGTCACTGTTCCAATAGCCATTCATTTACCATCATTTGAGCTTTTGGGGCATTGGGGTCAATACAAACTTCACTAGTGTGAGAGCGACTATGGAGATATGAATATGACCTTAGTGAATAAGATGTAGGAAAAACATGTAAGCATTGAGGCATAGGTGCTGAGATGACTTGAATATGATTTCTAATTTTTTGTTTTACGATAACACCTATATTAAGGCACAAGCTGCCAAAATAACCAAGAGTGTCATCATATGTGCTACACACAAACAAAAGATAAGGAGATAATTCCAATCTCACCTAAGTGTCCAAATAAAGAGGGTCAAGGTATGTGTGGTGTTCCAATCGTGATGGAGGCTCTTATCACAGACACCTAGTTTATTAGACAACTTAGGATCATTGAAATCACACCACAAGTAGAAATCAAATAAAATGTGTTATGCCCCCATTTGTGAATCTCTAGTCAAGTAGACATTGTCGAGCAATCTTAAAAGACATACCAAGTGAAAATAAATGATAATAAATAGAACACAAGAAAATAGTTCAGTATATCTCAACCGTTTTCAGTTTTCTAGGATGTAGTTTGTGCTAGGTGTTAAGGAACACCTTTATGCATGTTTTGAAGTGCATATTGTGTAGTAAATAGTGCTAGATCTGATATGTGTTGAGAAACACAGTGATGTCCAGATTGGTAGTGTTAAAAAATACTATAGAATTGGGGTGTTGATAAGCACCAAGTGGTGTCAGTGGTAAATCATCCATTGGGAAGGAATGATAAACAAACTCAAGTTAATCTCAAGAGATCAATCAATTCATAAAGCACTGAAAACTCTAATAGGTGTACGATTGTCCCCAGGCAACAAATGAGAACCAACGACAAGACTAAGATCAGTTATAGCCCATGACGTGATAAGAAAATGAAGAGCGAGATGGATGCAGAGAGGCTGATGGAAGCACTAGAGCTTATCCATGCATTGATAGATGGAGTGCTAGTTACAAGTGATGCATGTTTGCCGGGTTTTAATGACTTGGGATTATTTTATCTTTTTCTACCAAGGTGCATGTTTCCAGGTTTTCACTAAGGTACTTTTATATTTTTTTTAGATTATTTTTTTGTATTTTTGAATATTTCATTTTTTTGGGGATACATCAAGATGTCTGTTTCCACGTTTTCAACAAGATGATCATTTTTTCAGGACATTATATACTTTTAGGATTTTTTTAGGACTTTATATTCTTTAAAAAAAAATTTAGGACTTTTATGCTTTTTAGAATTTTTTTCAAGATCATAAATTGTTGTACATAGATGAAAAATGTCTAGCTGTAGAATCATTTCAGGTGAAGAGAACTGAGAGGCTCTTTGAGAACATCACCTTTTTGAGTAGCTAGCTAATAAGCTCTACAACCAAATGCTACAGTGATGACAAAAGGACCCAGCCAGTTAGGTTCAAATTTATCCTTCTATTCTCGATGTTATTGATTCTTAGGGTTTTCTCTCAGAATGAGATCACCAACCTGAAAATCACAATGATGAAACTTCTTGTTATATCACTTACAAATTCACTTTTATAAACCCTCAAATGGTCAAATGCTTCTTTTTTGTGTTCATCCAATAGTTCTAGCTCTTGAAATTATGAAATAATGTAATCATCATCTGTGATAAGCCCATGTAATGATACCCTAAGTGAAGGTATCTCAACTTCGATTGGTAGGATTGGTTTTGAACCATAGACCAATGAAAATGACATAGCCCCTGTAGGCATTATAATTCTCATTTTGTAAGCCAATAAAGATGGATTGATTTGTAAGTGCCAATCTCTCCCTGACTTGTTAACCGTTCGGTGTAGGATTTTTAGGATTATTTTGTTGGAGGCTTCTGCTTGTCCATTCCCATAAGGATAATAGATAGAGGAGGAAAGATGCATTATGTGAAACTTAGTGTAGAGCTCATCAAATTCACTATTCTTGAACTGGCCTCCATTATTTATAACAATCTAGGAGGGGATTTCATATCTGTAGATGATGTAGTTAAGGATAAATATGGCTACTTATTTTCCTCTTTCTTTGATAAGGGGAACTGCTTCAACCCATTTGGTAAAGTACTCGGTACTTGTAATGATGAATTTATGTCCATTAGAGGATGAAGGGTAAATCTTTCCCACAAGATCAAAAACCCATTGTTTAAACGACGAGTGAGTAATGAAAGGTAACATGTCTTGAGCATGAACATGAATTAGGTTCCCATGGAAATGACATTTTTTACAAGTCTTAGAAAATTGGATAACATCCTTTTCCATGGTAGGCCAGTAGTAATCTTATCTAAGGATCTTTTTTGCCAAAGATAAACCATTCAAGTGTGATCCACATATACCCTCGTGAACTTCCCTAAGTGCTCTCTCAAAATCCTCACACTCTAAAAAACCTAAGAAGAGTACCATCAAGACTTCTCCTGGACAAGTCATTTGTGATCATGAGATATTAGGAGGCATTTCAGATGAGGTTCCATTTTTTATTTTGGGATAGAGAGTCAGGTATAGTTTGGTCTTTAAGGTAAGCATAGATCTAGCTATAGCAGGATGTATCCAAAGTAATGACGGTACAAACAATTTGGGAATCGAGCATGTCATTAGAAAGAAATGGGAGCTCTTCCACTAGGAAGTCATAGCAGAATTGGTGCTCTTTAATTTGTAGCATTGAGGCTAAGGTAGCCATGAAATCTGCTGCTCTATTCTCAGTATGCGGTAGCTGCTGGAAGGTATTGAACACAAAGTATTTCTTTAAGTCATTAACTAGTCATTTATATGGAAAGAGCTTGTAGTTTGATATTCATCAGTGACTTGGTTAATTACTAGCTGAGATTTACCATAGACATGGAGCTCTTCAATCTTCCATTCGATAGCTAGCTTAAGTCCATTGGCTAATACCTCATTTTCCTCCACATTGTTAGTGCATAGGAAGAACATTTTGTAAGCCTTAGGAATTTTGTAACCTTGTGGGGAGATGAACAAAACTCCAACACCTGCACCCTATTATGTGAATGAACCATTGAAGTACATTTTCCAAGGATGTTGCATTAGATGTAGAATAGATTCATCAGGAAAATCCACCACTATGAGTTGTGTGTCTTGTAACAATGCTTCTACTAGTTGATTGGCCAATGCTTTCCCTTTTATTTCTTTTCAATCAACATATGTGATGTCAAATTTACTGAGGATCATGACCCATTCAGCCGATCATCAAGTTAATGTTTCCTTGCACAATAGGTACTTGAGAGGATCAATTTTAGCTATTAGATGTATAGAGTAAGCTAACATATAGTGCCCAAACTTCTGAGAAGAAAACACTACTTCCAGATAAGCTTTCTTAATCAATATGTAGTTCAGCTCATAAGATACCAAAGTTCTACTGATATAGTAAATTGCTCATTCTTGTCCTTGTTCATCATGTTGTGCAAGAAATGCTCCCAAAGAAGAACCAATACCTGATATATAGATAAATAAGGGTTTACCAAGAGCAAGAGCCATTAACACTGGAGGATTAGCTAGGTATTCTTTGATTTATTAAAAATTATTTTCACAATTCTCATTCCACTTGAATGTGACTCCTTTGCACAATGTCTTAGTGAAGGGTTGTGCCTTATCAGCTAATTGTGAAATAAATCTCTTGATGGATTGTATCTTTCCTTGCAATGTTCTCATTTGATTAATATTGTGCAAGGGTTGCATCTCCATTATTTCCTTGACCTTAGCTGGATCTACTTCAATTCCATGCTCTGAGACAATGTAGCCAATTAGTTTGCCAGAAGTGACCCTGAAAATGCACTTCTTTAGATTGAGCTTTAATTTGAATTTCTCCATTCTAGTGAAAATCTTATCCAAATTAGAGAGGTGCATATCCCTAGTAGAACATTTCTCCAATGCATCATCCAAATATTCCTTCATGTTTTTATGCATCATATCATGAATTATGGTCGTCATTGCGCATTGGTATGTGGCACCAACATTTTTTAATCCAAAGGGCATGACATTCTAGCAAAAGGTTCCCCATGCATAAGTAAAGGCAGTCTTTTCTCGATCTTCAAGTGTGATGTAGATTTGATTTTAGCCTGAGAATCTATCCATTAAGGAATACATTTGGTAACCATCAGTGAGATCCACATTCATGCCAATTTTAGGTGATGATAAATAATCCTTAGGGAAAGCCTTATTTAGATCCTTGAAGTTTGTGCATATGCGTATTGAATTTTCATCTTTGGATACAAGAATAATGTTGGATATCCAGTCACCATAGTCTATGGCTCGAATAAATGTGGCTTCAAGTAACTTTTTGAGCTTTTCCTTAACCAACAATGTGATATGTGGATGCATTTTCCTTAGATTTTTTTTTACTGGTTTGATGCTTGGAGAAATAGATAAATTATGCATGATAAGGTTTGTATCCAAGCTTGGCATATCTGATTATGACCATGCAAAATTAATCTTATTTTCAATGAAGAATTAGATGACTGTATGCTTTTCTTCTTCAGACAAAGATTGTGCCAGATGTATGATTTGGTGATTTTTGGTTGTGCCCAAGTTTACCTATTACGTAGGCTCTATAAGTGATGATGATCTTTCTTGAAAATGTCCATGAAGAATATCAAGCATCTCATCCATAGGCACCTCAGAGAGGTTTTCACCATTGGATATGTCTTGTATTTTTATTATTTTAAGGTCTGATATTGCCACACAGTGGTTTTCACCATTAGACCACTTGTTCTTTTTATTTTTATTTATGTGACTAAGATACTTGATATCCTCCACTGACATTTTGTCACTTGTTGCACTGGTGGAAGCGGGGGAAGGTTCAACAACATTAAGATAACATGATAAAGTATGACCGTTAGAAAAGGATATTAGGTTTACTGGCTCAGAAGTATTCCAATCAATTAGCTTAGGGTGAACAAGGGGTAAGGAACCAATGGGCTCAAGAGAAAAGACTTCGATATCATCATCATCATCATCCAGGGCTATTGAGCATAAGTCAAGAAAGTTATCTTTCCTAGAGTGGTTTTGAGCGCGAATCATTGAAGGACTAATAGAGGAGTTACAAGAGGTATTTTGAAAACTCACACATTGTGGTCCAAAATGACGATCAAGATCCCATTCTACCTCCTCTCTATGGTGTAGGAATCTTTGCAAAGGCACCATCATGATCTGAGAATGTGAGCCAAAGTTCTAGTTAAGATTCTGAGGAGGAAGAACTATAGGAGGACTGCTAGGAGGAGATTCCTCTTCTTCAAATACAACTTGAGTAGGAGGAACCATAATAGTTTCAATAGATGGATGTTCTAGATCAGTTTTTGAATCATGCTATGTGTTGGAACTTCCACCAACCTCAAAAGTGGAAATGGGAGCATACTTATGAATCACATCAACCTCTATGTCAATTGTAGCATTAGACAAGTGATCCCATTTGTATTCATGCAAGTCATTTCTACTATTGGAGGATTGCCCCATGTATTGAGCTATGGTCATGGGAGCCTCTTCACTGTGACCCTCTATATTAGAAGCTTATCCTTCAATCTCATCTAGATTGAGATCAGTTGTGTTAGATTGGTTGTCTTGAGTGTCCACCACTTGAATAGGGGTTTGGGTATCTGCAGCCTGAGAGAAGCCTCCATAATCCAACAGAGGTAAGCAAGGAAGCTTGGATTGTCTATAATATCTGGTTGAGTCAATGAATCTAGGAAAATCAAGGATATGTTCAATGTTGACAAGTTGGTCCTAGTTATGGTTTCTCTTCTCGGTAGACTGTTCATAGTGTTGTCTAGTTACTGGTGATATGACCCTTTCATGTTCACCAAGTAGTTCCATGTCTTCTTTAGTAGGCTGATCTATAGGTATGTGTAATAGCCTTTTCATAAGTTCTAGGAAGAACATCTTCATCCTCGTCATTAGAGTCTCCAACTCTATCAAATAAAAGACCATTTGTAGACGATGGTGTGAACTTTTTCTCATAGTATCCCACTCTAGTTTTGTCTTGAGGATTGCAAAATTCAACGTGTATGGGTTCAAGGAGGCCTTTACCTTTTCCAAGAGTACTTTTTCCATCATATCCCATTTTTTGCACTAACTAGTAGCCTACACCATATTTTTCAAGATAAATCTCAATGTACTTTACCTCTTGTTCAACCTCTTCACCTTTGTATGGCCATTGCAAAATAGCTCTCTCCTCATTCTCTTCTTCTAGAGGGACATTTTCTTTAACCATTCCAGTACCTTCATGAATTGTTAGGGCAATGTTGCTGGTAGGTTGAAAAGATGAGGATGGCTTGCCATAAGCTCTTGGTGAGATAGGCAAGTTGACCATTGAGCATGAAGCATCTAGCCAATACTCTCCCATTCCACTTTCTTTTATACTCATCTTCTTTTGAAAGGAATCTGATGTTTCTTGTCTAGAACTCTCAATTTATTAGTTTCTTAAGGCTTCCTTGTTGTGAGGAACCATGCTTTCAATCTGTTTAATATTGTTATTAGTGTATGTTGAGTCTGTAGGAATAGTAACCTCAATTCCATTGTAAGAGAATTTAATACATTGGTGATACATGGAAGGTACAACCTGTATTTTGTGGATCCATGGGCAACCCATAAGTATGTTGTATGCTAAAGGAAGGTCCAAGACCTGACATATGATGTCCCTTTGAACAAGACCTACTTGGATGGGCAAGACTACCATGCCTTTGAAGATCGCTCCTCCTCATCATATGCATTGATTGTTAATTTTCATTGAGGATCAATGGCATTCTCTAATAAACCAAGATATTTGACCAAATTGAAAGTAAAAATGTTTAAACCTACACCTCCATCTATCAAAAACTGCTTTATCCTATGCTTGTGTATGAGGACTTTGATGTGGAGAGGCTGGTTATGCAGGTGACTAACATATTTATCATCATATTCTAAAAAATTTAGGTAATGAGGAGAAGCGAGATGACTGACCATAGACTAGAACTTATCTATGTCTAAGTCTTTAGGAACATTGGTTGCTAGGAGGACTTAATCTCGAATCTCCCTATGAGCATGAGAGATTTTAAGAAGTTCAAGGATTGAAATCTAAGCTAATGTGCGTTGGAGATGATCAACAAGATTTTAATCATGTCTTGTAGATGAGGTTGTTGGTTTTGATGATTGAGGTGTTGTTTGTTTGGAAGATGAGGAGGAGGACTGACCAATCCCTTGTAGAGAGACTTTGCCTTGAGAACAGGTTACCACATTGGATGATTCAGCCTAAGTTTTCATCTTGACGACATTGATAGTATGTTAATAGGATTCCAACATGTAGATCATATTTTCAATGTCAAGATATTTGTATCCCACCTTGTTATCATTTGCCTTGGATGATTCCCCTTTTTCATATTTAGGAAAAGGCTCCTTGAAAGCCTTATGATTAGTGTTGGTTTGAGGGGGATCAATCACAATCATGTCATTATCAATCAGATCCTGAATGAGATGTTTAAGTTTCTTGCAAGTAGATGTTGAGGTCATACCTACGATTTTATCATTGATGAAATCTTTGGTTTTAGTCAAGAACTTGTGCTTGTCCTTGTTATGTTGGTTATTGGAAGAGGATTTGTGTTCTTTATACTAAAGAGTAATCTTTCCCTTTCAAAAAAGGACATCCTCTATGTGTATAGATGATTCAACCAACTTGTCAAATGAAGCATGTGTTTGTATTTGCAAGACATAGTTCATTTCAGGAACCAAAGTGTTAATGAATATGTTGATTTTCTCAGTCTCAGGAATCTTCTGGGGGTATCAAGAAAGCATTCACTGCCATTGTTGGAGGAATGTGACAAAGGGTTCTCCCACACACTATTTGGTATTGCATAAATCAAGCATGGCGACAGTATGAGATATGTTGTAGGAATATTACTGGATGAACTGTCGAACCAGCTCATGAAAGGTCTTAATGCTAGGGGAAAGCAAGGTAAACTAACTCATGGCTTGGCCACCGAGACTCTGAGGAAAGAGTCTCATTAGATAAGTCTATTCATGCATAAATTCCATGCTTAGAGCACAAAATTCATGCCCATGGTCTTGAGGATCCTTATTGCCATCATACTTGTCATATTTTGGGATCTCCACTTTAGATGGAAAAAGAGACATGTAGAGATTTTTGTAAAAGGGGAAATCACATATTGATTCAAGTTAGTACTTGTTAGAGGGATGATCCTTACCCTTTTTAATTTTGGAAATCTCATAGCATAGATCCTTAAGTTGTTTAGTAAGGGTAGTGAGAGGAGACTCTTTCTCTTCTTACAATAAAGCATCGATGACAAAATCAGGTGGTAGCTTCACACCCATAGAAGAAAGATGCATGAAATAGAAATCCTTATCCTAAATCATGATAACTTGCATCACTTTGTGAAAATGCTTTTCCTTCTGGCACTTTCAGATCTCTTCTTGTGTGGGTTCATGTTGATGTGATCAAAGTTCACAACATTGGCAAAGGGGACTGATTGATAATCAAAAGCTTGATGTAAAGGTTCTTCATAGGAGGATGGTCCAATAGTATCATAAATGGATTTTCCTTGGGGATCAACTGTAGTCTTGTAAGAACGACTATGAGTTTTGACTAGCATGAAAGATGAGATTGAGAAATTGCTAGTAATAGGGTGGCTAAGCTATTATAGGAAGATCAAGGTAATGATAGTTCTCATCTCAAGGGTAAGTAGTAGATATTAAAGTAGCTGGAACAAGGTGCAAGGTACCGAGATTGAGGCATGAATGTCTGTTGAGTGGCACTTGTGACCAAGTTGATGTAGCCAAGAAAACTAGTACAAGGTACTGATAATGAGGCCTGAATACCTGCTAGGTGGCACTTGTAATGAAGTTTGAGCATAGTGTTTTTCTAATGAGATATTTTGAGACAATAACTAGAGCATTTACAACATCTCAAAACAAGGGCAAAGAGAGATCAAATCACTAGCAAGGGCTCAATCAATTGAGGATACTAGTTTTAGAATGAGCCACTACTGATCAGAACATTGAAAAGCCAAAAGAAAATAAGAAAATGTCGAAGACATTGAAATTTATAAGAACTCAATGCAGTTTTGGTAATTAGTCAAGCAAGTAATGGTACGATAAAACTCAAAATTGGATACGATAAAAAATAGCACTAGGTACGATAATATGGTGAAGATCAATCTTGTCGTGCGATGAAACACAACACTGGGTGCGATGAAGCACTCGTATCATACAATATGATGCTGGAAAAAATGATAGGATATAGGAAAATGTATAATTTGCCACTATTTTTGAGAATTTTGACCATTCTAGATGAGTTTGGCCTCGAATATGTGATGAGTCTAAGTGCCCCTAAATCAGGTCTAAGTGTTTCAAAGCAAGAAATAGTATAATCAAATAATAGTCTCCAAACAATCCACTAAAGGACAAAGCAACTTTGGGGACACAAGCAATTGTGAAGTCTAAAGGAATATTTCAATATGTCAAGAGCATCAAGTGTATGTTCCACAATGATTTTCATGGGTCTCAACACATTCAAGACACATTAAGAAAAAACTACCTAAGGTCAAGGCTAGTATCAAAACCTTTGCCCACAACTTGGTATTTCATCGCCTCACACAAAGTGATGTTGGATTTTACAAGGATAGAATCCAAGGGAATACATATGGTGATTAGTCTTGGGGTAACTTCTGGGTAAAGTCCACTTGGATCAATCCTTGCCCAATTTTTTTTTATAAGTGTGGTTTCTATTGTACTAAAAGATCAACCTGTTAATGCCTGATACAACCACTAGACTTATAGAAGAGACATGAGGATATTAAACCATGTCACAAATCCCGAAGGGGGACATTGGTAGTTAGTCCAACAATCCACCCCTCAGTGTCACCCAAGGGGATTTGAACATATGACCAAGCTCTGATACTACTTGTTATAAGTGTGGTTTCCATTGCACTAAAAGATCAACCTGTTAATGCCTGATACAACCACTAGACTTATAGAAGACACACGAGGCTATTAAACCATGTTACAAATCCCAAAGGGGGATGTTATCAGTTAGTCCAACAAAATTATGATACTTTTGGAGGTAGGTCGGGTAGCTTCTAGCCAATGGTGTCTACTAAAGGCATCCATTCCCAACTATCCCTTGTAGTTTCACTTAGCGGAATTGAGGCCTATAGCTCTACAAGTGCTTCAAGGAAAGGTAGTCTTGCAAGAAAGATTGAGACCTCTCGGCCTACACATCACTCTCGCATGTGTTTTTCCAATCAAATGAGTGACCCAACACAATTAATAGCTTCATCCTTGTGGTTTTTGGCACACAAAGCATAAATTTTATAGTGGGTTGGATGAGTTGGATTTGCTTTGTCCCACTTGGGTCATTCTTGTGAGATTTTTACCTCAACAAAAAGCCCTCTAAAGGTAAAATGAAAAGAAAAGTAGATAGGCCAATGAAGTTAGATTTCTAATTTTCCACAAGGGAAAAGAGCATACTCTCCTACTCTATAGCTTCTCCCAAGCACATCAAGCACATGTTCATTTACCAAAGATTCCTTTTACAAGTAACAAATCAAGTAGGTCAAGATTTCTAATTCATCCCTTAGGAGGTGAAGAGCATACTCTCCTACTACTCAACTAATCACAAGAAAATAAGCCCTTCTAGTTAAAACTAGATGTCTAGAAACCAAATTTATGAAAGCACAATGTTGATTTTTATCTCCAAGGTAACCCACAACACAAATAGCTTTAGTAGTCTCCAAAATATACCTTTGGCAAGCATCCTACAACCACAACATTATTAGTCTTGAAATAAGAAAGTGTTGATATATTTGACAAGCGATTTCTCTATTAAATACCCCGTAAAAACTCGTAAAAACCTGCAAAAAAAGGTCAAATCCAAGACAAAGTCGAATCAAGCATCAAAATCCAAAAATTTCAACTGTTGGACCCTAAAAAATGCTCATTGTTTTTAATACTATGAAACACAGTTGGTCACCATATTATCATACGATAGAACCCAAAGAGCCACAGGATGAACTCCGGGGATATTGTATCGTACGATGAAAGCCAACACCACATGTGATAAAAAACCTTACACCATATTATTGTACAATAATTCTCACCACTGCATGCGATGAACTTGAATATTGTACAATAATATGGACCACATGATACAATATTCGTCGCAGTTTTGGAAAATAAATAAAAATATCTTGCAAGAAAAGAGGAAATTTTTCAATTCGATCCCCACAATGGGTGCCAAAAATGTGTGGTTAAATATTGTTACTCAAATTGTGATGTAACCAACACTCAATAAACCATTAACTCAAGAATTTATCTATAGGAGGCCATATCACATGAACCAACTAAACTCTCAAAAGTGGCTTATTTCTCCCTAGTTGAAGAGAGTTTAATCCTTCTTGTGATGCTCATCAGATTGGCATGAAGGATTAGTGACTTGAATGCTCTGAAATGGAAGATTCAAATGCAAATTTGCAAAACTAGAAATGAAACTAGAATGCAAGATTAAATGAAATAGTAGCCCCACGATGGCACCAAAAATGTGTGGTTAAATATTGGTACTCAAATTGTGATGTAACCAACACTCAATAAATCATTAAATCAAGAATTTAGCTATAGGAGGCCATATCACATGAACCAACTAAACTCTCAAAAGAGGCTTATTGCTTCCTAGTTGAAGTGAGTTTAATGCTTCTTATCATGCTCATTAGATTGGCATGAAGGATTAGTGACTTGACAATTCCAAAATGGAAGATTCAAATGTAATGCAAAAATAGAAATGAACTAGAATGAAAGAGTAACAATGCTAAAATGAGAGAATAAAGCTAGTATGGATGCAAACAACTAGTATTCTAGAATGAAAATGCAAGAAACTATAATATGATAAACAATGCAAGAAAGTAAACTAGAAATTGCTAAGAATGCTAGTATGCAAAAAGTACTCTAGAATGCAAGAATGCAAGAACCAAATTACCAAAATGACCAAGATGTAAGATTCAAAGTCACTATATGGAACCCTTGAGCCAAGGAAGAGATTCCTTTTAAAGGATTTGCCTCAAGAATGGAGAGTGGAGATTATGAGGCAAAAGATGTTAGGTAGAGATGAGTGGAGAGAGAGAGATCAATCCATGTGAGAGGATCCAATATTTTTTATTGGTCCATCTTGATGGGAGAATAAGTCAAAATAGAAAATCCCCTTTTAACTGTCAAGTAATCAAGATTAAGTTGCACAAAGTTCTCTTTTTAATAAAAGTGCTAAAACTTTATATTAAAAGTAAGTTTTGTCAATTAAATGATTTTTTCAAGTTTTAGAAATGATTTAGGCTTTTATTTTAGAAATAATTTAATTATGAAAGGGATCATGTTGCTTACATAATCATGTATTTGAATTTAGAATTTATTTTAAGGCAATTTAATTGAAATTGAGGGCTTAGGTTCGACTAGATTGTTTTTAGGTGCTTACACAATCTATAGATTGTAAATATTAAAAGGGAGGATCTCAATAACCAAACCCCATTGGTGCACCCTCTTTAGCTGATGTCTCCTTCTTTGAGCCTATTTCATCCTCCCAATCTGCCCCTCTGGTTGGGAACCCCCTTCAAATAAGGCAAATTTGAATGCAGGTAAGGTGTTAGGTTCTAATATGTTAAATAGTTTAGGGAAAGAATCAGGACCTGGGATACAAGGTCTAGTGAAGGATAGATGTGAGGTTTTATAGATCACTGATAAGGAGGATTTAGAGACAAGTTCCACAATTTTTCCATCCATCCTTAACCCTTCCACATAGGTGGTTTTGGATGAGGTGGTGGTTCAACTAAATATTCAAAAGCCTAAGGAAAGTAAGAAATAAAGTGGAGGTGGGAGTGTGGTGCATTAGTATGAGTTGTTGAACTCCTTAGAGATCAATAATATGGAACCCAAGAAGGACAAGGAGAACAAGATTCTATTTGAAACCCCAAAACCTTTTAATGGCCTTAAGGGGTTTGTTAATCTCAAGGGGTGGCTCTCTATGTTGGGATTATTGTCCACTCTCCCTTATAAGGATTTCAAAGTTTTGAACATGGAGGATGATGTGGATTTGGATTGGAATATAGTAGAAGGGAAAGGAACAAGGAAAAATAAATTGGATGTAGGCAATGAAGGTAAACTGGGTAGGCCTTCTAAAAAGGAGAGCAAGGAAAGAAAAATAGAGAAATAGGTAGCAAGTGGGAAATAAAGAACTATAGTTGGGTTCTCAAATGTTAAAAAGAAGAATAGAAATAAGGGGCCTACTCCTAAAGGTGGTATTTATAGCGACCTAAAGAGGGGTTGCTTTCTTGGGTTAATTATTTTAGCTATTGTTTATATGAAGATAATGTCTTGGAACATGGGAGGCCTCAATAGCCTCTCTAAACAATATATGTTAAAAAGTGCTATTGGAGAGAACAAAATAGATATTCTATTAATCCAGGAAACCAAAATGAATAAGGAAAGTTTTGACAAGATTGCTAGCAAAATCTAGTTTGGAGCTAAGTGGGAGGCTTCAGAGTCTAATGGAGCTTTAGGTGGTCTTTCTACTCTATGGAATCTAGGTAAAGTCATGGAATCTCTTCTTCACTCCTCCAATAATAGTATGTGTATTTATTTTAAGATTATTATTTCAAGTCAATCCCGGAATATGATTAATGTGTACACCCCTAATGTGTAGGATCTAAGAAGATCTTTGTGGGATTCATTGACTATCCTTATGGAGGGAAACAATAAAGAAATATGGATGATGGGAGGGGACTTTAATTCTCCTTTATATACTGTGGAGAAATATGGAGGATTCAAAGATTTTAGTGAAAGCATGGTGGATCTGGGATACTTTCTTACTTGTATTGGGATGATGGATAATAATCTCCATGGGGAAGATTTTACTTGGTCTAATAGAAGGAAGGGGAGAACTCTTATCCAGGTCAATTTGGATAGATTCATCCTCTCCTCCAAATAGCCTAATCTTGTAAACTTTTTTCTTACTTCCCACCCTAGAATTTCCTCAAATCATAGTGCTCTTTTTCTAGACTAGAAAGAAGGTAAAAAGGTTGCTACTCCTTTTAGGTTTGAAATGATGTAGATTACCCACCCTAATTTTAGGAGGGTGTTTGAACAGTGGTGGAAAAATCTTGTGGTTGACCCCCCTATGATAAATATTTGTAAAAAGCTCTGTATCATCAAGGATAAGGTGAAAGGTTGGAATAGGTCTTCCTTTGGCAAGATTTTTGAAGGAAAAAGGAACTTAGCGAGTGATATTGATGAAATCAAAGGAAGAATGGAGAATGGAGAACATGACCAAGATATATACCAACAAGAAAAGAATCTAAGGGAACAATGGTTGAAAGTAAGAAAACAAGAGGAGATAGTTTGGAAGCAAAAATCAAGGATGCAGTGGCTCAAGGAGTGAGATAAGAATACAAGGGTTTTTCACCAATCTACCTTTAAGAATAGTAGAAAGAATAATATAAGGTCTTTTTTTCTTCTCGATGGATCCTCTGTTGAGAAGATGGAGGATATTGCTAGTGAAGTAGTCAATTTTTTTACTTTTAACTAGCGGCTTAGGAATAATGTCTTCTCTGACCCTGAGGGTTTGCTAGATGCTATTCCCTTCCTTATTGATGATAGAGACACTAATAACCTATCTAGACAAGTTAATATTCAAGAGGTTAGAGATGTTTTCTTGTTTGATACTTTCAAATCCCCAGGCCCGAATGGGTTCCCCCCAGCGTTCTTTCAGGAGTTTTGGGATATTATTAGGGAAGATGTTCTTAATGCGATTAGGAATTTCTTCAGAATGGGAAAAATGGTGAAATTTTTTAATTCTAAAGGTATATTTCTCTTATTCCTAAGGTGGTTGATCCTAAGTCCATGTCTGATGTCCATCCTATAAGCCTTTGTAATACTTAGTACAAAATTTTCTCTAAGGTGATGGTCAATAGACTTAAGGGAGATTTGAACAAGCTTATCTCTAAGAATTAAAAAGGTTTTGTAGGAGGAAGAAACATTTGGATGTTGTTATTTCAACCTATGAGTTAGTCCACTCTATGGAAGCTAATAAAAAAGTTGGAATGATGCTCAAATTGGATATCTCAAAAGCTTATGACAAGGTGGATTGGAAATTTCTTACTATAGTTATACAGAAATATAGTTTTAGGGGTAAATTTTATAATATGATTATGAACTATGTCACTACTACCAAGTTATCAGTTTTGGTGAATGGATCTCCTAGTAGGTTTTTCTCTACTAGAAAAGGCCTCAGACAGGGTGATCCCCTTTCACCTTATATGTATATATTGGTGGGGGAAGTGCTAGGAATAAATATCCAAAGAAAAAAGAGATTCTCATGGATTAAGAGGTGAAAGAGCTGCTTCCCAACTCTAGCCTTCCACCCATTACAAATTTGTAGATGATACTATAATGTTTAGGGAGGCTTATATTTTAGAAGATAGGAAATGGAAGGAGATTCTTGATAGCTATGCTAAGACATCAGTCCAATAGATAAATTATGACAAGAGTAAGATTTATTTCTTTCATGCTGATATCTCCATCTAAGCTAAAATATACAGAATCCTTGGGTGTAATGTGACTAATTTTCCTAATTCTTACTCGGGCATTCCCCTAACTACCAAATTCCTGGCCTTGAACTACTGGAATGGTCTGATTGAAATATTTCAGAGAAATCTTGTGGGTTGGAAAGGAAAACTACTTAGCCTTGGAGGTAAAATCCAATTGTTGAAATCCTGTTTACAAAATAGCCCTATTTTCTTCCTCTCTCTATTCAAAATCCCTTACTCGGTTGTTGATTCTATAGAGAGAATTAAAAATAAATTTATGTGGACTGGTCTTGAGGAAAAATCATGTTTGACTCTCATTAAATGGGATAAGGTGTGCACCCCTAAATCTATGGGGGATTGGGAATTAGAAGAATTACACAAGTTAATAAGCCTCTAATTTCTAAAGTTGGATGGTTGATGATGGAGGATAAGAAGGAATGGGATACAATTATGAAGGCCAAATATTTGGGGAATGATAATGTTGATTCCTTTTTATATGAGCGCAACCCAAATGGGGCCTCTCCCATGTGGAGGAGTATTATCAATATAAAAAATATTCTCAAAAGAGGGAGTAGATTGATAATTATCAATGGTAAGAAAGATAACATGTGGTTGGATATCTGGAACCATGATGCTCCCCTAGCTAAGATAAAATATTTATCCCTTGTTGGGATATGGATCTCAAATCTTTTTGGTTCTAAGATGGAGAATTATCTTACCTGGAATGATGGCAAATATTATTGGAGATATTTTGAAGGTCTTGTGAATCAGGGTAGGGATCCTCCCCTAGTGACTAGTAAAATGTTGGATGACATTAGGGATTGGCTTAGACTTCTCCCTGATTGTGTTCTTTTCGCCCAAGATTTAGATGAAATATGGATTTGGAAGTACAAATCTTCTAGGTCTTTTTTTGTGAGTTCAACTTAGAATGCTTTGGAATTGATGGTTGAGAAAGATCAATTTTGGAATCACATTTGGATCCGTAACCTAATCCTTAAAATAAACTACTTCTGGTAGGTGGTATCACATGGTAGGATCCTTACTATTGATTAACGTAAATAAATGTGACTTTCAGTTTGTCAACATATGTGCTCTTTGCAAAGAACAATCTAAATCAATTGACCAACTTTTTTTGCACTGTTCCTTCACTATATAGAAACATGACATCTTATTATTTCATCTTTATAGGTGGACTGGGTCATTCCTAAAATATTTAATTTGTTGATTAATTAATGGGCCAAGAACCCTCTTAACCACCCAATTCTAAAAAATCTCTGGATGTAGATTCTTTCGTTCATGGATTAGAATGTGTAGAAAGAGAGAAACAATAGAATTTTTTATGATCAGGAGAGAACTAGTCCATCCTTTTTTTAGGTCATAAAGAAGAAGGTCAAAGAGAATGTTAATGTTTCTATCTATAGGAAGGGGAAAGTGTTTCCTTCTCTTCAATACTTAAGGATAAAATAATTATAAAAAATTCAATAGGATCTGATTAATATAGACTGGAAGAGTATATAGAAAAGGAAGATGACCAGATGGATACCTCTAGAGGAGAGTTGGGAAAAGTGTAATGTGGATAGTTTCTCAAAAGGTAACCTAGGTATCTCTATTGTTGGGGAAGTTATTGTAATACCCCAGAAATGGGCTATAGGTTCATTAACCTCTTACATCAACAATTCGATCAAAATCAAAGTCCTAACCTAAGGCACATCTACACATCAGTTTATCAAAAACCTAATTGATTATCTTAATTCTGCATCGGGGAATATTCCTCGAATATTCCTAATTTATCATAATTATCTTTAATTGAATATTATTTGGCGATAAATGTCATTATTTATCCTAAAGTTGATTAATTGAATATGATGAATATTTAATTAATTAATTTAATTCTGCCACTTAATTATTTAGTTAGATTTAATTGCATTTATTCCTAATTAATATTATTTTTATTTTGATAATAAATCAAAATTCCTACAAACAATCAATTGAATATTTATTTAATTGATTTAAAATCAAAGTTGTCAAATTTAATGATTTAATTGGAATAAAGTTTGATTTAATAATTGATTAACCCATAAATCAATTGTTTTAATTCAAAAATCAGTTAAGTTGAGAATACATCACTTTATTTTTAAATTAATTCAAAATAAATCATGCACAATCAGAAAAGAAAGCAACTAGAAATTAACAACCAATTTTAAATTTAAACTCAACATGTGATTGTGAGTTGGAAATTGATCTAAAACTCTATTTTGAGATAAAAGCTATTTTTGCATGATTTTGCATGATTTTGTGAGTTAATCTTTTCTAATTTCTTGTTGACTCAAAAATCAACCTGAGTTTATTAAGAGTGATTTATGGCTTTTCTCAATGCATCCTCAAGCCCTGGATTTCTATAAAATCAAGGCTTATCTCTTCACAAATATATCTCTCGAATTTGCACAATTACTCTGGCGAATTTAAAACTGAAGAACAAAGCTTTTGCGACAGGCAATTTTGTGAGATCATTTCATAGTTTCTCATAGCTTTTGCATAATTTTGCATTCATCTTCATAGCATTTTTAGATTAATTGCATATCATTTCAATTCATTCTAGATTAGTTTCATATCAAGTTTTTCATCTAATTGCATCAAAAATCCAAAAAAAGAGAGATTAATTTGCATTCATATTTCATTGCTTTCATCATTTTAAATCTTTCATTTAGGTGTTGCATTGTCATTGATCTTGTTCTAATTTGATAATACCATACTCACACCTACTAGAAGGCAATAAATCGCCTGGTTAGCTTAGTTTCATTTATATGCAGATTTCGATTTTGCTAACCTCTAATGTTTTACTGAAGTGTTGTATCCGTAGCTAGGTACAATTTTCACACACACATTTCTGGCGCCCACCATGGGGCACTGAAATGGGTTTCCATTATATTCTATTTTATCAAATTTTTATCATTTTTCTCGAACCCACGACCACAAGGTTAATTTTTATGGATTTTGTGATAAATTTCTAGGCTTTTTTTTTCCAAAAATCTGACTGGTATTTTTATTGCTACATGCACATATGACATGATACAGATCCAAAATTTATATTTCTAGAAAGGTATTTGAGTTAAATTTCATTTTCCATTGGTTTGGATTAATTTTATTTTGATTTGAAAAATTTATGATCATTTTAGTGTAGACTGGTCAGAACCTGATTTTATGAAATCCGACTGATGCTTTTATTGGTACATGCACATATGACATGATACATATCCAAAATTTATATTTCTAGAAAGGTATTTTAGTTTTATTTCATTTGACATTGGTTTGGATTAATTTCATCTTGATTTGAAAAAGTTATGATCATTTTAGTGAAGACTGGTCAGAACTTGATTTTATGAAATCTGACTGATGTTTTTATAGGTACACGCACATATGACATGATACAGATCCTAAATTCATATTTTTGGAAAGGTATTTGAGTTATATTTTATTTTTCTTTGGTTTGAATTAATTTCATCTTGATTTTCAAAAGTTATGATTGATTTAGTGCATACTAGTCAGAATCTAATTTTTTATGACAATGGGTTTTTTGATTATCAAATGACATATTATCTTTGACTAACCTGATTTTCTACCACGTGGGGTTGACAAGTTGTGTTTCTTTTTTGATATATTTTTATAATAGTGGATTGCATGTACAAGAATAGGTAAGTTTTTCATAATAGTGGTTTGCAGGTGCAGGTGTAGGTACATCCCGTGGGTACAAAAGATAGAAGACAAATGCTCAAAAATTGCTAAAATAGGTAAAAATCTACTAAGCGCGTTGTGAGGAACTCAGGTATTTTGTTCAATCTAATAACACTTCAATTTGGATATAAAATGAACTCTCTTGTGTCAAGCTTGAGTGCCTTTACAACTTTCATAATTCACACTTCAATTTTGGGCTATAAAACAAACATAGATTTGCTTTTTGCATATCTGTTACACATAGTAAATAGACCCTATGAACACTATTTGTGGATGATCTTGAGAGATTGGGCTTCATTCTCTTGTTCATGCATGCGAAGATCTTCTTGATGATAGATCCCCTTGTAGGTAGGGAGGATACTGTGATTGTCTCACATTCTACTAGGTTTGGTCCTCAACTTTTGATCGATACATTCTCTCTCTGGAGAGATTGATAGAAATAGTTGTTGACATCACAAATCTTGGTGAGATAATTTTAGTCTTAGCATGTCAGATTAATCTATCTGTTGTGTTTGGGTAAAAGTGATAAGGTTAGAGGATTATGCTCTACTCCCTTTTTGGGTAGTATCAGAAACTCAAATCCTTGGATATGGTCCAAGTCCCCATGTGGTATCTTTTGTGAGTCACCTTTAGAGAGGGTTAACTGTAGTGGACATTCCCTTTATTGGGTCAACCATGTGGACGGAACCTCAAGTGGTAATAGCCATTTTTTCCATGGTAGCAACAACTGCTATATAAATGTCCTTGTGGAGGAAATCTTCATAGGTGTGGTCTCTTGTTGGGCTGTCAGATCTCCCTAGCAGATCCTGATTGATTAAATTCTCAGACTGTGTCAAAATCCCGGTGCGCCTGGATTGGAGTTCGCCCTCTTGAGATCATAAAAGTTGCAGATTTAGACCATTACTACAAACCTTAGCAAGGCCAATTTTTCATTTTCTAGGACTATGTGCATTATTGAAAAACTTTTGAGAACATACACAATTAGCATTCCTAGGGACTAGCACAATAAGTCACTATTGCTTGTTCATGAGCAAGGTTGCTTTTGCCCTTGTTCATTGTTTTGAGATGATTGCTTGCTTCCCTTTGCTTGTTGTTCTGCATGTTTGCTGTATATTTGGTCCTTTGGAAATGAACAATCTCAAACTATTACACAAATCTGCAAACTTGAATAGAGGATATCTTACAAACAATTTGAAACTGAAAACTAAAAAATTGCAAATCTGAAGCAAAAATCCTTTTTGGTGTCAAAATTCATCCTAAAATTTTGAAACTCATATCAAAGCTAAAGTCAAAGTTGTCAGAAGCCTTCAAAATTTGTCAGGAATCCAATTTTTGTAGCCTATTTCTAGATTCTATCAAAATATTCGCTATGTCAGGAACAGAGCAGAAACTAAAGACTTTGATCATTTACCTAAAGTGGTCTCTTGAGTTTGATTTAGCCTTCTGATTTATCGATTTGAGTCTTTTTCATCTTGTGTCAAAACCTTGTCAAAATTATCTTCAAATTCAATCTTCATACAAAACGGCTAGGTGTTGTGAGCTCGTGTCTTCCATCTTTTGGGCGTCTACCCATACTATTAGGGCACAGTATCCTTCATTTATGTCCAATCTAATCTTTAATCAATCCAATCTTGAAAAGGTTGCATCATTCGATCTTCTTGAACCAAGTCATTCTTCAGTGTCTTCATCTTTCTCTTTTGGTTCATCCAAGGTTAATGGTGGAAACTAGAGCTTCCTCATACAAGAAATCTAGAGAAGCACCCAATACCTTACCTTTGTCTACTCACGTGGGTCCAACCTTTGAGAAACTCTATAATTTAGGTCTTTATGAAGATGATGGTCTTGGCAATCTTTGATTAAAAACTAGTTACATCCCCCCCTCCATCAACCACGAAGGTGATCAACAAACTTCACATCAATTTATCCCAGGGAGTCCTAAAACTCCTAACATGTCTCAAGGAGGGACAAGCCACGATTCCCAAGGACATCAATCACAACATGGTGCGGATCAAGAATCCGCACCTTCTGAAATTGCTCAATATCAAAATGATGATGACTTCAAGAAAATGATGAGGTATTTCTTGAAGGAAGACAAAGAAACATACTTCCTAGAGTTAGCTCGTCAAGGGGCTAAAATTCCTCCCAACTTTAATGTTGAAGATATCATTACGCATGAGGAAGAAACTCCAATCACCACTATGATGAAATAGATGCATGCCATGCAAGTCAAACTTAACAAACTTGAAAAAGAAAAGGAACCTAAGGAGTTCTCCATGGAAGCTCTATGCCCTTTTCCATTTGATAAAGACATGTACATGCCGCCATTCCCTAAGTGAGTGGAAATACCTAAATATGATAAGTATGATGGAAACTCTAATCCTCAAGATCATGTCAGAGAATTCTGTACTCAATCTATGGAGTTCATGCATGAACCAACCTACCTAATGTGTCTATTCCCTCAATCTCTGGGAGGGTCGACTATTCATTGGTTCTCAAAAATGCCCCCTACTATCAAAACTTTCGAGGAGTTAATCAAACTATTCTATCAAAAATACTCCTACAACATCCAACATCCGGTCACTATGATCGACATCTGCAATGTGAAATAAAATTCATGAGAGCCATTCCTGACTTTTCTCAAACAATGGAGGAAGAAGTTTTCTCTATAAGCTAGATCCATTCTAGAAACTGAGAAGCTAGAAATTTTCATCAACAATCTTGTTCCAGAACTCAACTACCATTTGCAAATGCAAAATCATACATCCTTTGGTAAAATGGTAAAAAATGCAATCAAAATTGAGAAAGTACTTGTGCAAGGAGATATATCACTTCAAAAGGACAAGTATGAATCTAGATCTAATTCTAAAGACAAAGGCAAAAACTGGAACAAGAATAAGGGTGTCGTCATAGATAGCATTGTTGATACTATTCATGCCCCATCTAAGGTACCCGCTTTCAATCTCACTGTTGGCACCCAAGCCATCAAAGCTTCTGAAGCTAAAGCAACATAATCTAACAAGAAGCCATCTGACTATAAACCTTGGGCTACAGATCCTAAACGTAAGTTTAATCCTCTTGGAGAATCCTTGGAATCCACCATGAAGACTCTGTTGGCCAACAACATCATCTCCTTGCCTAAGATAAAGGTATTTGATCCTGAACTTAAACCAAAATGGTGGAGAGAGAATGATTTCTATGACTTCCATAACAATAAGGTCCATAAGACTAATAACTACATACACCTGAAACACATCATTCGAGACAAAATTGATAATGGAGAAATTGTAATTAACAATCATAAAATGAATACTGATCATACAACATTCACAGAGCCATTTCCAAAGCACAATCAAGGAGTCTCTACTTCTCAACCTAACATGGGTGCTAATGTTAATTACACATACTCTGGAAACAATGCTATCATCAATATGGTTGAACCATGCCTATTTGAGCATTGCAATGTCATCACAATTGTAAGAAAAGATAGAGAAAATCAATCAGCAAATGCAGTTACTCGATCACAAGCTCAGGCACATCTGTAAGGACAAATCCCAGATTCATCCAATGTCCCTAAGAAACCTTTCAATCTTTCATCTACTTCTAAACATAAGGTTGCCTCTAAATCATCAAATCCTAAAGACACGAGGCCAACATCATACAATATGCTCCAACAAATCTAGCATACAAATGCAAAAATCTCCATGTTTGAGTTTCTTCAAATATCTCCAGCTCATAGAGCCATTCTAAACAAAGCTATGCTCGGATCTAATGTTCCTGACAACCTTGATTTAGACAGATTCCAGACTATGGTTGGTCATCTCACGTCTCCATAGTATATCTCCTTTTTGGAGGAAGATGATAATTCCTTGAGTCATCCGCATAACCAGCCCTTGCACATTGAAGTCTTGATCCAAAACCATCGTGTCAAATGCATGTTGATAGATGGAGGTGTTGGTCTCAACATTTGTTCTTACAACTTGATGACACAATTGGGATTCTTTGAAGCTACCATTGATCCTAAGAAGAAGATAACTATCAAAGCATATGATGAGCAAGAAAGATCTTCCAAGGGAACTATTGTCTTACCTATCAGAATAGGACCCGTTATCAGAGACACCATATGTCAAGTTCTTGATCTACCTTTGGCTTACAACATCCTTCTAGGAAGACCTTGGATACATGAAATGAGAGATATTCCTTCCACATACCATCAATGTGTGAAATTTCCTTATGAAGGAGTAGAGGTGACGATTCCAGTGGACCTATACACAACTTGCAATGCATTGAAAGAAAGTGTTGATAAACTTGTTCCTAATAATAGAGAATCTTCCACTAAGCAGATAAACATTGCTTCAACATCCAAGATGGAAGACATTGCTAAAGAAGTCAAAATCAAAGACAATGGTATGGGAGAATACACAATGGAACCTATTTTATCTCTCACATCTCTCCCGTTGTCCCCTAAATCTTATGGACAACCTTCTAACAAAGTGAAACCTACAACTAAAGAATCCTAGATCATATTCAATGGAATCTTTGTCACAGAACAAGTATCTAAACAAGAGTTTGACGAAGAAGAAGTCATTCTTGCATGGTTATACAAGGATGAGCCTCAATCCCAATCAGTTTAGAAATGTGACTCCACTTCAAGCAAAATTCCTCAGAAGTCATACGGACCAGGGGACAAATTGATCACAAAAATGGGATATACTGGAAAAGGACCTCTAGGACTACAAGGTAAGGGTCTTCTATCACCTCTTGACCACCATGGTTGAACCAATAAGAATAAAACAAGTCTAGGATATAAGAAGAAGCCTTTCTATCTTAGTAAGAACACCCCACATGTCTTAGAATAGATTGAGCCATCCACAACAAATCAACTAAAGGAAGAAACAACTGAATAATTTGACAGTGATGATTTAGACACCACTAATGAGCTCATTCCTTATTAGTGTTTTCCTAAAGAAATAAAAGACCTCCTTGAAGCTAAAGATGATCCAATAAAAATAATCAATGTAGTAGAAACACAAGAAACTACTATAGAACAAGAGACAGTTGCACCACAAGAACCAACTAATCTCGAAGGCAATCAAACAGACAAAGAAGAAGGTGGTAGTTATTCTGAAATAGATTCCCATGAGTATGAATTCAAATCAGAATCTGAGGGTAACCCTTCTTGGGGTATTCATCCTGACTTTACACACATTCTCAGATTTCCTAGAGGCATAGATGAGGAATCAAATGACTATGAATGGGGAGCCATTCTAGAGGAAGATGAGCTTATCACAGAAAAACATATTGATGTTATTCACCAATATGCACCTAAACCCAACGTAAGTCTAGAATGAAATGACAAACTTAATGAGTCTGATCCACCTATGGCAGAAGTGGACTCCCACAATGACATTGAGCCTATTCACGAATTGAACATTTTGAGTTGTAATATCACCTTCAAACTCAAGAGTCAGGTCAGGTTAGGACCAATGATGATAGATCCATATCCGTAAACACTATTTCCCAATCCTTTCCCACTTTGACTATCCAACATCCTGAACTTCTTGACAAAACTTCCACAGATCCGAGCCAAGATATCTATACTTTTCCCAATGACTATGCTTGCTATCTAAATGTAGTTGAGCCTATGATGACTTCCATTAGTGAACTGAGCATTAACATGATGAAGTCGGACATCAAGTATCTTACTCAAAAGAATAAGAGTAAAAATAAAAAGAAAAGGAGTTCTAAGGGTGAAAACCACTTTGTGGCAGTCTCAGAACCTGCAAAAGTAAAAATAAAAGACGTATCCGAAGGTGAAAACCTCTCTAAGGCACCTAATGATGAGATATTTGATGTCCTTCCAAGTTATTTATATGAAAAATCTCTAGTACTAATTGAGCCCACTCAATCCATCAACTTGGGAACAATAGAAGAACCACAGTTGATCCATGTAGCATAATCCTTATCAGAAGAAGAAAAGCAAAAAATTACCACATTCTTAACAGAAAAGCAGATCAAATTTGCATGGAAATATTCAGATATGCCAGGGTTGGATCTTGATCTTATAATGCACCATTTATCTATAGCTCTAGGGGTCAAACCTGTTAAGAAAAAATTAAGAAAGATGCATCCACATGTTGCACTCTTGGTCAAAGCTGAATTAGAGAAACTACTAAAAGCTGGATTCATCTATGTTATTGACTATGTTGAATGGACCTCTAATATTGTACCTATTTCTAAACTAGATAAATCAATCAGAGTGTGCACAGATTTCAGAGATGTAAATAAAGCATGCCCTAAGGATGATTTTCCATTACCTAATATTGATATGATAGTGGACATGACCGCAGGCTTTGAGATGTATTCTTTGATGGATGGTTTTTCTGGATACAACCAAATAAAAATTGCTCGAAAAGATCAAGAGAAAACTACTTTCACATGTGCGTGGGGTACCTTCTGTTGGAATGTCATGCCATTTGGGCTTAAGAATGCTGGTGCTACATATCAGAGAGCTATGGTGTCTATTTTTCATGACATGATGCATCGCACTATGGAGGATTATGTTGATGATACCTTAGCAAAATCTATGATAAGATTTGAACATCTAAATGATTTGAGCAAAATACTAAATCGAATGGAGAAGTTTAGTCTCAGACTGAACTCTAAGAAGTGTGCTTTTGGTGTCACTTCTGGAAAGCTCTTAGGCTACATTGTTTCAAAGAAAGGAATTGAAGTAGATCCAGCTAAGGTCAAAGCTATCATGGAGATGAAACCTCCCAAGAATATTAGTCAAATGAGAACATTACAAGGGAGAGTACAATCTATTAGACACTTCATATCTCAACTAGCAGACATATCACAACCTTTCACAAAGACATTACATAAAGGTGTGACCTTTGCATTAAAAGAGGAATGTGAAATTTTTTTTAACCATATCAAGAAATATCTATCAAATCCTCCTATTTTGATGCCTCCTATACAAGGGAAGCCATTGATCTTATATGTCTCCACCAAAGATACATCATTAGGGGCATTATTAGCACAACATGATGAGAACAAGAAGGAAAGAGCTATATACTATATCAATAGAACATTGGTAGCATATGAGAATAACTATTCAATGATTGAGAAAGCTTGTCTAGCTATGATCTTTGCATCACAAAAATTGAGACACTACATGTTAGCTCATACCACACATTTGGTAGCTAAGATTGATCCACTAAAGTACCTCCTAAGCAAAGTTGCCCTCACAGGTAGGTTAGCTAAATGGGTGATGCTATTAAGTGAATTTGACATCGAATATGTTGAAAGAAAATCTATCAAGGGCCAAGTAATTGTAGATCAACTGGCTGACACACCTTTGTTTGATGATACACCAATGCAAATGGAATTACCAGATTCCTCTATCATGAATCTTTCTTCCAGAGCATGGAAGTTATTCTTTGATGGCTCCTATACACAGAATGGATCTGGAGCAGGCATATTGTTCATCAAGGATACTCAATCCCTAAAGCATTCAAAATCAAGTTTCCTTGCACAAACAATATTGCTGAATATGAAGCCCTTCTTAATGGCATGAAGATAGAAATTGAGTGGAGAGTAACAGAACTACACATTCATGGAGACTCACAACTTGTAATACACCAAGTCAATGATGTGTATCAAATGAAAGATGGAAAGCTAATCCCATACAAGAGAATGGTAGATGATCTAAAGAAATATTTCATATCTATCACCTTTGAACAAATTCTTAGAACAGAGAACAGGGCTGCTGACACTATGGCAACACTCTCTACTTTATTACAATAGCCCAAACATGAGCTATGCTACGAGTTCCTGGTGGAAGCACTATCTTATCCCGCATATGATTCCTCTGAAACCCGCATGATCTGCACTATTTTTGGTCATGATTCATCTTGATACAAAAACCTTTTCTCCTATCTCCAATATCAAATCATTCCTGATACCTTCAACCACCATGAGAAACAATACCTTATCTGAAATGCATCTCGGTATGTCATCATTGGTCACGATATGTACAAATGAGGTCTAGATGGTACACTCCTTAGATGTTTAGAATGAGAAGAGTCTCAACGTGCATTAGAGGAAGTCCACAATGGTATTTGTGGATCACATTCCAATAGTTTAACACTAGCTCAAAAACTTATTAGGGCTGGGTACTATTGGCCTGAAATAGAAAAAGAGGCTATCGAGTTTGCTAAGAACTGTCAAAAGTGCCAAGTACATGGTAACTTAATTCATGCACCAGGGAGAGATCTAATTCCCTTTACTACACAATGAAATTTTCACCAATGGGCATTTGATCTTATAGGAGCCATACATCCTCATTCTTCTAAAGGACATACCCATATTATTACAACTACAGACTATTTTACAAAATGGGTAGAAGTAGTCCCTTTGACTCAAGCAACTGACAAACAAATTTCAATGTTCATCTTGAACTACATCATATGTCGGTATGGTATTCCACATTCTATAGTCATAGATAATGGTGGACAACTCAAGAATAGAGACTTAGATGATTTATGTGCCAAATTCAAGATTACACAATATTGGTCATCAATCTACTATCCTCAAGGGAATGGACAAGAAGAGGCTTCAAACAAGAATCTATTAAAAATCTTGCACCAAATACTTAATAAAACAGGAAGAGACTGGCATCTCATGATCAATCTAGCTCTCTGGGCCTACAGAAAAAGTATCAGAACACCCACTGGGGCTACACCATTTGCTTTATTTTATGGGTCTAAAGTGGTACTGCCTATTAAGGTTGAAATCCCAATACTAAGAATCAGAATGCATGGTCTAGTAAATGATGATGACTATAGAGTGTCTAGGTTGCAAGAACTTGAACTACTAGATGAGCGCAGACAAGTAGTGTATGATCATCTCAAAGTCTATCAAAAAAGAATGTATAGAGGCTACAACAAGAAAGTCAGACACAAAGAATTTCAAGTTGGCGATCTCATCCTGAGAGAGAACCCTAAAAATCAATCACATTGAGAACACAAGGGGAAGTTTGAACCCAATTGACTGGGTCCCTTTGTTATCTCTACTACTTTTGGCTCTGGAGCCTATCAACTATCAATGACTGAAGGAAAATAGCTCTGAGAACCAATCAACATTCTGCATCTAAAGAAATTCTACACCTAAGGCATTTAGTCTATGGTAAAATGTCTTGAAAAATCTTAAAAATCTGAAAAAGTCTTGAAAAAATGATCATCTTGGTGAAAACCTAGCAATAGGTGCCTTGATGATTCATACAAAAATTGAAAAAATATGAAAAGTACAAAAAAAATTGAAAAAAATAAAAAATACAAAAAAATGAGAAAAAAGAAAAAGTGCCTTGGTAAAAACTTGGAAACAGGCACCTTGGTAGCAAAAATAGAATCTCTGCCAAGATGGTGAAAACCCAGCAAACGGGTGCCACTTGTTCAAAATGATCCATCTATCAGTGCAATCTTGGTCTTTCCCTGCTTTCAATCTTGCTTTAGTTTGTACATATCTCCCAGTTTATTTTTCCATTCCTATTTTCAATAAAGTCGGTCTGTACACCAATAAGCTCAAACATCTGCATCCTATCAATGTTCAAACTTGGGGAAAATCAAAGTCATATCCTACAGTCCTTAGTATCTTAGACGTGTCATATCCAATCAGACTCCTTTGAAACTACATCCGAGTCAGTCAGTCAGTCTCCTCTCCAGAAAGGATTTTGCATCTACAACAACGCAATCAAACATCAAAACAAAATGAAAATAATCTATGCTTCACATGCTTTTATCTCCTTGTATGCTTACTAATTCACATTGAGATTTTTGCATATTGTGTCCCTTTGAGCTCTTTGATGATTTCCTTTACAGGATTTAGAGAGTGATGACTGGGGGCATAATCTTTTCTTTATTTTATGCTTGTATGTGAAAATCTAACAACTTTGGAAATTGTGGATTGAAATGGTGTCCGTCTGTAACAGCCTCTATCTCGTATTGGATGGCCATGCATACCTCAACCATTGATACCCATAAATTCAAGGAAGTTTGATTGAACTATTGTCTTTTTGAAAAATTTCTTACTCCTACTGTGAAACGAGAAATTTCTAGTCATCACAACGTCTATGTTTTGATGTTTATAAAAATTGCTATATCAAAATGGACATGATATTTAGGTCATCCTGACATTTGTGCCTTGGTGCTTATATCTAATCCAACATTCCAAAAACAAAATCAATATTCATATGTCCATGGTTGTCTAGCCAGAGGGCGTTGTATTGATTCTTGCGCATACAAATCAATATTCATATATTCATAGTTTCCAAACTAGTGGATGTTGTATTGATTTATCCAGTTACCTAATAAAAATTCAATGATAAAAATGACCGACACATGATCAGTGACTAGGTCCTAGGTCTTAGGTTTGCATCTCATTTTGCACTTTGCATGATTACATTTATCTCATGATTGTGCAAATCAGCTTGACACTCAAACGATTCTTCAAAACTATGCTAAACATGACATAAGGACTAAGCATTGCATGAAGGTCCCTCCAACCAAATAGCAAGTAGAATCCATTTTCGGGATCAAAATCAAAATCTGAGATCGTTTACTTTGTCAAAATTGTGATTTAAAATTTTTGGACCCAGGACGGCTGACTACTTGCATAATCGACCTTCAAACTATCAAAATTTCGACCTTCAATGATTTAAATTTTTTGGACCCAGGACGGCCGACTACTTGCATAATCTTCAATCAATTAACATGCTCCTAAACCACTCAATGCTGAATTTTCTTGTCAGATTTCAATTTTCATCCCGAAGGGGGCATGGTATTACACATCAATCAAATTTGTAATCAAACCTTTCCTCAGTAATCAAGACAACAACTATGTCTAGTTTCCGATTCATTTAAAGACCTCGTCGCTTGGGGCATATTAGGTTCATCAAGATCCATATCAATCTGGTATCTTAGTCAATCTTGTAAACTGTATCAACTTTTTGTAACCATCAATTCATTAGTTTTATTTCCTTGTTTCTTTGTAACTGACGGATTCAAATGTGTTACCACTACGATTCCTCTAGACATTCAAGTCTGGAATCAGGTAACTCACTTCTTCGTAATCATAAGGTTCAGAATCAGGCATTTTGACACTTTTTCGTAATCATCGATTCATTATTGTTATAGTTAACATCATCTTTGGTCAATTAGGACCTAGCATCTTCAAATCTTTCAATTGATTTCTATCTCGGAATCGGTTAGTCTCTTAGGATCAGTTTCTCCACCACATAACTGAGTTTGCATCTTTATAAAATAGAGACTATTCTTTGAACCACTGAGCTTCGCACAGTAATTCAAAGAGGGGCAAAATGTAATACCCCAAAAATGGGCTATAGGTTCATTAATCTCTTACATCAACAATTCAATCGAAATCAAAGTCCTAACCTAAGGCACATCTGCACATCAGTTTATCAAAAACCTAATTGATTATCTTAATTTTGCATCAGGGAATATTCCTTGAATATTCCTAATTTATCATAATTATCTTTAATTGAATATTATTTGGCGATAAATGTCATTATTTATCCTAAAGTTGATTAATTGAATATGATGAATATTTAATTAATTAAGTTAATTCTACCACTTAATTATTTAATTAGATTTAATTGCATTTATTCCTAATTAATATTGTTTTTAATTTGACAATAAATCAAAATTCCTACAAACAATCAATTGAATATTTATTTAATTGATTTAAAATCAAAGTTGTCAAATTTAATGATTTAATTGGAATAAAGTTTGATTTAATAATTGATTAACCCATAAATCAATTATTTTAATTAAAAAATTAGTTAAGTTGAGAATAAATTACTTTATTTTTAAATTAATTCAAAATAAATCATGCACAATAAAAAAAGCAGGCAACTAGAAATTAACAACCAATTTTAAATTTAAACTCAACATGTGATTGTGAGTTGGAAATTGATCTAAAACTTTATTTTGAGTTAAAAGCTGTTTTTGCATGATTTTGTGAGTTAATCTGTTTCTAATTTCTTGTTGACTCAAAAATCAACTTGAGTTTATCAAGAGTGATTTATGGCTTTTAAGAGGGGCAAAATGTAATACCCCAAAAATGGGCTATAGTTTCATTAACCTCTTACATCAACAATTCGATCAAAATCAAAGTCCTAACCTAAGGCACATCTGCACATCGATTTATCAAAAACCTAATTGATTATCTTAATTCTGCATCGGGGAATATTATTTGAATATTCCTAATTTATCATAATTATCTTTAATTGAATATTATTTGGCGATAAATGTCATTATTTATCCTAAAGTTGATTAACTGAATATGATGAATATTTAATTAATTAATTTAATTTTGCCACTTAATTATTTAATTAGATTTAATTGCATTTATTCCTAATTAATATTGTTTTTATTTTGACAATAAATCAAAATTTCCTACAAACAATCAATTGAATATTTATTTAATTGATTTAAAATCAAAGTTGTCAAATTTAATGATTTAATTGGAATAAAGTTTGATTTAATAATTGATTAACCCATAAATCAATTGTTTTAATTTAAAAATCAGTTAAGTTGAGAATAAATCACTTTATTTTTAAATTAATTTAAAATAAATCATGCACAATCAGAAATGCAAGCAACTAGAAATTAACAACCAATTTTAAATTTAAACTCAACATGTGATTGTGAGTTGGAAATTGATCTAAAACTCTATTTTGAGTTAAAAGCTGTTTTTGCATGATTTTGCATAATTTTGTGAGTTAATCTGTTTCTAATTTCTTATTGACTCAAAAATCAACCTGAGTTTATCAAGAGTGATTTATGGCTTTTCTCAATGCATCCTCAAGCCCTGGATTTCTATAAAATCAAGGCTCATCTCTTCACAAATATATCTCTTGAATTTGCACAATTACTCTGGCGAATTTACAACTAAAGAACAAAGCTTTTGCGATAGGCAATTTTGTGAGATCATTTCATAGTTTTTCATAGCTTTTGCATACTTTTGCATTCATCTTCATAGCATTGTTAGATTAATTGCATATCATTTCAATTCATTCTATATTAGTTTCATATCAAGTTTTTCATCTAATTGCATCAAAATTCCAAAAAAAAAGAGATTAATTTGTATTCATATTTAATTGCTTTCATCATTTTAAATCCTTCGTTTAGGTGTTGCATTGTCAATGATCTTAGTCTAATATGAGAATACCATACTCGCACCTACTAGAAGACAGTAAATCACATGGTTAGCTTAGTTTAATTTATTTGCAGATTTCAATTTTGCTAACCTCTAATGTTTTATTGAAGTGTTGTGTTCGCAGCTAGGTACAATTTTCACACACACAGTTATCAGGGATTAGAAAAGAGTGTTGATAGAAGTGTTTGGAAAAAACCTGGGTAGAAATACCAATAATTATGTTGAAGCAATGATGGCGCGGTATGGTATTCTGTGTCTTCAAATCTCAGGGTTGATAAAATTATCCTTGAAGGTGACTCAAAAATGATCATTGACCACCTCCAAAATAGGACTAAATTCTCTTGGTATATTGCTAGTTTGATGGAAGATTGTAAGAGGATGTTACTATCCTTTACCAATGTTAAAATTAGTAACACTCTGAGAGAAGGAAACTTGGTGGTGGACTTCATGGCTAATTGGGGGTTGGTTGTTCAGGAATGGACAAATGTGACTTTTGAAGGAAGTCCTAAAGGGTTAAAGGAAATCTTAGCCAATGAAAGAAGTAATGCAAAGTTGTTTTATCTATTATAAAAAAGGAAGGATTCAATGTTTAGAAAGTCAGGGGATCAGATTCTATCCTAATCTTAAGAAAACTCAAATGTTTAAAATTGGATAGAAGTAATGGTCAAGTGACGTATGAATTTGAAAAAGGTGGGATTGGTTCGACGGGTTTTAGATGTCTAAGTAGCAATTTTCTTAAGAAAAGGTTTATATTTTTAACTATGAGAAAAAAATTTGGCAAATTTTGGGTATAAAATTAGTAGAAATATTGAGATGGATAAGACTATGAAAAGACAAAAAGATTTTGGCAGGTGGATATTTTTCATGTGGTGGTTTAATGATTGTGCAATACATAAAGATCATTTTCATCACCACTTTTACACCACATTTATTATTATGAGTTGGGGCATGATAAATCACATGGGTGTTAATCCATTAACTTGTGTTGAGTGTATTTTCATATCTAATTGTTATTTCATTGAGGGGTGTCTAGATTTCAATGTCATGATTATGGACATATATAAAAATAAGTTTTTTTTGGCAAAGCTCATAATTTAGCCTTCACAAATCTTATGTTCCAGCTTGGTGAGTGTCATAAAAAGCCTTTTCTAGTGCATGGTATTTTTAAAGAGATAGGGCCTACTGGTATGATGCAAACTGATACCTAGAATAGTTTCAAATTAGTGAGAGTGATGGGGGGGCCGTTAAAGAAAGTTGAACCATGGGATTGCAGAGAGATGAGCCAAAATGGGGAATTATGGGATGAGTGTAAGAGGGAAGGATTGATCAATTATATTCAGGCTATGAGAGGGTTTAATAGCACTTTGATCATCAAATTTGTGAATTCTTGGCGCAAGGGGAATGTGTCTATTGGTAGTGTGAAATTCCTAGTTACGTCAAAGCTAATAGCGGAGGCTATGGGTTTGGATTGCAGCGGTGGTCATTTTGAGAGGAAAATTTCTAGGCACTACAAGAAATACCTTAAAAAGTTCTTTAAAAAAGGTGAAACGCTGGTGGTTCTTCCCTCTGGTAATGGGTATAAAAGGTCTTCTCTCCTTTCCCATTATGTGTTAATTTTCTTATATGTTATGAAGTATTTTACTTTGGAGGGATGATTCACTACATTCCATGGATATCATTTACCTATTTTAAATCATATCCGCTATGGGGAGAAAATTAACGTGCCATTTTTTCTATTTTCCTCTCTTTGCAATAGTATTAGTAAAGGAGTCTCCTCCATTACATCAAGGGTTAATGTATGTCATTTACCAATATGTGTTTGACCATTCTCCTTCTACTGGAAAATGTATCACTTACCTTCAGCTTTAAAAATCCCCCTCTAGTTCAATTAAAATTGAGTTACTGATTAGTGGACTCCTCCCTGAAAGCTCTAAGAAGAACCTCAAAATAAAAAAAATTGAGCAAAAGTGACAAGGCCTCAATGAAGGTTATACCCCCCACCTCTATGTTGTTCAAATAAACCCTTTGGATAATAATCCTATTGAGGAAAGCCCCATCCAAGAAGTCTGCCCCAACTAAAATCCATAAAGTTAACCCTAGAGGAAAAAAAGACTTTTATTTATGTAGATAAAGAGGATTCTAGGGAGGATACTGAGTCTCAAGAGGGAAGGAGAATTTAAAATTCTACTAAGAAAAAATATGAGCTCAACTTTAGTGAGCGTAGGTCTTCCAGGTTTAAAAATAAGGACAACAAAGGAAAAATGTTGAGGAAGAGGTTGTTCTGGAAATGGACCAAGAGTATGAGCCAAAGGAGTCTAGAGATAGTGATAGTTTTGAGGATGTAGATTATGAAAGGGAGGAGGAAGAGAAGGAAGATACCAAGGAGGAAAAAACACCTGAGATAATTGTTAATCTTGAAGATGTGGAAGAAATGGGAAATGTTGCTTGTACTTACCCTATTTTTGAGGAAGACGAAAAAGTTAATAATAGTTCCCTTGTTAAAAAATAGGGTCCAGTGAAGGAACATGCCCTGATGAACTATATCCAAGCCCTCCAGAATAGAGTGATGAATCTCAAAAATGTCATTCCTAATACTGTTACTTGTGATGTATTCAATATCATTGTTATTTCTATGTGCAGGATAAGTGAGAACCTAATGTTGAAAGCTATGTTCAGTGTACCCACATGGGAGAGAAGAATAAACAATAATAGCAAGAAAAGGAAGATGGAGAATAAATATGAGGAAGAACCTCATGATGAAGACATTGAGGAGAAAAGAAAGGAAATTAAATGCCTCACCATGAAGTGGGAGGCTATTACCAATTCCAAATGAGTCTTCTTTTTTGTGCTTTGGTTTACAGTTGTTAAGTTGATTTGTGTATTATGTATATGGTTAAACTCTTGGATGGTGTTAATTTCTTCTATGGTAAGTGCTATTGGGAAAATTATCTCTTTACTGATAGGCAAAGATGATTTATTGATAGGTCTAGTTTAGCTTTTATTTTGGACTCTTTTAGTGATATTATTAGTTTAGCTAGTGATGAAAAAACCTTTGGTATAGTTTTTGATTATTTTGTGAGATTATGGTGGATGGTGCTTCCGAATGTCATGGCCTAAAGCTATTATCGCTAGTCTAGCCATTATGTGATGTTTATTTCTAGGTTCAAGGCCCTCTCCCTGACATCTTAATCAAAGACATATGAGATTTTAACTCTTTAGACTAGATCTCTTGGAATGACCCAAACATATATTTAGTTAAATATTAGGTTTAAAAGGATTTTGATTTTTGTGATAGCCTTGGTGCTGATGAATTTGGTTATGAATCTTTGTACTCCTTTACAATGCAGTTTCTACAAAGACTGGTTGTGGCTTTCCAAGTTTCCTTTCTAGATCACTTTCCTCTAAAGAAGATTTAATTAAGACTCCTTCCCAGCATGACTTTAGATCCAAGACTAAATCATAAATGTAGATGTAGATTTCATGATAAGACATGGATGAGGTTGAGTGACCACATACGTGTTAAAAAATAAGGTTCATATTTAATAAATTAGTTTGTAGTTAGGTTAGTTGGGAAATTCATTCTCATAAATTAGTTAATTTTGCATAGGAAAATAAGGCCTTATAAAGCCATTTGATAAGAAATGCAAGTATGATCTTTTTGGAATATTAATATATTGTTTTATGTTAGTTTATTTATAGCCATGGTTTGTTCCACCATACCCCAACATTGGTATTGGAGCACAATTTGTTCTTGAGCCTGAATATGTGCAATTGATTTGAGGGCATCATAAAATGTACAAGAAAATCACTATAACTATTTTTTTTTGTTGCTTCATTGAAGAGAGAACCTTGTAGATAGGAGCACTTAGTGAATGAATTTGGAGCACTTTCAAATTGTGATTCAATTTTTTAGATTGTCATGTCATTTCCTATTATGCATATTACATTTTCCCACAGAGAAAAGCAAAAATCACATTATGGATGCATTGAAATTTGGAAGTTATTTTTTTTTTTTACAACATTGAATTGAATATAAGTCATTTCAAAATATGGTTTTAATTTGTGGACAATAGAAGAGTTTTTAAATTAAAAAATGTTGAGAGAGAGATAAGATCCAAAGCAACTACATAGTATTTGTTTGAATATTTTCACCCATTCTAGGCATTCAATTTGTATGCTAGTCATCACATTGAAGGACTCACAAATAGTGAAAATATTTATTCACTAATTATTTTATGCCTTTTTCGATTTGGGTTTTAAAATGGACTTTCTCATAGTTTATAAAGAAATGTCTATTTAAGTTTTTCAAAAGTTGAATAAAAAAGTTGTGACATTTGATTTAGGGCACTCAAAATTGAACAATAAATTATAAAGTTGCAATTTTAAAGTTATTTAGATACATACATCCATTGTGTACAGTAAAACACAAGTAGGGACATAGGACATTGGGTGGAATAATAGAATCTTTGTATGGAGGCATTGGTTTTAGTTTGAATATGATTGTTGAAACTATTGTAATTGAAGTCTTCAAAAACTCACATGCTTGTGCTATTGGAGAACCTAATGCATATAATATAAACAAATATTATATTTGAGGTTGGAAGAATAGAGGAAGGATGATATCTATCATCTTGGGGTAGCTTCTTGGCCATTGCTGATTCATGTGTGAGAAACAATAGTAGTTTTATTATTTTAATCCCTTCATCCATAGACAAGGGGATTTTTTAAATAATTGAGTTTGTCTCGATTTGCAATAAATTGTTTGGTTTGAAAATAATTGAGTTTGTATCGATCTACATAGTAGTTGTTTTAGTTTGCAGATAATTGAGCATTCCTTGATATGAAACAATGGTAACCAGTATCTGTACCATTGAGTTTGTCTTGGTTCATAATTTTGTAGATGTATTACTGGATGATAGAGCTTGTCTCAATTCACATGAGTGGTATGCTTGTGGATAATGGAGTATTTCTCAATTCACAAGTATTGTTGGATAATCAGATATTTTCTTAGACTAGAAAGTTTAGGTTGATACTAATGCAGAGTTGGAACATTTTCCCAGATGAGATGATCTTGGGTTAATTTCCATAAGCCCTAATTATATATGTAAAATAAAAATATATTCTTAAATAGATATACATTCTTTTTAAGTATTGGTGTAATAATAACTACAAAAGTCCCTTATTTAATGTTTGATCAATAATTAATTAACTAATTCTATATTTTGATTATATCATACTAATATTAATCAATATTATTAATTAATTAATATAATATTAATCATTGATATTAATCTATGATATAGTATTAATATTAATCAATATAATATTAATGTATAATTAATATTATTTATCAATAAAATATCAATCCATAATGTTAATCAAATTAATATTAATAATTATCTCAGTGATTATATGTTATTAATAAATATTTAAATAATAATTAATAAATATCTTTATAATTAAATATGATTTATTTATAATCATACAACATATTAAAATGAAGGTTTTGGTAAAATGTGAAAGAACCGATAGAAGATTATTATAACTCATGAAAGAACCATATGTTACAATATACTAATAGTATAAAGTTAGTAAATATAGAACTCTAATGGCCCGTTTGGTGCATGGAATTAATTTATCCAAAATAGGCCTATTCTAGAATAAGGACTTATTCTCGGATTAATTAATCCTGAAAATGAAAGCTCGAATAATCTATTATGCATTTGGATCCCATAATGTGGAATTGGAATAAGAATTATTTTTCATTTTTTTAATTAATTTGAACAATATGTATTTTTAACTTATTAAAAAATTATAATTATAAAAAAATTATTTTCTTACAAATTTTAATTTTTAAACTTATCATTTTTATTGCTAGTTTTTTAATTAAAATATATATGTATTTTTAACTTATATATTTTTAAATTAAAATATGTATTATTAACTTAAAAAAAAAAGATTATAATCCCTTAACTGTTCATGCACATACTCGAAAAACTTATACATTTTATAGTAATTTTGAATCCATGAAAAGTTTATTCTGGAATAAAAAATGAATTTCAAGTTTTTTTTGGAATTAATTAATCCAAGCATTGGCCCAAAAATGGGGATTAATTTTCTAATTCGGGCATTCAAAAAATGGCCACAAACAACAAATTACTTAATTCTCGCATTAAATAATGACTATTCCAGGTTAATACAGGAACCAAACAGGCCCTAATAATAGGATCTTTCCTAATTATTATGAAAAAGACTTTCAAAAGTCACGTCCCTCTTAGTAAGGGAAGAAAAGATATACACTAAAGAAAGAAAGTCATTTTTGGAAAGAAGAAGTTGGATAGTAATAAATAAAATAAGCATTGGGGAACATTAAGAAATTTTAAAAAAGAAAGAAAGAGAGTAGCAAAAAATTCTCATGGCACGTGAAAAGGAGAGAATATGAAGGATGAAATTAAAAGAAAATATTTTGAAATATGAAAATAGGGACATAGATCTTATCCTTATCTTAATAATAATAATTAAGATTCGCGAAGAAAATGATTCACACTCTTATCAATATCTACCACATTTTTATTATAATATTTTATTATGTAAATATAATATTTAAAATGGTAAAGAACATGGAAAATATAGGAGAAAATCAAGGAAATAATACAAGAGAAAAACTAGGAAAAAATATAGGAGAAAAAGAAGGAAGTATATATGCATTTCTAAGAAATAAGAAAGTATATAATATAACTATATATAGAAGGAAATTTAGGAATATAAATTATAAAGAGGAGGTTCAATAATATTAATAATATATGGGTAAAAGCACAATAAGCTGTCACCCTTTTACAAAGGAAGAGGCTAACAACACCAAAACTAAAAAAATTCAAGGGCATAAAAGTCACATTTCTGTTGAGAATTTGAAGATGATGTAAATTGATGAAATGTGTAAAATAGGATGAATTTTATGCGTATAATTTTTTAAAATTAATTTGAGCAAAAATTAATATGTTTTTTTTAATTTTTTAGGTCTATTTTTCATATCCTAAAAAATACTACAAATTAGGGAGTTTACTTCCCGTCAAATCATTATAAGTAAAACATTGTTTTTCCCTCCAATTTTAGAATATGTTTTAGATGACATGTATATCTGGTGCAGGAAAAAGAAAGAAGTGTTTTTGATCTATAGTTTACCCGTTATAAGTATTCAAAGTCGAACTTACCTGAAATCAACAGTTTTTTTCTCCCGTCACTTTTTCCCTATCAAAACTATGCCAAAAACCAAATAAATTACATATTCTTGAAGAGGACTCTCTCCTCTAGTGTCGTATATGATTTTAAAAATTTTCTGAATTGATTTAGCATTTTTCTATATTTTTTGAATCAACGTCTTCTCAAAGTTTAATATACCTACATGTAGTTTTTACAAAATTTATTTAATATTTTATAGTTGAAACAATATAAAATTTATATGTCCACAATCATACTTCTGAGATCTACAAAAGGGTACTTTTAGTTTTTTAACATTTTCTCTTTTGATCAGAGAAATTTACACTAGAAGTGCAAAATTCTAGTTTTTTTTGTGTTTTTGGAGGTTTGGCTGCCAACATGGCATGGCACCTAGGTAGACTGGGCTGAGTCAGACTGGGCCGAGTCAGACTCAGCCGAGTCCCCCTAGGGGCAGCCCCACACAAATAGCTAAATAGTGTGCAAATGAGGGGCTTGAGATGGTTTTTGATATTAAAAATATCATTTAGACTTGAAGCCGAGTCCTACTCGGCTGAGTACCACTCGACCCAGTCTACAAGACCACGTAGATGCCATTCAGCACCGCATGGCACCTACGTGGCCTAGCCTAGTTAGACTCGGCTGAGTCTAACTGGGCCGAGTGATTTGAGTTAGCCTAAAAGGTGACACTCAATTGTGCTTTTACCCATATGTTAATAAAAGTGAAATATAATTATACATTGGTTATGTTATACATGTTTATTAATATATTCATAATATATAAGATAATAATATATACTTAGCTAATTATTTAATCACTCACTAATACAACTAAGCGGATAGGGAGTTTGTGAAGAGGAGAGTAATCTGGTCACAGTGAGGAGAAGATTCCCAAAATGGGATTTGTTCACGAGGGAGCCTCTTGAAGAATTTTTCTACCCAAGCATAATAATTATAGCATTCACATTAGGGTTACTAATTGGGAGAGGATTAAGAAATGGGAGCTTAAGTATGTATTATGAGTCAATGATTATTTCTAAATATGATGATGATAGAGAGTTGGAATTCTCTTAGTATGAAACAAATGTAATTAAAACCCTAATTGGGATTTTTTTAGACAAAATCAAGTAGGGCCTCAATAGGGGTCATTACATAAATGCAATGCAAATTTGTATAATAAGACATTTGCCTAGACTAGAAAGTTTAGGGTAATGTTGATACAAATATTTTCCTAGTTTTCTTTTTTCATGATGTAAACCTTAAGGGGTGTTGTTAGGAAATAAGGTTTACATTTAATAAATTAATTTATAATTAGGTTAGTCAAGAAGTTGATTCTCATAAATTAGTTAGCTTTGTATGGGAAAATAAGGCTTTATAAAGCCATTTTAAAAATAATGTAAGTATAATATTTTTGGACTATCAATATACTATTTTATGTTGTTTATTTGCATCCCTGGTTTGATTTATTTTCTCCACCATACTCAAACAATATGGAGGTCTTGAGCTAAAGATAATGCAAAAATGTTGGCTTAGAATCTATCCTACATTTTAAACTATCTATTGGGGATATGCTAAAATGTATGATAGCTCAGTCAATCAAAGGTCAAATTTACTATTGCAACGAGAGCGTAAAGCATATTTTTTGGGATTGTTCATTTGCTAAAATGAAATGGAAGACTATCATCATTTTCTTCCCTACTATGTTTGAGTGTGGAAGTTTCCATTTAGGATCTTGACATTCATGATAATATGGTGGCTAATACTATAAGACTCTTTGTTTTACTTAACATTTGGAAATGAAGGTGTATGGTTGTTTTCTCTAATCATTTCATATACCAAGGGAAAAAAATGCTTAAATTTACTTAGACATCATGTTTTAAGTCGTCTCACTTTGTTTTCAAATGTAGAGATCTCTAAGGTGCAATCCAGAATCAATTTTTTGTTGGAAAAGATCAAACTTCAACTTCTTAGGTAGCACAAAAAAGACTAATTCTATTCACCCCAATTATAAAATTTACTATAAATTTAGATTGTAAGCATCTTTTGTGTCATGTACTTGTTATGTTAAATATCTCTTTCCAGTTCTTGTTCAACCTTATTCTAAATTGTGCCCTATATAATGTACTCATATAGTTTTTATAGTTGATAGTCATTTTTTGCTATTGTTTTTCATGAAAACTAGTATGGAAATTGATGGTATTACTTACTGATCCATTTCGTATCTTTTTTTTGTAATTATCTTGCATTATTTCAATAAAAGAAGTATTGACTTTTATTATATAATTGTAGGGTTCTTGCAAGTTTTCTTTGGGTGCTTGGTTAATATTTGAGGCCAAATTAGGCTTGTTTTAGGTAGATGGCCCCACAATATTCACATTAATATTTGAGAGAGAATAGTACCTTGTAACCATATAAATAATCCAAGGAGCTCTTCAAAGATATATTTACCTATGTTTTGGATTGCTTCTTACAAGTTCAAGGATACAATTTGGAATGCAATTGGCAACTATGAATAACAACAAGGTGATACTTTTCTTCACTCGACTGATAATTGGTTAAGGTTATATCAAATGCAACATCTAAATTATGGTTTTTTCCCTTTTGAATAGTAAATAGAATAGAGGATGAATTAGAGGCATGACGTTTGGGCTCTCATTCAATTGATGTGATTAGCATAGCATAAAAATTGGTATAAGCCCTTGAACCATGTTAGTTGTTGTTAGAGTAGGGTATTTCCCTCTTTATTGGGCATGTAATTTATAGAGTCGAGATGTCAAAAATATGATTAATAGGCATTTACAATAGGCATGTCATGTGTTAGAGATGAAATAAATAAACTAAAATTCCAAAAGGAATAAATGGAACTTTAGAAAATAAGAGATTGTTGAGCTTGCAGGAATCAGACCCCCAAAAGAAACAAATTCTATTGATGTTGAAAAAATTATAAGTATGAATGAAACTAAATTTCATAAAATGTATAGAAAATAATAACCTTAATGAGAGAGGGTATGGTTGAGTTGAATGAGTTAAGGTCTACCACTTCAAATCATAGGAGGTAGCAAAAACAAGAGAGACAAATCTATGAAAAGAAAATAGTCTTGACTTTGAAATAATTGAAAATGCAAATACATTACATAATATAATCTACTTTGTATTTTAGGGAAAACATGAATAAATACTACCATACAACCATCAAATCAAGAAATAGACTATACATTTATGTGACGAAGAGGAAATTAAAATCCCAGAAAAAAAAGTTTCTTCAAAATTCCATCACATAGATAAATGTTGCTTAATTATGTTAACAATATACAAAAAGATAGAAAATATTAAGGTTTTCCAACTACTAGTTTCGTGAGCTATTAAACATTTATGCAAAATGTGCTACCATAGACAAGGTGTGTGAACCACTTTCCACATACCACCTACCCACAAGTGAGGACACATCCACAATGAAGAAACGGAAATTGTGCATCCATTTTTTATTTGTCGCCAATATAATAATTAAATGAAAAACCCCAAATCCATGGGAAAAAATATCACCAACCAATCGAGAAATAGAAAAATTAAGACAAAAATAGATTTGTACAATAAAATTGTTACAAACCATAGGATAAAACAGTTCTAGGTGATATTTGAAAATGGATTAATTGCCAAAAGCACAGTGAAAACATTAGTCCTTGCCTACAGAGGCACGTAGGGACCAAAAATAATTACAAAGGAAAGTATTGTATGTAGTGGCTACTTAGAGTTTGTGATATTATCCTTGGGTGGGTGTAATGAGCTACATGCTTATTGTATCAATATTCTTGGTCTACAAATACCACACAATCTATTTTTTTATTTACACATGACTTATATGGCCTCTTACTTCATGCAGAGGTACTTAATGGTACTATAAACAAGGTGTACATACCTTTTCAAAATTCACGTATCTTGATGGATTTTCACTAGTCCCATCCCAATAATCCGCCTCCACAATACTATAAAAATGAAATAAAATTAGTTAAAACACATTGAATTATAAGATTTATGTTTTCACCATCATACTATATTTATATTTTGTGTGCAGAATAAGAAGAACCTAGATCTATAAGATTTGAACACGATTGAAAACTTTTCAGAGAAAAAATACGAAGAAAAATATGGATTGGTATAATGAGCTACGTGCTGATTGTATCGACGTTCTAGATGTCAATCTTATCACCTTATCACGTCTGAGTGGCAGCTTTGGGTTTTCCCTGAAAATGAACGTAAGAAATTACGTAGCATAGCAGAGACTGCATTAAAATGGGCTGCCTGGTGCTCAAACAGTACGTTTATATCTAAAACTTGTTTGCAGAAGCCCAGCTTTCACCTGCTACAAGCTGATCCCAAACTGTAAAGATGACTACGACTACGTTACATCACTAGAGTTCAACGCGTGGCACATGCAAAGAAATTTCTGGATTCCACCCGCCCAATTTATATGACCATTCTCTTTACTTCATCTCATCTTCAATTGTAGCGGCATAGGTGCACTGTTCGAATCCCCGGAAGAACTCTGGTAAAGACCTCTCAATTGCTCGCCAGTTTTCCTTCAAGCAATCTTTTTTCCCGTCTTTCAAACATCTTTCTAGTTGATTGTCTATTTTTCTGTTCTTTGTGTGTTCAACTTTCTGTAGATTTTTAAAATTTCTACAAAACTTCCAACTTTCTATAGATGTTTTTCGTTTCTGCAAAACTTTCCCGCTTTTCTAAGATTTTTCTGGTTGATTCTTCATTTTTCTTTTCTCTGTGTGATCAACTTTCTGTAGATGTTTTTAATTTCTGCAAAACTTCCAACTTAGTATAGATGTTTTAAATTTCTGCAAAACTTCCAACTTAGTATAGATGTTTTTCATTTCTGCAAAACCTCCCCGTTTTTCTAGATTTTTCTGGTTGATTCTTCATTTTTCTTTTCTCTGTGTGATCAACTTTCTGTAGATGTTTTTGATTTCTGCAAAAATTCCCCGTTTCTCTAAATTTTTTCTGGTTGACTCTATTTTTCTGTTCTGTGTGTGTTCAATTTACTGTAGGTGTTTTTAATTCCTCCTGTTTTGCAGAAAAATGTCGTCGATGGTGCCATGGTTTGGCGGACGAAGGTCGAATGCGTACGATCCATTCTCCTTGGACGTGTGGGATCCGTTTGATTTCGTGGGCGGTTTTATGGACGTAGGTCCCTACCGCCAAAAGGAAGGCGCTGGGAACGAAGTCGCTGCTGTGGCGCGTGCTAATGTCGACTGGAAGGAGACTGCCGACGCTCAAACCAGATCTTCCTGGTAAGAAGCGCAAACCCTGCTCTCATATGACCACAAGCCCGAATTCTACATCATTTCTGGTACGTCCCAGGGTTTGAATTTTGAAATGATGCTCTCATATTGACCAAAGGCTCAAATTCTCCGTTGTTTCTGGTATATCTTAGGGTTTGAAATAAAATACTCTCTTATGACCACGGGCCCGAATTCTCCATTATTTTTAGTATGTCTTAGGGTTTGAAATGAAATACTCTCATATGATACAGGCTCAAATTCTCCATTGTTTCTGGTATGTCTTATGGTTTGAAATGAAATACGATCATATGATACAGGCTCAAATTCTCCATTGTTTCTGGTATGTCTTATGGTTTGAAATGAAATACTCTCACATTGTTTCTGGTATGTTTTATGGTTTGAAATGAAATACTTTCATATGATACAGGCTCAAATTCTCAATTCTTTCTGGTATGTCTTAGGGTTTGAAATGAAATACTCTCATATGATTCAGGCTCAAGTTCTCCATTGTTTCTGGCATGTCTTAGGGTTTGAAATGAAATACTCTTGTATGATCACAGGCTCAAATTCTCCATTATCCATTATTTTTAGTATGTCCTAGGGTTTGAAATGAAATAGTCTCATATGATACAGGCTCAAATTCTCCATTGTTTCTGGTATGTCTTAGGGTGTGAAATGAAATACTCTCGTATGATCACAGGCTCAAAATTCTCCATTATTTTTAGTATGTCCTAGGGTTTGAAATGAAATACTCTCATATGATACAGGCTCAAATTCTCCATTATTTTTAGTATGTCCTAGGGCTTGAAATGAAATAGTCTCATATGATACAGGCTCAAATTCTCCATTGTTTCTGGTATGTCTTAGGGTGTGAAATGAAATACTCTCGTATGATCACAGGCTCAAAATTCTCCATTATTTTTAGTATGTCCTAGAGTTTGAAATGAAATACTCTCATATGATACAGGCTCAAATTCTCCATTATTTTTAGTATGTCCTAGGGCTTGAAATGAAATAGTCTCATATGATACAGGCTCAAATTCTCCATTGTTTCTGGTATGTCTTAGGGTGTGAAATGAAATACTCTCGTATGATCACAGGCCCAAAATTCTCCATTATTTTTAGTATGTCCTAGGGTTTGAAATGAAATACTCTCATATGATACAGGCTCAAATTCTCCATTGTTTTTAGTATGTCCTAGGGCTTGAAATGAAATACTCTCGTATGATCACAGGCTCAAATTCTCCATTGTTTCTGGTATGTCTTAGGGTTTGAAATGAAATACTCTCGTATGTTCAAAGGCTCAAATTCTCCATTATTTTTAGTATGTCCTAGGGTTTGAAATGAAATAGTCTCAGATGATACAGGCTCAAATTCTCCATTATTTCTGGTATATCTTAGGGTTTGAAATGAAATACTATCGTATGATCACAGGCTCAAATTCTCCATTGTTTCTCGAATGTCTTAGGGTTTGAAATGAAAAATTTGTGCAGGACTGAAGAAAGAGGACATAAAAATTCAGGTGGAAGATGGGCGAGTTTTGCAGATAAGCGGAGAGCGGACGAAAGAAGAGGTGGACAAGAATGATAAATATCACCGGGTGGAACGGCACTGGGGGAAATTTGTTCGGTGTTTCCGCCTGTCGGAAAATGCGAAGATGGAAGATGTGAGTGCCAAGATGGAAAACGGCGTGCTGACTGTGACGGTGCCCAAGGCGCCTGAGCAGAGCCGCCCTCAAGTCCAGACTATCGATATTTCTGGTTGATATTACTACTACTACTTGTCAATAGTTTTACGGATAAAAAGGGGTATATAGTGTTATATACGTAATGAATTTTGGTTATGAGCGAAATGGATATACTCGTATTATTACTATTGTAAGTGAGAAATTTTGGTTGCGAGCCGTTTGAGGGAAACGGATATATTGTTATTACCTTTTGTTTGTGGGATTCTTCGTTGAATTATATTGTGAAAAGCTTGTACTATGAAAATATATATATTATATATATTGTGTATTTTTAGGTTGTGGATTCTTTCTACATTTTATCTGTGTGGTCTATTTTATTTTAGTTGTGATGTTGCATGAAACTAAATAAATTAGTTTATTTGCGTCGTTTAATATTATTAGTATTTGTTTGCTGGGAGTTTTGTATGAATAGCAAATCATCGAGGCAGCGAAGCAGTGAATCTTCTCTATCACGAAAATCAAATCAAATTGGCCAATTTGACAAAAACAAAAACACATTGTAGTTGGTAAAATATGTTCGGAATAATTTTAATGAAGATAATTATAATTTGTCATTTTAGAAAATGAAGTTTATAGTGACAATGAAAAAAAGAGATCTATATGAATCGAAATCATAATTCCATTAATAATTCAATAATTTTAGTTAAATAGATGGCTCATTAAATTAATTTGTAATTTTAAGAAATTGATCGTTTAAATAAAGGAAAGATCATAATTTTATAAAAAATTCTATAAAAATGGAAGAAATGTTTCATTAAATTAATTTTAAAAAAAAATGAAGTTCAATAGATGTTTTCTTAGTTTAATTTGAAATTTAGAATTTTTGAAAATGAAGTTAAATGTTTCATTAGTTTAATTTCTAAGTTCAATAGGTCTTTCTATAAACTAAATTTATAAAAATCGAAGAAATGTTTCATTAAATTAATTTGTAATTTTAAGAAATTGATATAAAATAAGATCTACATAAAGGAAAGATCGTAATTTTTTAAACAAAATTTATAAATTTTTTTAAAACAAAATTTATAAAAATGGAAGAAAATGTTTCATTAAATTAATTTGTAATTTTAAGAAATTGATCATTTAGTGAAAAGAAAAATAAGATCTAAATAAAGGAAAGATTATAATTTTATAAAAAAATTATAAAAACGGAAGAAATGTTTCATTAATTTAATTTTGAATTTTAGAAAAATGAAGTAAATAGATGTTTTATTAATTTAATTTGTAATTTAGAATTTTAGGAAATGAAATTTAATATTTGGAAGAAATTTTGTAATTTCTTTAATTTCTAAGAAAATGAAGTAATATTTCTATGAACATTTTTATTAAAGATCATAATTCTAAAAAAAATTATAAAAAAATGGGAGAAATGTTTCATTAATTTAGTAATATATTTCTATACAAACAAATTTATTAAAGATCATAATTGTATAGAAAGTTTTTTTTAAAAATGGGAGAAATGTTGAAAATTAAAATAAGATCTAAATAATTCTATAAAAGTGAAAGAGAAGTAAATTTAAATTTAATTTAATTTGTTTTTTAATAAAAAATGGGAGAAATGTTTCATTAATTTAGTAATATATTTTTATACAAACAAATTTATTAAAGATCATAATTGTATAGAAAGTTTTTTTTTTTACTGGGAGAAATGTTGAAAATTAAAATAAGATAGTTTCAAAAATTAAAATAAGATCTAAATAATTCTATAAAAGTGAAAGAGAAGTAAATTTAAATTTAATTTAATTTGTAATGATTATAGAGAAGTAAATTTAATTTGTAATGATGTTTCATAAATTTAATTTTTAATTTTAGAATTTTTTTGGAAACTCTTCTATTAATAATTTGTCATGATGTTTCATTAGAAAATGCTATAAGTATAAGAAAGAATCTATTAATGAGATGTTCTATAAATTTAATTTATGAAAAACTCTTCTATTAATAATTTGTCATGATTTTTCATTACAAATGTATGTTAGCATTTTCATTAGAAAATCTTAAAAATAGAAGAGATAATCCATTAATGAAATGTTCCAAAAATTTCGAAAAAACTTTTCAATTAATAATGTCATGATTTTCATTACAAATGTATGTTAGCATTTATAGAAGAGACAATCCATTAATGTGATGTTTCATAAATTTAATTTGTAATGATGTTTCATAAATTTAATTTTGAGTTTTAGAAATTTTTTCCATTAATTTAATTTCTAATGTTGATTCAATAGAAAATGATAAAAATAGAAGGGATAATATATTAATTTAATTTGGAATGATGTACATTAATTTAATTTATAATTTTAGAAGACTCTTCTATTAATTTATTTGGTAATGATGTTTTGTTACAAAATGATAAAAATAAAAGAGATAATCTATTAATTTAAATTTTTATGATATTTTGATAGAAAATAAAAAAATAGAAGAGATAATCTATTAGTTTTTTTTTTTTTTTAATTTTAGAGATAATTACTATAAAGGGTAAAAATTTATCCACTCACGAGATATATAGAATAAATAGGACATGCTACCTATTAGAGAAAAAATATTATAGAACATATGTGACATTTCTGAAAGTAATTGTCCCACTATATTTTGAACCTACATTTGAAGAAAAGTCCACTTGGTCAAATAATCCACTATGTCATTCTATTCCCTAGGAATGTGTCTAAGTAACATATTCTAAGGATCCACACAATCAAAGACTTTGTCTAATAACCAAAGCTAAGTGTCAACTAACATTCATCTAGTGGCTTCCAAGTTAGCAAAGTCACCACCATCTTAGAATTAGATTCACAAATAATCATTTTCCAACCAAGAACACAACTACACTCTACAACATACAGAATGACAAGAGCTACCATTAAATTATTTTTATGAAGGTCCTTATAAATAGAATAAATAAAATGCATATCACTAGAGCTATTGCAACCAACTCCACCAATGTCAGCATGTCCATGATTCTCCTGCGATGAACTATCAGTGAGGGGTCCAACGACACTCTCAATAGATCCTTCAAAAAGATGTCTACATCTATTTCACATGATTTGTCAAGCATACATCGAAGTACCCCCTTGAAGAGGGAGATTGAGACGATTGCAAATAACAACATTCTCAGGATCCATTTGATTTTGTGGGTGGTTTTATGGATGTAGCCCCTACTGCCAAAAGGAAGGCGTTGGGGGCGAAGTCATTGTTGTGGTGCATGCTAATGTCAACTAGAAGGAGATTCTCGACGCTCATGTTTTCAAAGCATATCTCCCCGGTAAGAAACACAAACCCTACTCTCATATGACCACAAGCCTGAATTCTACATCATTTCTAGTACATCCTAGGGTTTGAAATGATTCTCTCATATTGACCAAAGGCTCAAATTCTCCATTGTTTCTGGTATATCTTAGGGTTTGAAATGAAATACTCTCATATGACCACGGTCTTGAATTATCCATTAGTTTTAGTATGTCCTAGGGTTTGAAATGAAATACTCTCATATGATATAGACTCAAATTATCCATTGTTTCTAGTATATCTTAGGGTTTGAAATGAAATACTCTCATATGACCACGGGCCCAAATTCTCCATTATTTTTAGTATGTCCTACGGTTTGAAATGAAATACTCTCATATGATACAAGCTCAAATTCTCCATTTTTTTTGGTATATCTTAGGGTTTGAAATGAAATGCTCTCATATGACCATGGTCCTGGATTCTCCATTAGTTTTAGTATGTCCTAGGGTTTGAAATGAAATAATCTCATATGATACTGGCTCAAATTCTCCATTATTTCTAGTATGTCATAGGGTTTGAAATGAAACACCCTCGTATGATCACATGCTCAAAATCTCCATTATTTTTAATATGTCCTAGGGTCTGAAATGAAATACTCTCATATGATACTGGCTCAAATTATCCATTATTTTTGGTATGTCTTACGGTTTGAAATGAAATACTCTCGTATGATCATAGGCTAAAATTTTCCATTGTTTCTAGAATGTCTTAGGGTTTGAAATGAAATATTTATGCAAGACTGAAGTAAGATGACATAAAAATTCAAGTGGAAGATGGGCGAGTTCTGCAGATAAGCGGAGAGTGGACGAAAGAAGAGGTGGACAAGAATGATAAATATCACTGCGTGGAACGACACTGGGGGAACTTTGTTCAGCATTTCTGCCTACTGAAAAATGTGAAGATGGAAGATGTGAGTGCCAAGATGGAAAATGGCATGCTGACTGTGACAATGCCCAAGGTGCCTGAGTAGAGTCACCCTCAAGTCCAGACCATCGATATTTCTAGTTGATATTACTACTACTTGTCAATAGTCTTACGAATAAAAATAGGTATATAGTGTTAAATACGTAATGAATTTTGGTTATGAGAAAAATGGATATACTCGCATTATTACTATTGTAAGTGAGAAATTTTGGTTGTGAGCAGATTGTACAGATGTTTCAGAAAGTGCAAAGTCAGTTGTGTGTACAGGAAGATGTTGTGATCTTATATCTAAGATTGCATGATATAATATTGCATATTGGTTGACTTACATAAGATTTAGTGAAGACTGGTTATTGGATAGTAACAGTGGAAGATGACAGAGAAAATCTTTGAGTTTTGGATATATCTTACAAGCGATGAGGATTCAATGTATGCGAACTTAAGGGATGACAAATAGTGTACTGAAGAATGTTCACTGATCTTAGCAAGGCATGGAAAGAAGGATGATGTAATTTGTGGTGTGTGTTATGGAGAAGACCTATTTGGAAGCCGACTTTAGAGTTGTAGCGTGTATCATGAATGGCGAGCATGAATTACAGATGTCGGCCCTTAATTATTGAATTGTAATTATTGTATACTTGTCTTAGATACCATGGGTATCTTAGCAAGAATATGTAATCATTTGTATATTAGGAAAGCCTAATTGGTCGCCTGGTCATTTATTTTATAATAGGGTATATATGTAAGATCTTTTCTTTTGAAAAGATACGAAAGAATGTATGTGATGTAAAACAGGATTGTGGAAGTTGCAAGATTGTATTTGCTAGATGTAGAGCAGAGGATAAATTATACTTCATTGGAACTGATCAAGCAAAGACAGTTGCTATCGAATAGTTCAAGATTGTGTATATCTTTTCATACACTTGTGTTGTGAATAGTGAGTTCTGAAGGTGGACATAACCTTCTTTGGGCAGTGAGCCTAGGAAGTGAGCCTAGCCTTCTTTTCTTGACTCCTAACAGGGTCTATCCTCTAAAAAGGACTATGTACTATAATGTTTTAATCAGCTCCTAAAAGGGCTAGATCTTCTAACAAGGATACTATAGTCTTAGTACATCATTAGTGGGTGTTAATTCCCACTTGGGTTTTTACCTTTAATAGAGTTTCCTCGATAATAAATATTGTGTTATTATGTTGGCATTCATTGTGTTCATTTAATTTGATATTGCTGCTATTCAAAGTTTAAAGTTTTATAATTTGTCATATAATGGATTCACCCCCCCCTTTGTTGTATTGGTGGACTATTATTCCTAACAAAATCTATTGTGGAGGATTATGCTAGGGTGTATGGGAAACATGAACTATAACAAGAGTATGTTGTACTTTTTCAACTCGGATCAACATAAAAAAGAGAGAATTATGAGGATCATTGGGTGTCAATCTACCACCTTCTAGCTACCTATTTAGGTTTACCATTGATTACTAAAAATCCTTCAAATACTATTGGAATAATATAATTGAAAGCATTAAAAAAAGATAATTGGTTGGAAAGGAAAGCTTCTAAGCCAAGTTGGAAAACTTTAGCTTCTTAAGGCTTCACTTCAAAATATCCATGTAGTACATCTCCTTGTGTAAAATTCTTTCTTTTAATGCAGACATGATTGGGCATTGTGTACTATTGGTGGAGATAACTTGAGAATTGCTTTGGTCAATTAGGAGAAATTCTGAATGCCTAAAATATTTCATGGTCTAGGTATTAGGAGGCTCAAATTATTTAATAAGGCTTTTCTTTCCAAGGCCCGATGAAACTTTTTAGAGGGAACCAAGGACTAAGTTGCTATTCTCAAGGATAAATATTTTCATTATGATTGATTGGCACTTCATGGTTTCTTTAGTGATTGGTTATGTTGATCGATTTCGTAGGATATTTTGGCTCTTAGTGATCTTATGGTAAACAAAGATATGCTCATATTTGGTTGTTTCTTTTGTAGTAGAACAAGGGGGTGGGTGTTTGGAGTTGGGTACCAATTTTGCGGAAGTTTGCGGTGTGGAAAAATTGTAAAATGAAATGGGTGCCCGATTCTTAAAAATCGGGTGCCCGTTTAGGTCCGGGAGCCTAACCCATTTTAAAAAATTGGGCGTCCGTTTCAGATCGCGCACCCAAACCGAAACGGGTGTCCAATTTTTAAAAAATGATTGCCCGATTTTTAAAAAATGGGTGCTTGATTCTTACAAATCGGGCGCACGTTTCAAAATTCTATTTATTTATTTTTTTCACCAATTTCTTCTCATTTTCACCTTCAGAAAATGGGATCACATTTAGCAGAGCTCGGGTGCCTGATTTAGCTTCCCCTACCGACCCCATCTGCCATTTTTTTCATGTTCTAGGTACGTACAATTGTTTTTTATTATTTTTTTAATGATTTTTGTCATTAAAAATTGTACTTTCAAGTTATTTTAAATTTAAAAATGTAGTTTAATTTATTGTTTTCAAAATTATTGTATAAATTTAGTTATATATTTTTTTTCAAGTAGTTCTTTTAAATTTTAATTTACTTTGTAAATTAGGGTATCAAAGTAGAGAACTGTTATTTAATTTTTAATTTAACCCTTAGAGATATAAAATTAAATTATGAAACTCTACGTAAAAACCAAAACCCTAGGTAGTAAAACAAAAACATAAACCTATACAAAATTAAACTAGGAAACCCTAGTCTTAGAAAACAAAAACATAAACCTATAGAAAATTAAATTAGGAAACCTTAAACTTAGAAAACTGGAAAACATAAATCTAGAAACCCTCTCTCTCTCTCTCTCTCTCTCACACACACACACACACACACACACACACACACACACACGCTCCTCTTCTCTCATCTTTTCTCTCTTAAAAAATGTAGTTTAATGTTGTTTTCAAAATTATTGTATAATTTTAATTATGTTTTATCTTTAAAGTAGTTATTTTTATTTTTAATTTACTTTATAAATTAGTGTACCAAAGTAGAAACCTGTTATTTAATTTTTAATTTAACCCTAGATACAAAATTAAATTATGAAACTCTACGTAGAAACCAAAACCCTAGGTAGTACAAAATAAAAACATAAACCTATACAAAATTAAATTAGGAATCCCTAAAATTAGAGAACAAAAGCATAAACCTATAGAAAATTAAATTAGGAAACCCTAAACTTAGAAAACTGGAAAACATAAATCTAGAAATCTCTCTCTCTCTCTCTCTCTCTCTCTCTCTCTCTCTCTCTCTCTCTCCCCCTCCTCTCTCTCTCTATCCTCTTTCTCTCTCTATCATCTTCCTCCCTCCTCTTTCTCTCTCCTAAGGATCTCTCTCTCTCTCTCTCTCTCTCTCTCTCTCTCTCTCTCTCTCTCTCTCTCCTCTTTCTCTCTCCTATTTCTCTCTATCCTCTTCCTCCCTCCTCTTTCTCTCTCTCCTAAGGATCTCTCTCTCTCTCTCTCTCTCTCTCTCTCTCTCTCTCTCTCTCTCTCAAGTTTTAATTATTTAAGTCATTCTTTGTAAGGTAACATATAATTTACAGTATGTTAATTGTAAATTACCATGTTTTTATATGTACGCAGATTTGCAATATGGATGATTTTCATATTGATGAGCTTATAGGTCAGCATGAACCACCTCCACCTAGAGAGTCAAGGGATAATATTAAGAGAAATGTAGAGGCAATCATGAGAGACATAAATATTATTAGAAATGATCCCTATCCATCAGCCTAGCTACTATGCCTTGCAAATAGCATGCAAGGCATAGTAGATTCTGTACACACATTAGACTCAGAGATTGATAGTTTCGAGTCATGGAGGGAGAGTATGTGTGCATATTATGCTAACAGCCTCAAATTTGAGTTTCTCTCTATAAAGGTCCCTCTTAACACATGCACCGGCATCATCATGTTCTCCCTTCCCATGTCCAACCTCAAAAAAACTCCAGATATGTTGGATATTTATTTTCTTGTGCATCCTACTCAACCAATAAAACATTCTAGAATTCTTGAATTGCCCTATGCAATGATCTGACCATATTAGATGTTGTGATATATGAATTTATCTCTCCCTTAAATTTTCATAAAAGGTATTAAAGCAATACTGGACAAACTCTGATGAGTGTAACTTATTATCACTCATATAGAAATGGTACTCTATCAATATTTTTTGATCCTCTTCTGTACTATCAGGTGCATGTCTATAGACAATATGAAAAAAATTTGTTACTTGCACTGAATTATAATATTATGGTTGGATCTCATCTTGTGGTGCAAGCGTGTAGTTCTCTGCAAAGTCAACAACTGATAGTATACTACCAATTGGAAATGTATTCTTGCATATGCAAAATTGTCCATCAAGCCATCTAGAATTGTGAGAGTGTTTCACATATTTAGGTACGACCTTACTCTTGAATTTATTCATAAAAGCATTAACACTAAGTTTTTCAGTTATTAGGTCGGCACCGTTTTCCAACTTTTCCATCCTTCAATGGATACTCAACAGTTTTAAATCTTTGTACATCAACTAATTGTTGTCCAAAATCCAATGAAATATTTTCATGCAAACATTCATCTAATAATGTAAGATTGCCACATACACCAGAAACACATGCATTCAAAAGATAAAATTGCTCATTAGGTGGGAAAAATAAATTTGATATAAACTCCTTTACCATTTGAGGTGGTATATTTATACCACATTCCTGTAACATTTCATTAGTATGCATAGTAGAATGTATAGATCAAAAAATATCATAATGATAACGAAATTGAACATGAGTTTTACAACGATAGGTGATTCTTTCTTTGTTAATCCTTACATACCATGGTTTACATTTTTCAAAAGATCTTTGACTAATACTAATATTTAACACCTTATCATCCACAAATTTTTTATACAATTCTATTTGAGTCATATCTAAAAGGTGTTTTGGATGTGGATCATGAACTTTAGAATCAAATCTTAATTTAAGATCATCTCTAGCATTAGGGGTTACTCTTGTATTATCGTGCCAAAATTTTTCAATCAAAGTTTTGACTTCACCAGTAAGTTTCATGTCAGACCTCGGGAGTTTGCCACTGAAGGTCCATAAATGGTTTGTCAGATCACTTTCAAAGTTAACTCTTCTCTTTACAGCTCTTGTTAAAGTTTTACAATTAATATTAAGATATCCACTTATGTTTGAAATCATTCTTTTATCAGTAATAGTTTTGTTTACTAAAGCTGTTGTTATTGCTCATCGTGCCGCATTACTATCTTTAGGAGAATTTTCTTTCCAATTGTGTCAAAGGCACTAGCAACAATTGATACAACTTGTTCTAGAGACTCATCCTTCTTCTTAGTTTTCACATAAATGCCTAACCTCTTCATCAATTTTTGCATTTTAGACATTTTAATTAATTGTAACATTAATTAACACTGAAACCCAAATTTCTTATTATAAAAAAATTGTCTAAACAATCTACTCGCGTGTGTCCTAATCTACCTCGATGAAACCAAACCACATAGATTGTCTAGCACATCAAATTTTTTTAAAAATTGTTCATTTATTTCATTGTAGTTGTTTATTTTTTCTTTGAATCATTGTTTAAAATTACTTTTGATGCAATATTTGTGTGAAGAACAAGAACAAAATGGTGAACGAGTGTATTTGACAAAGATAAACATGACACATTTTGTTGGGTTGATTGGGTTGGCCTAGTACCATTTACATGGCCTGGCCAGATATTAAACAGTGAACTCATGAACAATGCCAATATTAAACAGTGAGCTCATGAACAATGTATGATGCCCTAGCTTGTAGCCCACGACTCATCAAGACATTTCCTCATGAAATGATCATAAACGGGGAGTACCACATAGTGAGTATCAATACCAAAACAAATAAAGAGAGATCAAACACTTCACACAATGCCTTGAAGGTAATAGAAATGATGCCCAAGCTCTCAAAGCTCACAGGTCATCAAGCATTCCAAATGAAAAGATGTAAACAATTTCAGTTTTAAACAATGAGCTCATGAACAATGTATCATGCCCTAGCTTGTAACCCACGAGCCATCAAGACATTTCCTCATGAAATGATCATAAACGTGGAGTACCACATAGTGAATATCAATAGAAAAACAAATAAAGAGAGATCAAACACTTCACACAATTCCTTTAAGGTAATAGCAACGTTGCCCTAGCTCTCAAACCTCGTGGGTCATCAAGCATTCCAAATGAAAAGATGTAAACAATGCCAGTATTCAATAGTGAGCTCATAAACAATGTATAATGCCCTAGCTTGCAGCTCGCGAGCCATCAAGATATTTCCTCATGAAATGATCATAAACAGGGAGTACCACATAGTGAATATCAATAGAAAAATAAATAAACAGAGATCAAACACTTCACACAATGCCTTGAAGGTAATAGCAACGATGCCCTAGCTCTCAAAGCTTGCGGGTCATTGAGCATTCCAAATACTAAGATGTAAACAATGCCACTATTAACAATGCTAAGATGTAAACAATGCCACTGAAATTGATTTAATGAGAAGACAAAGCTCGAATGCCTACCTCAAGTGCCAGTGCCCTCTTCCCACATAGTGTCGGCCTCTTCGTGCATGCCAAACTCGAATTCCCTCTTCTCACCATGCAAAAGTGCAGTGTCGTCTTTGCGACAGCTCTTTGAATTCACAAATTACAAATGACACTTTCTTTTTCTTTTTTTTTGTTTATAAACACATGGGTGTCACAATTTAGAGATGACATGGTACTAGGCCAACCCAATCATCCTTCATAGAAACATAGACAACTTCCTCACATTTTTCTGTGCCTTCAGATTCATTATCGGTTATTCCTTCCTTAGCTAGGTAGCATGAATTCTTTCCTTTATCCTTGTAGTCTCTAAACCTTTGGTATTGTATGCACCCTAAAATGGTTGCCTAGACTTTGGGCCCCCATTCAACAATTTATCAAATTCCTGAATCAATATTTTCAAATATCAACATTTTTCAATTATATCAATTTCCTTGATCAAATCATAATCAATTCAATATTTCCTAAGGTTTGAGCCTTATTTAATTTAAAAGAGAAAATAAAAATAAAAAATAAAAATCTTATTTAATTAAGAGAACATGCTCCCTTTTAATTAATTAAAAATCTCTTTTAATTAAATAATAAAATCACTTTATCCTAAGCCTTTATTTAATTAAAAGGAATTTCCTCCCCTTTTATTTAAATAAAAAATCTCCACTTTTCTTCTTATCCTATGTTGCACAAATAAAGCATTATTCTTATTTTATAAAAAGGGAAAAAATACTTTTTGTCTTATGTGGGACACAAAAGTCAACTCCTATTTTCCTATTAGAGGATATTTGTGCACAAGGATCAAGCTTCTATTTTTCTCCACCGTTGATTAAGTCTTTTGCCTCTTAATCTCGATCGTCCATTGATTTTCATTCTCTATAAAAGGAGAGCTTTCTTCCTCATTTTCATATCTTAAGTTTTTATGCTAATGTTATGTTGCAGGTTTTCTAGGTCATTTGAAGCTCTTTGAAGACATTCTTGCATTCAAGCTTTGAAGACATTGTTGTTGCATTTCATTTAGCTTGTTTTCTTACATCATAGTTGCATAATCATGACATTTTTAGTATAGATTTCCTTTATGCAATAGATTAATCTCACATAGCTTAATAGGAGGATTTGTAACACTTGTATTTCCCTTTCATAGCATATCTTGCATCTTTCATTCTCATAGATTAGTTTGCATTGCATTGCATCCATATTGATTTCATTGGAGATATTGGCATTGTTGCCCTTGTCTTTGATTTGGAATCTCTCATTGTGTGGTTGACTAGCAAGGTCATGAGTTTATAGCTCTAGCTGAGAGCAATTTTATAAATCTTGCAACTCCATGCATAAAGAACTATGGATCGATTTGTGAGGGCTCATTGTTGAGTTTTCTTGCATGTAAGGATTCATAGAAGTGTGGTCACATTTTCACCATACAGGTATCAGTTCTCCTTCTTGACACTTTTATCATTCATGTCATGATCAGGACACCTAGATGCAATGTGACCAGTCTTGTTGTAATTAAAACATTTTAGAGGTAGTTAACCTTTATACTTTTATTTTCCTCTCAGTAGCCTCTTTTCCAATAGTGCTTCCAATTATTCTTGTTATTTTTCTTTGGTTAGGATATTGTCATAGTCACTTCCACCTAAACTACAATGATTATCTCTTTCTCTTCTTGAACTGCCAATGCTTAAAGATTATTTAAAAGTTGTTTCAATAGTCGATAAACTATTATCAAAATTACTAAGCTCAAATGTAGTCAGCTTACCAATCAAAGCATCAAGAGTAACAATATTATTTGATATGGATCTCAGTTATTGAATAGAAGAGAGTTGAATAGAATATTTAGGTGAAATAGTTCTAAGAATTGTGCTTACTACTTCTACAGTTAATGTTCGACCAAAACCTTTGATAGCACTTACCACTTCCTTGATTTTGAAACTATATTGTGCAATGTTCTCTTCTTTCATTCTCATCTCATCAAATTTTCTTCTAATACTATCAACCTTTGCTTTTTGTAAATGCATATCTCCTCCATAAACAAGTACAAGTTTATCCCACATCTCTTTTGTAGTAATACAGTCCTTTATGTCATTGAATGCAACATCGGTCAGGGAAGAAGAAATTTCAATCATTACCAAGTTGTGCTCCTTCTTTTCTCTCATTTTTTTAAAGTGTCATAGGTTTAGGTGGTAGTGAAGTGTAGTCATTATCCAAATGATTGAGTGCAGATTCTCCAATTCTAGACATGCATAACCTCATCCTACTTTTCCATGTAGAGAAAATCTCCTTGTTTAACTTCGATACTTCTCTCCTATACATATTTGGATCTTTTACTCAAGTTTTTGAAACTTGTCCCTTTAGAGTACTTATATCTAATACCAATTGTTGGATTATGAAGAGGGGAGGGGTGAATTAGTAATCCTTGATTCTTTGTACCTTAAAAATTTCTCTGATTCAAGTTGGTGTCAGCTAAGTCAGTCACATTTCAATATTAACCGACAACAATAAATTAACTTTATCAATCAACAATAACAATCCCAATAATCATTCAACACATATAACACTAGTATTTAACATGGAAACCCAATTTGGAAAAAAACTACTATGAGAATTTACTTCCCACTAAAGAAATACTTTTCTAAAGTATGCTCAGTTAAAAGCCAATTTGATTAAAGATTACAATGCACATTGTTAAATGTGACCCTGTTAGGGGATTTGCCTTAGATCTGTTAGGATCTCCACCCTGTTAGGAGTGACCTGGTTAAAGGTCTTCAAACATTCTTTTTAAATGTCACCTTTTGCAAGGATTTACAATAAGAGTGTTAGGTCCACTCGGTTAAGAGATTTTTTTGTTACAAATGTTAATAAGAAACAATGAATAAATTGATTTGTCAATCTGCAACTACCTTTTTCTAAATCAAAGCCCTTGTGTGCTCTTTGTCTTCACTTCATTCCTTTACTTTCCACTAGCTTCAACACTTCAACAATCTCATCTTTCTGACTCTGATTTCAACCTTTTCCTTCTTCACAACATCAGTTGGTGACTCATCAACCCTTCAACTTTCCAACCTTTTCTTCATACAATTTCATCCTTTATATAGACTTTGTTTTACCCCTTAATCTCCTTTATTATGTTTTCCTTTGATTAATCTCAATCATTCGATCATCTTCATAACTTAATTCAATGAATTTAGAGCTTGATAAAATATTTTATCATCTCCTCAGAACTTGAACTTTCTTGGAACTTGTACCTTCACTTTTTGCCACTTAGATCTATACCATAGATCGGCAGTTTGAATTTTCCTGATCGTATATCTCATCAACTAACTCTTCCTTATCTTTAGAATCTTCCAACTCATCATTAAATGTTGTTCTGATCCTTGTATTTAACTGATCTCTAAATTCATTGAATTAAGTTATGAGGATGACCGGACGACTGAGGTTAATCAAATTAAAACATAATAAAGGAGATTAAGAGGCGAAACAAAGTCTATATAAAGGATGAAATTGTATGAAGAAAAGGTTGGCAAGTTGAAGGGTTGCTGAGTCACCAACTAATGCTATGAAGAAGGAAAAGGTTGAAATCAAAGTCAGAATGATGAGATTGTTGAAGCTAGTGGAAAGTAAAGGAATGAAGTAAAGACAAAGAGTGCACAAGGGATCTAATTAAGAAAAAGATAGTTGTAGATTTACAAATCAATTTATTCACTGTTGCTTATTAACATTTGTAACAGAAAAATCTCTTAACCGAGTGGACCTAATAGTATTATTTTATATCCTTGCAAAACATACCTTTAAAAAAGAGTGTTTGAAGACCTTTAACTAGGTCACTCCTAATAGGGTGAAGATCCTAACAAATCTAAAGAAAATCCCCTAACAAGGTCACATTTAAAAATATGCATTGTAATCTTTAATTAAATTAGATTTTAACCGAGCATACTTCAGAAGAGTATTTCTTTAGTGGTCAGTAAATTTTCAGAGTGGTTTTTCCCAAATTGGGTTTCCACGTTAAATATTGGTGTTATATGTGTTGAATGTTTATTGTGATTGTTGTTGTTGATTGATAAATTTAATTTACTCTTGTCGGTTAATATTGAAGTGTTACTGACTAAGTTGAAACCAAGTTGAATTAGAGAAATTTTTTAAGGTACAAAGAATCAAGGATTACTAATTCACCCCCCCTCTTTGTAATCCAACAATTGGTATTAGAGCTAAGTACTCTAAAGGGATAAGTTTGAAATACTTGAGTAAAAGATCTAAATATGTATAGGAGAGAAGTATCGAAGTTGAACAATGAGAGTTTCTCTACATGGAAAAGAAGGATGAGGTTATACATATCTAGAATTGGAGAATCTGCACTCAATCATTTGGATAATGACTACACTCCACCGCCACCTAGACCTATGAAACTTGATCAGATGAGAGAAAATAAGGAACACAACTTGGTAATGATTAAAATTGCTTCTTCCTTGACTGATTGTGAGTTCAATGACATAAAGGATTGTATTACTGCAAAAGATATGTGGGATAAACTTTCACTTTTTTATGGAGGTGATATGCATATACATAAAACAAAGATTGATAGTATCAGAGGAAAATTTGATGGGATGAAAATGAAAGAATAAGAGAACATTGCACAATATAGTTTCAGAATCAAGGAAGTGGTAAGTGCTATCAAAGGTTCTGGTGGAACATTAACTGGAGAAGTAGTAAGAAAAATTCTTAGAACTCTTTCACCTAAATATTCTATTCAAGTCTCTACTATTCAAGAACTGAGATCCATACCGAATAATATTTTTACACTTGATGCATTGATTGGTAAGGTGACTACATTTGAGCTTAGTAATTTTGATAATAGTTTATCAAAGATTGAAACAACTTTGAAATAATCTTTAAGCATTGGTAGTTCAAGAAGAGAAAGAGATAATCATTGTAGTTCCAGTGGAAGTGACTATGACAATATCCTAACCAAAGAAAAAGAACAAGAAGAATTGGAAGCATTGTTGGCAAAGAGGCTAGTGAGAGGAAAAGGAAAGTATAAAGGTAAACTGCCTCTAAAATATTTTAATTACAATAATATTGGTCACATTGCATCTAGGTGTCCTGATAATGACAGGAATGATAAAAGTATCAAGAAGGAGAACCAATATCGAAGGTTTAGAGACTAAAAGGATAAAGGAAAGAAGTCATGCTACCTAGCTAAGGAAGGAATAATTGACGATGAATCTGAAGGCACATAAGAAAGTGAGGAAGTTGTCTATGTTTCTATGAAGGATGATTCAGAAGAAGAAATGTATGAAGATGAAAAAGCCCTTATTTCTCATGTTAGCAAAAATGACCCATGGATAATTGATAGCGGTTGTTCACATCATATGACGGGTGACATTGATAAGTTTGAGAACTTAGAAGAATATGATGGAGGATTTGTTAGATTTAGAAATGATGCTCCATGTTCTGTAAGAGGAAAGAGATCCATTATGTTGAATGAAAAGATCAAATGTGATAATGATTATTTGGTTCAAGGACTAAAGTACAACTTGTTGAGTGTTGCACAATTGAACAATATTGGTCACTGACTAGAATTTCAAAATAGAAAAAGTGAAGATATATGACACTGTTGGAGATTTGATTGGAACTGGTGAACAATCAAAAGGTAACTTATTCTACCTTGATACTACTACAAAAAGTTAATTTTTTGTTAAATTTGAGGATGTATGGCTATAGCATAAGAGATTCTATCATGTGAGCTTTGACAACTTAATTATGGTAAGAAAAAAGAATAGAGTTAGAGGTTTACCAAAATTAAGCAAGCCTGATAAAATTATGTGTAAGGAATAATAGATTGGTAAGATGACTAAATCAAGTTTCTGAAGCAAGTCTTACTCATCTAATGGTATATTGGAATTATTTCATATTGATCTATGTGGTCCTATGAGAATACAAATCCATTATGGTGATCGATATTTCATTTTTTTTGTTGATGACTAATCAAGAATGATGTCAGTAATGTTTCTAAAAGAAAAGTCTAATCCATTCCAAATGCTTAAATGGTATAAGGAAAGAGTTGAGAAGGAAACATGTGAATGACTTAAATGTTTAAGATCAGATAGAGAAGGTGAATTTATATCTAATGAATTTATTGTCTTCTGCAATGAGAATTGAATCAAGAGACAAGTCTCTACACTGAAGACTCCACAACAAAATGACACAGCTAAAAGAAGGAACATATCAATAGTTGATTGTGCTAAAACATTGTTGATTGAAAAAGAAGTTTCACAAACATTCTGGAGGGAGCCATTAGTACTGTTGTCTACACTCTCAATTGAGTACAATTGAAGAAAGGTATGAATAAAACTCCTTATGAACTCTGGTATGGGCATACAATGAATGTTGGCTACTTTAAATTTTTTGGAAGTAGGTGTTACATTTTGAAAGATACTAGGAATGAAAAGTTTAATTCTAAAGGAGATGAAGGTATATTACTAGGATACTCCACAAAGAGAAAAGCTTATAAATGTTTGAATAAGGCTACTAACAAAATTGTGAAAAGTGAAAATGTGAGAATTGATGAATTTGCAAAAAGAAATGAAGAAGATAGCAAAAAGGAACTAGAAGATTATCAAAGATTTGTATATGTACAAGAAGGAATTTCTGGTACTTTAACCTAGCTGCAAGAAGAAATCGAGGAAACAATTGAGCCTCCACTGAGAGTAGAAAATGTTGAAGAACAGTCTACCGAGCCTGTTTTAGAAAAATATGTGAAAAAACACCACTCGTCAAGAAAAAATTTTGGAGACAAGAATGCAAGAGTCATGTCAAGAAGTAAGTTGAAAGACAATACATGTTTGATTTCTGAATTTGAGCCAAGACTAGTTAAGGGTGAACTTGAAAATGAAGATTGGGTTAATGCAATGAAAGAAGAGATTGAAAAGAACAATACTTTGTCACTGGTACCGAGACCTAAGGACAAGAATTTTATTGGCACAAAGTGGATTTTCAGGAATAAACTTAATGGAAATGGAGATGTGATAAGGAATAAAGAAAGATTGGTTTGAAAAGGGTATGTACAAGAAGGTATTGACTATGGTGAGACATTTTCCCCTATTGCTAGATTAGAAGGTGTGAGAATTTTACTTGCATATAGTTCTTATAAAGGTTTCAAAGTTTATCAATGGACGTTAAGTCTACATTTTTGAATGGAATTTTTGAAGAAGTTTACATTAAAAAACCTGGAGGATTTGTTGATAATTCTTATAAGGACATGGTATATGCAAACTACACAAGGCACTATATGGTTTTAGACAAGCACCATGAGCATGGTATGAAAGATTACATTCATATTTAATTAAGATTGGATTTCAAAGGACAAGTCACAACAACAATTTGTATCTAAAATGTGAAAAATAATGATAAGATTTTGATTGTTGAAATATTTGTCAATGATACTATATTTGGAGGAAATGAGTCAATGTTTAAATCATTTACTGAGGAGATGAGAAAGGAATTTTAGATGTCCATGATTAGAGAGATAAATTCTTTATTGGACTATAAATTCAACAATTCAGAGATGGGATCTACATCACACAACCAAAATATATCAAGGAGATCCTAAAGACATTTGACATGGAAGAAGCAAAACCGATTTGTACACTGATGGCTACTAGTTGCAAATTTTCAAAGGAAGATGAGACAAAGGAAGTAAATGAAATAGTCTATCGATCCATGATTGGTAAGCTATAGTATGTTTTTCCTATGAACCTAAAAATACCAATCTTGAGATTCATGGATGAATACGTCGAATGTGAGGATAGGGTGAAGGTTCTCCTCATGAACCTTTTGGATCTAGAAGAAAAGAGAACCATGGTCTTATAATATGTGGCCATACACCAAGCTATCATCAAGCATTGGTTTGAAAAAAGAGCAACAATAAAGACTTTTAGGATTTTTGATTTATTTTTGATGTGGGATAAAGCAAAAGAAAAATCGGGTAGCCACACTAAATTCCAACATTTGTGGATAGGCCCTTTCCAAAAAGTAGAGATCTTAGGAGAGAACACTTTCAGAATTAGTTCTCTCGATGGGGAACTAGTCCCATTGCCTATGAATGGCTAGTATCTCAAGAACTATTTTGGGTCTTGAAAGACTATGATATTTTCTTGTACATTCTCCTAATTTAGGGTCTTGTCTTGTGTCCTTTTCTTTGGGTCAGTCAGTCGGTTTCTATCAGGGGGGTAGATGTATTTTAGCTAAGTGTTCTACATGAGGTAGTTTGGGAAAAAGATGAGGGTCTTTCCTTGTTGAACATTTTGATTAGATTTTGTCTTGCAAGCAGCTATATACAGAGGTTGGAAGTGAAGTGTTTTCCTCTTAGAATTCTTGAGCAGATTCATCAGAGCCGACCATCCTTGACACTAACACGCATCTTAAGGGATTCAGAATTGGAGGTTTTTTGGATAGGATTCTAGTTAGAACTAAGTAATGCCCATGGTCACAAAGGAAGTCAGAAGCCAAAACCCTATTCCACCTAGAATGCAAACTAAAAGAAAAGAGCAAGAAAGAAAAAAGGAGGAACGCATAAAGACAAAGTCGATAGGAAAAGAGAAAATCTCAAATGCTTGGGTAGCACAGTCTAATTGCTACCCAAGTTTTCAAAAAAAAGAAGAGAGAAAAAAATAGAAATAAAAATGAAGAGGTGGCACAGCCTAAGCGCTGCCTTAGTTCATCAAGGACACTAAAGCTAGAATAAGAGAACAAATGAAGTATCCAGAGTACAATAATTCAAGAAAATACTTTTCAATTTGATTCATGTTGAGTCTAAGAGCCATGCAAAGAAGTTTAAAACTTCAAACAAGCTCGTTTCTAAGAGGAGAAGGGTGAATTTAGAAACCTCTACCAGGGCTATAAATGTTTGCCTGGCAGTAGAGCATGGTTAAAATGATTTTTGGCCAAATCTAGACCTGTGGGCAGAGATTTGGTTATGACTGTTTAAGAATCCAAGAAACCTTTGGTGAAGAATTTTGGAGAATATGAACACATACATGCACACACTGGATGCAGATGCAAAGATTTTTTTGATCTTGATATGATGATATGAAAGTTACTATCACTGAGGGTTTTCTATGTCCAACTCATCGCAAGATAGGATCTTTTCATAGTGGGATGACTAGGGGATACCTAAGTTATTTCCCTTTCTTTTTTCGGGGCTATTTGTTGTGGTTCCACAACCACACTCCCCTTTTTTTAGGCCACTTGGCCAAGGGGCCCCCCTTCTTAGGCTTGTTTTGATCTCTTTTTGTCAGTTAGGTCTTGTTCAGGACTGACTCTTGAGTCTTTTGTTAGTTTCAGAGATTCGACCCTCCCTTAGGTGTGAAAGCTTGAAAGTCCAATGAAGTCGTGCCTTTGAAACATGGAGCTAGTATTGACATTTCAGACTTTTGGAAGTTTGAAACACCAAAAGTCTGATTCCCTAGTTAGGAATCAACCTTTCAGTGTTTCGGCCTTTCGGAGGTTTGAGACCCCTGAAAGTCTGAAAGGCCGATGAGTGGAGATGGTTGAAATCATCCCTACTAGAGGCCTATATAAGGCACATAGCTGCCCCTTTTTGTCACTTTGCATTTTTTCACTCCCATCATTTTTGGAGCTCTTGTTGTGTGCTTTGCTTCTAGTCTTTCTAGCTTCTTCAGCCTTCGTATTTCTTTGGTTTTAATTCCACCCTCTACGTGTTTGAGGTAGGTTTCTTCACCTCCACCTTAGTTTCTTGCATGTTTTGGTATTTTTGCAATTATCGCGCTAGGGTTTAGGGTTTTATTTGTCTCACTTCAGGGTCGCAGGGTTGTCCCCTTGGAACCCTTACAATCGAGTTCATGGTCGAACTTGATTCAAGATCACTTTCGAGCTCTAACCCTCATCTTTTGTGTTTTTGTTAGGCAACCCTAAAAGTTTTGAACTTTCACAGTTTGAAAGTCCAGGAGAGAACCCAAACCTTTTTTTAGCTAAGTCCACTTTTGACATTTTGGCGTTTTGCACACAGAAACACATTGCACTCTGAAGTGCTGAAAATCGAAAGGCCAACCCAAAATCAACTCAACATCTTCAACTTTCGGTGTTTCAGACACCAAAGTTCCTGATACTTTTTTCCATCTGAAATGCCAAAGCCTGGCCCGAGTGAACCTTTTTTTGCCATTTTGGTGTTTCAGCCTTTTGGATGACCGAGACCTCCAAAGGTCTAAAATGCTAAAATTGTGTTTCTTGAGCATTCAGGCTTGGTTTTTCATGGGGTATCTTGATTTTTTATACTTTTTCATCAGTACTTCCTCCTAAATATCATGTGTTGGTTACTGATTTATGTCTCACTTATTTTTGCAGAATGTCAAAAAAGGTGAACTCCCTCGCTATGAAGTACTAGTTCAAGGGTTACCACGCACCTTCTAAGGTGGGAAACCCACACTCAGAGATCATGGATACAGACATTATGTTAGTTGGAACAAATACCTGGTGAAATGTGCCCAACCTGTGGGAAGATCTGAGGACTGCACTTCATTAGTATATTGTTCACTAGTGCATGCAGCGACACACCCTGTGTCCATCCTCTCTTTGGACCTGATAATCACATTGGAAAACCACTACATACCAGATGAAAGGCTGGTAAATAAAAATATGGGAGAAGTGGCGTTGGACCTCTAACTAGGAAACATTGAGGACGTCTTCCATCTACCAAAAGGGATAGACAAATTCTATGGTTTCTCGATAGGAAAGGGGATGACCTTCTATAATAAAGACATCCAACTGTCCCATGAGATTGTAAACAGGGACTACCTCATGAAACCTCTGCCAAAGAATATGTTTGATAAAATAGAGATGAGGAGGGGATATATGAAGGACATTCAAGCAGCCATTACTATGATCAGTCAGGTATATGGATTGCAAAAATCAATACAATTAGAGCCATGGATGATCCTTCTCATTGAGAGGATCAAAGAGAGATAGTCAAGGTTAGACTGGGTGACCATCCTCAGTGACAACTTGGATCAGAAATTGATCATAGTGAAGAGTGACCCTCATTTCTACATGACTTCATACATTGTATACCTACTAGCAGCAAGAGTAGTGTACTCGGGGTTAGTAAAAGTTGGCGCTATGGGTGACCCAAATGCATGGCCCTTCATGGTTTATCCCCAACTAGTCTAAAAAGAATACTTTACACAAGATAACTTAGAGTACCACATCGTTAATGATGCTTTTTTTTTGCTATAATCTTCTCAATAGAGGGTGATTATGCCAAAAGGATGTCTGAAGAAGCAATTGCTAAAGTAAAGGCCCTTGGGGAATTTTATATCCAGTTTAAAACATTCACATACATCAGGGTGGCAGGGAGCACTCTCACTCCAAAGAAGTTGCCAAGGTATCCATCAAATAGGATAGTCTTGTTAGAAATGGCTAGACAATTATCAGGTGCCCACGAGCATATCAGGCATAAAAATAAATAGTACTAGGATTTCCCACTCTTGATAGGTCCTCATTGTCTGCAAGACATGAAGATTTACAAGTCATTGTCTTTTGAATGGGATGAGTACCCATTACAAAATTTCAATCTAATAAGGACCGGGTTTGATCCTATTGGCACCTACAACCATATAATGGGAAGGCATTATGTGCATGAGCCTCACATCGAGCACCATTGGATAAATTGCACTGATGACTATGAAGTTAGGATTCGTGAGTAATTTTGGATTAATATGGAATTGGCACAAACTAATCTACTGCTCCGTATACCACAAAAGGTAAAGGAGGTTGATTCAGAAGATTTCTTGGACCCTATTTATAACCAAGATAAGATATACACTAGGGAAATCCTCAATGCAGAAGTGGACATGGATGAAAATGATGACATAAACTTCAAAGCCCGACATGTCATCAAGGTAACAAAGGCATGGATCACCCACCCATTTTAGATGGATGTCATGCCTATGAAGCAATAACCAACTCAACCTTCAAAAGAGAAGAAGAAGAAAGGATAAAAGGTGTTGATGCCACATTTTCAAGAGGTTGCACCGCTGAGACCGAAGACGGTGTATAGACATGAATGCCCTACAACATATGTATCAGCTACTCGGTCTAAGCATCCCAAGACCAGAATGAATGGAAGTATAGAACCACTAGATGCTCACTCTTCTAGCAATCTAGAACCACCAGGTGCACCTAAGAAGGCACCAAGGGTAAAGATATCCAGACCTAGGCCTACTGAGGTAATCAAGGGACATGTGTATAAGAGAAAGAGATCCTCGACACCCACCCACATGGAGACTCTTCTAGAGGAGGATGAAGGGGATGAAGAAGATGAGGGGGATCAAATACCCCTCTATGGGAGAACCCAATCAGCAAGATTCTTGAAGAAAAGAAAGTTGCAAGAGGAAGGTGTACAAATAGATACTAAAGAGGGAGCTCAAGGAGAGAAGGTGAATCCAATGGATGTTCTAGGCAATGATGAGTTTGATATTTCTGACTTCAAGAGCCTTTGAGGTTTTAAAGAAACTGAACAACAAAATCTGACAGAAGGGCCTTCCTTAGAGAAACCCTTCTCATTCACATCCCTCCTGACATAATTCATAAGTCATTTGGACAATGTAGGAGAGGAGGTTCAGCGAGAGTCTCAAGAATCGACTGGGGAAGTTGCAGATGAAGTTCATAAGGAGAACACCAAGTCAGAAAAGGATTCTTCTATACGGGTCACCTTCGAAGAGGACATTGGAGCTCAAGTCCCTCCATCCCAACAACAAGTTCCACCTCCACCTCCACTTATACAACAAACTCCACTTCCACCTCAATAGAAAGCACCATCCACTACTTTGCTTCCACCACCAGTTCAAACCACTCCAATTCCACCACAACCTCCACCTACTCATACTCCCATGCCTACTCCACCTCCTCCGCAAATACCAATGCCTTCACATACTCCTCCTCCTGCTCCTATGCCCACTGCACAAAACCCTTTTCTATCAACACCAACTCCCTCTCTTCCTCAAAGTGAGATGGTCATGCAAGAACCTCAAGGGCCAGAAGAGGAGAATGAAGTAATGAAGGAGGTTCCATTAAAAGAACATACAATGAGAGATGAGAAGAATACAGAGGAAGAACAAGTAGCGGCTGGAGCAGAGGGGGTAAGCCAAGATGAAACAAAAGAGGAGGGAAGATAGGTAGAAATTGAGTCGGGATACAGAGATGCTACCTCGAGCTCAGTCGCGCCATATGAGCCAATAAACATTGTCTCTAAACCCACTTGGTTTAACAAAGAAATACAACCAAGGGTGAGGGTATAGTGGTATACACAGATGAGGAAGATACAAATATGGTCGTTCTTGGATGAGCATTCCATCAAGAAGAATCTAGTGCCTGGGAAAGGACCCTATCCTACGTAACACAAGATCAGGAAGGTAGGTGGAAGGCATAGGTGGCTATACCCACAATGAATGTTAGCATGGCTGAGATCACTCCAGAGGATTATGTGCTGGAAGAGGTGGACTTAGGAGAGCCGACAAGAGAAGGAAGTAAGACTCTGGCTACACTAGGATTGAATCATGCACTGGACTTCATGGATAAGGATGAGGAGAAAATAAAAACCTTGATGGAGAAAAATGAGGCTATAAAGAAGTTCATTCTTAAAACAGTGGGTCCCATTGACCCTACTAACCTTGAGGCTTCATTATAGGATATTTTGGAAAGGAAGGGTGCTTCAGAGTTGCCAGTGAATATTTCACATTCTTTCATTCATGCTTGTACAGATTGGAAAAATGATTTTGAGGAGTTTTCCAAAACTTTCCTTGGGACTATTTTGAGGCCCTTTAGGTTTATTTTGAAAGGGATCACCAACTTGGTGGATCTTATGTGTAGGGAATATGGTCTTGAGGAGAAGATCCTAAAGTGGAAAAAGGCCCTTGATGATCTAGTAATAATAAGGAAGCAATGCTTCCAGGTTCTGGTGAAAATATATGAGGGGTCAGAGCTCGATAATTTTGAAGAATGGATCAGAGATACCATAGAGGCCCTGGAGGTGTACGAGAAATACTTGAATAAGGTTGATAAGAAGAGGGATGAGGCACTACATTGGGTGGAGGAAATGCATAAGTTTTTTGAAGGCTTGGATCTAGACCTTTATGATGAGGATGATGAGAAAACATTGCATCCCATTAAGGATACCATAAGTCAATACCTTGATATCTTTAATGGAGTTAGAACAAAAGAAGATATCCAACAGATGTTTTATCAAAAGGAGAAGATGCGGAAGATGCTATCTCAGGAAAAGGAAATAAGAGGCTTTGCTAATGAATTAGTCGCCTTCTGAGAGAAGCAACGGGAATGCCTCAAAGGTGTCAAAATGGTAGACTTTGAAGAAGTCCAGGAGGTCATGGACAGGCTCTGCAAGGCACACCCATAAATTCTCCCAAGTCGCTAAGTGTCCAGTTTTGGACTTAAGCCAATTTTTTACAAAGAAAAAACATTTTTTGTGGACTTAACCAATTTTGAGATCCAAGATTTTCGGCCTCTAAAATTCAAAAATTTGTAAAAAGTTTCTTCAACACTTAGCCAATTCTTGAACTTCATTTTTTTCGGAGCAAGGGTTGCGGTCCGTAATTTCTGGGCCATCACCACCAATAACTTCAATCTTCTCCAGTTTCTTTTTTCAGTTAGATTGATTGCATGTCTTGGGTTGTTTTTGCATGATTTGAGGGTATCTTCCAGTTGGATCCACTAAGAAAAGCTGCAATAATGAATAAAGGGTAGAACCACAAGTTTCAATGAAGAACATCCATGAGTTCCAGATTTTAATTTTGAGTTGTTTTATGCATATTCTACTCCCAAATTGTAATTCATGAGGTTTAATTCCTTGCTAAAGTAGTTTAAACTTGTTTTAGGGATAGTTTCTTTCATGTAAATTGTAGTTTAGATTTATTTTTAGTTTTATGTGTAGTCAAAACCCTAGCTACGAAATTGAGAGCACAACTCTATAAATTTTATGAAAATAATATAATTAAGGTTGATTATTATTGCAATACAATACATACAATTGGTGCTTCAATCGTGGTGTGATATTTTCTACTATCTTTCTGAAGTTTATGGACGTGTGTTTGCTCGTTAATTTATTTCAAAGAGCCAATTGATTGTATGGTGATTTTGATCTGCGATTCTTTTAGTCTGGTGTTTATCTTTTCTGCATTGCTTTGTTGTGACAAATTATTGGGAAGATTGTTCTTCGACATCTTAAGATAAATTTGTCTCCCATGTGCATACATCTGTGGTGGCTTCGTGATTTGATGAATTTTGACTTAACATACATCTGTGTTTATTTCCTTGATGATTACATCTGCTAAGCTGGGATTGTGATTTATTCAGATCTTTATTTTGTGGGTTTCCTCCATCTTCTTGGTACTTTAATTCGCAAAGCAATGTAACATCGATTTATGTCCATTAGTTTACTTCTCAGCAAATTTCATTCAAATTCTTGTTACCTTGCTCCTTACTTTCTTTGCAAATCAACCACAGTAGATTAAATAGATTAACCTTGCTTTCATCTAAAGATATGAAAAATACAAAAAAAGAAAGATTGGTGTGTCTTAAGATTTGTTTTTCATCCCCTCAAAGATTGAACTAGCAAAGGCCTCCTCATGAACAGATTCACATTTATCTTCAATTGAGCTATCTAAGTGGTTGAGACCCAACCTAGAAGGAACTGTGAGATTGATTTGTATCATTCTTCCAAGAGGGGAATTTTTTCACACAAATTCCTAGCCATTGTCTCGTGTAAAGATGATGCTCAACAAGACCATTGGCTGGTCAAACATTGAAATCAACTCTAATTTATTGTGATATTCAAATCAATGAGATTTCTGCCCCTATTGAGAGGGATTTTTTTTGAGAGGGACTCTAAGCATTCTATTGTTCCTATTATGTGCTTAATACATTCTTCTTTGTGAAATAAGTTTTAGGTGCAAGCCCTTGTTAATGCATTCTTCTTTGCAAAAGAAGTTTGAGGTGCAAGCGCTTGTTAATGCATTCTTCTTTGCGAAAGAAGTTTGAGGTGCAAGCCCTTGTTCCACCCTCTGGGAGTAGCCATGGTGGATGTCATGTGAGAGACTCCATGACTTATCTCTCTTGTTCATTCACCCTCTGGGAGTAGCCATAGCCATGATAAGGTTTTGTTATTGACATATTTTTTGGTTTCAGCTATGTGTTTGTCATGTTGTGTGACACCATGACATTGAAAGATCTCTCTCTTTCAAAGAGGGAGTGTTAATGTTCTGGTAGCTGCAAGAGAAATCTTTCATATTTCTGTGTTTGGACTTCTGGTTATATTATGAAGTTGGTTCATGTTTTTCAAGAGATTAACACTCGCATGTCTTCCTTTATTCTGATGACATTGGTTTTAATGCGTTCTTATTTAAGCCTTTGAGAGCACAAGTGTCATCACATGTGTAACTATTGTCAGTTTGTGTGCCTTGATGGTCAAGATTCCATGTATCTTGCTTCATCTTCATATCCTCGGTGATGTTTATTTAAGGCAATGAAGAGTCCAAAAATGAATCAACACTTATTGGTCACCGTCGTCAGTTCATTCAACTCGATATTACCTTGAGTAGTGTTAAAGTTGGATCAAGATTTAATTGCAATCATTTCCTGAGACTATTGATTATAGACTGAAGTGACTCCACATGGTTGTTGAGTCACCGCCCAGTATTTGACATGGCTCTTACGGAAAGTGTGAGCTAAAATGAAAATCTTTGATAATTGTCACTACTCAGAGTAATGAAGATGGAAGCTCAAGCATTTTTTAATATGGTAAAAATAGGTTTTGACCATATTTTTGAATATGGAAGTTTAAGCGTTGTCGAGTATGTGAATTTCATATTTGACAAAAGAAATGCTAAAGAGACAAGTTCATATTCCATGATCATGTATAAGGACCGTGATTCTTCTACATTTTTTGAAGTGATGAGACTCAAGAGTGAATTCTCATTTTTGATATCAGTGTGTCTATGTTGTTGTATCTTCTACAATTATTCTAAGAGATTATTTTGTGTGTGCAAATTCTTCTGTGTTTGGTATCAATAAGATACAATAAGGTGCTCCGTGTACTATTGATATTAAAGAGATCATTTGCTTGCATTGAAAATAGTACACTTCTGATAATTGTTGAATTAACAATCTCTAAGAAAGATCTTTATTCTTATTAAGCTTGAGAGCTCTATATTCAGTTTTGAGTATTTAATAAAGGATCTATTTTTTGGGTGTGGTTGGGTTTTATCCCTCGAGTAGGAGGGTTTTCCTAGGGTAAATCTAAGTGTCTTAGGAGTTTATGTGTTTTGATTTTCCTATTATTTATTTATGCTATTCTATTTCTTGGAAACTTAACAAAAAGCGCACGAGTTCATGGCACCTCCACTATTTGTATAAGATATTCATGGTCTGGCCATATTTCTTTTTTTTAGGAGGGTGCAGTTTGAGATTAAAATGGTCCTTATAATCTTCTTTTTACTTTGGTAAAAAAAATGGTCCTTCCAGCAAGCACGAGGCATAGCAACATTTAAAAATAATTGTTTTCTTCCTTTCACAAAAGGTTTTCAACTTTTCTTTCTCAGTGCATGATTATCCTTATCCCCTAAGAAGCTTGCCAAAAGTCTTTTCATCTTGGCTTATCTCCATTCCGATCAACGTAGCCATGAAGATAATGACCATTCTTATAAGCATATCTTTGATTTGGTTAAGGTTATTGGAGGAGGACAAGGAAGGATTATTTGAGAATTCTATCTTCTTCACAATTCCAACTCTCCAATGAATACCTTGCTTCAATATTTTTTTATTTTTAGCAAATTATTCCACATGACCAACTAGTTCATGAGGCAGCTCTAAAATGGATAAGAAACAACCTTGGTTGGGATCACTCAAATATTTAGCTTTGAGAATACCAACCTAGTCCTTGGTTCCCTCTAAAAAGTTTCATTGAGCCTTGGCAAGAAGAGACTTATTAAATAATTTGAGCCTCCTAATACCTAGACCACAAAATATTTTAGGCATTCAGACTTTCTCCTAACTGACCAAAGAAATTCTCAAGTTATCTCCACTAACAGTACACATTGCTCAATCCTATCTGCATTAAAAGAAAGAATTTTAAACAAGGAGATGTAGTACATGGATATTTTGGAGTGAAGCCTTAAGAAGTTGAAATTTTCCAACTTGACTAAGAAGCTTTCCTTTCTAACCAATTATCTTTTTTTAACGCTTTCAATTATATTATTCCAATAGTATTTGAAGGCTTCTTAGTAATCAATGGAAAACCTAAATAGGTAGCTAGAAGATGGTATATCGACACCCAATGATCCTCATAATTCTATCTTTTTTATGTTCATCCAAGTTGAAAAAGTACAACATACTTTGGTTATAGTTTATGTTGCCCATACACCCTAACATAATCCTCCACAATAGATTTCCAATGATCAGCCTCAATAACTGAACCATCCTCAAAAAGTATATATTTTTGTCCACAAATTGTTGGTGGAAGATGCAACTTTAACCCCCTTTAAGATTCTCAAGTCAAGATTCTTCTGAAGATTCCTTCCAAGAACCAAGAACTTTAGCTACAATAATGAACAGATAAGGTAAAATAGGATCACTTTGTCTAATCCCTCTACCACAAGAGAAATATCCACTTTGCACTCCATTAATAAGAATAGAGCACAATGGGGTAGTGACTCAAGCTTTGATTAAGTTTAGAATTCTACCTTTGAATACAAACTTCTGCAAAACATCAAGCAAAAAAGGCCAAGAAACACCATCATCAACCTTATAAATATCCAATTTCAAAACCATTCCCAGCTTTTTACTATACTAGTCCATAGAATCAATATATTCATGTGTGGATAAAGTAGCATCCTTTTAACAAAGCCCAGTTAACTGGGAGAAATCAGTTGATGAAAGACATAATTAATCGATTCATAATGAGTTTAGAAAAAATCTTGTAGACAACATTACATAAGATTATCAATCTATAGTCTTGCATAGAGGAAGCTTTAGCTTTCATAGGTATTTAGCACAATAAAGGTGGAATTTAGTTGATTTAGGAGTCTGCTCGATCTAAAGAAATCCTTGGTTGCATTGAGAAGAGCAACATAAATAACATCCCAAAGATCTTGAAAAATGAGGGGAGAAACCAATCAAGCTCAAGGGCTTTATATGCTACAAAATAGAGCACAACATTTCTAACATTTTCCAATGAAATAGACCTCACTAGATTCTTAAGGTCCTGATCAGTCAGCTCATTGGAATAACATCAATCAAATCTTCCAAACCCTAAGAAATTAAGAATGGAATCGACAAGAGTTTCCTTAAAAAACACAATTTCTAACATTTTCCAATGAAATAGACCTCACTAGATTCTTAAGGTCCTGATCAGTCAGCTCATTGGAATAACATCAATCAAATCTTCCAAACCCTAAGAAATTAAGAATGGAATCGACAAGAGTTTCCTTAAAAAACACAATTTCTAACATTTTCCAATGAAATAGACCTCACTAGATGCTTAATGTCTTGATCAGTCAACAGATTGGGAATAACATCAATCAAATATTCCAAACCCTAAGAAATCAAGAACATAATCAACGAGAGTTTCCTTTTAAAAAATGAGACAATGGCCTCAGCTATAGCATCCTCCTCAACAAACAGTCTTGTCTTCAAGAGATGGATTTCTAATGGGATTCCTCCTCCTACATTTCATGAAAGATTGATGGACAAATTTGTATCTGTATCTTTCTCCATTAACCATTGAATCCCAGATTTATGTTTCCAAAAGACTCCTTCAATCTTTGGAAATTACATCAACACACAACTCTCTCTTTAACACAAGTTTCCATATCAACTATTCCTTCCTCCAGTTTCCCTTGAACCTCTTTTAGATATTTGATAGTGGTTTTTTCTTTTAATGGAAGATATTCCCAAAAGAAAACCTATTCCAACCTTTAACCTTTTCTTTAACAAATTTTATCTTTTAAACCAAACAATAACCTTTTCTTTAACAATTTTTAACTCTTTAGCCAAACAATACATCAAAGTACCATAGCAAGGTAAGTTCCACCAACTTTTAACTAGCTCTTTACATTTTGGCTGAGAAGTCCACATAATTCCATACTTGAAAGGAAATGGGCACTTAGCAGCAGCATTGCCCCATTTGAGTATAAAATAGCATTATGATTGGAGTCAATCTTTGGAAGCTTTGACAAAGTACGTCTACGAAGAATTTCCAACCATGGGAAATTAGGAACCTGTCAAGTCTAACTTCAATTTGATTATTTTCATGTTTCCTATTTAGATCACGTGATCAATGATCCTTGCAATTCAATATTTGTAAGTCTTATAAAGGAAAGAAAGTAAAAAAAAATCAATCATATTGTCTGAATAGTCATCCAAACCACCCAATTTTTCAGAGGGAAACAAGAGTGTATTGAAATCTCCTCAAAGCATCCATTTTTCCATTTGACTAGCAAAAATCAAAGAAGATAAGAAATCCCATAATTATTTTCTCGCAACCCACAAATTACGATTATAAATATTAACCAAATTTCATTTGATAGATTTATTCAAATCCTCGAGGTAAATCATCAAACTATTCTTACAGTGAGACCCTATAACACCTTTAAATCTGGTAGGATTCCACAAAGTTGCAATAACTCAAAAAACTCCTCAGCCAAACAAAAATAGTAATTATCTAAGGGCCAAAAATTCTTGATGGTCTGAGCAAAGGCAGACTCTAGCATCTAAGTTTCTTGAATAAGCAAAAAATCAACTTTCAACTCACAACTCTTAATAAGATGTTTCTTAAAAGGACTATTCAGCCCTCTATTTCAAGAAAGAATCTTCATATGAACAAAAAGGAAGAACACAAACAATCGGTACAAACCTAATACTAACATCAGAAGGTGAAGCCTCCCACCAAATAACATCATTTTTTTTGTTTTTAGGACCAGAAAATCTATCTAGAGTTTTCTGCTTTCCAAAGGCAACATCACGAATGACATCTTGGACTTTGATTTTTCTTTGAGAAGGTTTTCCCTGTCTGCTTTCCCCCCAACATTTTTTTTTCTTCTTTCTTGATTTACCATTAAGTAGAGTACACTATTCTTCCAAATTTCAATCCATAATTTTCAAATGAGGGGTTTAAATAGCATTAGATCCCTATGCTAGCAAAGAGAGAGATTCCAAGAAATCCCTGCTCCTACCATGCAAAGAACTAGGCAAAGGACCAACATCTTTCAATTTATTAATCTTGGCATTATTATGTGGAATAAGAGCATAACAGTCCTCATCTTTGAGAACTTCCTTGATTTCAATTTCGATCTCTCCATCCTCCAAAACACTTTTACTAGTTGGGTGAGGAATGGAAATAGTACCCTCACCATTAATAATCACTTCCTTTTTAGGAAAAGAATCACATTGAGTCTTCTCAAGGAAATATTCTCAGAGATTAGCCCTCTTGGTCTTTAAGCTTCCAAAACCATCACCATAACATCCTCCAACACTGGGACCAGGAGGAGGGGGTCTGTATCTAGTATTGACATGGAACCATCTTGAGGCAACTCTTGTGGCTTTCCTTGGAATTCAACCATGTCTTGCACCTTAGTGGACTCAACGTCGGTCTTCTCCATGACTTTCTCTATGTCTTTGTTGATTCAAATTTTTGATCCAAAAACATATCATTCTCCTGCACATTTTCAGCTTGTTTAAGCATGTCCATTGCCAAAGCAAGAGACTTAGAGACAACAACTAACATTTGTGGGCCAGCCATGTAGGTTTTGTTTTGGTGCATCTCAAATAGCTTAGGAAAAAATATGACAATTGAATAAGTTGATACTACATGGTCTCAAGTTGTTAAAGACAACACTAATTGTCAAAGTTGTGATCCATGTAAATTTCAAGTAACAAAGATATTGGAGGTCTTTAATTTAAATATTAGAAGCCAAAAATAGAACAATCAACTTGGTTTGGTTGAAGTTTTTTAGTAAAACACTTTAAAAAAATTGAAATCCAATGAGAGGACATAATTAATTGGTTTAAGCAAGAAAACAAAAAAATGGATTGTTGTGTAGCACAACAGTTTGGATTCATGATTTTCCAATACCAAACTACAAACTAAACTATAATCACAATATGCAATTTGCTTGGCTCACAATTTTTTCACCAAGATCTTGACAAGATTTTATTTGTTAATCAAAGGCTCTTTTTTAAAGATACGTGAAATTGATAAGACCACTTCCTAATTTCTCAAGCTATTCGTGGTTGTCAATTCACAAGGAAAAACTCTATGTTGGCTTGAGAGGCTCTGGTGAGATCTCACTTCTTTATAAACAATACCTAGCCCAGCTTGAGGACTTTGATGTCCATGCTTGGGGTACCTTTGGTAAGGAAAATCCCTCAAAATTCAGTGATTTCTCAAGGGAAACCCTAGTGGCTTCTATTCTTTGTTGTTTACTATCGTTCCCTTAAGTTCAAGTGTCTGTTTGAATGTTACAATACTATCACACTTAAAAGTACTTTTACAAGAATGCATCTCTAGTCCTCTGAATGTTCCAATTTCAGAAAGAAAATTTTCAATGATTGTATGCCATAAACCTTTCCAAGTCTTTTTATAGGGTCCTGTAATGGGTCAATGAAAAGAAGAGAAACCAGGAAACACTTCCACACTAAAAAATTAAACTAGAATTCCATAGAACTCAGAGCATGAATTAGTACATTCTCAACAATGGAGTAAGTTGTAAGGTACCAGGACCTGCATTGTTTAGGGACTTCTTTTTAAGCTTAAAAATATCGGGCACTCTTGATTATTAAGGTATAGTGCTCTCATAGACTCTACATATTTATGCAGATGCCAACCTCAAATACTAAACAAAGAAATAAAATTGAGCCTAGCATGAGACTGGAATACTGTTAAAAGACCAAAAATTACTAGAGCCTATGGATATATCAATTTTATTTTGCACAAGAGAAAATGAGAGAGTGATGGATTCTCTTTTTTTCCTTTTGAGAGGATTTTACATCATTCAAGAATTCATTTTTCTACAATTCAATACTACAAGACTATGTTGATACCTCTTCAACTAAGAGTCAATGACTGATGGATGTTCATTATGACTCATCCCTCATTTCATATATCCAGGGGTTTGACCCTGGGTGGATGTTGTAATCAAGCAATATACCATCACCCTCGCTAGTTAGGCTCAACCAATTGAACTACAACTCTTTGGTATTCCCCTGATTTTCAGTTTTTGTCTTCTTTTATGATGTTTCCTACATTTGTAATTAAATTATTTCACTAAAATTCCTTCCCTTTTACAAATTGTAGGCTCTCTTGCAATTTGGATCTCTTTCTAGTCAATTCCTATTAAATGTCATATTGAACTTGCAATTTGGAGTCTTTGTACATAAAAAAGAATAGTATTTTTTTATTATGGTAAAAAGGCATTTTGAAAAGGCCCATGCCCTGTAGGAGAATGCATATAAGACAATGAAGCTCAACAAAACAACAAAGGACAACCACTAGGGACCAGCACCAAAACAACCACACAACAACTAAAACAAACTAATAAAGGGTAAGACAATACCAAACAAGCAACAAACCCAAATTCAAGGTGGTTTGAATCCAAATGGTTCCAAAGATTTTTTAATTAATCACAACCATCTTTAATTTAGCGCTCTGACTCTTGACCCCAAAGCCCCACATGAACCTCCATCAAAGGGGTCTCCATCCAAACCTTAGGAACACCCCCTTTACATCCTACCTGCACAACCTCAGTGGTGGTCTTACAACCATCAACAAATGGCACTACTTTCTTTCTCTGCCAAACAACGTTGTGTTGCTTGTTGTTTGGGCAATTAGCATCAGCATGACCCACTTGGAACAACATTGGAAATAGAAAAAGAGTTTTGAAATTCAATCCGCTACACTCAGTTCCCGAACTTGGATGAAAAGGTAAACTATGAAGGGAGCACCTTTTCATCCTCCACAAGAATTCATAATCTTGCAAGAAACTAAAAATTCTTGAAATTTGGGACTGCACTCACTGTAATGTACTGCCCAATTTTTTTATAAAATATCCATAAATATCTCTTCATCTCATTATTCCAATAGCAGCCTGGGGGATCTAATCCAAATCAAAAACCTATTGATGCTATCTATCAATCATTAGATTAAAACTCAAAGACCAATTTTTATGACAGACCATTCTGGCCAAGAAACCAAGGGCATTCCAAGAAGAACCTACAACACATCTAGGTTTGGAACAAAAAAAAAGAAGTTATTCAACAAAGAAATCACCTCAACCCAACCCCTAAGATTCCATTCCCAAAGCACCCATCTTCTGACTACATCAATGTTGGGATAATAACCACAACACCTCCAAACAAACAAGCTCTTAAGCCAAGCACTAGAACTTTCAATGAGAGTCCAAAATTTCAATTTGAAGAGTTAACCCACCTTACACATCTTGAGAAGGAATAGCAACACTAAGAAAGACCTCAGGAGAAGCATCCAGAAGAATCACCTTAGCCAAATTAAGGGAAAACTCCACAATAACATGAGCATCAGGCTCACCCCTCATTAGTGATGAAAAAAGCCAACGAACCCAACATTTCAGGGCATTGGCCCTCAACGTCACCAACGACAACCATTTCATAGGAAAACACATCCTGCAAACACATCCCATTTACAGCCAAGGACACCCTAGCCTCCAGAGTAGAGAGACAAACCTTTGACACTCTTGAAGCAGCAGTTGGAATAGCAACAAGGAACAAATTTTAGCTACCCAGCCCAGCTCAAAAGGAATACTAGGAGGGGTAAGAAAAAAGCCCCACATGAGAGCACTCCCAAGGTCCCAGACTCAGGTGAAGCTAGCCTCCCAGAAGATAGCCACATATTTAACAATTTTTGTGCCTCCTCATTCACATCCTCATCATCCACAAATGGACCAGACCATTCATAAGAGATAGGCTTACTCTCACCATCTTCCTAATTCCTTCACCAATCAAACCTCACTCCCACTCTTCACCTGATTAAAAACCACTTTCCTGCTTCCATTCCTTCTCTTTCTTGCTCATTTTGAAAGCTAAAACAATAATAATTTATGTTGATATAGTTTTCTTTTGGAAATTACCAAGTATGGAACAAGCATGAATAACTTAAGTTGTAAGTTACAGATCTATAATCTAGAAGTATATTCCACTACTTGATTCATTCACAGATACCCTATCCTCTGATTTGATTGTCTATCATCAGGGTGGAAATTCCACTCCTTGATTGACTAGCAAGATCCCATCATTTCTTAATATAATTTGATTTATAACTTTCCCTAATGCATAAATAAGGAAAAATAATCCCTACACTTGCATAGAGCATAGAGAAAGGAAAATATGTATGTAAACTACAGGCAAGAGTAGAAAATAGAAAGAGTGACAAAACAAGCAACTTGTTGATTTGTTAATGTGTTCATTCCTAATGTCCACGCCATTATTCTTGATACTCATGTCCAGTTTCACCAGTGTACAGGATTCCTTGTGACCAATCAATCCCATAGAACATAAGAGTCTTGAAGTTGTTCTCTTTGATCCTCCAAAGAAAGCATCAGATTCTTAATTTTTGTATGCGATTTCAAAAGTCGTGATGCTCCTTTTCTAAAAAAATTTGGAAATTTTTCTATACGCCTTCAACATAAGGACAGACAACCACTGGGATACCTGGTGGGTTATCTACACTCCTGTGGATCTTTCAATTTTGCAACAATGTTTGGCTTGTCTAAATACTCTGGGAAGCCCCTAGGGTATTGTGAATGTCTTGCACATTGGGGTTGGACAAACAATAGCACAATCAACCAAGAATGGTGCATCAGATGGATTTTCAAATAAATTTATTAGATTTCAACATTGCATGTTGTTAATTGTGATTTATTTATGGATTCAACTGTGTAAGAATTTTTGCATCAACTTTTCAGGTCACACTCCATGATCCATCAACAAGTTGTAAGTGATTAGGTGCATTAGATAGCTCTTCAATGTTAGTTAAGAAGCAGGATTGAATATGATCATTCAATAAATAAAATAAACATTTACAATAAATTTGTTAGTTCTCTGCTTCAAGAAGTGGATAATTCGGAACACTCCAGCCAGACTAGAGCTCCATCCTGAAGGAACATTGAATAAGTTCCAATGTTGTTGAATCTGGAACTTTCATAGCAAATCATGATGAGTGACTTTGAAGGTACCGAATCAGAGAATGAGGAGTTGAAAGAAAATTTGAAGGAAGCAAATGCATGTATCAACAAGTTGAGAGATCAAATTCGAAAGTTCAAAGCAAGTCATAAGGAAGTCAGATAGGAATTGAAAGAGTCAAAAGATAAAGTTGCAAATCTAGAACAAGAACTAACAACATCAAAGGAAAAGGTAGAAAACTTGGAAAAGCAGCTAAATGTCAAGATGCATTTTGAGGATTTTGTCAGAGATGGATTAAGACATAAGATGAAAAGTGCCTGGATAGCCAGAGAAGAATTGGAAGTTGCAATGAAAGAATGGAAAGAATCTCAAGAAAAATTCAAGGATATTATCAAGAAGAATTCAAAACAAAATAAGAAGTTGGAAATGGAATTAAAGAAGCTGAGATCAGAAGTAAAAGTGTGTGAAAGCAGTACTATTTTGGATCAGTTATTAGACATGCAAAAAGGTCACAAAAATAAGGAAGGATTAGGGTTTATCGGTGAATGTTCAAATCGGAAGGACAAAGGCAAAGAGAAGGTTATTGAAGATGATGTAAAAGTTGAAGTAACAAGCAAGGTCATAAATCATAATACATCCACTATAAGGCCTCTGGTAAGACAATTGAATGCTCAAAGGTACTTATCTTTTAATGGTTGTTATATTTGCAAAAATTTTGGTCATAAGGCAGATGATTGTAAGATTAGAAAGGATCGGAAAGTTCAATGATTTAATTGTCATAAGGCAAGTTAGTGCAAGAGTCAAGCTTCAAATCAGGATAAGAAGAATGCAATGAATAATATTTTTCATTGGAATTGCTAAGTTTTTCACAATTATGGTCATAAGGCTAATCAATGCAGATCTGGAATTCAATCGGTGAGATTTGGTAAGAGGAATGTTAATTGTTTCAAATGTAGTCAAAATGGTCATTATGCTAACATGTGCAGATCCAGTGATACATTGGTGAATAATGGGGATGGCAATAATGTTTCGATTGAATCTCAGAAAACTAATATGACGTGGAAGAAGAAAGATGTTGCTAGTGTAGAGAGTCCTGTGGTACTGGATCCCAGCACTAGCTCTTTTAACAACTAAATTGAATGCTTTGGCTCAAGGGGAGTATTAAACATGCAAAATCATACACTCTCTTGCCCTGGTGTGTTATCGGCTACAAGTAGCTTGTTCCCAGTAGGAAGAATAAGAGTATTAATGATGACGAGACATTTTGGTGCATAGGACAGCTGGATTGCATCAACGATATTCAAATTTCAGCTGAAAAATCAATCATGTTGTTTTGTGGCTATAAAGGCAGAATTTTTTATTCATTTGGTACAGTGGCACAAAGAGAAAATTGAAAATTTGTAGAGAGCTTAAGAGAAAATATTTGTGAAGAGATCATGGCACCTAAGTTGGCTATTCGTAGTGTTGGAGTGTCTGTAACGAAGAAAATGAAGAAGGTTGAGTTGAAGGAATTTGATCATAGCCGCATCAAGCAATCAGAATTTGGGTTACCTGTAGAAGATATGCAAAGGATAAGAAATCTTGGACTGGATATTTGGGGAGAATTTCCCTAGTGTGAGGATAGAGAATTCATCTTGTTCATGTTGAGTCAGTTTCATGGCGAAAACCTAGTGCTAGACAAACCTTATGTGATATTGAAGGAGGTAATTGACGCAATTACTAGATTATGCAGTGTTGGCGAATTGCCTGGGAAGAAGTCAATTAGCTATCAGGAGGTAGAAGCTCTTACAGTGATTGGTAAACCAGCGTGTGTTTCTCATCAATACCCTTGAGTGTTAATGTTATGGCCTTTTTCGGCTAAGATCAATTAGGACAAGTAAGTTGATAATAATAAATTATAGAAATATATTTTTATTATCACACCTTTGGTTAATTAATATATATATGTGGAAGTGCGATTTTATAATAATAAATAATAAGGCATTTATTATTTTTATTATAAATTAAATAAAATTACTTGGGAGCCCAAGTCGGCTACCTCTGGAGGTAGACATAAGCACTTAATATCCCATATATATATTGTTTGGATTCTTGAGTAAGAAACACCAAAAACATAATGTGTGTTCTTCTCTTCGAGATTCAAACGCTTGCGAATTTATCTTTGTGCCAAATTCCTTATTTTGGGCGAACTTCCTTTCTCATTATAGAGTGAATTAGTTCATCATTGTGGAGCAGATTAATTCAGCATTATGGAGCGAATCAAGCCAACATTTATGGACCGATCTACACCAACATTGGTGACGATAATCCTTCGCACTAATAGCGAATTAGTTATTCCCTTATAGTGCGATCTATACATACAAATAAGGAGTGAAATCTGGGCGGATTTGTCTATTGAAGACGTGTGAAATTCATCTATAGTTTGAGGATTCAACAAGTAATCCAGATCAGCGAACTATGGCAGACTTGGCACTTGGAATTGGATCAGATTCATGATCAAGATCAATCAGCATATTAAGGGTTTGGTTTGATACACATCCAAGTTACTATAAAGATTGAATTTGACACATAGCAAGGGTTGGGCGTGATAGCGGAGTTGGGGTTGATTGTGGGCAAGAATTCCATACTTCATCAAGTCAACATTGAATGACAAACTTGTCACATAGTGTTGATTGATGACATCACAAATCTGAGACAAAAGAAGCCCTGGGTGGGCTAACTCGACACACATCTAGAAGGGGTTGAAGACCTAAATTTAAAGATATTGTCAAGTCTGATTTCCGGGTACTGTCTCTCCTTCTTTGTGATTACTTATTTATATCTTGTGCTTATTTATTTGGAAGACCTCTATAGATTGTATATTCCTTCCTAGAATCTGAAAATATTAACATGGTATCAAAGCCTAGGTTGAAAAAAGATCTAATTTTCGATATGGAAATTTAGTCTAACCCTTTCAAAAGTAAGAAATATATGGCAACTAGGGGTTGGTATGAAAATAGTAATTTAACCTTACATCTTATGAGGGTTTTGATTTGCATCAAGATCTAGGATTCTGATTATACAAATTCATTGGTCTTTTAGATTTCTACGCCTAATATTAGTTTCTATGTTGTGAAACCATCTCATAATTGGCTGGAAAGATATGGGTAAGATTGTGTCAATACATTCTTGCATGTTTTGAAACTATACGATTGACCTTCTTAGGGTAAATCACAAAATATCTAGAAACATACATTGAGAGGGAGTCTAGCCTTGTGGTAAACCTAAGCTTCAGAGGGAGAATATAGGATCTGTATAAACCTCTCACCATATTGTTCCAGAGGGAGTAGATCATCTTGAGTGGAACGGGCCCCAGAGATCATAACACGGTATGAATTTAAACATTCATGAATAATATGAATCATGGGCATTCTAACAATTTATCCATGTGTGGTTTTGTAGAAGGAAACCCACCTTAGTGCTTGACTTAAGAGGGAGTTTAATCATGGGCTCACTTAAACCTGGTTTTGTGGATCATTCCTATTGTCATGGCCATTTGACATAGCTAGTTAATTGTTATTAGCTTATTATGAATGTGTAGGAACCACATTCTTTTCTTTAGTATATTGTGATATACTTTACATGATTATGTATGTGTGATTGCATACTTCACTTTGGTATATGTTGTGAATGTGTGACAACATTAACTATTTTATATTGGATACATACATTATGATACATTGACATGTTGGATTTATGCATATGTTATGTATGTATGGGAATATACATAGCTAATTAGCATAGTTGTTTTTTTGCATATCTAGTTGATTATCTGTCATTGGCATAACTGACACATATTTGTGAGAAGCATACATTATGTTGCAGCGTGTCTTACATTGATATATTTTTGTTATGTATGTGCATACTTTACGCGCATGGCTGATTAACTTGATGTGTGGATGGCAACATACATTGTTTTGTTTGTATACATGGGAAACATACTTTACATTGGCATATGTTTTACATTACCTTGCTTATGTTATATACATATGAGAACACATTTCTTTTATAGTGGGAAACTATATGATATATGCTAGCATTGGCTTATGTTGGCATATGATTACATTTGCATATTTTATGTGCGGGAGCATACTTTCTTTATAGCTGAGTCTATATTCATGATATGATTATATTGCATTTAATTTGCGCCTGTTTATGTTGATTATTCTTATGCTTATGTGAATTCATGAGATAAGATTTATGTTGGTTATTCTTATGCTTATGTGGATTCATGAGATGAGATTTTGCTTATATGATTCATTCGATTACACTTATGAATTGGAGATTTAGAGAATATCATAGATTTGAAATTCTTCCCATGGATCAAGGATCCATTGCTGAGTAGTTGGTGGACATCATGGACTTGATGTCTGGAGACCATTGTTCTGAGCATTTGGTGAATATCATGGATTTGACATTCGTTAGACCAATGCCCATGATATCATGGACTTGATATCTCGTGGATTAGGGATCCACATCTGAGTAGTTGGTGGACATCATGGACTTGATGTCGATAGACCATTACTCCGAGCACTTGGTGAATATCATGGACTTGATATTCGTTAGACCAATGCTCTAAACATCATGGACTTGATGTTATTTTGGACACTTAAGTCAAGTTGACTTGCAAGTGGTAAACATCATGGACCTGATGTTACTTTGAATATCATGGACTTGATATTCTATCTCTTGAGTCATGGAGACTCTTGGATCTAGGAAATCCACATCCGGTTGGTAAGTATCATATGACTTGATGTTACCATGGAAAGATGAATCTCATATGGATATGAGATGAATGGTTGGGGAATGATGAAGAACATATGTGTTCTCATCATATCTGGTAGATAGAGACCTACCTTCATAGATGTGAGATCTATGATATCATTGGATAAGATATCCAATATGGTTATGTTTTTGTCACCTCTATCAAGGATGATAGACAGGTTCAAAGGTTGAGTCCTTTGGGTTGATCTTTTCCTTAAGTCCAAGAGGGAGTGTTAATGTTATGACCTTTTTCGGCTAAGATCAATTAGGACAAGTAAGTTGATAATATTAATAAATTATGAAAATATAATTTTACTATCACACCTTTGGTTAATTAATATATATATGTGGAAGTGCAATTTTATAATAATAAATAATAAGGCATTTATTAATTTTATTATAATTTAAATAAAATTACTTGGGGGCCCAAGTCGGCTACCTCTGGGGGTAGACATAATCAGTTAATATCCCGTATATATATTGTTTGGATTCTTGAGTAAGAAACACTAAAAACATAATGTGTGTTCTTCTCTTCGAGATTCAAACACCTGCGAATTTCTCCTTGTGCCAAATTTCTTATTTTGGACGAACTTCCTTTCTCATTATAGAGCAAATTAGTTCAGCATTGTGGAGCCGATTAATTCAGCATTATGGAGTGAATTAAGCCAACATTTATGGACCGATCTACACCAACATTGGTGATGATAATCCTCCACACTAATAGTGAATTAGTTCTGCCCTTATAGTGTGATCTATACATACAAATAAGGTATGAAATCTGGGAGGATTTGTCTGTTGAAGAGGTGTGAAATTCATCTATAGTTTAAGGATTCCACAAGTAATCCAGATCAGCGAACTATGACAGACTTGGCACTTGGAATTGGATTAGATTCATGATCAAGATCGATCGGCATATTAAGGGTTTGTTTTGATACACATCCAAGCTACTATAAAGATTGAATTTGACACATAGCAAGGGCTGGGCATGATAGCAGAGTTGGGCCTGATTGTGGGCAAGAATTCCATATGTCATCAAGTCAACATTGAAGGACAAACCTATCACATAGTGTTGATTGATGACATCACGGATCTGAGTCAAAAGAAGCCCTGGGTGGGCTAGCTTGGCACACATCTAGAAGGGGTTGAAGTCCTGAATTTAAAGATATTGTCAAGTCTGATTTTCGGGAACTATCTCTCCTTCTTTGTGATTACTTATTTATATCATGTGCTTAGTTATTTGGAAGATCTCTATAGATTGTATATTCCTTTCTAGAATCTGAAAACATTAACATTGAGGATCCGATAGTAAGGTATGTCGCCTATGGTGCTTCCTATAAGATACAGTTTCAAAATCACGACGATTCAACTTTTGCTTTAGCTGTGTATATGTCACATAAGATTATGAGGGAGAATGTGCATATGGATCTATGCAAAATGTTGTTAGATAATTTTCTTGAGAATGTAAAGATTTCAGTTGAAAGTGGATATGGTTTCAATTTTGGATCTTTGGTCATGTGCTTGGTATTTTATTTCATGAGGTTTTTGCCTAGCAAAGAAAATGTTGAGTTAAGGACCAGCATTCATGTCAATAAGCAAATTTTCAGGTATTTGGATATGTTGGAGAACATGGAAGATGTTTGTAAGGCATATTTCTTGTCTTTACAAGAGAAGTTTGGGTTTGGTTTGTCGGTTACGATCTCTGTACCGGTAAGTCATGGTGAGGAGGGTTCATCCTCCCCTCAGAAGAGTGTGGAAGAAGTTGTTGGTGGTTCATCTCCTGAACCAAAGAAGAGAAAGATAGATGATAAAGGAAAAGATATAGTTACCATTTCAGAAGATTAAGAAGAAGAAGGTGAGGAAGAGAGTGTAGTAGAAGAGATGAAAGAAGAGGATATGGAGAAAACTATGCTTTCTCCCACATAATCTAAGTGTGTGGATTCTGTTATGGTCAGGACTTTGCTGGATAATTGTGAGTATGATAGGATTGGTGGTTTGTGGACAGATTGTTCATTGGTGGATCAAAAATTGGTGATGGAATTGCTGACTAATCACTTGATCAATAAAAGGATTATTGTTTCTAGTGTGTCTGGTATGCTACCAGTTGAGTTAGTGTTGAATGTTGAGATTGGGTTGTTGTTGTTTGGTGCAAATTGACGTGTTGTGGAGAAGCCTATAATGAAGAAGTGTGACAATGCAAAACAAAAGCTTTCAAAAAGTATTAGCGAGACAAAAGATTGTTTGAAGGATATTGCAGATATATACAAGTATTGTCTTCAGTGGCCTGCTAATGTAGACAATTTCAGAGGTAAAAGTGAAGTGATTGAGAAAAAGTTAAATGAGCTTGAGAAGACATATGATATATTCAAGGACAAGGATGGAAAGCAGAGAAACAAAGTTGGTGAACTTCAAACAGAACTATTGTTGCTACAAAGATAGAGGGAAGATCTAATAAAAACATTTTGATTGGTAAAGGACATGGTAGAGGTTCGGTTAGAAGCATGTTGTTGGCATCCTAGGTGATGCAGAGGATTATGGCCAGCGGTTTCAGTGTTTGGACTGGAAGAATTTTGTTGACAAATTGGTGGAATGTGACAGTTTGTGTGCCCGGATGAGGGCTGTCGTTGCTGAGTGTAAGGAGCTTCCAATTTTGAAGGAGAGGTATAAGGTGTTTTCGGTTAAAATGGTTGTACTTTGATTTTTTTGTTATGTGTTTGGCCCTTTGCCATTGTGGCAAAAAGGGGGAGAGAATAAGGTAAACAAAATGGTGCATCTACTCAAGGGGAGTTTTTGGTATAAGTTTTTTTGTTGCAAATTTTTTGGAGTTCATTTTGTTTTGGTGTTTTGCGATCAATGCCAAAGGGGGAAATTGTTAGACTTATTGAGTTGTTGGCATTAGTTGTCATTGATATCAAAACCCTCATACCGACATCCTGGCAGTATCAGATGGTTGTTGGCAATTTCGGTGTTGTACCTATTGATTGTAGATTATGCAATAGAAGTTTTGGTTATGACAAAATAGGATCAATATGGATGATTTTGGTACTTTATGGTAGGTGTACTTGGCTCTATACACATCTTATATGTTTTGGTGCATTTGTATGCTTTCGGTTATCAATGGTGCATGGAGTTGTTTGTCGCTTCCTGGAGATTGCTATGCTTGTAGTGTTCCTCCAGATGTTTTGGATATCTGGACAATGATGCGGTTCATCAGTTGGTTTCGATATATTGGCTATATCGTGATCTAGATAGATACTATCAAGGTTCATCTATTGGTGGGTTCAAATATTTTGTGAATCAAGTCCAGGACTTGGTTGTGGCGTTCATATGATCTCGGTAAATGTGATATGCATTGTATTCATCTTAAGTACGACCTATATTTGGTCCTGGTGTAGCGTGTTATAATATTTTCTTAAGTATGTCCTAGATTTAGGACCGATAGTAATGCATTTAATATAATTGTAATATCTTTTGTAATTGGGGCCATCACACACATTTGGTGTGGCCGACATATGCATGATTGGATACCTATAAATAAAGAGAAACTTTTGTATCCAAAGAGTGAGATGATGTGAATGTATGACTGTGAATGTGAAGATGGGCAGCGAGATGTTGACAGTGATGTTGAATGTGATGTGAGAAGCTAAGTGTGGAAGACTATTGAAAGATCAAGGAGGGCATTTGCGGTGGATCAGATAGTGGTATATAGAGAGAAAGATCAGCATTGGATCTATTGGTGGTAACAGTAGTAGAGCTTAATTGTTGAACCGTTTCATGCATAGTTAAATGCAATTCTATCAATTCATCTTTTGTCAGTAAATTTTGTATTGGCAGTGACTCTCATTGTATATCTAAGGGCAGTTAACTTGACCTGCAGTGAGCACAACTAGTAGTGAGCCTTCGTAAAAATCACCTTAACCAATGTCACATTAACTAGTGTTTCATTTCATGAGAATTAGCTTCTTTGCGATTTTTCTCAGTTTGGGTTTCCACGTAAATCTTGGTGTTCTTTGCGTTGGTGTTCTTGTTATGAATGTTTGATGTGGTTAACCGGTAGATCAGAAGTTGATATTGTTGTAGTTCATAAATTTACCGACAAAATAAAGATTTTATAAAGTGTGTGGGAACAACTGATTCACCCCCTCTCAATCATTCAATGCTTCTCGGTAGCATGTAATTGTTACTTGTTACTAGGGATGGGTTTAATAAATTCTTTCTAAATTACTTGTGAGCAAGACCCAGATTGTAGAGCTTACAACAAAGAGCAAGTTATAGTTCATCTTGAAAACCAGGTACAGAGCCTGATGTTTCAGACTATGATTTTAACCTCAAGAATTTAGTAAAATTTGAATAAAATCAAATTGCGAGTATGTAAATAAAAAGTAATGCAATGTTTTTGATTAAGGTGAAATGTGCTTTGAAAAGGCTCAGACCCTTATACAAAAAGGAAGATAAAGCAATAAAGCTCATCAAAATAACAAAGCACAACTTGAGAAACCAGTAGCATAACAGCTACACCACAACAAAATCAGCTAACAAAGCGACAATATAATACCTGACAAATGACCAACCCAAAGTCAAGGTTGTTTTTAACCAAATTGTTCCATCTTTAATTAATCTCAACCATCTAATTCTTATGATAGAGAAACGAACGAGAGGAATGACTAACAAAAGTAATGTAATGTAATATCCACCTTAAGGTAGAGAAACTAAAGGGGAATGTGTGGCTGTACAGTGTGGTCATGGAATACACATTCATGTTTACATGTCCTTGTACACATCTTGGATTGACAATGGTCCTGGACCCCTGCTCGTGCCTCCTCATTTACTCAGACAAATATTCAGATGGATCAAGAAACAGAATAGGATACTCCATCATGAATTTACAACCCCTATTGTGCCTCCTCATTTACTCGGACAAATATTCACAGTTATTGAGAAACAGAATAGGATATTCCATCATGAATCTACAACCTGATTATAGACAAACAGAGACTAATGGACCTGTGTTTTTGTATGGATGTGGTTGATACGAAGGCCAGATCTGCATCCTCTCTAGGCTTCTATGATCATCACTCAAGTCTTATGTTTGTCATATGCCTGTTAATTCTTATCATTCAGTTTATGAGTATGAAGCCCTTAACAGCTCTAGCTATTTGGCTCGATGTATATGTCTATGTGGTGTATCTGGCAATAGATTAGGCAAGCTTGGGTAGTTATACATCTATAAGGTGTTATATATGCCGCAATTACTATTTATTTGTTCATATAATTTACTTTTATCTTCAATTGAAAATAAGCACTTGAAATACAATATATATTGCAGTTAGCAATTTGATTGACAACCAAAAACAATTAAATAAGCAACCACCAAAGAATTAACTAAATATGTATCTTCAAGCATATATGAGTCAAAAACATTTACACTTCCAAAGTCCATTCAAATTGAAAACGATAAATATATGGTTTGTGGATGATGACACTTTTGCTACTCGAAATGTTATCAAAACTACAGTTATCCAGAAACCATATAATTTTTATTTTCATATATAGGTGCCGTGTACACCAACTCAAAACATAGCCACCCATGCAGGCTCATTAATCAATTAGATTGGTGTAAATTCTTTGTTAATCTTGATCAAACATAGAAATGAATAATAAGTTATGTGTGCTAATAAGCAGGTGCCTCTTAATAGGTAGTCCAATCAGTCATCTGGGGGAATTATGGTTTCTATGAAGTTGACGTGAAAAATAAAATTGATTAAGATCGAAAGATATCTAGGATTTTTTAAGCCGCTTTTGTCATAATGCTTTGAGCAATATAAAATAGTTATTTACCTTGCCCACTAGAGCAAGTGCATTTTACCATGGATGCCAAATGGTCTCAATGAGCATCCACCAAATAGCACATAGCCAGCAAACTCCTGGTAAACATATTAATTCCAGAGAAAAATATTGTTTTAGCTCATTAAATTTCTATCAACCTTACATTCATATTCATAAGTACAAACATAAAATCCTACTTACAGTGTTTAGCCCCATTAACTTTTATAAACCTTACATTTCTATTCATAAGTGCAAACAAAATTTTCAACATCTCAAAACTTTCAAAGCAATGGGAAGGGAACAAGATCTTGAAAATTATTGTTATCAGTTTTCTCTATCACTCTAGCACATTTGAAATTTCGTCAAAGTTTAATTTCTATTCAATCCATAAAATATACTGCTATTATATCGAGGCAACATCCTTTATATAATGTTCCACCTCTAACAATGAGTTTAAAGGAAATATCCATTATTACCTTCATTACTAACCACTTGGTGTATATATAGCCAAATGGAAAATACTGAAAGTCAAACTTGGAACAGTTAGCTGAATAAATTGACCCAACAGAATTCCACACAATGAGTAGCCTGTGGACTACATTTTGTTGTTTGACAGTTTTGCTTCAATCCTGCTGATTCAGCCGCAAACCTATTTGCAAGTTTGACAAGTAGAAATATATCTCCATTTCTCACATTTAATCGATGAATTTTGGAAGTGTAAGGAAATATTGGCTGCAGGGATCTAACACTGAATCATTGAAAAGGTTTAAAATAATGCACCTTTTCATGATATTTTGACTTCATTAACAACTTTCTGCAGTGCTTGGCATCTTTTCTGAATGCTTGCCAGCAATGTGATTTCCCCTCTGTTTTAGGTTGTCCCAACATTGCTTTGGCATTGAGCTTGACAAAAAACTCTATCTTGCATTGTGTTGTAGTTTCCCTTGATTTGTTCTCGTGAAAGAATTCCCTTTACCAGCAATCTTGGCTTTTCTATTTGAAAGTGATTGAAAAGGATTGCTCTGTCGATTTGAATATTTTTCATAAGAGTCATCTATGCCATCTTCATACTGTACTTGCTTAACCTTTTTCCTTCTGCCACGGTCATATTCTTCATCCCTGCATAAATCACACAAGATTATGGAAACACAATGGTATGATATAGATATATGATTATCGTCTATAGAAACACTGTAAAAATAAACTGATATGCCAAGTCCCAAGGTGCAATTGTATTTGTTCAAGATAACCTACCATTCATCCAACACATAACCAACATGGTTTGCTTGTTTGTCTGAAGTTCTGCTACTTTTTACCAAGCCATCATCAATACCATTCCAACCTGGAACTGCAGAATAGCCACAATACACCATCGTCAAAAAATGTTAAATACCTAATATATAAACAGAGGACGAACATTTAGCTTAATTGAGCTACATTGTATCAAGAAAATAAAATTGTGACTATACCTGCTGGCCCATGCAGTCTAGCCTCTAGAAAAGACGGTTCAAATTTTTTTATGGATAGGGCCCCATCTTGTTGGCATGTTTCTCCTCTATCTGTAAAGCTATTATTTGACTGACAGAGTGCAGACAAGTTTTTCTCCGTGTTAATTTTAGAGTCTGGCTCAACATCAGAATATTGTCTAGCTTTACTTAAACCAAGTCCATCAGCAACTTCTCTTTGTTTCTTTAGCTTAGTACTATTTCCACTAGAAAGCTGCCTGCTTCCGAGAGGCATGGGAGTATCACCAAATTTAGCAACATTACACCCATTCTGAACCGCACCAACTGTAGTTTCAGATGTCTCGGTTTGCTGCACAGAAACGCGGCCATTTATTTTGTTAAACAAACCCTTTCCACAGGATTGTTGTGGAGACTGAGAAGCAACTAAACATTCAAAACTTTTTGCAGATGGATACTCTTTTCCAGAAGGCATGTTTGCAGAGCTTTTCTGCTTAAGAAAAATGCCAGCCTTCTTGAGCTGTAACTTCATGCACTTCTTCCTTTCATTGGATCGTTTCTTCCTCAAAATATGCATTGCTCTTAGAAGAAAATGCCTCCTGAAAGACAATGTTCGTAAAAACTGAGGACATGGAAGATGCTTCACAAGCTTCAATCTGTTTCTACTAATGAGATAGTGGTTGTCCTCATGGTATTTCTGGCACTTTTGGTTAGAAACACATTTAGTTTCTTGTCTATATTTCAACAACCTATCTGGATGCATAGCTTGTACACATGACCCATTGATTTCCCTTCCGTTACAGAGCAAAGTACCATTTTCACCTCCCTGCCAAAAGAAACATATAAAGAGTCTTAAGGAACCAAAAGCAATTTTCTCGAAAACAAACATATGCACTGAGGCATTAATACAAAAATCAAGTACCTGAAATAAGGAACCATCTTCCAGGTATAAGAGTTTAGCAGCCTCACTCCCATTATCTATAGAATTGTGGACCACACTACCATTCTCTAGATGATCACCAGCTACAAGTTTACCATTAGAATTATTTTTTGGAAGTTTAGGGGCATGATGCCCAGTAATAATACCTGTCAAATCATTTGTAGAATGTTTGACATTCTCATGACTGTTACCATTGATTTTTGAATCAGCTCCAGAATTTCTACCAATATAGTTCCCATTGTCATTGCTCACTTCATGGTTCCGAGAATGTCTAACAACCATATCAGTAAAATTATCCATAGAATCAGCTCCCTTTATTTCAGATTCCCGTTTCTTAATATTATTACTAGACCCATTGGATGTGGACCCATTACTTATGGTATGACTTGAGAAAACATCATTTGTTTGAATACCATTGGTTCTTGGAGGCACCAACTGTAATGTAGCATCATGACCTGCTGGTGATCCAGATTTACTGCATGACTGGCCAGAACTTTTGTTCTTTTCTTGACTTTCTGAAACGAAATTGACATTTGAAAATTTTTCTACCTGTTCGGATATCTTACTTTTCTTGTTTACACCTGCAGCAATACAAGAGATTGCTGTTGTTTGGAAAGAAGGCATGTTTGCTGTCACCTGGGGGGCATAGGAATCTTGTAATTGGTTTTCCTTTGGATGCCCAAAGTTCAATGGCACCATCTTCTTTAGTTTAGAGCCATTATACTGAGATTCAGACCCACCTGCTGTTTTAATGCTAGTTTTCTTATCTCGTATATAGAATAGCATGTAAGCTTTCTGGTTAAGCACAGTTTTCTCACTGACTGAATACACCTGGAGTACAAGATGTCACAAGAATAACTTCAATCAGTATAAGCAACTATAGTATCAAAGTATCAAATTAGTGTTACCATTTTAAAAAAAGGTTCTGCTTAAAATTGTAGTTCTTTTGTGCATTCTGTTATACACAAATGATATAGGTAAAGGCTATTGTACTGAACTTGCTCCACAAAATAAAACATGTCTTCACAACAATGTAGTAAATGAATACCCGAGTATCATCTAAAGCATGCCAGATGCCTGTGGATGAACGAATAAAGCAGAAATAATGACCAGAATGTGTGCTCCAGCCATCATGAACAAGAACACCATAAAGAGTGTACTTGAAATTGCCTTCCTGTGATTGATCAATAGACAGAGAAACTAGAATATCATAAGAAAATGCAAAATATATTAAAAAACCAATAGATATTACAAAAATGATATTACCAGATTTCACTGGAAATGTGATCCAATGACAAATAATATTGTAAGACCTACTTACATGTGAACTGCTAACAAATGGTTTGAGATCCAAAGTACAACCAAAGTCTACTTTTTTGTCTATTTTTCCTCCAGATCCCCCTACACTGAAGCGCTTGAGATGAATTGCAAGAACATGTGGTGCTTTATCAATTTTGAGTTGCTTTAGAGCCTTCACTTTTACTTTGCATTGTTCACATTGATATCTTTTCATGCCCCTATCTAACTGCTCCACTGCCGTGTAATGGGATAATGCTTTCAACAAAGAATCTGCTCGAATGATCTCTAGGCTCAAATCTAAGAAAGGATCAAATTTATTGGAGCAATAAGAACATTGTGTGCACTTCACCTACAAGCCAGGTTCAAGCAATTGTAAATGAATAAAATACTTTTCTAAGACTACAACCTAGAGTTGATAGCTTGAAAATATTTTTAAAAGGTTTAAGTGACTCAAAAAAAAATCCCATTTATGAAATCAACTGTAAATCCTGGAGGTGTCCATATGCCCATCTCTATTCCCTTGGTAAAATACAGAAAGATGATGTTTAGATATAAATAATTTCTTCTGATATCTTCTTACATTCACTCAGCCTTGTTAACAGAAAAAGAAAAAAAAAATGACAATCTAAACAACTAAAAATCACTACCTGACTTATGAGTCGGCCACCAAAAATTTTATGTACTAGACTCTTCTCATAAGCAACAGGCGATTCACTTGTAACCCCTACTGGCAAACAACATTTATGCATGGATTCCATCAAATTCATCATGTATTCATGAGCATCCTCTTGCCTTCTTGTTTGGAAGTTGCGAGATATACCTTCCAACAAGTCAAGAATTTTATATTGTACAAGACTTGCATTACAAATGATAAATTACAGAAAATTAAACAACCATGCTAAAGAAGTTTCAAAAAAAAAAATCATAATAATGAATCTAAGTCAAAGCATAGAGTTTGGATACATCGCAAGTTCTTGACAAGAGTGGTAGGTGACAAAATCTTGCCAGATGATCCGGCAGCAGTAATGGCATGATCCTGAACAGTGCACAGGGCACAAAATCCAGCTACACGACCTTGGTAAACGAAGGAACAAGCATTAGTAAGGAGCATGAAATGACATGTAGTTACACTGAATGCTTACTACAAACTAATGGCAATTCATTCATTCAAAACAATCCACAACTACAAATATGTCGCTGATCTTATACACGAGCTCAACAATAAATATGAACAGCATATAATATAATATTATAAAGTCTTTTACATTTTCTTATTTTTGAATTCACTCACCTTTTTAATTTTTGTAATTTTGATTTGACAAATCCCTTTTCTGTACCACATTTGACAGTACTAAACTCCAGCATTTACAAAATACTCCAAAACCCTTCGGCTATATAAATAAAATGGCCACAATATCATAGGAGAATAAGCCAACCAGACTCCCAGGTCAATGGAGGAATAAGCATCACAACTTACTACCAGACCATAGCTCAGCAAACAAATATAATGAAGCGTTGGCCAAGCTCACATCAGATAGTTTTTGGCACAAATTCAACACCAATCAAGCAATAAAGCATTGTATGTATCCTCCGGAAGGTAAAAACCTTCTACCAACATCCATTAAAAAAAATTAAGGCACAGACAATGTGCAAGGACATGTACTACCAATGAAAGAAACTGGCCAGTATAATTTACATAGCTAGAGAGGATCTTGAAAGGTTGAGATACATCTTTGAAAGGCCCTCAAGACTTTAAAATCTGATGCCTACAAAAGCACAAAAGGATTTAAACTAGGTTTAGGAGAGTTTTTAAAGGGCCTTAGAAGATTTGGAGTCTGAAACTTACAAGTTAACTTGTGTCGCCCACCCTGGAAGTAGGCTGCGAGGGGTTGCGTGTATGTAAGACACTGCAAAACCGAATTCAAAAAACAGGTATTGCCAAGGTTCGCAAGCCCAGCACCCTGCTCAAAACCAAAAGGCATTTTTACTCTGAGATTTATCATTTTACAAATGAAACAGTTTACAAGGTACTTTTATCAATACCATTCCAACACATACAAGACTGAAATGAATGAAATTACTGCTAAAAAAGCTCAAACCGTTGCTTACTTGACAATTCTTTCTCATATTCAGAAAACTTACAGAAACATTAAAAAAAGGAAAAGCGTAGAATAAGAATCACATTAGGAATAATTAAATTGCCAAAGGAGTTGTGGTGTAACGTTTATTAAGTAACATTCTTAAGAGCGTGAACAGGCTTTAAAACTTAACCGCCACAATAAAATGTAATATTTGACGACGACAAACAAAAAGAGAAAAATAGAAAATTAGACAAAATAATCTGTATAGGCCATTCATGGCTCACTATTAAAGGCGGCCTATAACCACACCATAAATATACCAATCTCCAAAATAAAAAATATATGCATTGAAAAGTATCATTAATTACTCACAATTCTTCGAAATCCAATTTCTTCGGTGATCTCCAAATCTATCAGGTCTTCCTTCTGCTGGGGTTTTGCAGTCTCTGGGGCAGGAGGGTTTTCAATTCTAGAAATCGTGGAACATTCCAATTGGGGGTTCAGCGGCTCCAGATAAAAACCAGCACTTGTTCCGCGGCCACTATCCCTCTTATTCCTAGCGGGATGGAACAAAATTCGCCTCTGTAAAACAGCATCAGAACCGGCTTTCAAAACGCCATCAATAGGATTTTTCGCCATCAATAATCCCAACACCCTTAAACCAAATCTTCAACACATAAATCTTACACCGTTAACCTCAAGATCGGCTGAGGACAACGAACTTTAGGTATTTTATAATTTTGATGATTCTCAGAAATGAGTTACCCTTGGTATTAAGCCCAAAACACTGCAGTTTGTTTTCGGAATGCCCAGTTGGAGTTTCTGAGTTTTGATGACTTCTAGGTGTCTGTGTTTGTAAATTCACAGCCCTTTGGTGTCGACAAATTTATATCTAAATTATTTATACGATGCTGATGTTTCTGTGTTCTTTTGAGCAACAAAAACAAGCAGGGAAGGATTTTGTACTGTAAAGCCTAAACCCTAGACCATCCCTCTTAAGAAAAAAATGAATTAGTATAGATTGAAGTGAAAAAATTGAATCTGTCAAGCTTGACCCTCAGTCTATGACGGATTTTCCCTTGATCAAAGACCTCTGAGCTGTTAAAATCGTGGAAATGATGAATATGATTTCTTGGAAGTGCATAAAAAAATTGATGTGAACTGTTTCCTGTGTCACATCCACCTACGATAGTATTGAAAATATCCACAATTTTAATTCTGTGAATATATAAGACACATGAGAATATACATCATTTTATATGTATATATGCTTTGGAGACATATACATTTTGTATATATTTTATCATTTCATATATTTGTTGCTTTCTGCTTGCACGTTTATAAAGAGATAAGGATGACAGGCGGCAAAGGTAGGGAAAAGGATAAGGCGACACATAATTGCATTACAATAGTTCCCAAGGTCTTTTCACAAACATGATTAATTTTTTAATTAATTAAAATTGCATAGGTTAATTGAAAAAATGTTGTTATTGATATGAGCCGAGTTGTCATTGTCTATAAATTAATGTCTTTATTTCAATGATTGCTTCAAAATCTTTGTTATTTTAAACAGTTTGAAGGTTAAAATTCATGTGTCATTCGGTGTCCTCAATTTGATTTTTTTATAGATCTATTTTATGTTTTATGAAAAAAAATTATTTTAATGTGTACCTAAAAATCTATTTATGTTTGCATTCTTAATATTGTGTTTATCAAGGTGGTGTTGAGCACTTTGTCAATTTAATAAATGAACGAATTTTCTTATGGCAATCTTTTTTCCCGAGTCTATAGAGATGAGTAACATCAAAGATAGTACATGTGGTCTATATGATGATGTGTTTCTTTTTGTCCATCTAGAAATCAATATGTGTTCCGATTATTTTCTTCTTGTAATCGTATGTGATCATTCTTATGAAATTAAGTGATATTAAATGTCTTTAAATGCTATGACATAATAATGTGTCACACAAACATGTACTATGTTAACTCATAATGCCTAGTGGAAATGAGCATAAAATTTAAAATATGAATTTAATTTAAATTTTGGGTTCATTCACACATATTACTTCAATCATGGGCCACTTGAAATTAAATCTTAAGGTAAAGTAATATTTTTTTTAGTCAAGGAAAGAATATATGGAAGTACATGTGAATAATGGCGCAATAATTATCAATGAATGACAAGTGTATGGCAAATAGTATAAATATCAATAAAATAGAAATGGATATAGGGCTATGAGCCAAACCAAGCACAAGATTATGGCACTTGTCAATATGTTATTGCATTGGAACATTCTCATCAAGGTAGTGTTACGTGTTTAACTCACCTAGTCTAATTAGCTAACACAAGGTCATCATTTTGGTTTTAAGTCCTGAGAGTTTTTGTGTTATGTCATGAAAAGCACAAATCATTTTGCCAAAGTTTTAGGCTTTAAAGAAATAAAAGGTCTAAAAGGGTAATAGTAATATTCAAGATTGAGTCTCTACTCCAATAAAGAGGAAAGAGTTTAAGGGTTGATGGCATGATTAAATGAAAATTTATAGGTTTTATGTATGTTGCTTTCAAGAAGCCTCTTGGCACTAAGTGATACCAACACTTAGTTACTAAGTTTCTCCCATGGTATCAAGGTCTAGAGGAAGATTCACAATATTGCAAGGTTGCATTGCACCTAACTTGTTGAAGTTTCAATTTCATTTTTATGGCGATGTTTGGAGGTCTATGATAGGGTAGTTCAATGGTCTTTTTATATGGTTTCTATAGACTTTGTTTAAGATATTTATCTGCCTAAGTATGTACATGATGTTTAAGAATTGATATTTTGGTATGTTAAAAGATACATATAATCCACTCTTATGCTTGTCAATATAATATGATAATATGGTTACATGGCTAATTATGCGACCAAACATGATAAGAATATATGAAGATGTGTTAAATGTGATTATTTGTGTACTAACTATTTGTCACAACATCTAGACATTGCAAACTAGTTTACTTCATGCAGCTTAAGGCTATCAAAAGTCTTGCAGCCATGCAGTGGAATAGAGTTGAACCAGTCCAACGAACTGAAGTTGTCTTGTTAATATGTCATTTGATAAGGATGACAAATACTTGTTCAAATGGTAGTTTTTTGTTTACAACAAACTATTTTGTGTGTGTGTGTTATTGTACAATGAATGGACAATTATGTTTTAAAATTACGATGTTGTACAATCCTAGTAGAACTCTCTTATGGTTTTTAAATCTTTATGGCTTAGTAATTCTCCTCTAGATTTAAGGATCCAGTCACCAAATGGTTGAACAGTTAAGATTGATAAGAAGCTCTATCTATTGAAGATCCGCATAATTGTAATGGTTAACACTGTTTTGAATATATATTCACATCTTACTTGAGCATATCATCTTTTATAACTGGTTTTGTTAAGCATATATGAATACACAAATCTCCATTTTAGTCTCTATCATCTACTTATTATAATTGGGTTGTCCTTAGGGGAGCCCACTTGAGGTACATATCCTTAGTTTATCTTTATATTGTTAGAGTAGGTCATTTAGTTTTTAGTTGATAACTGAGTGTTGTTAAACACTACTATTGGATTGTTTCATATTCATGTTGCTTGAACAATTTCAATAAGCAGTGTCATGTCTTAATTCAATCTTAACATAAACATATTTACATTTTTTCATCTATTATTTGTTATTATGCTTGTTTGGAAGATAGTTATTTCATTTACTAGCATTAGACATTACTAATTGCAATCTTGTTCTAAGTAGTTTATAGTTTTTCTTTGCAAATTACTTTTTCAGTAGAATAGGTGGCACCCAAAATGATAGCATGATGCATATATTGTATTGGCCCATTTCAAGCCTACATCCCTAGGTTGATAATTAATTGTATCCAAATATCCATGAGAGGTTTCTCAGTTAGATACACTATCTCTATGTTTGAGGGTTGTATAGTTAATATCAAAACCATATTAGAAAACTTTTCATATTTAGTGGTGTTGTCGATGATGGTGTTAAATCATAATATTACTTGAATTATTTCATAGTTTTTAAAGCTTTCCTTGGAGTTTAGTTTTTTGTTTTCAGCATTTGGGAACTTTAGACATAATGCAAAATCACATCTTTCAATAACAACATGAAGATTAATTGAAGAAATGATTATTTATTTTGTATGCAAAGGAGAAGGGACCCTCTTGGGAGGTCCCTTCCTTAAAATAGTACAACAACCCTAGTAGAAATATACTTCTCACTTCTAGGTTCTCCATTGTCACCACTCAACTCAAAGTCATCCCACTCTTCAAGGCCTTGCATGAGGGATCAAAATAATGACAATTCCATAAATATTTTCCATTTTGCATAGTACATCAAGAAAGGGGTGAAGCTCTTAAGAACATACCACCTTCAAATATTCCTAATTTTCAAGGGATTAGTGGTTGAGGACCCTAACACCTTCCTCTTTGATTTTGATTTCTTGTGCTAAAGTTATGACTACACTAGAGATGCTCATATGCTAAACCCATTCCTTAACACCCTCGTGGATTCAACCTTGAGGTGGTTTATGGGACTATGAAGAGATGTAGTGGTAAATTGGGCCTCTATGAGAGAGAAATTTCTTAAGAAGTATAAGGACTACTATATGGCCCAAGGATATTTATGTGGAGATGACATTTTCAGAATGATTAAGGCGACATATAATTGCATTGTAATATGTTCCCAAAGGTCTTTTCACAAACATGATTATTTATTTAATTAAATAGTAATCTTATGGAAATAAATGCACAAGTTAATTGAATAGTGTTGTTATTAATATATTGAGCCAAGTTGTCATTTTCTAGAAATTAATATTATTATTTTAATAATTGATTCAAAATCTATGTTATCTGAAAAAAATCCAAGGTTCAAATTCATGTGTCATTGGGTGTCATGAATTTGATATTTTTTTATAGATCTCATCTATGTTGTATATAAATAATTCATTTTAATGTGTATCTAAAACCTATTTTTGTTTTCATTCTTAACGTTGTGTTTATCAAGGTGGTGCCTAAGGATACTATTTAGGATTTTTTCAACTCAATAAGTGAACCAATTATCCTAAGTAAGACCTTTTTGGTGATTCACTAGTGATGAGTAGCATTGAAGATAGTGTATGTAGACATGTGGTCTATACGATGATGCAATTCTTTTTGTCTATCTAGAAATCAAAGTGTGCTCTAATGATTTTCTCCTTGTAATCATATGTGATCTCCCTTATGAAATTAAGTGCACATTGAATGTCATTCAATGCTATGACATTGCAATGTGTCACACAAACATGTATTAAGTCAACTCCTAATGTCTAGTGGAACAAAGCACAACGTTAAAATTTGAATTTGATTTAAATTTTGGATTCATTCATACATACTACTTCAATCATGGGTCACTTGAAAATAAACCTTAAGGCAAAGTGGTAATTTTTAGCCAAGGAAATAATATATGGAAGTAAGTGTGAATAATGGTACAATGATGATAAATGAATGACAAATATATGGAAATTAGTACAAATAGTAATGACATGGATATGGATAACAAGCTATGAGAAAAACCAAGCACAAGTATGACACTTGTTAATATATTATTGCATTGAGACCTTCTCATCAAGGTAGTGTTATGTGCTTGTCTTACCTTGGTCTAACTAGCCAACACAAGGTCATCATTTTAGCTTTAGTTTTTGTGTTATGCCATGAAAAGAATAAAACATTTTGCTAAAGATTTAGGGTTTAAATAATTAAAGGATCTAAAAAGGTACTAGTATTATTCAATGTTGAGTCTTTATGTCGACAAAGTTGGAAGAGTTTAAGGATTGATGGTATGATATACATTAAAATGTCTAGGTTTTATGTTTGTTGCATTCAAGAAGCCTATTGTCATGGTGCGATACCAACACTTGGTTACTAAGTTTCTCCCATGTTGTAGGGTCACATGGTGCATTGAAGACAAAAAGATGATGTGTTGTTGTGCATGAAATGTTGAAGGTTCGATTTCATTTTTATGGCAATGTTTCAAGATCTATATATGTGAAGGCCACTATCATTAATCATATTCCTACTATTGTGAATTTTGAAAACACCATTATCCATTTTAATTCAAGGTACTTTTGACTACTTTGTAATGTGGCAGTGCATTTTTTGTGTTTTCTTCAAAAGAATAGAATAACAAATCTTTTCAAAATAAATGGATGTTATTGGAGAAACTATCAAGCTTCTAATAGTCCCTTATGTTCTTGCACATTATGGCATGCTTCTTAGTCATGTAGGGTTATTGTCTTTGTATTGTTTATGGGCATATTAGAAAAGAACCCCTTGATGATCTTGATGCTTGAATATCCTTGGAGGCTTCATGAACATGATGACTAGAATAAATTAGTTGAGCAATAGGTAGATAATTGGAGTTCATTATAAGTTTATAAGCATCATGAAGGTAGTTTGGAAAACTTAAATGCTAGTGATTAGGTTGCATGAAGGCCAATAGCAAGGGTTATTTATGAATTTACTAAACACGGGTGAAAGAGAGGGATAAAAATATTTTTATCTCTACCATAATTTAGGAGGATTTATGGAATTGAAACTATATATATGAATTAAGCATTTGACATAATTGATACTGAGAGTCCCAAAGAGGGAAGATGATAATTAGATGTATATGAGGCCATCTAAACACAAAGGTCTTATAACAAGGATGAGAAGGATGAAATACTAGCATTTGAAGGATTGTGCCCAACTTTATGGCTAACAATGGTATTATTAATGGATTGTGCAAGCATGAAAGCAATATGGAGAAGATAGATATAAGAGTAAGATATAACATGAAAAAGGTAAGGATAGTAGTTGCAAGACAATTAAGAGATGATAGTATTTTGGAAAAAGGTAGAGCTTTAGTAAGGACTATCAAGAGGAACATGGCTCTATGATAAGAATTATTAAAGATCATCATAGAGTCTAATACAAACGATAGATGTTTATAAGAGTGAAGGACAATCATTCTATGCAAGGGATAGTATCATTTAGACTTGGTAAGAAGTCTTGCAAAATTTTGTATCTAAGTGGGGGTGAAGATTTTGAAGTAAGAAAAATAAATTATCACATTTATAAGAGGGCATATGTGATAGATCCTAGCCAAAACAAGAAAATATCAAAATTATTTTGAAGAAAAGGCTAGGGTTATAGTGAAAAAGATCATGAAAGTGGAAATTTTTATGGTAGAATGGCTACCTATGATAGCATGAGAAGTCTCATATTGGTGTGTATGAATGAAAGGATACTATGTAGTGATCTTCTGGTAGGTCATTGGTAAATTATTTATTTTTTAAGAGAGGGTAGTAGAATTTCAATGTTAGAGACAAAGAAACCAAGGCAAGGGTGAGGAGCAATCTTGGACATACTAGTTTTCAATCCTATTGTTATTAGTGTGTATATGAAGCTTTTAAGGAAAAAGAGTACTCTAAAGGTAAAGTTAATGAAATAATATGATGAACTATGCATGATAAAGATCTAAAATTAGAGATGATAAGATTATGATGACATGCAGATGTTAAAAACTAGGAAAGGATTATAAAAAAGAGTTCAAAGGCCCATGTATTATGTGAAAGTATGAACAAAGGATCTATGAGCATGAAAGTGGTATAATTTTGGAAAATAAGTGTTGTGCACTTTGCATAATAATGTTTATAACTGTATTATTTTATTTATTATGTATATTGCACCTAGGACCACATAAATGGACGTACAACATGCAGAGATTCCTTTAGGATATTCTCAAGGCTATTTGATGTTATATTATAACATTATAACATTATATTGTAATAATTTAATATTGGGGAAAGATATTTAAAAAAAGAAAACTTAGTGCCCAATATTAAATGTGGGTTCAAGGGTTAAGTAGCACATGTTTTATGTAATACCACTTAGTGGTTTTGAGGGAGCTTGTTTATATAAAAGCAACCAAAAAGGTAGTTGTTTGAGGTTAGTCAGGTTAGCATTTATGGAGTATGGAATTATAGCATATGATGTGTGGATACATGTTTGGACAAATGAGAATGCATTTGAGGGCTTGATGTTTTGAAGTTATTCATTGTAACTCTATAAGTGCTTTGTATTTCTTTATTTCCAAATAATACAACGGAGTATGGATTCTTTTGGAGGTTGAGTTTTTCCCTCGTGAGGGATTTCTCAGGGTATATCTTGTGTCACATTTTCATGGCCATGTTGTCTATTCTTTGCATGTGGATTCAAAGTGTTTATTTGCTTGTTTTATCAACTTGGGTTATGTGGAAATTATCATTGCATGGCTACAAGTCTTCTTGCATATAAAAAAATCAAGTACAAGTCATGATAGAGTTAAAAAAATTAGTGGTAGGTCAAAATATGACAATACTACATAAAGGATGAATATTCATCAAGAAAATAAATGAAATATGACTATCACAAGTAAACAATCACAAAAGCATGACCAAGGACATAAACATGCAATGATAATCCTAAAGGAGAAAAAGTATGACAACCATAGTGGTAGAATGACAAGGATGTATCAAGTTTAGAATATAACATCATATCAAAGAAACAAGTCTTGAATGATCTATTGTTCAAGAAGGTGTCATAAGAATAATCTTGACAAACAAGCTTTTAGAGCATCTTGTGCTCTTAGCATTGTGAGATTCTTATTGTTAACACTTCATCAAGATTATTAAAACCATAATGAGGATACCAGGTATGTTATCTATTTTAGAGCTCATATTTAGTTCTCTTATTGTACTTGAGAAACAATGACAATATTTGGCTTAAGTCGCATGGATAGATGATGAGTTATGATGGCTTGGCACAAAGGTTGCAATGAGAGAATAATCATATAAGGAATAGAGGAGGTGCTAATGATTAAAAAAATAGCTCAAGTTTTTCATTACTTATTGCAAACCAACTATAGAGTTCAAGAGACCATTATGAGATGGGGAAAATGGAGGAATACTTAACAAGTGATGGATTGTAATGAAGCAAATATAGTGTAATGAAAGTCACGAAACATTCATAAGATATTCGTATAGAATAGTTGAATGTCATTATTATCTGAGATTGTTTCATGAACGTGAGATAAAGTAGGTGTTACTATCTTAGGCATATAACTATTTTAGTGGACATGATGCATAAACATGATGCTTTTAATAAGCGTTAATGATAATAATTAAATGATAGTCTTAAGAGGAGTTGGTAGAGGTTGTTAGGAAAGGGTCTAATGAGAGAGGACTAAGCTATTGCAAAATAAAGATATAGTCATATCAAAGACCCAAGGAACAAATGCATAAGCATGGTAAAGACAATGGACTAAGGAATAATTATCAAAATTTAAACATAGCCAAAGCATGCTAGAGAATATCTTTGTGAAGAAAGACAAATCAAGGTTAGTGGGGTAATGAGATAGAAAAAATATTTTCCAAGATTTGATGTCATCCAATTCAAAGGCTATGACAAAGGGGAGCACAAGAATGAGGCCTAAATATGGTCATGGTATTCAACGCTCAATTGGAAAATCATAGAGAGCCAATGTTGATAGAGGAAAACTAGGAGAAATGAATGGAAATAACAATATATCATTTGTGGTTGAAGTGCAAACTTAACCTATTAGTTTCATATGACATGATGGTTTCAACAAGATGTATGCAAAAAGATGATGGTTTTCAATAATGGTGATTAGTCATGATAGAATTATTGAAGAACGAAAATAATAGTCAATATGGTATATGATATAAGTCAAAACAAATGGGAGGTTATAGAACAAACCAGCCATAAAGCCAAGGATCATGAATAAATTCACAATCCAGAGGAGCCAGAAGATAAATTTATCAACCACAGTAGTTATTAGGAAGCTAAATGCACTATAAAGGGAATTAGAGTTTGAAGAAACATACATTGACAAGGTCTATAAAGAGAGTTGGAACAAGATAGAGCAATAAAGAAATTTAAGTGGCCAAAATAACTAAGAGCTTGAAGAAACATATAATGTCAAGGTTTATAAAGAGAGTTAGAACAAGATAGAGTAATAAACAAAGTTAAGTGGCCAAAATAACTAAGTAATGCAGAGGATGGTAGTGTTAAAAAAAATGGAAAAATGTAACAATGGACTCATAGTTATATAAAAAGGAAGGAAAGTGATAGTGAACATAGAAAATGGTCCAAATGTATGACACAAGAGTGAAAATGATTAATGTTGTAGAGAGAAGAATGATGTATTCATACTTATGACACATGAAAAAACCTATCGTAGAACATCTCACATGCCCTTGAGGTTCTTGCATTTTTTATGCCTTTCACATATTGTCCTTTGAGAATGCAAATGGAGTTTGCAACATTTTATAGAGTTAATGACTAGTTTTTACATAATGAGAATCTAGGACAATTTGGTGACCAATGCAATAGATTGAAGAAATATAGGAAGAATATTTGATTACTATTAAATTAGAAATATTGTTGGAGAGCATTTAGGAAAACCTTCAACTAGGAGAGACTTAAATAACCATGCTCATGGAGTAACTTCCAAGTGTATGGTTTGAACCAACAAGGTTATGACATGTACCTTTCATCTCTCGTAGGGGGTTATTGATTAATAGAAAGCTATAGTATCATGAAAGGGATGCCTCAATCCATTTCCACTCGGTTTTTGTATTACTCACTAAAAAATGTAACTCTATTCAAGGTTCTCTCTAGGTATATTATGCATTGTGAATCATTTTTTCCTCGAGGGAAACAACATTGTAAAGAATAGGTTTTGTCAATAAAACCAAGTGATATAACTTTACTTCTCAAAATCTATTCTATTATGTGCAAATATAGTGATTGATACATTTTTTTTTTTGGTTAGTATAAATAATGGGGGTTTAGTTCAATCATTTAGTGACAGATAAATATTACTATGTATTTCATATAAAAACCTCTAATGTGTGTCTCATTACAACACCTTTACATAGAACAAAATGCATTCTCTTTGTGGGTTGTAGGTTGTAGGTTGTGTGATGGGTATAAACAAGAAAATAGTCTTGTTAGCTTGATTTTACTTCTTGAACTCTGAACAATTTCACCTTCCTGTGAAGCACTCAAGCATGGATATGTGAAAATCTTTGAGCTATGTTATAAAACAATAGATTCATTGAGTATATGTACATTAAAATAGAAGTATAGGGCTAAAAAATATGTTGATGCATCACCTTATTGGTCTTAGGCTTCATTTCATGTTTTTTTATCCATCCATTTTCTTAGCATCCAATAGTAGCATAAGTTAGATTAGGCAAGTACAAAGGGAACCATCCCACTTTTGGGATTGACTCTAACCTACAGGTAACCCAAAGGCCCTAGAGTGTTTCCATGTTTGATTGGATAGCTAAGTAGAGAACTTAACCAAGGTGCAAATCCATTCAAGAATAGGTAGGCATAAAACTAAATATGTTTTGGCATTGGCATGCTAACTTCCCTATTTTTATCCCCATTTTGATGTATGTGAGTTAAATGGTAAAAATGGTGATCTAGCCTAGGAATGAAAACTAGAAACCATTTCCAAACACTTTCATTAGGAAACAAATAACTAATTAGGCCCAAATTCAGCCCCTTAGGAGAGTTAGGCACTTGTTGATTTTCCATTTTTAGTGGTTGATTCGATATGATTAGAAATTAAATATGTAATAACTAGGTATAAATATGAAAATTTAATAATAATCAAAACATATAGTAAGCTACAAAATAAATATACAAATTTTTAAGACAAGTCTTAAAAGAGGAATAAAAAATAAACCCGTGTTTGCAATTTGAGCTCAAAAGTGTCGTTCTTGTCAATAGGCACCACTAACATACATATGTTTGATGCAAATTTCATTAGTGGTACATGAATTAGGATGTACTATAGATCATTCTCTCAAAATTTTAGAATTTTTTTTTGCCAATTGTGGCTAATTAACAATGACTAGGGTTTTTTTCTCCTTCAAAGTTTAGATTAGTTTGTCTCAACCTTCTTTTCACGAATCTATAACCCAAATTTACCAAATTTGAATCCTACACACAAAAATAGATATAAATTATGTTGGGATGTATAGGGGCTTGCCTAAGTTAAACCTCAGATAGGAATTAATATCCCCCACAAAAATGATGATTTAAAAGAGTGTGTGTTCAATTAGGTGGATGTTAAATCTAAAGTAAAATGCTAAATTGAAATGTTATGTCTTTTGTATGATCTTCTTTCCTTGAAGCTTAATGAAAGGTTTATGATGCTAGGTAAGAGGTTGCACATGTCTTAACTAATGGAGGAAACACATTAAATTGGTCATGGATGCCATATTGAATTCTTGAATGCTTAAATGCTTGACCTCTCATTCACTACCTTGAAGATGTCTTATTGTTTGTTCAATTTATTGTCGACAATTTAATTGCACCACGAGAGATGAGATATTCAAATGATGGGGTGAGGCTTGAGAGATGAGATATTCAAATGATGGGGTGAGGCTTGCTTTTATACTCAACCTTTGGAAATGTGTTATTAATTTTGAGTAAGGCCAACAACGGGAGCACTTTCCTACTCAACAAACTTATGACTATTAGAGTTTCAAATTTTGTTCCAAAATGGCTAAATACAAGCACCTAGTGCCACATTCCATGAGAACACTAATGCCTAGCACCATAGTTCTGCCATTTTGGCATGAAATTAGGATTGTGTTCTTGGGATTGCGTTGATCTTCTATATTACCATGGAATAAGAATAAGTAGTGATCTAGTATGGGCATGACGAAAAACCAACCACCAAAGTGTTCCTCAAATGAGTATGAAAATGGATGAGGATATAATTAAAAACATTACATTTATCCCCCACTTTACCGAGTGTATGATCTTATGCTCATTCTCTTAGTAAAGTAGAGGAAAGCATTGTTATCTCTAAAAGTTGCACCCTGACTAAGGTGTACACTTAGTCACTTTGAGAAACATGGGATCTTTCTGGGTCTATGGGTTACCCAAGAGGAAAGAATCTCCAGAGAAGGCCAACTTCCTACAGTATCACCTAAAAACTAAACTCTATTTTTTCAAAGGAAAAGAGTTGAGAAGTAACATAAACTGAAAGACTTATAAAACTATAAAAGAGCTTGAAAACTTAAAAGCAATGATACACCAAATAGCTCGACTTGTGATATTCAACATAATTACGACTCTTTGAACACCTAAACAAAGTAATGAGCTTATACAACATATTTTAATCATGAATGTGCATAAATATTTTACAGGTAGGTCTAAATACTTATCTGCTTAATGAAGGAAAGATAATTTTCACAACAATAAGTTGTAACAGTATCCTTGACACAAACTACAACCTACACAAGACACTTAATCACAGTGGTAGCATAAAAATGAGACAAAACTAAATGGAAAATAGATACTTTCACTAAGAATTTGATCAATCATACACAGGTGCACAACTTTGCAACAAATAAGAAGGTAAATAAAACTATGTAAAATGATTTTGAAGATAATATCTGTATATCCAAAAAATGAGTTACAAAATAATTCCAAAAGTGAGAAAAAGACTAAAAATAGCCACCAAGTCTCTAAAATCTACATAACCAAGAACTAAGGGAAGAATGAGCTCTAAACCGATTCAACCTCTCCTAGATACTTGATCTCCTCATAAATTTCAGTCAAAACCATCCTTTGACTCATGAATAATCACTTTACATCATAAATTTAATATTAAAATTATTTATTAACATCATTCTAATATATTTCAACATTAATCAGATGAAAAAGACAAAATGAAAATAAAAACAAAGGAAAAAACTCCCTCTATTATATTATGCATTATAAAAATAATATTATTAAAAAATGATTTATAAATAAATCATTTTAACAATATTATTTTATAATATTCCAACACTTGTGCAAAATATAAACAAAGGAGCTGAGTGTTAAAGCTTAACACTTTGACCAAGAAACCTAAAATGGGGGTATTAGTTTTGGAGGTCAAAACAAATAAAAGAAAAGCAAAAACAATTGCCCTCTTTACAATCGACATTAGGATATCAAAGCAAAAAACCCTAAAACCAAAGTCACTTTTCTCACTTTTCATTCGCATCTCTTGGAAGTCTCTAGAGTCTGTCGCCAAGGAAAATTTGCATCTAGGGTTTATTGGAGAATTTCTTGCAGGTATTAGAACATTGATCATAGCTCTGCATATGAAAGTGAGTTTTACTAATATTTATCGGTATTTCCTTGTAACTAGGCTTCATTTTCCTTTAGCCACCGCATTTGAATATGAAAATATATGTATTCTGGTAGCTTTGATGCTTCACATTGAACATATATACTATCCCCTTTGAATATTTGAAGTTCTTGGAAGCTTCAAGCTATCATGATCGGTTGAGGGTTTCAAAACCTGTATTAAATGCATCACTTTTAATATTTTGTCAAGTTCATTGCCAAGTCAATATTACCTTTTCTTGATCCTCTGCTGTTGACGACCATGCTAGGAATTGATGGTATCTACAGTTTCTTTCTATATCGTTTCTCAATAATAAAGGCTTTGCGTGAATACTTTTGAGCCAGCATTATCTGCAATTTTTCTAATAAGAATGGAAAAACATAGAACCAGAATCTGAAGTTTTTTTCTATATATGAGCTTTTTGGTACATTCATCTTGAAGTAGCTTTTCTCTTTCTTTGCAACCGTCCAGACTTCATATCAAGTTCTGCATATTTTCCAGCATGCTCCTTTATCTGATTTTTCATATATAACTTGAGCTTTGCAAGAAGATTTTGTGCTTTTAATGAGGGTTTCTAAGATATTCTATTATCAAGGTTGTAAAATGCTACTTTGTGTGCTTTTGACCCCTGAGCTGAGTATCTATACAGAAACCTTTACCTTTCCTCCTTTACTCAAGTTTTTTTTTGAAAAAAGCTTACGATAAAAATGTATAACAAATCACAATCTTAGACTATATACATGGCCACGGTTCTTTCTATTGTTACTATGCTTGATGTCTATTTCCATTTGTGCCTTTTGTCAAATGAGTTACTTTGTTGTAGCTGCGACTTTTCTTGATGTGAATTTTCTCTTTAAAATTTTGATATTGTTATTGAAAAAAGTGTAGCAACCTTTGTGACTTTACAATTGTTACTATAATGGTGAATATCTCTTGAGATATCACCCTTTTTAGATATCGTTGCTTTGTTTATTCAACCTCTAACTTGGTGACTATGCAACATTCTTCATTGAGTAACTTTGTTCAGATCTATCTAAAAACGTGCTTCATGACCTTATATTACTTTGATAATCTTGTAAAATATTGCTCTGATTGTGACAACATCATTATTTCATTTGATGCTTCGGAATATTTGTCATAATTATACTCCAATTTACAATGTCCTATATTTATTACCTTGAGGAGCATATTCACCATGAATCTCTGCTATTTGGATACTTGTTGTTTAATATTATGATTTATTTGCTAACCTCCATTTGTGTCTCTAGTTGTCATTTCATGTAGAAATTTTCATGTTATTTTTTAGATGATATTTGAATTTCGTATGGCATGCTCTTTAAAGTTTAGCATCTAATATTGACATCATGAGATATTTCTTTTTGAGTTTGACTGACTCTGTTATTCGTTGTCCAAGGACTATGCTCTTTGATGCTTTGTCATTGCCCTTATCATGGCTAGATTTATGACCCTCAAACTTTAGATTACTACAATAATTGCCTTGATCATTCTCAGTTGAATGGACCATTATGATAGTAAAAAATGACTATGAGCTGCTCAATAGAAATTGTAACTTGTAGTTATAACCTTCCCCAATGATCTATTACATCACTTAGTGATTGTGAATGTTAGGTCTTTGTCATCGATAGCATGTTGTATCTAAATTATTGTAGTAATCCATTCATAGGTCTTAGGACCGTTTCTCCATTGGTTTGATTATGCTCTTTTATATGCCACATCCTCTCCAATTTCATGATGACTTCTCTATACCATACTAGATTTGTTTCTTCATCATGGCTAAAACTTCATGATCTCTTTTACATGAAATTATGCAATATGTCACTATATCATGGTTGTAGCCTTGTCTTTATTTAGCTTTGATTTTAGGTCTCTAAATTGACTAATACCTTCTCTTTAGTTTATTGGTGCTTTTTCCTAAAAATAACTCCTTTGTCATTAGCATCCTCCTGAATAATTGTATTGCTAATTGCTCTTAGTTGCATTGCTATCATATTAGAATTCTACAAAAGTTTTCATGCATCTAAAATACATGTCCCTTTAATGTTTATTTTTCTACTTGATCTCTCTATCTGCATCTTCTTTGTCAATGGAATGCTAGGCTCAAACCCTTGTGGGAGCTACATGTACTTCCACATGCCATTAACAGACCCCTGAAGTTGTACATAGAACAAACATGTTAGGAATAAAACTGAACTTCCTTTTGTTAAAAAAATTAACGAGACCCTACGCACTATCACAAGAGGGTAATATCTATGTATGATGAATAATACATGGAATCATAGGAAAAATATGAGCCACATATATATGCATTTTAAGATACTGCCTCTTGTGACAATGTGTAGGGTCTCGTTATGTTTCTATCAAAAGGTTCTCAAAACCACATTTGATTTCAAGTTATGCACGTCTATATGGGTTAAATGTGTATGAATTATGACCAGTCCTTTCTTAGAACTATGTCCTAACCCATTGCTTCTACAATTTTTAGGACATAGAGCAGCGAGGCAATGAAGACCAAGGGAACCTAGACAGAGCAAGCATCTAGAGATCACTCAACACAAGCGAGTCATTCAAACAGTGATTTCCCCTTCTTCATATACTTTTGTTATTTTCCATTCTTGTACATATATTCATGCATGATTTAAAATCAAACTGCAATGAACTACTTCTAGCTAGTTTCACGACTTGTGTGAAACATCTGTACAATATTTTTGATGGATAAAAATTACATTTTCAAAAAAAAGATTGTAAAATCAATGTTCTATGTTATGCTCATTTTTTCATTAAATGTAATGATTCAAACTTGTTGCAACTTTTCAAAGTTATTGTATTTGATTTGAAAGAACATAAGTATATAGGATGCACATTTTCCCTTTGAAAAAATAGTGGCTCCACTAGATTGAGCATGCTGGTGAAAATGTAGTAACAAGCATAAAAAAACTTCACCAAAATATCAAAGAGACAAGAAAATACTAAGCCCCTAGGACTTAGGATATTATAGGTCTAAAATGTCAAGATGCAATTTCATCAACATAGGTTACACACATGGAACATGCAAGAAAATGGAAAAGAACATGACATCCTTACTAGGAGCCACATAAGACAAGAGACATGACTTCCTGACTAGTAAGGGTTTATTTCTAGGAGTCATGTTAGAAAAGAAATAGTCAAATAAGTCTAGCAAGATGCACTCTACTAGTTGGCTCTTGTAAAAGATTACAAAGAAAAACTTTAGTTTGCAAGATAATTTGAAAAAGCGACTACGAAATGTTTGATGTAGTGTGTATCAAACATAAAGATTGAAAAACAAAGCCTCTATTTGTCAGGTAACCCTAAAATATGACAACAAAATTGGTGTTACAGTTTGAACCAAGAAAAAATATTGATATAAGACTACAAAAATAGGTGCTACACTGGTACCAAGCACATTATGGTGTGTGGTAAATGTGTACAAACCCAACTTGTGGTGTGCACACAAAGTGTGAAGTATAGCAGAGTGTATACCACATAATTAAGGTGATTGTGTATGCCTTAATGAGAGAAATTGCTTTAAGGTGGGTTATTTTAATCCAAAAGATAAATATTTTGCACTGACAAAATGTGCCCAAACTTGGACAATTAAAAGGAAATGGTCACAATACATGAAAGAGCACATAAGGGATTCATTATTTGGGGTTAGTATGAGCATCAAATAAATCCTGTATATCAAGTATGATTGTTTTAAATTTACCTCATCCCCTAAAGGTAGTAGAAGTACAAGCATAGTAGAAGTGTGCATAAGATGAACAACAAAGTCTTTTTGGGTCAAAATGGAAGAAACCAAAAAGGGATCTCAATGCTTTGTGTCATCCCCAAGTAGACAAAACATAAGCACATTTAAAATAAGAGCACATTCATGACATAACATTCGTACAATATATAGATGAATGGTGATACAAATAGAGGAATGTCACGATGGGGTCAATCCCTTTGTTTCCTTGTGCTAATAGAGCTCAACAAAGGTCAACTAAAGAGATCTTCACAAACACAATTACATGCTAAGAATCACATTACTATGATCACATTACATGCAACCAAACACACTAAAGAATCTATTCCATGAGTGAGCTATCATAGAAAATCATCCAACTCCCAATATTTCTCAACATCATTTAGAGATGGTGGATAAGATACTAAAGGAACCACAATTAGTACAATGGATGGTGATAGTGCTAGTACCAAATAAGGACTATATTATAATGATGAATCACTTTGTGTCTCAAGGAGCTAAAGTTAAAGCTTTTGATAAATTTAAAGATAATTTATGATTAATGTCAACTACATCGTACATGTCATCAGGATAATTGGAAATCTTATTATTATTAGCAAAACCTTCATTCAAATTAATCATAATAGGAGATTGAATGCAAGGATAATTTGAAGAAGAATCTTTATGCATCAATAACTTCACTCTTTGGTGAGGTTGCTCTAGGTAAAGATCCTCTCTAGTTTGAATGAAGGGACTAAAAGAAAGATCAACTAAACATTCAACTGCTTAAAAAAGAATCATTTGTAGAAGCAAGCTCACGACCCTTGGCATGTCTTTTTGGATGTTCTTTGACATTCTGATTTTGTTGGTTGACTTAGAAGCTTGAGAAGATACATATGTACACACACACATACACACACACACACACACTCAACATTCAATTGCTCAAGAGAAGAATCTTTTGTAGAAGAAAGATCATGGCCCTTAGCACAATATCTTCACTGATGTTCTCTCACATTATGATTTCATTAGTTATGACTTATAGCTTGAAAAGATACACATACACACACATGCATATGTATATATAAATATATGTATATGTATGATTGTATATATCTATATATACATATACACACACACACATATGTGTGTGTGTACACATACATGCATACATGTGCGTGTACATATACATATACATATACATATACATATACATATACATATATATATATATATATACACACACACACACACACACACACACACACACACACATGTATGTGTATCCACCCTAAAATGGTCGTCTAGACTTTGGGCCCATATTCAACAATTTATCAAATCCCTGAATCAATATTTTAAAAAATTAACATTTTTCAATTATATCAATTTCCTTGATCAAATCTTATTTTATCATTTATTCGATTATTTTCCTATGGGCTAACCATTTTATCCTAAGTCTTTATTTAATTAAAAAGAATTTCCTCCCTTTTATTAAATAAAAAGCCCCCACTTTTCCTCTTATCCTAAGTTGCACAAATAAAACATTATTCTTATTTTATAAAAAAAAGAAAAAATATTTTTTTATCTTATATGGACACAAAAGTCAACTCTTATGATCTGATTGGAGGAGATTTGTGCACATGGATTGCTCCTCTTTCAAGCCCCACCCTTGATTAAATCTTTTGCCTCTTAATCTCCATGGTCCATTATTTTTCAATTCTTTTAAAATGAGAGCTCTTTTCTCATTCTAGGATCCCAACTTTGAATGCTAATCTTATGCTGCAGGATTTCTTGGAGACTTTGGAGCTTTGGAGATTTTCATGCATTTAGCTTTCATTCTTGCATTCTTAGCTTAAGCTTTCATGGCATCTAGCTTAGTTTCTTTTATGCTCTAATTTAGTTCACATAGATTAATTAGTAAGACTTGTAATACTTTCATTTCCATAGCTTAGCTCGCATCTTCATTCTTAGCATAGTTGCATTGCATTTCCATTCTTGATTCTTGAGGATATTGGCATTCTTGCCTTTGTCTCTTTGAATCTCACATTGTGTGGTTTACTAGCAAGGTTGCATGTTTCAATAACTTTAGCTGAGAGCACTATACACATCCTTGTGACTCCATACCTAGGGAGCTCTAAGTCGCTTTCTCAAAGTTTTCCACTCATAGATTCTCTTGGAAGTAATGACTTAGAGAAGTGCACAATTTAGTGTGTACAGTATGCATGTATGTGTACACACACATATATGTGTATGTGTGCGTGTATATGTATATATATAGATATATACAATTATACATATACATTTATTTATATATACATGCATGTGTGTGTATGTGTATCTTTTCAAGCTATAAGTCATAACTAATGAAATCATAATGTGAGAGAACATCAATGAAGACATTGTGCTAAGGGTCATGATCTTGCTTCTACAAAAGATTCTTCTCTTAAGCAATTGAATGTTGAGTCTGTGTGTGTACATATGTATCTTCTCAAGCTTCTAAGTCAACCAACAAAATCAGAATGTCAGAGAACATCCAAAAAGACATGCCAAGGGTCGTGAGCTTGCTTCTACAAATGATTCTTTTTTAAGCAATTGAATGTTTAGTTGATCTTTCGTTTAGTCCCTTCGTTCAAACTAGAGAGGATCTTTACCTAGAGCAACCTCACCAAAGATTGAAGTTATTGATGCATAAAAATTCTTCTTCAAATTATCCTTGCATTCAATCTCCTATTATGATTAATTTGATCTGTGTGTGTGTGTGTGTGTGTATATATATATATATATATATATATATATATATATCTGTGTGTGTATACACACACACACATATCTCTGTGTGTGTGTGTATATGTGTGTGCGTGTACACACACACACACATGTGTGTGTGTGTGTGTGTGTGTGTATGTATATATACATATATATACACATATATATATACATATATACATATGTATATATGTATATATATATGTGTGTGTGTGTGTGTGTGTGTGTGTATATATATATATATATATATATATATATATATATATATATATATATATATATATATATGTAACAATAAATGCTTTACGTTTGTATATAAGAACATTATTTATTTTACTATTGTGGACGTTGTGTGATTATATGTTTGATGGATAAGTGCATAACATGATTGTTGGCATTTGGAAAATAAATGTCTAATGTGATTTATTATGATGTGATGATTATTAATGGCAAGATGTGATATCTAATTATAATTTTTATGATGTAATAATGATGGTGGATACTATAACTATGTTTGTATGGATGTAAGTATGGAAAGTGGGTTTTGATATGGATTAATGTCTTGGTTATGATGTTTATTATTTTTATAGTCATTATACATAGTGAGTGGAAAGGGGAGAAAAAAGAGGGGAATAAATTGGAGTCTTATATGCATAGGAAATGTATAGGGAAGATGTTTAGGTTATAGTGGACATAAATTAGGTACTTTATTATAATGGATGATAACAAGTGTTATTATGAATGAGATTGGGGTAGGTTATGCCAAAATATGGAGAGTGATCCTACTTTTGATATAAAAAAGGAGATTATAATGTAGTAGTAATAAAAAGAAAAGGATATGGTATCCTTTGTGTAGACTTGACACTCATACAACGTACTATCTTACTACATGCAAGTTTAAATACAATCCTAATGGTGATGAACTACAACTGATTTGAATAAATTGTATGGCTTGAAGATCTGTGATTTGAGATCACTGAGTTGCTGATCAGATATGTAAGATGATTAAATCAGTAATATGTTGTAATTGATGTCAACTAGTTTTGACAATACTTATCTTGTAAGTTACTATACCCATACATCTGTAGAAAGATGAAGAAAAGAGATGAAGAACATATATATCTACATGAGGAAGATGGATATGACAGATGAGGATAAGGAATACATTGGGTAACTTATGAATGATTCTATGACCTTATGTTATTGACTTGATTATGTTGCATTCATCTATGATGAAGGATAGAGCAAAATGCACAAAGCAGTGTGGTCGGTTAAAGAAGTATTTCAGTATACATCGACGCAATGTAGTGTATACCGAGAATAGTATAAACCAAGCTTGTGTTCACCGACGCATTTATTTGTTAACCGAGCAGGAGAAAAAAACTAAATGACTAGTTTAGTCGACACAAGTTGATGAGCTGTAAAGTGTTATGATTACGAGGTTGAAGATAAAGTTACTACAGAGATAAATATTTCATTCTTTTTGTTGATGATTACACTAGATTAATGACAGTCATGTTCTTGAAAGAAAAATTAGAGGCATTTAAGATGTTCAAATGGTATAAAGAAAAAGTTGAGAAAAAGATTGGTAAAGAATTGAAATGTTTGAGATCTGACAAAGGCAATGAATTTATTTCTGATGAATTTACTAACTTTTGTAATGAGCATGGTATTAAAAGACATGTCTCTGCACCGAGGACACCTCAACAAAATGGACTAGCTGAAAGGAGAAATAGGTCAATTGTTGACTGTGCAAGGACACTGATGTTACAAAAGAATGTTGCTCAAACATACTAGAGAGAAGCAGTTAGCACACCTGTCTATGTTCTAAACTGAGTACAACTGAAGAACACTAATAAGATACCCTATGAGTTATGGTTTGGCCACAAATCCACTGTAAGTTATTTCAGAGTTTTTGGAAGTAAATGCTTTATTCTGAAAGATGAAAAAAATGGGAAGTTTGACTCAAAAGGTGATGAAGGGATATTTCTGGGACACAAAAGTCAACTCTTATGATCTGATTGGAGGAGATTTGTGCACATGGATTGCTCCTCTTTCAAGCCCCACCCTTGATTAAATCTTTTGCCTCTTAATCTCCATGGTCCATTATTTTTCAATTCTTTTAAAATGAGAGCTCTTTTCTCATTCTAGGATCCCAACTTTGAATGCTAATCTTATGCTGCAGGATTTCTTGGAGACTTTGGAGCTTTGGAGATTTTCATGCATTTAGCTTTCATTCTTGCATTCTTAGCTTAAGCTTTCATGGCATCTAGCTTAGTTTCTTTTATGCTCTAATTTAGTTCACATAGATTAATTAGTAAGACTTGTAATACTTTCATTTCCATAGCTTAGCTCGCATCTTCATTCTTAGCATAGTTGCATTGCATTTCCATTCTTGATTCTTGAGGATATTGGCATTCTTGCCTTTGTCTCTTTGAATCTCACATTGTGTGGTTTACTAGCAAGGTTGCATGTTTCAATAACTTTAGCTGAGAGCACTATACACATCCTTGTGACTCCATACCTAGGGAGCTCTAAGTCGCTTTCTCAAAGTTTTCCACTCATAGATTCTCTTGGAAGTAATGACTTAGAGAAGTGCACAATTTAGTGTGTACAGTATGCATGTATGTGTACACACACATATATGTGTATGTATGCGTGTATATGTATATATATAGATATATACAATTATACATATACATTTATTTATATATACATGCATGTGTGTGTATGTGTATCTTTTCAAGCTATAAGTCATAACTAATGAAATCATAATGTGAGAGAACATCAATGAAGACATTGTGCTAAGGGTCATGATCTTGCTTCTACAAAAGATTCTTCTCTTAAGCAATTGAATGTTGAGTCTGTGTGTGTACATATGTATCTTCTCAAGCTTCTAAGTCAACCAACAAAATCAGAATGTCAGAGAACATCCAAAAAGACATGCCAAGGGTCGTGAGCTTGCTTCTACAAATGATTCTTTTTTAAGCAATTGAATGTTTAGTTGATCTTTCGTTTAGTCCCTTCGTTCAAACTAGAGAGGATCTTTACCTAGAGCAACCTCACCAAAGATTGAAGTTATTGATGCATAAAAATTCTTCTTCAAATTATCCTTGCATTCAATCTCCTATTATGATTAATTTGATCTGTGTGTGTGTGTGTGTGTGTATATATATATATATATATATATATATATATATATATCTGTGTGTGTATACACACACACACATATCTCTGTGTGTGTGTGTATATGTGTGTGCGTGTACACACACACACACATGTGTGTGTGTGTGTGTGTGTATGTATATATACATATATATACACATATATATATACATATATACATATGTATATATGTATATATATATGTGTGTGTGTGTGTGTGTGTGTGTGTGTGTGTATATATATATATATATATATATATATATATATATATATATATATATATATATATATATATATATATATATATATGTAACAATAAATGCTTTACGTTTGTATATAAGAACATTATTTATTTTACTATTGTGGACGTTGTGTGATTATATGTTTGATGGATAAGTGCATAACATGATTGTTGGCATTTGGAAAATAAATGTCTAATGTGATTTATTATGATGTGATGATTATTAATGGCAAGATGTGATATCTAATTATAATTTTTATGATGTAATAATGATGGTGGATACTATAACTATGTTTGTATGGATGTAAGTATGGAAAGTGGGTTTTGATATGGATTAATGTCTTGGTTATGATGTTTATTATTTTTATAGTCATTATACATAGTGAGTGGAAAGGGGAGAAAAAAGAGGGGAATAAATTGGAGTCTTATATGCATAGGAAATGTATAGGGAAGATGTTTAGGTTATAGTGGACATAAATTAGGTACTTTATTATAATGGATGATAACAAGTGTTATTATGAATGAGATTGGGGTAGGTTATGCCAAAATATGGAGAGTGATCCTACTTTTGATATAAAAAAGGAGATTATAATGTAGTAGTAATAAAAAGAAAAGGATATGGTATCCTTTGTGTAGACTTGACACTCATACAACGTACTATCTTACTACATGCAAGTTTAAATACAATCCTAATGGTGATGAACTACAACTGATTTGAATAAATTGTATGGCTTGAAGATCTGTGATTTGAGATCACTGAGTTGCTGATCAGATATGTAAGATGATTAAATCAGTAATATGTTGTAATTGATGTCAACTAGTTTTGACAATACTTATCTTGTAAGTTACTATACCCATACATCTGTAGAAAGATGAAGAAAAGAGATGAAGAACATATATATCTACATGAGGAAGATGGATATGACAGATGAGGATAAGGAATACATTGGGTAACTTATGAATGATTCTATGACCTTATGTTATTGACTTGATTATGTTGCATTCATCTATGATGAAGGATAGAGCAAAATGCACAAAGCAGTGTGGTCGGTTAAAGAAGTATTTCAGTATACATCGACGCAATGTAGTGTATACCGAGAATAGTATAAACCAAGCTTGTGTTCACCGACGCATTTATTTGTTAACCGAGCAGGAGAAAAAAACTAAATGACTAGTTTAGTCGACACAAGTTGATGAGCTGTAAAGTGTTATGATTACGAGGTTGAAGATAAAGTTACTACAGAGATAAATATTTCATTCTTTTTGTTGATGATTACACTAGATTAATGACAGTCATGTTCTTGAAAGAAAAATCAGAGGCATTTAAGATGTTCAAATGGTATAAAGAAAAAGTTGAGAAAAAGATTGGTAAAGAATTGAAATGTTTGAGATCTGACAAAGGCAATGAATTTATTTCTGATGAATTTACTAACTTTTGTAATGAGCATGGTATTAAAAGACATGTCTCTGCACCGAGGACACCTCAACAAAATGGACTAGCTGAAAGGAGAAATAGGTCAATTGTTGACTGTGCAAGGACACTGATGTTACAAAAGAATGTTGCTCAAACATACTAGAGAGAAGCAGTTAGCACACCTGTCTATGTTCTAAACTGAGTACAACTGAAGAACACTAATAAGATACCCTATGAGTTATGGTTTGGCCACAAATCCACTGTAAGTTATTTCAGAGTTTTTGGAAGTAAATGCTTTATTCTGAAAGATGAAAAAAATGGGAAGTTTGACTCAAAAGGTGATGAAGGGATATTTCTGGGACACAAAAGTCAACTCTTATGATCTGATTGGAGGAGATTTGTGCACATGGATTGCTCCTCTTTCAAGCCCCACCCTTGATTAAATCTTTTGCCTCTTAATCTCCATGGTCCATTATTTTTCAATTCTTTTAAAATGAGAGCTCTTTTCTCATTCTAGGATCCCAACTTTGAATGCTAATCTTATGCTGCAGGATTTCTTGGAGACTTTGGAGCTTTGGAGATTTTCATGCATTTAGCTTTCATTCTTGCATTCTTAGCTTAAGCTTTCATGGCATCTAGCTTAGTTTCTTTTATGCTCTAATTTAGTTCACATAGATTAATTAGTAAGACTTGTAATACTTTCATTTCCATAGCTTAGCTCGCATCTTCATTCTTAGCATAGTTGCATTGCATTTCCATTCTTGATTCTTGAGGATATTGGCATTCTTGCCTTTGTCTCTTTGAATCTCACATTGTGTGGTTTACTAGCAAGGTTGCATGTTTCAATAACTTTAGCTGAGAGCACTATACACATCCTTGTGACTCCATACCTAGGGAGCTCTAAGTCGCTTTCTCAAAGTTTTCCACTCATAGATTCTCTTGGAAGTAATGACTTAGAGAAGTGCACAATTTAGTGTGTACAGTATGCATGTATGTGTACACACACATATATGTGTATGTATGCGTGTATATGTATATATATAGATATATACAATTATACATATACATTTATTTATATATACATGCATGTGTGTGTATGTGTATCTTTTCAAGCTATAAGTCATAACTAATGAAATCATAATGTGAGAGAACATCAATGAAGACATTGTGCTAAGGGTCATGATCTTGCTTCTACAAAAGATTCTTCTCTTAAGCAATTGAATGTTGAGTCTGTGTGTGTACATATGTATCTTCTCAAGCTTCTAAGTCAACCAACAAAATCAGAATGTCAGAGAACATCCAAAAAGACATGCCAAGGGTCGTGAGCTTGCTTCTACAAATGATTCTTTTTTAAGCAATTGAATGTTTAGTTGATCTTTCGTTTAGTCCCTTCGTTCAAACTAGAGAGGATCTTTACCTAGAGCAACCTCACCAAAGATTGAAGTTATTGATGCATAAAAATTCTTCTTCAAATTATCCTTGCATTCAATCTCCTATTATGATTAATTTGATCTGTGTGTGTGTGTGTGTGTGTATATATATATATATATATATATATATATATATATATATATATATATATATATATATATCTGTGTGTGTATACACACACACACATATCTCTGTGTGTGTGTGTATATGTGTGTGCGTGTACACACACACACACATGTGTGTGTGTGTGTGTGTGTATGTATATATACATATATATACACATATATATATACATATATACATATGTATATATGTATATATATATGTGTGTGTGTGTGTGTGTGTGTGTGTGTGTGTGTGTGTATATATATATATATATATATATATATATATATATATATATATATATATATATATATATATATGTAACAATAAATGCTTTACGTTTGTATATAAGAACATTATTTATTTTACTATTGTGGACGTTGTGTGATTATATGTTTGATGGATAAGTGCATAACATGATTGTTGGCATTTGGAAAATAAATGTCTAATGTGATTTATTATGATGTGATGATTATTAATGGCAAGATGTGATATCTAATTATAATTTTTATGATGTAATAATGATGGTGGATACTATAACTATGTTTGTATGGATGTAAGTATGGAAAGTGGGTTTTGATATGGATTAATGTCTTGGTTATGATGTTTATTATTTTTATAGTCATTATACATAGTGAGTGGAAAGGGGAGAAAAAAGAGGGGAATAAATTGGAGTCTTATATGCATAGGAAATGTATAGGGAAGATGTTTAGGTTATAGTGGACATAAATTAGGTACTTTATTATAATGGATGATAACAAGTGTTATTATGAATGAGATTGGGGTAGGTTATGCCAAAATATGGAGAGTGATCCTACTTTTGATATAAAAAAGGAGATTATAATGTAGTAGTAATAAAAAGAAAAGGATATGGTATCCTTTGTGTAGACTTGACACTCATACAACGTACTATCTTACTACATGCAAGTTTAAATACAATCCTAATGGTGATGAACTACAACTGATTTGAATAAATTGTATGGCTTGAAGATCTGTGATTTGAGATCACTGAGTTGCTGATCAGATATGTAAGATGATTAAATCAGTAATATGTTGTAATTGATGTCAACTAGTTTTGACAATACTTATCTTGTAAGTTACTATACCCATACATCTGTAGAAAGATGAAGAAAAGAGATGAAGAACATATATATCTACATGAGGAAGATGGATATGACAGATGAGGATAAGGAATACATTGGGTAACTTATGAATGATTCTATGACCTTATGTTATTGACTTGATTATGTTGCATTCATCTATGATGAAGGATAGAGCAAAATGCACAAAGCAGTGTGGTCGGTTAAAGAAGTATTTCAGTATACATCGACGCAATGTAGTGTATACCGAGAATAGTATAAACCAAGCTTGTGTTCACCGACGCATTTATTTGTTAACCGAGCAGGAGAAAAAAACTAAATGACTAGTTTAGTCGACACAAGTTGATGAGCTGTAAAGTGTTATGATTACGAGGTTGAAGATAAAGTTACTACAGAGATAAATATTTCATTCTTTTTGTTGATGATTACACTAGATTAATGACAGTCATGTTCTTGAAAGAAAAATCAGAGGCATTTAAGATGTTCAAATGGTATAAAGAAAAAGTTGAGAAAAAGATTGGTAAAGAATTGAAATGTTTGAGATCTGACAAAGGCAATGAATTTATTTCTGATGAATTTACTAACTTTTGTAATGAGCATGGTATTAAAAGACATGTCTCTGCACCGAGGACACCTCAACAAAATGGACTAGCTGAAAGGAGAAATAGGTCAATTGTTGACTGTGCAAGGACACTGATGTTACAAAAGAATGTTGCTCAAACATACTAGAGAGAAGCAGTTAGCACACCTGTCTATGTTCTAAACTGAGTACAACTGAAGAACACTAATAAGATACCCTATGAGTTATGGTTTGGCCACAAATCCACTGTAAGTTATTTCAGAGTTTTTGGAAGTAAATGCTTTATTCTGAAAGATGAAAAAAATGGGAAGTTTGACTCAAAAGGTGATGAAGGGATATTTCTGGGATATTCCACTAAAAGTAAAGCATACAAGTGTCTTAACAAAGTAACTAATAAAATGATTGAAAGTACTAATGTTCAGGTTGATGAGTTTGATGATAAGAATGTAGAGGAAAGCACAAAGGAACCGGAAGACTACGGTAGATTCACTTACATTGAACAACCAGAGTACCTACTGACGCCGCAGACAGTGACAACCGGTCAGCAGGAAAACAATATCGACAGACAGGAAGGAGATACCGACGAGCAGGAAGCACCTATCGAGCAAGCAAATGAACTTGCATAGGATGAACAAGAACGAAGAGATCGGATACTGGCAAGATTTGTCAGAAGACATCATCCTGAGACACAAATCATTGGAGACAGACAAGCTGGCATGCAAACAAGAAGTAAAGCAAGACAAGGTACATGTCTAGTTTGTGAATATGAACCGAAGAATGTAAAAGTTGCATTATAAAATGATGAATGGATTAATGCAATGAAAGAGGAAATAGAGTATGTTGCTGCTGCTACTACCTGTTCAAATATTGCTTATATCAAGCAAGTGTTGGAAGGTATGAATGAGGTAATCATTGAGCCGGTGATTATATATTGTGACAACACTAGTGCAATTAATATTTCAAAGAATCCAGTGATGCACTCTAAAACAAAGCACATATCTATCAAGTATCACTACTTAAGAGAACAAGTACAGGAGAAGCAAGTGAAGCTTGAATTTGTTACATCAAAAGAACAACTTGCTGACATATTTACAAAGCCTCTACCGAAGGATACATATGAATACTTGAGGACTAAACTTAGGGTCCGTCTCCTGTCTATGGGTCACTAAGGTGATCTGGAGGTTGCATCAGCCTAATCTTATCAGAAGATCATACATGTTGATGCAACAAAGTTCACACTTTGGATTTCTGTCTAAGGTTGTAAAAGGTTGAAGTACTGGAACAGATTTGCACTTCAGTATACCGAGATACAGCGCATGCACCAGACAATAAAGAGTTACATGGTTACTACAGAGTTGTATGTTTTTATTGCGCTTTGGCATTGCTGTCAAAGGGAGAGAGATCTCAATATGATGCCAAAGACAAAGGGAGAGAGATACATAAAAGGGAGAGCATTGAAGATCAGTTACTGAGAACAAAAGAAAACCTGCGAGCTGAAAAGATCATATCTGTAGAAGTTAGTCTGCACTTGCAAAGGCTTTTATGTAACGTAGTGATTAAACATATTAAGCTAGGGAGAGCTTGTACCGAGTTACAACATTTGTTGACAGAGTTGTAGAATATATGTTTGGTATGTGTATGACATATTTCATATTGCTTGTGTTGCCATCAATGCTAAAGGGAGAGATTGATGAACTACAACTGATTTGAATAAATTGTATGACTTGAAGATCTATGATTTGAGATCACCGAGTTGCTAATTAGATATGTAAGATGATTAAATCAGTAATATGCTGTCATTGATGTCAACTAGTTTTGACAATACTTATCTTGTAAGTTACTATACCCATACATCTGTAGAAATATGAAGAAAAGAGATGAAGAATATATATATCTACATGAGGAAGATGGCTATGACAGATGAGGATAAAGAATACATTGGGTAACTTATGAATGAGTTTATGACCTTATGTTATTGACTTGATTATGTTGCATTCATCTATGATGAAGGATAGAGAAAAATGCACAAAGCAGTGTGGTCGGTTAAAGAAGCATTTCAGTATACACCGACGCTGTGTAGTGTATACCGAGAACAATATAAACCGAGCAGGAGAAAAGAACTAAATGACTAGTTTAGCCAACATAAGTTGATGAGATGTAAAGTGTTATGTTTACGAGGTTGAAGATAAAGTTTTTTATGGAGATCGACGACTAACATAATTCGAAGAAGATCTAATGGATTGAAATAGAACGTGTTACTAACACATCAACCGAGGAAGGTTTAAGCGGCAAAGTCAACAAAGGAGATTAAGCGACAAAATTTGATGGATGGAATTAAAACGGTTTACTTGTCTATTTAAGAGACTAGGATTTCATCATGAAAACATGCCAGAGAAAATAATACTACAAAGATATCGCGTGAACAAGCTTCATGCATCCCTGATCAAACTGGTTAAGGAGTGAATAGAGGTAAAATTCAATCACCTCTATTCAATGTAATGTTGTTGTGTATGGGGGAAATATGAGATCCACTCCTAAATCTAAATTCCCAAAGGAGAGATCCAATTTGATCAACCAAAAGGTTAATGCACAATCAAATCAATCTATGGAGAATATGAAAGAGAGAGAAAACCCCTATATTTCCCTATGGTAGAATTGTGCCTAAAATCTGAAATAATTGAAATACAAGTACTAACCTCAAATTAGGGAAAATATGGAAAATGCCAATTTCTGATGTCTGTGTACTTTCGGAGAATTCTACAACCTATTTTAGACTGGAAATGCCGAGATGAAGAAAACCCAGAAATCTTTTTTCTTTTCGACGTCAGGTAGTCTTTGACCCTCATAAAAGGTCAAAGGCTACATTCTTTATTTGAAGGTTGATTTTGACTTTGTTCACAGATCCCGAAAGTTTGCCGAAAAGGGTATCCAAATCTACTCTCAGATCTAAAATTTTGCACCTGTACCTGCAAAAAAAAAGAGGTTTTTGTTTGTTTGAGGGGTTTGCCTTGGTCAAACCCCACTTTGGAATCAACCTTAATATTGAAATTGAAATGAGAATGGTAGCAAGTAGTAGAAATAGATCTAACAATGAAGCTATGCAATTGAATTTTGAATGTAAATAAGTATATTGATATGAAAGCTTGAACACAACAATGGTAAATGTAAATCAAAACCATAAAAGTAAATACAAAACCTCCATGCTTGTATGCTTTGGAATCCACCTTGAGGGAAGAATGAAATGGATCTTGAAGATGAACAAAGGATCTTGAAGGAAGATCACACCATCATGATGGCTAGATTTAGGGTTTGAATGATGAATCTTGAATGCTTGAACCAAATCCCTTCAATGACTTGAATGCTTGAATCCTTGATCTTCAATGGAAAACTTTGATGGAGAAGAAGACTTGAATGAAATACTTTTTTGATCACCTTGAGAGCTTGAGAGAGGAGATTGCAAAACTTGATTGCTTGATGGCAAAAGAAGATCGCTTGGAAACTTGATGGAGAAAATGAGAGAGGACAACCTCCTTTTATAGTGAACTAGGGCACAATCCTCTAGAGGGGCCACCTTGGAGAATTAAATCCCAATTAGGTCCTAACCTTTAGAAAATATACCTAGATTAAATGCAATTTGAGGATTTACCATTTCGAAACCCGAAATGGCTGACTCAGAGGCGGGAAAATAAATATCCCCGAAACCCGACACCCGAAAATCAAAGAAATTTGAAATCTGGATAGGGGGTCAAGGATGAGATTGTATCTGACCAGGTCAGGGTCGAGGTCGATCCTGACCAAGTCAGGGTCGAGGTCGACTTTGACCTTATGGTCAAAAACCTCAGGATCCTGACCTAGAATGTTAGGAAATGCAGATTGAAGTGAAAATCAGGGACATATAGAAGAAGAATGAGGAGAACAAGTATGATCTGAGCAAAGAGCTGATTCAAGGTGCTTGACATGACCCAGACCACTCACTCAAAGGGCTAAACGCTCTTAACATGGAAGTGCTTCCATTTTAAGACGATACAAGGAGAACCGAGCTGCAGAGATTACTGAGCGTCAGAAAGCTATAACTGAGAGACAACAAGTTACTAAATGTTGATTGAAACAGAATTGATATATTGATCAGAGGATTTGAATGAGCTTAACATAGATCTGATAATCTACAATTGAAGTTGTGTTGTAATCAAATCACCTACTGTTACATTTTAACCATTGTAAACAGATAAATCTCTTAACATAGTGGACTAGAAAGTCTTGTAATGTCATTCATAGAGTGTACACTTGTTATCTTGTCAACCCCATAGTGAATGTTGGTTGGACGATAATGGTTGGTCTTAAATCCTCTAACAAGGTCACACCTCACAGTGTGTTTGTAACCTTTAATAGGGTTGGTTCTTCACCAACCTCACTTCAGAAGAGTGAACAATTTTTGGGTTGTCGGTCTCAGGTGGTTTTTCCCTTTACAAGGTTTCCACGTTAAATCTCTTGTGTTATGTGTTGACTGTGATGATTATTTTTTGTCAAACTTTACATGTTGCATATTGGATTTTATCAGTAATCACTATATGTTATTAACTGGTAATCGGTAAAAGCACAGACAGAATACTACTTTATGTTATCAAGCTGTAGAAATTTTAGTAAATTGTTTTTGATATACATTTTGTATTTGGGACTGTAGATAACTGATTCACCCCTCTCTCAGTTATTCTAACAAATGAGTCATGTGAGGTGTATAAAAGTATGAGAATATCCTTATGTATACAAGTCCTTGGCATGGACCTAATGGGTATATCCATAATTATTCCTAAATATCAGGTACAACTAAACTTGGTAGACCAACAAAAAAAATTATGCCCCATTATACACCTATAAAAATACACCAAGATATAGAATGATATAGGTTAATTTGAGTGAGTATAATCTTGGGTCAAAAGATCAAAATGAAAGAAAAGGAAAAAAACAACATACAAGTCATGCAACAAACACATCTCTTGCCAAGATTAGGATATTGGATCTAGATTGTATGTATGTACTCATGGGAAGTATATATTAATAAGGGTGTAAGTGAATAGCTTGTTTTAAAAAAGGTAAGAATTACATGTGGTTGTTAGGAATTTAAGTTTTTTTTGAAATGTAACACTTTTGTGTGTGGTCTATGTTAACTTCAAATATAGTAAGTTCACTTTGATAAGGTTTGATCGGTGTCCTTGGATTTAGGCTCAGTATCATGATATTCTTCTCAATATCATGGATGATAAAAAATTTATATGCATATGGACCTTATCATTAATATGGCGTAGAGAACACTCATTGTCTCAAAGGAGGTGGAGTTGTAGAGTAGGGAATGTGTGGAAGTATATGGGTGGATTTTTTATTTTATGCTTGAGACTACCCAATGTGATAAAATATGGAATGCTAGGGGGAGTATGGATGGGTGGAAAGTAAAGATCTCTTGCAATAAGCATATTAAAATTGATCAAGTACATGTGATGGAGTGATCATGTAGGGGAGATTTGAGAATGTTCAATGATCTGTATATATCTAATAAAACATTAATATAGATGCTAGGGAGGCAAATGGAAGTTTGTTAAGATTGTCAGAGTTTGGTATTTGTGTGCGTTGACATTAGTATTTTTTCATTGATGTCAACATACTAATTATTGTTACACACAATATGTTCAGTATGTTTTTCAGAGGCTACATTGAAGAACTTGTTCTGTGATCATAAGGTATGGTTTAGATGTGTCTGTAGTTGGTCTACAGAGGTTCATAGACATTTGGGTGATAGATTTACTAGTTACTGATGTTATAATGTTTCTATGTAGTGGATGAGTGTTTAGTTTGGTATGTCTTGAATTCTATGTTTAAGAGGTTGGGAAGCTGGTATTTACATTGTGCCTTATCATTGAGTTTGTAGGTGGTGTTTTTCATGATGCAAAGTACAACAAGCTATCCTTTATTATGACTGAGTTTGATATTTTAGTTTTTATGTTGATCAATGTTGAAGATGAGTTTGTATTTCGAGTTGGAATTGATGCGAAGGTTCTAAGGTTATTCATGTTGCTTGTTGGTGTTCTTAGATCTTGTGATAATTATGTTGTTCATCTGGATTTATTGAGGAAATCAGATGTGTTGTCTTGGTGGCATGTTGGCATTTCTTCATTTAGGTCCTAGCTGATTTAGTGAAGTAATGTGTTGTGACTCTTGAAGATGATTTGGAAATTTTGTAGCATGTTCAAGGATAATTTTTTGGATCCTATTGGAGTCTTGGCCAACTTGATTTTGATTTCTTTGTGATTTGAGCATATCTTTATTTGTAATAGGTCTTGGCCGACCTAGTTGATGTTTAATATTTGTAGTGTGTATAAATGAGAGATTTTTTATAATTAAGAGTGATGATGGATGGTATGCATGTGCAAAGGTGTATACTAGTATTTTTATTCTACATTGGAGGCAAAAATTGTACTTCATTGGAACTATATAGGCAATGAGGATGCTGTCAGTCAGTTTGGTTGTAATGGACTATATGTCCACCCTATTGTAATCAAAGCTAGATCAGTTTACCTAATTGAGGGCCAAATATGTGATTGTATTGTGAGCAGTGAGCCTATGAATTCATGTACATTCCTATTTTGTTATTTTCATTTGTTCTTAACTAGGAAGTACTTTTAATAGAGTACATCTATCTAGTGGGCATCATCCCCACCATGGTTTTTCCCTTAACAAGATTTCCTCGAGAACAAACATTTGGTGTTTTGTGTTATGTGATGTGGATCTTGGTTCATTGTTAATCTTTTAGATCTTTGATTGGTTAAGTGGAGTTTAATTGTTGGTACACAATCCATTCAACCCCCCCTCTCAGTTGTTCTTGCCTCCTTTTGGGCCTAGCAATTGATATTAGAGAAAAGTCCTTTTTGAATAAGCTTAATCGCTTGAAGGAGATTTGACATGGTGAAAATGAGGATAGAAAGTCCTAAATTTGATGGAAGAAATTACCCGATATGGAAGGATCAGATGACTACTTATATATACATGGGAGATGAATATTGGGTTGTCACAGAGAAACCTTACACCATTCCTAATGACTTGTATAAGGCTACTGTTGATGAAAAGAATAAATTTAAGGAGAACATGTTAGCAAGGGAAGCTTTGAGAAGTGCCTTATCAGATTCCTAGTACTCACACATCTATGGATTAAGGACAACACATGAGGTATGGTCTAAATTATAAACTATTTATGAAGGTGACAAGTATGTTAAGCAAGCTAAGTTGCAAGGTTTTAAAGGAAGATTTGAAGATATGAAGATGAGTGAAAGTGAATCCATCTCATCCTACATCCAGAGAATAAATGATCTAGTTTGTGACATTAGATGTGCTAGAGGTACTTTGACTGATGATGAAGTTGCAAATAAAATTTTGAGATCTTTACCCATGTGTTATAATGAGAAGGTTGCAGCTATTGAGGAATTGAGAACTATTAGAGACATTTCAAGAGAAGCTTTGGCTACTAGAATCTATGCCTATGAGATGAATACTCTTAGAAAATAACTTCCAAAGGTTGAAACTGCACTTAAAGCCAATGTAACTAAGTATGAAAAGGGAGAGAGGTCTTCTAGAGACAACTTCAACCACTATGCAAAGAAATAGGAAGAGATTGTAGAAGAGGAAAGAAAGATGGATGAACTTGAAGCCTTGTTTTCAAAAAGACTACCTAAGGGCTCTGGTAAGTATAAAGGAAAGTTTCCTTTGAAATGCTTTAACTGTTTGGTCATATTGCATCTAGATGTCTTAATAAAGATTCTAAGGAACCTAAGTTCAGATCTAAGAAATTTCATCCTAATGGACATAAAAGTTTTTATGTTGAAGAAGGTGTGATTGATGATGAATCTAGTGATGAAGAAGAGATTGTGTTTATTTCTATCAAAGAAGATAATCCTAGAGAAGAGAAAGCTTTATTTTCATGTGTTTACAAAACAAATGAATGGGTCATTGACAATGGATGCTCACATCATAGGATTGGTGATAAAGATCAATTTGTGAAGCTTGAATATTATGATGGTGGTGTTGTTAGATTTGGTAATAATAGTCCCTATTTTATTAGAGGAAAATGATTTATCACCCTTGATGGTAAAAATAATATTGACAATGTTCTATATGTTGAAGGTTTAAGACATAAATTATTGGGTATTGGACAACTACTGGATAAGGGATAGCGATTGGAATTCATGGAAGGGAAGTGTAAGATTATCAGAAGAACAAGAAACCTAATTGCATCTTGAACACAAATTGCAGGTAATCTATTTCATTTGAAAACTGTTGAGAAAAAGTGCTTGGTTGCTAAAATTGATCATAATTGGTTATGTCATAAAATATTTTGTCATGTGAGTTTTGATAATATGGTAAAGGTTAGAACTAATAATGTTGTAAGAGATTTTCCTAAGCTAATGAAGCTTGATAGTATGTGCAAAGAGCATCAATTGGGTAAGATGACTAGATCTACTTTTAAGAATAAGACATATTCTTCAAGTGGATTGCTAGATTTGGTGCATACTGATTTGTGTGGTCCCATTAAGATAAGAAGTTTTTGATTGCAGTAGCTGCATGTTTTGAAGGGGCCCTGAAACCCTTTAACAAAGAAAAGAAAAGAAAAACAAAGAAGCACTTAAGGACAACTATATGATAGAAACCAAAAAGGTCATAACCCTAGATTACAAAGTGAGCCCACTAAGATAAAAATTTATTATGGATATATATATTTTATTCTATTTATTGATGATTACTCAAGGATGATGTGGGTTACCTTTTTGAAAGAGAAAATAGAATCCTTTCAAAAAATTTAGATATTTAAGAAGATGGTAGAAACTGAGTTTGGACAGAGATTTAAGTGCCTAAGATCAGATAGAGGTGGAGAATTCACATCTGGTGAATTTATCCATTTTGTGAAGAACATGGGATAAAGAGGCATACTTCTGCTCTACGAACCCCACAAAAAAATGGTATTGCTAAGTGAAGGAATATAACTATACTGGACATAGCTAGGACTATGATGATTGAAGGAAATATTCTGCAGATCTACTGGAGAGAAGTGGTAAGCACTACAATATAGACTTTGATTTGGGTACAGGTAAAGCAAGGAACCGGTAAGACTCCTTATGAATTTTGGTTTGTTCATACTCCTATAGTAAAGTATTTTAGAATTTTTGGGAGCAAGTTTTATATTAAGAGAGATGAGAATATTGGAAAGTTTGATCCTAGAAGTGATGAAGGGATATTTCTTGGTTATTCCACTAAGAGAAATACATATAAATCCTATAACTATAGAATGAAGAAGATTGTTGAAAGTGAAAATGCCATCGTTGATGAGAATGTACAGAGATCTAAGAGAGCCTATAGACATGATATACCTGAAGAAGAAAATCAGATTATGGAAGTGAAGAATTAAAATCAAAATGGTCTAGAGGAACAAGTTGAACTTGTGGAAAATGAGGAGGTTGTTGATACCAAAGGATCTGCGACGAGGCCTATTTTGAAGACTCCATGGTATGTAAAAATTAACCATTCTTAAGATGCTATTATTGGTGATAAGAATAGAGGTGTTCAAACTAGAGGAACAATTGCTAGAGAAGAAATAATTTTAATATATGAATTTGAGCCTAAATATGTAAATGAATTATGCAATGATGAGAGTTGGGTGAAAGAAATGATGGAAGAACTTGATTTGATTGGGAGAAAAATACATGGATTCTTATTCCCATACCTATGAACAAGAATGTAATACGAACTAAGTAGGTATTTAGAATCAAGCTAAATCAAGAAGGTAAGGTGGTTTAGAACAAATCAAGACTAGTCTGCAAAGGGTATTCCCAAATGGAAGGTATTGATTTTACAAAGACCTTTGGTCCTGTAGCTAGACTTGAAGCTGTTAGATTAATTCTTGCATATGTTGCTTATATAAAATTTAGATTATATCAGATGGATGTTAAGTCAACATTTTTGAATGGTGAGTTAGATGAAGATGTTTACATTAAACAACTTGATGTATTTCCACTAACCAAGGAAGGAGATATACTTTGTAAATTGCAGAAAGCATTGTATGGATTGAAGAAAACCCCTAGAGCCTAGTATGATAGACTTGATAGGTATTTGTTAAAGATTGGATTCAACAAAGGTATTGTAGATAGTAATTTATATTTCAAAATAGTTGATGATAATATCTTGATTACTAAAATCTTTGTTGATAATATCTTATTTGGTGGTGACGATGAGTTAGGTAAAGAATTTTCTATTGAGATGCAAAAATAATTTGAGATGTATATGATAGGTGAGATGAAATTCTTTCTTGGATTACAAATTGCGCAGTTGGATAAAGGAATTTTTATTACATAATCCAAGTATGTTAGGGAATTGTTGAAGAAATTTGGTATGGAAGATTCAAAACCGGTAGGGACTCCTATGATCACTGGTTATAAATTAACTAAGGATGATGAATCTTGTTGTGCAAATCAGACAAGATATAGATCTATGATTTGAGGATTGAAATATCTAACTCATACTAGACTAGACATGTCAATTGTAGTTGTAATTGTTATAAGATCTCAAGCAGAAGCGAAGGAATCATATATAGTTGTTGTCAAGAGAATATTTAGATACTTGAAGGGTACAATTGACTATGGATTATGGTATGGAAAAGATGATGATTTTACCTTAATTGCATATACTAATGTTGATTGGGTAGGTAATGTAGATGATAGGAAGAGTACAAGTGGAGGTGCATTCTTTTTAGGTAAGAAACTAATTTATTGGACTAGTAAGAAACATGATTGTATCTCTCAATCCACTACTGAAGCTGAGTATGTTGTTGCTGTTATAAATTGTAATCAAGTTGTTTGGATGAAGCAAATGATGAAATATTTAAGGATAAACATTGATGAACCAATTGTTATTTACTATGACAACTCTAGTGCCATTAATATTTTAAAGAATCTTGTGCAACACTCAAAGACAAAACATATTTCTATTAAGTATCATGTATTGAGGAATAAGGTCAGTGAAAAGGAAGTAAAATTGGAGTATGTATCTGAATAGAGGTAAAATGGATTCAACCCTATTCAAATGTATAGGGGGAAATATGAGATCTATTCTCAAACCCAAATTCCCCAAAGAAGAGATCCAATTTGATCAACCAAAAGGTTAATACACAATTGAATCAATTTGTGAAGAATATGGAAGAGAGAGAGTAAATCCAATATTTCCCTATGGAGGAGGATATATATATTATGTTTGGAAATCTGAAATAATGGAAATACAAATACTAACCTCAAATTAGGTCAGATCTGGAAAATGTTGAATTTTGATGTCTGTGTATACTTTCAGGAAAATCTGAAACCTGTCATAGACTGGAAATGCTGAGATAGAGAAAACCTAGAAATCTTTCTCCAAGATGGCTTAGCTCGGGTTTGACCCTCATAAAAGGTCAAATACTACATTCTTTATTTGAAGTCCAATTCGAATTCTGTTCGCAGATCTCAGAAGTTTTCCGAAAAGGGTATCCAAATTCGCTCTCAGATATGAAATTCCGTACCTGTACCTGTAAGAAAATGGGGGATTTTTGTTGTTTGATTGAGGGGTTTGCCTTGGTCAAACCCCGATTTGGAATCAACCTTAATATTGAAATTGAAATGGAGAATGCCAACAAGTAGTAGAAAAGGATCTAACAATGAAGCTATGCAATTCAATAGATATGTAATTGTATTTTGAATGTAAACAAGTATATTGATATGAAAGCTTGAACAAAACAATAAATATAAATCAAACCTCCATGATTGTATGTTTATAATCCACCTTGATAAGAGAATGAAATGGATCTTGAAGATGAACAAAGGACCTTGAAGGAAGATCACACCATCATGATGGCTAGATCTAGGGTTTGAATGATGAATCTTGAATGCTTGAACCAAATCCCTTCAATGGCTTAAATGCTTGAATCCTTGATCTTCAATGGAGAACTTGGATGGAGAAGAGGACTTCAATGCTTGAATGGATGTTTGCTTGATCACCTTGAGAGCTTGAGTGCTTGAGATGTGATTGATGGATATCAATTTCTTGATTGTGGATGCGAAAATGAGAGAGGAAGACCTCCTTTTATAGTGAACTAGGGCACACTCCTCTAGAGGGGCCACCTTGGAGAATTAAATCCCAATTAGGTCCCAACCTTTAGAAAATATACCTAAATTAAATGCAATTAAAGGATTTACGATCCCGAAACCCGAAATGATTAACTTGGAGGCGAGAAACTAAATATCCTGAAAGCTCGAATCCCAAAAATTTTGGAAATTGGAGATTTGAAGAAAGGGGGCAAAATCGAGGTTGGACCTGACCTAGTCAGGTTCGAGCTCTATCTTGACCTAGTCAGGTTCGACCTCGACCCTGACCCTGGTCCTAAATTGACTCAGAACCAAGTTAGGAGGTCTCGAAGATGCCCATAAACCTAGAACTGATGCCATAACATAATAGAATATCAAGGATAGACATAAAATCCTATGATTACCTGTGATGAAGGCCAGAAGGATCTATTTCTACATCCTACCTAGAAAATAGAGCCATGGAAGAGGGAAAATCAGTAGAATCCTTAAGATCCTAACCCTAATTTCACCTAGAATGAAGCAGAAAAGAAGTGGAAAGCGGGGAGAAAGCCAGATCAAAGCAAAGATCAATTCAAGGCATCCAATGTGACCCCAAACCACTTACTCGGAGGGCTAAACACTCTTATCATGGAAGTGCTTCCATTTTAAGACGATACAGTATCTACTAAGGAACATATTACTGATATCTTTAAAAAAACTTTGCTGAAGGATACATTTGAGTATCTCAAAGATAAAATTGGGGTCCTGGCCCCTCCACATCAGAGCTAATTATGATAATAATGACATTAGTCTGGAAACTTATCATAATATTATTCTCTAGACTGATGAGTCTAGAGACTTCTCCTCAGAGGGAGAAGTCTTATGATCTACTAAGATCTTTTGTAGCAAGTTTAGTTCAGTTCTATTTGATGTCCTTGGCCCTTTGTCATTGATGTCAAAGGGGGAGAGATTATGTGAAAAATATAGATAAGCGTTCTTGGAGATTTTATGTTGAAGTTGACTATTTAGAGTGATTAGGTAGATATATTTTAGAGTGATTAGGTGGATATATTTCAAAGTGATCATGTGGGTATAGCTTCTACACTTGTTTCCTATAAACATGTTTTAACTAGGATACTTGTGTATGGTGATAAGGAATTAATTTTCACCCATTGACAAATTATTTCTCTTTACTATTTTTAGATTTTATCATTCTTTTGTACTTTTAAAAAATACATTATTTTTGGTATTTTAGATATATTCCAAAGATCAATAATATAACCTTTTGAAAGGTTTCCAAGAATGGAGCAGCAACAAGCATAGGGTTTATGGTTTCACAGGCACATAGTCCTGAACTACAATGTCAACACTCATGTTAGGTGGCCTCTTAACAGGAGAAATCAATCTATATTTTTACCTTGAGTAGGATCTCAGGGGGAGAAAAAATGAAATACTTTGAATACTTTTGATAATAGACTTTTTTATAAGGATTACAGAGGTGAGATATTTGAAAGGAACCCGCATCAATAGATTGGTGAGAGATCATTGAGAATTGAGAATGGATTTGATTTTAGAAAGATTGCAAGAAAAATTTGGAGGTCGAAACCAATAAAAAAGATGACCAAGTAGCCTCAACAGGAGAGTTCAAACATTGAACATGCTCTCGTCACTTCTATGTTGATAGAAAATAAAGAATGGAGTGACTCAATTAGATATTTAAAGGAAAAGGGATTTTTATGAAGTGGGAAGGGCCATGACCATATTTTGATCAAATTAGAAATTGTTGTGAGAGGCACATGAGAAAAGATTGCATCTTAAAAAATTTGACCAATGGATTCTATTTATTCATTTTGCCTTCTAGGAGAGAAAAGTATTGGGTTTTTAATAGTCGACCCTTTTTGATAGATGGGAAAGGATTATATTTTGTAGATTGGGCACCTAAATTGGATCTTTTATCAGTAAAAGTTAAATAGATTCCTATCTGGATCAAAATGCCTAACTTACCTCATGAATATAGGGAACATGGAACTTTAAAATTGATTGGGGATAAGATGGGGAACTTTTTGAAGTTTGACAAAATTATGGATAATAGAAATATATCAATCTATCCTATAATGTTGATCCTATGGCAGGAGGTGCACCCACTACTATACATTGGTGAAATCATGACTGGTGAGGGTCTATGGAAAAAAAAAGATTGAGATTGATAAATGTGAAGATCCTTTAAATAAGGATGAAGGAAAATCGGAGAAAAGTAAGGAGTCGGTCTTGGAGAAGGGTAAAGATTTGGACCAATATCTCTTATCTAAAATGATTCTAAAGCTCTCAGAAACAAGAGGTACAAAAATTTGGAGGCACAGACTTTGGGGGTTACCTTGGAAAATAATCGTTATTTGGAAGGGAGTCGGGATTTTCTGTCAAGATGGGAAAAAGCTCAAAAGTCTAAGATATACATTATCTTTAACAAGGACTATGGATATTTGTCTACAGATTCAAAGGAGTTTAGATCAGCTAGAGGGAAAGAAGAAATAATTAATAATGTGGACTATGATCCTACCTCTGACACTCTAGATTTTGGGGAAAAGAATGGTGTAGAAAGTAATGGTTGTAAAGAGGATTAGTTTGGGTGTTGGGAACAAAAATCAGAGATAGATTAGAATAAGGAAGATGAAACAAATTAGGTAGCTAGTGTAGATATGTAACCACAGGTTGAGAGTGATGGCGAAGGCTTGTCCCTTCCCTCATTGAAAGTTCAAAATGGGTCCGAGGATTACATATCAGAATGAGGAATCAAGTCTCTAGCAAAGAGAGTAGTGGAATGTAGGGATTAGGCAGTAAACTATAGGATAGAGAAACCAGTTCCAAATTTAGATATTTAACTAGGATTCATAGAGGTTGTAGTGGGAGTGCATTGTTTTAAGGGGTCCTCAGATCTGATAGGAAGAAATATGGATGCAAGGTTTAAAGACATCCAAACCTCTCCCATTCACAACCTTGAGAGATCAGTTGAAGGGGTTAAAGATAACAATGATAATAGAGGAGAATCTTAATCAAAATATGCTTCCTAGGAGCAACATGGAGGAGTTAATGATTTGGGACTCATGGACAATACTAATATCCTAGAGATCATGACCATTGAGAAAACCCTAGTAGTCAATAGCAAACCAAGAATTGGGCAGAAGAAAAAAGGGGGGTGAAATCCATAAGAATGAAGCTAGCTTTGGTAGGAAGTGTTGCAAATTAGAAAAAAAAATAGATCGGGAAAGGGATATGCCCTTTCTCTAGATCCATGAAGTTCCTTTCAAGGAATGCTAGGGGCTGCAATGCCGCTGACTTTTCCTGATCAAAAGGTGCTTTGATCAGGTTAGAACTGATGCAATTTTTTTACAAGAGACCAATCTTAGTGGTGAAAAAATTAGTTTTTTTAAGTAGTGTTTTCCTAGATGGAAAGTGTTGTTTTTCAGATTTTGTTGGGGCCTCTAGGGGTTAGGGGTGCTTTGGTTAGATATTTCATCTGATATTAGAGTGATGGTGAAGAACAAGAATTGGTTGTGGGTGGAAGTTGAATCTAAACAAATCTTCAAAAAGTTCAATGCCATTAATATATATGGCCCAAATAATTATACAATGAAGAAAGAGTTATGGTAGAACTTAATAAGAATTTTGTAGAATAATCCAGATGAGTTATTTGTGTTGGGTGGGGATTTCAATTTCATCCTCAGCCTAGCCAAGAAATTGGGAGGAAGACGATGGGTGAGTCAAAGAGAAAGATATTTTGATGAATTCATCATGGAGAATGGAATGATTGAGGTGGAAATGAGGAATGAACAGTTTACTTGGACAAATAGGAGGAACGACTTTCTTAACATTGCAGAGAAACTATATAGGTTTTTAATTTATAGAAACTAGGCTAAAGCATATTGTGTATGTATAGCTAAGGTCCTTTCTATTATGGGATCTGATAACTACCCTATAAGTTTTTGCATTCAAGAGGATTTGGCTCTGGACATGGCTCCTTTCAAATTTGAATCTATGTGGCCGTGGGACAATGGTCTTAGGAATAAAATTTTAGAATGGCGGTCCTCGGGTCCTCTAGGAGCTAGTAATAAATCTTTTTTTTTTTTTCAAAAAAATCCATTTCATTAAAGAACAATTGAAGATTTGGAATAGAGAATTATTTAAAAACATTTTTGTGGAGAAGTTGAGAATTGAGAAAGAACTCATAGCTTTGCATTCTAGCATTATTGAGAAAGGCATGGAGGAGGTTGATTTCTTGTTGGAGAAAGGTTTAAATAAGGAATATGTTGAATTTTTAGTGAGAGATGAGGTATTTTGGAGACAAAAATCCCATGAAACTTGGCTTAAGGAGGGGGAAAGGAACACTAAACTCTTACACAATTTGGTAAAAGTTAGGAGATCTGGCAACAAGATTTTTTCCATCAAAGATGCTAGTGGGGTGCTTCTATAATCTCCAAAGGATATCAATAATGGGGTAATAAGATATTTCAAGGTGATTTGATGAACCTAAATACCGGTTTGGATATTTTAGAGGTAATTCCTAGTTGTGTTACTACTGCACAAAATTATAGATTGATGTGTCCTATTTCTATAGAGGAAGTTAGGAGTTCTCTATTTGATATGGGAAGTGAAAAAGCCTTGGGCCCAGATGGGTTCTTAGCCATTTTCTTTCAAAATTTTTGGGACAGTGTTGGCACTGATGTCTGGGAGGTTGTTGAAGAGTCTAGAAGTGGTGGGTTTGTGTTAAAAGACTTCAATAACACATTTATTTTCCCCGTCCCTAAAAAGGATGAAAGGAACACTTTTTCTAATTTTAGACCAATTTCATTGTGTAACACTATATACAAAATAATCTCAAAATTCATTGCTAAAAGGTTGAAGGGCATTTTGGACTCAGTAATTTCCAGGGAACAAAGTGGTTTCTCCTTGAATTGATCAATCTATGAAGGAATTATTGTAGCACATAAAGAAATACATTCAATGAGGATTGCTAGAACAAAGAGGATGATGATTAAAATAGATATTATGAAGGCGTATGATGAAGTGGACCACAATTTTCTATTGAAAGTGCTAGAGAAGTTTAGTTTGTGCATGGAGTGGGTAAGATGGGTTGAGAGTTGCATTAGCTCCCCAAGGCTCTTGGTGCTAGTAAATGGTATCCCTTAGGGATTTTTTTATTCCAATAAGGGCATTCATCAAGGTGATCCATTTTCTCCCTTTCTATTTATAATAATGGTTGAGGTTTTGGGAATATTAATCTCTAAAAGGTGGAATGTAGGGCAGTGGAAAGGAATAAAGGTGGTAGAAGGTGTAGACCCACTATCACATCTTCAATTTGGAGATGACACACATCTAATGGGGGAGGTCATCTTGAGGGAGACGAGATTCATAAAGGCAACTCTAGATAAGTATAGTTGAGCCTCTAGCCAATGTATAAATTGGCATAAATCTGAAGTTCATTTTTTTAATACAAGTTTGCAGGTGTGAAGGGATATATGTAGAATTCTTGGGATGCAGGTTGGACATATCCTTGAAAATATTTGGAGGTCCCTCTATTTGGTGGTGCCTCTAAATCCAATTTGTGGAAGGATCTTGTTGATAGATGCTTCAAGCGTATGGAAGGCTGGAAGAGTAAGTGATTAACTTCAACTAGTAGGATATTAATGCTCAAGTTTGTTCTTTTAGCAATTCCAATATTTTCAATGATATGTTTGAGAATCCCTGGATAAGTGAATAAAATGATTGAGGAAAAAATAAATAAGTTCTTTTGGAATGGGGCTGATGATGAAGAAAAATACCCTATTCTTGCATGGAGTAAAATTTGCAAAGCTAAAAGTGATGTGTGGGGGGGGGGGGGGGGGGGGGGGGTGGTTGGCATTAGGGACTGACATTTGATGAATATGGCCTTGAGGGCCAAGTCGGTATGGAGCATTTTTAATTTTCCTAATATGCTATGGGTTAAAGTGACTAAGGATAAATCCTTGGATAGTATGGAGAACAAATTTTTTTTGACCGTTAGAAACTCCCCCTAGGGGTTTGACAATTTGGAATTTTTTAGTGGACTGTAGATTAGTTATCACAAATCACCTCACATGGAAAATAGGTAATGGTCACAACTGCTAACTTCTTGGATGATTCATGGTCAACCTACTAGCTCTAAAGGAGAATGCAGATTATCGTGATTTGAGAAAATATTTCTCACAGGTGTGGGGTGAGAACGTGTGCAATTATGTGGATTTAAGAAATAGATTTTGTGAGAAGGAATGGGGTTGGAAAAGCTTGGATGGTTTAGAACTTAGTGAACAACAATTGGATTTGATGAATTTAATATACAAGAAAAGGTCTCTTTTGATCACTTAAAATAAAGAGAGGATTGTATGGTGTGTTGTTAGGAGTGGACACTATTCAGTAAAGATTGGTTATCAAATATTGGATCGGGCTAGGATGGAGGAATCATGGCCAACTAAGTTGTTTTGGGTTTAGGAATGCTTGCTAAAGACTGGCTCATTTGAATGGTTAGCTACAAAAAGGAGGATTTTGATAGGGGAACACAAAAATAAATTTGGATTCCAGGGGTCTACTAAATGTGATTTGTGTGAAGAGAAGGAGGAGAGTGATGATCATTTGATTCTTAACTACAAGGTAGCTATGAAATGTTGGGACATGCTAAAATTCAAATTGGGTTAGTAGGGTCCCTTGCAAAACACATTAAGGTCGGTCTTTATGGGTTGGCCTTTTGAGCATTAAAAAAATGTTATCAAGTGTGTGGATAGAAAGTCCACCCATCTTAATATGGGAGCTATAGAAAGAAATAAACTGAAGGATCTTTGTAGGAAAGAAGGATAATTTAGAAAGAATTAAATATAGAATCAACCATATAATAAAGGATGTGGTCAGGGAAACTACTACTCTATTGCATGCCCAGGTCCCTTACACCTTAAGAGATCAAAGAATTCATTCAAATAGTCCCGACATTAGAGTTAGAATGTTAGGAGTTGCTTTTAAAGGAAAGTGGAGCAAAGAAAAAAGGAATAAGGTAAGATGGTAGAAGACTATAGAGGATTGGGTGAAGATTAACTTTGATGGTGTTGCAAAAAACAATCTAGGCCAATTAGGAGCTAGGGTTATCATTAGGGATAGCAATAGGGAGAGTTTGGCCATAGGGGCTAAAAAACTTTCAGAAGGCTCTAACAATGTTGTTGAGGCAATGGTTGCATTGCTAGCTGTGAAAATTGGGAAGATGATGGGCTTAAGGAAAATTCACCTTGAAGGGGATTCTTTGATAATTGTTCAAGCTATAATGAAGAGGAGATAAAAGGCATGGAACTTATAACCATTCATAGAAGCAATTCTAGAAGTGTTAACTTCTTTTGAAGATTTTTGTATTAGTCATATTTTGTGAGAAGGCACTAGTGAGGTAGATGTATTATCCAAGTGGGAATTGTCTTTTGAGGTTGAACAAGAGATGTGATTTGAAGACTTTAGGATATGATGGAGTAGGATTGCATATGAGAAATGCTTAATTTTTAGCTTTAAAATTTAAAAATATGGCGGTTATAGCTATATTGGGTATATTAATAATTTATAGTGAAAGAGAAAATAGTAATGATCATGAAGTGAAGTGATGTAGTAATGATTATAGCTTTAGATTGACGAATGGAACAATGAAAGGAAATCACAATATATTTGGAAAGAGATTATTGTTTAGAGTGATGAAGCGTGGGAATGGAAAAAAACAACTTTTTTTTACAAACTGTCATAAATGAAAGGACATGTGAAAGAAACTAATGAAGATATTGAGTGACGATAGTCACTTCAACATTTAATTCACATGCATGGAGGGTGGTTGAGACTTTATTTATCTTGTTGTCGATCACATTCAACTGTCATTGTACTTTTCTCCTCCCTGAGATAAGCTCTACCATTATTTGTTTTTTTCTTGATTGAGAAGCTTGGAGAGTTCTAAGAAAAGAATGGAGGCAAATTTTTATGTGACCACTAAAAAACAACAGAAAGGCTTCCTGGGGCTAGCAAGGAAGGAATACATGGTTTGCTACTAATAAATTTAGATAAGATGATTGAAATAGTAATGGGGGTTTTGGGGCCAAAATTCCAAGAAAACAAGTTTCAGTGGAGGCTAAACTTAGACATCATTTCTATGGTGATAGCCTGGGGGCTTGAACTTGCAGAGGATATTGAGACCGTTTGCTAGGTGGCCACATCTTTATTTAAGGAGGATTTGTTGATGGGTTTAGAATCCATTTTAGAATGGGTAGTTCTATGGGTTAAAATGGATATTTCAGAAGGAATAGAGGATGAAGAAGCAAGAGAATCTGGCATCATTCCTTTCATCATGTGGATGGGGAAAGTAGACAAGAAAAAATATAAGTTACCGAGACTCATGAAATAGGAGGAAATGAAGTTATACATTTGACGCCATGAGTTTGAAGTGCATGAAGCTGCATTGGCATTTCTGAATGTGGTGTCGCGTTGTCGGAGGACAAGAGATGTTGTGAGAGCCCGTTATGAAGGAAGGATTTAAAGGCTATATGTTTTTGTGACAGAATTTTGGTGCCTCTCTGATTAAATTTATATTTTTTTTGTAAATGATTTGTAAATTGGAATGTGCGTAGATGGCTGTTGCAGTTAGCTTTTATGTCTTGAAAGCAGTTAGGTTGAGCGGGTGGGCTAAAATGTTTTGATTATATCTTTTGACAGTTAAAAGATTGATGGATTCATGGGTGATATGTTATCTTGGTTGTAATTTCTGATGGCATATATAACAGGGTGGAAGGATGTTTGATATTTAGTCTAGAGATTTCATAGCTAAAAGATTTAATCATGTATGTAAATCTTGATTAATATTAATAAAATATACTTATTACTAAGTGAAAAATAAAAACATAGCCTTTTGAGGTGTGAGATAGTCATGGGTTCTTCCAATGGTTGACCTTATGGTGTGCCAAGTTGATAAGATTATAATCCATACTTGGGTATGATGGTGAAAGATCCTAACCATTTGGGATCAAACTTGCCTTTCTTTTCTTTGTCTCAAAGGTTCCCTTTTTTTATTTAAGCCTAGGTACCCAACCTTAAATTCATGGGTTTTTATTTTTTTATTATAGCTATGATGAAGGTGATTATAATATGTGAGAAGATAGTTCAAGGCACTGAGGTATCTTTCACATAAACAATTGTAGCTCTTGTGATTGTGCAACTTGATATTGTTCCTTAGGGAGGATATGATGTAATGATGCCCTTAATGGTGGGATCTCAACTTCAATTGGAAAACAAAGTCTAGAACCAAAGAATAATTAATATGGTGTAGCTGGATTAGGTGTTTGGATAGTAGGGCGATAAGCCCATAAGGAAAGATTAAGTGGTAGGTGTCAATCATGGTTGACTTCATTAATTATCTTTTTTGAGAATTTTTAGGAGGACTCTATTTGAAGCCTCTACTTGATTGTTAATTTGGGGACAACGTGGGGTGAAAAATAAATGTTGATGTGGAATTTGTGGAAAGGCATATGGAAATATTGGTTCTTGAAAAGTGTGCTGATCAAATTTGAGGCTTTGCACTTGTTCCTACATTATTGGTTTTTGGTTTAACTTTTTGAAGATAACATAAGTTTTGTTATAATTTTAAATGGTTTAATCAAATTAATCTCATCTTATTGATTTTTTTTAAAAAATTCTAATGCACTAAGATTAAGTCTAATTTTCTATTTTTGGCATCTAGAACATATAATCACATTGAGCATAAAGTTCTAAATCATAAATTACAAAGAGGATTATTATTGATTGAGTAGTTTGGGGGGCATTAATCTTGTGGTGGTTTTTTTCTATTTTTTTCTTGTTTTGTATCTATGCAATGGAAATGGGGATTATTGCTTGAGTATTTGGGGGTGGGGGTAATCTTGTGGTGGCTAATTGTGTTGGATTCTTTTTCTAGTTGCATATTCATATATTTGAGAAATTTCAATCAAACTCCTAACTCCATGTATAATTATTCTTCAAGGAGAAAATCAATACGAAATTATCTCATTAAGAATGATTATCTAGGATATCTAAAGGAAAGAATTTATCAATCTATTGATGCTAAATAACTAGCAAGATGGGAAATTGATCATGAGAAAATGCTTGATGCATATGTTAATTAATATTTTTTTATTGAAATTTCATATTGAATCATGTAAAAATATCAAGGAGGATTGGGATAATTTTGAAAAATTATATGATGAATTGATAAGATTAGGGAGATATTAGATTGATAACGATTTGATGAATCTTTATCCAAAAGGTTTTGGCAACATCTAAGACTACATATCCAAGATTAAGAAACTAAGAATACAAATAGAATATTTCAACATTGTTGAGGATTTTCAATTGATTCTTAATGTGTTATTCAAGTTTTCTCATAAACATTTAATGTTTGTTTCTATCTTTCATACCCATCAACTTTCTATGGGAGCATCATATGTTTATCCTAGATCAAATCAATTTGCAAATATCCTAATCTAAGAGGAACAAAATAAATTTAGATGTGTATCATCAAGTCTTCTAAATCAAAAGCACTAGTGGCAAGTGAGAAAAATATATAGAAAGAATCTAGGGATCTTAGAATGAAGCATAAGAAAAAAAGAACAAACTACACAAAGAATCTGATACCTCTCCCTTTCAAGGGGAATCGTATAAGAATGAGAACCTTAAGTGTACATACTATAATAAAATAGGGTACAATAAAAATCTATGTTATTAAAAAAAAATGATGAGTTGAAGCATCTTCTTAAGAAGAATCAAATCAATTTGCCTTCAACAATATCATGAGACACATCTTCTTTATCACATTCATGTAGAAATGAGGGGAAAACACTTGTTTTAGTTGTAGATTATGAGTTATAGAACTGGAAAATTGATTATGGAGCTTCTCATCATATGGACTTTTCACATAGTATACTCTCTTGATTTCAATCTCATTCATCACCATATATCCTAATGGCTAACAACACACACACACACACGCACGTACACACACACACACACACACACACACACACACACACATATATATATATATGTGTGTGTGTGTTTCTAGGAAGGGATCCATTGACATGGATGACACATAATTAAATGATGTTCTTTTTGTTCCTTTATTTTTCATTTAGTATCCTTTCTATCTATACGATCACACTTGGTGGAGTAGGGAAGAATGTTAAGTTCATACTAGATTTTTTCATAGTCTAGGATTTGAATAACATAGATATAGTGAATAGTTGGGGAGTTTGATCACCAATATAAAGTCTAAAACTTCTCAAAATGTGTTCCTTTTGGTCCTCAATTGATGTATACACTACATGGAAAGTAGTGTAGACACTTTTGAGGATATTCAATATTGTTATTTGAATCTTGGCATTCTTTCATCCGCTAAGGTTCTAAAGACAAATGTTGATATTCAATCTCCATATAAAATTGAATTTGATGATTCTTGTGTCACTATAGTATGAGTTACTAAATTTTTAATGCATCAAAAAATTCATTATATTCTAGAGATGGATACCTAGGATAAACATTTTCCAAACATTGTAAGTGTTTTTTGAGTTCCACATTTTAATGGGAGACACCATCCATATTATTTTTGATGGAGATGATTCTTCTTTAGTTGTTGTGAGTGAATATTTACACATTCTCCACATGATCACTACTCAAAGTTTGACATGAACATGTATACTTTTGAGTAGCATTTAGAGGAGGAATGTTCATATTTAGATTAGGTATATTTTTCTTTGGATTATGTTATACAATCATATCTAATAGATTATTGTTTTTCATCTTAATTAGTGTGTTCTAGAATGCTTATTTTAGTGTGGTAGATATCAACATCAATAGGGATACACATGAGAAGAGTTCAAAGACATTAGTGATTATCCTTATTCCCTCATGTTCCTTCCAAGAATGGGAATGTATCCTTCATATTGACTTTTTTTTGTTTCTTCTAGGAGGAAGAATATTTTTTGGAAACATTGGAGCATATTCTTCATATAATTCAAGCATCTACGATCATTATATAAGACTCTCCATTTATGATGTTTGATGGTATCTCTTATTCTTTTCTTCTGCGAGGGGTAATTTTTCCTCACATGTATTTAAATCCTTTTCATTCTTTAGAGAGATAATTTTTTAAATTCTCTCTTTCGAGGAGGTGTTTTGTCCCATTAGGTTTTCTCTTTATCCATTTATGAGAGTGTGTAATTGTGCATAAGCACCTAACATGACTTGGTAGCTAGGACCCATCCTTACACTATTTGTATTTGTGCACTTCTCCTTAAGATGCACTTAAGGGAGAATGTTGTTTTAGAAGGGATGATTTACCTATCTAGTGTTAGAATTCATAAATGGTGAATTCCCACAAGCCAAATAATCACCCGCATGCAAATGTCCTTTCACACGAAGAAAACCTAAAAAAGTAGAAGTGTTATGAAAGATAGAAGCCAAAAATAATGGGTAATCGACAATATGAAAAATACAAAGGGATCAATCCTTAATAAAGGAGATCAAAAATCCTAAATAAAAACCCTAAAGGATGCATGTATAAAAGATGCATGCATGCACAAAATAAAATAATGCAAACTAAAGCTTCCTAAATTTAGCATAAGTGAAAAAAGAAAAAAGGTGACTTAATTAATTAATTGGTAAGATTAAATTAATTAAGGTAAATAACCTTTTTACTCTACCCCCCTTAAGATAAACTTAGGGGGTAGATAAAAACACAAGTGCATGAATGCAACTATATGCATGAATGAAAACTTGGGTCTCGACAACAAGGCCTGCTAAGGTACCCAATCACAACCAAATCTCTATAAAGTAGAGAAAAGGAGAAAACCCAGTGGGGAAAACAATCTTCTCCAAAAAGAGATGGAAAAAAGGGTACAAATGCGATGTCTCAAGAGACTCTCAAAACCATAAGTACAACCAACCCCCCCCCCCCCCCCATGAGAGAGTATTGAGACTCTAAAGCTCCCCAGAATGATAGAACCCATGTGCCAACAATTAGACCAATGTGGATCCAACACGGAAGAAACAAAGGAAATTGACAAATAAGAGGAAACACCTAAATGTGAGGTGAAACTGGAAGCCTTAGATGATTCTCAAAAGAGAATGCATGAGAATCCTGTAATGGAATCTCCAATGAAGGTAGGATAACAAATGTGCCAAATTTTTCATCTAAGAGGAGATTAATGTCCTCTAATATATCCTTAACAACTTCACTAGGTGGCTTGATGAATGTAGCTTCAATGTCATGCAAAGCTGAAGAGGAATCCTGCTGAACATATGCAAACTCAACAAGAGGTGGAGGTGTAGAAGTCACAACACTGGTCTTAGGAACAACACATAAGTTCAAGTGACCTAACTTCACCTTAATAGGATATCATGAAGAAAGAGAATGATTCTCCAATAGTGGATATGGTGGACCAAAATGATAGAAAGAGTACAAGTAGGAAGAATGATCAATTATCCCTATTACAATAATATTGTCTGTCTCACTGTCTCTGATGTGCAATGAATCTCACATGAACTAAATTTTCTTCCCTATCCTACTGTGGTAATCTAATAGATAGAGAGAAGGTTAGAGGAAAAAGATGAAACACATAGTACATCATTGAATGAACCATCATCAATGTCAATATAACCTTTCCCACATATAGTCATATCAAAATTTTCCCCATCAAAATATGTGGGGTAGGAGAAACCTCAAAAGATGAGAATAAATATTGAGAATATGCCATATAGTGTGAAGCACCAGAGTCCAGTAACCATGTAGAAGAGAGTGAACCAATAGTTTCACATAATGCATGACCCTTTCTTTTGTCTTAAATCCATCTATCTAGATTGATGATGAATAAGACCTATGAGAAGTAGAAGAAGAAGGAATATCGATGTTGCCCTTCATAAGAAGAGCTGTCAAATTTGAAACCTATTTTGCATATCCATTTATCTTCTTCTCATAACAATAAGAGTCATCATGATTTGGATTTTTACAATAAGCACAGTTAGGTCTTTTTGTCCTTGATTTTACCCCCTTAGGAGAAGGTGAGATAGAGGGGTACTGAGAACTAGAAGCCTTCTAAGGCTCTTTGGTCTGTGACTTATGTTTTTTTATCTTGTTTCCCTAGATATGTCTAAGGTACCAATGCTTGGTTCTTTGATCTTGGGAGAGCATCCAATTGTGTGAGCTTGGATTACTAATGTGTCAAACAATCTAAAAATGCCTCATAGGTAGGCATGAAAAATCATGGACCCAAAACATCCATGGTGGAGTAGAATGTAGAAGAAAATATCTAAATTTGACCTTGAAGCTTATAGAGTATCTCATGTGTCTGTGTGAATGGTGTACCTAAAAAAATAACACCACACTTCAATAGAACATTATATTGTTAGTCCATAATGAGAAAATAATGAAAATTACAAGCAAAGATACTAACAAGAGCATCCTATTGCTTCCTAATCATAAAGAGTTTGATCTATGTTAGTATGCTCTCAAAATTAGACATAGATTAGTGTCCAGACACTTATGAGATGGAAGATTCAAGAGAAATGAATTTAAAATGAATGCATAATAGAATAATTAAGCTAGAAGGATGAATTTTATAAGATATTGATGCAAACTAGAAGAAGTAATCTAGATTGACAATTCAAAATGACAGTTTTATTATGCAAATGATCTAGATGATAAATGACTTGATTAAGCTTGATTTTATAGATTTCCTCTTGGAGGGAAGTTGATATGAATTTGAATTCAATGGTTGAGATTGATCCACAATGAGTAATTGAGTTTTTTTTCTTACTTGATCCATGCGAGTGATCCTTGTGATTGAAGCTCATTGGATGAAATCAAGTTATTTGTCCTTTTGTGAGTTGAGTGGATAATAGAACAATCAGTTAAATCAAACTAATTAATTTCCTTAGCCATGGTATTTTTGGATTTAAATTTGATTAAATGACTTAGGAGAATTAATTAATGAATGATCCTTGATAAATGATCATTGATGATTGATGAATTATGCAATTAAATTGATCTAATTCAATTACACAGATAAGATTGATATTGATGCAGTTTGATCACCTGATTGAGATTTAGGGCCGATTGGTTTAATTGAACTAATTTTAGGTGATTACATCAAGTATATACACTTGATGTCTATTTTATTCTCACCATAATCCTATAACAATGATTGCAGTGATTTGAATTTCATCAAGAAATCCTCAATCGATGGAAAAGAATCAAGTGCCAAAGAGGTCAACTTTGCCTCAATCTAACATGCCCTAAACTAATTAATGGTGCCAAAAACATCATGAGAATTGGTCCACATGTCTCGAGGTGTAGTGAAACCCTCAAGGTGAATTAAAATAATATCTAAAATGTTCAAGGAAATCATCCCCATGACCTCATCCATTTTGTTTCAATGCTACATGACTTTGAATAGGTGAGTTAATTGAGGTTGAACCTCATCCAAATAGGACCATAACCTCCTTGAAATGAGAAGGTGGGTCATATGTTCCTTCTAGGTGTGATAATTGTATGGAGTAAGCTTCTCAATAGAGGAAGGTTCTTCCATGTGAAACAAGAGGAAAAATACCACCCCACAATACAAGAACCCAAACCCTAGCACAAATATTAAAGCTGGAAAGTGCAAATAAGAAAAAAAAACTAATGTTTGATCTCTGTGTACCTAACTAAAAACTAATGAAATTGACCAAATATTTGGAAAGAGTGCTGAAACACCTTTCCAATACCTATTTGTTTTCAAAAAATAGAGTCTAGATGCACAAGTTATGTCCCCAGAAAGACAAAAAAAATTCTAAATTTGATTGGTATAAATCCATATAAAATAAAAAAATCATAAAAATAACCTAACCCATTAGATGATACTTAGAATTAGCTTTTTGACGATAAGTTGTTTGCCTAATTTTGATACCGTATGAGCAAGTTATGGACAAAAAATGAATAGGTGATCTTTATGTCAAAAAGATTAAACGGTGACATGTTGAAGGCTATCAAATTTAGGCTAGAAAAGGAAAAGTGGGCCTACTGACATCAACACCTGCATGTGTAGGTGCTACCTAATTTTTTTTTAAAAAAAAACTTTATAAAACTTTTGAAAAATCCCCCCCAAAAATCTTGGTTTTCTCTCTCTCTCTCTCTCTCTCTCTCTCTCTCTCTCTCTCTCTCTCTTTTTGAGAAACATGCAGATTTTTTTTTGATAGCACTGATTGGGCGTTGATGCCACTGTTGGTACAGATATGCCTCATAAAATGTGCAACTCTAAAAATGGTCTAAAATTTTGAAGTTGTCCAAATTTGACAAACTTTATATGGATTTAGGGGTTTTTGGGCATTCTGAGATCAATGGTGAGGTCCATTTTGTGCCAAAGTGCCTAGATTTTTTTAGGTATCCCCAAATTTCAACTTAGCTTACAAGACAAGATCCCTCAAAAGATGAACAAGAAGTGTCGGGTCTAGAGCTTTGATACCACATTAGAATTCATAAATAGTGAATTCCAACAAGTTCAATAATCACCTGCATGTAAATATCACGTCACATGAAGAAAACCAAAAAACACAGAAGTGCTATGAAAGCTAGAAGACAAAAATAAATTTGTAATCAATAATATGAAAAATACAAAGGAATCAATCCTTAATAAAGAAGATAAAAAATCCTAAAGAAAAACCTAAAAGGATGCATGCATGCACAAAATAAAATAATGCAAACTAAAGCTTCCTAAATTTAGCTTAAGTGAAAAAAGGAAAAAAGGTGACTTAATTAATTAATCAATGTAAATGACCTTTTTACTCTAGCATCTAGTTCATTACTTAGGTCCAATTGACATCCATTACTTAAGTTTTCTTAGGGTACACATAGAATATATATCACTTTATGTATTAATTCATAAGATTAAGACACATATTTCTTTATTATATGTAATCCTCTATTCACCTTGGCCTATATAATAAATGGGTTCATTTTTTTTATCTCATTCAATCAGATTTAATTGTAAGAGATATATAATTTACATATTATGATAGAATGGTAAAATTGTTGGAGTACGATACCACTAGGGGAGGGGTGAATCAATAGTATATCAAATCAAATTGACCTTGACTTAAACTTTTATAAATTTGAACCTGTAAAGTGCAAGTTTTAGGGCAATTTAGTTATCAAGTATATGTAAGGATATTTAACGTAAGTGAACATAAAGACCATAACCAAATCACTAAGATTGAGAACATTATAGAAACCCAAAACTTCAAATATTCAAAAGATAACATAATCTTAGGATAACTTTTAAAAAAGTTGAATAACACATGATAAGTAAATAAACACGAGGCCCAAAAACATCAGTGATAATGATAACTCATAACACAAATATTGTCCTTGTTAGGATTAACAAGGCAGAAATAACAATTATGTGCAAATATAACTAATATCAGAAAATAATAAACCACACAGAATAGAACACAAGACACACAGATTTAACGTGGTTCACCCAATCCCTGGGCTACATCCACCAACAGCGAGTCCAATATTATTATTATCCAGTGATTACAACCTGATTACAATCCGTAATCCCTTACAGCCCAATTCTATCGCAAGTACTAAAATCATACATCATGAAAAATCCCTAACCCTAAGCCATATTATACAATATTTTCCCGCTTTAGGGTTAGAATGAGTTATAAGTAGTCGGCCCCGAACCCCGGCGAGGTCGGGAGGAAAAGTGTACAGTACTTTCCTGGATAGTACTTTCCTGATTAGTCACCACAAGCTAACAATCTCCCACTTGGTGACTGATCAGTATCCACACTATACAAAAAAAACCTCCCACTTGGAGACTGATCCTGTAGCAATACCGCTACCCACATGAGGCTCCCACTGGATTGAACCACCTTGGACTCAGTTGTTCCTTTATTTTGTTCAGTCTAGAAGACCAACTGAAGCTGAACATGAGTTCAACTTCTCCCTTGTTACTACCTTTGTAAACATATCTGCTGGATTATCATCAGTATGAATCTTTTCCAGCCTTAACTGTCCATCATCCAAAACTGATCGAATGAAATGGTACCGCAACTATATGTGTTTTGTCTTTGAGTGCAAAGCAGAATTCTTTGCAAGATGAATGGCACTTTGGCTATCTGTATGTAGAAAATTATCCTTTTGTGGATGTCCCAATTCTTCCATGAAGAATTGAAGCCATATCATCTCCTTGGCTGCCTCTGTAGCAGCAACATACTCTGCCTCTGTAGTGGATAAAGCAACCACCTTTTGTAGTCGAGAAATCCAACTCACTGCTGTCCCACCAACAGTAAATATATAACCTGTAGTACTCCGTCTGCTATCTATATCTCCTGCCAAATCTGAGTCAACATAGCCTTGTACAGTAGTAGTAGAACCCCCAAAGTGTAAACACTTACTGGATGTGCCTCTCAAATATCTGAGAATCCATTTGACTGCATTCCAATGCTCAAGACCAGGGTTACTCATATAACGGCTAACGACTCCCACTGCGTGTGCAATATCTGGCCTAGTACATACCATAGCATACATTAAGCTCCCTACAACTGAAGCATAAGGTACCTTAGACATTTTAGTCTCTTCTTCTGGTGTCTTGGGACACATATCCTTAGTCAATTTCAAATGACCAGGCAAAGGTGTACTGACAGCTTTGGCATTTTCCATAGAGAAACGTTGCAACACCTTCTCAATATAATCAGCCTGAGATAGAGACAATTTCTTATTTTTCCTATCTCTACAAATTTTCATACCAAGGATTTGTTTTGCTGCCCCCAAATCCTTCATAGCAAAAGATTTTGCTAACTGTTGTTTCAACCCCTTAATGTGATCCATGTTAGACCCAGCTACAAGCATATCATCAACATATAAACATAAAATAATGTAGCTGTCATCATCCAACCTCTTAAAATAAACACAATGGTCAGAATGACACCGACTATATCCATGCCCATTCATAAAAGTGTCAAATTTAATATACCATTACCGAGGTGCTTGCTTCAAGCCATATAAACTTTTTTGCAATCTGCACACCAAATTCTCCTTACCCTTGACCTCAAATCCTTGTGGCTGAACCATATATATTTCTTCATCCAAATCACCATGAAGAAAGGCTGTTTTAACATCAAGCTGCTCTAAATGCAAATCTTCAGTAGCCACAATACTTAAAACAGTACGAATAGAAGTCATTTTAACAACTGGAGAAAATATCTCATCAAAATCAATACCATGTTTCTGTGCAAATCCTTTTACGACTAATCTGGCTTTAAATCTTTTCGTACCTCCATCCTCTTCTTTGATCCTGTAAACCCATTTATTCTGTAAAGCCCTTTTACCTGTAGGTAACTTACATAAATCCCATGTCTGATTTTTCAGAAAAGAGTCCATTTCATCTGTCATTGCAGACTCCCACTGAAACTTTGTATCCACCTGCACAGCTTCATTATAACATTCAGGTTCACCAGCATCTGTTAACAGAATAGAATACAAAGATGGAGAAAATCTTTCTGGAGGTCTACTTAGCCTTGTTGACCGTCTAACACTCACTGGCGTGTGTGGTATTTGTTGTTGCTGTTGTTGCGGAGCATAAGGAACTACTGGAACATGAACTTGTGGAGTATCATCCAGTACTACATAGTCATTTTCTTTCTTCTCATGCTGCAGTAACAGATCTTTGTACAATACTTTCTCATTGAATATGACATCCCTGCTTCTTACAATTTTATGATTTTCAAAATCCCAAATCCTATAACCAAATTCATCAATGCCATACCCAACAAATACACATTTCTTTGACTTAGCTTCCAGCTTGGTTCTATTTTCAGAATCTATAAGTGCAAAAGCTTCACAACCAAAGGTTTTGAGAAAAGAATAACTCACCTTCTTACCACTCCATGCTTCCTCTGGAATACCATAGTCCAAAGGAGTAGAGGGGCCTCTATTGATTAAATAAACAGCAGTGTTCACTGCCTCTGCCCACATATTTTTGGGCAGCCTAGCATGCAACCTCATACTCCTTGCACGCTCCATTATTGTCCTGTTCATGCGTTCAGCCACTCCATTTTCTTGTGGAGTCCTTGGTACAGTTTTCTGCCTACGAATACCATTAGAGGAACAATATTCTTCAAATTCTGTGCTGCAATACTCACCACCATTATCAGATCTAAGACATTTTAACTTTTTACCAGTCTCATTCTCAACCAAGCATTTCCATTTCTTAAAAGTTTGAAATACATCAGATTTCTATCTAAGGAAATAAATCCATACTTTTCTTGTTGCATCATCTATAAATGTAACATAATACAGAGAGCCACCAAGGGAAGATACCGGAGCTGGTCCCCATACATCTGTATGCACAAGCTCTAATCTCTCATTTTTCTTTTCCTTCCCACTCTTCACAAAACTAACTCTCTTTTGTTTTCCATAAACACAACTTTCACAGAAATCCATATTGACACATTTCAGACCAGGTAAAACTTTCTTTGAATGAAGTAATTTCATACCTTTTTCACTCATGTGCCCAAGTCTGTTGTGCCACAGTGCTGTGTCAGAATCTACAGCAACAGTTTGATGTTCTTCCTGCTCAACTGCAGCCACTGTTCCTGAACATTCATTATCTTCTGAAACAATTAAAGTAGAAGGAACAGTATGACCTGTACAAAGATATAAGGTGCCTACTTTCACACCTTTTGCTACTACTAAGGAACCTTTTGAAACCTTCCAATTTTTATCATTAAAAGTAACTGTGCAACCCTCATCACCCAGTTGCCCTGCTGAAATTAAATTCCTACTCAGCCTTGGAACATGTCTTACCTCTTGTAGTAGCCAATGATTCCCATTCTGCAACTTAATCTTAATTTTTCCCTTTCCAACAATCTGATAGGGTTCATTATCTCCCAAATAAACTAGCCCAAAATCCCCTTGGACATAATCAACAAAATAACTTCTATGGGGTGTAGCATGAAATGAAGCCCCAGAATTTAAAACCCATGAATCATCAATACTTTCTAAGGACAAGAGCAAAGCATCCTCCTCGGATTTGTTACTTACCACATTTGCCTCCTTGTTTCCATCATTTTTGTCTCCTTGATCTTTCTTCCGAGACCAACAATCTTTCTTCTTATGACCTGGTTTTCCACAGTACCAGCAATCATTTGGCCCTTTAGATTCAGACCTCTTTCCCTTTGATTTTCCTCTTAATTTCTCAGGATTTCCAGAGTTGTTTCCTCTATCTCTTGTTCTGCCTCTGCTTTCTGTGTTCAATAATACACTCGATGTGGATGCCCCTGAGCTTTTCCTATGAATTTCCTCACTCAATATAACACTAATAACATCATCATACTTTAGGGTATTAGAACCAGAAACAGAATTACTAACAGCCATTACCAAGCCATTCCAGCTTTCTGGCAAAGAACACAAAATCAAGAGAGCCCTAACCTCTTCATCAAAAGTAATTTTAACTGAGGTTAATTGACTTGTAACTATATTAAACTCATTCAAATGATCAGTAACTGATCCACCTTCTACCATTTTCATATTAAATAAACGCTTCATAAGAAATACCTTGTTTGAAGCTGAAGGCTTTTCATACAACTTTGCTAGGGTTTCCATCAGATCTTTAGCTGTCTTTGCTTCAGTAATATTGAATGCCACCGATTGTGCCAGGCATAGATGAATACTCCCCAGTGCCTTCCTATCCAAAATATCCCAATCCTCCTGAGACATTGATTGCTCTTTCTTGGCTACTCCCTCTAATGGCCGCCATAGATCCTTCTGATAGAGATAATCCTCCATTTGCATCTTCCATAACTGGAAGTTCTGCCCATTAAACTTATCAACCTTCAGCCTACCCTCATCTGCCATTTCTCCCACTTAACCGAGAGACTCTCCCACTAGCTCATGAGACCTGCTTCAGAGAATAGATGAAAGAACGAACGAAATAACCTCGCTCTGATACCACTTGTTAGGATTAACAAGGCAAAAATAACAATTATGTGCAAATATAACTAATATCAGAAAATAATAAACCACACAGAATAGAACACAAGACACACAGATTTAACGTGGTTCACCCAATCCCTGGGCTACATCCACCAACAGCGAGTCCAATATTATTATTATCTAGTGATTACAACCTGATTACAATCCGTAATCCCTTATAGCCCAATTCTGCCGCAAGTACTAAAATCATACATCATGAAAAATCCCTAACCCTAAGCCATATTATACAATATTTTCCCGCTTTAGGGTTAGAATGAGTTATAAGTAGTCGGCCCAAATAACTGAAAAAAGTAGTCGGCCTCAAAATTTTTTTTCCTCGGGGGCTGCGCCCCCGAACCCTTGCTCTTGGGGGCTGTCACCCCCAAACCCCCACTCTTGGGGGTTGCCGCCCCCAAACCCCCGCTCGGGGCCCCACCCGGCCTCGAACCCCGGCGAGGTCGGGAGGAAAAGTGTACAGTACTTTCCTGATTAGTCACCACAAGCTAACAGTCCTGAGTGGAAAATCTCCATGGGGAATAAAAAACACTCAAAAGTTCCTCATTGGCTTATTTAGAAAATGCTCCATTGGCTACAATATGTCTCACTGAAATTTAAATGTGCCTCACTGGAAAGAGTCTTCCTGAGTGGCTAATACAATTTGCCTCACACCATCATAGATCTGATACAAATACAAAGTATCATCTTTGTTTCACTTCGCAAGATCTTCTGATCTCACATCACTTGAGATTCAAAAGAAAAGGTATAATATATCATAATTTTCCACATATAATATATCATAGTGCATATGTGAACTATACACAATGATATACAGTATAACGAACCAAATTCTTATCAAATGATTTTTCCTTTTGAAAACAACAAACACTACTTGAATGCCTTCAATATAATATATATAATGTTCTCTATTTTTAAATTGAAAGAAATTTGTCTTCTTCATAATTTTTTCCAACTTCATAAAAAATTTAATAATTGATGCAGGAGCATCTTTGGGTAATTGGCAATCTTGCATCACCCAAAAAGATTTCCTTTCAGTTTGTTTGTTGTTCGATTCCAACTGGGCAATTTTTTGTGTTTTAGGTAGAGATCATTCTAGTTGGCTCATTATCTTATGCGATCCTTATGTTGTGATCTAGGCATCATGGAGATCCTATGTATATCTTCACAACCTGATATGATATTTCTAGATGAAGTTATCTTATGATAGGTCTGGTCCTATATTGCTTTCTTGTTCTAATGACTAGGTTTGTGAGATTCAACTTGCGATGGAGATTCACGTTCTGCGAAGCTTCATGGTGCAACATTCTATGTTCTTCTTGTAGACACCTAAATTTGATTTCATAATTAAGTAATCCTATTTAATTCTCTTCTAAGGCATTTCTAATTAAATATTTAATATCTATTTAATTTATGTCATCCCCCTAGTTAATTAATTAATAATAGTCCAATTAATTATTTAAATGACAACCCATAGTCTTATAATTAATAAATACCTATTCCTCTATTAATTTGAATAAATACATAACTTATTTAAATTAATTCCCAAAATACCCCTTTTTTATTAAATAACCCTCTTTTAATCAATTAGAGCACATGGCTCCTAGCTTTAACCCCTAACCTAACCTATCTCAACCACCTAACTCCTAGTTCCAACTCAACCCAACCCATTAACACATACTTATCCCTCTTAATTAGATAATGACCCATGATTTTCTAATCTAAACATCCACTCATTCTCTCTCCTCCCATCACATCCTCCATAATCCTCCACTTTCCTCCTAATCCCAAGCCTAATCACCCCTTAAACAATTGCACAATCATAATCCATGGATTAAGAAATCCTAACCCTCACCCAAGTCAACCCTCGTATCACATCCCCCACTCCCCAACCAAATGCATTAAAATGTCAACCTTAAATGGTCTTACATTCCTCTTACACACTCCATCCATCTCTTATGTTCTTGTCCCCTCTCACATCTCCCAAAATGGTCACATTCCCCCATTCTTCCAAACCTCTCTCTTCATGACAATTGTCACAATGAGATCCATTTGATAGAACAATATCCATGTGCTCTCTCTCAAATGTGTCTCCACCCTTCCTCATATTTGCATCTTGACTTTCTATTCCACCTCTCCCTGACCTATAAATTGAACCCTTCACTCCTTCATTTTCATCCACCTTTCAAGTATTGTTATCATGCCATTTTGCATCCAAAATCCATAGCATAGCAACATCATAATGTCAAAATCACTCCACAATTTGAAGCTTTGAGCATACATCCAAATCCTTGGAAAAATCCAAAGATCAAGCGGGTTTTTTGGGTGCTTTCCCTTTGGTTTGCATTCTCTATTTCAAGTATTTTTTTTTATCTTATCATAAGTATTGTGTTTGACTTTTTTTGTTGAATGTTTAGTTTAACTTCATATTCCTAACAATACATTTCATTTCATACATTTTGGCACACCCAATGGGACGCACACCCCATGGGACCCACAAAAGGGTCATTCTCTCATCCATTTTATTATTTTACGTTGCAAAAAACTAACAAAATACTAATGTTTCATTTTATTTGGGTGTTTTTCTAGGTGCTTTTATTGTTTGTAGGAGAGAAGGAAAAAAAAGAGGCTTGGGAGAAACCATTCCCATTTTCAAAATCCACACATCGATAAAAAATTCCACCACCAGGATCACTTGCACAGTCGGTAGGATCACTGCCTTTGCTCGTAGGATCACAAACCTGCAGGCTGAGGTCAATCTATCTAAAACATTCCCCTTCTCTATATTGTCCCATTCTCATATAGGATGACATGAACACATTCCCTCCTATCCTTGTAGTGATCCTACCCATCCCTTACAATTCTTATTTTTATTTTTTATTTTTTTAAAAACTTGTAGGATTGCGGGAAGGATTTGTAGGAACTCTTATTTTTTAGTGCAATTTGTGATAAACCTCATTTTTTAAAAACAATTTCTGACAGACCCACGGGAATGTGGGTAGGATGAGTGAGATTGTGGACAGGATCCACAATAACACTTATTATGAGTGTAATTATTGATAAAAATCCTTTTTTAATCTTTTTGACAGATTTGCAGGATTGACGGTACGACATGCGGGATCATTGTTCTACAGTTGTGATTTTCTGTATTTGTGTAGGTTAGTGGGATTGTTGTCTTTGTCTGTGGGATTGCTGTACTAACCTAAATTTTATTAAGTTAAAAAGAATTTACATTTGGTTTTGGTGGTCTAAAATGAACATTGCATGAACTTACAACACCTAACACTTCATTTTGGGCTTTTAAAATATTAAACTTTCGATAAAATTGAACAAGGTATCTACATTTGGACTTTGGTGCACTAAAATCAATCAAAGCCTCACATTTCATTTTGGGTTTAAAACCTATAAAGGTTTAAAATTGAACAATCATATCAAACACTTCATTTTGGGCATTAAACTAAACTCAAACTCAATCTTGAATACATTAAGGAAATAAACAATTTTCTCTTTCCAAGAACTTGCAAATTTTCAAAGTTTTCAAAAAGGAACCTTGCATCCTAATCAAGAGTGTCTTCCATTCTAGAATAGAAAATACTTAGTTTTTGATTACGGTAAAAATAGGTTTTGAAGGGGCCCCGAAACCCTTTAACATCAAAGAAGTGAGATAAGCATGGAAGACCCAAATAATAGCTAGCTGCCCCTAAGAAGGGAGCAGACTACAAAGGGACAAATCCTGAATATTCAATAAACACCTACACAACAAAAAAGAAAAAGTTGCTGGAAGAAAAACAGAGAAAAAAAGACCACCAACACCAAGATCAAGATAGAGTCTTCAAGAAGCCCTCAGAGTCCTCCAGTTGGGCCTGCATAATCTTGACATTATCTTTCAGCCTCTGAATATCCTGATCATCAACATTGAGTTTCTTCTTGGTATTAGACCTAGCTCTGGTACCAGGTCCCATCTACTGACTAGGACCAATCAGATCAATTTTGTCACTCAGGGGGGCCTCTTTGTTTCCTTCCAGCATTTTGCTGAGCGTGTTCAAGTTCTCCAGAGTAGACTTCATACCTATGTTAGCCAGACCAAGCAGATATTTTAACATATCCTCATTCCTGCTCGTCTTCTCATGAATAGGGATCATGGCTATCTCAACAACTTTTTTAATTTTATCATCCAGTTCAAAACCGTAATAAAAAACACTGACATTAGCATTGAGAGCATTCTCCTTCTTGATATTATCAACCATTTCCTCAAGCATAGAATTCTTATTATCCAGTTTGATACATCTGTTCTTCAGCTCAACCAAATCATTCTGCACCCATTTATCCAGATTATAACTATAGATGGACTTATTTTTAGCAATTTCAAGGGGGGTCATTATGATTGATATTTTGAATTGCGAATCCATCTTTTTGAGTTCATCCTGAAGAGGTTGGGACCTTTTAAAATCAAGGGTTCTCTCACTGTCATCCTTCTTGTTCTCCTTCCCAGAGTTAGGGGAATCATGGGAATCCAGATTATCCTCTTCCATAACCTTGAAGCTATTATTCCTCGAGTCGTCAGCATTACTATCAACCACATTTGTATCAACCTCTTTGTCTTTATTTTCGTCAACCTCAACCTCATTCACAAAAATGTCTTTACCTTCAGTATTTCTAGTCTCCATAACTTAGTTAAATTAGGTTTAAATTGGAAATAATACTTCTTGATGTGTTTGAATATGTGTTTCTCAACACTTCATGTGAGATACTTTGTTTATAAATCCCATTAATCTAAGTAACACAAAGTGAATAGCTTATTTATGTATCCTCTCCCCTCACCCTCGCAGATCTTGAGTGAAGAGAAAGATTAAGTTGTTCAATTTTCTTCTAGAAAGGCCAATCTAGAGGGTGAGCTTCCCCTTTAGAGGATGACCTCAAACTAGTAATCCTCCGACCGTTATAGAAATGAGACATGGGATAAATAATGGAACATTTCAATCCAACCAAGATTAGGCATAGTGTGTGGATGATAGTTTAGATCAAGAAAAATTTCCTAAGGAGATGACACAGTCTATGAGACTCTTAAGTGAGTCACATGCATACAAACTAATTGGGTGGATGCCATGAAAATACTAAAATCCATTAATTAGAAACTTACCTGATCTACCCTTGAAAGTTTGATAATGTTTGTGCAAGGAGGATAGTAACTTCCCCAAGACACTCACCATATTGTGCCATCCTTGAGTGTTTGGAGTTAGATAATATAACATTGTTTGAACCATTGCAAGGTCTCCAGTGACCATATTTTGATTAGCTCTCGGGTGTGTGCCTAAGTCTGTGAGCAAAGGTTTTCAAAGCTTATCCAATTCCATAGGGTAGAATTGCTTGTGCATATTTTTGATGTTACAAAACCAATGAAAACATTTATTGAACATACAAAAATGAAGAGTTCTATAAAAAATTATTTTCCATGTCAGTCCAAACTTAGCCCCAATTCTTCTAGTCCAAAAGTCATCACAGTCTCCAAAATTTTATCATCCTAGGTTCATAATCTCATCCTTACAATCATCCCATGTAATTTTCTTCTAGTATCGTTATTATTGTCTACCACGAGGTCCTCATTTTCTCCCCATATCCTAGACTAGCAGAGTCATCTTTGTCATTCCTAATCCCCTTTCCATCTTCTAGAGTCACTCCTTTCTATCTTGAGCTTAATCCAAACCCTAGTCTGAGCTTATTGTTCATCCTAATCTAAGCTTTAGTTTTTCATCCATCTTCATCCTTCATCCCTATATGAACTCATTAGCTAATTGCCATGTTACAATCATATTATGATGATTTTGATCACCCTACATTTTCTTATACTTTATCCTATTCCAATGATGATGAGATTCTTGTAGATAATGATGAGTACATTGAAAACCCTAGCAAGCTTTCTCCAAACATCCTCCAAAATCCAAAAAATCCTCCAAACTACCCCATCATTCCTCCGTACATACCCAAAGCACTCCTTATTTGACCTTTGACAAGGGAAATCCATTATGTTATCTATCCACACCTCCCTCCTATATCACATCCATACATCCCCCTCATGCAGTGACGTTCCTACCCCCATCTTTTGCCATGATCATTTCTCAATCTCCATCTTCCCACAATAGCCCTACCTCCTACATCCCTATTCCAAATCCACCATCTCATTATCCTCCAACCCATTTTACAATCCATAATCCTATTCCTCTAGTTCCTTCAATCTATCACCATAATCCCTCTAATATTTCCAATCTATCATCCACTATGTTATGTCTTTCTCCTCCATCCCCTCCATCCCCTCCATCCTATCTCAACCCACCATCTTCTATTTCAACCCACGTTAGTGAAAACCCCCTTTCACAATCCATATACATCCCTGAATCCACTTCATATTCCATACCCCAAACCATGGATCCTACCCTAATAGTTAGTCAATCTAATTCACAAGTCACATCCACATCTACTTATGTGAACTATCTATCTATGCTATCTTCCACACGTATTCCTACACCATCATTCATCCTACCAAGTTCAAAATCCATTGCTACACCTTCATATGTGGACAACCTCAACTTTCCACCATCCACACATGCTAATCCTCCACCTTAACCTCCAATATGCAAGTCTCCAAGGAGTTTCACAAGGAAGCCAACACAAAATCCCTCTCCTAAAGTTGATGGGTTGTGTCATCTCACCCACTCATGTGAAGACCACCCACCTCTCATACCCATCATTCCTCTTCCATCACCCACACCTAATATCCTTCTTCCATCTACTCTACTTATTTATCCTCTTCCGTCTTCTAACACCATCGATACCCTCATGTCCATTAAATCCATTGAATTCCCATCCCCATCTTCTCCTCCTAGCATCATCTAAACCCTATCTAATGAACCTCATGAATCCACCCTTCTTCCCTCTATCCCAATTACAAAATCTTTCATCCTTCCATCTACCCTATCTGAATAATCCATCCATACATCCCCCATCACACCATCCACCCTAATCCACTCATGCCAAGATCTTTTCCAAGATAATATTGAAATATCCATCAATCTAAATCAAGATCCTACCATCAAACTCCCCTCATTGCATGATCCATTGTTTCCACCCATTCTATCTCATGATCCATTGCCATCCACTCCATCTCAAGATCCATTACCAACCACCCATCCTAGTCAAGCTTCTATTATCCCATCCTCTACACTTCATGATCCTTTATCGCCTGCAATCCAAACTATCCCACTACCATCATTGTGTCCCCTTGGTGCATTACATTCATCCAGAGTAGTCCACTTGCAACAGAAGAATTAAGTTCCATATCTACCATTTGCACTCTAGCTAATAATGGACTCACATATTTTTCTCCAATTAAGAAGTATCCTAGCTTGGATCAAATGATCAAGAAATAGAATTATCAAGGTAGAGGCTTAGGCCCCCATGAACAAGGTACTCTGGAGCCCATCCATGTCAAAAAACATCCACGATGTTAGGGTCTTGGTTGCACCTCTCAAGGCACTTCATCCAAAAATGTTGGTACACCTAAACAAAAATCCAAGCATACTTCCAAAAACACCATTGTAATTTCCCATGATTCCTCCAAAATATTTAACACCATCCCCCCTCCCCCATCATTACAACCAAGGAAAACCTACCACATCCCTCCTTCATCCTCCAAATCCATTCTAGGTCCTTATTGTAATACCCCAAAAATGGGCTATAGGACCATTAACTTTCTACATCAACAAATTGATCGAAATCAACATAAAAGTCCTAACCTAAGGCACATCTACACATGCATTTATCAAAACCCTAATTGATTTTGTCCTGATTCTACATCGGGGAATATTTCCTAAATATTCCTAATTTATCATAATTATCCTGATTAAATATTATTTGGTGATAAATCATATTTATCCTAAAAATTTGATTAATTGAATATTTTGAATATTTAATTAATTAGATTTAATTTTGCCACTTAATTATTTAATTAGAGTTAATTATATTATTCCTAATTTATATTATTTAATTTTGACAATAAATCAAGAATCCTACAAATAATTGATTAAATTCTTATTTAATTAATTAAATCTAATTGTAAATATTTAATGATATAGTTTGGAATAAAGTTTGATTTAATAATTGATTAACCCATAAATCAGTTATTTTAATTCAAAATCAGTTAAGTTGAGAATAAATCACTTAATTATTAAATTAATTCATATTAAATCATGCACAATCAGAAAAACAGACAACTTTAAATCAATTATCAATTTCAATTTGTTAACTTTCTAAACTCAACATGTGATCGTGAGTTGAAAAAGTGATCTAAACTCTATTTGGAGTCAAAAAGATGCTTTTGCACGATTTTGTGAGTTAATTGTTTTTGATTTCTTGATAACTCAAACATCAAGCTGAGTTTATCAAGGAGTGATTTATGGATTTCTCAATGCATCATCAAGCCCTGGATTTCTATATAATCAAGGCTCAACCCTTCACAAAAGGTCCTTCAAGCCTTTCAGTTTTTGCATCCTTGCGCCCTTCAATTTTTACATACTTGCGAACTGGGAGAATTGAGCTCTTGCGAACAGGCGATTGTGAGATTTTTCTAGTTTTCAATTTATTGTTTTTCATCATTCATGATTCATAGCATTGTTAGATTTGCATTGTCAACTCACTTTCAATTCATTTTAGATCAATTTCATATCAAGGTTTTAATCATATTGCATAAAAAATCCACAAAGATAGATTAATCTGCTTCCACATTTCATTGCTTTCAATCATTTTAAATCCTTCATTTAGGTATTGCATTGTCACTGGTCTCGGTCATAATCTGAGAATATCATACTCATACCTACTAGAAGGCAGTAAATTTCCTGGTTAGCTATATTGTTTTCATTTGTAGATTTCTTGATTTACTAACATCTAATGTTTTACTGAAGTGTTGTGTCTACAGCTAGGTACAAAATTCACACACACATTTTTGGTGCCCACCGTGGGGCCCTGAAATGGGTTTCACACTTTGATTCTATCAATTTTTGATCATTTCTTCCAAAGATTCAATTTTTAATTTTTTTCTTTCATCCGTACAGTTTCGTACGATGTTTCAAAAAGTCATTTTAGAGCATTCTGGTTGTCGTACGACATACGACATTTTGGAAAGTCATATGGGTTGTTATGTATAGTCGTTTGTAAGTTAGATTGTCTTATGATAGTATACCCATTGTCGTATTAGATCTCAAAAGTTGTATGAGAACCTGTAGAAACTCATACGAGTTTTAATGCTTATTTTTCATAATCATATCAGATTTTTGAGTAGTTTTTGATTTCGGATTTTTGCTAATAGCTAACACTAATGATTGATACTTGCTATTTTTGATCACTTGGCTCGTGGGAAAGCTCAACAAAAAGAAAAGATCAGGTAAAATCTACTAAGCGCGTTGCGTCGGATCTAAGGTATTCCACTACATCCCTATAACACTTCAATTTTGGGACATAAAATGAACCTCTCTCATGTTTAGCTTGAGTGTTTTCTTTCTTTCATAAATCACACGTTCATTTTGGGCTCTAAAAAAGAATCTAGATTTTCTTTCTTGCATATCTATTACACATAGTAATTAGGCCCTATGAACACTATTTGTGGAGTTCTTGAGAGAGTGGGATTCATTCGCTCATTTTGCATGCGAAACTCTTCTCAAAGATAGATCCCCTTGTAGGTAGGGAGGATTTGATATCATCTCACGGTCTTACTTGGTTTAGTCTTCAATTTTTGGTGGTATGTTCTCTCTTGGTCCCATTTAGAGAGATCAGTAGCCATTGCTGTTGACATACGAACCTTGGTGAGGTGGTTTCAAGATAGTGTGTCAATCAATCTGTTTACTATGTTTGGGTGAAGTGAAGAGGCTAGAGGATTATGCTATGTTCCCTTTTTGGGTAGCATCAGAAACTCAGATCCTTGAATCTAAACTAAGTCCCCATGTGGTCCATTTTGTGAGTCATCCTTATTAGAGAGGGTTAACCATAGTGGACATTCCCTTTATTGGGTCAACCATGTGGATGAAACCTCAAGTGGTAATAGCCATTTTTGTCGTGGTAGCAACAACTGCTATATAAATGTCCTTGTGGAAGAAACTCCATGGGTGTAGTTTCTTGTTGGGCTGTCAGATCTCCTCAGCAACTCCTGATTGATTAAATTTTTGGACTATGTCAAAACCCCAGTGCGCCTAGATTGGAGTTCGCCCTCTTGAGATTACAAAAGTTGCAGAGTTGACCATTACTACGAACCCTAGTGCAACCAAATTTTTATTTTCTAGGACTATGTGCATGATTGCAAAACATTTGAGAACATACACAAGTAGAATTTCTAGGGAGTAGAATCATTAAGTCACTATTCTTGTTCATGTGCAAGGTTGCTTTATCCCTTGCTCATTGTTTGAAGATGATTGCTTTCTTGCATACCTGATATTCAATTGGTCATTTAAAAATGAACAAACCCAACCTGCAAAATCAACCAAAAATATGAAAAACTTGCAAAATCTGAACAACAAATCCTTTTCTAGTGTCAGTTGTCATCCTGGAAATTCAAAACTCGTACGAGTTTTTAAACTATCGTATCAGAACCCCCAGAAACTTGTATGAAAGCCTGTATATTATTGTACGACTATTGTAAAAAATCCAAGAAAATTTCAAATACTGGTAGCAAGGGTCATACGAGTTTTTTGCAATTGTTGTATGAGACCTTATCCTGACTCGTATGAGCCTGGAGAAAGTCATACGAGAGTTGAGTCAAACTTGTCAGAAAACCCTCAAATTTGTCAGAAATTCAGCCATTATAGTCAATTCCCAAATTCTGTTAGAAAATTCACTGTGTCAAGAACAAAGCAGAAAAAACTAGAGAATCCTATACATTTTGCAAAAGCGGTCTCTTGAGTTTGATTTAGTCTTCTAATCTATCGGTTTGAATCCTATTTCATCTTGTGTCAAAACCTTGTCAAAATCATCTTCAAAATCAATCCTCAAAACAACTAAGTGTTGCGAGCTCGTGTCCGCTATCTTTTGGGCATCTACCCATACATCTAGGGCACAATATCCTACATTTACATCCAAATCAATCTTCAACCAATCTAATCTTGACAAGGTTGCGTCATTCAATTTTCTTGAGTCAAATCATTCATCATTTGTCTTATTCTTGCTTTTCAGATTCACTCGAAGTTAATGGTGGAAACCAAAGCTTCCTCACACAAAAAACATAGAGAAGAACCCAGATTCTCACCTTTGTCTTCTTATGTCATTCAGTCCATTAATCAACCCTACAATACCACTTGGTATGAAGAAGACACTCTAGGTAACCTACATCTGAAAGAAGGTTTTTCTAATCCTCCTCAATCAAAACACAGAGGTAATCAACAAATCCCACATCAAACAATCCCTGGTAGTCCTCATAACAACACTATGTCTCAAGGAGGAGGAAACCAAGGTTCCCAAGGTCATGATTCTAATCATGGTAGAGATCCTGAACCAACATCGTCTGAAATTGAGCAATATAGAAATGATGATGCCTTTCAAAGAATGATGAAACATTTCTTGCAAGAAGAGAAAGAGGCCTATTTCGTAGAGCTAGCTCAACAAGGAGCCAAACTTCCTCCAAAATTTAATGTTGAAAATATTGTCACTCAAGAGGAAGAAACTCCCATCACTACCATGATGAAACAGATGCATGCTATGCAAGTCAAGCTAAACAAGATGGAAAAAGAGAAAGAACCCAAAGAATTTTCTATGGAGGCTCTATGCCTCTTTCCATTTGATAAAAACTTGTACACGCCACCATTCCCAAAAAGAGTGGAGATACCAAAATATGATAAGTACAATGGAAACTCTAACCCTCAAGATCATGTCAGAGAATTTTGTACTCAATCCATGGAGTTTATGCATGAACCAAACTACCTAATGCGTCTTTTCCCAAGATCTCTGGGAGGAGCAACCATTGATTGGTTCTCTAAAATGCCTCCAATAATCAAGAATTTTGAGGAGTTGATCAAACTGTTTTACCAACAATACTCCTATAATATTCAACATCCAGTTACTATGATCAATATTTGCAATCTGAAATAAAAGATAGGAGAACCCTTCTTGACTTTCCTCAAATGATGGAGGAAGAAGTTTTCACTCTATGCTCGATCTATTTTGGAAATTGAAAAACTTGAGATCTTCATCAACAATCTCTTTCCGGAACTCAATTATCATTTACAAACGCAAAATCATACTTCTTTTGAGAAAATGGTGGAAAATGCCATAAAGATTGAAAATGTGCTTACTCATAAGGGAGACATATCGATTAACAAAGATAGCAAGTATGAATTTGGTTCTAGTTCCAACAACAAAGATAAAGTCAAATTCTGGAACAAGAATAAGAATGTTGTGATAGATGGTGTTGTCGACCACATCAGTGCCCCATCAAAGGAACTAGCATTCAATCTTACCATGGGCACTCAAGCCATAAAAGCTTCTGAACAAAAGGCATCTAAATCTTCCAAAAAGTCTAATGACTATAAACCATGGGTTACAAAACCAAAGCACGAGTTCAATCCTTTGGGTGAGTCCTTAGAATCTACCATGAAAACACTATTGGCAAACAAAATCATCACGTTGCCCGAGATAAAACCATGTGATCCTGAAGTTAAACCAAAATGGTGGAAAGAGACTAATTTCTGTGACTTCTATCAAAATAAAGGTCATCAAACTAATAACTGCATGCACTTAAAGCATCTCATACAAGACAAAATTGATGACAGAGAAATTCTAATTGACAACCATAAAACCAACAATGATCATACAACATTCATGGAACCATTTCTAAAGCATTATCAAGGAGATTCATCTTCTAAGCCTAACATGGGTGCTAAAGTCAATTACGCCTACTCTGGAAACAATGATGTCATAAACATGGTTGAACCATGCCTATCTGAACATTTCAATGTCATCACCATTGTGAAAAGAGATAGAGATAATCAATCAACAAATGCAGTAACTCGATCACAAGATCAGGTACATCTACAAGGACAAAACTCAGGTTCATCAAATGCCTCTAAGGTGCTTTTCAATCTTTCATTTGCTTCTAAACAAAGGGCTGCCTCAAAACCATCAAATCCTAAAGAGACCAGAGAAATATCATACAATATTGTCCAACAACTCCAGCATACCAATGCAAAAATATCCATGTTTGAGTTGCTTTAGATGTCTCCTTCTCATAGGGCTATTCTGGATAAAGCTATGCTCGGTTCCAATGTTCTTGACAATCTTGATTTAGATAGATTCCAAACTATGGTTGGTCATTTGACATCACCCTAGTATATCTCCTTTTCAGAGGAAGATGATAATTCACTAAGTCATCTGCATAACCAACCCTTGCACATTGAAGTCTTGATTCAAAATCATCGTGTTAAATGTGTGTTGATAGATGGAGGCGCTGATCTAAATATTTTCTCCTACAAATTGGACACACAACTAGGATTATCAGAAGATGCTATTGATCCTAAAAAGAAGATAACCATAAAAGCATATGATGAGAAAGAAATATCTTCCAAGGGAACAATTGTCCTACCTATCAGAACGGGACCAGTTATCAGAGATATCACCTATCAAGTTCTAGATCTTCCTTTGGCTTACAACATTCTTCTAGGGAGACCATGGATACATGAAATGCAAGCTATTCCATCAACGTACCATCAATGTGTGAAATTTACTTATGATGGAGTAGAGGTAAAAATTCCAGCTAACATATCCACATCTTGCAATGCCTTGAAATAAAGTGTTGAAAAACTTGTTCCACATAATAGGGAATCTTCCACTAAGAAAACAGACATAGCATCTACATCCAAGATGGAAGACACTGCCAAAGAAGTCAAAATCAAAGACATAGGTATGGGAGAATACACAATGGAACCAGTCCTATCTCTCACATCTCTCTCATTGTCACCAAAATCTTATGGACAACCTTCAGAAAAGGTGAAACCTACAGCTAAAGAATCCCAGGTCATATTTAACAGGAGCTTTATCACAGAAAATGTGTCCAAACAAGAATCTGACAAAGAAGAAGATATATTGGCATGGTTGTACAAAGATGAGTCTCAGTCCCATATAGTTTAGAAATGTGACTCTAAAACACCTAAAATCCCTGTCAAATCTTATGGACTAGGTCACAAACTCATGTCTAAAATGGGATATACTGGTAAAGGACCTTTAGGAACAAGAGGCAAATGTATTATAAAACTAGTTGAACATTGTGGAAGGATGACCAAAGATACTACAAGCCTAGGATATCAGAAGAAAACTTTTCATCTCAACAAAAACTCTCCACACGTCTTAGAGCAGATTGAACTAGCTACAGAAACTCAACTAAAGGAAGAAACACCACAATCAGACAGTGAGGATTCAGACACCACTGATCTTATTCCTTATGAGCGTTTGCCTAAAGAAATACTAGATCTTCTTAAGGATGAGGAGAAACCTAAGGAGAATATAAATGTAGTAGATACACAAGAACCTACTACTAAACAAGAAGAAGGTAAACCTATCACAATAGCAAAACATTTGGGATACAACAGTGATTTTGAGACAAAATCCCATGAATATGAATTCCATTCAGACTCAAAAGAAAATATTGCTTGGGGAATCCATCCTAATTTTACACATGTTCTTGATTTTTCCAAAGGCCTAGATGAGGAATCAAATGATTATGAATGGGGAGTTATTCTAGAAGAAGATGAGCTTATCACTGAAAAAAACATTGATGTCATTCACCAATATTCACCTAAAACTGACATGAGTCTAGAGTGAAATGATGAACTTAACGAGTCTGATCCACCTATGGCTAAAGTGGAATCCAATAATGACGTTGAGACAATTCATGAACTGAATATTTTGAGTAGTAATATCACCTTTGAATTCGAGAGTTAGGTTAGGACCAATGATGCCAACACCATATGCATGAACACCATTTATCAATCCTCCCCTATGTTGACTATCCAACATTCAGAACTTATTGACCAAACATATACCGATCCAAGCCAAGATATCCATACCTTTCAAAATGACTATGCTCTTGCCTACTACCTCAATGCAGTGGAACCTATGATGACTTCCATTAGTGAACCTAGCGTTAGCATGAGACAGTCAGATATCAAATATCTTAGTCAGAAGAACAAAAGCAAAAAGAAAAAGAGTTCTGAGGGTGAAAACCACTATGTGGCAATCTCAGAACCTAAAATAGTAAAAATAAAAGATGTATCCAAAGGTGAAAACCTCTTCGAGGCACCTAAGGATGAGATATTTGATGTGCTTCTAAGTCATTTACAAGGAAAATCTCTAGTATTGATAGAACCAACTCAATCTATCAACTTGGGTACAATAGAAGAACCACAATTGATTCATGTAGCACAATCCCTATTAGATTAAGAGAAACAAGCATTCACTACTTTCCTGACATAAAAGAAAATCACATTCACATGGAAGTATTTAGATATGCTAGGGTTAGATCCAAATTTGATAATGCATCATCTTTCTATAGCTCCAGGAGTCAAACCTATTAAACAAAAATTGCGAAAGATGCATCCACATGTTGCACTCCTAGTCAAAGCTGAGCTAGAAAAATTACTAAAAGCCAGATTTATCTGAGTCATAGATTATGCAGAGTGGATCTCCAACATTGTTCTAGTATCAAAACCAAACAAATCTATAAGAGTATGCACAGATTTCAGAGACGTAAACAAGGCATTACCTAAGGATGATTTTCCATTACCAAACATTGATATGATAGTGGACATGACTGCGGGCTTTGAGATGTATTCTTTAATGGATGGTTTCTCTGGACACAACCAAATCAAAATTGCTCCAGAAGATCAAGCGAAAACAACTTTCACATGTGCATGGGGTGCCTTCTATTGGAATGTCATGTCATTTGGTCTTAAGAATGTAGGAGCTACTTATCAACGAGCTATGACTTCTATCTTTCATGATATGATGCATCGAACCATGGAAGACTATGTTGATGACACCTTAGCTAAGTCTATGATAAGATCTAAACATTTGAATGACCTAACAAAAATAATGGATAGAATGGAGAAGTTTAGTCTCAGACTAAACCCTAAAAAGTGTGCTTTTGGTGTCACTTCTAGAAAGCTCTTAGGATACATTATTTCAAAAAAGGGAATTGAAGTAGATCCTACTAAAGTCAAAGCTATCATGAAGATGCAACCTCCTAAAAGTATCAGTCAAATGATAACCTTACAAGGAAGGGTGCAATCAATTAGACATTTCATATCTCAGCTAGCAGATATATGACAACCTTTCACAAAAACATTACATAAAGGTGTGACTTTTGCATGGAATGAAGAATGTGAGAAGAATTTCAATCATATCAAGAAATATTTGGCAAATCCTCCTATTTTGATGCCTCCTATACAAGGGAAGCCATTGATTTTATATGTCTCTTCCACAGATATGTCAATGGGGGCATTACTAGCACAACATGATGAAAACAAGAAAGAAAGAGCAATCTACTATATCAGTAGAACATCGATAGCTTATGAGAAGAACTATTCCATGATAGAAAAGGCATGTCTAGCTGTCATCTTTGCATCACAGAAATTGAGACACTACATGTTAACTCATACTACATAGTTGATAGCTAAGATAGATCCATTGAAATACTTATTGAGCAAAGCTTCCCTCACAGGTAGACTAGCTAAAAGGGTAATGCTATTGAGCAAATTTGACATAGAGTATGTTGAGAGAAAAGATATCAAAGGACAAGTCATTACATATCAGTTGGTTGAAGCATCAATGTTTGATGATACACCATTACAGATGGAATTTCCTGATTCATCCATCATGCACATATCTTCTAGGACTTGGCATCTTTTCTTTGATGGATCTTACACACATAATACATCTGGAGCAGGTATATTGTTCATAACACCACAAGGTTACTCAATACCTAAAGCATTTAGAATAAAATTTCCTTGCACAAAAAATATTGCTGAATATGAAGTTTTACTTAATGGCATGAAGATAGCAATTGAGTGGCGAGTAACAAAGTTGCACATTCATGGAGACTCACAACTAGTCATACACCAAGTCAATGATGTATACCAGACAAAAAATGAGAAACTTGTTCCATAAAAATACATGGTGTATGGTAGAAAAATGACCACACTTCTATGAACCATTACATGCAAGGTTGCTCAAGAATGAGGCCTCACAAAGCGGCTCATAGCTCTCTATGCATGGAGTTGCAAGGGACTATGATGTATTTGCTCTCATCTAGAGCTACAAGCTTGTGACCTTGCTAGTCAACCACACAATGAGAGATTCCAATGAGGACAAGGGAAAGAGTGCCAATATCCTCAAGAATCACTATGAAAATGCAATGCAATGCAAACTAGTCTATGGAAATAAAAATGCAATGCAACTAAGCTATGAAATGGAAAGAACAAGTGTTACAAATCCCTCCTATTAAGCTATGTGAGTTAAATCTATTGCATCAAAGGAAACTAAACTAGATGCCATAAAAGCTAAAATGCAAGAATGAAAGACTAAGAACAATAAGGTTTCCAAAAGCTCCAAAGTCTCCAAGAATTTCTGCAGCATAAGATTAGTATTCAAAACATGATCTCAAAATGAAGGAGAGAGATTTCCTTTTATAAGAAATGCAAAGGAATGGACCATTGAGATTAAGAGGCAAAAGTCTTAATCGACGGTGGAGTTTAAAAGAGGAACGATCCGTGTGCACAAGTATCCTCCAATAGGAATTGACTTTGTGTCCATGTGAGACAAAAGTGCTTTTTTTTCTTTTTGTAAAATAGGAATAATGCTTTATTTGTGCAACTTAGGACAAGAGGAAAGGTGGGGGCTTTTTATTTAATTAAAAGGGGAGGAGATACTCCTTTTAATAAAGACTTAGGATAAATGATTAGCCCATAGGATAAAAATCCAATATATGATCGAAATTAAGATTTGATCAAGAAATTGATAATGTTGAAAATATTGATAAAACTGATTCAAGATTGATAAATCAAGTAAATGGGGCCCAAAGTTTAGGCGACCATTTTTGGGTGCATACATTTTCCCCTCTTTGACTAATGTGTGATCGATTTGGGAACACATGCAGTCAAAGAAAAATTGAAGTGTGAGATCGATCTAGGATCACAAAACAACTCAGATGTGAGGTCGGTTCGGGATCACATCCAGACAAAGCATAAACGAAGGCCTTTGAACATGAGGTCGATTCGGGATCACATTCAAAGTAGGAGATAAGAATCTCAATTTTGAGAAAAAGCTCACAAAAGATGTCTGAATCAAGAGAATCAAGGAATCGGGGATGAGGATCCCATAAATACTGCCCCATCGGAATCGAAATCGAAATCAGGTAGAGGAGAGACAACAAATCAATAAAGATTTGATCAAATCAGAATAAAATCACAATCAAAGGTAAAGGTCAATAGGTTAATCATTAGGTAATGACACATACCCCAGTGAGGCAATAGAAGAAGGGCAAATGATAGACTAGAAGGTTGAAAGACATGGAAATGAAAAAAATTCCACCAAAGATCGGAGAATTATGCCTCAAAAGGTCAATCAACTGTGTAGAAGAAAAATTTTAAAATGTGATTTTGACTATCAAGATGACCTCAGATTTCAATTTCGAGTCTGAAAATGGATTCAGGATGTCAAAATTAGCTAGGGGTGCAATTTTCGCACAAGTCCGAGGTGTTTTGAAAATTGGTCAAAAAAAGTCAAAATGCTATAAAAGGGGAAAAAATGTCATTTTCAAAATTATTTATCTTGTAGTGATTTGAGAATTTTTAGAGCTTGAGAGAGAATATGGCCCAGCAAGCAGGAGTTCCCGTCCACAGGCATTGATTCGAGCGCGCTCGGTTGCACAACCGGCCACCACACTATCCTGCCCTGGTATGTTTTCAGAAAACTCACTATTTTTGAGTCATTTAATACATTTTTAGCACGTTTGGAAATTTTTTAATTTGCAAATTTTTAGTTTAGGTGAAATATCATGCAATACTTTAGAAGTATCATGTCCTTTGGGGAGAAATATCGCGCGATACTTCGCGGGTCCCCAAAGTATCATGCGGGTATAGGCACCAGTATCGCACGATACTGAGTGAAATATCGCATGATACCGGGTGAAGTATCACACGGCCCAAAGTATATCGCACCACTATAGGGAGAAGTATCGCATGATACTTCTCCAAAAAAGCAGTATCGCCCAAGTGTGAAATTTGAAATTTTAGGTTTTTGTAAGCAAAAATGACATGGGTCGAGACAATTTTGCGTGTTTAAAGATGTGTTAGACTAATTTTTAGGCATCCATCATGATATGTTCTAACAACTATCTTGGTTTAATGGCTTGCAAGAGGTCTTTCCAGCGCTGATCATCAGAGCACTGAAGGTGACCGAGTTGAAGTGTGTTCGAGATCTAGATGATCTAGGCAATGCTGACATTAGGACTATGGGGTTCAGGTATTTACTGAAATTCCCATACATCAGAGCTGACCATGGGTTGTTGATTGCATTGGCCGAGAGATGGCATAACGAGCACAACACCTTCCATCTTCCCACAGGCGAGGCATCCATTACTCTGGAGGATGTCTACAGGATCCTACGAGTGCCCTACCATGGAGAGCCGATAAGTATAATCATGTTTTAAGATATAATCATGTAAAATGTAATGTTTCCAAAGGATGAAAACTGACATGATTTGTGTGTTGGAATAGGTATACTATGATCAGGATGCCACTAAGGGGCGTCGACTGATCTAGGAGATGTTCCAGGATGTGACTATTCTAGACAGGCATGTCAGCTGGGAGAAGCTGATAGACGATTTTGGCAGAGACTTCCCAGTGCCATGTATTGTGGCATCTATTATTTCTCAGATCGTGATGACTAATCGTAGTCAGAAGGGATTCCCACTTGGATGGGGCAGATTACTGGTTGACTTGGTAGGCAGACCTTGTTGGATGGCATGGGGACTAGCCATTCTTGCCGAGATGTATCATGAGCTACACGAGATCGTCTACAGGGATAGTCAGACGTGGGCCTGTGGTGCCATCCTGGCATAGGTGTGGGCTTGGGAGCACATTGTTGTGATGCACCCGAGGGTTCATCTGAGAGAGAGGAGATACCCATACATATACAGATATGTAGGTTTCATATCACATGCTCATACTAGGGATGTGACATATTACAGGAGGATTTTGGATGAGGTGGCTGCTTTCACATGGAGGCCATACAGGGATGTGGAGGGATGGAGTGATGCAGATGACGAGCTGAGTTATATGCTGTGCACTCAGCCACTAGTAGGCTGACACTCAGAGATAGTGGAGAGATTTAGCATCACTCGGGTATGGCAGCAGTTTGGGAGGCAGTAGCGGGTCTCAACAAAGACTACTACATATGCCAGAGCCAAGGATGAGGAGGGACATGGGTGGCTACCCATGTTAGATTATCAAAAGATGATCGTAGAGACAGCTGGTATCAGGAGCGAGCCCTAAGAGTATTACCTAGATGTGGCAAATGCAAGGGCCGATGCAGCATATAGGGCAGAGCGGTGGAGGGTGCCGTTCCCTTGGTTCACTATTCTAGATGCACAGGTACCAACACAGGGAGGAGATGAGGGTGGAGATGGAGGAGATGAAGGGGATGGTGGGGATAGGGGTAGTGAGAGAGATGCTGGGGAGAGTTCTAGATCAGGTGGCCGGAAACGGCCACGGGGACAAAGGGCAGCCACCCCTGATGCGGCGAGACCAGCTCGCCAGCAGGCTGCAGTTAGGCAGGACCTACCTACAGGAGGGGATGATCTAAGGGTGAGGATACAGGCTCTTGAGGCTGAGATACTATAGTTGAGGATTGCTATAGCTGTGAGGGATCAACAGCTCATAGATCAGAGAGCAGAGACAGAGTGCCGGGAGAGGCAGCTATAGGTTACTATTGCAGAGAGACAGAGGGAGGCCGCATGAGCTACGTACTATCATGGCCTCTATATTCAGGTAGTCCCAGAGGATCAGAGAGCGCCATCATACTCTACAGTAGTGGGTAGATCAGATGTAGTGCCTGATCCAGCACCACCTCCGCCAGCACTAGGACATGAGGGTGGCAGTCAGTCTTAGGTTTAGGGTTAGATGTTTTTGACATATCTTGAGACTGTGATCCAAATTTTGGGATCCCATATTGTATCATGATATTTATATATGAGATTTATTGGATTTGCGATATGTGTTTGTCTCACTTGTGATGGATGTATCAGTTCGTGTATATTGTCTTGTCATTTTGCTCAAAATGTTTATGTACATGCTTATGTATGTTCTCTCTCATAGATGTATGTGTGATTCTCATGTGTATAATATAGACTCATGTTTTTGAAAATGACAATTGTGATTAGGATGATATGATTAACCCCTTGTGATGAGCAGGAACAGGTTCGAGATGAAAAAGACAAGGAGTGAAAGACATGATTGAGAAGAAGGAAAGGTGAGCGCAGTTGACTGATAGGTCCACGTAAGATGAAAAAGGAGAGCTCTCTCCATATGCAAATACAAAACTAATCTAATCATGAACCTAAAAATGTAAACTACTATGAAAAGTGGTTGACTTGCAAGGTCACAACGCTTATAGACATCTAATTATCATCATCGAGCGTTATTGGTAGTGTCGTAAGATCATACAATGCACACTAGCATAACTATGTGGATATGAATATGATCTTTATCAGATCAAAATGTGGAAATCCAACCTAGGCATCAAAGACATGGAGGTCAAGATGACTAATGCAGTGAGATTACCGAAGTTTGATATGGCGAGATTATGCTTGTATCAAGACACATGAAAGTCAGGATAACTAGAAGCATGCACTCGCAAAACAGTCAAGGATAATACCTTGTCAATCCATAGTGTCAAGTAAGACCAGCATAAATGCTCATGATAGGTAGGACCAACAAAATATACCCACAAGCAGATAAAGAAATAAAACATGTTCTCATACCCTCAATCTTCTGGCTATGCATCATCGAAAACTTCTCAGGGAGAGACCACTCATCAAAAAAATCCTCATAGATAGCACACAAAGAAAAATAAAGTCAACATATCTCAATCAAGTTGATTGTTTAAGTGCGTGTGTGTTGGTCATAGAGTCAGACTCTGGTTATCACATCTGCTAATGAGAAATATCACATCATACTTAGACTATTGGGTAAGACATCTAATAAGTGTTAAGAAACACTCGACACAAGGGTAGTGTTGAAAAACACTATTTGGGGTGGTGTTGAAAAACACCTGTTGTGAAATGCCCCAAGAGACAAACGCACCTAAAAGACCTATGCTAACAGCTATGCCCCCTAGACGAAGACAAAGACCAATTCCAGACTAAGCCAAATAAGGTCAGGGTATGATGGAGAAAGGTTCAGTGTTGATGATGCATGCTAACAAATAGGAGTGCAAAGGCCTCAAGTAGTGCCCGTTTCCAGGTTTTCACCACTTGGATTTATTGCAATTTTTTTCTTTTTTTCTTTTTTTGTATTTTTGCTACCAAGGCGCCTGTTTCCAGGTTTTCACCAAGGCACTTTTTTGAATTTTTTTTTGTATTTTTTCAAGATTTTTTATGCTTTTGAAGATTTTTTCAGCATCATATATGAAATTTTTTTTTGGGTATTTTTTCAGGATCATAAAATATGTACAAAGGATGCCCCCAAACAGAAACAAGCATCAAGGATAGAACTTCTTGAGGTGCAAAATGTTCATGGGATCAGGGAGTTGTTCTCCATCTGGATCTGACAGTAAATATGCACCTGTACCAAAAGCAGCTGTGATGACATATGGTCCAAGCCAATTGAGTTCGAACTTACCCTTTTGTTCTCTATGTTGTTGGTTCTTAGGATTCTCTCACAAAACAAGATCTCCTACTTGAAACTCTCTAAGACGAATCTTCTTATTGAATGCTTTGGACATACGCTTCTGATGCACCCTCATATGATCAAATGAAGCCTTACGCTTCTCATCTAGAAGTTCTAGTTCTTGTAACCTCATGGCGCGATAATCCTCATCTGTTATTAATCCTTTGAGTGAGACTCTAAGTGAAGGTATCTCTACTTCTAAAGGCAATACTGCTTCAGTGCCATAGGTAAGAGCAAAAGGAGTAGCTCCTGTAGGTGTGAGAATGCTAGTTCTGTAAGCCCATAGTGTGGGATTGATTTGCAAGTGCCAATCCCTACCATTCTTGTGCACTGTCCTATGAAGAATCTTAAGGATGGTTTTATTGGAAGCCTCTGCCTATCCATTTCCCTGTGGAAAGTAAATGGAGGACCAATGTTGCTTGATTTTAAACTTTTTGCATAAATGCTTTAGGTCCTTATTCTTAAATTGACCTCCATTATCAGTGATGATCTCAGAAGGCACTCTAAATCGACAAATGATATGATTCAAGATGAACAAAGAGATAGTCTTCCCTAAAGCAACAGAAAGTGGCATAGCTTCCACCCATTTTGTGAAGTAGTCATTGGCAGTAATAATGAACTTATGTCCACCTGATGAGTTGGGATGAATTTTCCCAACTAGATCAAAGGCCCAATGCTGAAATGGCCAATGAGAAATAGAAGGAATCAGCTCCCTACCTGGAGCATGAATCAAGTTTCCATTCTTCTGACATTTTTCACAAGACTTAGCAAAGGCTACTGCATCTATCTGCATCGTGGGCCAATAATACCTGGCCCTAAGCAACCTTCGGGCCATGACAAGACCATTAGAATGTCCACCACAAATGCCCTCATGGATGTCAACTAACGCTTGGTCGGATTCCTCCTTTTCCAAGCACCTAAGGAGTGTCCCATCTAAACCCCTCCTATATAAATCACCAGAGATAAGGGTGTGGTGAGAGGCATTACAGATGAGGTTTCGGCGTTCAGAATGGTTGAAAGTGTCAGGGATGATGCCATCACGTAGATATGAATAGATAGCACCATAGCGGGAAGACTCATGTGTGACAAGGGTACAAATGACATGGCTTTCAGATGAGTCAAATATGGGATGATGTAGCTCTTCCACCAGGAATTTGAATCTTGATTCATGTTGTTCCAACTGAAGGAGTGAAGCTAACGTGGCCATAGCATCTGTAGCTTTGTTCTCTGTCCTAGGGATCTGTTGAAATGTCACAAATGTAAAGTAACGTCTCAATGATTCAACCATCTTCTTGTAAGGTACCAATTTATCATCCTTGGTTTGATACTCCTCATTGACTTGGTTGATAATTAACTATGAATCCCCAAAGACATGTAGTTTTGTTATGTTCCATTCTATAGCCATTCTCAATCCATTGGTTAAAGCTTCATATTTTGCAATATTATTCGTACATGGGAATACAAGTTTGTAAGACTTTGGAATATTGTACCCATGTGGAGAGATAAATAATACTCCAGCACCTGATCCATTTTGCATGTGGGAACCATCAAAGAACATCTTCCAAGTGCGGGTAGTCATATACAGTATGTGTTAATCTAGGAACTCTACCTGAATAGGCATACTATCCTTAACTAGGAAATCAGCTAATTGATCAGCAATAGCTTGCCCCTTTATGGCCTTTCTCTCAACATATTCTATATCAAATTCAGTCAAAACCATCATCCACTTAGCAAGTCTACTCGTGAGAGTAGCCTTACTAAGCAAGTACTTAAGAGGATCAATTTTTGCAACCAAATGTATAGTATGAGCGAGCATATAGTGTCGCAACTTTTGGGAAACAAACACTACTGCCAGACAAGACTTTTCAATGCTATTATAATTGATCTCATAAGATACTAGGGTATGACTAATGTAGTAAATAGCCATTTCTTTCCTAGTATCATCTAATTGAGCCAACAATGCCCCTAAGGAAGACTCTGTTGCTGAAATGTATAAAATCAATAGTTTCCCAGGAATAGGCGGCATCAAAATTGGAGGATTAGCCAAGTATTGTTTGATTTGATCTAGGCTCTTTTGGCATTCCTCATTCCATACGCAAGAAGTGCCCTTATGCAATGTCTTATTAAAAGGTTGTGCTCTGTTTGCAAGCTAAGAAATAAACCTCCTGATCAACTGAAGACATCCCTGAAGACTTCTCATTTGATTGATATTTCTTGGAGGTGACATATCCAATATAGCTTGGACTTTTTCAGGATCAACCTCTATTCCTTTTGCTAAAATTATGAATCCTAGTAGTTTACCTGAGGCAACTCCAAATGCACACTTTTTTGGATTCAATCTAAGCTGAAATTGTGCCATGCGATCTAGGATTACTTCTAGATCATCGAGGTGTGTGTCCCATTTTCTAGATTTAGCTAGGGTATCATCCACATAATCTTCCATGTTCTTATGCATCATATCATGAAAAATTGTGGTCATAGCTTGCTGGTATGTTCCTCCTGCATTCTTTAGGCCAAATGGCATGACGTTCCAACAATAGGTTCCCCATGCACATGTGAAGGCTATTTTCTCTTGATCTTCGGGAGCTATTTTGATCTAGTTATATCCGGAAAAACCATCCATTAAGGAATATATCTCATAACCCGCTGTCATATCCACTATCATGTCTATGTTTGGGAGTGGAAAGTCATCCTTTGGGCATGCTTTGTTGAGGTCTCGGAAGTCTGTGCAAATGTGAATGGACCCATCATGTTTTGAAACTGGAATGATATTGGAGATCCACTCAGCATATTCAATAGCTCGAATGAATCCTGTGCGTAAGAGCTTTTCTAATTCAGCCTTAACAAGAAGAGCTATATGAGGGTGCATTTTCCTCAACTTTTGTTTGACTAGTTTTATTCCTAGAGCTATAGATAGATGATGCATAATAAGATCAGTGTCAAGCCCTGACATATCAGAATATGTCCAAGCAAAGTTGACTTTCTTCCTTTGAAAAAACTTTGTATATGCCTCTTTTTCTTCAAGTGATAGAGACTGAGCAAGGTGGACTATTTGGGGAGCCTCTTCTATATTCAGATTCACTGGTTGCGTAGGCTCAATAAGAACTGATGACTTGTCTTGGAAGTAACTTGGAAAGTTATTAAGTACCCCATTCTTAGGTGCCTCAAAGAGGTTTTCACCCTCGGATACGTCTTTTCTTTTTACTATTTTTGGTTCTGATACTGCCACAAGGTGGTTTTCACCATCAGACCTATTTTTATTTTTTTCTTTTTCTTTTACTTTTAGACTAAGGTACTTAATATCAGGCTCCGTCATACTTGTTGTCGGTTCACTGGTGGAAGAGACTACAGGTTCAAGAGCATTTAGATAACAAGCAATTTCATGGTCATTCTAAAAGTTTAATAAATGAGGTTCTTGGTGATGTTGAGACCAATCAATTAGGTGGAAATGAACAAGGGGTAGGTCAATGACTGGTTCAACATTGTTTATGTGGATGGTGTTACCTCTGGTGACCATACAATTGGGATTCATCGATTCTCCTCCTAAGATACCCGAGTCGGGATTTGTCCTATCAAATGAAGTGTCGTCCACTAAGGCAATTTGAGGAGTCCAATCCTCCAGTCCTACACTAGGCTCGTTGGTCACATCAGGTTGAGTACTATAAGTATGGACAACATCCATGTCCAAATCAACTGTGGCATCTGAAAGTGAGTCCCATTCGTACTCATGTGAGTCTGTCTCTGAATCATTGTTTGGGCCTCGTGATGTAGAAGCCTCAAGGTTAGGAAAGCTTTCCCTTTCTCTAGCACTAGCATTGTTGCTATCTGTCGTAGCCAGGATAGCAACACTTTCCATTGTCAATCTAGCATTCATATAGTCACTATCCGTTGCAATTTGGATAGTAGGACTATCAATTGTCAAACCTTTTGAATCTCCCCAAAGGAGATTTGTTGAAGGCACCCAATCATCAGACATGTCTTGCTGATTAGAGAGATTAGGTGTGTAGTCTGAGTCATCGTCACTGTCTATTGTAGCTGAGACAGGGACACTTTTTTGTTTCTTATTTGCAAAACCTAAACCAACTGTTGACTTATTCCTTCATCCAAAAAGTGCATGATCTAAAGGTTCAAACCTGGCATCCAATCTGTGACTAAGGGGACCATGTCCTAGATAACCCATATTCTTGACCAATGTATACCCTCTCCCATAAGCTCTAGGGGAAGGTGCAAAATTCTCATTATGTAGGTATTTCTCTTCTTGGTAAATCCAATCCCTAACGGCAACGTCTTCTTTTTCCTCTTGAATTAGAACTGAGGATTCCACAAACTTGTCAAATAATGTCATGGCTGAAGACGAAGGTTTCCATATCTTGAGAAGGTTTTCCATAAGACCTAGGGGAAATTGGCAATTTCGTAAACGAATCCAATTTGTAATCTCCCATACCAAGATCTATGGTCTTGAATTTATTCTTGCATTGCTCAAATGCAGTATCAAAAGTGTTAGCCTGCCTATTCAAAGGAATGTGAGACCCTGCTGAAATTATGTTGACTGACAGTGTGCTGTCTCCAGGTATACAGACTTCTATTCCATTGTAAGGGAACTTTACACACTGATGATAAGTAGACAGGACTGCTTGCATCTCATGTATCCATGGTCTACCTAACAAAATATTGTAAGCCAAAGGACCGACGTCAACAATCTGGAACAAAATATCCTTCTCTACAGGACCAATTCGGATAGGAAGAACAACCAATCCTTTAGAACTACGTTCTACTTCATCATAAGCCTTGATAGTTATCTTCTTCCTTGTATCAATGACTTCTTCTGAATAACCCAAGGCCTTCAATAAGCTCAAAGAACAAATATTAAGCCCAGCACCCCCATCCATCAACACGCGCCTGACACAGGTCTTGTGGATCATAACCTCTATATGAAGGGCCAAATTGTGTGGGTGGCTTAATGACTTGTCATCCTCTTTTGAGAATGTAAGGTAGTGAGGGCTAACCAAGTGGTTGACCATATTCTGGAATTGATCAATATCTAAGTTGTTAGGGACATTAGCCGCTCGCAATGCATCCTCAAGGACACGCTTATGCTTAGGGGATAACTCCAAAAGCTCAAAGATTGAGATCTATGCTGGCGTATGTTGTAATTGGTCAACAAGATCATAATTCAACTCAGGACCAACAACAAATTTTGAAAGAACACCCTTTGACACTGGTTGCTTAGACTTACTAGAATTAGGACCTCTAATAACGATGGGACCTTGAGCTTGGCTTCTAGTAACAACATTAAGAGGTTGGGACATCCTTCATGAGTGAGGACCTCTTAGCACCACGATGGGTCTTTTATTAGGCATAGGAGTTGAATCCACATCATATCCATAAGGGTCTTTTCCTCTCATCATGTTAAGATTATCATCAGCCACTTCAATCATGTTAATAACATTTTTAGCATGTGTATAAGTGTAGTTGATAGCAACCTTGCCATTCTTGTTGTTATAATTCTCTCCTTTCTCATATTTGGGCAAGGGTTCTTTAAAAGCTTTGTGATCCGCATTAGTGGTTAGACCATCAACTTGTAATTTATTTCTCTCAATAAGGTCTTGAACAAGATGTTTAAGTCTAAAACAATTTTCTATATCATGTCTAATTCCATTGTGGAAGACACAAAAGGCCTTCTCATTCCACCAATGAGGTTTAGGATCTGGTATGCGGTGCTTGGCAGGATCCTGAGGTTGTGCCAAATTATGGGCAATTAATGTCTTGAAAATGTCTGCATATGAATCCCCAAGTTTGGTAAATTGCCTCTTTTCCTTTTTAGGTCTCCCTTGATACTTGGGTTTATTCTCTTATTGTCTTGAAGATGTTTGTAGCTTCATGGCTTGAACTGCATGAGAGAGATTAAGAACTCCTTCATTTGTAGGTTGTGATGAGTCAACAACTCCATCATTGACCACCTGCTTATTCTTATTCCAATAAGAGTTCTTTTTGTCCTTATGACCATTATTGTTGTTAGTTAATTTAGCCAAAATTCCTTGTTCTTTTAGGACATCCTTTATGCGACATGCCATTTCTACCATGGTGTCAAAAGAGTTAAATGGGATCTTCCTAACCTCATACCTTAGCTCTGGTATTAAATTGCTCACAATGATGTCTATTCTTCCTTCCTCAGGAATTATCCTAGGATACTTTGAGCATAACCATCTCCATCTTTGCAAGAAGGTGACAAAAGGTTCTCCTTGATTTTGTTTGAGTTTGCACAAATCACGCATTGTGACCAACCTTGATAGATTATAAGCAAAATGTTGAAGAAATCATTGGACAAGTTCTTTAAATGTCTTTACTGGAGGAGTAAGGTTGGTGAACCACTCCATGGCTTGACCCTTGAGACTCCTTGGAAATAATCTCATCAAGTAGGAGTCTTCATGGTGAAAAGAAAAGCTCATTATGTAGAACTGTCGAACATGGTCATGAGGGTCACCAACGCCATCATATTTATCATAGGTTGGAAACTCAACTTTCTTAGGGAACTCAACCAACACCACACTCTTGTCAATAGGGTTGGGACATATGGAATCCAAATTAAATGTGCTCTTAGGAGCCCTCATCCTTTCTATATCCTTCTGCATTTTCATGATCACCTCATTGGTTGAAGGATTCTATTTCTTAATCTTTTGGTGGACGTCAAAATTATATGGAACCTTAGCACCTTTGTTAATAAGGCTTTCTAGGAATTGATCCTTGTTTTGTTCCACATATCGTTCCACATATGCTTGAAAGGATGGTTCTTGTTGCATAGTCATAAAATCCATATGATCAAATTTGGCATAACTTCCTCCATGTTGTGAGCCATGATGTGCTCATTGGGAGGGTTTCTTTGAATGTCTATGAGATGATCGTCTCCTATGATGATCATATCTTGAAGCCCTTCTTCCTCTAGGACTTGGGGATCGTGACAGTGTTCTTGATCTTCTTCTAGGACTTGGTGAAGGGGTAGATGGGGGTGAGTTGGTCCCACTATTGGTTCCCCTCCCATTGAATCAGCTTTGGAGTTGTTGTGCATAGAGTCTATCTTCTTCTTCTTGGGTGACTCTCTTCCTTATGTCCAATAATGCACGTTCCTCTTCTTCTAGTTGTCTAATTTTCTCCTTTTTAGCAGCTTGTTCATCCAAATAGGCTTGCTTCTCCCTCTCAATGCTTTTCAATCTCGTATTTGCATATCGAGAGGTATCTTTAAGTGGAGAGGATGGTCTTGAATGCCTTATCACGTTGGCTGCGTTGATGTGGTGATCGCTAGATTCATTGTTCTGGTCCTTGTGTTGTGACCCTGAATCTGAGTGAGTTTGCTTATAATATCTCTCGGCTTGTTGGTGGGCATCAAAATATCTCGCATTGTTGGGAGGTGACCCAGGTGGACTAGCATGAGAAGAACCATCGTACTCTCTTCTATGCCGTTGGAAGATATCCTCAGGAGTTTGATTCATGGCTTCTCTTTGTTGTCGAGTGAAAGTGTAACTCATGTCCATACTTGATGAAAGGGGTACTAAAGAGGTGCTCACTTCACTAGGATTAGCTTTTGGATTAAAATAAACCTCAGATTCACTCTTAGGAGATTGATAAAAAAGGGGCCCTTTTCCCTTATGCTGTTGATGAGTCTTAACTGGTGGTAACTGGCTAAAGGCAACAGGGGGTCGCTTCCCTTGATTGACTTGGTACCTTGTTGTAACTGGCATGAAAGAAAGATACTCTCAATGATAAGATGACCTCTCAAAGTGTTAGCACCAAACCAGGATAATCAAAGTCCTCTATTGTCCAAAGAGAAATGAAAAGATAGAAAAGGGGCTTTACTAACACTGTCAAAGAGGTGCTTCAAATCAAAGGGTGACTACCCTTGCACTTTTGAACCAGGAGGTTGGACTAGGCCAAAATATAATTGAAATTGAGATTTAAATGAAAGCAATTTGGACAATAAGAGCACTAAAATTTTCCAAGAATGTAGCTAACAATCCTAGAGATGAACCTTGTCACCAAGAATGGCCTTCTAATTTGACAATTATTCCCAAATTGATTTCATAAATCAGATGATGCTATCCAAAAGGACTAAAACCAAAAATTTAGAGTCAAGACAGGTGTCGAACGACAGAGCAAGAAGCCTACTCAGAGACCTAACCTGACTAACAGCAATTGAAATCGATCAAACTTAAAGCACGACAGAAATTAACCAGGCGATATACTCCAGGCTACCAAGGTGATACACCTATAACCGGGTGATACTTCGCCTTATACCAGGTGATAGACCTCACAATAGCTAGGCGATAAACACCAGGTAGGTCGGGCAATAGTCTATCAGGGGCGAACTATCGCGTGATATTTCTTCTCAAAGAAGGCGATACTATTGCAAAATTGCTTAACTCTTGACCAGAACTGTGTAAAATTTTCATTTTTGGGTCTCTTTGGTCAAAATTTTTGGTCTGAGGGTTGATGTTTTTGATTTCAATCACAATATCAGCAAAATTTTGGCAGGTTTGCAAACAGTGAGGGATCAAACATGTCTCAAACACTTGAAACAAGGACAAAAGCAACCTTGCCAAGACAAACACTTGTGATATCAGAATTGAAAAAGCACCCTATGAATGCTACCGATTGTTTGTATGTGAGAATGTTTACACTGGTATCACACAACCAAAGATAATTCAAGAAAATCTATCCTAAAAAAATCAAGGCTCAATACGTACCAACTTAGCCCACAACTTGATGCCCCCTTGCCTCACACCAAGTGGTTACCCACAAGAGATATTGGCTTTGTCGGGGAAGTGTCAAATGACACAACCAAAGGGACACATATGGTGAGTAGCTTAATGTGATCTGGGTAAACCACTTGGATCAATCCTTGCACTAAGAAGATAAGCGGCTAAACAAGGTGGCTTCTATCTAATGGTTCTTAATAAGGGCTTCCATTCACAACACCCCTCTTGCTCCTCATAAAGGACTAGGACCTCGCGGCCACAAGAGTACCTTAAGCATTCTTGCTCAATGTTTTCCCCATGGTCGCAATCCCACGAGCTACTCACATCAAGCAAAGACAAGTGTTATGTCTACCAAGGTTTTGTGTCCTCGATAGCCTTGAGATTATAGTGAGTTGGAATCACTCACCACCAAGGAAAATGATGACAAGGTTGTCCCCACTTGGGTCATTCCTCTTGATTACTCAAGAGCAGGCCCGCTAAAGGATCCTAAACTAAACAAAGAATGGATGATTTTTGAGGTTCAAGGTTTTTGGTTCACCACAAGGGTGAAGAGCATACTCCCCTATCTCAAAAACTTCTCTCAAACACACGAAGCAAAATTTAATTACCCCCTTGCTTCCAAAAACCTTAAGATGGGTCAAGATTTTTTGGTTCACCTAAAGGTGAAGAAAATACTTCTCCTACCACCTCAAAATCCCTTTCACAAGGTATTAAGGTTCCTAATACAATTAGTAAATGCCACACTTGAAAGGAAATAAATCACAAACACTATAAAATTTTTTCTTTTTGCTTTTGTTTATGCTTTGGGCAGCTCTGCAAAAATGTTAGTAGCCCTCTTTGACATCTGATTTATAGCAATTTTTGTTCAAGCAAAGCACCTACAACCACAACTTGTTAGACAACTAAGGTTAGGAAAACCAAAATCTAAGTGAAAGCAATGTAAAAACCTAATCAATTTAGACTAAGAAATGTAAATTAACCCTGTTTAAATGCAGCAAAGTAAGCCAGCAAACTAAATGTGATCAAATTCAGCTGATAAAACTCAAAATCTAGCTCTCTGCTATATCAGACGATATACCTCAGACTTCACCAGTATCGCGCGACACAGTTTCCTATATCTGCGCGATATACCTCAGTTCGAGCGATATACTTTTCTATATGCGAATGATACTTTGCACGACACCAGACGATATACCTCAATACTGTCATGCAATTCTTCTGTGATGCCAAGTATCGCACTGGTATTATGAGGTATATCACGTGATATACCTAAGAAGTATCACACGATATTCTGATACAGAAAACCAAAGCACGAGAATGAAGCCGAAAATTGACAAAAATTTTGATAGAAAATGCAGAATTAAAAGGACAAAGCTAATCTACTCTGCCCCACGGTGGGTGCCAAAAATGTATGGTAGAAAAATGACCACACTTCTATGAACCATTACATGCAAGGTTGCTCAAGAATGAGGCCTCACAAAGCGGCTCATAGCTCTCTATGCATGGAGTTGCAAGGGACTATGATGTATTTGCTCTCAGCTAGAGCTACAAGATTGTGACCTTGCTAGTCAACCACACAATGAGAGATTCAAATGAGGACAAGGGCAAGAGTGCCAATATCCTCAAGAATCACTATGAAAATGGAATGCAATGCAAACTAGTCTATGGAAATGAAAATGCAATGCAACTAAGCTATGAAATGGAAAGAACAAGTGTTACAAATCTCTCCTATTAAGCTATGTGAGTTAAATCTATTGCATCAAAGGAAACTAAACTAGATACCATGAAAGCTAAAATGCAAGAACGAAAGACTAAGAACAATAAGGTTTCCAAAAGCTCCAAAGTCTCCAAGAATTCCTGTAGCATAAGATTAGTATTCAAAACATGATCTCAAAATGAAGGAGAGAGCTTTCCTTTTATAAGAAATGCAAAGGAATGGACCATTGAGATTAAGAGGCAAAAGTCTTAATCGACGGTGGAGTTTAAAAAAGGAGTGATCCATGTGCACAAGTATCCTCCAATAGGAATTGACTTTGTGTCCATGTGAGACAAAAGTGCTTTTTTTTCTTTTTGTAAAATAGGAATAATGCTTTATTTGTGCAACTTAGGACAAGAGGAAAGGTGGGGGATTTTTATTTAATTAAAAGGGGAGGAGATACTCCTTTTAATAAAGACTTAGGATAAATGATTAGCCCATAGGATAAAAATCCAATATATGATTGAAATTAAGATTTGATCAAAAAATTGATAATGTTGAAAATATTGATAAAACTGATTCAGGATTGATAAATCAAGTAAATGGGGCCCAAAGTCTAGGTGACCATTTTTGGGTGCATACACATGGTAGATGAATTAAAGAAATATTTCATATCTATCACATTTGAGCAGATTCCTAGAATGGAGAACAAGGCTGTTGATGCTATGCTAACACTATCATCTCTACTATAGCAGCCTGAACATGAGCTATGTTACGAGTGCCTAGTGGAAGCACTGTCGTTCCTTGCATATGATTCCCTTGAAACCCGCATGATCTGCACTGTTGTTGGTCATGATTCTTCTAGATACAAACACCTTTTCTCTTACCTTCAAGACCAAATCATCCCTAACACCTTCAATCACCATGATAAATGATATCCTATCTGAAATGTATCACAGTATGTCATCATAGGTAATGATCTATACAAACGGAGTCTAGATGGTACACTTCTTAGGTGTTTAGAATGTCATGAGTCTCAATGCGCATTAGAGGAATTCTATGATGGTATATGTGGATCACATTCCAATGGTTTAACACTAGCTCAAAAACTTATTAGGGCTGGCTATTATTGGCCTAAAATGGAAAAAGAGGCTATCAAATATGCTAAGAACTGTCAAAAGTGCCAAGTACATGGTAACTTAATTCATGCACTGGGAGAGATTTGATTCTCTTTACTACACAATAATCTTTTCAACAATGGACATTTGACCTAATTGGTGCTATATATCCACATTCTTCCAATGGGCATACCCATATAATTATAACTACAGATTACTTTACAAAATGGGTAGAAGCGGTTCCTTTGACTCAAGCAACTGAAATTTTTTTTTCTATGTTCATCTTGAACTACATCATATGTCAGTATGGAATTCCACATTCAATAGTCACAGATAATGGTGGCCAATTCAAGAACAAGGACATAGATTCCTTATGCTCTAAATTCAAGATAAAACAATATTGGTCATCTATTAACCATCCTCAAGGAAATGGACAAGCAGAGGCATCAAACAAGAATTTGTTAAAAATATTGTATCGAACAATTAATAAAACAAGAAGAGATTGGCATCTCATAATCAATCCAGCTCTTTGGGCCTATAGAAAAAGTATCAGAACACCCACTGGGGCTACATCATTCACTTTATTTTATGGGTCTGAAGCGGTACTACCTATTGAGGTTTAAATCCCATCACTAAGAATCAGAATGCATGGTCTAATAGCTGATGATGATTATAGAGTGTCTAGGTTGCAAGAACTTGAACTACTAGATGAGTGCAGACAAGCAACATATGATCATCTTAGAGTATATTAGAAGAGAATGTCTAGAGGCTACAAAAAGAAAGTCAGAAACAAAGATTTTTAGGTTGGCGATCTAGTCTTGAGAGAGAATCTTAAAAATCAATCACATTGAGAACGCAAGGGGAAGTTTAAACCCAACTGACTAGGTCCCTTTGTTATGACTAGTACTTTTAGCTTTGGAGCCTATCAACTCTCAATGACTAAAGGAGAACAGCTCCGAAAACTAATCAATGTTCTCCATCTGAAGAAATTCTATGCCTGAGGCATTCAATATTCAAAATTGTCCTAAAAAAATTAGAAAAAGTCTTGAAAAATGATCATCTTAGTGAAAACCTAGCAATAGGCACCTTGATGTATCGCAAAAAAATTAAAAAATGAAAAAATACAAAAAAATTGAAAAGCTAAACATACAAAAAAAGAAGAAAAAGAAAAAGTGCCTTGGTGAAAACCTGGAAACAGGCGCCTTGGTAGCAAAAATAGAATCTTTGCCAAGATGGTGAAAACCTAGCAAATGGGTGCCACTTGTATAAAATGCTCCATCTGTCAGCGCAATCTTAGGCTTTCCTAGCTTTTAGTCTTGCTTTCATTTGTACATATTTCTTGGTTTGTTTCAGCATCCTATTTTCAATAAAGTCAGTCTGAGCATCAAATCCAGCACAAGTGTTTGTATCCTATCAAAGCTGGGGGCAATCAACATCATATCCTAAAAGCCTTAGTATCTTTAGACAAGTCATATCCAATCAAGATCCTTCCAAAGTTATGCTTGAGTCAGTCAGTCAGTCTCCTCACTAGAAAAGGATTTTGCAAACACAACAAAACAACAAACTGAAAACAATCTCTGCGTCATGCTTTTATCTCCTTGTATGCTTACTGATTCACGTTGAGATTTTTGCATATTTTATTCCCTCGAGCTCTTCGATGATTTCCTTTATCGAATTTAGAGAGTGATGACTCGGGGCATAATCTTTTCTTCATTTTCTACTTTAAGTGAAAATCTAACAACTTTGGAAATTTTGGATTGAATTGGTGTCCACTATAAGTGCCTCCATCATGTATTGGATGGCCATGTGTACCTCAACCATTGATACTTGGAAAATTCAAGGAAGTTTGATCTAACTTTATCTTTTTGAGTGATTTCTCCTTCTCTATCATGAAACGCAAAATTATCCAAGGATGTGAATGATAAAGGGTCATTGCAGGTAAATTCACATGAGAATGCGAATGATCTCTCCTTTGTTTGATGTGTTTTTCCACAAGGCGTATTTAGGTCATCACAACATTTATGTTTTGATGCTTATATAAATTGCTATATCAAAATGGACATGATATTCAAGTCATCCTAGATTTTATGCCCTGGTGCTTATAACTAAATCCAACATAATAAAATAAAAATCAATATTCATATGTTCATGGTTGTCTAACTAGTGAACATTGTATTGATTTATCCGGTGTTAACTAAAAGAGAAAAGAACAACAAAAAAAATATTCAGTGATGAAGACGACCGACACATGATCAGTGACTAAGTCCTAGGTCCTAGGTTTGCATTTCATTTTGCACTTTGCATGATTGCATTTATTTCATGATTTCACAAGTCAACCTGAAAGCTTAATGATTCTCCAAAAAATACGCTAAACATGACACAAGGACCGATCTTTGTACGAAGGTTTCCTAAAACTAAACCAGCAAACAATCACCATCCTGGGTTTAAACATCCTTTTTGACAAATGACCGAGTACTTTCAATACCTACAAAATATATCATGTGTATCACTGCATTTACATTACATAGCATGATCATTTCATACATCTATTTGCATACATACATGTGCATCCATAAACATACATTTGCATTTATCTATCTATCATCTATCATTGCATTGCATAATCCATACATTTGAAAGAAATCATTGCATTACATATTCTATACATTCTACACTAATCAAAGCATTTAAAACATTTGCATCACATGATATAATCATCATCAACAAAATGACAAGTACATATGAAGTCACAACCAAAATTGATCTCATATATATATATATATATATATATATATATATATATATATATATATATATATATATATATATATATATATATATATATATATATATATATATCAAAACTTAGAATAGTCAGGGGTGCACTAATGGCACAGTGTACAAAAGAATGAGCTCATCTAAGCTATCAAAAATGATCAGTATATAGACAAAATGGAAAAAAATTAGAATACTAGGACATATCAGCTGTCGGCCTGATCCTCAACATCTAGTGCTCCTCCTCCTCTGGCAGGTGCATTTGGTGGTGGGTCAACCTATGGTGCTCTGGCTCCCTCAGAAGCATACATGTACTTAGAATATGTGGGCACTCTTTGATCAACAGGAACACTTGCATAATAGGCAGACACATAGTAAGAGGCTAAACTAGTTTGATGGACCACCTCTGCCTGTAGATGCCTCACATCAGCCTCTTGCTCTAGGTGCTATCTCTCAGACTTCTCAAGTAGATCTCCAAGTAGCACTCTATAATCTCAATCCTGGATCTGTAGCCTGAGTTGCTTGATAATCTCCTAAGGTGTCTGCCTTAATCAAGGATCTGCCTTCGATGCCACTATCTCTGCCTCCTCTATAGGCTACTCCGTACTAGCTCCTCTACGTGCCTTACAATGAAAGACCTCATCACCTAAATAAAAATCTGGAGCCTCTAGGGCATCCTCCATAGCAACATGATGATGTGCTCCCAGAACCTCCTATGTACTACCCATACTACCAAGCTGACCACTCTCACCTCTAGTATGTCTGCTTTGAAGAACTGCAAGTCTGCCTGCTATAGAACTCTGAGGGTGAGGGGTCTCATCTGTCCTGATGGCCTTGGTGGGGTCATCATAGCTCTAGGACGTGGTGGTGTAGGATGAGCAACAAGAATCTGTACCTCCCGACATCTCTGTCCTCTGCCCATAGGGGCACCTATCACATCCACTGCATCCTCCATAGTTGGAATGAGCTCTGTAGGATTTGAGAACCTATGAATGCGATGCTCTGCAATCCACACCATGTATGCATCTGTGACTCCTGCATCTAAGATCTGAGCTCTATAATCCCAGTCTCTACTGATATATCCCCGGTACTCTAAACTACACTCAACATATGATAGTCATGGCGACCATCCGAGCCCAAGCTCCCATACCAACCAAGCATAAGATGTGAAGTCCTAAGGGGCATCCTATCTGATACCATACTATCTCCATACTTGAGTAATCAAAAAATGCTCCAAAATAGTGGTAGCCCGCCCAATCAGCGCCCGACTCTGGAAGAAGTAACCAAACTATACACGGGAGGCAGGCCATGCCTCTATCTGCAAGTATGGTCTCCATGTCACCGAGGTCATGTCATTTAGAATGCATCTCAAGTACTCGGTGCATCCCATCTAGACCTATGTAATGTAGCTAGAATACCTGTATATCAGTGGCTCCTGTGGCTACCGCTCATCACCACCTACTAGTCTATAAATAGAAATATGTTCCCAGGCCTAGATCTGGAGAACAAGAACCCCATAAGCAAAATATTTTCCCTCATGATACACTATCTCATGCATCTCTGAGAACATGTGGGCTAATAAGCACTATCCCCACCCCATCTCAGCAAGACTCGCCATCAACTGCTACACCATAGGGACCCAGCCCATCAAAAGTCCACTTTGTTGTTTATCAGACATGATGATCCCTCCAATCATTCTAGCAATAATGCACTCAAGGCAGTGCGTCTATCCATATCTCTATACCAGAGTCTCCCATGAGATCTGTTGGGATAAATGCTCATCATCACCGAATACTGTCCTAAAAGCATGCAATCCAGCGTTACCCAAACCGATGTAGTCTGGGCAAGGTCCTTGGAATAGTATCTGAAGTATCCTATATACATCCTTCGACGTCATGGTGATCTCTCCGGTAGGAAGGTGGAAGGTCTGGGTCTCCGAGTGGAATCTCTCGACCAATGCTATAATCAATCTGCAGTTCACCCTAATCTCAGGCAACTGTATCAAGTACTTGAATCCACAAGTAGCTAAATGAACTCAGAGAGGATCAAGTAGTGAAACACAGAGTCTTTGGGTGGCTGGGTGAGATAGCTGCACATGTACATCAGGAAAGACAACCTACACAACATAGAAAAAGGGGACACCTATCAATAACTTGGTAAAAAATTAGGCTAAAAACATAGAAAATGAGAAATTGACAACTTCAGAAGGTGCATTAAATGCTAGGGAATTAGCCTAATAAATTAGAAAAATCAAAATTTTAACCTAAGGATGTGAACAATACTCACTATTTTCCATAAGAGTTTTTAGACTGGCATGAAAACTCGTACGAGTTATAGGTATGTCTCATACGACACTTTATGGTCATACAATACTATACAGGGTCTCGCATGACATATGAAGGACTTGACGAAATGTCATATGACACTTGGGTCCTTCTCATACGAGGTATAGTTATAACCCATATAAGTTGATATTTGGACTTGAAAACTCGTACGAGTCCTACTGGACTATTGTACGAGTTTCCATGCAGCAAAAAAATAAAAAGTTTAAAAAATCCTTAAAATGCATGAAACATGGATAAAATTAAATACAAGAGAGGCACGGAGGTCCACTTATTGGGTTGCCATACTAGCGAGGTCGCTGGTACCACCGACTACGCTCCAAATGATGAGATGACACAAGAACTTCCATTTTTTCTCAGAGGGCTCCACAAACTCACAAAAGACAAAAAATGAATAGTGATTTGAAAATGACCCTTTTGGGCCTTATATAGGTTTTAACCTAAATTTTCAAAGTGCTCCATTTTGTGTGAAAATTGCACCCCTAGCTAATTTCGATGTTGTGAACCCATTTTTGAGATCAAAATAAAAATCTGAGATCATTTACTTTGTCAAAATCATGATTTAAAATTTTCAGACCCAACACGACCGACTGCTTGCATAATCAACCTTCTAAACATCAATGAAATCTAGTTTTCACCTTAATTGATTATCTCACATCAAACTATCAAAATTTCAACTTGGTCAACCATGGTCAAACTCATGGTCAAACCTAGTCAAACTTGGTCTTCAGGACCTCCAAATGATGCAGAACATGTTTTCGGACGTCTGTAACCAATTCTCAAATCAATTAACATGCTTCTCCACTATTAAACACTGGCTTTTCTTGCCAGATTTCAATTTTCATCGCGAAGGGGGCATGGTATTGCACATCAATCAAATTTGTAAATCAAATCTTTCTTTTAGTGATCAAGACAACAACCATGTCTAGTTGTTGATTCATCAAAAGTCCTTGTCGCTTGGGGCACATCACTTGGGGCATATCAGATTCATTAAGATCCATATCAATCTGGTATCCTAATCAATCTTGCGAATTGTATCACCTCTTTGTACCCATCACTTCAATTGTGTTATTTCCTTGGTTCTTTGTAACTGAAGGGTTCAAATTTGGCATCCTTTCGATTCCTTTAGACAATCAAGTCTGGAGTCAGGACAGTCACTTCTTCATAATCATAGGTTTAGAATCAGGCATTTTGACACTTCTTCGTAATCATCGGTTTAGTGTTGATATAGTTAGCATCATCTTGATTCTTTGGTCAACCAGGACCTGAATCAAACATCTTCAAATCTTTCAAATCAGTTTCTGTCTCAGAATCGGTTAATCTTCCTGGATCAGTTTCTCCACCACATAACTAAGTCCACATTATCATAAAAAATAGATTATTCTTTGAACCACTGCGCTTCGCACAATAATTTAAAGAGGGGCAAAATGTAATACCCCAAAAATGGGCTATAGGACCATTAACCTTCTACATCAACAAATTGATCGAAATCGACATAAAAGTCCTAACCTAAGGCACATATGCACATCAATTTATCAAAACCCTAATTGATTTTATCCTAATTCTGCATTGAGGAATATTTCCTAAATATTCCTAATTTATCATAATTATCCTGATTAAATATTATTTGGCGATAAATCATATTTATCCTAAAAATTTGATTAATTAAATATTTTGAATATTTAATTAATTAGATTTAATTTTGCCACTTAATTATTTAATTAGATTTAATTATATTATTCCTAATTTATATTATTTAATTTTGACAATAAATAAAAAATCCTACAAATAATTGATTAAATTGTTATTTAATTAATTAAATCCAATTGCCAATATTTAATGATATAGTTTTGGAATAAAGTTTGATTTAATAATTGATTAACCCATAAATCAGTTATTTTATTTCAAAATTAGTTAAGTTGAGAATAAATCACTTAATTATTAAATTAATTCATATTAAATCATGCACAATCAGAAAAGCAGTCAACTTTAAATCAATTATCAATTTCAATTTGTTAACTTTCTAAACTCAACATGTGATTGTGAGTTGAAAAAGTGATCTAAACTCTATTTGGAGTCAAAAAGCTGCTTTTGCATGATTTTGCGAGTTAACTATTTCTGATTTCTTGATAACTCAAAAATCAAGCTGAGTTTATCAAGGAGTGATTTATGGCTTTCTCAATGCATCCTCAAGCCCTAGATTTCTATATAATCAAGGCTCAACCCTTCACAAAAGGTCCTTCAAGCCTTTTAGATTTTGCATCCTTGCGCCCTTCAATTTTTACATACTTGCGAACTTGGAGAATTGAGCTCTTGCGAATAGGCAATTGTGAAATTTTTCTATTTTTCAATTCATTGTTTTTCATCATTCATCATTCATAACATTATTATATTTTCATTGTCAACTCACTTTCAATTCATTTTAGATCAATTTCATATCAAGTTTTTCATCATATTACAGAAAGAATACAAAAAGATAGATTAATCTACATCCACATTTCATTGCTTTCAATCATTTTAAATCCTCCATTTAGGTATTGCATTGTCACTAGTCTCAGTCATAATCTGAGAATATCATACTCATACCCACTAGAAGGCAGTAAATCACCTGGTTATCTATATTGTTTTCATTTGTAGATTTATTGATTTACTAACCTCTAATGTTTTACTGAAGTGTTGTGTCTACAACTAGGTACAAAATTCACACACACACTTACATCCCAAAATGTACTATCACATATCCTCCATATACCAAATCCATTTTGGGCCCTTACATCTCAAAATATCACCCCCCATCTTATCCTACTCAATCTTTCATCCACCAATCCCATATCCCTAACACCCAAAATAAAAATTGCACCCCTTACATTCCCAGTTAGGATCAACAAAGGCACATCCCAAAATCTCCTATCCACCAATATCCATCCATCTCTCCATCCATCTCTCCTCCATCTCATACAACTTCTCATGATCCTTCTAGTTCTCCCCATAGAAATTTGGATGCCAACTAAAAAATGCACAAAGATAACTATCCACAATAATCTAAATATTGCCATGTCCACTCCAAAATACATGATTAAGCAAGGAAAAATCCAATGAAAAAATTCACTCCATTCTAAAGGCTACAAAGGCCCACCAAAGAAAAAGAAACAACTATGGGGATCCCAAAGAAAATAGATGAAATACATCTAAAATAAAAATCCACAATTGCATCCAAAGTTTCTAATCCACTAGTCAAGCATTTCTTTCTTTCATCTCCTAAATCTATTTTGGGTCCTTATGTTCCAAAACTACCTATCATAACTCCATCATATCTACATGTACCATCCACTTCCCATTCACTCCATCCACCCACCTCACAACATGTTCCAATATTGGTCCTGAAAACATCCCCCTATCACGATCAATTTCCATCATTCCATCCAAACACTTTCTACCACCATATCCCTCACCCCACACATATCTGCCATCACAACCATCTCATCCATGCCTTTGCATAATCTATCCATCCTAATAAGGTTGTACCAACATCTAGTAATCAGTCCAAATGAGATTTGATTACCTTTATAATGAACTCAATGCTTTAGTCCTCCATCCATCTTGTCCTTATCATTCCATCCATAATTCCCTCCAAAAAGTCAAAAAAATCCAACAAAGAAAAAAAGTCAAAAACAAAAAAATGAATTTTTTTTTTCCAATGGTGAAAACTTGGCTAATAGGTGCATTGGACAATTACAATAACAAAAACCTAGAAAACATCTTGTGTAATCCCTCCATATTGTTCCTCTTCACATTAGGGGGCATGTTCGTCCATCTACCTCTACATCCCTCCCTTCATCTCACATGCCTACCATACCTATCACATCTTAGGAATTTCACCTTCCCTATCCTCCTTTAGATCTTGGTAAAAAAGAGAGGCCACCATGTATACATGATTTTTGGCACCTTTTGACATCCATTTCCCTATCATAATTTTTATCCACCTATCTTTCATCCACCCATCATATTATCCTCCCTCATCCACCCATTATCCTAGCTTCTCTCTACCTCCCTCATCCTCTTGTTGTCCTACCTTCCTTCCTATTGTACCCCTCCTAATGCATCCTCATGCATGTGCATCTTATGCCTTGGTGGCGTATTCCTTGGAGACCTTATCACATCCATCTCCCCATCCTTATTTTAGTTACATCTCCTCATCCTCAATCCCCTCATTTCCCAATCTTTATCTCCCTTTCATCCCTTCATCCATAATCATTCTCTCCATCACTCCTTATCTATTAATTCTTACACATCCACATACCCACCATCTCCTCTGTCTCTCAAAACCTCCCTTTCATATCATTCCATCACTTGGTGTACACACTAAAATATGCACTTCTATGAACCATTACATGCAAGGTTGCTCAAGAATGAGGCCTCACAAAGCGGCTCATAGCTCTCTATGCATGGAGTTGCAAGGGACTATGATGTGTTTGCTCTCAGCTAGAGCTACAAGCTTGTGACCTTGCTAGTCAACCACACAATGAGAGATTCAAGTGAAGACAAGGGCAACAATGCCAATATCTCCAAGAATTCAATATGCAATGCAATGCAAGCTATATGATGATGCAATCTAAACTATGGAAATGAAAGTACAATGCAACTAATCTATGAAAGGAAATAGCAATGGATTATAAATCCTTCCTATTTAGACTATGTGAGATTATTCTATTGCATAAAAGGAAATCTATACTAAGAATGCCATTATCATGCAACTATGAAAGCAAATATGAACTAGATGATGCAATGAAGCAATTCTTCAATGTCTTCAAACTCCAAATGCACCTAAAACCTGCAGCATAACATTAGCATAAAACATGGTATATGCAAATGGAGGAGAGAGCTCTCCTTTTATAAGAAATGAGGTGAAATGGACCATGGAGATTAAGAGGCAAAAAGACTTAATCAGCGGTGGAGGTTGAAAGAGGAGAAATCCATGTGCACAAGTATCCTCCAATGAGAGTGAAATGTTGACTTTTGAGCCTCATGTGAGACAAAAAGTGTTTTTTCCCTTTTTATAAAATATGAATAATACTATATTTGTGCAACTTAGGATAAGAGGAAAGTGGGGGCTTTTTTATTTAATCAAAAGGGGAGGAAATATTCCTTTTAATCAAATAAAGACTTAGGATAAATGGTTAGCCCAAGGATAAAAATCCAATATATGATCGAAATTAGGATTTGATCAAGAAATTGATATTGTTGAAAATATTGATTATTGATAGAAATGATTCAGGGTTTATAAATTGAATAAATGGGGCCCAAAGTCTAGGTGACCATTTTAGGGTGCATACACTTGGTACTCCCCTTGTCATTGGTATCTATCTCTAGGACACCCTCCATGCAATACAATGCCATCTATTCATATCCCAATTCTCCTAGCCATCTACCATCACATGAAAATCCTATTCATCTCCTCCAGATATCCAAAATTGGACATCAATCAACCCATCCAATCACATCTATAGTCTTGTTCCCAAACTTGATCACAATCCAATCATCATCATTGAGATTCATCCTTCCTAATCCTTGTGTTGTTTCAGGGCATATCATTCCCTCATCCATATCACCCTCTCCACCATCATTCCATCTTGGTTTTTCAACTCAACTGGGGAAACATTGTGCACAAATTTTGCATCATCATCTTCATCCCCAAGCCCTTGTGCATCTTGTAAATTATGTCTTGTGCATAGCATTAGTCATGTATCCACCTAGACTCATTTGTACATGTGTGTCTTTAGGTCTCATCTTTGTGTCAGTCAATCCTTGTTTCACCATGGCTTTTTTCCTTATCTAGCTCATTCTTTAGCGATCATCCACTGGTCCCTTTGTGGTTCGAGTGGATTACTTGTCTCTTGTCATAGGAATCCTAGTCTAGCAATCTATCATCGGTCTTTATAGGATATATCTTTCCTCATATCAGAATAATCCAATCAATCCCCATCCATCATCCTCCTTATGGAAAAAGGTGTGTGATATAATTTTTATTTCATTAGTGCTTTTGGATATTTTCTTATCTTTTGAGCTTCCTTGTTCCACCTCCTCATGGTCACCATGATCCTTTACATCATGGTGCACTATGAATGGTGAAACTAGGGGAAAGGTCTTGATATTTTTTTGTTTGTTGAGTCAGTCCCATGCAACATCTTTGACAAGGCCTTGAGTTCCTAGTAACCTTGGCAGGTCTTAGATAGTGCTACATAAAAATAAGTGCTCCATACATGATATCTCCCATTTGGGAGGTGCCAGCTCTAGCTTCTTAAACTCTCCATCTACTCATCATTCAATCATCTTGCATGCAACCTCTCATCTATTTTGAGAGCACACCCGTGTTCTCTTCAACTTGCATGTCCTCTCGAGGGGGCATCATCATCCTCATCTCCCATAATCCTCCTAATTACTCTTTTGATTGATTGGGGTACCTTTTCCAAGTCAACCATTTTCTTTCTAGCTCTATGTTTTACTTTTCTTTGAAATGATGCTACTATGTAACACCATCTCAAAGAGGGGAAAAAATGTAGACACCTAAATTTGATTACTGACTTTAATTAAATGTATTCATCTTACTCGCATTATTGATTAAATAATCATGCATTATTTAATTGATTAATTCCACCCCATAGTTAATTAATCCAATTAATTAGCTATAGTCCAGTTGATCTAATGGCAACCCATAACCATTTAATTTTATAAAATCCCCTTCCTCTATTAATTTAAATGAATACATTTATCTATTTAAATTAATTCATAAATCATTTTCCTCCCACTTGGAATTAAATAATACATTTAATTTATTTGAGCACATGGCTCCTAACTTTTAACCACTAACCTAACCATCCTCCAACTACCTAATCCATTGTTCTAACTCAACCCAATCCATTCACTCATACTAACCTCTCTTAATTAGTTAATTAACCTTGATTAACTAATTATTCCCTCCATTCATTCTCTCTCCTCTTATCACATCCTCCTAATTCTCCCACTTGCACCCTAATCAAATCCTAATCCCACCCTAATCATTTGCATAACTTTAATAATGAGGATTAAAAAATCCTAACCCTCCTAAGTCAACCCTCATGTCACATCTCTCAAATCCCCAACCATAAGCATTTAAGGTTGACTTAAATTCTCTTACACATCCCTTATACACTCCATATCCCTCTTACATTTTTTTCCCCTCTCACATTCCCCCATTATTCCAAGCCTCTCTCCTTGTGACACTTGTCACAAGGAGAACCATTTGAGAAAGCACAATCCATGTGATCTCTCTCAAAATCATCCTAGCCACTCTTGAACTTTCCTCAAGATTGCATCCCAAACATCCCTTTCACCTCCATTTGGCCTATAAATTGAACCCTTCTCCCTTAAAAAATCATCCACCTTTCAAGTATTATTATCATGCCATTTAGCCTCCAAAATCCATAGCATAGCAATATCGTAATGTCAAAATCACTCCACACTTTGAAACTTTGATCAAAGATCTTGAGCATACATCCAAATCCTTGGAAAAATACAAAGATCAAGAGGGATTTTTGGGTGCTTTCTCTTTGGTTTTCATTATCTTATTCAAGCTTTCTTTTTGTCTTATCATAAGTGTTGTTTTTGTCTTGTTTTGTTGAATGTTTAGTTTAATTTCATATTCCCAACAATACATTTCATTGCATATAGAAGATATCTTTCTTGGTTATTCCACCAAGAGTAAGGCTTACAAGTGCTATAACAAGAGGTTGAGGAAGATAGTTGAAAGTGCTAATGTGAGAGTTGATGAATATATTATGAAACAATATAGGTATTATGCTTATGATTTAGATGATGATAATATCAATGAAAATCAAGGAACACAGACTCAATCACAAAATCCACTTCAAATTTCTCTTAGAATTCATGATGATCAAGAAGAGCCAGTTAATGTTGAAGAAGTTACTCAAGAATTAGGTATTCATCCAAATCAAAAGACTCCAAGGTATGTAAGGTTAAATCATTATGAAAATTAGATCATTATTGATAAGGATAAAGGTGCTAGAAATGAGATTTGTTTGATTTTTAAATTTGAACCTAAGGATGTAAATGAAGCATGCAAAGATGAAGGCTGGATAAAAGCTATGGAAGAGGAACTAGATCAGATTTAAAAGAAAAAAACATGAATCTTAGTTCTCACACCTAAAGATAAGAATGTGATTGATACTAAATGGGTGTTCAAAAACAAATTGAAGAAGGATGGTGAATTTGTGAGGATTAAAGCCAGACCTTTTTGCAAAGGATGTTCACAAATGGAAGGTATTTATTGTGATGAAACTTTTTCCCTTGTTGCTAGAATTGAAGCAGTAATTATGTTTCTTGCTTATGCTACAAGAAAATAATTTCAAGGTACATCAGATGGATGCTGAATTTTCATTTTTGAATAGTTATTTGGAAGAAGTGTATGTAGAGAAACTGTATGGTTTCACTTTGATAGATCAAAGCAATATGACATGCAAATTGAAGAAATATTTTTATGATTTGAAACGGGCCCCTAGAGCATGGTATGAAAGGTTGGACAAATGTATTTTGAAGCTTGGATTCAAAAAAGGTATTGCAGATTGCAATTTATATTTCAAAATTAATCAGGATAACATTTTAATTTTTGAAGTCTTTGTTGATGATATCATTTTTGGAGGCAATAAAGAATCGAGTAAAGAGTTTGCTAAGGAAATGAAAAGTGAATTTGAGATGTCTATGATAGGTGAGATAAAAAAATTTCTTGGTTTGAAAATTGTACAATCTGGAAAATGAATTTTCATTTCATAGTCTAAGTATGTGAAGGAATTGTTGAAAAAGTTTTGAATGAAAGATTCTAGACCTGTTGGAACCTCTATGGTGACTAGTTGTAAATTGACAAAAGTTGATGATACCCCTAACACAAATTAGACAAGATGTAGGTCCATGATTGGTGGCTTACTTTACTTAACAACACAAACAAGACCATACATAGTGAGTGAAATATTTATGGCAACTAGATTTCAAGCACAACCAAAGGAATCTCATGGTGTTGTAGTAAAAAAGATATTCAAATTTTTGAAAGAGATAGTTGATCATGGCTTGTGGTATCCTAAGGATGATGGTTTTACATTGTGTGCTTTTACTAATGCTAATTGGGTAGGAAATGTATATGATAGGAAAAATACAAGTTGTGGTGCATTCTTCTTAGGGAAGAGATTGATTTCATGGGTTAGTAAGAAAAAAATTGCATATCATAATCTACTACTGAGAAAAAATATGTTGTTACGGCTATGAATTTAACATAAGTGGTGTAGATGAATAAAATGTTGAAAGATATAAGGGCATGTATTTATGAGGCTATTACTATTTATTGTGATAATTTAAGTACCATTAATATCTCTAAGAATCCAGTGCTACATTCCAAAATAAAGCATATATTTTATCAAGTATCATTTATTGAGAGACAAGGTAGCTAAGAAGGAACTCAAGATGAAATATGTATCTAATAAGGAACAAATTGTATTTATATTCATGAAGCCCTTTCCGAAGGATAATTTTGAGTATCTCTGAGGTAAGCTTGAGGTGATAGCCCCTCTTGATCTAAACTGCGATGCATTGAGTTGCATCAGTACAAGGTACTTAACAGAGACAAAATTTTCCTTTGATTGATGTATGGTGGCTACTCCTTATGGGGAGTAGTGTCTAGTGGTTAGAGAGACATGTGGAAGATTATCAGATCATACTATTTGGGTATGAGATTGGTCTTGTAATGCATTGTCAAATATTTTGCAAATATGTGTGACCTTTGTCTTTAATGTCAAAGGATGAGATAAGGCATGTGAAAAAAGGGTATATGTATAGAGAAATAATTCACGTAATTTAGAGACTATTGTATGATAGAAAGAAGAGTATGTAGTTGTAAGATATAAAAATATAGAGTTCACCAAAATGTAAGATATAAAAATATATGAAGATATAGTTTTATGTCTATGTGGGTTTTTATGTTTATTTATTTGTGTGTGATGGAAAATGTTGTGGACATATAAAAATTAATAAAACATAAAAACTTATCTTAAAAGGTAGTATATTTGGAAATCATTGTTTTCTGGTGTTTGTACTCAGTTTCAAGAAATTCTACAACCGGATCTGGCCTGAAAACACATAGATAGAGAAAACCCAGAAACCTTTTATTTTTATGAAAAAGGTCGACCTTAACCTAGGTAGAAAGGTTGACCTTGACCTAGGTTGAAAGGTTGACCTTGACCCCTTTATGTCAACCTTGACCCCTTTAAGGTTGAAAGGTCGACCTTGACCCCTTTGTGTTTCTTTGACAAAAATTCTATTCACGGATGCTGAAAGTTTGTCAAAAAGGGTGTCCAAATATGCACTGTAATTCACTGTTTCGTACCTATTCCTGCAAGAAAAATGGTTTTTTTTTTTGGATGAGGGGTTTGTTTTGGTTAAAAATTGGTTTGGAATCAACCTTAAAAATGGAATTGAAATAGAGATTTCTAGCAAGTAGTAGAAGTAGATCTAATAATGAAGCTATGATATTCAATAGATATGCAATTGTATTTGAAATGTAAACAAGTATGTTGACATGAAAGCTTAGACTCAACACTAATAAATGTAAATCAAAACCTCCATGATTATATGCTTAGAATCCACATTGAAGAGAGAATGAATAGATCTTGAAGACAAACAAAGGATCTTGAAGGAAGATCACACCACCATGATGTATAGATCTAGGGTTTGAATGATAAATCTTGAAGGCTTGAACCAAATCCCTCCAAAGGCTTGAATGATTGAATCCTTAATCTTAAATGGAGAACTTGAATGCTTGAATGTAGATGATTTCTTGAATGCTTCCTTGATTGAGAGTGCTTTCTTGAGATGGAGATGGATTGCACACTTGATTGATGATTGAAAGATCCATTGAAATGAGAGAGCAAGGCTTCCTTTTATACTAGTCTAAGGCACAAACTTCTAGAGAGGCCTACATAGGAGAATTAAATTCCCATTTAAACCTTAAACCCTAGAAATGGACCTAAATTAAATATAATTTAAGAGTTTACCATTCTGAAGCCTGAAACAACCGACTTGGAAGTGGGAAATAAATCTTTCTGAAACCCGACATCTGAAAACTTTGGGATTTTGAAATTTGGACCTTGGGTCAAGGTGTAGGTCGACCTTGACCTAAAAGGTTGACCTTAACCCTAAGGTCAAGAATCTCAGAGTTACAATTCAGGATGCCAGAATTATGCAGAAAAGAAGTGGAAGATGGGGCAGAATAGGGGAAAAAGCCAGATCCAAGTCAGAGACCTATTCAAGGTGTTTGACATGACCCCAAACCACTTACTCAAAGGGCTAAACTAGTCCTAAATGGAAGTGCTTCCATTTTCTGACGCTACAGTAATACATATGGATCTATGGGGAGAGAAGTATTGTTTGGTATTGATTGTTTTTTCATAACATATGTTACCATCAATGCCAAAGGGGGAAATTGTTGGGATATTGTACAAATATGTGCTTCAAAAATTACTTTCACATATTTGAGAGATGTGTTGTTATTGATGCCAACATATTTCTTTGTTGTGAAAGTGTTGCAAAGATATTACATGAATATTCAATGAATTGATTCGATCGGAGAGGCTATCATATTTCAAATTGGTTGGTGCAAAGCTACAAAAGTGTTGAGGAATTTCTATACTTGATCTATGTCAAGTTGCAGAGGTTTGTATGATGATTTGAGACAGTTATAAGTGATTTATCTAACTCTAGTATTTTGATGTTTAGAAAGTGTTAAGGAAGAGACATTAGTACAATATTTGGACCGACGTGACAATATTTTGAGATGCGAAGGCCATGACATATTTATGACTAGAATTTGTGTTCTTGACATGATTTTTTTGTTAATTTGAGGATCATAAGCTATATTTCTAGTGTAACAGAGTGTATTGATTATTGTTCTTTACACTCTTGGCCGACATGGTTGGTGTAATGTATTGTGATGGATTGTGGCATGATTTATGGAGTTGTTGCATGTTCAAGGATGTTTATGGATCATTGCTATGTCTCAACTAGAATTCAATGGGTCACATTGTATATTGAGTTGTAATAAATTAATATTTTATAATTAGGTCCTTTGTCAACCTTTTAGAGATAAGTTGATGTAATGTATTTAAGAATGTAATCATTTGTAACTGTGAAGTACAAGATGTGTGTAAGCATGATGTATTGATGATTGTGTGAAGAGGTAAGAGTGGAATTTAAAATTGAGGCATAAACTTATTGTACTTCATTGGAGTTGTATTGGAATATTGAGGATGTTATCACCTAGTTCATAAATAGTGGATTTTTATCCACAGATTGGATTGTTGTCCAAGTTGATCTATAAGGTAGTGAGTCTTCCCTTTTTGTAATTGAACAATGAGCTCTAGGTAGTGTACCTAAATGCATGCACATTCCCTTTGTACCTTTAATAGGGAGTTATAATTTTAACAAAGTACATCATCTTTTGGGTTTGATCTCAATTGTGGTTTTTCCCTTAACAATGTTTCGACGTTAAAAATCTTGGTGTTATTGTGTTCACATTGTGTTGTAATTCTATACTTTCATGTTTATCTTTATGATCTATGGTTAAATAGTTTAAATTTTCTAAGTGGATTAAGTTAATGAGGTTAGGACACAACTAATTCACTCCCCCCCTCTTAGTTGTGTGGTGGGTCTATATTTGTATCAGCTAGACATAGGGCAAGACATTCATATCCTAGCTACGGGAAGCACCTACAAGGGTTTGAATAAAAGTAGGGAACACCTAAATTAGTAAAGAGAGTGCAACAATTTCCAACCAAGGGCATGGTATAAGACCCTATTTATCAATGGACATAAATAGTTCTTATAAGGGTCAAAACAAAAGACATCACTTCCTAAAACCCATCTTCCATAAGAGAAGGTTGTAAGTGGTCTAATTCATCCTCTATGCTAGGCTAAACAAACATAAAATAATTACACCAACATAAATAGACTGAATCAAACCTATAAAGATTTAGCATAGGACACAATGATTAATAAAAAGGAAAAAGGCACTAAATGCATAGTCCCCATGATTTATTAAGAGCCAACACACCAAGGTGAGAGAGAATGCCCCATAAAATAAATGCTATAGTATTCACCCCTGGTCAATAACCATATGGCCTCGTTCTCAGAAAAGTAAAACCTCTACAAATAATATAGAGTATTTATTCAACCTACTGCAAAGAAGTTCAATATTTGCAACCTCTTTCTCTTACAAGTTCTCAAGGTTCTATAAAAAAATCCTCAATAAGAATGATCATAGAAATGATTACAATAAGTTACAATTGATTGACATGCCAAAGAATCAGGCAGGGATCCCTTGATTTCCTATGTTGCAAGAAATTGTGTTTCCTTGATAAGCTAATCACAATGTGCTTTTCTAGCTGGGCTCAGAAGAATAAATCATGGTGGCTCTATCAAGGATGACCATGATTTCAAAGACCAATCGAAAAGCATGCTTGAGACAACTATTTAAAAAAATGTTGGATATGAGAGTCCAAACACAGGAGAATATTCCTTGAATATGTGTTGGAAAATTCCTTTAGGTGTAGGTGTCCTAAGGGACATGTGTTGTACTAGAAGAACTTGGACGAGATGTATCCTACACATAGTGGATTAAACTCCCATCGATGACATTTTTTAACCTTCATTAGAATCATTTTTATTATGAGTGTGCCCTACAAATGCACATGGCCAAAGTATGAACATGAGAGGAGTTAAGGATGAAGGTTTCGAAGGAGTCTACATTTCTAGAAACTTTTAGGGAATCTTGAACTCCTAGGAATGAACCTTATATCTTTGGCTTTGTAGGCCAAATCCATATCCACGGGGATGAAGTGTACTCACTTCAAATATCTCAAATCAATTATCTTTGGTGAGTTGTTGGTTGAACTAGAAATAATTGCAAGTAGAAGCAAAGTTAGATATTTTCTTGAAGAACAAAACCAAATATTAATCAGAAAGCATATATCAAACCAAAGGGCCCAGAGTACAAAATAAGCTATGAAAGAGAGCCACTAAAGAAAGAACAAAGAATAAAAGAATTATAAAGGTTAGCCAAAATTTTCAATTAAACATGTTCAAAAATCAAACAAACCAGATTGATAGACTCAATAGTCACAAAGAAAAGGGCACACCGAGGTTTAAGAGTAAGAGACTGCATTTGATCTTGGTTTCATAATGAAACTCTATATTTGATAACCCACAATTAATATAAAAATTGATCAAGCATTAGATTAACATGTGAAAGATGAAATCAGACAAACCATGGATTTTGTGTGTGTGCAAGGAGTTAATCCTTCCCCTTACCAAGATAATGAAATGGTTTCCACCTATCCACTAGACTATGTAGGTGATATTTTTTCCATAGTTGACCGAATATAGCCTTTCTTCCAATCAAGCGTTCATAGCCTTGACAAGGTTATCACCTTGACAATTGATAACATTTCTCTACTTCTTGTCAAGAAACCATAGCCCCAATACAAATGTTATCATATCCTGATTTTGCATTTTTTTACATATATTTTTAGTTTTATTTTCTTTAATTTCTATTTTTCCTTTTTCCTCTTTGTCTTTGATATGCACAAATGACTATGATGTCATCCTTCGAGGTTGGTTGCCAAGGTGGTAGAAAAAAATTCTTGAATTTTTCACCTAGCGAACAAGGGAAGGACATCTCATCATCATTAATACAAGTGTTAAAATAAGGAGCATTAGAAATCTAACTAGTTATCACTAATTTCATGAAATGATAGATATTAAAGCTAAATGATGAGAAAAACATGTTAGTACACATAGATATCAAAAAAAATATTTCATTCTAAATCAAGCGTAAATGCAATTACCCTTTCTCAACACCTAAGGAGTATGAATATCCTCCAACCACACTTTCAACAACCAAAAACTGGGCTTGAAGACCCAAAAATGGATAAATGGAAGCTCTTTGAAAATGAAAATAGTACTTTTACAAGTTAATGTGACATTCTCTCTATAGAACAATAAATGCATTATGCCTATGGAGGTTTTCAACTTCTCTATAAAAGGGAAATGCATTCAAAGGGTGGGATAAGGTATTTAGAAAAATTTGAGAGTCGTAAGTGTAAGATTTTGTAGTTGTAGTTCATAGATATGGATACACCTATGGGATTGACTTGCCCATTGTCTCAAGAAATTTTCCTAGGATTCACAAATGATAATAGGCTAGCCACATTAATAGGAATGAATGATAACTTGGTCCTCACTTCCCTAAAATGGGTGTTGGGTGAGGATTTTCTACATAGTGAGGGCTACTATAGGCTCAACATGGACATTTCATCTAGGTTTTTGGGTTCTCTACTTGATCTAGGAGAATCTAGGGAAATGATTAAGTTTCTCATAGTGAACATATTCAATAGAATTCACTACAAGGGGTTGGAGGATGTGTTGGACGTGGTTCGCTATGGTGTTGGGTTGCTGCTAGGAACTGACTTGAATATTTTTCTTGATATGGGGGCAGAGGTGTTGTGGGTTCTATTTGTTTTAAAATTGTTCTATAGGCCCCGTGACATGCATCATTTCTATGCATGAAATGAGGTTGATTTCCTAAAGGAATACTCAGACCCAAGTGTGGAAATGGACGAGGAGTTCTTCATAAGGGTTTTGTTCGAGAAAGCCTAGGAGTCTTCCACTGAGTCAAACAACAAGGGGACTTCTGACATGGAATAATGCTCAAATAAAGGAGGGGATGACTTGGACAAAGATGGGCCCAACTCTGGTGACGCATGACCCATGCCATTGAAAAACATTTTTCTTTCTAAAAAAAAGGTTATGATACAAAATATGTAAATGACAAAGAAAAAACTTTCCATTTTTTGCAAATTTTGAACTATAAATAGATATACCAAAGACAAATGAAAAGTATATATATTTCTCTCTTTTTATCCAAGTGTCTCTATTTGATTTCTTCTATCATTTACCATTTTAAAATTGTTCATCACTTTAAATTCTAGAAATGAACTTGTTATCTCAAGACAAGGCCAAATCCTATCTACTACCTCACCTATACTAAAATTTACTAAGAAAAGGGTTGGAAGGAAACTTGGAATTGAAAAATAACCTATAAGGTGATGCAACAAATATTTGAACAAGGACCATGTAATTAGGTTTGCATACACAAAGTATTCAACTAGAAAATATTAACATACACTATTCATAATTATATGTTTCTTGCATAAATATTTCACAAGAGGGCCATGCTTGCCTAACACCTAGAAGGAAAGAAAAATTTCACAACTAGAAAATAATTCTACAAATTTGAAACAACTCGTAACCACCAACATAAGTATAACTTTGTAAAAGGTGCTTAAAAATGAGGTAATATTACAAGGAAAATTAGATATTTCACAAGCAATAATCATCAACCTACACACAATGAACATAGAGAAATGAATAGGTAAAACACTCAACTTCTATTGATAACTGAGGTAAAATAATGGTATACATGTCCAAGTCGACTTACAAAAAAATGCAGTATCTACAAGGACTCCAAAGTCACTAAAATCAAAAAATTGTATCATAAGAAGTAACTTCAATAAACTAAAGTTTACAATATTTATGATTGTATGCACCCAAAAATGGTCGCCTAGACTTTGGGCCCCATTTATTTGATTTATCAACCCTGAATCATTTTTATCAATAATCAATATTTTCAACATTATCAATTTCTTGATCAAGTCTTAATTTCGATCATATATTGGATTTTTATCCTATGGGCTGACCATTTATCCTAAGTTTTTATTTACTTAAAAGGAATATTCCCTCCCCTTTTAATAAATAAAAAGCCCCCTTTCCTCTTATCCTAAGTTGCACAAATAAAACACTATTCTCATTTTATAAAAAAAGGAAAAAAGTACTTTTGTCTCACATGGACACAAAGTCAATTCCTATTGGAGGATACTTGTGCACACGGATTGCTCCTCTTTTAAGATCCACCGCCGATTAAGACTTTTTCCTCTTAATCTCAATGGTCCATCTCACCTCATTTCTTATAAAAGGAGAGCTCTCTCCCTCATTCTAAGTCACTCATTTTCATACTAACTCTATGCTGCAGGAATTCTTGAAGACTTTAGAGCTTTTTTTAGAGATCATTGCTATGTTACATCTTAGAGTTCCTCATTTGCTTCATAGTTTAGCTTTCATTCTTGCATAGTAGTTCATGTTTATGCTTTCATAGCTTAGATTTCACTTTCAAGCTTTAGAATAACTCATCTAGCTTAATAGGAAGGATTGTAACACATTGCTATTTCCATTTCATAGCTTAGTTTGTACTTCCATTTTCATAGCATAGCTTGCACATTTGCATTCTCATTCTTAGCTTGCATTGCATTGCATTTCCATTTGATTCTTTGGGGATATTGGCACTCTTGCCCTTGTCCTCATTCGAATCTCTCATTATATGGTTGACTAGCAAGGTCACAAGCTCAATAGCTCTAGCTGAGAGAAAATCCATAATCTTGCAACTCCATGCATAGAGAGCTATGGATTGATTTGTGAGGGCTCATCTTTGAGTTTCCTTGCATGTAAGGATCCATAGAAGTGCACTACTTTTGTGTGTGTACATTTTTGGCACCCACTGTGGGGCAGAGTAGATTAGCTTTGTCTCTTTAATTCTGCATTTTCCGTTAAAATTTTTGTCAATTTTTGGCTTCATTTTCATTCTCTGGTTTTCTGTCTCAGAATATCGCGTGATACTTCTCAAGTATATCGCGCGATATACCTCACAATACCAGTGTGACACTTTGTGTCATAGAAGAATCGCACGATGGTATTGAGGTTTATCACCTGGTGTCGTGCGAAGTATCGCCCGCATATCATGCAGTATATCGCTCGGACTGAGGTATATTGCGTGGATATAGAAAATTGTATCGCGCGATACTGGTGGAGTCTGAGGTGTATCGCCTGACACAGTAGAGAGCTAGATTTTGAGTTTTATCAACCGGATTTGATCACATTTAGTTTGCTAGCTTACTTTGCTGCATTTAAACAGAGTTAATTTACATTTCTTGTCTAAATTGATCAAGTTTTTACATTGCTTTCACGTAGATTTTGGTTTCCCTAACCCTAGTTGTCTAACAAGTTGTGATTGTAGGAGCTTTGTTTGAAAGGAAATCACTATAAATCGCATGTCAAAGAGGGCTACTAACATTTTTGCAGGGCTGCCCAAAGCATAAACAAAAACAAAAAGAATTTTTTTTAAAGTGTTTGTGATTTATTTCCTTTCAAGTGTGGCATTTACTAATTGTATTAGGAACCTTAATACCTTGTTGTAGGAATTTTGAGGTGGTAGGAGAGTATGCTCTTCACCCTTGTGGTGAAACAGAAATCTTGACCCATCTTGGGATTTTGAAAGCAAGGGGGTAATTAAATTTTGCTTGGTGTGTTTGGGAGAAGTTTTTGAGATAGGGGAGTATGCTCTTCACCCTTGTGGTGAACCAAAACCTTGAACCTCAAAAATCATCCATTCTTTGTTTAGTTTAGGATCTTTTAGCGGGCCTGCTCTTGAGCAATCAAGAGGAATGACCCAAGTGGGGACAACCTTGTCATCATTTTCCTTGGTGGCAAGTGATTCCAACTCACTATAATCTCAAGGCTATCGAGGACACAAAACCTTGGTAGACATAACACTTGTCTTCACCTGATGTGAGTAGCTCATGGGATTGCGACCATGGGGAAAGCATTGAGCAAGAATGCTTAAGGTACTCTTGAGGCCGCGAGGTTTGAGTCCTTTATGAGGAGCAAGAGGGGTGTTATGAACGAAAGCCCTTACTAAGAACCTTTAGATAGAAGCCACCTTATTTAGCCGCTTATCTTCTTAGTGCAAGGATCGATCCAAGTGGAACAATTTGGATCACCTTAAGATACTCACCATATGTGTTCCTTTGGTTGTGTCTTTGACACTTCCATGACAAAGCCAACATCTATCATGGGTAACCACTTTGTATGAGGCAAGGGGACACCAAGTTGTGGGCTAAGTTGGTAAGTATTGAGCTTTGACTTTTTAGGATAGATTTGCTTGAATTGTTTTTGATTGTGTGATACCAGTGTAAATGTTCTCAATACACAAACGATCGGTAGCATTCATAGGGTGCAATTTTATTTTTGATATCACAAGTGTTTGTCTTAGCAAGGTTGCTTTTGCCCTTGTTTCAAGTGTTTTGAGACATGTTTGATCCCTCACTGTTTGCAAACTTGCCAAAATTCTGCTGATACTGTGATTGAGATCGAAAACGTCAACCCTCAGACCAAAATTTTTGACCAAACAGACCCAAAAGCACAAATTTTACATAGTTCTGGTCGAGAGTTAAACAATTTTGCAACAGTATCGCCTGCTTTGAGAAGAAATATCGCGCGATAGTTCACCCATGATAGACTATCGCCCGACCTGCCTGGTGTTTATCACCCGGGTATAGTGAGGTCTATCACCTGGTATAGGGTGAAGTATTGCCCAGTTATAGGTGTATCACCCTATTAGCCTGGGGTATATCACCTGGGTAGTTTCTATCGTGCTTTCAATTTGGTTAGTTTTAATTGCTGTTAGTCAGGTTAGGCCTTTGAGTAGGTTTCTTACTCTATCGTTAGAGATTTGTCTTGGCTCTAAATCTCTAGTTTTTGCCCTCTAGGAATAGCATCAATTGGTTTACAAGGCCACTTTGGAAATAGTTGTCAGGATAGGAGGTTATTCTTGGTGAGAAAGCTTATCTCTAGAATTGTTAGCTACATTCTCTGAAAATTTTAGTGCTCTTATTGTCCAAATCACTTTCATTTAAATCTCAATTTCAATTATATTTTGGCCTAGTCCAACCTCCTGATTCAAAAGTGCAAGGGTAGTCACCCTTTGATTTGAAGCACCTCTTTGACAGTGTTGGTAAAGCCCCTTTCTCTATCTTTTCATTTCTCTTTGGACAATAGAGAACTTTGACTATCCTAGTTTGGTGTTGACACTTTGAGAGGTCATCTTATCATTAAGAGTCTCTTTCTTTCATGTCAGTTACAACAAGGTGCCAAGTCAATCAAGGGAAGCAACCCCCTGTTGTCTTTAGCCAGTTACCACCAGTTAAGACTCATCAACAACACAAGGGAAAAGAACCCCTTTTTGACCAATCTCGTAAAAGTGAATCTGAGGTTTGTTTTAATCCAAAAGGTAATCCTAGTGAAGTGAGCACCTCTTTAGCACCACTTTCATCTAGTACGAACATGAGTTACACTTTCACTCGACAACAAAGAGAAGCCATGAATCAAACTCTTGAGGATATCTTCCAATGGCATAGGAGAGAGTACGGTGGTTCTTCTCATGCTAGTCCACCTGGGTCACCTCCCAACAACACAAGATATTTAGATGCTCACCAGCGAGTTGAGAGACATTATAGGCAAACTCACTCAAATTTAGGGTCACAACACGAGGACCAGAACAATGAATCTAGTGACCATCACATCAATGCGGCCAACGCATTAAGGCATTCAAGACAATCTTCTCCACTTAAAGATACCTCTCGATATGCGAATACAAGGTTGAAAAGCATTGAAAGGGAGAAGCAAGCCTATTTAGATGAAGAAGCCACCAAAAAGGAGAAATTCAGACAACTAGAAGAAGAGGAATGTGCATTATTGGACATAAGCAAAAGAGCCACCCAAGAAGAAGAAGATAGGCTCTATGCACAACAACTCCAAAATCGATTCAATGGGAGGGGTGCCAATAGTGGGACCAACTCACCCCCATCTACCCCCTCACCAAGTCCTAGAAGAAGGTCAAGGATGCCCTCATGATCCCCAAGTCCTAGAGGAAGAAGGACTTCAAAATATGATCATCATAGGAGATGATCGCCTCATAGACATTCAAAGCAACCCTCCCAACAAGAACATCATGGCTCACAACATGAAGGAAGCTATACCAACTTTGATAAAATGGATTTTATGACTATGCAACAAGAACCATCCTTTCAAGCATATGTAGAAAGGTATGTGGAGCAAAACAAGGATCAGTTCCTAGAAAGTCTCATCAACAAAGGTGTTAAGGTCCCATACAATTTTGATGTGGACCGAAAGGTAAAGAAGAAAGATCCATCAACTAATGAGGTGATCAAACAACTTCAAAGGGATATAGAAAGGATGAGGGCACCTAAGAGAACCTTTAATTTGGATTCCATATGTCCCAACCCAATCGACAAGAGTGTGGTGTTGGTTGAGTTTCCTAAGAAGGTGGAGTTTCCTACCTATGACAAGTATGATGGCGTTGGTGATCCTCATGACCATGTTAGACAATTTTATATAATGAGTTTTTCTTTTCACCATGAAGACTCCTATTTAATGAGATTATTTCCAAGGAGCCTCAAGGGTCAAGCCATGGAGTGGTTTACTAACCTTACTCCTCCAGTTAAGACATTTAAAGAGCTTGTGGAAAGATTTGTTCAACATTTTGCTTATAATCCATCAAGGTCGGTCACAATGCTTGATTTGTGCAAACTCAAACAAAATCAAGGGGAACCTTTTGTCACCTTCCTACAAAGATGGAGATGCTTGTGCTCAAAATATCCAAGGACAATTCCTGAGGAGGAAAGAATAGACATCATTGTGAGCAACTTGATACCAAAATTAAGATATGAAGTAAGGGAGATCCCGTTTAATTCTTTTGATACCATGGTAGAAGTGGCCTGTTGCATAGAGGATGTCCTAAAAGAACAAGGAATTTTGGCTAAATCAGCTAATAACAACAATGGCCAAAATAACAACAATAATGGTAATAAGGACAAAAGAACTCTTATTGGAATAAGAATAAGCAGGTGGTCAATGATGGGGTTGTTGACTCATCACAACCTAAGAATGAAGGAGTTCTTAATCTCTCTCATGTAGTTCAAGCTATGAAGCTGCAAATATCTTCGGGACAACCAGAGAATAAACCCAAGTATCAAGGGAGACCTAAAAAGGAAAAGAGATAATTTACTAAACTTGGGGACTCCTATGCAGACATTTTCAAGACATTAATTGCTCACAATTTGGCACACCCTCAGGATCCTACCAAACACTGCATACCAGATCCTAAACCTCATTGGTGGGATGAGAAGGCCTTTTGTGTCTTTCACAATGGAATTGGACATGATATAGAAATTTTTTTTAGACTTAAACATCTTGTTCAAGACCTTATTGAGAGCAACAAATTACAAGTTGATGGTTTAACCACTAATGCGGATCACAAAGCTTTTAAAGAACCCTTGCCCAAATATGAGAAAGGAGAGAATTCTAACAACAAGAATGGCAAGGCTGTTATCAACTATACCTACACAAATGCTGAAAATGTTATTAACATGCTTGAAGTGGCTGATGATAATGTCAACATGATGAGAGGGAAAGATCCTTATGGATATGATGTGGATTCAACTCCTATGCCTGATGAAGGACCCATTGTGGCACTAAGAGGTCCTCACTCACGAAGGATGTCCCAACCCCTCAACGCTATCACTAGAAGCCAGTCTCAAGCTCCCATTGTTATTAGAGGTCCTAACTCTAGTAAGTCTAAGCAGCCAGTGTCAAAGGTTTTTCTTTGAAAATCTGTTGTTGGTCCTGAGTGAACACCAGCGCAGATTTCAATCTTTGAGCTTTTGGAACTATCCCCTAAGCACAAGCATGTCCTTGAGGATTCCTTGCGAATGACTAATGTCCCTAATGATATAGATGTAGATCAATTCCAGAATATGGTCAACCACTTGGCTAGCCCTCACTACCTTACATTCTCAGAGGAAGATGACAAGTCATTAAGCCACCCACACAATTTGGCCCTTCATATAGAGGTTATGATCCACAAGACCCTTGTCAGGCATGTGTTGATAGATGGGGGTGCTGGGCTTAATATTTGTTCTTTGAGCTTATTGAAGGCCTTGGGTTATTCAGAAGAAGTCATTGACACAAGAAAGAAAATAACTATCAAGGCTTATGATGAAGCAGAACGTAGTTCTAAAGGATTGGTTGTTCTTCCTATTCGAATTGGTCCTATAGAGAAAGACATTTTGTTCCAGATTGTTGATGCTGGTCCTTTGGCTTACAATATTTTATTAGGTAGGCCATGGATACATGAGATGCAAGAAGTCCTGTCTACCTATCATTAGTGTGTAAAATTCCCTTACAATGGAATAGAAGTCTGCATACCTAGAGACAGCACACTGTCAGTCAACACAATTTCAGCAGGGTCCCACATTCCTTTGAATAGGGAGGCTAACACTTTTGATACCGCATTTGAACAATGAAAGAATAAGTTCAAGACCATAGATCTTGGTATGGGGGATTACAAATTGGATTCATTTACAAAATTGCCAATTTCCCCTAGGTCTTATGGTAGACCTTCTAAAGAAATGAAGCCCTCGTCTTTGGCCATGACATTGTTCGATAAGTTTATGGAATCCTCAGTTCCGATTCAAGAAGAAAAAGAAGAGGTTGTTGTTAGAGACTAGATTTACCGAGAAGAGAAGTACCTACATAATGAGAATTTTGCACCTTCCCCTAGAACTTATGGGAGAGGGTATACATTGTTAAAGAATATGGGTTATCCAAGACAGGGCCCCCTTAGTCATAGGCTGGATGCTAGGGCTGAACCTCTTAACCATGCCCTTTTTGGATGAAGGAATAAGTCAACAATTGGCTTAGGTTTTGAAAATAAGAAACAAAAAAGTGCCCCTGTCTCAGCTGCGACAGACAGTGACAATGACTTAGACTACACCCCTAATCTCTCTAATTAGCAAGACATGTCTGATGATTGGGTGCCTTCAACAAGTCTCCTTTGGGGAGATTCGCAAGATTTGACAACTGATAGTATGAATGCTAGATCGAGAATGGAAAGTGTTGCTATCTTAGCTGCGATAGATAGTAACAATGCTAGTATTAGAGATGGGGAAACCTTTCCTAACCTTGAGGCTTCTACATCACGAGGCCCAAATAATGATTCAGAGACAGACTCACATGAGTTTGAATGGGACTCACTTTCAGATGCAACAGTTGATTTGGACATGGATGTTGTCCATGCTTATAGTACTCAACCTGATGTGACCAACGAGCCTAGTGTAGGACTGGAGGATTCGACTCCTTGAATTGCCTTATTGGATGACACTTCGCTTGATAGGACAAATCCTAACTGGGGTATCTTAGGAGAGGACTGGATGAGTCCCGATCATATGGTCACCAGAGATAACACCTTCCATATAAACAATGTTGAACCCATCATTGAACTACCCCTTGTTTCCATATAAACAATGTTGAGCCCATCATTGACCTACCCCTTGTTCACTATGACCTAATCGATTGGTCTCAGTGCCACGAAGAGCCTAGACTCCTCACTTTTCAGAATGATTATGAAATTGCCTACTATCTGAATGCTCTTGAATCAGTGGCTTCTTCCACTAGTGAACCAACAACAAGTATGACAGAGCCTAATATTAAGTACCTCAGTCTAAAAATAAAAGAAAAAGAAAAAAAGAAAAAAAGGTCTGATGGCGAAAACCACCTTGTGGTGGTATCAGAACCAAAAATAGTAAAAATAGATGACGTATCCGAGGGTGAAAACCTCTTTAAGGTGCCTAAGGATGGGGTACTTAATAACTTGCCAAGTTACTTCCAAGATAGGTCATCAGTTCTTATTGAGCCTACGCAACCAGTGAATTTGAATACAGAAGAGGCCCCCCAAATAGTGCACCTTGCTCAGTCTCTATCAGTTGAAGAAAAAGAGGCATATACAAAGTTTTTGCAAAAGAAGAAAGTCAAATTTGCTTGGACATATTCTGATATGCCAGGGCTTGACACTGATCTTATTATGCATCATCTATCTATAGCTCCAGGAATAAAACCAGTCAAACAAAAGTTGAGGAAAATGCATCCTCATATAGCTCTTCTTGTTAAGGCTGAATTAGAAAAGCTCTTATGCGTAGGATTCATTCGAGCTATCGACTATGCTGAGTGGATCTCCAATATTGTTCCCATTTCAAAACATGATGGGTCCATTCACATTTGCACAGAATTCAGAGACCTCAAAAAAGCATGCCCAAAGGATGACTTTCCACTCCCAAACATAGACATTATAGTGGATATGACGATGAGTTATGAGATATATTCCTTAATGGATGGGTTTTTCAGATATAACCAGATAAAAATAGCTCCCGAAGATCAAGAGAAAATAGCTTTCACATGTGCATGGGGAACCTATTGTTGGAATGTCATGCCATTTGGCCTAAAGAATGCAGGAGCAACATACCAGTGAGCTATGACCATAATTTTTCATGATATGATGCATAAGAACATGGAAGATTATGTGGATGATACCCTGGCTAAATCTAGAAAATGGGACACACACCTCAATGATCTGGAAGTAATTCTAGATCGCATGGCACAATTTTAGCTTAGATTGAATCCAAAAAAGTGTGCATTTGGAGTTGACTCAAGTAAACTCCTAGGATTCATAATTTCAGCAAAAGGAATAGAGGTTGATCCCGAAAAGGTCCAAGCTATATTAGATATGCCACCTCCAAGAAATATTAGTCAAATGAGAAGTCTTCAAGGACATCTTCAGTCGATCAGGAGGTTTATTTCTCAGCTTGCAGATAGAGCACAACCCTTTAATAAGACACTGCATAAGGGTGCTTCTTGTGTATGGAATGAGGAATGTCAAAAGAGCCTAGATCAATTTAAATAGTACTTGGCTAATCCTCCAATTTTGATGCCGCCTATTCCTGGGAAACCATTGATTTTATACATTTCAGCAACAAAGTCTTCCTTGGGGGCATTGTTGGCTCAATTAGATGACACTGGGAAAGAAAGGGCCATATACTATATCATTCGTACTCTAGTATCTTATGAGATCAATTATAATAACATTGAGAAGTCTTGTCTTGCAGTAGTGTTTGCTTCCCAAAAGTTGCGACACTATATGCTTGCTCATACTATACATTTGGTTGCAAAAATTGATCCTCTTAATTACTTGCTTAGTAAGGCTGCCCTCATGAGTAGGCTTGCCAAGTGGATGATGGTTTTATCTGAATTTGATATAGAGTACATTGAAAGAAAGGCCATAAAAGGGCAAGCTATTGCTGACCAATTAGCTGACTTCCCAGTTAAGGATAGTATGCCTATTCAGGTAGAATTCCCAGATGAACACATACTGTATATGACCACCCGCACTTGGAAGATGTTCTTTGATGGTTCCCACATGCAAAATGGATCAGGTGCTGGAGTATTATTTGTTTCTCCACATGGGTGCAACATTCCAAAGTCTTACAAACTTTTATTCCCATGTACAAATAATATTGCCGAATATGAAGCTTTGACCAATGGATTGAAAATGGCTATAGAATGGAACATAATAGAATTACATGTCTTTGGGGATTCACAGCTAATTATCAACCAAGTCAATGAGGAGTATCAAACCAAGGATGATAAATTGGGACCTTACAAAAAGATGGTTGAATCATTGAGACGTTACTTTACATTTGTGACATTTCAACAGATCCCTAGGACAAAGAACAAAGCTATAGATGCTATGGCCACATTAGCTTCACTCCTTCAGTTGGTACAACATGAATCAAGATTTGAATTCCTGGTGGAAGAGCTACACCATCCCATATTTGACTCATCTGAAAGCCATGCCATTTGTACCCTTGTCACACATGAATCTTCCCGATATGGTGCTATCTATTCATATCTCCGTGTTGGCATCTTCCCGGACACATTCAACCATTCTAAACACCGAAACCTTGTCCGCAATGCCTCCCGTCACACCCTTATCTCTAGTGATTTATATAGGAGGGGTTTAGATGGGACACTCCTTAGGTGCTTAGAAAAGGAGGAATCTGACCAAGCATTAGCCGACAGCCACGAGGGCATTTGTGGTGGACATTCCAACAGTCTTGCCATGGCCTGAAGGTTGCTTAGGGTAGGGTATTATTGGCCCACGATGTAGATAGATGCAGTAGCCTTTGCTAAGTCTTGTGAAAAATGTCAGAAACATGGAAACCTAATTCATGCTCCAGGTAGGGAGCTGATTCCTTCCATTTCTCATTAGCCATTTCAGCGCTGGGCCTTTGATCTAGTTGGGCAGATTCACCCCAACTCATTAGGTGGACATAAGTTCATTATTACTGCTACTGACTACTTCAAAAAATGGGTGGAAGCCGTGACACTTTCTATGGCTTCAGGGAAGACTATCTCTTTGTTCATCTTGAATCATATTATTTGCCGATTTGGAGTACCTTCTGAGATTATCACTGATAATGGAGGTCAATTCAAGAATAAGGACCTAAAGCATTTATGCAAAAAGTTTAAAATCAAGCAACATTGGTCCTCCATTTACTTTCCATAGGGAAATGGATAGGCAGAGGCTTCCAATAAAACCATCCTTAAGATTCTTCATAGGACAGTGCACAAGAATGGTAGGGATTGGCACTTATAAATCAATCCAGCACTATGGGCTTACAGAACTAGCATTTGTACACCTACAGGAGCTACTCCTTTTGCTCTTACCTATGGCGCTGAAGCAGTGTTGCCCTTAGAAGTAGAGATACCTTCGCTTAGAGTCTCACTCAAAGGATTGATAACAGATGAGGATTACCACTCCATGAGGTTACAGGAATTGGAACTTCTAGATGAGAAGCATAAGGCTTCATTTGATCATATGAGAGTGTATCAGAAGCGTATGTCCAAAGCATTCTATAAGAAGGTTCACCCTAGGGAATTTCAGATAGGTGATCTTGTTTTGAGAGAGAACCCTAAGAATCAACAGGACAAAGAACAAAAGGGAAAGTTCGAACCCAATTGGCTTGGACCATATGTTATTACAGCTGCTTTTGGTACCGGTGCATATTTACTATCAGATCCTGATGGAGAACAGCTCCCTGATCCCATCAACATTTTGCACCTAAAGAAGTTCTATCCTTGATGCCTATTTCTATTTGGGGGCATCTTTTGTATATAATTTATGATCTTGAAAAAAAATACCAAAAAAATTCATATATGATGTTGAAAAAATCCTAAAAAGCATAAAAAGTCCTGAAAAAATACAAAAAAATCAAAAAATGCAAAAAAATTCAAAAAAATAGACAAAGTGCCTTGGTGAAAACTTGGAAACAGGCGCCTTGGTAGCAAAAATCCAAACAAATGAAAAAAGAGAAAAATTGCAATAAGAAATCCAAGTGGTGAAAACTTGGAAACAGGCGCTACTTGAGGCCTTTGCATTCCTATTTGTTAGCATGCGTCCTCGACACTGAACCTTTTTCCATCATGCCTTGACCTTATTTGGCTTAGTCTAGAATTGGTCTGTGTCTTTGTCTAGGGGGCATAACTGTTAGCATAGGTCTTTTAGGTGCGTTTGTCTCTTGGGGCATTTCCTAATAGGTGTTTTTCAACACTACCCTTGCGTCAAGTGTTTCTTAACACTTATCAGATGTCTTACCCAATAGTCCAAGTGCAATATGATATTTCTCACTAAGCAGATGTGATACTTAGAGTTTGACTCTATGACCAACACACACACACTTAAACAATCGAATCGTTGAGATATGTTGACTTTATTTTTCTTTGTGTGCTGTCTATGAGGATTTCTTTGATGAGTGGTCTCTCCCTGAGAAGTTTTTGATGATGCATAGCTAGAAGACTGAGGGTATGAGAACATGTTTTCTTTCTTTATCTACTTGTGGGTATATTTTGTCGATCCTAACTATCATGACCATTTATGCTAGTCTTACTTGACACTATGGATTGACAAGGTATTATCCTTGACTATTTTGCGAGTGCATGCTTCTAGTTATCCTGACTTTCATGTGTCTTGATACAAGCATAATCTCACCATAACAAACTTAGGTGATTTCACTGCATTAGTCATCTTGACCTACATGTCTTTGATGCCTACGTGGGATTTCCACATATCTATCTGATAAAGATCATATTCATATTCACATAGTCATACTAGTGTGCATTGTATGATCTTACGACATTACCAATAATGCTCAATGATGATAATTAGATGTCTATTAGCGTTGTGACCTTGAAAGTCAACCACTTTCATAGTAGCTTACATTTTTAGGTTCATGTTAGTTTAGTTTTTGCATTTGGCATATGGAGAGAGCTCTCCTTTCTTCATCTTACGTTGACCTGTCAGTCAACTGTGCTCACCTTTCCTTCTTCTCGATCATGTCTTTCACTCCTTATCTTTTTCATCTCGAACCTGTTCCTGTTCATCACAAGGGGTTAATCATATCATCATATCTATATCACAACTGTCATTTTTAGAAACATGAGTCTATATCATACACATGATAATTCAAAATACATCTACGAGAGAGAACATACACGAGCATATACATAAACATTTTGAGCAAAATGACAAGACAATATACATAAACTAATACATCCATCACAAGTGAGACTTAAACACATGATATATCAAACATCCAGTAATCTCATATATTACTCAATGTCATGATACAATATACAATATGGGATCCCAAAATCTGGATCAATGTCTCAAGATATGTCTAAATATCTAACAACCTCAACCTAGGACTCACTACCACCCTCGTGAGGAGCTCGTGGTGGTGGAGGAGGCATGGCTCTCCTATCAAGTACTATATCTGATGCCCCTACCCTCTGAGAGTATGATGTGCTCTCTAATCCTCTAGAAAAGCCTAAAGATAGAGTCCGTGATAGTATGCTGCTCTCACCGTCTCCCGTCGGATCTCAAAAGCATCTACATATGCCACCGCCTTGCGACACACTATCTTTGCCCTGAGATCGGCTCTTTGCTGATCTCTCTCCACCCTCAGATCTACTAGCTACTGATCCCTCACTGCTATCGTGACCCTCAACTGTTGAATCTCTGCCTCCAGAGTCTAAATGTGAGCCCTCAAACCATCCCCTGCAGCTGGATCTACTTGTACCTATGGTGGTACCTGTCCCCGTGCTGGCTCCTGAGAAGGCCTCTGTACCTCCTCACTCCCCGAGCCCTGACCTCGTGGCCATTTTCGACCACCAGCTCTAGATCCCTCCCCCACCTCTCTGGCCTGGCCTCCTCCTCTGCCCTCATCATCGTCTCCGTCTCCTCCTCCCGGGGCAACTTGTGCTGCATCTGGTATGGTAAACTAAGGGAATGGCACCCTGTGTCTCTCAGCCCTGTATGCTGCATCTGCTCTCGCATCCGCCATGTCTGGGAGATACTCCCAAGGCTCCCTCTTGATAGCAGCTATGTCCTGCACTGCCTACTGGTAATCTAGCATCGGTAGCCACCCATGACCCTCCTCATCTCGGGCCCGTGCATATGTGGTCATCTCCATGGAAACTCATTGCTGGTGCCCAAACTGCCTCCAAACCTGAGTGATGTAGAATCTCTCAACAATATCTGAGTATTGACCTACCAGTGGTCGAGTACACAACATATAACTCAACTCATCCTCTGCATCACTCCATCCCTCGACCTCCCTGTATGGCCTCCATGTGATGGAGGTCATCTCATCTAGAACCCGTCGATAGTATGTCACATCCCCAGTATGGGCATGTGATATGAAACTTGCATACCTATATATATATGGGTACCTCCGCTCCCTAGGCTGGACTCTGGGGCATATCACAGCAATATGCTCCCAAGCCCACACCTGTGCCAGGATGGCACCGCACGCCCATGTCCGACCATCCCTTTAGATGATCTCATGCAGCTCGTGATACATCTCCGCTAGTATGGCCGGACCCCATGCCATGCGCTGAGGTCTGCCTACCGAGTCTATCAGTAGCCTGGCCCATCCGAGCGGGAATCCCTTCTGACTACGATCAGTCATTAGGATCTATGAAATGATAAATGGCACAATACATGGCACCAAAAAATTTCTACCAAAATCATTTAGTAGCCGCTCCCAGCTAACTTGACGATCAAGGATAGTCACATCCTGGAACATCTCTTGGATCATCCGTCACCCCTCAGTCACATCTTGATCATAGTATACCTATGCCATCACACAAATCATGTTAGTTTTCATCATATGGAAACATTACACTTACACAATTATATCTAAAAACATGATTATACTTATAGGCTCACCGTGGCATGGTACCCGTAGTATCCTGTAAACATCTTCTAGTGTGATCGATGCCTCTCCAGTAGGCAGGTGGAAGGTGTTGTGCTCACTATGCCATCTCTCGGCAAGAGTAGTCAACAACCCATGATCGGCCCTGATATATGGGAATCTCAACAAATATCTGAATCCCATCGCTCTGATGTCAGCATTGCCTGGATTATCTAAATCTCGGACAAACCTCAACCCGGTCACCTTCGGCGCTCTAATGATCAATGCCAAAAAGACCTCTTGCAAAACCATTAAACCAAGCCAGTTGTTAGACCATATTATGATGGATGTCTAAAAATTAATATCACACATTTTTAAACACGTAAAATTGTCTAGACCCATGTCATTTTTGCTCACAAATACTTAAAATTTCAAATTTTTCCCTTGGGCGATACTGCTTTTTGGAACAAGTATCGCGCGATACTTCTCTTTATAGTAGTGCGATATACCTTTGGGTGTGTGATACTTCACCCAGTATCGTGCGATAGTTCACCCAGTATCATGCGATATTGGTGTCTATACTCATGCGATACTTTGGGGACCCGCGAAGTATCGCTCGATATTTCTCCCCAAAGGGCGCGATACTTTTAAAGTATCGCGTGATATTTCACCTAAAACTAACAATTTGAAAATTTAACAATTTAAAAATGTGCTCAACATCTATTAAATGACTCAAAAAATGCACGTTTTCTAAAAACGTACCGGTGCAGGATAGTGTGGTGGCCGGTTGTGCAATTGGGCGCGCTCGAATCAGTGCCTGTGGATGGGAACCACTGCTTGCTAGGCCATTCTCTCTCTCTAAGCTCTCAAAATTCTCAAATCAATCCAAGTAAAATGATTTTGAAAATGACATTTTTGACCCCTTTTATAGCATTTTGACTTTTTGACCAATTTTCAAAACACCTCAGAATTGCGCAAAAAATTGCACCCCTAGCTAATTTTGACGTCCTGGATCCATTTTTGGACTTGAAATCAAAATCTGAGGTCATCTTGATAGTCAAAATTGCATTCCAAATTTTCCCCTTCTTCTGAGCAATTGACTGACTTTTTGAGGCATAATTTGATTTTCGATAGACTTTCTCCCTTCCATGTCTCTCAAATTTTCTACTCTTTCATTCACTCTATTTCTAGTCTTCTATTTTCTATTCTTCTACTTCATCACTGGGGCATGTTTTATTGCCTAATGGTTAACCTATTGACCCTTACCTTCGATTGTGATTTTATTATGATTTGATCAACCTTATCGATTTGCTATCTCTCCTCTGCCTGATTTTGATTTCGATTCTGAGGGGGCAGTATCTATGGGATTGTCATCCCCAATTCTCTTGATTCTCTTGATTCAGACATCTTTTGTGAGCTTTTGCTCAAATTTGAGATTCTTATCTCTTACTTTGAATGTGATCCCGAATCGACCTCATGTTCAAAGGCCTTTGTTTATGCTTTGTCCGGATATGATCCCAAATCAACCTCATATCTGAGTTGTTTTGTGATCCCAAATCGATCTCACATTGCAACTTCATTCTTTGACTACATGTGTTCCTAAATCGATCACACATTAGTCAAAGAGGGGCAAATGTATGCACCCAAAAATGGTCGCCTAGACTTTGGGCCCCATTTATTTGATTTATCAACCCTGAATCATTTTTATCAATAATCAATATTTTCAACATTATCAATTTCTTGATCAAGTCTTAATTTCGATCATATATTGGATTTTTATCCTATGGGCTGACCATTTATCCTAAGTTTTTATTTACTTAAAAGGAATATTCCCTCCCCTTTTAATAAATAAAAAAGCCCCCTTTTCTCTTATCCTAAGTTGCACAAATAAAACACTATTCTCATTTTATAAAAAAAGGAAAAAAACACTTTTGTCTCACATGGACACAAAGTCAATTCTTATTGGAGGATACTTGTGCATACAGATTGCTCCTCTTTTAAGCTCCACCGCCGATTAAGACTTTTGCCTCTTAATCTCAATGGTCCATCTCACCTCATTTCTTATAAAAGGAGAGCTCTCTCCCTCATTCTAAGTCACTCGTTTTCATACTAACTCTATGCTGCAGGAATTCTTGAAGACTTTGGAGCTTTTTTTAGAGATCATTGTTATGTTACATCTTAGAGTTCCTCATTTGCTTCATAGTTTAGCTTTCATTCTTGCATAGTAGTTCATGTTTATGCTTTCATAGCTTAGATTTCACTTTCAAGCTTTAGAATAACTCATCTAGCTTAATAGGAAGGATTGTAACACATTGCTATTTCCATTTCATAGCTTAGTTTGTACTTCCATTTTCATAGCATAGCTTGCACATTTGCATTCTCATTCTTAGCTTGCATTGCATTGCATTCCGATTTGATTCTTTGGGGATATTGGCACTCTTACCCTTGTCCTCATTCGAATCTCTCATTGTATGGTTGACTAGCAAGGTCACAAGCTCAATAGCTCTAGCTGAGAGCAAATCCATAATCTTGCAACTCCATGCATAGAGAGCTATGGATCGATTAGTGAGGGCTCATCTTTGAGTTTCCTTGCATGTGAGGATCCATAGAAGTGCACTACTTTTGTGTGTGTACAATAATTTTTCAAAAGCAATTGCATAAGAATAGGACCTTAAACTCTTTGGTCGGATGTAACAAAAAACCTTACTTTTTAGGCCCTTAAAAAGCTCCAAAAGAAATCCAATATGAAGAAAAAGTCAGTCCATCTCATCTCCAACCATAAAGGCTCCTTAAAAAGTTCAAAAAGCCTCCAAACTTGGTCAAACAACTCCTAAATCTCCTCCACTTATTTGATAATTTCTCCCAACCTCCCTATTTAATTGGTCTTCTTATAAAATCTCTTCTTATCCTTTATTGACTTGGAAAAAAACACATATGTTATCTAAAATTTGCATTTATAAATTTAATATCCTTTAAGTGGTTTGTATTGATCACCCACTTAATGAATATTAAATATATTTTATTATTATTGCAAAATAGAAAATCGATATCTAATAATACTTTTTAAGCAAAAAAAACTCATTACCTAATAAATATTAAACTCAAATAATATCTATTAAGTAATAATTTGTAATTACTTAATAAATATTATTAGATATTTATTATTTCCTAAATCCCCAAGATATATTAAATGATTTTATCAAAAATCACTTCACGCAAGAAAAGATTTTACATAGAGGAAAATTAGGGCTCGAACCCTAAATCTAACTTTGATTTCATTTTCACATTTTGTCTTTGGAATAACTCTACTGAAGAGCCGCCAAGTCTAGGGTTTGGAGGAAAGATTTAGAAGATTTTGCAGTCTTGTTTTGTAGTTGCAACTCATCCTCTATAGGTGTGATATGATTCTATGGAAAGCCAAAAAATTTCTGCCCCATTTTTACAAAACAAACTATATCCGTGTCTATATTTATTCCTTGAAGCTTTCAGTTTCTCTGTGTAAGATTCTTTTGGAATATTTGCATTATTATCTCTAAGATTCCTTTAAAAATATCATCTTTCCCTTGACCTAGGTATATGTCATGATTCCTGAAATATATCTTTTAATCACCATACTCTATTTTTTTCCTGATTTAATGGTAGACTTTTGTATCCTAGAATAAAATGCACATAAGGATTTTTAACCCATTGCTAGATCTAGCTTGGATTCTAGATTTTGTATTTTTGAAACCCATTCTTCCTTCTAATAGACTACAATTGAGCTATAATCTCATGATCTTGAAGAAAAACAAAAAATATTTCCTTCTTTGATAGCCTAGATTAGATTGAATAGACTCCTTTGTTGTAGCCACACTATGGTGGGAATGGTGGGTTTGTTTATTGCTGGAAACTAGAATTTATTCTCTAAACCTATAAGAATAAGAGTTTTAACATAATATTTGTGACACTATCATTTATTCTCTTGATATTTTAATGTCAGATTCATTTGAGGCATTTGATGGTTGCCATTCAAATTTGTTGTCATTTTTAACAATGATATTGTTGAAAAATTATATAATCTTGTTCTTCATTACTATACATCTGCTCTCTATTCTATCCTATGATCTATCTAAAGGAGTCCATGAGTACTTTGCAACTGTTTCCTTAGTATTTGTTTTTATCAACATTATTATTTTTACTCACAACAATGTTGCCCTTAATTAATGATCCTACTCTTGCTTGATCTGTAACCTCACTATGTTTTCTTAAATTGATAATGCATCACTCCATGCACTTGATCTCTTGAATTACCTATGCACATTGTCTTCATTCAAAATAATGATACCAGATTTTATTGGCATTACTTGAAGGCATATTTGTTGTCCCTTAATACCTCTGTATCAGTAATTTAATTCTTATTCTTGTAGACTGCTCTCTATGACAGTCAAAAATTTATACATTAAATACTAAGAGGATTTTATTGTAGCTTCTTTTCCTTTGACCTTTCATGCATAATATCATTATGTGGTTGTCTTTGAATCATAGAATTTGCATGACTTATTTGTTATTTTTGTTATAATTATAATGATTGTTCTTAGGTCATGAATGATGCTACTTTTCTTGTAGCTGACCCTGTCACTTAAGTTATGGATGATGTCTTTCACCTTCCTTAATGACATTATTTCACCATAATTCTACTCTCTCCATGTTACTTTCATGCCACCTTTTATTATTTTTATCTAAAAATATTCTTTGCATTAGCTAATTTAGTTTTTAATAATTAATCATTGTACTATTATGGAATAAGATGCATGTCTACTAACCTTTTTAATATACGGACATGTGATTTGATGCTTCCTTGAACAACATTATCCCATCTTGTCATTTCATATTCATTAGAATTCTCTTTCTCTGATCCTTGATTTGTCCTTAAAGATTTGCTTGTCCCATGCATACACCATGATTTATCTTGTTGCTATCTTCATTGACTCTACTAGTCATTCCCTGCATTGTAAAGAGACCTTTATATCAATATAAACTCTTTTCTCATTGACTGTACTTTTCCAGTTCACATTCATTGGCACCCCTGCTCTATGCATGATTTGATATATTTTATGGCCTTATGAAACTACTTTCTGTAACTGTTGTTAATGAATTAGTTCTATTTTTACTTATTAGTCTTTGTGACATCATGTCTATCCGACTTTTATAATTATGATAGTTAGATCTACATTCCTATGGCTACTTTCTGATAAATTGCATTTGATTATCTTCCACTCTTTCAAATATGTTATTATATCATGCCCTAGAAAGTGAATTTAGAGCTGCATGCTTATTATTTATTAGCATGATGGTCTCAACCCTTGTGGGAGCCTATTTAACCCCACATGTTGACAAATAATAACTGTGTACCTACTTTGCACATCAACAAATTTGTAAGAGAATAAATGCATATTAGATGTGTATGAGACTTGGATGCTTTCCTAGATATCTAAAGTATTCAATACTTGTTCAATGTACATAGAAATCATCTTATATAGGCATAGGTGCAATGCACATGTAATATTTGAGGCTTGTCATTTCTTAGATATTTTGATCTAACATTATTGTATCATTCAAATGCAAGAACTCTAGGAGCAAGCTAGAGCTGTGGGAGACACAAGCGACCTGAAGCAAGGCAACATAGTGAAGTAACACAGTGAACCATTCATTCAGGAAATTACTGGTCCCATCCCTTATTTGTGCATTTATTCACTTTACCTATCCATGCATATGTTGTTCTTTATTTACATTGGATAAGTCAGTCTCATGACTTGTGTGAGACAAGTGTACCTTTTATGATTAACACAATTATCTTTCATACAAAAACTTAATTTTTGTTTACATGTTGTCACACATTTGAGTAATTGCATGAAACTATTAGATAATTTTATACTTTTTTTATGCACTTTAATTTATGTACCTTTTCTTTTCTTCAATTTAAAATCAATATGCACTACGTGAATGAGCTATAGTGAAATTTAGGTAACAAAACTTTAATACTTGGTTGTAAAGTAATGAAATATCATAACCAGGGACCTTGACATTGTATAAAAAATGATGGTAGGTCAAGAAAAACCTTTTGGGGAACACAAGTTAAAATGGGGAAAATTTGTTGCATCGACACACTTGCTCTTAACAAACAAAAAGGGGTTAGTGCACAACATAAATAAAATCACCATTTAAAAGTAAAAGAATGCTTGATATGTGATGATGATAATCGTTAGAAATATGCTGCAGACTAACAACTATGAATGAGACACGTGAAACATGTCACCTTTCATAGTATCACTTATTGAAAGGAAACTAACCTAACCTAATAGTTAAATTTTTTACAAGAACCCATTTATTGGATCTGAGAAATAGCTACCCTGGCACCCTTGCTTTTTCTTTGTAATTAACGACTCTAGAGAATTTGACAAATGAAAGGTAACATGGGTATTACCGTTCTTAAGTGTGATACATCAGAGATGATGACATAATGAACATTCTATTTTGGGCATTTTCTGTGACATCACATGAGACAATGTTTCAAAATCTTTGAAAAGTTTCTTTTCATGCTTTGACATGAGCATGACTTGGTCAGAATGATAAGTAGACAGTTCTGAATTATACAGGATTGGGAACCTGCAAGTCTTTCAAAGTGAGTTGCAATAGGGGATGTGTTTTCACTTTCTTTGACCTCAAAAAATGGTGATTTTTGGGAAAGTTTGTTTTGGTGGGCATTGATTTGTGATTGTTTGAAGGCTTGAATTTTGAAGGTTGGTTTGGATCCTTCTTGGCTTCAAATTTTTAGACATTGGTTGAGGTAGGGTTTGCAACCCTCATATTTTGCAAATCCTTCTTGTGAAAAGATTGTATATGTAGTGTTTGGGATTGCTATGTGATTGATTTGAAATTGGCTTTTGTTTTAATGTTGGGTTTGTTGTTGTGAAAATTGGATTGAATTGATGTTAGATTGATATGGTACTTCATTTTGGGTGTTTTGAAAATCATAGAATAAATCTTAATAAAATATATATCTTTTTCTCAATATATTGCAAAAGATTATTTTTAGGAATTGCATGTAAATTGGAAATCAATAGATGTTAGTTTTTGTCAAAAAAAACCTAGGTTCTATTGAAGAAAATCGATTTGTAAATTACATGTTTTCTCATGTTTAAATGTATGAGAGTTTGATTTTAATCTATTATTTAATTTTGTTTAAAAATAAAACTAAAAATTTATTGCTGCTCTGTTCTAGAAATTTGTTTGGTATATTTTCTTTATTTAAAAATATTTTTTTTAAATGTAAAAGAATTTTTTTTTTTAAATATATGTTACGTGGGGGGCGAGGGTTTCACCCCCCAACCCCCCCCCCCCCCCCCTGACAACCTAAGGGAGTTGTCGGCGGCAACTGCAGCTGCCCATGACAGTCAAGGTTATCGTGGCAGCTACGATTGCTCACGACAGTCAAGACTGTCACATGACAGCTTGGCTGTCGTGGTAGCTTAGACTACCCACAACAATCAAGACTGTCATGAGGGGCAACCATGGGGTGGGGTCGAGACTCCCCCCCCCCATGTAGATTTTTTATTTATAAATTTTTTTAAATTTATTTAGTTAAATTAAATTTATTATTAATTTAAATTTTAAATTAGCTTAATTTAATTTCTTTTAAAAGTAGTTCAATTAATATTTAAGTTAGTTATTTTAAATTGTATTTAATATTTAATATTAATATTTAATAATTGAAATTTCTTTGATTAAATAATTAGCCAATTTTATGGATATGTATTTGGTTATTTAAAATATTAGTTTTATAGTCTTATGAGTAGATGATTTATCACATGTGGGAGTGAATTATTTTGGGGATTGTAATTATTTTAACCTTACTAGTTTATTTTATTTGTTGGGGTTTTAAAGTCAACTTATGAGTAATATACACCAGAGGTTTTGGGACTTTGAGATTATTTGTCTTGATGCCTTTATACGCATGTTAGATATTAGTTTTGATTCGATCTTCTTTATCCAACCCCATCCATTGGAATTTTCTTGTTTGTTATGAACACTTGGAAGGTGTAGGCATTCTGTATGTATATATTTTGATGTTAAGATAATGTTCTTGATCACTCTACTCAACCTGGTCATGTGTTGAAGTTGGTGATTTATGTGAGCACTTCGAGGGTGTATTTATGATGTCATGATGTGTTGTAAGAATTAGAAATTGACCTTTATACCTTTCTGGAACCTATGTATTTATTTACAATTGTGAGCCTAGGGGAGGTTAAATAGGAGTATTTTAGGGGAGTGGCTTACAATAGGGGTGTGGGGCTCAAAGAGGCCAATACAAGGGTAACCTATCATAAGTTGATTAATAAGTGATAACCTAATAATAAAATTTGGAGATAACATTAAATACAAGATTGATCATTGATGCCTCACCCATGCGTTGAGTGCTTGTATAGGCTAAGAATGGGAATGAGATGATACCTAGAGAGTAGGTATGATTAGAATTCCTCGTCTTCATGAGAGGGTATTCTGGTTCTGCATGGGTCATGTTGGGGGTTCGGGGTCCAGAGCGACCAGTCCAAGGTAACTCAACTCGATAAATGCTTGAGGGTCTTGGGTCTAGAGAGACCAGTCTAGAGTAACTCAAGTAGTTGTCCATGTGATGACACTCCCATAGTATGTAGCCTAAGTCTCCTCCATAGTTTTTGCATTGGCCTCGGGTGGTGTATCTTTGTTGTCTCATTATTACCTAGTGGTTTATTTTTTATTATTTGGTAATTGTATACGTGTTCTATATTATGGTATTTGGATTTTTGGAATGTGTTGGTTATTTGATGTTTATTTATCTTTAGTTGGTGGTACCCTTGAGTTAGAAATCCTTCAGGACCTTTTCTTAGTTATCTTTGATTGATTTTTTATCTGAGTGGGATTTTTTGTTATCTCCTCAACATGGTGGGGGTGGACCCTTGGTTCCACGAGGTCGGGTGGTAGTGTTATCTTTTACCATTTGAGATTCTAACATTCCTGTAGCGGTGTTGGATGATGCTTGTATCTATTACCTTCTTCTTTTCTACATTGGAGGCTTGTTCATTCATATCTTGTGATGTTCATGATTATATCTTGTATCAGTGCTTTAGAGTTGCAGATATTGTATTTGATTAATTGTGGCATACCTTACGAGTTGTGTAGAGGATGTTGTATCATTGTGTATACCTTATGCTATTGGATGTACTTTTTATTCATATGAGTTAGTTGTAATTATTTTTAATCCAAATATTTATTTTTGTTATATGTAATTCTACGTCATGGGACCCTTGGGGATTGTTAACTGTAATTGAGTTGTGCATATGTACTTGTTTGTATCTTATGGTTGAATTTATTCCATATTTTTATCATCATTGTTTGTAAACTCTTAAGAAAAAAATATTTTGTAAACATAATGACTTGTATTAGGTTAAATTCTCCTAGGTTCCCTAGCAGGGCATTACACTTGGTACTAGAGCCCGAGTTTCTACACTAGGAACTTTGGGAAGTTGTGTGCCCATTAGATGTCTAAACTATCAAAACTTGAAACCAAACTTAGACATATAACACTCTGTATTCAAAACTATTATGACTATGCATCATGTGTTTATTCTCTTGACTGGTTTTGTGATATTCTTCTTCTTTTGGATGTTGTAGGGAAGATGGTCACCGAGACTAGATCTTTTGCTAGAGGCCGTAGTGGAGGCCGTGGTAGAGGATGTGGAAGGAGTAGGATTCATAGTTCTCCTACAAGTTATAGAGCTAAGAGTGTGCATGAGGATAGTGATGAGCAACATGGTGATTCTAGAGAACTTGATACTAGGTAGATACTTCAGGCTATTATGAAGCGTCTACCTATCCATAATAGGTCAGAGTTAGAAGAATCACATCATTCTCAAAATGAGGAGAGACAAAGATCTAGGAGCCCTAGGAGGAAGGAAACTATAGTTGGCCACAAGAACACTAAGTCTAGCCAGATGAGATACCTCCTTAGATCACAACCTCCTCCCTTTAATGGTTTGGGTATTGGTTTTGAGGCAGAGACATAGCTTATTGCATTGGATCATTATTTTGCTATGCAACAATTTGATACAAATGTCAAGGTGAGGTGTGCCATCATGCACCTCGAAGGTTTTGTGACTTCTTGGTGGAAGATTGAGGAGAAAAAGTTAGGGCTTAGCATGGACATTGTCACTTGGGAGTCATTTCTTGAGAACTTATAAGAGCGCTTTTTATTTGAGCAATGGAAAAAAAACATGCAGATGAGTTCCACAATCTATGAAAATTGAATTTGAGTATTTAGGAGTATGAGAATCATTTCTTAGAGCTCAAGCCATATGCAAATTATGATGATAAGTCACCACTAATGGTGCAACATTTCATTAGAGGACTTAATAGTCACATCGTTGGGGGTGTTATAGTTTTCGAACCTAAGAATCTTAGGGACACGGTCATTAAGGCCACATTGATTGAGGGGAACTTGGCTAGAGGTCACAGTGGGAAGATTGGTATTCAGTATGGGGGTCCTTCTTCAGGGCCTAAGGGAAATCAGACTCAGGGTGCAGAGAACTCTAAGAATCCTTCTACCTTTCTGAAAGATAATCAGAATCAGCAGAATAAGAAGTTATTCCATGGTAATAGTGGTGGTTCTCAATCAAGGAACTATCACAACTGACAGCATAGTATGTGCAATCAGAATGATCAGCCAACTCAGAGTTCTCATCCAAATTTTAGTGGAGGTAGTTTCCAGCAGTCTAGTGTACTTGTAGTTGGGAGAGGTGGTAGTAGAGGCGGTTGTTATTCTTGTGGGCAACATGGACACATTGTTGTCAATTGTCCTAATCAATCGACACAATTTTCAGGACAGAGGTCTGCAACTTCTGAGCCCACAGTTGGGGATGCTGATAGGTCCCACAAGGTGTTGGCAACAGGGAATGAGCTGCAGGGTTCGTTCCATGGAGCAGGAAAGGGTCCAATGAGATCTGCATGTTGAGTCTTTTATGACTTAATAGGGCACATCGAGTTTTGAGATTTATATCTCTATTTTTTTGTAGGCTTCCAGGAGTAAGCCTAATTTTAGAGGAGGTGGATGTAATACCCCTCCCATAGTTTTATTTTCAGTTTTATCGCCAAACTCTTTTAGGCCATGTTCATGTGTGTGTTATTTATTTCAAGGATTTTGAAATTTATGAATGTATGACATTTTATTGAATAATCATGAATTAGATGCTTTTGAATTATTTTTATGTTGATTAAATGCAAATGATGATGTTATTTATATGTGATGGTTATTTCATTTTGATGATTCGTATGTTAGGATATCATGAATGCGTATGGTTTTATTGACCCCATACTTGCATGTGTATGGTCGATGTGTATGTTTTATATTTTTGTTGGAGGTTCTTTATGTGGTCGAGGGATAGAGTCGTAGTTACTTGCTTGCGAGATCCACACGGTCGACCGATCCTTGCCATTGCTTGTTTATATTTATACTTGTATGTACATGCTTGTCTTTTATGCAAGTTTGCAAATACTAGGCATCGACTTCCCTGAATTTCTAGGATGAGCATGCCCTATTGCAAAATCTCAATGGTAAGAGAGAGGAGATAACATACAAATCCAAATCCCAACCCTAGCCATTGATTGTCCTAAATATTGGGCAAGTATATATTTCTACCCATCTGAATTTGTGAACCCTTCCTTCATGTTTGTTTGATATAGAGTTAGTCATTTTTTGAGTTTTGGGAGTCAAGTGGATTTATTTTTGTGAATTATTTAATTTAATTAATTTAGGAGTAATTTTGAGATTTGATTATTTATATTTTATGAATGTGGAAATATTAGTTATAGAGCATATTTAATTATTAAGGGTAATTAGATACCTTTGTTAATTAAATGATTAAGTTAAAAGATTTAAATTTGGGATTAAAAGGTTTAATTAATTATTAAATACTAATATAAATTAAAGGGCATAGTTGATTTATTTAATAATTGATTTATTAGTTTGCATAGTTAATTTGTGCTAAAATATTTATTGTTTAATTAAATAGTTATATGCAATTTAAGTTGCACATTTGGTTTAAGTGAAATTGAAATTATAATTAAAGTTAAAAGTTGAGTTAGAATTTTATTTAAAAAGTGCATTATTTATTTTTGAGTTATGTTATCATGCAACTAGAGAGAGAGAGTTGAGTTCTACTTTAGAGTTTTCATGTTTTAGAAACCGTAGGAGGGATAGGTTTTCTTTATGTAGGGATTTTGGGTATTTTTGTCATTACGTCTATCAGGTTTTGGAGGAGCTTTGGAAGAATTGCAAGATTTTTGGGAAAGCTTGTTTTGGTGGGCATTGATTTGTGATTGTTTGAAAGCTTGGATTTTGAAGGTTGGTTTGGATCCTTCTTGGCTTCAAATTTTCAGATGTTGGTTGAGGTGGGGTTTGAAACCCTCGTATTTTGTAAATCTTTCTTTTGAAGATTGTATACTTCGTGTCTGGGATTGCTATGTGATTGATTTAAAATTGGCTTCTACTTTAATGTTGGGTTTGTTGTTGTGAAAATTAGATTGAATTGATGTTAGATTGATATGGTATTTCATTTTGGGTGTTTTGAAAACCCTAGAATAAATCTTAATAAAATTTATATCTTTTTCTCAATATGTTGCAAAAGATTGTTTTTAGGAATTGCATGTAAAATTGGAAATCAATAGATGTTAGTTTTTGTCAAAAAAAAACCTAGGTTCTATTGAAAAAAATTGATTTGTAAATTATATGTTTTCACATGTTTAAATGTATGAGTTTGATTTTAATCTATTATTTATTTTTGTTTTAAAAATAAAATAAAATTTTATTGCTGCTCTGTTCCAAAAATTTGTCTGGTATATTTTCTTTATTTAAAAAGAATTTTTTTATTAAGAAAATGTAAAAGATTTTTTTTTAAATATATGTTACATGGGAGGCGGGGATCTCACCCCCAACCCCCCCGGCAGGCCAAGGGAGCTGCTGGCGGCAATAGTGGCTACCATGGCAGCTGCAGCTACCCATGACAATCAAGGTTGTCATGGTAGCTACGACAACTCATGGCAATCAAGACTGCCACATGGTAGCTTGGCTGTTGTGGCAGCTTAGGCTGCCCATGATAGTCAGGATTGCCGTGAGGGGTAGCCATGGGGTGGGGCCATAACTTCCCCCCCATGCAGATTTTTTATTTATAATTTTTTTTTAATTTAAAATTTTAAAATTTATTAAATTAAATTAAATTTATTATTAATTTAAATTTTAAATTAGCTTAATATATAATCTCTTTTAAAACTGTTTTAATTAATTTTAGTTAATTTAATATTTAAGTTAGTTGTTTTAAATTGTATTTAATATTGAATATTAATATTTAATAATTGAATTTTCTTTGATTAAATAATTAGCCAATTTTTATTTTTATTTTTATGGGTAATAGGCCGAAGCCAAGATTAGCATGGGGTTCAACAAGACTTGAACCCAAGACCTCCCAAATGAGAGACTCACAACTAACCGTTGTGTTGTGGGGTGTTCCCCAATAATTAGCCAATTTTATGGATATGTATTTGGTTATTTAAAATATTGGTTTTATAGTTTTATGAGTAGATGATTTATCACATGTGGGAGTGAATTATTTTGGGGATTGTAATTATTTTAACCTTATTGGTTTAATTTATTTGTTGGGGTTTTAAAGTCAACTTATGAGTAATATACACCAAAGGTTTTGGGACTTTGGGATTATTTGTCTTGATGCCTTTATATGGATGTTAGATATCAGTTTTGATTCGATCTTCTTTATCCAACCTCATCCATTGGAATTCTCTTGTTTGTTATGAACACCTGGAAGATGTAGGCATTCTATATGTATATATTTTGATGTTGAGATAATGTTCTTGATCATTCTACTTAACTTGGTTATGTGTTGAAGCTGGTGATTTATGTGAGCACTTTGAGGGTGTATCTATGATGTCATGATGTGTTGTAAGAATTGGAAATTGACCTTTATACCTTTTTGGAACCTATGTAGTTATTTACGATTGTGAGCCCAAGAGAGGTTAAATAGGAGAATTTTAGGGGAGTGGCTTACAATAAGGGTCTGGGGCCCAAAAAAGCCAGTACCAGGGTAACCTATCGTAAGTTGATTAATAAACAATAACCTAATAATAAAATTTGGGTACAACATTAAATACAAGATTGATCATTGATGCCTCACCCATGCCTTGAGTGCTTGTATAGGCTAAGGTTGAGAATGATATGATACCTAGAGAGTAGGTATGGTTAGAATTCCTCATCTTCATGAAAGGGTATTCTAGTTCTGCATGGGTCATGTTGTGGGTTTAGGGTCCAGAGTGGCCAGTCCAGGGTAACTCAACTTGATAAATACTTGAGGGTCTGGGGTCTAGAGAGACCATTCCAGGATGACTCAAGTAGTTTTCCATGTGATGACACTCCCATAGTATGTAGCCTAAGTCTCCTCCATAGTTTTTGCATTTTCCTTTGGTGGTGTATCTTTGTTGTCTCATTATTACCTGGTGGTTTATTTTGTATTATTTGGTGATTGTATATGTGTTCAATATTATGGTATTTGGCTTTTTGGAACGTGTTGGTTATTTGATATTTATTTATCTTTAGTTGGTAGTACCCTTGAGTTAGAAAGCCTTCAAGACTTTTACTTAGTTATCTTTGATTGATTTATTATCCGAGTGGGGTTTGTTGTTATCTCCTCAGTATGGTGGGAGTGGACCCTTGGTTCTACGAGGTCAGGTGGTAGCGTTGTCTTTTACCATTTGAGATTTTGATGTTCCCATAGCAGTGTTGGAGGATGCTTGTACCTGTTACCTTCTTTTTTTCATTAGAGGCTTGTCCGTTCCTATATTTTGATGTTCATGATTATATCTTGTATTAGTACTTCAGAGTTATAGATATTGTATTATATTTTGTATTTGATTATTGTGGCATACCCTACAACTTGTGTAGAGGATGTTGTATCATTGTGTATACCTTATGGTATTGGATATACTTGTTATTCATATGAGTTAGTTGTAGTTATTCTTAATCTAAATATTTATTTTTGTTATATGTAATTCTATGTCATTGGACCCTCGAGGATTGTTAAGTGTAATTGAGTTGTGCATATGTACTTGTTTGTATCTTATGGTTGAATTGATTTTGTATTGTTATCATCATTGTTTGTAAACTCTTAAGAAAACAAAAATTCTGTAAACATAGTGACTTGTATTAGGTTAAATTATCCCGGGTTCCATGGTGGGGCATTAAACAAACCACTAGTCTTCCCTCAAACAAGGAAATTATATTTAACATTAGTCTCTAGAAGGAGAACTCTAGAAAATTGGTCTAGTCAAGTTCCTCTCCCATCAGACATGAATCTTCTAGAACTTTTGTATGTGTGGATTGGTCCTTTGAGACCAAATCTTGTGCCAAATATGGATCCTCAGGAGATTCCTCAAGCACATTAAAGGAATACCAGAGGAAAATCTATTGTCTTTCAAGCTCAATGACCCTCAACTCATGCTGAAGGTTGAGAAACATCTCTCATGCACTGGGAAATGGATCCTCATGATAAGGTTGAGGAGAAACCCAACCAGTGAAGCTCTAGTAGCTTGGGTCCATAGATATCTAGACCTCGATCATTACTTGTGTGAACTTGTTTGTTTCATTCAAACTAAAAAATCCAAACCATGCACTGGCTTTGGTGACTATGTTCAATTATGTCCCAATGAGCATGCCCAAAAATATTATTGATCTCTAAGAGGCTCATTCCTAAATAAGGGCAATCAGGAAGTTTTGCAGGAGTGGGATGGGGTGTATCCTGCATAACAACTTCTAAGATTTTAGAAGTCGACTCTTCATGAGTGGTGTTTGGAGAAAACAAAGGAAACAACCTAAGCTAAGGGGAAGAAAAACACCAGATCAAATCTTTGTTAGACAAGATGAGAATTTGTTAGATGGTATTATATAGGAGAAATCAACATGCTAAAAAAATGAGGATTAGTAGCACCAATCTATCTAATCAAAGAAATCAAATAACTACTAAATATGATCCTATTAACAACAAAATAAGAAGTAATACTAATAAGAAATAAGAAAACACAATAAATACATACAAACCAGTCACAAAACTCCAACTTGTTGTTGCTTCTCTTTGATAGATGGAAGTGGTTGCACTCAATAGCGATTTTGGTAGCACTTCGACTCTAATTCTTTTAGAAAATGATTGATAAGTATGATTGCTAAAAGCTATCTTGATAATTGAACAGAGTTTTGATGCATAAATTCATGATCCATTTGTGAGAGCAAAGGGTTTCTTATAGAGAAAAATAGGTTAAAATGAATGGTCAAGATTAATTAGATAAAATCATGATCGACAGATGAGAAGAGATGAGATTGGAGAAATAATTAGCAAGTTTCCAATTTAACTTGAAAGGCGGGGAGTTGAAAATGGAAATAAAAGTGGGATAAATATCCTCATTTTCAAAGAGATAAAACTTCAAAAAATGAGAACTAGAAGGAAATGGAAAGTTTCTGATTTTGAAAGATATTTGATTTTTAAAAATTAATAATGCTCATAAATGAGATTTTTTTTTTAATTTTAAAAATAAAAATTAAATTAAAAATTCAAATTTTAGAATATGATGAAATTAGTACCAAATTAATTCGAAATGAAATTAATGAGAAATTGAGATAACATTAATTTAATTTGAGGAAATTAAATTAACTTTCGAGGAATAATTAATAAGTTTGAATAGTCAAATTCAAACTATAGAAATGGAACTCAATTAACTAATAAAGACTAATTAATTAAGGTTAATTAATTAAAAATAAAATTAATTATTTAATTAATTTTAGAAGAATGATTAAATGATTAGGGGATTGGATTATAGAAGAAATAACTGATTAATTGATGATTAAATAACCATTAATTAATAGAGGAAATGTTAGTGCATTAATGTCAGTTCGCAATATGTCCATTTTTGGGTGTCTACATTTATCGCTCATTGATATAATGCGATGAAAGAGGGTTGTATCAAATAATTTCAGATTAGGTCCTGCCCCAGCTTGCCCCAATGATAGTAGGTGGATTCATGCCCCCTTGAGAGATTGTTTGTGCAACAAATGATCTCTCGAACAAAGAAGACAAATATTCAATGAAATGATGGAAGAGAGGAATAGTTAGTAAGAAGTGAAGACTTAGTAGATGATGATGACTATTTGACTGACAAAGATTGTTAAAAAGAATCATGTCTAGTTTTTTTTAGGAAGGAGCTATCCTGTATAAGACTAGTGACAATGTTTGGTTTCATGGAAGACATACCATGTATAAGACAATCAACAACGTATGGTTTCAGGAAAGATACATCCTATATAAGACATGTGATCATTGATTGATGGACTGAGTGATTAATTGATTTGAAAAATTTGACAAATTGATGCATTGACCGATTTGAATGATAGAAGAAATGTTAGTGATAAGTATGAATTAATGAGATGAATGCATTAGGAGAAAACATTAGAAAAATTGAACTTATGCTATCACCTAATTGATTTATTGAGTTACTACCATATATTTTCACCATTTTTCATCATTGTGCCTTATTGAAAAGAAAGAGGTTTGAATGCACCAAGATATTGATCATCTAGATACTGTTATGATCTATGTTGAAGCAACAAGAGATCAAACAGGGAATGTTTGAAATTTTTCTAGGGTTGTCTCAAATCATGGGTGTGTGTGGCTTCTAGATGCATGACAATACTTATCACATTCACCCTACATCATCATTGCCCCAAAAATTTATCAAACACTCCACATACAGAAAAAAGAAAAGAAAACAAGATTATGAACCATCATAATGACTCTCACCACTTGGTGGTATCCTTGAGGAGCATAGGAACACAATCATGAAAGATAAATTGATAATCATCTGACTTGACTAACTTTGCCAATAGACTTATTGATTATTGATTGGTTTGATTTTGATGTTTGATTGGATGTAGATGTGTCTAGTTTCAGATTTGGACTACTTGTATAAGATTGACCTATCTAGTTTCAAGTGTATCAGTCACTTTATAAGATAATTGATTTTGATTGAATGATTGATTTGGTTTGATTGAAAGATAATAAATTGGATTTTTGATAAAGACGGGTCTTATGAATCCATTTCTGATTTATGAAGATCATTATTTTGATTTTAAATTTGATTGCCACTTTTTGGTTGTTGTGACAAAGATGATTTTATTGCAATATTTTTGACATGTTTCAATTTTTTTGGTTGTTTGATTTCTGCAAGACATTTTCTGAATGTTTTTGGCTCATCAAAGGAATCATATGTTTGGAGTTGAGGTATGTGTTGCGTATCACATAGATGAATGCTCTTATCAAAGACACCCCTAACATAGATTCCTTAGATGACTTGTTTTTAAATATATTTTTTTGGATTATTTCATGATTATTTTTGATATTTTTGATCATTTTTTAAAGACATTTTATACATATTTTTAGAAAAATTTTAGGACTTTTTTCTCTCTTTTTTATGATTTTTTTTAGTTATTTTTTATGAAACTACCACCAGTTTGGCAAACCAACACAAGTCATGGATAAGCATGAAGGATCAAAAAGTTAAGCTTGCTGGTTTTGGGTTTAGCTTGCACAATGACATTTACTAGTGAGTACAAACTGATCATTTAGATTCATTGATAATGGAGTGAGACTTCAACACTTGGCACTTTTTTGCCAAGTTTTCAACAAAGTACCTACCCAATAGCACCTGTTTTCTAGGTTTTCACCAAAGGGAAAATTTTTCCTCTTTACTTTATTTTTATTGTTCAATTTTTTTGATGTTTCCTAGGCACCTATTTTCCAAGTTTTCACCAAGGTAACTTTTTAATTTTTGTGTGTTTTTTTAGGATCTCTTAAAATATATACACTTGACCTTGGGATATTAGGTATAAAATTTTTTTCAGGTGCATGCTATTGATGTAGTTGGGGAGCAGATCTCCCTCTAGGGTAGCTAGTCAAAATGCCCCATTGTTTAATGAATCAATAATAACATAGGGTCCTAAACAATTGGCTTCATATTTTATGGGATTCTCTCCATCTACTAGATTTATGTTGTTTTATAACATAAAATGTCCTACTTCAAATGTCACCTACACCTACCTCAAATGTCCTTGGTCTGACTCTTATAACTTCTACGAAAGTAGTTTTGATAGCCTTGCAAGTGGTTTATTGCATTTTAACACTTCTCATCCAACAATTCAAGTTTTGATAATATATCTACTCTATATTCTTCACCTAAAATAAAGTTCTTCAGTGATATCCTGAGTGAGGGAGGCTCAACTTCAAGGTAGAACTACTTCTTTTCCATATACAAAGGAAAAAGGTGTTTCTCTTATAGGATTCCTTATGCTAGTTATGTATGCCCATAGTACATGACTAAGCTTCAAATTCCAATCTCAATAGTTTCATTGACAACTTTCTTTAAAAAAATTAGGATTATTTTGCTAGTTGCCTCAACTTGACCTTTTCCCCGATGGTAGTAGAATGACAAATTTTCTTGTTTGATTTTAAAATTCTCACAAAAATCCTCAATGTATTTGTTTTGAAATGGTGATCCATGGTTAGTTAGTATGGTTTGTGGAATTACATACCAACAGATGATATAATTAAGGATAAAATGGATATCTACCTGCCAGTGATGTGTGTCAAGGGAATGGCCTCCACCCACTTTGTAAAATATATTATTGCTATGATTATGTATTTGTGACCATTAGAGGAAATGGATGTAATATTTCCCACTAGGTCAAATCCCCACCTTGAAAAAGGCCATGGTGAAGTAGGGGTTGAAGCTCTTGAGCTAGTGCATGGATGAGATCTTTGTGTCTCTGACATTGTTGACATCTTTGTACATACTATGTGTATTTTTCTATAGAGTTGGCCAATAATATCCTATCCTCAGGATTTTCTTCGCTAGGTTATTACAACTCGAGTGGGCCTTATAAAAACCTTCATGTACCTCATACAAGGCTTTCCAAGATTTTGTGGAAGTAAGACATCATAGGAGCATACCATCTAGACCTTTTTTTAATACAAAGTATTAACAAGAAGGGTATCCCTAGATTCTTGTCGGATACTATACTTCTTTTGCTTTCTGGACAAGTCAGGCGGAAGGTGATTGTCTTGGAGGTAAGCATAGATGTATTTGTACCAAGGAGACTTGAGACCAACAAGGACACATATTGATTCTATTATGAATTCTTCATGCATGGATCATGAGTTGTTCTACCAGAAACTAGAATTTGGTTTCATTGCCTAGCATGTCAATCAAGGATGCTATGGTAGCCATCACATTTTTTACTTCATTTTGAACCCTTGGAACTTGTTAAAAAATAATGTAATGAAAGGAAGCACACAGTCATTTTATTAATTGCCTATATGGGATCAAATTTTCATCTTTTTTCATGTAGTTATTATTGACTTGAGTAATGACTATTTATGAATCACCATAAACTTTTGAATTATCTATTCCCCATTGTAAAACTATTTTTAGTCCTATTACTAGAGCTTCATACTCGACTATATTGTTGGTGCATGGAAAATTAAGGCGAAAGGATTTGGGAATTGGATCTCCTTGCGAAGTGATGACAACAACTCCTATGCCTGAACCATGGTTTGTATGCAATCCATCCAAATGTAGTTGCCAAACTAGTATTGATGCTTTTATGTTAAAAACTAACTCATTGGGAAAGTCTGACACAATGGGTCGGTGATTTGGTAAAGGATCATTTGCTAGTTGGTCTGCATTAACTTTTCCTTTTATAGCTTTGTGATCCACATACTCTGTTGAAATCACTCAAAATCATGACGCATTTGGTGAGTCTTCCAATTAATGCTTCTTTTCTCAATAAGTACTTTAATGTATCTATATAAGCAATAAGTTTGGTTTTATGACTCAACATGTAATGTCTTAGTGTATGAGAGGTGAAGATAGTTGTCAGACATGAATTTACAATGGGTGTCTAGTTCAATTCATATCCAACTAAGGTTTAGCTGATGTAATATATGGCTCTTTCTTTTCCCTAATCATCATGATGAGCCAAGAGAGCTCCTAGTGATGACTCTATTTCTAAAATGTACAACACAAGTGGTTTTCCATGAGTTGGTGGAACTAGTATTGGAAAACTCAACATATAGTCTTTGAAGATTTGAAATGCTTTCTCGCATTGTTCTATTCAAACAAATGTTACTCCTTTGTGTAATAAGTGTTGGAATGGATGACACTTATCAGTGAGTTGAGCTATAAACCTCCTCATTGACTGTAATCTTCCTTGGAGTCCTCTGAGTTGTTTCAGATTGGAGGAAGGAGGCATTTCTAGTATGGATTTTACTTTTTCAGGATCAACTTCAATTCCTCTGTGTGAAATAATGAACCCTAGGAGCTTTCTAGATGTGACACCAAATGCACATTTTTAGGGTTCAACTGAACCTTGTATTGTTCTAACCTATAAAAAATAGGCCCTGACACTTGTAGATGTTCTTCTCTAAGTTTGGATTTTCCTAATATAACATCAACATAATAGTCCATGGTCTTATGGATCATGTCATGAAAGATCATTGTCATGGCTCTTTGGTAGGTTGTGTCTATATTTTTTAGACCAAAAGGAATTGCATTCTAACAATATGAGCCCCAAGTGCAAGTAAAGATTGTCTTGTGTTGGTCCTCAGGGGATATCTTGATTTGGTTGTACCTAGAGAATCCATCCATTAATGATAGAATTTGGTATCTTGTTGTTAGATCCACTATCATGTCTATGTTTGGAAATAGGAAGTCATCCTTAGGAAAATATTTATTCAGGTCCCTAAAATTTGTACATATGCGGATATCTCCTGAATTTTTTGTGACATGCAATTAGTTTGATATCAAGTCTGCATAAGGGATAGGTCTGATAAAACCTAAATCCAAAAGTTTCTTTAACTCAACCTTGACTAGTAATGCAATTTGTGGATGCATTTTTCTTAGTTTTCTTTTCACAAGATTTACATTTGGAAATAATGGCAAGTGATGTAATACCAATTTTGGATCAAGTCATGGCATGTCAACATACGACTAGGCAAAATTTACTTGCCTTTCTTTGAAGAATTCAATGAATCTTTTCTCTTTCCTTTAATGAGAGAGATTTAGTCAAGTAGATTCTCTTAGGATGGAGTTCATCTCCTAAGTTTACTTCAATGGTGTCCTCTACCACTAATGCTAGTTTTTCTTCTTCTAAGGAGAGGAGTTCCAAATTTCCATCTTTTGGTGCCTTAGAAAGGTTTTCACTAGAAGATTCATCTTTATTTTTACCTTTTCATGGTTAGGAAGCGCCTTTCAGTTTTCACTTGATGACCTATTTTCTTTTTTCTCATTTTTCTTTTCATTTTTAATTTTTTAATTGGAAAGAGGAGCTGCCTCCCAATAGTATGCTAACCTATCCAAATAAAAAGGAGAATCCAATCATGTGGTCTCCTAATGGTATGCCTTCTTGAAGCCCTAGAAATTCTACAATGGCCTCATAATTCTCAAAAATATCTAGATCCAGACGTCCTTGTTGATCCCAGTTAACTAACATAGGATGGACTAGGCAAAGGCTCATGCTAGGCAATGAATTAGTTTGGACAAAGGGAATTGTAGTGATAGTTCTGAAAAATTTAGAGTGGTATGTGGATGCACCATCTAGGGAATGTACATCAACATGTTTTTCAATACAAGGTTCTTCCTATAGGAGAAATCTTCACACTCAGAAAATGAGGGTTAGTAGCACCGATCTATCTAATCAAAGAAATCAAACAACTACTAAATATGAGCCTATTAACAACAAAATAACAAGTAATACTAATTGGAAATAAGAAAACAAAATAAATGCATGAAAATCGATCACAAAACTCCACCTTTTTGTTGCTTCGCTTTGATTGATGGAAGTGGTTGCACTTAGTTGCGATTCAACCAACACTTTGATTGTGATTCTCCGAGAAAATGATTGATAAGTATAATTGCTAAAAGCAATGTTGATAATTGGACATAGCTTCGATGCATAAATTTATGGTCCAATTGTGAGAGAAAAGGGTTTGCTTATATAAAAAACTAGGTTAAAATGAACATTCAAGATTAATCAGAGAAAATCACGATCGAGGGACGAGAAGAGATGAGACTAGAGAAAGAATTAGTCCAATTTAACTCAAAAAGCGGGGAGTTGAAAATGGAAATAAAAGTTGGATAAATATCCTCATTTTGAAAGAGATAAAAATTCAGAAAAATGAAAACTAGAAGGAAATGGAAAGTTTCTGATTTTGAAAGATATTTGATTTTCAAAAATTAATAATGCTCATAAATGAGATTTTTTTGGATTTTGAAAATCAAAATTGAATTAAAAATTCAATTTTTAGAATATGATGAAATTAGTACCAAATTAAGTCAAAATGAAATTAATGATAAATTGAGATGACATTAATTTAATTTGAGGAAGTAAAATTAACTACAGAGGAATAATTAATAAGTTTGAATAATTAAATTCAAACTATAGAAATGGACTCAATTAACTAATAGAGATTAATTAATTAAGGTCAATTAATTATAGAAGAATGATTAAATTATTAGGGAATTGGATTATAGAAGAAATAACTGAGTAATTAACGATTAAATAACTATTAATTAAAAGAGGAAAGGTTAGTGCATTAATGTTAGTTCACAAGATGTCCATTTTTGGGTGTCTACAGGTATTTGTAGGGGTTTGAATATTCCTAGTTAGATATTCATGCTTTCATTCACTCATTATATGGTGCACCACATGCCCTTCATTGTTGGCTAGAAGAATAGGAAGCCAAAGTCACTAGACATAGGACAAGACGTTCATATCATATCTACAGGAAGCACCTGTAAGGGTCTAAATAAAAGCATAGAACTCCTAAAGGGAGTGCAAGACTTTTCAAACAGGGACATGATATAAGACCCTATTTATCAACATACATAAATAGTTCTTATAAGGGTTGAAAGAAAAGACCTCACTTCTGAAAACCCATCTTCCTAAGGAGAAAACTGTAAGTGGTACAATTCATCCTCTATGCTAGACTAAACAAACACAAAAAAATTGCACCAACATAAACAAACTAGATCAAACCTATAAAGATTTAGCACATGACACATTGATTAATAAAAAGGAAAAGGAATTGTATGCATAGTCCTTGTTGGTTCCCAAAACCACAGATTTGAAATCCAAGAGCTTTGCAAATTCTCTAATAGGATTACTCAACCAGCTTTGGCCAACTAATGAGAACAATAATCTAATTCAATTCTCTTGCACTTTAGGCTTTGCTGAACCTAGGTGGGAAAACCTTCACCTTAGACCCTAGTCAATTGGTCAAAGGATTTTCTATAGAGAATTTAGATTTTATGATCTCTCAAGGGGGCAACTAGTCCTTGAGATTAATCAACATGAATGGTATGAATGTTGTGAATTAAATGCTTTTACAAGAAAATATTATTTTTATGAATTATGAATACAATGGATGGAACAATGAACTTTGCAATTTTATGAATATTCCTAGAATTATGAAATAATCTTTAGACTAGTCCTTTATCCAAGATTGGGTAGATAGAGTTAATCCTTGATCACACCTTCATGTTCAACCCTGTGAGACAGTGAAAACACACACCATCCACTACCCGAATGATAGAAAAGAATCTTGCAACAATAATCTTAGTCTAATTGAATTTAATTTCACTGAAGAAACCAATTAGACAAAGTTACATAGACAACACTTCGTATATAATATTTGATGATCCAAGATTAAAATTACAACTCAATCTTTCACCAAATATCTAAATGGTAGTAATTGATTTAAAATCAATAATTACAAAGGACTAGCATCATCAATGGTAAATGAACTTATAATCTTCAATTCAGAAAAAAGAGGGTCTTTGTATAAATTTCAAAAAATTGGTATAATTGATTTGTGCTTTAGTTACATCACGCTATATAATCATCTTCAAAAAGTCATGCTTCTATCTAAATCTATATATCTATCTCTATTATCTCTATTATTTCTTCTTTGAATGGTCTTTATATCCTTTTTTATAAA